>FR990057.1:17182493-18500219 GCA_905404095.1 Glaucopsyche alexis
CCATCCTAGCCGAGTGCAGGAGGCGACCGGCTGGTTCTTTTTTCCTGTCCTTACCTCGAGGGCTACCAGCATCTCCCAGTTGTCCTGCCCGATGAGTATCCTGGGGCGGGCATCCTGGTACAGCAGCTGGTCTTCTATATCCCTCAGGTGTACGCAGTCCTTGAGGTCCTTCTTTTCGACCGTTTGACTGGCGAACGTCAGCTTGTTGACCGTTCGCGCCCCTTTCATGACGTACTCGTTGCCGCTGTCTCGTCCTTTGATTCTGACGTCTACCTTTTTGCTGTCCTCATGCTTGACAGTCTCGCTGACGCCTTTCACCCACATGTTGTCGCGTGGGCCGTCGAGGTCCAGCAGGTCAGCAAGCCGCTCGTCGATCAGCGTCACCGTGCTGCCGTCGTCCAGGAGGGCGTAGGTATCCACCCTGGTGCTGTTTTTACCTGTGACGGTGACTGGAGCGACCTTCAGGAAGGCTTGCTTGTCCTTGATGTGGCTGGTTATACTTACCACCTCGACCGTTGACGCCACTTCCTCCGTTGAACTGGCTGGTGGTGACGCTGCTGGTGCTGTCGGCGCTGCTTGCGGCCTGGGGTGGTGTAGCAGGCGGTGATGTGCCATGCTGCATCCTTCTTGGCCGCACCTCTTCGCGTTGCAGCTGCCGCGGCGGTGTGTGCTCCGCAGACACTGGTAGCAGATGCGGTTCTTCTTCGCCACCTCCCAGCGCTCCTTCACGGATGTGTTGGTGAAGCGTCTGCAGTCGGCGAGGTAGTGTTCCTGTTGACAAACTGGACAAGATTTTTTATTTACAATCGCGGTTGAGTACGTACGTTCGAATCTTTTCTGGCGGGGCTTTTCCTCGTTTATTTCTTCGGGTAGCGCGTAGGCGCCGCATTTATCCGCCTCTTCATTGAGAAATGACGTCATCTTTTTCAGATCTGACGTATCATCTTGATTTTTCGCTGCAAAATCATACCACTTATTTCTCAATATAGGTGGCAGCTTCTCTACAATGTTCTTAACCAATTCCGGGTTGAACAAGTAGTGCACCTTTTTTAATGCTTCGATTGTGGCTACAACATTCGCAATCTTGTTTGCGAACACGCACAATTCGCGCGGACTATCGTTAAGTCTGTGTAGCGCCTTAATTTTTTGTATCTCGTTCATTGCCAGTGTGTCCGGGCGGCCAAATCTTCGCTCCAATGCTTGAAGAATAGTTCGCGGCTCCGGCTGGCTAATTAGTAGGCTATTGACCGCTTCTAAGGCCGCACCTTTAAGGCTTCTTCTAAGCCTCGTAATGTTTTCCGTGCTTGAAAACATGCTTTCCGTTTCTTCGTACGCCGCCCTGAAGCCGAGCCAACCTGTAGAATGTCCGGCGAACAGGGGCAACTCTTGCAGGAACCTCGGAGCATCCCTGGACATGCGCACAGCCTGTGTGAGGGCCGCTGCCAGCGAGGCGATGTCTCCTGTCGGCATTTTCCCATTTTCTTCGAGCTTCCGCTTATTTTCCTGAAGCTTTTCCTCGTTATGTCGTACGTCGGCCGGCGGACCTATATTCCGCCCTTGCGGCCATTTTTCCGGAAGGTTTTCCCCATTTTCCTTGGGTTTTCCTTCGTTGTCCTTCAGCTTCTCTTCATTTTCCTGAAGCTTTTCCTTGTTATGTCGTACGTCGGCCGGCGGGCTTGTTTTCTGCCCTTCCAGCCATTCTTCCACCCGGCTAGCCTGGTCTTCCTCTTCACCAGACTGACTGTCCCCATCTTCGTCAGCAGCCAGCGCCCGCTCCTTGGCCAGCCTTGCACGGGCCAGGACGAGGGCCGCCCGGACTTCCTCCAGCTTCAGTTCCGCCAGCTTTTCTTCGGCCTCCGCTATCCTCTTGTATTTCCTTGCACGAGGCGCACGCTTCTCTATAATCGTGTCCTCCTCGTGTCTCGCCGTTTCCCCGCTGGTGGACGTCGCTGTGGTCGTCTGATCTGTCGTTATCATGGTGGATGCCGTGGTGGGCCCTTCAGCAGCCTCTTCTGCCGGTGGTGGTGGTGGCGCGAGACGTGTCGCTTGTGCGCCGCTCCGCGTCAGCACTCCTTGTTGGTGGTACGCCCGCTCTGCCGCGTCGACGATGCTCGATGTACCGGATTTCGGCATCTTGATTGCCCGCGCTGGATTTATACTTACGTGGATTTTCTATCCGGCTCGTTAAGGACCATGAAATGAGGGGGACAAAGCCTAGATTACCTAGGGCAAAGGAAGGGATCGAAATCTGGTACGTAGGAATGAGGGGATAGGTAAGAGGTAGAAGGGAAAGCTGGAAAAAGACACAGGAAAATACACAGGAAAATACACAGGAAAATACAAGGTAGGAAATAACAATAAAAAAAAAGGAAAAGTGAAAGGAAAATGCAAAGGATTACCAATTACTTCGAGCTGTGGTGAGGCAGGGATTCCTTGTTGACTTGTCGACTTGTCGGAGCGAAGTACGATTTGTATGGCGATTGGCCCTATCTTTATACTAGTCTGACAATCAACCTTCTAGAACATTCCATTCCTCACCCCCTCAGCTCGAAATATCGTTTATTTAACATTAAGATAACAATATTTACATGACACATATTTTTCTTAATATTCTAAGACATATTTACAACATTTTTTAACATGAATAAAACTTGGAAAACTGTCGGGAATTGAGTGAGCGAGGAAAAAAGGTTTTTCCAGTATTTATATTGCCTCGTCCTCCCCTGACTTAACGGGCGTTCGCTCCGTCCCTGTCTAATAGCAAGTCTCTCTCGAGACCGAGGCGCTCCCTAGTAGCAAAAATTTGCAACTATGGACTTTCTTTCAAGATAACTCACTCAACCCCCGCATAGCTAATACCCTTACATTAAACTAGGTCTTATTTTATCAATTTTAACAATATTTCGCTAATTACTATCACAATGAATTGAGAACAATGGGCAAAGTTATATAATCATAAGTATGAGTCTAATAAGAATGTTAAAACAATGGCTTTTGAGAGACAATGGTATCTAATAAGATTTTACATGTACTATTGTTATTTGTTACGTATTACGTAACGAGTTTCTACTATTTTTATTTTAAATTGCAAGCTTTAAGTTACAACGAATTATAATGTTTTTAAAATTAACTATTTACATGGCTTTATAACTAATTCGCTACCTTCTAAACGTTCGTCGTGAACAGTATCGAATATACTTTCATATGCATCAAGTGATAAGCTGTTAATTTGACATTACAAACAGACACTTCAATTATATTTATCTGTATAGATTCAATACCCGAGAGTGGCCGAGAGGCAGTACAAAATGCCTTTGAAGAATTTTTTAAGGGCATCAATAAACTGCCACTGCGTTGGCAAAGATGCATTGATCGCATGGGTAATGGGTGGATTACTTCGATTAATACAAATAAAAAATACATTAAAAAAATCACGCTAGTCGCCATATAAAAAAAAAAAAATTCATACAAAACGGCAATTTCATAGACCGTAAAGACCTATATGTTATGTAGCCTATTGGAAATCCGCGCCTATGTCATAAATAGTTATTTCATATAACATTAGTAGATATACTTACGTAGTAACTTAAATTTAGTACTCTGTGCTAAGGAGAATATTATTAATTTTTTGCAATTTTTATACTTAGGTACTATATTTATTATTAATGACCATATTCCTAAAAAATAATAATTTAAAAAATTTAAAAACCCGACTGCGTAAAAAGTGAACCAAACTAAGTGGGTACATAATTAAAACCGAAAAGAAAAAAACAAGCACTTAGATATCCGGTGGCCTAGAATTCTATAATATATTATTGAATTAATACTATTGGAACATAACAACTGAACAGTCGGGATCCATTATTCGACAGCCAATCTAATTTTTCAATGGATCCTCGATACGCAGTCGGGTTTTTAAATTTTTTAAATTATTATTTTTTATTTTATACTTTTTAGTTATGAGTACCTAGCTAGCTATTTACCAGACTGGATTTCCTATAAGCATCAGTAATACATCACAATTGCACTGGAATGTGAGAATGGTTGTTACGCAACTTTAAATCGATATAGATTCTAAACGGTCAGTCGAATCGAAAAATGTTGAGAGAAAACTAACAATGGTTTTTAAATACCTATTCAACGATATCCCACTTGATATAGTTTGTTGACTTTCATTTTTTTCATTTTCACAATAAGGCGTCCAGTAGTAGCCATATTGAATTTTTACTAACGTCATGTCTTTAGTGACACTCGCCGGACTAAGAGGAATCGATTGATTGTGTGAATCATAAAAATCGGCCCAGGCGTTTGGTCTGTATAGTGCTTCAAAGGAACATACATACATACATACATACATACATACATAGGCTGATAAACACATTACCACTCCTTTGCGTTGCGCAGTCGGGTAAAAAGACACAAAATATAATATAATGCTATATTTCTTAGTTTTACAGCTGATTATAATTACTTATTATAAATACCTGGTAAAGTTTAATTATTAATAAACAAAGTTGATAGATGTTCTTTTTGATAATCAAAAAGTATCATAAGAGGCATAGTACCTAAGTGTTATAATTATAAGGGCCAACTTAAATGTACTAGGGCTTTTACTGTATGTCCTTTGCTAATACATCTTGTATTTTTGTAGGTATTTTCATTGTGGGTGCCAAGCGCACACCTTTCGGCACGTTGGGTGGTGTGTTCCGGATAGGGAATATTATTCGAATATTCGAATATTCGTTTTATTCGAATATTCGACGATTTTATTATTCGAATATGACTGAGTTCAATATTCGAATATTTCGAATAAAACGAATAATAAAAATATGTTATTTATTTTCAAAAATATGTTAATAATAGTAATAAACTTGTACATAAACCGGAAAAGTTTCGTTATTTAATACATTATTTTTATTATTTATTAATAATGTCGTCAATAATATCCTAAAACATACTTACTACTCTGTGTAAAAGAATACAAAAACTGTTTTTAATTAAAAAATATTTAGGGTGAATACTTCCTAGTTCCTACAGGCCTCAACTCAAATCTATACTTACACGCTTGTCAAAATAACCTAACCAAGAGCGTGTTAGGACGTGTCAAGGAGGATTTTGTTACTATAAAGCGTAATACAATATTTAGTTTCTTAATCTTACTGTTCGATTTCCTTCAAGATAACTTTCCTGAAGAGAGTTTACTATGATCTACCAACATGGAAAAGTGTAAGTTCCTAATCTTCATAGTTGAGAAATGACCGAGGGGGGTGAAACCAATTTGAAGGCCGATTACTTAGAAATGGTTGACTTTGTAAAGTCATGTATAAAACTTTTCCTTTATTTTCAAAGATAATTATATTCAACACACACTTCACATGTATGTAAAGCCGGGGTGGCTTTCTATATAATAAAATTATATTTTTTTATCAAACCAAAACCGATATCTAGTCGCAATATAGCTAGAAGAGCAGATAGAAAGAGAGACAGGCGTACGAACAGAGTGAAACGATAAATATCCCTAGTTAAGTTGATTATTACAGTATTACACTGGCCTGCAAAACTAAGTACAAATCGTTTAAAATTCCATACTTTTCTAAATATTGTTACAAGATTTATCAGCTTTCTTTAAAAGTAATAAATTATATATTATGTCAGTATATTATTTTTATTTTTAAACAAAAATTAACCATTTTAATCTGAGTCTTAAAGAATAAATTTATATGTTAAATAAAATTGCGGTTTTGAATAACTCCTCGAAGCCGGAGAAGGTTTGTCATACTGAAAACGAGGTTTTAGAGCTGAACTATGAAATATTCTCTCCTATTCTTATATCAGGGCGTGTTTTAGTGCTGTGAGGGTATTAATTGTAGGTGACAATTTGCGGCTTCTGACTTGCCTTCTAAGCTCTTCTCAGGGTATACTTAATCGGGTTGAGGTGAGGACATTAAAGAAAATCTTTAAGAATCTCTTGACCATATTTTTCTCCAGGTAGAGGTTCAATTGTCATGGCCACATACTCAGTGCGGATACTGGAAGGTATACCAGCCTATTGTATATGTACTCTGCCTGAACATACTGGACTCTATCTGAAAAGTAGACTTGAAGATATCCCCTACCAGGTCACGTATACTTAGCCTCCCTTCAGAAGTTCACTTTAACTTGTGAAGTGAGTAAATCCACTCATCTGGGACCAAAATTCTGAACCATTCTCGTTCATCCTTTTGTATGTGTTCACGGACGTATCACAATGTTGCTACTCGATACTAGGGCTCTCGAGTTTGGTCTCGAAGTGAGACCACTCGCCCTTCGCCTCAGTCTTTAGGGTTTCATATTTACTTAAGCCAGTCTTATTCAAATTGCCGTCAGTAACATAGTCCCTTCGGGTCTGAAGAAGCTGTTTCTGAATTTAACTGCATTTAAGTTTGATTTTCAACAAGTGGAAACAATTTAACGGTCTTGCCGAGCGCTGAGTCTGCCATTAAAGTCTTGCACGGCCTTATCAAGTATTTTTCAGTCTCTTTATACCGTCGCTTCATCTTCTGAATGGTTCGTAACATGACACACTCTGTTCTTGCAGTACAACGCCTGATGCCCACTTCTGCACTGATGCCTAGTTTCAGAAAAATCATCAACACATTCTTCAGGATATGATACAATTTTTTTATCTACTGTTGTCTTACTTCCTTTTTGTAATGACTCATCGTTCAAAAAAAATTAAAAACATTAAGAGACCAAAACATGGTTAACTTGAAAATGGAAAAAGGTTATTTTTGTTTTAAAGATTTTCCAGCCACTTATTACCAACTATGAAGTTTTTTGTTATGATAACATAACATTAAAATCGTTTTTGAGTGCTTTTTATGTTGACGGTTTATCTTGTTTACTTATTCTTACTACGGTTTATATATACATGTGCCGATTAGGTCTGGAGCAGACCATTATGACAGCACGATACACGAGAGTTTAGAGTTTTCAGCTGCATTATATTAGAACAGAGCACTATTTACAGTGCATTCCGATTTCTGTGCAGTGTTCCAACTCTGCAAATATATTTCTCTCAAATCTTAAACAAACTGATATACAAATAATAAAAAAATATATTCTGTAATATTAGTGTTCTTTATAGGTCCATTAAATAATACTACCAAAAGCTTAATTTAAAAAGTCAGACTATAGGTCTGACTTTTTAAATCGATTGTCTATGTTGAATCGATCAATAGCTTAACTTAATTAAAAACCAGAAAATACGAACCTCTAAAACAAACCCGAAAAAACTCTCCCCTAGAGGATTTTTCCTTAATTTTTGTGAGAAACCACTTAGTTAGCAACCAAATCCATGGTCTGCTCCAGACCTAAACTGTTCATGTGTTAATTGCTTTAAAAAGTTATTGCAGTTTAATATTTTAAGTTTGAAACTGAAAAGATTTTTTTTTTATTAGAAAGACGTTGATTTTTTTTAGAGTAATCTGTGAAACACTTTACATTTTAATATTATTAAATATGCAGGTATATATAAACGCATTATATTACTTGTATTTAAAGTTTATTACCAATATTCGTATTATTCGAATTATTCGAATTTATTCGAATAGTGTTTAGCCATTATTCGAATTATTCGAATAGTAAAATCCGTCGAATAATAACATTCCCTAGTTCCGGAATACCTCTGCGAGTGAACTACAGGCAATAGCAGCTACTGCCGCCATCAAGGACGCCGGTGTTTCACCTGCGGAAATTGACTCTGTGATCATTGGACAGGTTATTCCTGTGAGTAGATTTTTGAAGTAAAAGTTTTTTGAAGAAGAGGTTTCGGCGAAAGGTCCCCAAGGAAGCGCGCATCACGTTGCCGAAATATTGTATTTTTCTAATATTCAGTGGCGTAACTACAGGTGGCTGGGCTGGCAAAATACCACGGGCCCCCGACCCGAGAGGGCCCCGACCCAAGGGGACGCGAGCTCAGAATTAAGCTAACATATAAATTTATATATTATATTTTAAGTACTTAAATCAATCAATGTGAGGTATAAATACAGACCATGTACAAATCCAAATAAATGCCACGGGCCTCAGATGGTACCTACCTATAGTTACGCCACTGCTAATGTTACAGTACTACTAATAAACTACAGTGTGTGTAAGAGTGAATGTGAATAATATAGAAAATAAGATTGTCATGGGATACTCAATTACTCATCCCAACTTACCTGTCCGGTAGTTGTGGTATAGTATACGGGTATGCGACCCCGGCTTCCCTAGCTATTACTGTCCTATCCCTTGCCCTCCTAGGCGGTAATATCCTACATTTCCCGTTTCCCACTCTAACTTACCAATCTTCCTTTCCACACCACCTATCCTTCCCTTTTCCTATTCCTATCCTCTCCGCAAATCCGTGGGAACGCAATGGATAATTATAAAAATAATTGAATTATCTAAAATGGCGGCGATGTGGTTCGCCACCCATCACGTCTCGTTCTCGCGGAGGCGAAAAGTGGCCCATGGAGAGCCGCTTCGCTACGTTGAATGTAAGAGGAGGAATGGATGGTAAGAATGAAAGTGGATGAAGCGAAACAAGTATGTAAGGATCATAGCAAGTGGAAAGAAGTGGTCTCTGCCTACCCCTACGGGAAAGAGGCGGTCTCTGCCTACCACTACGGGAAAGAGGCGTGATTATATGTATGTATGTATGTATAAGATTTATGAATAGTATTGTATAGTATAATTTTTTTGTTTTGAGTTTGCGTTTTGCGGAGAGTCACCCATGCACGAGAGATGATTTTCTACTTTGAGTATGACAATTATTTTTCAGCTTAAACGTCTTTACTTATGTAGTAGAACATATTATGCCCAAAATATCCGTAATTCATTTTACCGAACCTTATATATTACATATAATAAATATGCATATTTTTTTGTTTTGTATTTATTTTATGTGTGTATGTATGAATAAATTTATTTGAATAATCTAACTTTTAAAGTTCTCTTCACCTGATGGTGGCTACTGCCCCCGACATGCTGCCCTTAAAGCCGGGATCCTACAGGAGAAGCCCGCCCTTGGAGTGAACAGACTATGTGGCTCTGGCTTCCAGTCAATCGTGAATAGTGCTCAGGTAATTCATTTTTTTACCAAGTGCAGTGTATGTAAAAAAGTATAGTATATTGACGACCTCTGTGGCTCAGTGTCGAGCGCGCCGATGCTCAAGACAGAGGTTGCAGGTTCGAATCCTGCCAAAGAAACAAAAAAAAAAGTTTTCTGTGTTCCTAGGTCATTCTCTTACTAATATTATAAACGCGAAAGTTTGTTATGCATGAATGTATGGATGTTTGTCAAAATCCGTTTGTCGAAAACCATTTTGCATGAAAGAGTAACAACTTTTTCATGCAAAAACTACTGAACAGATTTTGATGAAATTTGGTATGGTCGTAGTTTAGAATACTTAAGACTCTGGATTTACTCATAGGCTGAGACTATATGCTCCGGAAATCGGAAGGCGTGCGCCGGTGAAAATTCAGAGTATTAAAATTTGAAATCTGTGCAAATGCAATAGAGCTGAAAATCGAACACACAAGTGTCGAGTCAAATGTCAATGCCATATAACATGGCCGACTTTTACTCCAAAATCTAATAAGATAAAACTGCCTTCAAATAAATAATAAAAAAAAAAACCCGACTGCGAAACACGACAAATACCTAAGGAATGCACTAAGGAGATCGAAACAACATTGGGAAAACAGACTACTTACACTATGAGCTGAAATCCTAAGTGAAATAATTGACGTTATGTTTGTTAGCAGCCGGGACCCATTTGCATTATAGCTAAATTGTGCAAAAATATATGGACCCTGCCTGCTAACAAACATAACGTCACTTATTTAACTTAGGCTTTCAGCTCATAGTGTAGTCTGTTTTTTCAATCTTGTTTCGGTCTTTTTAGTGCGTTCCCTATAGTAGGTATTTATCGTTTTTGAGGTCGGGCTTTTATTTTTTTAATTATTTATTTTATTTTAGATTTTTTAGTTTAACGAACACACACTTGGTCGATTTAAACAAAAAAGACGACTATTTGAATTAATTGATTACAAATTTATTTTATTTCAAATGGTTGTAATTTTTCCTGGTTAAATTAAATACATGACATATTATGTACATTTTTGAAATCTCCTTTTAATTTCCTTTATTTTGATATCCTACTCGATAGGTTTGGTTAAAACTTTTTTTTAAACTTCTTACAATTTAGCGTGACAATCAGCCATTTTGTACTTTTTCTTTGAAAAAGATACCTAGGGACACTTGGGTTATTTAGACAAATTAAACGATAACTTAGTTATCGAAATGCATCCAGCCGTTTGGAAGATACGTGGGAATAAAGGAATTTACATACATACAGTGGCGTAGCTTCTAAGGGGCAAGATGGGGCAATACCCCGGGGCCCCCGACCTCAGGGGGCACCTCGGACTCTGACTTACAAACTATAATTAAAGTACTGTAGTGAAAAATTCTCCCACATTAGTAATACAAGTAGGTACTTAAATAATATTGACAACATGACTGTATGTGCATTTATCTCAATTCACGCCGACGACAGCTTTAGTTTTATGTAAGACTAGCTTTTGCCCGCGACTTCGTGGAACAGTTACTTTGGGATATCGCTAAAATTTACCCGCGAATTTATTTACGTAGAAGGAGAAGCGCTTCCACCTCACGAGTCACGACTGCTCGCCGCGCGCCGTACATTATTATTGCGCGCTGATTATTTTATTACTGCGATATCTTCTAAAATACTCATTGAAATCAAATGATGTAAATGGCAAATTTCTTCTACAATAAATGCTTGTAATAAATATCGTGTTTACTTGGGTAAGGATTTATATCAACTTGACATATACAGTCGCGGACTTTTGTTTAGAACTTTTAAAGGGAAACAATTCTGTCATATATAACTTTAACCGTTTCCGCAGCGTACGCAGCGAAAGCTCTCAAAAGTGAAAAAAAAAACCCCGATTTTGAAACATTATTGATTGGAGCTCCGCTCGTATTGAGCTTATACGTGATGTTATATAGCCTTTAGCCTTCCCCGATAAATGGACTATCCAACACAAAAATAATTTTTCAATTCGAACCAGTAGTTCCTGAGATTAGCGCGTTCAAATAAACAAACAAACTCTTTATCTTTATAATAATATTAGTATAGACTATAGATACAGTATATTGTAAAACTATGAGCCTGGCAGTGGCAATAGGCTACATTTGTCGTAATCGTCTGGCCAGATTTAAGAAAGCTGTAGTGAACGACAGCAGCACTTATGCGACTGTGGAATGTAAATAATACGATATTTCAAGTTTTTAATTTTGTAAACAGAATAACGCAAAGAAAAAACCAAAAGAGAAAAAAAAAAACCAAACAAATAACAGTTTTGGAAACACAAATGCATGATTAAATATAAGCGGTATAAATATGAAATTGTAATTACTAACCAAAGAAGATATAATATTTAAGATCAACATAACCATTTTCGAGTAATCGGCCTCCAAATTTGTAAGATGGTCCCCTCCCCTAGGCATTTCTAAACTATTGAATATAGAAACTTGTAAGTTTCCATGCGGATGGAACATGCTAGAAGTGAGTGAGTGAGTGAGTGTCATAAATGCGAAACTTTGCTTTCGCTTAATTTTGGAACTAAATGACCTATAGACTTGAAATTTTGGATTTTAAGTATGTGATTATAGCTTACTGGATGACGAAAATTTCTGCGTTCTGGTCTTATCCAGAGGTTCTCAAATAGGGGCCTGAAAATGCGGCGAAATGGTTCCAGTAAAGGATGGTACGGCAGTGTTTGCTTCGCGCTCGACTTGGCGGGGGCACTGCCGTGCCCCCAGATTACGGATATTTTGGGAATTTGATCTACTGCTTATGTATAGACGTTTAGGCAGAAAAATAATTGTCATACTTACTTAAAAAAATGTTTTCACTTTCTATGGGCGAGTTTGCGTTTTGCGGAGAGTCACCCATACATGGGTGATTTTTAACTTTGAGTAAGACAATTATTTTTTTGCCTAAACGTCTCTATATAAGCAGTGGATCATGTGCCTGAAGTATCCGTAATTGATTTTCGGAGACATTATATAAAATTTCCATGTCACAATGTTAGTTACCGTACTCCTCCGAAACGGCTTTACCGATTTTTACCAAATTTTATATGCGTATTCAGTAGGTCTGAGAATCGGCTACTATCTCTTTTCCATATCCCTAAGTGATAAGGGTTCTTCACCCTTAAATTTTTTTATTAATTTTTGGACGAAATTTTTTGTTTTTATTTTTTTACTAGCTGACCCGGCAAACTTTGTTCTACCTTAGAGGCAATAAATGAGCAGATTTTGGATTTCATTAAGTGCAATTTTTCATTAGGATAATAGATATAATTAAAAAGAAATCAATTATTTTAATGATCGTTAAAATGGGCCATGTATTTTGTTGCATGGGTTGGAATCTTCAGTAAAGCATCTTGTAATAGACAACATTTTTCGTTTTATTATCAGGCGCAAGAATAAATAACGCAGATGGTCTTCCGATCCGTGAATATGCCACATATAATTGACCAGGTGAAAAACATAGATTTTGTAGATTCAGACCACAAACTTTCAAGGATTGACCTTGTGACTTATTAATGGTCATGACTCATGGCGAATGCAAGACGGAACGGAAATTGAAGTAGTTTGAACTCAAACGGCGTATCGGTATTCGGTAGGGATCATCGGGATCTTCGGAATGAGAACTTCCTCACCTTCGAATTTTCCTTTGGGTATCGTCGCGTAAATCACATTATTTGTAAATCCCTAAATCCCTTAATTACTAAATCCCCAAACATATTTTTCTGCGATAAATAGTAGCCTATGCTCTTCCTCGTAGTCTACTCTATGTCTGTGCCAATTTTCATGATGATCGTTTAAGTAGTTTTACGTAAAAGCGTAAATACAGTTGTCCACAGGAACCGTACATTTCCCGCGATAAAAAGTAGCCTATGTCCTTCCCAGTGGTCTACATTATATCTGTGCCAAATTTAATGATGATCGGTTAAGTAGTTTTTACGTAAAAGCGTAAATACAGTATTCCACGGGAACCGTACATTTTCTGCAGTGAAAAGTAGCCTATGTCCTTTCCCGTGCTCTACTTTATATCTGTGCAAAATTTCATGATGATCGGTTAAGTAGTTTTTACGTATTCCACGGGAACCGTATATTTTCTTGCAATAAAAAGTAGCCTATGTCCTTCCTCGTGGTCTACTTTGTATCTATAGCAACTTTCATGATGATCGGGTAAATAGTTACGTAAAAGCGTAAATACAGTATTCCACGGGAACCGTACATTTTTATGCAATAAAGAGTAACCTATGTTCTTCCTCGTAGTCTACTTTATATCCGTGCCAAATTTCATGATGATCGGTTAAGTAGTTTTTACGTTAAAGCGTAAATACAGTATTCCACGGGAACCGCACATTTTACCGCGATAAGTAGTATCCTATGTCCTTCTCCTGGTTCTAAGCTACCTCCCTATCAATTTTCAGCCAAATCGGTTCAGCTGTTCTTGAGTTATAAATGGTGTAACTAACACGACTTTCTTTTATATATTATATATAGATAGATAATGTGGCATTAAAAATACATATTATACAACCCAAAATTTTTACTTGTTTATCACCGCTCGATAACTGATCAATTATAGTGTTTTTAACTTTTTATAAGGCTAACTTTAATATAAACGTTTGCCGGGTCAGCTAGTATAATATAGTTTTTTCTTAATTAGGATATCATATTGGGATCTGCGAAAATTTCACTAGCTGGTGGAGTAGAGAACATGTCTCAAGCACCTTTTGCTGTGAGGAACATCAGATTTGGCACAGAACTCGGCGCCAACCACCAGTTTGAGGACACCTTATGGACTGGTTTCACCGACACCTACTGTGGTCTTCCCATGGGTATGACGGCCGAGAAACTCGGCGCGAAATACGGCATCACCAGAGACGAAGTCGACAACTTCGCGCTAAGATCACAGCAGAGGTGGAAGGCTGGTAAGTATATATGTTACAGCCAAAGTAATAAATCCGGATATTATATATACTATCCAGCCATTATTTATAATGTCTACTCAATTTAGACAAAGTGATAAATGACACAGAATTAATCACATTGACTGGCCATTTTTTTTTTTTTTTTTTTGAAATAAGGGGGCAAACGAGCAAACGGGTCACCTGATGGAAAGCAACTTCCGTCGCCCATGGACACTCGCAGCATCAGAAGAGCTGCAAGTGCGTTGCCGGCCTTTTAAGAGGGAATAGGGTAATGGGGGAGGGTAGGGAAGGGAATAGGGTAGGGGATTGGGCCTCCGGTAAACTCACTCACTCGGCGAAACACAGCGCAAACGCTGTTTCACGCCGGTTTTCTGTGAGCCCGTGGTATTTCTCCGGTCGAGCCGGCCCAATTCGTGCCGAAGCATGGCTCTACCACGTACAAAATTTTATATTTTATATAATATCTTCGAAGAATTGGATAAAGTAATAAAAAAATGGGTACAGGTAAAGATTATAAAATTGTATTTCAATCTGCCTTTATATAATAATAATTATAATGTTTATTATAATTATTATAATAACATTGTCATAGATACAATTTTATTGTGATCTATATAAAGTTAACTTTATGAAATATTTTTTTTATAATAATTTTACCCTTTTTAGGGTTCCGTAATACCAGGCCTGTCCCACTCCCCGTGTAGGTATTAAAAATGTAAGTACGTGCGGCGGCCTCCTTAAACGGGCCAATTACGAGGGACTCGCGCGCGAGCAGTGAGCGACGTATGCGTGAGATTTGTTCGTCGCAATGTTTTATGGATTGGATTTAATACCTTACAATCTGTGCATATAATATTACGATAGGTACTGTGTAAGTTAGGTAAAAATCACCCGGCCAGCTATAACTATAATACCATATAACATAAAGTATAACAATATTTAAAAATATAGTTTGAGCTACTACTGCTACTGCAATTACTTGATAACCAATATTTAGTGTTTAGGTGTTGGCTCCACAGTCCACTTGAACTATCTGTTCGCGTCTTATGTTATTCCGATGTGATACAATTTGAAGAATCATTTATTGACAAAAGTACCTAGTAGTACCTAGTAGTAAATATAAATAAAAATAAGGCGGCGTGATTCAACTTCTTCGAGTAATATCAGGCCGTGAAGGTATAAAAAATGCTTACGTTTACGCATAAGTATGTATATACTTATAGGTATGTGCAAATTTATTATAATAATAATAATAATATCTATGGACGCTTCACACCACGTCAATCTGATCCCGTGGTAAGTTCTCGAAGAACTTGTGTTACGGGTACCAGACAACGGAAATATATTTAACACTTATTTAAGATTTTTATTATATTATACATATATTTAATACACACTCATGACCCAGGAACACAGAAAAACTCTTTGTTCCTTCGGCGGGATTTGAACCCGCGACCCCCGGCTTGAGCACCAACACGCTCAACCAACTGAGCCACAGAGGTCGTCAAATTATTACAGTACTATTAACACCTACCTACCTTAGGTTTATTTGGAAAGCAATTTGTTCAGTAAAGTACAGTAGGTAGGTACTAGAAAGTAGGTAAAAAAAGTTGTAATTAAATATTAAGAAAAAAAATATATATAATACGTATAACCGCCTCCTTTTTTGGAAGTCGGTTAATAATTTTCTAAAATGAGACAACCCTAATGTCATTAGAAAGGATAAGAATTACGCGATAGAAAGAGACGCAACTTCTAGGTAAATATAATCGTAGGTAATCAAGCGTTGTGTTAGCTGAATTGAACCTTATCGCATCGCAGAAAGAGTCCCTATTTCTTCTAACCATTTGTCGGAGTGGTTCTTCTGTACCTCTAGGTACTATTATTTATTCTGTGGTAATACTTAAGTAACCCTTAAAGTTTTGCTCTGTCCGTCTGTCTGTCTGTCTGTCTGTCTGTCTGTCTGTCCGCGCCTCTAGCTCCTGTAATTATGAATATAAATTGATGAAATTTTGTGCAGTTATAGATTGTGTATAGATCACAGTTTCGGGATCAAAAAAAATAATAATTTTATATTTTAGGGGTGGCTCTCCATACATGTGAAGTGGGGATGAAAAATATTTTTTCACTCTACTCCATCGTGTGGGGTATCGTAGAATTGGTCTTTTAAAATAAAGGCAAGGTTTCATACGTTACTTTTTTATAAAGTTGACCATTTTCGAGTAATCGGCCTCCAAACTAGTTTGTAAGTTGGTCTCCCCCCCCCTAGCATTTTTAAACTATAGGAGATAGAAACTTGCAAATTTTCATGCTGATAGATCATGCTAAAAACTCTTTAGGAAAATTATTGTGATCCAAATCGGACAGGAACTATTGGAGTAATTTAAAAAAAAAGCATATTACGCATTTATAGTTACGGAACCCTCCTTACACATGTCCTGACATGCTCTTGGTAAGGTTTTAGTGATATATGTTAAATTATTAACTAACGTTTTAAATAAACAATCGAATATATAATTATTGAATACGCGCCAAGCTTCTATTAGGTATTGTATAGTTGTAAAAATAAGATGACGATAATGATTACTGTAAGTTACATAGTGGCATATTATGCTTGCAGTTCTTTGAACTCAGTTCTTAAGTTTGAGTTTGATTGCCGAAATTTTCAAACGCGTATATTTAAAGACTGAGGAGTTCTGATCAAAGCTAATGTGATCATCAGGTCACCACTTTAGTGAAAACGGGACCAACCTCGGATTATAATCCGAGGTTGGTCCCGTTTTCCCGAAACGAAAGTGAAAAGACATGCAGAACTTCCGCGGAAGCGGAAGCAGAAGCAGAGTTCTGTTGCATCACTAAGTTGAATCGTGTTTATTACTTTAGCTAACTTTGGCCCGCTATTATGAATAATATCCGGACAAAGTGATTAATTTATCACATTATCTAGACAATATAGTTATTATATATAATGACCAGTCATTATGTATAATAGCTATTTAATCACATTGACTGTAACATATATACAAATTAATATGTAGTTATCTAAGAACTATTAATATAAATGTGAAAGTTTATGAGGATGGATGGATGGATGTTTGTTTGTTACTCTTTACTAAAGCTACTGAACGTATTTTGATGAAAATCGGTAGTAACTTAAGCTCAGAGTGGAATTTTGCTAAATAAAACCTGCATTACACAATTACAATCAAGTCCCTATACGCTTAAACTCTGAAAATATGTTTTTATGAACGTTAAACCAACGTGAAACGCGCTCTGATTGGTCGAAACGTCATAAAATCCGTTCACGGTAACATGTCGCTACACTTTCAATCCAAACAAAGTAAAATAAAGTCTACTTTAAATACGAGAATTGACAAGGGCTTTTTATCTCAAAAAAGTACAGTGTTCCCACGGAATACTGTATTAAAGCGGGCGGAGCCGCGGGTAAAAGCTTAATCAATATTTGTCGTATCATTTAAATTCATTTAAATTAAAATAATAAGTAGATTGTCAACTTGGGTTTATACTAAGAATTTCGAAACCGTTTAAACGACCCCAAACATTAAAAATATTATACTTTAGCTTTGTTCGATCGTTATTAGATTTTGCTTGCATAATTTGGAGCCCATACTTAGGGTTGTCAACTATTTTTACAAGAAATAAAGTATATTTAGTGTTGAGAAAAATATTAAACACGATTAAAAAAAAAATGAACAGTATCTTATTTATTTAACGTTTTAAATATACATTTTTAGAGCTTCACGCACAACTTATTAATTTATAGTCATTTTTAACTCCATTAGCAGTCACATACTGCTGCGCTGCACTGAGTGCCCTCTAACTAAATAAAAAAAAATGTGAGCGTCTAAGCCTTACACTTATAATTGTGGTACTTAAGCATTTTGATGCTGAAAACAGTATTTTGTATACTTTATTTTTGTTCAACAGTAAAAAGTATAATGTAGTGAAAAACAGTATAATACTGTTTTTAACAGTATAGTTGGCAACGCTACTATACTGTTAAAAACTACGCTTGTCATATTGCCCGTATTGAGAGAATACAAAATAAATTTATTAAATCTTTAGAGTATGTTGGAAATCACGAATATATTTCTTATGAAATTTCACTCCGTCGACATTCACTAACAACTCTTGGAAATCGCAGGAAAATGTTTGACCAAGTTTATCTTTTTAAAATCTTAAACAATTACATTGACGCTCCTCACATTTTAGAAAACATAGATATTTAAGAGTACCTAGACCTGGTGCTCGATCAAAAAATATATTTTCTGTACCACTATGTAAATCAGTTTTCACTAGTAATAGCTTCCTAGCACGTAGTGTTCAAACTTACAATAAAGAATTTGAAGATTTAGATTTATTTAACAACAGCTTGGCTGTTTATAAAACAAAGTTATAAAAATATCTGTTAAAAAATAAATGACCATATTCATTTGTTATTTGTTATCATGTAGTTCAAATTTAGTATTATGCCGTATTTTTTATAGTTTTCAAAAATCTATGGAACTATTAGTCTTTATGTATTTTGATATTAATAGTTTAAGAAAGATGTAAACGACTGTTTGTTTCCTGAATAAAATAAATAAATAAATAGATGCGCTACCAATCGTAAGGTTTGTAAAATAACTGGTTCTAACCACTTGTGAGTCCGTTTATAAATAATAATAAGATACACATTAGATTCACAACAAGATATAATATTAATTAAATTGTATACTATGGATTTCCGCCCATTAACATACATACATACATATAATCACGCCTTTTTCCCGTAGGGGTAGGCAGGACCGCCTCTTTCCCGTAGGGGTAGGCAGAGACCACTTCTTTCCACTTGCTACGATGCTTACATACTTCTTTCGCTTCGTCCACGTTCATTCTTACCATCCATTCCTCCTCTTACATTCAACGTAGCCAAGCGTCTCTCCTGTAGTGTATTGGATAAATAAATATAGACACGCCCACACTGGAAGGGCGGGTGGGGATTGCTTGCCTTTATAATACGCTGTACGTGCGGCCAGTGGTGTCAACCTCAGGGGTTTCCCCCTAAATCTAGGGGGAAAAGTTTTAAAAAGGGGCATTTTTAGGGGCAGAAAACCTTCAGGGTTTTTTTAGGGGTCTTCAATTCAAACTAAACCTGTATTAATTATTAAAACTAACAAAATTATATGCCCTGTGCGTAGAACGGAACGCACGATACAAATTGAACGAAGTGGGGCTCTTTCTTTTATCAAGCTCAGTTATGAAACTGTCGTCTGTCTTACTTGATCTGAGGTCTTAACAGATAACTGTGTTGGGGGATAGGACATCTCACTCATTCATACATCGTTGCGTTCCGTCCATTCGGTTCGTTTAAAATCTTAATAGTTATTTAGCATCCTTTCGGGTTTGCAAGTTTTCTTTTGTGTATTAAATATAACTGTGTTTGTACTATTATAAGACAAGAGTGTGAATTTAAGAACAATGCCGAGGGAATATGATAATAATTATTTTTAAACAAAAAATTAAACCGATTCCAAAGTAAAAATACACAAAAAAGTATGAAATAAAACTTATTTTCTAAATAATTCACCTTTTAAATTTAGCTATTTCTCTACTTAATCTTCTTAATTTTGAAGTCGATACCAGCCCAAACGATATTCGACTTTTATTTTTATTATATTATTATATATAATATTCGATATAATATTTTTACCGACTTCCAAAAAAAGGAGGCGGTTATACGTTCGGCTGTATATTTTTTTTGTATGTACCTAAATTCTTTTTTTTTTGATGTAGAAGGTATAATCCGAAGTTGGTCCCATTTTCAGAAAATTGGTGACCTGATGATGGGATCCAAGAGGAAACGAGGGAACTCCTCAAAATTTATATGGATACATATGGTGATTTCGACTTTTTTTGAAGTAGTCCAAGCATATGCTACCAAAAAGTAAGATTTTGCTCCAAGGTATACCTTGGATCCAAAAGTACAGAACAGAACTCAGACTCCTTATAGATACATGTTTGGGGATTTTTGGGTTGTTTAAAGAACTGCAAGCATATGCCACTTTGTCAATTAGAGTAATCATCATCATCACCACCACTATCACAGCATACATCATCACATTATGATGATAAAGAAGGTACTTCTCATTAGGGTTGTAACGGAGCTCCACCTCCGCCTCCGTTACTGCGGAGCCTCCGCAACAAATTTCACCTCCGCCTCCGCATCCGCCTCCGCAAAATTGATGCGGAGTTTTAACGGAGGTTTATTTACGATTACATACAACGCGCAAGGAGCGACACTGGGCGAAGCGGCCGCTCTGTGCCTCTAGTTAAAATGCGTTCGATAATTTCGATGACAAACTTCGATATCAAAAATGTATAGGATTTGATATAAGTCATCGTTAAGTGACATGTCGTTTGCGAATGTGTCTGTCAAATGTCAAATCCCATAAATTTTGTTTTCGAGCTTCGCTATCGAAATTATCGAATGCATCTTGATTCTTGACTAGAGGCCCGGGTGCGTGTTTGCGCGTGAAATGGTCAAGATTTTGCTTGTGCCGCGGGAACACGGGCGAGCGTTGGTGGGGGCGTGAATGCACGAAGTATAGATACCGAGTCCGAACGTAATGTTAAAATAACGGTCTCAATTTGTGGGACAGATTTTTTGCCGGTAGAGCGCGCCATATTTCAAGAAGTACTAAGCGCGATTCAGGAACAGTCCTGGCAAGGCACAGGCCTTGATTGGTCCGCCACAATACCATCGGTACATCCAAAATTCCAGCGCAGCCAGTGGCAGAAAAGAGAACGAATATCTGGGTTTATTATTGTGTCATGAATATTAAGGAAAATCCTATACCGTTCGGACTCATGGTATCTATACTTCGTGGGTTAACGAATGACAGTGTGACCAACTTCAAATCTGTTATCCTGTCCCACTGAGTTTAAAAAACTGATAAAACCTGCCATACTCTTAAAAAAAATGCCAAAATAATGCCGAAATTTCAAATACAGATTTTTGGTAGTTTCGTTTAATGCAGTGTAGTGAAAAGTTTAAAAATTAAATTACCATTACACATTAGTTGTATTTGCATCATTAATTTCTTTCAACTTCTTTAAACATCGCTTTTGTATTTTACTGCATCATTTATTTTGTTGGTTGGAATGAAATGCAATCATTATATTCACTGATGCCTTGTTTTACATGTAAAACCTAAGTAGCTACATGTAAGTACCAACTTGAAAATTATGAAGATTGAGTATAGAAACAGTTAAAATTTTAGCCCAACATGAAAGACAATAATTCCCATTACTTATTTAAAAATTTTGTTTTATTTCATACTTTTTTGTGCATTTCTACTTTGTTATTGATTTGCGAGAATCAACATCATATTAAAAAAAACTTTTTGTTTTGAGTTCGAGATTGACAAGATATTTTAAGGGGAATCCTCTACCCCCAAAGAGAGTTGCCATAATTACCTACCTACTGATATTTAAATTAGCACATTTTTTATCGATACTACTTCAATACTACAAATAAACTTCTGAATCTTTGAATCATTTTACTGCTAAATCTGCCAGCTAATATTGCAATAGTGCCAAATCCTGCCAAATTACTTAAACGTCAACAAATACTGCCAAAGGCTAAAATTATGACCAAAATGGCAGGATCCTGCCACATATGATCACACACTTGTCGAATCGTTCGGTACCGCGAAGTTGTAATTGAGTCGTGATTGTTTTATGTGATGAAGTGCATAATTAATGGTCGTTTTTATTTAAATCGCGTGAAATGTAGAATGACTTTAATAAATCATGAATTTATTTAATTTATTCCATTTCAAATTTCACCTCCGCCTCCGCCTCCGCTAACCTCCGCATCCGCGGAGGTGAACCTCTTCTCCTCCGCATCCGCCTCCGCCTCCGCTAAAATGGCCTCCGTTATAACCCTACTTCTCATAGTATTTTACACTAACACGGAGATCTTTGAACATTACTCTGCCGTTTATGGACCTATTTACAAAATTCCTTTGTTGTTGTAAAGGGTTTAATTCGAAATTGGTCCTTTAGTCACTAAAGTGGAAACGTGATGATGCGATCCATGAGGAATCGAGAGAACTCTTCGAAATTTATATCGACACATATAGTGATTTTGACTTTTTCTGAAGTAACACAAGCATGTGCTACCAAAGAATAAGACGTTGTACCGAGGTATACCCTGAATCCAAAAGCACTGAACAGAACTCCTCAGTCTTTAAAGATATGCGTTAGGAAATTTCGGAATCATTTAAAGAACTGCAAGCATATGCCACTTTGTAACTTACAGTAATCATCATCATCATCTTAATAATAATACCTAATGGAAGCTTGGCGCGTATTCAGTTATACATTCGATCGTTTATTTTAGACGTTTTTAAGACGTATTAATAATTACTTAACAAGATATATCACTAAAAAGGGTGAAATTATTATTTTTAAACAAAAAATTAAACCGACTTCCAAAGTAAAAATACACAAAAAAGTATGAAATAAAACTTATTTTATAAATAATTCCCCTTTTAAATTTGGCTATTTCTCTACTTAAGGGACCGTTCATTAATCACGTGATGTTTTTTACAACTTTTTAGACCCCTCCCCTCCCCCTGGTTATACGTGGTGAGGTTTTATACTACCCCCCCCTCTCCCACCTAAGATCACGTGTATTTTTTTACATAGTAAGCAGGTCATGTTTGAAGGAAAACTTTAACTTAAAAAACAATTTAATCGAATAATTTAAGCAATTTAAAACTATACGAGTCATTTGTCTTGTAAGTATTTAAACAACACTACGAATCTACAACCGATAATAATTTCGGTATGCATAGACTAGATTCGAAAATTAATACACGTGATGTCTCTTTATACCCCCTCCTCCCCTTGGTGATATTTGGTGATTTTTTTTCGGACCCCCCCTCCCCCTTTAGGCATCACGTGATTCATAATTAAGAAGATTAAGTAGAGAAATAGCCAAATTTAAAAGGGGAATTATTTATAAAATAAGTTTTATTTCATACTTTTGTGTATTTTTACTTTGGAAGTCGGTTTAATTTTTTGTTTAAAAATAATAATTTCACCCTTTTTAGTTATATATTTTGTTAAGTTGTTATTACCTATTACGTCTTAAGAACGTCTAAAATAAACGATCGAATGTATAATTGAATACGCGCCAAGCTTCCATTAGGTATTGTTGTTAAGGTGATGATGATGATTACTGTAAGTCACGGGCGTAGCCAGGTTTTAGTTTCGGGGGGGGTTCAAGAAAATAAAACAACTACGGGGCGGGGGGGGGGGGGGGGTAGTATCAAAGTTCTGATTTAGGCTGTTGATTATTTTTCTAAAATAACTTCAAAAATCATCTTTCAGATAGGGTTAATGGGGCGGCAAAATATGTTAATTGGCATCGGCAAAATTTCTAAATACGCCTCTGTATATTGGTCAGACCTCTGTATTATATATACCAGCCGGCGCATTTCGGGGGGGGTTTGAACCCTCTAAACCACCCCCCTGGCTACGCCCATGCTGTAAGTTACAATTACAAAGTGGCATATGCTTGCAGTTCTTTAAAAAATGCTGAAATTTCCAAACGCGTATTTAATTTTGTAATAAATAAAATTCCACGAGTTACAATTTTTTTTTTGCATAAATCTTTACACAAACAGTATATGACGTACCCAAAGTTTCCGTAATTGATTTTACCAAACCTTATATAAAGACTGATGAGTTCTGTTCAGTGTTTTAGGATCTGGGGTATACCTTGGTTTCAACATCTTATTTTTTGGGAGCATATGCTTGTATTACTTCAGTAAAAGTCAAAATCACTATATGTGTCGATATAAATTTCGAAGAGTTCCCTCGATTCCTCATGGATCGCATCATCAGGTTTCCACCTTAGTGACTAAAGGACCAATTTCGAATTAAACCCTTTACAAAAACAAAAGAATTTTGCAAATAGGTTCATAAACAGCAGAGTAATGTTCAAAGATCTTCGTGTTAGTGTAAAATACTATGAGAAGTACCTTTTATATCATCATTATGTGATGATGTATGGTGTGATAGTGGTGGTGATGATGATGTTTACTCTAATTGACAGGGTGGCATATGCTTGAAATTCTTTAAACAACGCCGAATTTCCCAAACATGTATCTATAAGGAGTCAGGAGTTCTGTTCAGTACTTTTGGACCCAGGGTATAACCTTGAAGCAAAATCTTGCTTTTTGGTAGTATATGCTTGAAGTACTTCAGAAAAAGTCGAAATCACCATATGTGTGCATATAAATTTCGAGGAGTTCCCTCGATTCCTCATGGATCCCATCATCAGATCTCCACTTTGATATCAAAAGGACCAATTTGGGATTCCATCCTATACATCACAGAAAAAAAATTGAAAATCGGTCCACATGCGGTACAGTAATCGTCGAACATACAAAAAAATAAATAAAAAATATATATACAGCCGAACGTATAACCGCCTCCTTTTTTGGAAGTCGGTAAAAAAAATCAGCAAAAGTATATCAAATCCTGGGAGACAGATCCCATACTGAAAGGTTGTAAATGAGAGTGAAAGGGGCGACATGATATTATGAAGTTCTAATTTCAGAGTAGCACTTCAGGGTAAATGCATGTGTATTAAATAAAAATTGCAAATTCAATAAAAAAATATTTATTTATGAGTTGCGAATAACTTGGACAACAAGTAAAATATCACATAAAAATTAAAGCCTATATTTAGGGGTTTTCAGGGGTATTAAAAATAAAACATGGGGGTAAAATTTGGAACAGGTTGGCAACACTGCGTGCGGCGTGGGGGCAGTCTTTGACCAACCGTCACACAGAGTGGAAGTGTCTAGTGACAAGTTCTCTTGTGTTTTATTTACCTCCTACAAGTGTTTGGATTTTACATCTCCATGGTCCGCTTTTCGCCAACACGAGAAACGAGACGTGATGGGTGGCGAACCACATCGCCGCCATTTTAGATAATTAAATTATTTTTGTTTATCCATTGCGTTTCCACGGATTGGTGGAGAGGGTAGGGAAAGGGGAGGATAGGTGGTGTGGAAACTGGAAAGGAAGATTGGTAAGTTAGAGTGATGATATTACCGCCCAGGAGGGCAAGGGATAGGATAGTAATAGCTAGAGAACCGCATACACGTATACTATACCACAACTACCGGACGGGTAAGTTGGGAAGAGTATCCCATGACAACCTGATTCTATTAACTAAACTTGGGAGCTTAGGAAGGAATTTATTGCAAGTTTACGTAATGGGCTAAACTCCTTTTAGCGCAAGACGCCGGTGTGTTCAAGTCGGAAATGGAACCTGTGACCATCACGGTCAAACGTAAGGAGGTGGCGGTGGACACGGACGAGCACCCGCGCCCGCAGACCACCCTCGACGGCCTGAAGAAGCTCGCGCCGGTGTTCCAGAAGAATGGACTCGTGACCGCCGGTACTGCCTCGGTAAGACATTGGCTACGAGTTACGACCTCTGGGGCTCAGTGATGCCTAAGCCGGAGGTGGTGGTGGACACGGACGAGCACCCGCGCCCGCAGACCACCCTCGACGGCCTGAAGAAGCTCGCGCCGGTGTTCCAGAAGAATGGACTCGTGACCGCCGGTACCGCCTCGGTAAGACATTGGCTACGAGTTACGACCTCTGGGGCTCAGTGATGCCTAAGCCGGAGGTGGTGGTGGACACGGACGAGCACCCGCGTCCGCAGACCACCTTCGACAGCCTGAAGAAGCTCGCGCCGGTGTTCCAGAAGAATGGACACGTGACAGCCGGTACCGCCTCGGTAAGACATTGGCTAGGTACTATTTACGACTTACGACCTCTGGGGCTCAGTGATGCCTAAGCCGGAGGTGGTGGTGGACACGGACGAGCACCCGCGCCCGCAGACCACCCTCGACGACCTGAATAAGCTCGCGCCGGTGTTCCAGAAGAATGGACTCGTGACCGCTGGTACTGCCTCGGTAAGACATTGGCTAGGTACTAGTTACGACCTCTGGGGCTCAGTGACCGGTAACAACACGATTGAAGTGGATTGATCAAGTATGCATACCTAAATAATAGTATTATTTACTTACTGAGTTCTAAGTCAAAATAATAAATATTACAATACCTATTTTGTTAAAAAAATGAGAAAATATTTAACAAATTCTCATCACCGTCAATTCAGATTTTTAGACAGAGAGTAATATTAATGGCTGTGTTCCGCGAAAAATAGCGCTAACAAAAAAATGTAAGCAAAATGGCGAAGCTGGCGTTGAATAAGCAAAATGGCGTATTATGTTAGCAGTATTGAAGTTAGCAAAATGTTAGCAAACGGCCGATAATCTGTTTTTAGGGTTCCGTAATACTTAAGGAACCCTTATAGTTTCGGTCTGTCCGTCTGTCTGTCTGTCTGTCTGTCCGCGCCTCTAGCTCCTGTAATTATGAATATAAATTGATGAAATTTGGTGCAGTTGATTGTGTATAGATCAAGGTTTCGGGATCATAAAAAAAAAAATATATATTTTAGGGGTGGCTCTCCATACATGTGAAGTGGGGATGAAAAATATTTTTTCACTCTACCCCATCGTGTGGGGTATCGTAGAATAGGTCTTTTAAAATAAAGGCAAGGTTTCATACGTTACTTTTTTATAAAGTTGACCATTTTCGAGTAATCGGCCTCCAAAGTAGTTTGTAAGTTGGTCCCCCCCCTAGCATTTTTAAGCTATAGCAGATAGAAACTTTCAAATTTCCATGCTGATAGATGACGCTAAAAACTCTTTAGGAAAATTATTGTGAACCAAATCGGACAGTAACTTTTGGAGTAATAAAAAAAAAGCATAATATTACGCGTTTATAGTTACGGAACCCTCCTTAGACATGTACATGCTCTTGGTTGTGTTAGGTTATTTTTCTTTAAGCGCTTGCTTTTTTCCGCGGACCACAGCCATTGTCTGTCATAGCCACTACTGGTGCACAGCCCACAGTAGGTATATGCACCTATATTATGTGACATATTACCTAATTACTATTGAATAATGAATATCTGACCGGTGACCAACATTTATCAGCATAAGTTTCACAAAACATTCTTTCCATGTTTTCCACCCCGAATAAATTGTATATTATCATCATGGAGGTGTACCTACCAGTCTAGGTCTTCTAAAAATTCTCTTGTAATCTCAATTTTCTTTGCATCTTCCACAATTAATAATTGTGAACATTCCTCTTCAAATCTATTCATCCATTGAATTGCATTAAATGTCTTCCTGTTAAACTTTTCCAATATAAAGACTACAATATTTACCGAAATTTGTGGTTTATTTAATTTCGTGCATTTATTAAATATGTAATTTTCTGTTAAAATTTCAGAAATTTGCATATTATGCCGTGGTAGGTTATAGGTATACTTACCTATATTAATTTATGCAATTTAAAAAAATCAATTATTATAATTTGTAGCTTAAAAAAGTTACTTATTTCTTAATACTAATTTTATTTTCCAGTTAGGGGCTATTCATTTATTATGAATGAATGAATGAATGTACCTACACAACTCGTACATAATTACGCAGAAATTATCTTTTTTAACCGACTTCCAAAAAAAGAGGCGGTTATACGTTCGACTGTATTGTTTTTTCGTATGTTCAACGATTACTCGGCCCTCTGTGTATCGATTTTCAAAATTATTTTTTTGATGTATAAGGGGGCGTTCACAAATTACGTGAGGTGTTTTTTTAAATTTTCTATATATTGCTGAGAAGTTTAATTATAAGTGTAATAAAAATTTAACAATAGAATACTTAAATCGTAACTACTGTGATTAAAAAAAGAATATCTACTCTAATTCGAATATGTTATTGATTGTACTGTAGGTTCTTGGTGGAAATTCGTTGTCGAAACCGGTCGTGTGATATATTAAAATTAATGTAAAATACTTATTAAAGTGGAAATAGTGCAAGAAGTATTGTGTATTAGTACTCTAATTCAGTCCATGGAGAATCATGCGCGGTCTCAAGAGAGACTATTGGAACCAACGTGTCCATATGATTTTCAGTAAAATCATCTGCTCCTTCAATTTCGTTCTGATCTAGCCACTCTACCGTAAAATCAGATTATATTGAGCTATTTGGTATAAAACAAATATGGTGGTTTGACAGTCAGTAGATGTATAACGTCGAAGTATGAATGAAATTATTTTCTTTCTAACGAATTAGTAAATGATCTTAATCGTATTACGATAACGCTTAAGATTTAATCTTAAGCATGTACAATCTGGATTAAATGGACCAAAATAGTATATTTTTTTTTTGTTCCAATCAGAAAAAAAATTGCGTGATATTTGCCGAGACCCCCCCTCTCTCCAACGTAAGATTAGATGAGATTTGACTCGACCCCCTCCCCCCCTTAAACACCTCACGTAATTTGTGAACGCCCCCTAAGCCGAAGTTGGTCCTGTTTTCACCAAAGTGGTGACCTGATGATGGGATCCATGAGGAATTGAGGGAACTCCTCCTAATTTATATGGACACATTTAATGATTTCGACTTTTTCTGAAATAGTTCAAGCATATGCTACCAAAAATAAAGATTTTGCACGAACACCAAGGTACACCCTGAATCCAAAAGTACTGAACAGAACTCCGGATTCCTTATAGATACATGTTTGGGGATTTCGGCATTATTTAAAGAACTGCAAGCATATGCTACTTTAATAATTACAATAATCACAAATTCACAACATACATCATCAATAATTCATCACACTATGATGATATATTAGGTACTTCTCATAGTATTTTACATCGACACGGATATCTTTGTGCATTACTTTGCCGTTTGTGAACCTATTTCCAAAATCCTTTTGTTGTTGTCACCAAAGTGGTGACGATGATGGGATCCATAATGTTTCGAGGGAACTCTTCGAATAGTGATACACATGTAGTGATTTATAGATACGCATACGAGTATAGTGATTTAAATTTTTTCTCAAGTAGTCCAGGCATAATATATGCCACCAAAAAGTAAGATTTTGCACCAAGGTATACCCTGGATCCAAAAGTACTGATCAGAACTCCTGAGTCCTTATAGGTACATGTTTTGGGGATCCTTATGATGACATAGGTACTATTTAGGGGATTATTATGATGACAGGTACTAACTACTCATCAGTTAAAAGTCTTTGAAATTTTGCTAGTGCCAAAATTATAATCGTAATCATCATCACTATAGCATATTTAATGCTTACTGCTACATTTTTTACACCTTAGAATTTACATATTTTTCAACCCCACTTCAAATAAAATTATATATTACCATTTATATCCATCCATTTATATTAATAATTACAGAAGATCGAAGCGCGGACAGACAGACAGACAGACGGACGGACAGAGCGAAACTATAAGTGTTTTACTACACTGCACCATTCACCATTAATAATAATATCTAATGGCCGGTTTCGTTGAAACCAGACCAGCCACACAGGAGTTATAGTTCCCAAGTGTATGCGGCATGCGCAATACACAAGAGCACTCTCTCTTCCTTTGCTCTCGTAACTAGGGTTACCAGATGAAAAAATCAAAAGTCCGGAGAAAAGGCCTGATTTCCTAGAAAAGTCCTGAGATTTTCTACAGCTTGAGAATTTTCTCTCAAAAACGTATTATCGTATTATCTTGCGCACGCGTTTTACGCGACTTTTTTGATTTTAACTGCAATTGTTACCAAAAGAAGATTATTTTTAGTTTGTTTCACTTTGATAAATAAGTATTGATTTTAACTGCAATTGTTACTAAAAGAAAATTATTTTTAGTAGTTTAAGAGAGATCTTTAAAATGTAACCTGTGTTTTATTGAAAATATTGAGCTATCACTAGATTTGCTAAATCCGGCCGGAATCCTGAGAAGTGTCGAAAAATCCTGAAATCTCAGGACAAATCCTGAGATATGGTAACCCTACTCGTAACCCAGTAGGACGTATAATTGATACGACAAAGAAGTACCGACTTTTTACATATCATTCCACGCATATCCATCGTTCTTGTCAGACAATCGTGACCAGCCTGCATTGTTTAAACCAGACTTTTTGTTGTTCCAACGCTGGGTTACGGCCCACAACTTCCGGATTCGAGAGCCAAGCTCAACGATAACCAACCACTGGACCACCAAGGCGACAAACCGCTCTTTCTTACTTATAAATATCTGAATCCTTCAATACCATTACTTGAGAATGACCTTCATAAATTTCTTATTCAGTATTCACTAACTTCATTTTTCGACTACTTACACTTGTTTGAACTTTGATGTTTTCTTTGTCGTATGGAAGAAAATGCCTTCAAGGCAGTAAAAACACATTTTTGTACAGTTTCCTGTAGATTATTAACTTATTAAGTGGTTTTGTTTATTGCGCCTGTGTGCAAATAATTTTCTAAATATAAATATGCCATAAAAAATCTATCTAAGTATTTTATTTATGGTAATTGGCAAATTATCTCTAGGGCATCAACGACGGCGCCGGAGCCCTCATTCTGGCCAACGAGGAGGCAGCGAAGAACCTCAAACCCCTCTCGCGCCTGGTGGGCTGGTCGTACGTGGGAGTGGACCCCAGCATCATGGGCATCGGCCCCGTGCCTGCTATCGAGAACCTCCTCAAAGTGACCAAGATGACGCTCAATGATGTTGATCTTGTTGAGGTACGGCATGAAAAACAATCCTTTAATCCTACTACTATTGTAAATGTTACAGTTTGTGAGGATGGATGGATGGATGTATGAATGGATAGATGTTTGCACGATGTTTGTTACGCGACTTTTTATTCAGAAAAAGTACAGTATAATTCCCCTGGGATACCCGATACTAAGTATATTAACGCGGGCGGCATTGGGAAAAAGCTAGTGATATCTGCGATATTTAATAATATTTGCGATTGCTGCATTAAAATATATTCATAAAACTTATTATATTACATACTATTTCAGTAGAATATTTTGAGTGTAGGTATAATTAAATTTCTTTCTCTTTTGTTGTTATATGTAATGGTTGAGTTATGAGGTTTTTTGTTTTTAACCCAAAATAATGACTTTTAAGATTTTCTTAAAAGATTTTTGATCTGTACGTTTGTGCGCGCTAATCTCAGAAACTACGAGACGGATTTTTATAAAATTTGTTACCGTAGTAGTTTAGCCCTTGGATAAACACACAGGACTCGCTTTTTATCGCGGAAAATTTTTGGGTACCTAACTACCTACGGGTTCTATAATATAGAACCCGTAGGTAGTTAGGTACCCAAAAATTTTCCGCGTACATCCTATATATTATATAGGATGTACGCGGATAGGAATTAGAATAGCTCTACTTATAATTTTGTGTAGGTATTTCAATTCAATCGGTTCATACCTACAAAAAGTTTTATCAATCTAAAAAATAACGTAGTATGAAATGCTATAAAATAACCAGATATTTGAATTGATTAAAACTTTACCTAGGTTAATCCTAATCATTAATGTGTATGATTATTATATGAGGAATAAGTGAGAAGCTAGATGGCTTCGTGGTCGTACTGCTAACTCATCTCTCTCTCAAACAGCAAACTCTGTCGTAATCCCAACTAGGATGGGCGATTACAATCCAAATTATTTTTATTAAGTTCAAAGTCCACAATGACTTCCCATTCAAAAGATTTTCGAAATCGTTAAAATACTAATTATCGGCTACAAAGAAATCCTTACTTAATATTATGTACCTAAACGCGAAAGTTTGTATGTACATAATAAGTTTAGTTTTTCATGCAATAAAGTAATTAGTAAAGTAAAGAAAACACGTAAAGAATTTTGATGAAATCAGGTATGGTATGGTATGACGACCTCTGTGGCTCAGTGGTTCAGTGCTTTGGTGCTCAAGCCGGAGGTCGCAGGCTCGAATCCTGCCGAAGGAACAAAAAAGTTTTTCTGTGTTCCTGGGTCATGGATGTGTATTAAATATGTGTATAATATAATAAAAATCTTATATATATGTATAGTATAAAAGTATTAAATATACTGCCCGTTGTCTGGTACCTGTAAGTTGTAACACAAGTTCTTCGGATACTTAGCTCGGGGCCAGACTGACGTGGTGTGAAGCGTCCATAGATATTATTATTATTATTATATTATTATGGTAGTAGGTTAAGCAGAATTAACACAGAATACTTTTTGCAGCTTATTAAATTTTATTTATGGTACAGTTCTCGGTAGATTTCTTGAGTGTACGAAGTCGCAGGAAACATTCAAATAAAATACAACTGATACGGCTGTGCAGTGCCTACACCATTACGTATTCAATTTTGGTATTGGTATTTTCCCGAACAAGCTTTCCCTCTGACGCGAGCGAAGCTGCGGGCAAAAGCTAGTTTAGTATAAACGTGCACAAATAGAACAATAAAGTTCGGTCGCGGGGCACGTAGAACTTCGTACATTGACTCATGGTTACTTCTGCTACTTGTCTCTTCACACAGCTTTCACGCGATAGGAGCGCAATAATTTGTATTATAATATCAAATATATTCCGTGGCTTAGAAGAAACATTAAAGTTATCAGTGTTATATAGAATGCAGTTGTTTTTACAGACTCATTTTACAATAAAAACATATTGTATTACAAAATGAAACTAAATAATTTTTCCTACTACATACAAATTTTTATACTTAAAGAATTCATTTAAGGTGCGTCGACAATTAAGATGTATTTGAGGGGGTGAAGGAGATGAGTGGGAGAAATGCCGCTCCCGTAACTGTGGGGAATTACAGTTAAATTACGTTACAGCTCGAATTACGTTAAATGTCCATAATGTTTAAAAGCGTTACTTCGACAACTACATAACGTGCTAGATACTTAGAACATTAGTTTATTATATAAAGCTAGATAGGTCAACGCTTCTAGCAGCCAAGCGACAACACGTAGCGTCTAGGTTTCGAATCTAATTACAAATTAGCATATTTTTGCATAACTGCTCTCTATATATATATATTGTTCAGATCAACGAAGCGTTCTGCGCCCAGACCCTGGCATGCGCGAAGGCTCTTAACCTGGACATGGACAAACTGAATGTGAACGGTGGAGCCACAGCTATTGGACACCCAATAGGCGCCTCCGGGGCCCGCATCACTGTGCATCTGGCTCATGAGCTCAGGTAGGGGACAGGTGCCGGCGTAGTCGCAGTGCAGGCTCACGCGATCCCGTGGCTCGCAACTGACAAGTGGAATGGGCTTCGTTTTGACGTTTGAACTTTTTAAAACACAATTCAAAAATTTTGAATGTCAAAAATTTTTTTGGATTTACAATAATGTGTTGTCTCAAAATTACCGTAACATTTTGACTAAGGCTGGGAATATATGATCCGGAATCCGACGGGCTCGGAAAAATTCAAAGCATTTAAAATAGAACTCTGCGCTAATACAATAGAGTTGGAAATCGAAGTTTCGAGTGTCGATTTAAATGACATTGACATTTGACTCGACACTCGTATGTTTGATTTTCAACTCTATTTTATTAATCCAGAGTTCTTAGATAAATTCTACGGCGTTCCGGATTCCGGAGCATTTAGTCCCAGCCTTACAACGATTATTATTACCCTTACAACAATTATTATTACCATGGCATTTTGATTACAAGTGCGAAAAACCTTCCCCTTTTTTAAACGGTCAATTTTTTTCCCAGGCGTCGCGGCTTGAAGAGAGCTATTGGCTCAGCCTGCATCGGCGGGGGTCAGGGTATTGCAGTCATGTTGGAAGCTGTCTAACTTACTATCTAGAGCAGCGTTTCTTAACCTTTTTCAGTCCACGGATCCCTAGAAATTCTAGCACAATTTCAAGGACCCCCTTAATAAAAAGAAACATTAAAAAAATTCGGACCATTTACTTCACTCACTCACTCTTCACTTCAGTCAGTCTCGGACACGTTCGCTGTGCTAATTAAGCGTGGCGATAACGAGACTAGGTGCAATTTGTTTATTTGCATTTTTCCATAGATGAGACTGCGGACCCCCATGCATATACTTGCGGGCCCCCAAGGGTCCGCGGACCACAGGTTAAGAAACAATGATCTAGAGACTAGACACTAAGCGTATCGTGGATTGGTCAATGGTCACATCACAAGTCAAACTAGGGTCCATCCACATATTGCGTTACAGCGCATAGCGGAGGGGGGCGGATACAGGGATTCTAAAAAAGCGTAACATAATATGGTCTCACATACTCCGTTCAAAAAGGTCGAAGTTTTCGTTACGTAATATGTGGACGGCCCCCTATCGCACAATATGTTTAAATATTTATTTGATATACTTACAAGTAAATAATATTGAATGAATGAATGAATGAAATGAAAAAAATGAAAAAAATAAAATTTTACATAAAAATGTTCTCATAACTTTTTTTCCCAATATTGAAATTAACTGAGATAGGGTAGCTAGAAGCTAGAGTATGATTTTTTAAAGTTCCTGTCATCATACTGAGATAGGGTAGCTAGAAGCTACAGTAGTCTTACATTCGCGTAATTAAAAAAAGTATAAAATGAAGTCGCTTCCTTTCTTGTTCATTTAGAATTAAGATCTTACTACTCAACAGATTTTAATGCAGTTTCAGGAGTAGATAGAGGGACTCAAGAGGAAGTTTTATAGTAATACTAGCTTTTGCCCGCGGCTTCACCCGCGTGAAATAGTGTTCTTGGAGAAAAAACTTCTTCAGCAAATAACTTTACTCACTGCTATATTATAAGGTTCGGTAAAATCAATTACGGATATTTTGGGCAATTGATCTACTGCTTATAAATAGACGTAGAAAAATAATTGTTTTACTCGAAAAAAAAAAATCTTCCTTTATATGGGCGAGTTTGCATCGCATCGAGCGGAGAGGCACCCATACATGAGATGATTTTTTTACTTTGCCTATGACAACAGTTTCATTTTGCCAAAAAGTATTTAATATGAGCAGTAGATCAATTGCTCAAAATATCCGTAGTTAATTTTACCAAACCTTATATACTTCTGTATACAATATTGAAAATGTTTTTAGGGTTACCCAATCAGGGCCGTGCCGACCCCCGTCAGCGCCTGTGTGCGAAACCCATGAAGCGCCTCTTATTTTAACCAATCTTCATGTTTTAACGTACTTTTTTTATTATATTTTGTGACTTTGAAAGAAAAATATTCTTCAGTTAGGTATACTTAGTTTATATTATCCTAAATAGGTAAAACGTCAGTTTGCCAATTACTACGAAAAATAAAGCGCGAAATTAATTGTAACTGTTATTGGTTTTAACCCGTTTTGCAAAAATCGAATTCTCATCAGATCTCGACGTTCTGAGGTCACAGGAAGCTTCCCTGACTATCCCCGCGAGGGTGTCACTATTTCTGTATGTATGTTTGTGTGTGTGCGTAAGTATGTAAACCTCTTATAACTTTTGAACGGTTTGACCGATTATATTGCGGCTGGCGACATTCGAAAGGGCTTGGCCAATCTTAGATTTTGAATACAATTTGGACCGATTCGGACAGATAGATTTCAAGAAATCTCAAAAAAACTGATTTTTTATAAAAGTTTTTTTTTTTTAAAAACTTTTAAATGGCTTTATCGATCAACTCCAAAAACTAATCAGCTCTTAACCTTGAAAAACCACGTCGATCGCCGCTAATTCGGCTGATTCTTTCGAGAGATATTGTGCAGGAAAGAAAACCGAAAAAAGTGTTTTTTCGGGATTACTCCGAAATTTTTCATCTACAATTTTTTTATTGTCAATGAAATGAAATGATGTTTATTTGGTAAAAATATGGTAACAATAGGTGTTACAATTTTTATAGTAGACCGCATATTTTGTCGCATTAACGATGTCCAAACTTATATTAACTAGTTCACAATCAATTTATTATTACTTATAGGTACATTTTAACCATAAAAAAATATTATTATCATCATTCATTAATCAAAACTTAATTTTTATGTTAGAAGAATGTCAAAATACCATGTTAATAAATATTTTTCTACTTATTAAATGTCAAGAAACTAATGATATAATAAAATGTCAAAGATAATAAATACCACTATAGAGTTAAATGGTTTAAAAATAATAGAAATGTTAAAAAGTGCATAAATAAGTCCAAAGACATAAAACTTTATGATAAAATGTAAAAGTACAATATTTATTCAATAATTTCATATTCGAATTCAGTAAAATCATATGTCATACAAAAATACTTAATTTCATAGCATATTAGTCATTTAAAAGAAGGGGTTTACGCGCGTAGTAGGCTTTTAGATTTAAACTATGTCCAGAAACTGCGTATTCTTACGCACGCAAGGTCTACGCACGTAGTCGAGGTACTAGGGCCCCATACATTGCGTCCAGAAGCTACGTGCGTATTATTTTAGCTATGCGCGTATCGTACAAAATTGACCTATTAAACCGCTTTGGTTGATTCAGGCACGGATCCAGCTCTCAAAAGAAGATGTGGCCCGAAAATTTTGATTTTATTATTTCCTTCATAACATGGTTATTAGAATTTTTAAAAAGAGTTGTATTATTTTCTTTATAATATTATGTTAATTAAAAGCTAACGCGCGGAGTGAGCGAGAAAATTTTTCGCTTATTTAGCAAAAAAATTATTTTGTTTGGTAAAAAAAGATAAGCTTTCAATACCTTAAACCTTAAACAAATTAACATCAACTAAGATTATAAATTAATAAAATAAAAAATATATGCATATATAGTATAGAAACATACACAAATTATAGATTATATAACATCGGCAGGAGTAATTCCTATCGGTTCAAACAAAGTATTATTTTGTCTTAAATGTGTTGGTTAGTAAATAAAAAAGGGTCGAAAATTTATGGAGAGGTGACAAATTTTGCGCTTTCTTCAATCTACCTGACTAAAAGTCCGCTTAACACTAAATCCACTACTATAAATATGTATTTTAACAATAATGTAAGTATGACCAGCAGGTAAAAAGCACCAGATAAGACTCAAAAGGTTAACAATACCAATACAACTACCCACTGAACCTATTTTGATTATAAATTTATAGACCTTGAAAGTATGCACTCACAAGGCTGTTGGGATTGTGGGTATGCCCATATTACACGTATAGGTGCTCCGCTCCTGACTCAAATAGGAGTAGCAATTACGCAGTAACACGCAGCTACCTCGAGTACGCGCTAGACACAAAGTGAAAGAAAAATGTTTTTCTCGCTCCGATTGTATGATTCAGAGTGAGACAGAAGTATTCAGTTCATTCGTTACACAGCATTCAGATCGGTTGACACTGTTGGCATTTTACTTTACAGAGTGGTCCGAAATTTTGTGCTGTCAATGTTTTGTCAAAACCAATTATTTCTGAAGACACTTTATATTAAAACCTTCAACACACAATTGATATCGATTTGAAATAGTCAAAAGTGTCATCCCCTGTATTTTGGAGTGCAATGAAAGCGTAGTAAGATCGAGTTGCCAAGTTTCAAAAAATATTTCTCCCTAAAACAAATAGTACGGTTCCCGTGGATTTTACCTAGCATGCGAATACTCTCAAATATAATTATTAAAGTACTTATGCCTCATCGAAACTTCATAAAGTTACATAATACGATAAAATATATAGGTACCGTTAAAATCAAATAAGTTACATACCAAATATGTAAGTATTACCATTTTAGAAAAACATACCTATAAAGATACTTTATACAGTAAAACTACTTTGCTAATATCTTTCGGAAGTCCCACACATGCTTTCCAACATCCGTCATTTCCGTAGAAAAAAAAACGATGATTGCCGAAGGCATTAGTTAGTTGCACTGTACGCAGCACATTGAATGACGCAGTCGCGTCCTATTCGTGTCATATAAAGTCTATACTTTAGCCTATTCACGTTATGAAGGCAGTGAATCATGCGTATCTACATACTATTGACGACCTCTGTGGCTCAGTTGGTTGAGCATGTTGGTGCTCAAGCCGGAGGTCGCGGGTTCAAATCCCGCCGAAGGAACAAAAAAGTTTTTCTGTGTTCCTGGGTCATGGATGTGTATTAAATATGTGTATAATATAATAAAAATCTTAAATATGTGTATAGTATAAAAGTATTAAATATATTTCCGTTGTCTGGTACCCGCAACACAAGTTCTTCGAGAACTTACCACGGGATCAGATTGACGTAGTGTGAAGCGTCCATATATATTATATTATTATAATTATTATATTATATGTCAAAATGGCTTACTTTAATAGGTAAATTAATGTAATCACAGCTAATGCGTCAATTTTGACATTTGTATGCATGATTCACTGCTTTTTTAACACTTACAGACTATAAGTTATTTCGTAGATATCTAGAGGGTAAAAACTGTATGTATGTCACCAGGCTATGTCTCATGAGATCATAATCCTTGATAGCTAGACAGTTAAAATTTTTAGATAACCTTTACTAAAAATAGTCGATTTCGTAATAAAAATGAACTCTTATAGTTTTGCTCTGTCCCTCTGTCTGTCTGTCCACGCCTCTAGCTTCTGTAATTATGAATATAAATGGATGAAATTTGGCACAGTTTTTTGTATATTATATTATCTCGGATTTAGCATCGTAAAATAATAATAATTTTATATTTTGAGGGTGGCTCTCCATACATGAGAAGTGGGGATGAAAAATATTTTTTCATTGTACCCCGTTGTATTGCATAACGTTGAATAGCGCTTTAAAATAGAGTCCAGATTTCATACATGACATTTTTTCAAAATTTTCGAGTAGTTGTAGAGTAGTTTTCTAAATTATAGGTTAAACTTGTAAGTTTCCATGCTGATATATGTATAGTGCTTAAAACTAAGGGAAAATTATTTTGAACCAAACCGGACTGTGACTTTTGAAGTAATTTGAATTGAAAATGAAATTACGCGTTGATAGTAACGGAACCCTCCTTAGACACAACAAACGTGAATTTTTTGACGTTTTTGGCGTGATTCTTTAATGGCAAGTTGGCAACAGGTAGACGCTTGCAATAAGAATTTTGGTTTTTTATACAATACATTTTTTATACCAATAAGTGATAGGTCAGCTGTAATTAAATAATAATAGTATATTATATAACTTATCGTCAAGCAAATCATTTGCATATTTAAATAAAACAAGCATAAAAAACCCCCCCTAATAACCCCTTCAGATACCTTTTCTCCCTAAATTTAGGGAAAAAGTCCCAAGTTGGCATCACAGATAGACCGGCAGAAATTTTGTTGTGATAAGATAAGAATCTCTACGTGCGTAGGTTTACGCAGGCTTGCGCAGTTTCTGGACATAGTCTTACTGTTAGTTGTTATTGTTAATTGTTTACTGTATTCAAAGGACATGAAAAACTGCATCGTATGCCGCCAATCGCGTGAAAATCGGTTGATTTATTCCAAAGTTATGACAGTTTGAAATTTCAAAAAAAAAAATTTTTTAATTTCAAACTGTCATAAGTTTGGACGTTTTATTAAACTTTCATCGGACTTTTGATTTCGGAGAGCTGATGAAAGCAGTGAAAATTTTTAAAAGCACCATTTTTTTTAAATCGATAATCTCAAAAATGACGCATTAGATAAAATTTAAGCGTTTAGCGGGAACGGCACGGATGGCCTTTAGGTCAACTGTTTTCTATTTTTTTAAGTGTTTTATTTGGAATAACTTTTAAACGGCTTTATCGATCAACTTCAAAAACTAATCAGCTCTTAACCTTGAAAAACCACGTCGATCGCCGCTAATCCGGTCAAAATCGGTTGATTCGTTCGAGAGATATCGTGAAGGAAAGAAAACCGAAAAAAAGTGTTTTTTCGGAATAACTCTTATAAAAATAAATAAAATTTTTCATCTAAAATTTTTTGTTGTCGATTCTTTCAAAGGATAAAAAAACTGCATCGATTGCCGCCAATCGCGTGAAAATCGGTTGATTCATTACAAAGTTATGACAGTTTGAAATTATCAAAAAAATGTTTTAATAAAGTTTCATCAAAAGAAAATTATCAGTGAAAATTTTTAGAACTTTTATTTTTGAGCTCGATAAGCTCAAAAATCAAGTCAATCTGGTTCTGTAGTAAGTTCTCGAAGAACTTGTGTTACGGCAACGGTTATACATACACATAATACCACACCGTTTTTTTTTTTCGCTTCGCTCTTATTGGTCGCAGCGCTTTGAGTATCCAACTATATCGCAGCGTGATGTTATTTAGCCTAAAGCCTTCCACGAAAAATGGACTATCTAACAAAAAAAGAATGAGCGCGTTCAAACAAACAAACAAACTCTTCAGCTTTATAATATTATAGTTAGCTGTTGCCCGCGACTTCGTCCGCGTCAACTGATGGCACAATGCATGATTTCGACCAAAGATTACCATAAAAAAGGTTATAGTGTGTCAATAAAAAGATAGACATATACTGACGTGGACATTTTTTTAGGTCATTTCAAGAGGAATAATTCTTTCATACATATTTTTTGGGTAACTTGAACCGTTTACGCAGCGCACGCAACGAATGCCCTCAAATATGAATAATTTTCCCCGTTTTTGCAACATTTTTTCACTGATGCTCCTTATTAGTCGCAGCATAATGTTATTAGCTTAAAGCCTTCCTCGACAAATGGACTATACAACACAAAAATAATTTTTCAATTCGATATAGCAGTTCCTGAGATCGGAGCGTTTAAACAAACAACGGAAGTCCTCAAAGATGAATAATTTTCCCCGTTTTTTTCACATTTTCCATTGATTCTTCGCTGCTATTGGTCGCAGCGTGATGTTATATAGCCTAAAGCCCTCCTTGATAAATGGACTATCCAACACAAAAATAGTTTTTCAATTCGAACCAGTAGTTCCTGAGATTAGCGCGTTCAAACAAACAAACAATCGTAAAATTGTAAAAACTGTTAAATTGTAATATAACTAGTGAAATTGTAAAATGTTTATAGACTTCCGACGCGAATATTCTGCCTAAAATTTTAATACATTATTTTTCGTTACCTACATTATAAATATTTATTAATTAGTAATGAATCTTTCGACATATTTTTACAATCAACAAGTTAGTTATTTAACAATGAATAAAATATGATTGTTCAATTGTTTTGACTCTCTCCTTCGTTAAAATCGGGGAATCCCCGCGATCCCAACGCCCGCGCGCCCGTGCCACCGCGCTTGCATCGCACGCATCGCATCGGGATTCGGGTTGCGTTCATGAACGGCGCAGCGCCGCGGGCGTTTCTTTTGATTCGCTGAGTAAATGTAAAGTAAATGTATTATAATTATGTTTTGTTGTTTACAAGGCATATGTTGCGCCTATTGTACCTACTTACTTATCGATACTCCACTACAAACAATATGTTGTTGTGTAAGTGTTAAAGTTTACAAATAATTTCGGTGGCGGCCCCCGGCGCCCCTATCGTCTTGGCGCCTGTGTGCGCCGCACACATCGCACACAGGGGCGGCACGGCCCTGTACCCAATGGGTAAAAACAGGTAAATTTATCATACCGACGCGTCACGCGACGTGCGAGATCGCTTGATATGATATACCTATTATTATATTAAAAGGATGAGTATATCTATATTCTATACTAATATTATAAAGAGGAAAGGTTTGTTTGTTTGAATTGAATAGGCTCCGAAACTACTGGACTGATTTTGATGATATAGATTAGACCACGAGGATGGACATATTAGGCTACTATTTGTAGCGGAAAAATTCTCGTGGGAACCGTACATTTTGCCGCGTACAGTCGTCAAAATATTGTGGTGTGTGAGTAGAATATAAGTATAGTAATGTAAGTGTGTATGAGTAAGTATATAAAATGTGTTATCTCTTATATTGATGGTTCAGTAATAAATCATATTCTAATGAATCAAGTTGTTTAATATCTCCGTTGATACGACCTTACAATATTAAGTTTACTACCTTTTGCACGTGTCAGATTAGGGTAGACCCTAATCTATAGCTATAAGAGATATTAATATGTTACTAGTTCATTTACTGATATTTCAATTTGAATATGTAATTATTAAAGCAAATACATTTATCTCAACCTAGCTCAGAAATTAAAGGTAGGTAGATATAAATATACCATTTTCTATGAGGATATTCATAACAGTTCAAAATACAAAACCAAGATAAATCAACATTATTTATTAATTCGGAAATAACAAAAACATGTGGGTAGCTATGTTATTTTATAAGACATTTTCTATTAGCAAAACACTTATTCTAAAGTTACGCGAACTATAATTTATCACTTAGTAAGTACAGAATAATAATTGAGATTCAAAAGTAATAAAATATCCTATCAGCTAGAAATAAACCATAGGTACATCAACTAGACAACAATCGTGAACAATACTAACTTTTAACAATTATAATAATTATTAGGAAACAATATAATACCAAAGGCTACAGCCATAAAATATCAAATAATATTAAACACAATATTTAAATGACAAACAATAAGTAGGTAACATCACCTGTTATTTCAGCTTCCCGTGTAAGAGACCGACTGGGCCTGTCTCGCCTTTTTATAGGCCTCGGGGTTGCTACAGTTGTCACAGACCATAATATTTTATATACATTTAGTCTTCACACTTAATTATTTTACAATAATATTAATCATTACATCAACGACTCTTTAACTAACTAAGGTTTACCTAATATTTAACATATCTTTAAAATTCGAACAGTATTAATATTGGTGTTGCCAAATATTTAACGGAACTTACGAAACCAAATCAGACTTAAGTACAAATACTTCACCGATATTTATCTATACCTCTATAGTATATCTCCATATCTAACACGGCCATACTGACAAAGACTTCGTCCCGAAGTCAAAAAAAAAATAAAAGCAATAATATTATAATGAGTAGTATGTTTAGTGAATGTTTTTTTTCTTTTTCTTTCCTTTCCTTATTTTTTTTTTATCCAATCCATATGCTATTGACACACAGGGTTCCTTATTTCTCAGTATTACAGTAGGGTGGCAGCATTTTTTCAGCTCGCGTTTCCCCTATTAAGCTATTAACAGTAGGGTGGCAGCATTTTTTCAGCTCGCGTTTCCCCTATTAAGCTATTGACAGTAGGGTGGCAGCATTTTTTCAGCTCGCGTTTCCCCTATTAAGCTATTGACAGTAGGGTGGCAGCTTTTTCAGCTTGCGTTTCCCCTCTCTCATTATTTGACCACAATCGTATAACAAATTACTTAAGAAATAAAAATAAAGTTACCAACTTTACTATATCATTGTTATTTGTCACAATATACATATATCCGTCAACATATTATGAAAATGTTTTACTTAAGAAAATATTTATTACAAACATACAAACAAAGTTTTCCTCTTTATAAAATATTATTAAATCTTTATAAATATTATAATATTAGTGTAGATATCCGTCAACTTTTATGAAAATATTTTACTTATATAAAAAAAAAAAACTTAAAATTCCTTATTGAATTCTATTACTATCAATTGTCTGAATAAAAATTGTATTATCGTATTCTTCATTAGTGAGAATGTACAATTTAAAACCTAAATTGTATCACAAGAAACAAACATCAGAAAAGAAAAATCGTTTTCCTATTTATAAATCAAAATGTGAAAATGTTTTACTGTAAAATCTATACCTACTGTATCACATACGTTTATCGAGGAAAAATATTTTATAGACGCCATTGATATGCTTTACTGTAAATGCAAAACATTACCACTGTCATATTTTAATCTGAACAAAAATCTAATACTTGAAAATGTTAAACTATAAAATTGTTAACTGTATTACTGCCATTTATCAGAACAAAAATCGTTTTATAAACTGAAACTGAAGAGAAAAAAAAATATCGTATATGAAAGTGTTTAACGAAACTAATAATTGTAATATCGTAAACTGTATCAATGTTTTTTATAAATGCAAAAATCGTTTTATAAACGTTTATATGTGAAAATGTTTTACGAAACTAATTGTAATTTCGTAAAATGTATCAATGTTATTTATAAATGCAAAAATCTTTTTATATTAATGTCAGTATGTGAAAGCGTTTAACAATGTCTATAATATGTTAAAATTATATAACTTTAAAATCGTTAACTGTACTGTTATTATCAGAACAAATCGTTATAATATATAAACGTCAAAACGCTTATTACTTAGACCATCAGATTATATTGATAATATTATGCAGCGAAATCCATCTTGGTCACGTCTCGATATACTTTTTTTCATACTACCTACATAATCGGGTCAACATTAATTAATACTTTTAACTCGAGAATAAATATCTTTAAACCGAAAATGTGTAAATATATAACTGAATAATTTTAAACTGTATCACTGTCATTTATCAAGACAAAAATTGTTTTGTAATCGTCAGTACGTGAAAATGTATAACTGTAAAACCATTAACCGTATCAATGCCGTTTAACAATTAATAGAACAAAGGTCGTAAGTGTTGTACTTATTCAGCAATTAAAATAATATGTACCTAAAAATTATTATTGAAGTACCTACGTGTTTTTTTTTAAACCATACTATTTTGCCATTCTTAAGAATTGTTATATTTCACACCATTTAATTAAATCCAAACAAGACTAGTTTAAACTATTAGTTTCGGAATGGAGATTAAAAAAATGTTCCCCAATCCCAAAAAAAAGGCAAATACAGTTGTAAAGTCGTAAGAAAAAACGGTTTAGAAGATTTTTTTTTGTTTAAAGTTTAATTATTTTTGCCTCATCACGCAATGTATTACGCCGTACGGGCCAATGTCGAGAGGCTCAGCTGCCGCCTTGTATTGTACATGTACGTTGTACATTGCGTGTTGAAAGTTTTAACTTTTACAAAAACAATCGATTAAAAGCAAATCACAAGTACCAAATACCAATGGATATATCTCATGGCCTATTATCAAACTCGCCAGTTATCGGGACTGTTCTGTTTACATCAGGTCAAAATATAATCCTGATTAAGAGATTTAATTATTATTTTCATATGGATAAAAGAGTACCAATCATATTATATATATTATTATTTTAAATCGGCCTATTAAAAAAAAATTACAGACTGAAGATGACATAAACAATGGTCTCAATCTTTTCGGTAATTATATGTAAAAATGTATAAATAAGGTACTATTCAAATTAAACTATTATCGAAAAACGTCTTTAAATCGTATCGTTATGCCTTTTCTCAAAAATATATTAAACACCAATATCAATACGTTATCAATTTCTTTTGATAATTAAAACAATTATTACATTATTGTTCGTCAAACCTTCTTTTGTTAGACTAATATTTATTCTGTGTCATTGTATAATTTTAAAATACCTATCAATATTAAGTTAACCAATCACTCCATTGGTTGTAAAAAAAATACATATAACCTTATATACCGACATTATCAATCGTATTGTAATACCTGTATAAACACTAAAATTTTATTCTACACTCACATCACCTTAATAACCGTTCGGCCAATTCTGACCAGAATTATGATGCTCTGGGGTAGTACCTCAGATAGCTTGGAGCACCGCGGAAGACTGCGCCACTTTTGTGAGGTTGCAAATCTGTCTTGGACAGACCTTCAGACCTTGCAACGCGAAGACACGACGCTGCAACGCGATCACACGACGATTCTGAAACTGACAAAACTGTATTAGTGGGTTGTTCGTAATCCAACTTCTGATGTCAGATTAGGGCAGACCCTAATCTATAGCTATAAGAGATATTAATATGTTACTAGTTCATTTACTGATATTTCAATTTGAATATGTAATTATTAAAGCAAATACATTTATCTCAACCTAGCTCAGAAATTAAAGGTAGGTAGATATAAATATACCATTTTCTATGAGGATATTCATAACAGTTCAAAATACAAAACCAAGATAAATCAACATTATTTATTAATTCGGAAATAACAAAAACATGTGGGTAGCTATGTTATTTTATAAGACATTTTCTATTAGCAAAACACTTATTCTAAAGTTACGCGAACTATAATTTATCACTTAGTAAGTACAGAATAATAATTGAGATTCAAAAGTAATAAAATATCCTATCAGCTAGAAATAAACCATAGGTACATCAACTAGACAACAATCGTGAACAATACTAACTTTTAACAATTATAATAATTATTAGGAAACAATATAATACCAAAGGCTACAGCCATAAAATATCAAATAATATTAAACACAATATTTAAATGACAAACAATAAGTAGGTAACATCACCTGTTATTTCAGCTTCCCGTGTAAGAGACCGACTGGGCCTGTCTCGCCTTTTTATAGGCCTCGGGGTTGCTACAGTTGTCACAGACCATAATATTTTATATACATTTAGTCTTCACACTTAATTATTTTACAATAATATTAATCATTACATCAACGACTCTTTAACTAACTAAGGTTTACCTAATATTTAACATATCTTTAAAATTCGAACAGTATTAATATTGGTGTTGCCAAATATTTAACGGAACTTACGAAACCAAATCAGACTTAAGTACAAATACTTCACCGATATTTATCTATACCTCTATAGTATATCTCCATATCTAACACACGCGACTTTGACCACGATAAATTGAGTTTATTTAGAACGGTCATGAAATATGTTCCTACCTGACATTTCATAACTGTATACTACGAGTACTTCTCTTTGAACTACGTATTATAAACATGGGAGATCACTTCGATTTTGTACCATTAATTTTTTTTTAAAACGTCATTCAACCATTTGCCGGTTTTTTGCGATACAAATTTGACGTTTTTAACAAAATAATAGTTATTAGTAGATAGGTTATTGAAACGGGCCGTTAGCGTACGTTCACATATCAGTTTTTTGGTGGTTAACAGTCTCCGTGGTCTAGTGGTTTGGAGCTTGGCTCTCGATTCGTCGTGGGTTCGATTCCTGCGTTGGAACAACAAAAAATGTTGTTTTCAAGTTTGATTACGACAATGCAGGCTGATCACCTGATTGTCTGACAAGAGAGATGATCCATATCCATGTGTCGGATGGGCATGTAAAAAGTCAGACATACTCCTGGTCGCTAGCCAATCGTGCTGGTTATCCGTTCCACTGGGTTATGAGAGTAAAGGTAGAGAGAGTTCTCTTGTGTACTGCGCACACACTTGGGCACTATAAAATAACTTGCGTAGCTGGTCTGGTTTCATTGAATTCACCGTCACCGAAAACGGTGTTAGCTATTATTATTTTGTATTATAGGTATAGTAAGTTATTATTTTATGGTTGCGATTGAAAAACTCATGAAAAAACTATAATAATTTAACACACGAGTAAAAGAGATGTTTAATTTTGGGCCAGCTCTATGTACACTTCATAGGTAAATAGGAAAGAAAATGGGGATTTCATAAAAATACAAAAAAAATTTTTTTGAAGATGTACATACGATACTCATCCCAACTTACCTGTCCGGTAGTTGTGGTATAGTATACGGGTACGAGACTCCGGCTTCCCTAGCTATTACTGTCCTATCCCTTGCCCTCCTGGGCGGTAATTTCCTATTTCCTACTCTAACTTGCCAATCTTTCTTTTCACACCACCTTTCCTTCCCTTTTCCATTCCTATCCTCTCTGCAAATCCGTGGGAACGCAATGGATAATTATAAAAATAATTTAATTATCCAAAATGGCGGCGATGTGGTTCGCCACCCATCACGTCTCGTTCTCGCGGAGGCGAAAAGTGGCCCATAGAGAGCCGCTTCGCTACGTTGAATGTAAGAGGAGGAATGGATGGTAAGAATGAAAGTGGATGAAGCGAAACAAGTATGTAAGGATCGTAGCAAGTGGAAAGAAGTGGTCTCTGCCTACCCCTACGGGAAAGAGGCGGTTTCCGCCTACCCCTACGGGAAAGAGGCGTGATTATATTATGTATGTATGTAGGTATGTACATGCGTACAAAAATGATTATTTGAAGAGTTTTTTATTGCGAAAACCCTATTTTTATTTTACGTTGTGTTCCTCTCCTTGACGAAGTTATTCGTCAGTATCGAACGAGTCGTCGTGCAGTGATTTTGCCACAAAAATGCCGTCCTGCGCTATTAAGTGGTGTAAAAACTGTACGAAGGCGAACAAAAAGTGTCAGGAAATAACATTTCATAAGTAAGTACACACAAAACTGTAGTTTGTTTAAGATAATTTATCACAATTTTGAGGTTACTCGAAACAAATAATGACAATTTCATAATGGCGGATCGAGAGAGTGTTGCCAGGATTTCATATTCTCAATAGCCTAAAATAATGTAAGTATTTGTAGGAAAATTCTTAACAAAATTATGAAGTAGAGAGTCAGACTGTGTTTTTATTTTTTAATTAGGAAGTTTTGAAGTTTGAAGCAATTTAAGGTAAATGCCCCTATATTCGGTATACGGAAAATATCGGGAACGATAATTCCGCCGTCTGTGGACCGATTTTCAAAATTCTTTTTTTGATATAAAAAGTATAATCCCAAGTTGGTCCGGTTTTCAAAAAAGTGGTGACGTGATGATGGGATTCATGAGGAATCGAGGGAACTCCTCGAAATTTTTATGGAAATATATGGTGATTTTGACTTTTTCTGAAGTAGTCCAAGCATATGCTACCAAAAAGTAAGATTTTGCTCCAAGTTATACTCTGGATCCAAAAGTGCAGAACAGAACTCCTGACTCCTTATAGATACATGTTTGGGGATTTCGGCGTTATTTAAAGAACTGCAAGCATATGCCACCATGTCAATCAAAGTAATCATCATCATCACCACCACAATCACACCATACATCATCACATTTTGATGATATAAATGTACTTCTTATAGTATTTTACACCAACACTCTTTGAATATTACTATGTCGTTTATGGACCTATTTGCAAAATTATTTTATTGTTGTAAAGGGTAGAAATTGGAAATTGGGCTTTTAGTCACTAAAGTGGAAACTTGATGATGGGGGATCCATGAGGAATCAAGGGAACTCCTTGAAATTTATATGGACACATAATTATAATGATTTAGATTTTTCCTGAAATAACACAAGCACATTATGCTACCAAAAAAAAAATTAGGCAAGTGGTACACTGACTTGTCGGTGACCGTATATTAACTACCCTATTACTTACCATAATATTATGTATTGTTACACCTATTAAATCGAAACTTTTCATCTTTACCTATCCTTTATCTTAATTTATCTATAAATAAATAATAAACATAATTATCACTTTCTGTTTTTTTTTCATATTTAAAGACGTTTTGAACGCAATAAAAATGATTTAATCTGGAACTATGGAATTCTAAAAATGGGTATTTTTAGAATTCCATAGTTGGGGAGAGTTGTTACAACGTTATTTCGCGCCAGGTTTTTGTGAGGCCGTGTTTACAACTTTTACGTAAAATAGAGCTCTGCAAAGTTTTTTGATATAAAGCTATGGAATACGAAACATAAATGTCACAGAAACGTTAACATGGCTGAATTCCTATACAATTTTCGAAATTTTATTATACTGTTATCTCGAAAACTACGGATCTTATAATTTTGAAAACTTGCGAAATTACTGCTACGATAAAGAACTTTAAGCGGTAAAATTACCATAAACCAATTAATAATACAAATGTGGGATGTTATTCGAAAGTTTGGCCAACATATCTAGGGTAATGAAAATTTAGTATGGCAACACCGGCTCACGCACACAATGCATAAAAAACCGGCTTCACTATGTTGTTCGTAGAAGTCCATCTATACTTTTTATTTTATCTGAGTTTGGTTAACAATAATTTTCCTAAAGAGTTTTTAGCATGATCTATCAGTTTCTATCTCCTATAGTTTAAAAATGCTAGGGGGGGACCAACTTACAAACTACTTTGGAGGCCGATTACCTACTCGAAAATGGTCAACTTTATAAAAAAGTAATGTATGAAACCTTGCATTTATTTTAAAAGACCTATTCTACGATACCCCACACGATGGGGTAGAGTGAAAAAATATTTTTCATCCCCACTTCACATGTATGGAGAGCCACCCCTTAAATATAAAATTATAATTTTTTTATGATCCCGAAACCGTGATCTATACAAAATCTATAACTGCACCAAATTTCATAAATTTATATTCATAATTACAGGAGCTAGAGGCGCGGACAGACAGACAGACAGACAGACATACAGACAGACAGACAGACGGACAGAGCGAAACTATAACGGTATCTTAAGTATTACGGAACCCTAAAAAAGAAGGTAAACTTCCTCATAATCGTATTTGCATTTTTTTTTTTCACCATACTATAATTGTAACTTTTGAATGGTTTGGTTTGTTTTTTTTTAATGTGATGTGTCTCTTGCTTTTTTATACCTTCGGACTATGAAAATATTAAATAATTACAAAAAATTTAAGTGCGATTGATCTACGGGAAATAAGTTTGCCTAATTAGGCTGTGGCCCGGGAGTAGGGTTACCAGATGAAAAAATCAAAAGTCCGGAGAAAAGGCCTGATTTCCTAGAAAAGTCCTGAGATTTTCAACAGCTTGAGAATTTTCTCTTAAAAACGTACCTATTATTATCTTGCGCACGCGTTTTACGCGACTTTTTTGATTTTAACTGCAATTGTTACCAAAAGAAGATTATTTTTAGTTTGTTTCACTTTGATAAATAAGTATTGATTTTAACTGCAATTGTTACTAAAAGAAAATTATTTTTAGTAGTTTAATAACAGAGATCTTTAAAATGTAACCTGTGTTTTATTGAAAATCCTGAGCTATCACTAGATTTGCTAAATCCGGCCGGAATCCTGAGAAGAGTCGAAAAATCCTGAAATCTCAGGACAAATCCTGAGATATGGTAACCCTACCCGGGAGGGATATGCTTTATCCTACTTAGCTTTTGCCCGTGGCTCGTCCCGCGTAATAAAAATACAGTATTCTACGCGAACACTGTATTTTTGGATAAAATTAGCCTGTTTGTTAATCCAGAGGTTAAACTACTACCATACCAAATTTTATCCAAATCTATTCAGTAGTGTTTGTGTGAAAGAGTAACACATCCATCAACATCCATCAATCCATCCATCCATTCATCAGTCCTGCGGAGTACGTCTTTTAAGCCTTTTGAAGGTTGTGTTTGGCTCTTTGCTCATCAACTCCCTAGCCAGGAGGTTTGGGTGATTATCTATACTTTTGTGTATTTTAGTAAGGAGTTTTTTATTTCCTTCTTAAGGCCAGGAAGACCAAGCGAAATAGGCATTTAACGCTTCCAAGAGTTGCCCGCGTTTGTCGCAAAGCGAGCCGCGCGCCTACGTCGCCGGCGTGAACTTACATGAACCCAAAGTACGTTAGTAATATATATATTCTTTGCCCAAAGTGTAGTCGTGTCGGCAGTAGGTCAACTTATTTTATTATTTGTATTGAAAAAGATAATAAAATCCATAGTTATCTGTTTGAATGCAACACATAGCACACATAATTTGAATAGATATTATAGATGGGTACCTAAGTACAAAATGCTTAAATTTTATTAAATTATTTTGACAGTTTCTATGCGGTGTGTTCTGTTACAAGTATAAAGACACGCTGTGTTCGATGTGTGCATGGAGACGAGTACCTATCATTAGCTCGTGTGATCACTAAAGCACGTGTCGTTTCGTGAGATAAAAATAATAATAATAATAATATCTATGGACGCTTCACACCACGTCAATCTGGCCCCGTGCTAAGTATCCGAAGAACTCGTGTTACAGGTACCAGACAACGGAAATATATTTAATATTTTTATACTATACATATATTTAAGATTTTTATTATATTATGCACATATTTAATACACATCCATGACCCAGGAACACAGAAAAACTTTTTGTTTGTGGCGGGATTCGAACCCGCGACCCCCGGCTTGAGCACCAACGCGCTGAACCACTGAGCCACAGAGGCCGTCAAAATACTGTATCAGGTAGGTGCTGACGATTTGATGGTAACTACTTAGGCAGACACTTGCAAAAAATGTATTTCTACTGCCGAGTCCGCACGTTTGCCACTTGCCGCAAAATCCAAACCTCCACAAACGTTTAACTTTTTAAATATCCGGATTTTCGTTTTTTTTTCTCCCAAAAATCCGGATAATTCAGATTTTTTCATTTTTTTTTTATTTGTTGCATGTTTTATAAAACTGTAATGTTTATTTTACTACTATGTTGTAGCAAAACTTACACTCATTAGTAAAAAAAAACAGTTACCATTTTATAATTTAATTTAAATAAATTCTTATTTTAAGTTGTAAGTATTAGAATTACAATCTGAATAAATAAAAACATAATGAGATTATATCCAAATTATATAATTATATTTATTTTTTCATTTTAAGAATTATTTTTGATTACGTTAAAAATCCTACAATGTTCAGTTTTATAGTTAGTATTTTATTTTGAATAAGGTACATACTCGTGTCTATTAAAATTAATATTCATTTCATATGCGTAGCTGATAGCATAGGTAATAAAATCTAACAAAGTGCGTAAAAACAATTAATTATGTATTCAGTTATTATTATTATACTCATTCAAAATCTTAAATATCAACATTATAGGAAATAAAGTACTAGCTAGCTATTCTCTAAGGATCGTGATCTTGAAAAACATAAAATCGTCAAGTCTTTGTTCGCTTAGGTGAGATCTTGTTATTTACTAAATGTTCCAGCAGTAAAGAAATATAAAAAAGTGGAATAGCCTGTGATCTTTTTAAAGCTTTTTTTTTAATATCTACACCACAGTCCACCACTACCATTTTCGTAAAGTGCCATTTCTATGTGAAATTACTAACGTAGAAAAATTAATACAGTTTAATAAAAAGTAGGAAACTGAAAATCCTTTAAATCGAGATCCGAGGAGTGAAGACAAATCATTTAGAGCATGGGGCTTCAAATGATTTGTATGGTCGAAATTGGACCACTTTTGAGTTATCGAAAGTAAAAACCACCCACCTGTAAATGGTGCTTTTAATTACCTCGGTAACTAACAGAAGTACAATAAATAATTCTAAGCACAATTTAAAATCTATAACTGTTTTAAGATCTTTATTTTACTTACAAATCAACAGTAACATAATATTACTCTTCATTGCACTTTGAAGTTTCCGCGATAAGATTAAAACTACATTACTTAAAAAAAAATAACAGTGGTTTAGACAAATCGTTGGTGCTATTTTTGACACCTATATCTTATCTTTATAATATTATCTAAAAAATAATTACTTTTACGCAAAGGAGGAGGAGGTTTCTACAGGAGCGTTGATTTTCATTTAGTTTTGCTACTGACTCGTTAGTTTAGGTTAGTTTAGTTTAATCAAATTAATTTTAATAATTTAAAAAAATGTTATTACCTTCATTCATTCGGCAAAACTCTCTATAATCTCTAACCAACCAGTCAGTTATTATCAACTCCAAAACTTCTTCCCAAAATTTTTAAGAATTTATCCTGATATCATAGAGATAATATTAAGGTATTTGGTAAGTCCATTATTTAAGAGATAATTAAATAAAGTTAAACCACTACATTTCTTTTTAAGCTGTCATATTAAATTTGGCATTCTATGATTGTAGAAATTAAAATTGCAATAATATGTTTTGACTTTCGTTAGTAAGAATTCGATAAATATAAAAATACAAAGCTTTAATTGGGTTTGGATTTGCTTATTGTACTTCTTACTACTGGTGCAATTGAAACTGAAACCATATTCAGTGTTTTTATAAATTGGATCACCTATTACTGAACTGTACTACTACTGAAAAATCTAAAATGGTGAATATCTTAGAAACAGTCCATATACATATACATATTATATAGCGGCCATACATATTTTAGCAGATCTTCATCCTTCATTTAATGGATTGACTATGTTCTACCAAATAACTTGAATAAATGGAAAAATGTGTCAACAATTTCAGCAGGACAACAAATAATATCAAATTATTCAAAGGCATGTATTTAAACTTACGACAAAACAATTAAATTTTGGATGTGAAAATACCGAATATTGAATACTAAATTACCATGTTGGCTAAAGAATGTAAGGAATAAAAAATTACAAAACTGGTGACTAAATAATACCACTGAATATTCCAAACTGGCAGACATATATTATTTTAGCGAACAAATAACCATCTTGGCGACAATTTGTGAGTACACATTTAATTTAAGAATAGGCACATATATATATATTCCCTAATGTAGGTAACTCAAAAAACGTATAAGCAGCAAAACCAGTGCACATATAAAAAACATAAAGGAGCGTACAAAATTCCCAAATTTGAATTTTCCTCGATTTAATTAATATCTACATATTGTGTAGATTCATTATGAAATTTAATAACCTAACCAAGAGCATGTCAGGACATGTCTAAGGAGGGTTCCGTAACTATAAACGCGTAATATGCTTTTTTTTTAATTACTCCATAAGTTGCTGTCCGATTTGGTTCAAAATAGTTTTCCTAAAGAGTTTTTAGCGTGATCTATCAGCATGGAAATTTTCAAGTTTCTATCTCCTATAGTTTAAAAATGCTAGGGGGGGACCAACTTACAAAGTACTTTGGAGGCCGATTACTCGAAAATGGTCAACTTTATAAAAAAGTAACATATGAAACCTTGCCTTTATTTTAAAATACCTATTCTACGATACCCCACACGATGGGGTAGAGTGAAAAAATATTTTTCATCCCCACTTCACATGTATGGAGAGCCACCCTTAAAATATAAAATTATTATTTTTTTATGATCCCGAAACCGTGATCTATACACAATCTATAACTGAACCAAATTTCATCAATTTATATTCATAATTACAGGAGCTAGAGGCGCGGACAGACAGACAGACAGACAGACAGACAGACAGACAGACAGACAGACAGACAGACAGACGGACAGAGCGAAACTATAAGGGTTCCTTAAGTATTACGGAACCCTAAAAATGACGGATATTCATTTTTCGCAAAATTAACATAGGTCGTTTACCAGGTTTTTGGGGGTGCTAGATACGAAAATAACATTCATTTTGAAATTCCAATATGGCGGACATACTAAATTTTATAAAAATAAGGTTGTCCTTTTGTTGGTTTCTGGGGGTGCTGATTACAAAAAAGTCATCCATTTTAAATTTCCTTAGTAACCCGCAACCTTATATTTTCTTCATGATGGAAGAAAAAGAAATTTGAAAATCCTGAATTTTCCAAAATGTCCATAGCTTTATACATCGCCTATAATATCTCAAAGAAGAGCAAAGCCATATATTTTTTTTTTTCTATAATCACTTCTATCTCAGAAACAGTGCATCCTACTTGAAAAATAATGAAAATTACCTTACCCTTAATAACCCCGCAACCATATATTTTCTTCATGATTGGAGAAAAAGAAATTCGAAAATCCTGAATATTCCAACATTTCTATAGCTCTAAGCATCCCCGGTATCTCAATGTAGAGCATTTACATTTTTTTTATAAAATTGGTTCTATCTCGGAAACGGTGCATCCTAGTGAAAAATAATGAAAATTTCCTCCCCCTTAGAAACCCCGCAACATCATATTTTCTTCATGATGGAAAAAAAAAAAATCTGAAAATCCTAAATTTTCCAAATTTTGTATAGCGTTTTACACAGTTCGTGTCTCAGAGTAGAGCATTACCGTATTTTTTTTCTATAATGGCTTCTATCTCAGAAACGGTGCATCCTACTTGAAAAATAATGAAAATTACCTCCCCCTTAATAACTTCGTAACCACATATTTTCTTCAAGATGGGAGAAAAAGAAATTCGAAAATCCTGAATTTTCTAAAATTTCTATAGCTTTATACTCAAACTCAAACTCAAAATTTTTATTTCCATGTAGGTTATGAAATAATGCTTATAAAATTGTCCTACATGATGCCTACCACCGGTTCGGAAACTAGCCCGGCGAGAAGAACCGGCGTAAGAAACTCGCACGGGGCCACCTTTTAGCAACAAGATGGGAAAATTGTTCTTTTCAAAAAAAAAAATTTACAATGTTGGAACTTAATCTATATAACATTAGTCATAAGTACATAGAGCATATTTAAGTACATAAAAGCAGCCTTGCAGGGGCCATCTTATTCCCAATGTGTGCAATCGTTAATGAAATCACTGACTTTATAATAAGCTTTAGCACACAAACGTTCTTTAACAGCTTTTTTAAATTTATTAATGGTAAGATTTTGAACGTTTTCTGGGATTCTATTGTAAAGGCGTATACATGAACCTTTAAACAATTTACTTACTTTGCTAAGTCTGATCACCGGTATTTCTAACTTGTTCTTATTTCTAGTATTCCTACAATGGTTGTCGCTTTTCTTTTTAAAGTTATTTAAATTCTTTCTGACATACAACACATTGTCCAAAATGTATTGAGAAGCGACGGTCAGAATACCTATTTCTTTAAACTTATCTCTCAGAGATTCAAAACATGGCATCTTATAAATAGAACGTATAGCTCGCTTCTGCAGCACAAATATTGTGTTAATGTCCGCAGCGTTTCCCCATAGAAGAATGCCATATGACATTATACTATGAAAATAACTAAAATAAACTAGCCGCGCTGTATCCTCATCGGAAATTTCTCTAATTTTTTTCACTGCATATGCTGCAGAACTAAGCCTACTAGCCAGATTTGCAATATGGGGACCCCACTGTAATTTACAATCTAGTGTTATTCCTAGAAATACAGTGGTGTCCAATAAGTTCATTTTCTCATCATTTAATAGTATATTGGTTTGTGTCTGCCTAACATTTGGCAGGCTAAACTTTAAACATTTTGTTTTATTGGAATTTAAAAGTAAATTATAAACATTAAACCAGTGTACCATTTTCGAGAGAGCACTATTTACCTCGTCGTAATTTGACTGTCGTCGCTTCACATTAAAAATTAGTGAAGTGTCATCAGCAAAAAGTACTATCTCATGCTTATCTTTAACTAGATAAGGAAGGTCATTTATATAGATGAGAAAAAGAAATGGGCCTAAAATGGACCCTGGTGGCACACCTAGTTCTATTTTGGTCCCATTAGACCTTGTAGAATTTACTTCTACTCTCTGCGTTCTATTTGTAAGATAAGAGCTTAAGAGCTTAAGTGCCGTGTCCCTTATACCATAATGGTATAATCCATCCCTCGTATCGCAGTGTAGAGAATTTAATTATTTTTTTTAATAAAATTGATTCTATCTCGGAAACGGTGCATCCTATTGAAAAAAATAATGAAAATTTCCTCCCCTTAAGAACCCGCATCAACATATTTTCTTCACGATGGAAGAAAAAGAAATATGAAAATCCTGAATTTTCCAAAATTTCTATAGCTTTATTTTCTTTAGCTTTCTATATTCACCGTTCGTGTCAAAGTAGAACATTGCCATATTTTTTTCTATAATCCCTTCTATTTCAGAAACGGAAAAATAATACTACTACTGGAAAATAATAAAAAAATCCTCCCCCTTAATAACCCGGAAATCGCATATTTTTTTCATGAATGCCAAAAAGAGAAATTTGAAAATCCTGAATTTCGAAAAGTTTCTATACCTTACATAGCTGGTACCTCTACAAACTACATGTTAATTTTACGAAGATTGGATAGTCTCCATTTTGGAAAATGAAATTGGAAGACAATTTTATAATCAGCATATGAAACATGGAAAAAGACATCCATTTTTAATAAAAAAAAAATATACGCCATTTATAATAATATAAACCTTGACAACGATACCCATACCAAAGAAAAAAAATCTCCAATAGTATCCAAAACTGGGATTTTCCGTAGCTTGCAAATTGAATTTTTAGCAGCTATTAATTTATCAATCAAATCTTTATTAGCTACTTACATGGTATAATGGTCACCAACTCATCGGTGCTAATTCGATTAAATTTAGCTACTTTTTATCTGCCGATTTTTGTATTTTTTGTCACTTGAGTGATTTCACCAGTTTGGTAATTTAGTCGCCAACATATTAATTCGCTGCCAAATTCAGCAATACAGTATGCTCACGTGCAGTCACCAACTTATTTTTTGTTCACTCGATTAATTATATCCCTTATTCAAATATTGTACGTCTAGAGTACATACTAATTACAATTAAAATATGTAATTTTCATAGTAGTAACCAAGATTCGAAAAAATCGAAAAATCCGGATTTTTAAATGAAAATCCGGATTTTTCGTTTTTTTCGCATTTCGAAGTATCCGGATTGCAACCCCTACTTGCGAGTGACTTGGTGTGTTCTGCAAAGGAAAAATGACGGATGTTGAGCACGTATCCTTATATTTTATTGTAAATAGAACAGCCTCCGTGGTCTAGTGGTTAGAGCTTGGCTCTCGACTCGGAGGTCGTAGGTTCTAATTTCGATTCCCGCACTGGAACAACAAAAAATGTTGTTTCCAATGGACAGGTTAGGACAAATGGAATGGTTAGGACAATGCAGGCTGATCACCTGATTGTCTGACAAGAAAGAAGAAAGGCAGGTAAAAAGTCGGACCTGCGCCTCATCTCTCGTCAGTCGTGTCGGTTATCCGTCCCACTGGATTACGAGAGTAAAAAAAAAAAAGAGTGCCTTTGTGTACTGCGCACACACTTGGGCACTATAAAAATACTCCTGTGTAACTGGCTAGGCTACAATAAAACCAGCCACCGTCACCGAAATCGGCGTGGGGAGTTATTTATTATTATTATTGTAAAAACAGAAATCGAAATAAAAAGAAACGAAAAGTATGGCAAAGAAGATGGTAGATGTTACAAATTCATAAAAACTGTTTACTGGCTTATTCAATAATGTACTAAGGCTACTCCACGCATCAGCTATTTTTTTCTCATAACACACAACACAATAATATATCTATGGACGCTTCACACCAAGTCAATCTGGTCCCGTGGTAAGTTCTCGAAGAACTTGTGTTACGGGTACCAGACAACAGAAATATATTTAATAATTTTTATATTATACACATATTTAAGATTTTTATTGTATTATACACATATTTAATACACATTCATGACCCAGGAACACAGAATTTTTTTTTGTTCCTTCAGCGGGATTCGAACCCGCGACCCCCGGCTTGAGCACCAACACGCTCAACCACTGAGCCACAGAGGTCGTCTCATCTGGCAAAAGCAACGACGTGGCGACGATAATGTTATTGTGTATGGTTATATGTATAACTAGCCGATGCCCGCAACTTCGTTTGCGCCTAACTGACGGAAGCGGAACCCTATTTTTTAAACGGAACCCTAAAATAAAAGTAGCCTATGTTAGACCTTATGACATCAGCTATCTGCCAGTGAAAGTCCCGCGAAAATAGGTCCAGCCGTTTCAGAGATTAGCCGGAACAAACAGACAGACAGACCGACAGACCGACAGACAGACAGACAGACATTTTTAAAAATAGGTATTTTATTGTAAGTACCGAATATACTTTCAGATGCATTATGTGAAAAGCTGTTAATTTGAAGTTACAAACAGACACTTCATTTTTATTTATCTGTATATAGATTTAGTTCAAAAATAAAAAAAAGCATAAAAAAATACAAAACAAACTTTCCTATAGATTTTTATTGTATTATATGTCCATGACCCGGGACACATGACACAGGAAACTTTTTGTTCCTTCGGCGGGATTCAAACCCGCGACCCCCGGCTTGAGCACTAACACGCTCAATCACTGAGCCACAGAGGTCGTCTCATCTGGCAAAAGAAACGACGCGGCGACGATAAAATGTAGCATGTTATTGTGTATGGTTATATGTATAACTAGCTGATGCCCGCAACTTCGTTTGCGCAGATCTAACGAAAGCGGAACCCTATTTTTTTAAACGGAACCCTAAAATAAAAGTAGCCTATGTTAGACCTTATAATATCAGCTATCTGCTAGTGAAAGTCCCGTGAAAATCGGTCCAGCCGTTTCAGAGATTAGCCGGAACAAACAGACAGACGGACAGACAAAAATTTTAAAAATTGGTATTTTATTATAAGTACCGAATATACTTTTAGATTCCTTACATGAAAAGCTGTTAATTTGAAGTTACAAACAGACACTTCAATTTTATTTATCTGTATAGAATTAGTTCAAAAATAAAAAGAAACAAAAAAATACAAAACAAACTGACTTTCCTTTAGATTTTTATTGTATTATACATATCCATGACCCGGGAACACAGGAAACTTTTTGTTCCTTCGGCGGGATTCAAACCCGCGACCCCCGGCTTGAGCACCAACACGCTCAATCACTGAGCCACAGAGGTCGTCTCATCTGGCAAAAGATACGACGCGGCGACGATAAAATATAACATGTTATTGTGTATGATATGTATAATTTAGTTCAAAAATAAAAAAACAAAACAAACTGACTTTCCTACACTGCGTTAGAAACGAAAGAATCGTTCGATAAATACGCGGGTAAGACGTGCGCTAGCAAAACTGACATAGGTCTGTCCTCGTCAACGCCTAGCGGGCGACTGTGGGGCGGCTCAAGCGGCTTACGCACGCTGTATTTCAATAATTATTTATTGTTAAAATAATTAAACCAACATGCAAAATGTAACCAGAAATTATTCTTCTTTAAGTTATTAGCTTTTCGTAGATATGATTTTTGAAAGTAAAACTATCATGAACTTCATGAACAAAAAGAAAAATATTCAAATTTAGCCTCCTCTTCGGAATTATTTTTGATCGAGTGAAGTTTTCAGTATTATGTTTCGAACCACAAATTGTAAAAGAACATTAAGTAAACAACAATGTGTATTTTTTTTGGCTTTTTAAAGTTACTATTTGTTTGTTTACTATCGATTCAAAGTCATGTAAAATTGGGTCCACACGGTCTTAAGAGAATTGATCGGCGCGCGACTCAGATTTAACGAAAAACGCTACTTTTCAAATGCGTCTAAGTATATCTAACAAAAACTGGTTATTCTGATTTTTACGTGTAGAAAAACACTAGAAAATATTGTATTCTAATTTTTCACTTATCATTTATTTTAAAATAATTTCAAACTTTTGAATAAAACTGACAAAACTAACCAGAAGTTTTTACAACTTTAGGTTCAGGGGCAATTTCAAAACATAAACCGCTTACATTTTTTAAAAACAAAAAATCTTTACAAACTTTTGGATCCTCTTCTAGATTATCTCTTTGTCAGATTATTTTTATATATGTTTCTATCTCATAAAAATAAAATTTAAAGAATGCGAAATTATCAGGAATTATAGTTACTTATTTAAAATGATGATATTAATTTTTAAAACTACTGTATTTATCGAGGCGCACGAGCGTTTACAACAGTATTTGTAAACGCTCGTGCGCCTCGATTTATTTAGTAGTTTTAAAAATTCATATAAAATTCGTCAAACTAATTTAGTTACAAATTTAAATAGCATATTAAAGATAAAAGGTTCTTCTCATAGATTATGTAAGTAAGAAACAAAAGTAGCGAGTAAAATACATAAATATCATCATTTTAAATAACTATAATTCCTGATAATTTCGCATTCTTTAAATTTTATTTTTATGAGATAGAAACGTATTATATAATAAATTAATATTTTAAAAAATATATAAACCGACTTCCAAGTAAAAGCAATAATATTCGTAGGAATCACTTAAAAGTATAAAATAATTCTTATTGTCGAATAGTTCCCCTTTAAATTCTACTAAAATTTAACTATTTCTCTACCTACTCAATTTTCTTATTTTTGAAGTCGGTACCAGCCAATTTGAACGGAAGTTCTTTAAAATATTGTTTGTATGTATATGGAGTATGGACGTAGTTGATGAGTTTTTGATTAAAGGGTTTATAGGTACCTACAATTGTTTGGGCTGGTACCGACTTCAAAAATAAGAAAATTGAGTAGGTAGAGAAATAGTTAAATTTTAGTAGAATTTAAAGGGGAACTATTCGACAATAAGAATTATTTTATACTTTTAAGTGATTCCTACGAATATTATTGCTTTTACTTGGAAGTCGGTTTATATATTTTTTTAAATATTAATTTATTTTTTTCTTTTAAGTGGAATATCGAGCTTTGCTCAGAGTTTAAGTAGGATGATACGAGTAAATATTGAAAAATAGGAAAGAAGGAAATAAAAAAAAACACAAAAATATTTAACTGACGGGGATTCGAACCCGTCGTAAACATCGAACAAATTACTAATTTACCACCCAGCTGCCATTAATAAGGTCGAAATTATTGAATGAAGTATTATTGTAAAAAGAAAGAAAAACATAAAAACTTAAAAATGTGTGATTTATCAGAGATAAGACCTAGCTTTGGAAGAAGACTCTCTGACATAGCAGACCTTTCGCAACTTTACAACAGTTCTTTAAACAATTCCAAAATTTACAAACGGACTGACGAGTTCCATTCATTGCTTTTGGAACCAGGGTTATACCTTGATATAATGTCCCTTTTTGGTACCATATTATGCTTAGGTTAGGTACCTAAAAATGAAGATGTCGGCGGAAATGATGTAACAGTTGACACACAATATATACCTAATGATTATGATGACGGGACTAGCAAATGTTCAAAGAAATCTAATAAAAAGCTAAGAGAAATACCTATGTCATCATATTATTATTATTATCTATGTATGGTGTAATGATGGTGGTGGTGATGATGATAGTTTAATAGTAACATAATAATATGCTTACAGGGCCCCAATTTTCGTACCACGAATCTCGATTCGATTATCGCGCTGACTCATTCACACGTGCGTCAAATCATGCGTGCGCGAGCAGGACAGACTGACAATCGAACCGATATTCGAGCTACGAGAATTGGGGCCCAGTTCTTAAAACAAAGACGAAATTTAGAAACGTGTATCTGTAAATACTGAGCAGTTCTATTCAGTCCTTTTGGATCCATGGTACCTTGGCACAATATTTCACTTTTTGGTAGCTGTGAACGTTCAAAAAAATCGATATAGGTGTAAAATGGCTACGAGAAATACATGTATCAAAATATCATGATGTATGGTGTGATGATGGTGATGATGATGATGATTATTTAATTGCGACATTTGCTTGCAGTTTTTTAAAGAATGCTGAAATTTCTAAACGTGTATCTTTAAATATTGAGGAGTTCTGTTCAATCTTTTTGGATCTAGGAAACACCTTGGTACAAAATTTCACTTTTTGGTAACTGTGAATGTTCAAAGAAATCGATACCGGTCTAAAATACAATTAGAAATACCTATATCAACATACAATGTGTGGTGTGATAATGGTGGTGGTGGTGATGATGATTAATTAGAAGTTACATATGCTTGCAGTTTTATAAATGATCCTGAAATTCCCAAACGTGTATCTTTAAAGACTGAGGAGTACCGTTCCGTACCGTAATGCTTTTGGATCCAGGGTAGACCTTGGCACAACATTTCACTTTTTGGAAGCATATGCTAGAGTTACTTCAACAAAAGTCAAAATCACTATAGGTATCCCTATAAATTTTGAGGACTTCTCTCGATTCCTCATGGATTCCATCACCAGATCTACCAGTTGGTGACAATGGGACCAATCCGGGAGTCAACTCTTCAAAATAAAAAAAGAATTTCGAAAATCGGTCCACAAACGGCGGAGTAATTTCGTAACATACATACAAAAAAATAAAAAAAAACATACACACGAATTGAGAACCTCCTCCTGTGTTTTGGAAGTCGGTTGAAAATAATCTGACAAAGAGATAATCTAGAAGAGGATCCAACAAGTTTATAAAGAATTTTTGTTTTTAAAAAGTGTAAGCGGTTTTAGCTATTATATGTTTTGAAATTGCCCCTGAACCTAAAGTTGTAAAAACTTCTGGTTAGTTTTGTCAGTTTTATTCAAAAGTTTGAAATTATTTTAAAATAAATGATAAGTGAAAAATCAGAATACAATATTTTCTAGTGTTTTTTTACATGTAAAAATCAGAATAACCAGTTTTTGTTAGATATAGACGCATTTGAAAAGTAGCGTTTTTCGTGAAATCTGAGTCTCGCGCCGATCAATGCTCTTAACAGACTCTACAATCAAGTCTTTATGAAGACGCATATATTTGTTATAATACCACCTACTTATGTTACCTGCCTACTGTCTGCCCTCGCACCAGTTATCATTCGCAGGGTTTTTGACTAGAACCTCTGCAGGATCGCAATATTTGATGAGGATGCTGTTCCAGTTGAGTTACGTGAATTTGAACTCGGGTTAAATCGAGTTTTTAACCGACTTCTAAAAAAGGAGGCGGTTATACGTTCGGCTGTATAGGTATATATTTTTACTAGCTTTTGCCCGCGACTTCGTCCGCGTGGAACAGTTACTTTGGGATATCGCTAAAATTTACCCGCGACTTGATTTACGTAGAAGGAGAAGCGCTTCTCCCCGACAGCCCGCCGCGCGCCGTGCATTATTATTATTGCGCGCTGATTATTTTATTACTGCGATATCTTCTAAAATACTCATTGGAATCAAATGACGTAAACGGGAAAACACCCTCACAAATAATGCTTAATTTTAGAACAAATTTGGTTAGCATAAAAAGATTATTGTGAGCCAACTTTAAAAGATAGACATACAGTGGCGAGGGGTTCCTATAATTCCATTCCTATCAGCTTCGCTTACCGCTTACCTTTTGAAGACCTTCATCCAAATCTACCTATTATACATGCTACGGCTTCCCTATGAAGGAGAACCAGCCTTCGCCACAGTAGACATATATACAGTCGCGGACTTTTTTTAGAACTTTAAAAGGGGAACAATTCTGTCATACATAATTTTAGCGAAACTTTAACCGTTTCCGCAGCGTACGCAGTGAAAGGTCTCAAAAGGAAAAAAAAACTATTTTGAAACATTCTTGATTGGTGCTCCGCTCGTATTGAGCTTAGCATGATGCTTTATAGCCTATACCTTCCTCGATAAATGGACTATCCAACACAAAAATAATTTGGAAACCTGATGATATAATTCACGAGAAATCGAGGGAACTTCTCGAAATTTATATGGACACATATAGTGGTTTTGACTTTTTCTGAAGTAACACAAGCATATGCTACCAGAAAATAAGATTTTGTACCAAGGTATACCCTGGATCCAAAAGGACTGAACAGAACTCCTCAGTCTTTAAGTCCTAATTTTATTTTTTATTTTATTATTTATATGCCACTATGTAACTTACAGTAATCATCATCATCTTATTTACAATACCTAATGGAAGCTTGGCGCGTATTCAATTATATATTCGATCGTTTTTTTAAACGTTCTTAAGATGTATTAAAATAAATTAAATAATACCTATATCACTAAAACGAGTAAAAATAGTATTATTTTTAAACAAAAAATTAAACCGACTTCCAAAGTAAAAATACACAAAAAAGTATGAAATAAAACTTATTCTCTAAATAATTCCGCTTTCAAATTCGGCTAAAATTTTTCTATTTCTCTACTCAATTTTCTTAATTTTGAAGTCGGTACCAGCAAATATGAACGTGAGTTCTAAAAAATATTGTAGGATATTGTTTGGGCTGGTACCGATTTCAAAATTAAGAAGATTAAGCAGAGAAATAGTAAAAAATTTAGACGAATTTGAAAGGTTAATTATTTAGAGAATAAGTTTTATTTCATACTTTTTTATGTATTTTTACTTTGGAAGTAGGTATGTTTTATTTTTTGTTTAAAAATAATACCTACTTAATGTTTTTTCCGAGTTGGCACATCACAAGCAGCGTTGCCGATTTGTGGGGAATTCCCCAAACTGCGGGGAATTTCGAGTCGATTGGGGATTTATTGGGGATTGGCACTATGTGGGGAAAATGTGGGGATTTTAACATTTCGATATCTTATTCTCATCGGTAAATATTTCATCACTCATTATCGACACGATATCGACCTTTTTTAAAATCATTAAGTATAGCATGGGCATGGCACATCTCTAGTTTCAAACTTATAGTAGATTGACGTTTGTTTATGATCAGGGGATTCTCTTTTTCCCGAGAGTTTTGCCGGGAATGTCAATCAGCAATGTTGTGTTAATGTATTATTTTTCTAAATTCGTGTTATTTCGGTTTTTAATGTGTAATATTGGTGGAATATTAACCATTAATTATTCGTTGAGGTGCACTAGTGTGGAAGAGTGATGCATTCTACAAAATGCGTGCTAAATTGGGTTTCCCGCCAAAACTCCATAGGAAGTTTCAGTAAAGCGTCTACCACTTTACTGAATCGACTGACTAGACTGATTGACTACCGTGACTATTTATTAGGACTTTGACTAGACTTTGGACTTGACTATTTAGAAATAAGACAAATAAGAAATACCTCAACCCCCTTACTAATAAACGCTGTATAAGCTCTGAATAGTTATACAGTGTTTTGTTCCCGTCACACAAGTGACATTTTTAATTCGATAGAAGGAGACAAAACACTGTATAACTATTCGAAGCTTATACAGCGTTTATTAGTAAGGGGGCAAAAATATAAGACTTGGCTTAAAGGTCTTGTTGCCAGGCCATTAAATCTTTAAAAAAAAAATCTCTTTTTCCCTTTCTTCAGATACTGTTGTATCATTTATGGCTGTGAGAAGGAATAAAAAACCGGGCGGCAGCGTCAAGTTCTACCCTTCAAACAAAATGCTTTCCACAAAAATATGGAAAAGAATATGAAAGATATCAATATTATTTAAATAATCTATATATACCTATATAAAAATGAATCCCCATCTCCATTGGTCACGGCATCACGTGTGAACGGCTTGACCAATTTCCCTAATTCTTCTTTTTTTTTTGTTGTGTTTGTTTCAGGAGAAGGTTCTTATGCAAGAAAAAGTAAGAAAGTAGCGTGGAACGATAGAATTAAAGAAAACTTATTGATCATATTAACTGTTTGTTTGACTCTTTATTTTTATTAATTACTTTTACTAATGCGAATTATACTCAGCTAGTAGAATATTAATTCATTTTTTAAAAAACCTATGTGGGGAATTTGTGGGGAATCAGCGGATTTTTGTCCCCAAATTGGGGAATTCGATCCCGATTTTTGGGGAAATACATAAATTAGCATTGGCAACCCTGATCACAAGATACCTTAAATATAAAGTGCGTTCTTTCTTATTTTTATTACGTAGAGTTTTTGTAGCGGTCTGTGAAACTTTGTTGCCGAGTTAATAACGTAGACCGCAGTCTTTACTTTATACAGTGAACGATCGTACATGTATTTAAGTAAAAACATACTTAGTAAAACTTGTTAACATAACTTTTTATAGTTTCTAAAGTGTTTAGTATTTAAAAACGAATAAAATGTCTGCAGCAGTGAAAGGTAAGTTTAGGTTTACCTTGGGTTACCAGGGGTTGAAATCGAAGCAAGTGTTAAAAAATCCTGATTTCAGTTAAAAAGTCCGATCCGGTAAAATATGAGCTGGACAACCGACAGCAATAATTTCTTGATCAAAGTTGTTATTCAAATGTGTGATCACATTGTTACCTATTATTTCTAGCAGCCAAAATTTACATTAGCGTTTTATCACCAGAGAAAAACACGGTTTTCTTTAAAATTATACCTTTCACGCGTGGTCAGTGGATGATTGGTAATAGTTAGATATCATTGACTATTAATAGGGGATCGGACTACATCTGAAATGTGTAGTTTCGTTAATATATTCAGAAATATTGAGGCATTACTACTTGGTAAATGTAAAAATATATATTATTTTATGTGTAGTTTAATAATTAAATACATTTAAAAAGTACCAAAAAAAAATTTTTTTTTTGCGAAATTGGTAAACAAAACCTACATCATTAGTTTACTCACATCATATACAAAAACATTCATTATGGTAAGTATGAACTTAAACGCACAAATATGGGAGATATTTACAAATATATTCCGGCGGCCATATACTTCATATACTACTTCATATAATATAACCTACAAGTGACGTCATTTGTGGGTCGACTTTAGTATGGAGCGTTTTTAGGAGGCTCGCGAAATTTTTTATACAAATCGCTGTACCTACCTTTGAAAATATTGACTTTTGATAGACGGTTTCTTCTGAGAAGTTACTCATATTTTAAGAGTACTATTCATTTATGCAAAAAAAAAAAATTAGTCCGATTGCCTATTACTGACATGATTAAAAATCCGGGCGGCGGCGTCCGGTCTATATCTTTTAAATCCGGTCTAGACCCTATGCTTACCTATCCACAGTCAGATGGCAACCTTAGGCTTACCTATCCACCGTTTCGTCCGGATCGTCTTTCCAGGGCAAAAAACCTTTAAAATATGACTGTCAGTGAAAATGTTTTAATTAGTTAATAGAATGGCGTTACTTTGCGGAAATCCAGAGCATACAATTTAATTGATTAAGTTCATGATTAATTCAAGCACAAAGGTGCATGTTTAATTTATTGACTATTGTCTCAATTTATTCATTAAAAAAATCTGGAAAAACATAGGTATTGAGTCAAAATTTCATTCCTTTCCTTAGGGCGAGGTCATAGCCTACTTTGTCATTTCCCGTCACCTAGTCTACCTAGTCAGAGTTCAATTACGAAGTGGAAAAAATATGAGATAAAGACTAAAGTACACAATCCTTGACAGGGTCTGATCATACACATTTCGAAAAAAAAAACATGAGTTAAAAATCACAAAATCACCTCTTAAAAATCACACAATCTCTTGAAACAGTCCTAAAAGGTTTTTTTCTCCTAAAAATTTTTGTGCAGCACCATACATATTTTTTTGTTAAATAATTAATATATATATTAGATCATTACTTATGAAATTGGCGTTTTGTAAAAGAGGAACAAATATTCGATTTTTTTAAACATAATATATTTATTTTATAGTCAAAGTATATACCTATTGCTGTATAATATGCACTTTTGCCATCTCCATAAGTAGTTCATTAACAGCCTCCGTGGTCTAGTGGTTCGAGCATTGGCTCTCGACTCGGAGGTCGTGGGTTCGATTCCCGCATTGGAACAACAAAAAATGTTGTTTCCAAGTTTGGTTAGGACAATGCAGGCTGATCACCTGATTGTCTGACAAGAAAGATGATCCATGCGTCGGATGGGCATGTAAAAAGTCGGACCTGCGCCTGATCTCTCGTCAGTCGTGTCGGTTATCCGTCCCACTGGATTATGAGAGTAAAGGAAGAGAGAGTGCTCTTGTGTACTGCGCACACACTTGGGCACTATAAAATTACTCCTGCGTAACTGGCCTGGTTTCAATGAAACCGGCCACCGTCACCGAAATCGGTGCGGGGAGTTATTATTATTATTATTAAGTAGTTCATTGATTCCTTTACTAAAAAAAATAGTTTTTAATATTATATAGGTATCTATGAAAAAAACAATAAAATCCACGTAGTGATTATATTCTCTTTGATAAAATCTTTGAAGGCGTTTTGGACTGTCCCATCGGAGTTGAATTTTTTCCCTTGCAAGAAGTTATCCAAACGAAAAAAAATGTGAGCAAGGTCCGGGGAGTAGGTACGGTGGATGTCTTAGACATTCTAATTTAAGCTCCTCTAATTTGGTAGCCGTCTGTTGGGTAACGTATGGTCTGGCGTTGTCCTGAAGAGCAGCAGTGGTCTTCAATGTCTAGAGTCTTCAGTGGTCTAGACTTCTAGAGTGAATGACCAACCTCGGTTGTTTAGCAGCTAACTTTTCTATCATGATTTGCAGTTCCTGACAATAAACGTCTGCCGTAATCATCTGGCCAGATTTAAGAAAGTTCTAGTAAACGACACTGGCACTAGTCCACCAAACGCTCACCAGTAACTTTTTTCAGACAATTTTCGCTTGGAGCAGGCTTTGGCTGGTTCGCCAGTGTTCAGCCATAGCGATGAGCGTTTCCGATTATCGTAGGTACAGGATCCACTTTTCATCACAGGTAATGATTCGATTTAAAATCCCTTCATTATTGAGCCGTGTAACGCAGCAGTCGACGCGCGTTTGTCAGTTTGCTGCGCTCAATTCGTGAGGTAAGTACCCACCTTTCAAGCTTTTTCGCCTTCCCAATTTTCTAAACAAATAATAATTTCGGTTGCAACTTGCCATGTTTGTGGAAACGAATAGCGTTTTTTGTTCGTGCTATTTATTGGCTGGCACAATACTATTCAAGAGGTTTTGAATTTTACTAAGGTAAGTTTTGTAGGTTCTTTCTTCTGTAGCTTATATGCCGTAATTAATAATGAAGTCGGCGAGGGCATTGTACAATATTAATATAGTAATCTTAAATGGTATTTTATTTTTTAAATTATATATACATATTGGAAAGGAATGCTTTAAGCTTATCGCATATTCAAATGATTTGTGGTAACCAAGAAAATTGACTATCGACGATAAGACTTAGGTAAGTAACTAAGTATGATTATAAACTATTCAATTTCAGAACAATTACATGGGCTATAATTGTTATTATGAAGGCACATGCTTATGTTGTTGAGGTCTTCTTGCAATCTAGACATTGCCGAGACAGGAGCAGAGTCAGATATCAGAAGACAGGTGTTATCAGCAAATTGAAATGATAAACTGTATTTTAGGACATTAAGCATATCGTTGACATAAGCCATAAAATAGAGTGGCCCCGTGACTGAGCCTTGAGCCGTTCCTTCTTCAACTGACATCTCGTCACTATCTTCATCGTTAATGCTTACACGGTAAGATCTTCCTCGTATGTAGTCCCTACACCAATTTAGCACCTGTGTTTCCTAATTTTTTGAGAAGTTTATCGTGATTTAGAGTATCAAATGCACGGGAGAAGTCGACAAGAAGAGCTAAGACGTGTTTAAAGGAATTCAAAGTGGAGTTAATGTGATCGGTGAATTGGGATAGCAAATAGAGTAACACGTTAAATAAAACTAAGATATAAAACTTTTAATTAGGTAGATTTTTTCTTATATCATTAGTATCCCAACTAGCAAAATTAATCGTATAAAAATCTGCAGCACGTTTCTATTTCAGCTATTGGCGGCGAGAGAAATGTCGAGTGAGCGATCTGTCCACGTTCTCTCGACGCGATTTGGGCGCACTTCTATCAGCTTTAAATGCTATGAATATTGTAAAATCATCGTTTGAACAACCAAATAGTCGAAAGAATACCGAATAATCGCAACTCGAATGTAATTAGTGCTGTATATTGACATCAGAATGCCATCATTCCACACATTAGCAGCTTACAATTCGGTAGAACTTCTTTCATTCGACTAATTTATAGTAAAATAGCAGCCCGGTTACTATCACTCGACTGTTCAATCGCGTAAAGTAATCAAGCGATTTTATTAGTCCGTGTTGTACAAGTTCATGAAAAGAACAAAAATGGCAAATTACTAGTATTCTGCCATTTATAAATTATGCCACAATTTTATACTTATATGTGAAAGTAAGTTATCTGAAGCGAATTTCATATGCGGATTTAATTTTTTCGTCTGTATGCCTCACATTTTAAGTAATATTTTCATGGGCCGCAAAATTTCTTGGTAAAAACTGAATCATAATAATATTTATTTAATTATTAAAATTGACTCGCCATTATTAGCACTTACTTTACCATCACAAAGCATTCACTCTGCTTTTAGCCGAGAGATAGATTCGGGGATTCCATTTTACAACTTCTCAGAGCGCCATTACAGCTTGTTTCGGGTTCCTTGTGTGAAATGTTAAATCACTGTTATTCGTCATCACACTGTACCTCGTAAAAAATATATTTATCTAAGTCCGATGGTTTTTCTGACCTATATATATTCCGTCAACTAGTTGAGAAGGTGTCGGGTATTTTTACTATTTTACACATTATTGGCCAAAATTGAAGTTTCGAGCTATTATATACTGGTAGGCCGTCAATTTTTATGAGAAGACATCAGAATAACAAAACCTTAACACATCAGAATCGTAACCAATAATTTCTAAACATTTTTGTAAAGGTTCAGTTAATCCGTTATGCATAACCAACGGCAAATAAATTCATTTTTGATGTACATATCCGTTTTTAAAATAGTACTAGGATCTTTTGGCAGTATATACGGTAGTCTTCTGTTTAAAATTGTCGTCAATTTTCTTAAGGCATCATGAGAAAAGGCCTATGATAGAGTGGTGAGGAATGAATTGTGGTCAGCATTGCCCCTGAACGGGGAGAGCAGTATCCTCATACGAGCATTACAATCTCTTTATAGGCATTCTAGTGCTTAAGTTAAGTAAGGATAAACGGGGCATACACTGAATGGTTCAATATCGAAAAAGGTATTAGACAGGGATGTGTAGCGTCACCGTGGCTGCTTAATCTGTTCATGAAAAATTGCTTGACAGATTTATGAGAATGAAAGTGCGTTGAGAATGAATGAGTTACTCGTCAAATGTTTCCTCTATGCTGATGACCAAGTATTACTTGCGTCTTCGGCCGAGGAGTTGCAGGAAATGATAACAGCGATGAATGGAGCTTTTGTTAGAAAGGGAATGAAGATGATTGTAAAGAAGATGAAAGTGATGGTGTTAAAAAGAGATGAGGCAGTGATAGACTGCAATATCGTGATTGGAGATGAACAAATGATTTTGTGTGCCTAAGTTCAAAGTTTACGAGAGATGAAAAGTGTGAGAATGATATTGAAAGAAGAGTGAATTTAGGAAACAGGGTGAATAGAGCTTTGAACTCCTTTATGAACAGTCGGAAGTTGTCTAACAAGGCTCGTTTGGCTGTGCATGAGGGGGTGTTGATTCCGACACTCATGTACGGAAGTGAAAGTTGTGTATGGCAAAAGAAACATGAAAGCAGAATAAATGCATGCAGACCTGATGATGACGTTGTCGAAACCGGTCGTGTAACATATTAAAATTAATGTAAAATACTTATTAAAGTGGAAATAGTGCAAGAAATTTTGTGTATTATTACTGTGAAACATGAATTTCCACCAAGAACCTACAGTACAATCAATAACATAATATCTAGAATAAATGCAGTTAAGATGAGAGCGTTAAGAAGTATGATAGAAATTAAACTGAGTGACATGATAAGAAATAGTCAGATAAGGAAACGTTGTGGTCTGAGAGAAGATGTAGTGACAAAAATTTGGAAAGGTATGCTGAGATGGTTTGGCCATGTCGAGAGAATGAATGAAGAACGATTGACGAAAAAAGTGTATAAGGCGAGTGTGAATGGAAGTGTTGGAAGGAGTAGACCTAGGCGGACGTTTCAAGACCAAATCAGAGACATCTTGAAAAAAGGCCAGGTCAAGAGTACCCTACATCGAAGAGCATGTATGAACAGAATAATGAAAGTGGACGAAGCGAAACAAGTATGTAAGGATCGTAGCAAGTGGAAAGATGTGGTCTCTGCCTACTCCAACGGGAATGTTTATATGTATGTATGTATGTATGTACTATGTATCATGAGAAATATTAAATCGGAGTGCCCACTCTTTAAAATTAGACCGAAACTCATAATTTAAAGATTCCTTGTCTTCGGAGTTTGAACTATCACTAGCCTCATACTCAGATCTATACCTAATCATCACTGCTATTACAATCAGATTTACCATCACACTCAGAGTCTTGATTACATGACATTTTTCGGTACGAGAATTCTCTTTACTAGAATTCGGTCCACAGATTTTATTTTTAGGTGTGTAAATATTTCCTACTGAACCCGCACTAATATTAAACGATTGTTCTTTGCCATCTGTTACTGTCAATGAAGATGACTGTTTTTACTAAAATGGCGTTCATAGTGCTGTAAAAGATTTCATTTAACTCTTACGCTGTATATTGACTTTCAAATAATGTTTAGACCACCTCCGATGCTGTAATAGATAATTTCAAAGCGTTTTCTCAACTTCAAAATTTAGGTCAAATGAAAGCCTTCCAGAAAGCTATCATATACCTAACATTGAGTGCTGAAATAGCAACTGCTATGCTATTTTGTTGAATGAATTGCCTTTACTCTACAATATTGTTTTCAGATTTAATTATCAGATAATAGTGCTGTAAAAGGCGATTTGACGATAATTCGGCAATTCAATTGCTTTCAAAGAACTGTCATAAGAATTAAGGTGCTATGAACGTCACTGGAAGATATCTTTATAGAATTATCGAGTGAATGCAATATAAATCTGCCGAGTAAACATTTACTACACATGTTTACACAGCCAAAATGCGTTCAATGCAATAAAATCTAGAAAGATGCGTTTATACGCCTTTTTGAAATAATAGGATCTTTCATACGAGTGTTTTCCGATCCATAATCGGGAGAGCAATCGCTTATACGATCTTTTTGCTAGTTGGGTATGTCATGTTACTAAGGGTTACGTAGTAACTATTTAGTAATCTGTGCTAAGAGAAAGATATATATAAAAATATGGTATTAAAATTGCAAAAGATGAATATCTTTTGCAAGTTTTATGCCATATTATAAACCTTGTAAATTTTGAATATTAATAAACAAAGTTGATAGATATTCCTTTGGATAGTGAAAAAGTATCTTAAGTGGCATAGATATTATTTAAGGGACGACATAACTAGGGATTTTACGGTCTGTCCTTTGCTAATACATCTTGTATTTTTGTAGGTATTTTCATTGTGGGTGCTAAGCGCACACCTTTCGGCACGTTTGGTGGTGTGTTCCGGAATACCCCTGCAAGCGAACTGCAGGCAATAGCAGCTACTGCAGCCATCAAGGAAGCCGGTGTTTCACCTACAGAAATTGACTCTGTGGTCATTGGACAGGTTTTGATTGTGAGTAGTTTTTTATTTTATTTTATTTTATTAAGGATCATACTGGGCGGTAATATCCTACATTCTCTATTTCCCATTCTAACTTACCAATCTTCCTTTCCACACCACCTATCCTTCCCTTTCCCTATCCCTACCCTCTCCACCAATCCGTGGAAACGCAATGGATAATCAAATATAATTTCATTATCCAAAATGGCGGCGATGTGGTTCGCCACCCATCACGTCTCGTTTCTCGCGGAGGCGAAAAGCGGACCATGGAGAGACGCTTGGCTACGTTGAATGTAAGAAGAGGAATGGATGGTAAGAATGAAAGTGGACGAAGCGAAAGAAGTATGTAAGGATCGTAGCAAGTGGAAAGAAGTGGTCTCTGCCTATCCCTACGGGAAAGAGGCGGTCCTGCCTACCCCTACGGGAAAAAGGCGTGATTATATGTATGTATGTATACTGATCGTCCAATTCTGCGGACTTGTAGGCAATATTATAAATGATTAAAAACATAGATCTGCTATTGATGCTAATGACGGTCATTAGTACCGGTGATGGATTTTCAGGCTGGATGGCCAGTATGCCCCTTAACTGTAACTGCTGCTTTTAATTGCAACACCAAAACAATAATAAAGACACATTATTACGAGATTATTGTTTCGTGTATTTAGATGAATGACAATTTACATGTTATTTATTACATTGTAATTTAAGTTCTCTTCACCTGATGGTGGCTACTGCCCCCGACATGCTGCCCTTAAAGCCGGGATCCCACAGGAGAAGCCCGCCCTTGGAGTGAACAGACTATGTGGCTCTGGCTTCCAGTCAATCGTGAATAGTGCTCAGGTAATTCATTTTTTACCAACTGCAAAAAAGTATAGTATCTATATATTGACGACCTCTGTGTCTCAGTGGTCAAGCGCGCCGATGCTCAAGACAGAGATCGCGGGTTCGAATCCCGCCAAAGAAACAAAATGTTTTCTGTGTTCATAGGTCATTCTCTTACTAATATCAGGCCTGTCCCACTCCCCGTGTAGGTATTAAAAATGTAAGTACGTGCGGCGGCCTCCTTAAACGGGCCAATTACGAGGGACTCGCGCGCGAGCAGTGAGCGACGTATGCGTGAGATTTGTTCGTCACAATGTTTTATGGATTGGATTTAATACCTTACAATCTTTGCATATAATATTACGATAGGTACTGCGTAAGTTAGGTAAAAATCACCCGGCCAGCTATAACTATAATACCATATAACATAATGTATAACAATATTTAAAAATATAGTTTGAGCTACTACTGCTACTGCAATTACTTGATAACCAATATTTAGTGTTTAGGTGTTGGCTCCACAGTCCACTTGAACTATCTGTTCGCGTCTTATGTTATTCCGATGTGATACGATTTGAAGAATCATTTATTGACAAAAGTACCTAGTAGTACCTAGTAGTAAATATAAATAAAAATAAGGCGGCGTGATTCAACTTCTTCGAGTAATATCAGGCCGTGAAGGTATAAAAAATGCTTACGTTTACGCATAAGTATGTATATACTTATAGGTATGCGCAAATTTATTATAATAATAATAATATCTATGGACGCTTCACACCACGTCAATCTGATCCCGTGGTAAGTTCTGGAAGAACTTGTGTTACGGGTACCAGACAACGGAAATATATTTAACACTTATTTAAGATTTTTATTATATTATACATATATTTAATACACACCCATGACCCAGGAACACAAAAAAACTCTTTGTTCCTTCGGCGGGATTTGAACCCGCGACCCCCGGCTTGAGCACCAACACGCTCAACCAACTGAGCCACAGAGGTCGTCAAATTATTACAGTACTATTAACACCTACCTTAGGTTTATTTGGAAAGCAATTTGTTCAGTAAAGTACAGTAGGTAGGTACTAGAAAGTAGATAAAAAAAGTTGTAATTAAATATCAAGAAAAAATATATATAATACGTATAACCGCCTCCTTTTTTGGAAGTCGGTTAATAATTTTCTAAAATGAGACAACCCTAATGTCATTAGAAAGGATAAGAATTACGCGATAGAAAGAGACGCAACTTCTAGGTAAATATAATCGTAGGTAATCAAGCGTTGTGTTAGCTGAATTGAACCTTATCGCATCGCAGAAAGAGTCCCTATTTCTTCTAACCATTTGTCGGAGTGGTTCTTCTGTACCTCTAGGTACTATTATTTATTCTGTGCTAATATTATAAACAGAAAAGTTTGTATGCATGAATGTATGTATGTTTGATACTCTTTCATGCAAAAACTACTGAACATATTTCGATGAAATGTGGTATGGTCGTAGTTTAGACTTATTTTTGCGCGTGCGAAGTCAACATCTAGTATATAATATAGTTGAATGAATGAATTAATGAAAAACTCTTTATTGCACCCAAAACAAATAGGACACACAGAACATAGAAAAACTAAAAAATAAATAAGCACAAAAGGCGGTCTTATCGCTATTTAAGCGATTTCTGCCAGACAACCTTTTTACTCATGACACAATATTTTTGTAACATACTGGTAGGTGGCTTTAAAAACAGGTAAAGAGAAAATTATTTTAATACATACAATACTTTAAGACATCATAAAACTAATTATAATATAATATATGCTATTTCGGTACACTACTTTATAATATTAATTAATACATACACAAATACTAACATATCATAGGTACTACAGAATAAATATATAAATACTATTAATAATAAAATATCACACATAATACATACAAATTATGGATTGTAGTAAAGATCACAATAATATTAGTTATGACAAAAAATGTTCCTTTACTCTATTTTTAAATACGTGCAAAGATTGAGAGCGTGGTAATCTGTTCCACAGGCTGACTGCACGAGCTGTGAACGAAGAGTCAAAAAATTTTGTATTTCGTGTAGGGGGTTTTAATGACATATTACAATTTCGAAAATGTTTTACACTATCGTCCAAAAATTGAAACCTTTCTTTCAAGTAGGGAGGTGTCTTGGGATCGTACAGTATACCATACAGGTGGGTCAGTATATGAGCATTCCGCCGAAGTCGGATTGGCAGCCACTTGAGTTTGGTACGAAATTCGGATATGTGATCATATTTTCGTAAACCGAAAAAAAAAAAGTTTTTACTTTATTAGGATATCCTATCGGGATCTGCGAAAATTTCACTAGCTGGTGGAGTAGAGGCCATGTCTCAAGTACCTTTTACTGTGAGGAACATCAGATTTGGCACAGAACTCGGCACCAACTACCAGTTTGAGGACACCTTATGGACTGGTTTCACAGACACCTACTGTGGTCTTCCCATGGGTATGACGGCCGAGAAACTCGGCGCGAAATACGGCATCACCAGAGACGAAGTCGACAACTTCGCGCTAAGATCACATCAGAGGTGGAAAGCTGGTAAGTGTTTATTTTATTAATATGTAGTTAAAAGTTATCTACGTATCTTACTACTAAATTAATATAGATGTGAGTAGTAGGTATTCCCCGGTTCTAAATCCGGTTCTGTCTCAGATTTTCGGTGTTCGATGGGCATCACCGGCTAAAAAAAAAAAAAAGTTTGGTGTCAAATTTTTTTTTGGTTTTTGCCCATGCCCGATCGATTGCGCTTATCCGCTTTTCAATATCTCTAACGGTTACAAAGATAGACTTTTGCAATTACTAGGCTCATTAAGCTCTATTCATTACTAATTACGTCATGCAGCGGTAAACAATGGACGGTGATAAGCTTAGGACCATTAGTGGTTAAGTGAAACAAATTTGGTATTTTAAGTAAGTCATTTTATTGGTAAAATAACACTCAAATAAACTACATAATTTCAAATCGTTCGTCGTCATGTTCCAGTTCCATCGTAGCATGGAACTGGAACATGTATCGGTAATCGGTTAGCTGCGTAAACATTATTTTCAATGTTTGCATCAATTTTTTTCAAACATTTCTGTATGTCTAAAGTATCCATGAATACTGTTTAGGTATGGTGATCTTATCTGCTGTAGCGGTTGAGTATTAATGTGCACCATCTTAACCAAACTTGCTATAAATCATGATATTTAAAGCTGATATCAATATCATCATATTATTTATGAGGGAGAAAAAATAAACGTTTTTTGTAGTAAATTTTTTATTCAATACACATATAAGATATACAAACAAAAACCTATGAATAATATACATAACTACTATAGTCTACTGAAATATTGCGATTTTTATCTATTTCTATAACATTATCGAATTCTGCATAAACAACGCAATTGATCGTTTGAGTCAGAGCAGATTCAAAGCGAACTTCTAATCTAACACTACCATGTCTAATTAGATTCCAATGACTAGATGAATTGGCTGACAAATCAGGTGTGAGATCAAATGCTAGCAAACAATAACCTTTCGAATACTTATCGTGAGATATCCCATTACCTTCGTTAAGAAAATGTATTCCTGTTCCTGAGAATAATGTGTGATACGTTGTGGTAAAAATATTATTATCAAAAGATGGTTGTAAAGCTTTTAAAGGAATTTGTTGACCGTCAATATATAAACAAAAGGAATTCATTTTATAGTTCTCAAAATTATATGGATTTTTAGACAAACAACCATTAAATGCTGCATTATTTACAAATCCAACTATACATCTCTTGGGTACTTGCCCCAAAAATATATTGTCTAATGTCTTGCCTTGAACCCCTGACGGTATCGTTAGAACTTTTACTTCGGCTCGAGTTATGGGATATTTTGCAGTAGTGGCTAAGACTTTTTGATGGGCAAGTAAGACGGATGGGTTAATTTTTGTCCTTCGAATAAGGAGAGTCGCATCTGTTATTTTAATTTTGTATTTAACATCATCTGTTGGGGCCATCAAGTTAAATGTTTCACGTGATCTAACCAATTTAATACACATCTCAACACCATTAATTAAAAACTTTTCTTGATTGAATATGTCACCATGAAGGTGTCCTATCATTTCGAATTCCTTACTTTCTGAAACTAATTGTTGTCTTTTAGTAAAACTTGAATTTTTGTCATCAGTTGAGTCCATTTTACCAGCTGTATCTTCGTACCAAAGGCTACACGTTAAATGAGATTCTTTAGCATTGGGTGAGTAATTCAAAAGAGTTTCAATGTAAGCTCGATAAGCATATGTATTATTTGGCGGTGAAACCAATTTTTGGTTCAAATAAACATCGAGTTGAGTAAAAACTGAATGAAGCCAATTGTTTACAGGTGCTACAACAGTTGAAGCTGCCAGTTTTGAAGAATCCTCATTTAATATTTTTGCTTTTAAATGAATCAGAGTGTGAGATAAGTCTATATAATCATCACCAGTTCCAGGGACTTGAAATTCTATGGGGCCATCGTCAGCTAAAGATGATATTGGTTTGTAGTACACCCACATTCCACTTTCTATGCTTGTTTTCGTTGATGGTAAAGCAAACAAATCTAATTCAGATTTTATACATTCACAGGAGTGACTATGTAAGAAAGACATAGTTTTTAAATTTATGAAAATATATCTGCTTGATATTGACGAGTTGGTTTTTTACTCTTAACACCTCTTCCTTTACCGTTCGATGAACGAATGACTGATTCAAGACGTTTTCTTTTAGTTATATATCCTGAACCAGTCATGTTTAATTTATCAATTTTGTGATCTGCCCTTCTTTTCAAATTTGAACTAATTTCCTTAAGTCGTGATTTTATTGATTCATCCAGGGGCCGTGCACGTGCCATATCAGATAGAAGTCCAACACCAGCACTCATAGCTTCCTTTCCGATCGCTTTAGCACCACTAGAAAGCAAAGGTAAGACAGATCGAAATAACCCTCCCAAAAAGCCCCCAATGCCATGTCCGCGTTGATAAGGAGCTCCTTTGTAGACGACTCCTATTCCAGAACCAGCTTGGTGGGTATAATAATGTTCGTACGGGCAATCCATGTTATTGCGAGTATACATTATAATTTTCTAATGTGTAGTTTAATACACACTGTTCCAAACTGGAATGGTATTTTTGACTGGTGTTTGATCTTATATCTATTTCAATTGTATCGAATTCTCTGCGCATGACTGGTAAGTAGTGAGGAGGGGAAAATACGTGCATTTTATTTGCTCCGTATATATATTTTGAAGGATCTAGTGGTATAATTCTTAGTAAAGGGGTCATAACACCCCAACAATCTGTGGGTCCACTATATCACAATAAACAAACAGTTGTGATGGTAATCCCAGATGTAAGTTTGCAGGGCGTTTGCCAAACATCTTTTCCACAAAATTTTTATTTGGTTCAAACCCTAATTGAATACCTAACTGAGGTGATAGTGTCAAGGATATAATTGAATCATCTGCAATTGTCACAGATACAAACTTGGATATTTCATCGTAACGAATGGTAAATTTTTCTCTTATATTATTTAAAGCTGTTAAAATGTGATCAATATTATCATAGTTGGTAGCGGGAATGTGTTTTTTATAGTGAAGAATGGAAGGATATTTTTCATTTGGCATTAGCATTTTCTTAGTAATATAAACAATATTTTCATGGTCTTGAACAGTAAACATTGTACATGGATATTGAAATTCAACAACACCAACAGTCCATTCCCCTTCTAATTTAATTGATTTTGGTAATTTTGTTGAAAACCTTGTCGTCATATTATCTGGAAAATATTCCATTGAACTGTTGCTTAGTAATGTTAAATAAAAACTTCCTTTCATTATATCTGCTTTAAATCAGATACCAAAACCCAACTATTAAATTTATCAGGATAACCTTTCCACTTGACAAGCACCTGCTTTCTGCTACCAGAATATCGAGAAGTTATTATTTTATCTATTTTGTGGTCTGAAGTGGGGCTCTCTTTCATAAAAAGTACCTTCTATATCTTCATTTTGTAAATCTTTTAAGGTGTACACAACCCAAGGCGATCTAGGGATTACAGTTGAAACAATAAAAATTTCATCACTCCAGTTAGATTCGTACCCCTTTTGGAAGATATGTTTGTATTTTGTGATTCTAACGTGATCACCCACGTGAAACTTTGGTAATGAGATAATTATCTCCTGATGACCTTTTATTTTCTCGAGCATACAAATTGTTCCAAACAGTCATAATGTTACAAGAACTTACATCACATGGAGGCATTTTAATACTTGAATGAAAACTATGGTTATATGCATATTATAATAAATCTTGTAAAATATTTATATATCTGTATGTATTTTTATATGTAAAGTAGCGCCACATTTTTGACTTGAGTGTTCTTTGAAATCTTTCTACAATACTAGCCTTTATATCAGAATTATTTGTCGTATAATAATTAATATTTTTACTCTTAAAATATTGGCGAACATCTTTGGAAACAAACTCAGTACCCTTATCAGACTGTATGTGAGTTGGAACTGTATGAGCCTCCTCAAAAATACTCTCAAAACATGTTTTGATTGTTAAAGAATTTTTATTTTTCATAGGTCTCGCATAAGCATACTTACTCAATACATCAATAACACACAATATATAGTTATAACCATCATTACATTTACAATATGTTCGCATGTCACTTAAATCAGCTTGCCACAGTTTATTAAGATCAGATACGATATATTTGTTTCGAGGAAACTTTTTGTAAACCGGTTTATGAAGTGTGTACGTTTCTTGTGACTGCAACCATTTCTTGACATCATTTTTATTCAATTTTCCTTCCATAGCTTTTACAAGTTTGTCAATACTGCTGTAACCAGCAGGGTGTGATGCATCATAATAAATATTGTGAATTTCTAGTAGGGGGTCCATTTTTCCCAATCAATTTTCTTTTTTATTTTTTTAATATACTTGTTTTCAGATGCAGATGTAGAATGTTCCACACCACCAGATATTTCACCAAAATCTATCAACTGAAGTTGGTTAATATACTCACTTCTCTTCGGATTACCAATATAAGTGAGTGGAACTTTTAAATCCTTCAAAGCTTTAGCAAATTTTTCCCATCCTATTGGATCACTTTTTTTCAATGGTCTCAATGAATCATTGACTAAATCTACAATATTGCTACCATTTATTTTGTTATTATCCACTAGTACTGTACCATCATCTTCCCAGTGTACTTTGTTTTGATTTGTTAATAGGAAGTTTAATAATGACTCACCTTTATTAATGTAAGATTTAGGTTTACTGACAAAAGGTAGTCACCACAGAAATTTAAGCGTATTTTATATAACTCAAAATCTGTTTCATCAAGGAAAAGGTCAAAGAGATATTTCTTTAAATTCGAGCTATATAATTTATTTTAAGAACCCCCGCGATAAAACACAAATTCGATATTTAGCTCGTCAAGTCTCACCTGATAATGTTAAATTTGTTCAAGAAGCTTACAAAGATGCAACGACAGAGGCACATGGTTATTTGATGATAGATCTCAAACAAGATACAAATGACATGTGCCGTTTTAAGACAAATATATTCCCAACTGACAAAAACTGTTCAGTTTATGTACCGAAAAGAGGGTTTAAATACGACAAGAACCAACAAATTTCTATCATTTACAAATAATGCTGGGAAGCTTAAAGACGCATAAAGAGCTGCTCGTCGCACTGCACACTTTAAAACCAAAGTATCAAAAAGCTTTATTAAAATCATGTGATGAAGATGAAATAAATTGTATATGTGAGTGTATTCATAATGTGCTACAAGGCAAAGTCCCATTAAAAGAAAAGGATAAAAAGTCTTTAAAACAATATATAACATTACTCCGAAAGCTTGTTCGTAAAACTACAACCAAAGTTAGAAAAAATATAATTGTTCAAAAAGGTGGTGCATTTCTACCTATTATTTTAGGATTCATATTAAGTGGATTAGTTAGTGGTCTTGTTTAAAATGGAACACGCTAAGAAAATGTTGCTGGTGGAACCAAGTTTGATTGATAAAATAAACGAAAGAAACGAGACTCACGAAAATCCTAAATCACGATTAGATGCTGAAATGCAAAATATTATTAAAAGTAACGATGACGACAGAAAAAAATGGATTTTATACTTACAAACATTACAAAGGTATTCGCACTTCACTGGAGAAGATCGTCAGCCTTATCAACTCCCAATAATAACCTCAAATATGGAATTATCTGAAACACTTTTGAAAAAAGAACAATATGATAAAAGTAGTGGCCCAAACAACAAAGAACCAATTGTTGATCAGACACCGAATGAAGAAGAAGATAGACACAAAGAAAGCGACACGGTTCAAAATAAATCTATATACTCAAAACAACAAATATTAAGTTTAATACCTAAATCTTACATTAATAAAGGTGAGTCATTATTAAACTTCCTATTAACAAATCAAAACAAAGTACACTGGGATGATGATGGTACAGTACTAGTGGATAATAACAAAATAAATGGTAGCAATATTGTAGATTTAGTCAATGATTCATTGAGACCATTGAAAAAAAGTGATCCAATAGGATGGGAAAAATTTGCTAAAGCTTTGAAGGATTTAAAAGTTCCACTCACTTATATTGGTAATCCGAAGAGAAGTGAGTATATTAACCAACTTCAGTTGATAGATTTTGGTGAAATATCTGGTGGTGTGGAACATTCTACATCTGCATCTGAAAACAAGTATATTAAAAAAATAAAAAAGAAAATTGATTGGGAAAAATGGACCCCCTACTAGAAATTCACAATATTTATTATGATGCATCACACCCTGCTGGTTACAGCAGTATTGACAAACTTGTAAAAGCTATGGAAGGAAAATTGAATAAAAATGATGTCAAGAAATGGTTGCAGTCACAAGAAACGTACACACTTCATAAACCGGTTTACAAAAAGTTTCCTCGAAACAAATATATCGTATCTGATCTTAATAAACTGTGGCAAGCTGATTTAAGTGACATGCGAACATATTGTAAATATAATGATGGTTATAACTATATATTGTGTGTTATTGATGTATTGAGTAAGTATGCTTATGCGAGACCTATGAAAAATAAAAATTCTTTAACAATCAAAACGTGTTTTGAGAGTATTTTTGAGGAGGCTCATACAGTTCCAACTCACATACAGTCTGATAAGGGTACTGAGTTTGTTTCCAAAGATGTTCGCCAATATTTTAAGAGTAAAAATATTAATTATTATACGACAAATAATTCTGATATAAAGGCTAGTATTGTAGAAAGATTTCAAAGAACACTCAAGTCAAAAATGTGGCGCTACTTTACATATAAAAATACATACAGATATATAAATATTTTACAAGATTTATTATAATATGCATATAACCATAGTTTTCATTCAAGTATTAAATGCCTCCATGTGATGTAAGTTCTTGTAACATTATGACTGTTTGGAACAATTTGTATGCTCGAGAAAATAAAAGGTCATCAGGAGATAATTATCTCATTACCAAAGTTTCACGTGGGTGATCACGTTAGAATCACAAAATACAAACATATCTTCCAAAAGGGGTACGAATCTAACTGGAGTGATGAAATTTTTATTGTTTCAACTGTAATCCCTAGATCGCCTTGGGTTGTGTACACCTTAAAAGATTTACAAAATGAAGATATAGAAGGTACTTTTTATGAAAGAGAATTACAAAAAGTTACTCCACCTAGCCCCACTTCAGAGCACAAAATAGATAAAATAATAACTTCTCGATATTCTGGTAGCAGAAAGCAGGTGCTTGTCAAGTGGAAAGGTTATCCTGATAAATTTAATAGTTGGGTTTTGGTATCTGATTTAAAGCAGATATAATGAAAGGAAGTTTTTATTTAACATTACTAAGCAACAGTTCAATGGAATATTTTCCAGATAATAATTATGACGACAAGGTTTTCAACAAAATTACCAAAATCAATTAAATTAGAAGGGGAATGGACTGTTGGTGTTGTTTAATTTCAATATCCATGTACAATGTTTACTGTTCAAGAACATGAAAATATTGTTTATATTACTAAGAAAATGCTAATGCCAAATGAAAAATATCCTTCCATTGTTCACTATAAAAACACATTCCCGCTACCAACTATGATAATATTGATCACATTTTAACAGCTTTAAATAATATAAGAGAAAAATTTACCTTTCGTTACGATGAAATATCCAAGTTTGTATCTGTGACAATTGCAGATGATTCAATTATATCCTTGACACTATCACCTCAGTTAGGTATTCAATTAGGGTTTGAACCAAATAGAAATTTTGTGGAAAAGATGTTTGGCAAACGCCCTGCAAACTTACATCTGGGATTACCATCACAACTGTTTGTTTATTGTGATATAGTGGACCCACAGATTGTTGGGGATGTTATGACCCCTTTACTAAGAATTATACCACTAGATCCTTTAAAATATATATACGGAGCAAATAAAATGCACGTGTTTTCCCCTCCTCACTACTTACCAGTCATGCGCAGAGAATTCGATACAATTGAAATAGATATAAGATCAAACACCTGTCAAAAATACCATTCCAGTTTGGAACAGTGTGTATTAAACTACACTTTAGAAAATTATAATGTATACTCGCAATAACATGGATTGCCCCTACGAACATTATTATACCCACCAAGCTGGTTCTGGAATAGGAGTCGTCTACAAAGGAGCTCCTTATCAACGCGGACATGGCATTGGGGGCTTTTTGGGAGGGTTATTTCGATCTGTCTTACCTTTGCTTTCTAGTGGTGCTAAAGCGATCGGAAAGGAAGCTATGAGTGCTGGTGTTGGACTTCTATCTGATATGGCACGTGCACGGCCCCTGGATGAATCAATAAAATCACGACTTAAGGAAATTAGTTCAAATTTGAAAAGAAGGGCAGATCACAAAATTGATAAATTAAACATGACTGGTTCAGGATATATAACTAAAAGAAAACGTCTTGAATCAGTCATTCGTTCATCGAACGGTAAAGGAAGAGGTGTTAAGAGTAAAAAACCAACTCGTCAATATCAAGCAGATATATTTTCATAAATTTAAAAACTATGTCTTTCTTACATAGTCAATCCTGTGAATGTATAAAATCTGAATTAGATTTATTTGCTTTACCATCAACACAAACAAGCATAGAAAGTGGAATGTGGGTGTACTACAAACCAATATCATCTTTAGCTGACGATGGCCCCATAGAATTTCAAGTCCCTGGAACTGGTGATGATTATATAGACTTATCTCACACTCTGATTCATTTAAAAGCAAAAATATTAAATGAGGATTCTTCAAAACTGGCAGCTTCAACTGTTGTAGCACCTGTAAACAATTGGCTTCATTCAGTTTTTACTCAACTCGATGTTTATTTGAACCAAAAATTGGTTTCACCGCCAAATAATACATATGCTTATCGAGCTTACATTGAAACTCTTTTGAATTACTCACCCAATGCTAAATAATCTCATTTAACGTGTAGCCTTTGGTACGAAGATACAGCTGGTAAAATGGACTCAACCGATGACAAAAATTCAGGTTGTACTAAAAGACAACAATTAGTTTCAGAAAGTAAGGAATTCGAAATGATAGGACACCTTCATGGTGACATATTCAATCAAGAAAAGTTTTGAATTAATGGTGTTGAGGTGTGTATTAAATTGGTTAGATCACGTGAAACATTTAACTTGATGGCCCCAACAGATGATGTTAAATACAAAATTAAAATAACAGATGCGACTCTCCTTGTTCTGTAAGAATCAAGTATTATTTGCTCGTAAATATCTGAGGATACATCCGGTACATCCGGTATAGCATAATTATTAATTATTTTGTTTAAATATTTTGTAATTGTTGATTTAATGGATTATAAATTATTAAATAATTGGATAATCATTTTAAATATTATTATTTTTGTATTATAATTAATATTTTTGTATTAGAATAATTTATTCTTTTTGGTAACTTCCGGTAAAATTGGCGCCACTGATTATGGTATAAAAGCCCAGTGTCGCCAATATGCCAGGCCAGTTGTCAATAATAAGTTGAAATAGTAATGTAACTATATTGAAACCTACTGTGAATTAATAAAGGAATATACTATTGTGAACATAAAGTGTTTTTATCACCGAAAACCTTCTGATAGTTAATATCAGAAGTGGCATAAGGATTTTCACGCTCCACGAAATCAAGGTACGTAAAATTAAATTATCAATTTTAATTTGTAAATTATAGGAGGAATCTATAACGAATAACGTTTTAGATTAAGACTACATTTTTACTCACGGTTTCGCCCGCAAAAATTTATTATTAAAGCTAATGAAAATCGCAAAGAATGTAGTTATCTAGTGTTTATTGGATATATTTTCAAAAAAAAAAAAAATAGTTTTAGTAGATTAGTATTAGTTTTAGTAGATTTAGTTAGGTTTAGTATATTACCACCAACAGCCACACAAACTTTAGCTTTTATATTAGTAATTGAAATACTAGTATAGGTAAATATAAATTATTAGATGTTATCCGCAACTTAGTGCGCACAAAAGGAAATCTAACGGAAACCGTACATTTTGCCGCGATGAAAATATTACCTGGTCTTCTCTGCGGCCTACTGTAATAAATATATTATGTGCCAAAATAAATCAAAATCAGTCCAGTAGTTTTGGAGCCTATGTAATGCAAACAAACAAATCTTTCCTCTTTATAATATTAGTTTACATTGATGTACCTAACGGGTTTAAATAATATATCACTATCGGGTTTAGATTCGTGAAGATCAAAAGAAATTCAAAATAAAAATTTCTGAACAACTACTTATACAGAAAAGGACTACTTCTTACTGGTCAAACTAAACAAAACAAAGACATTGTTTTCAATGTTGATGTTGATAGATCCCTTTTAACTTAAAAATGAAATAAAATAAAAGCTCTAAATAACTCATTAAAATTTCTTTAAATTAATATAATAAGGGTTAAATGAATGACCAGTTATTAAATATTCATAGAATATAGATGTATAATTAGGACTTAAATTTTAACAAAATATTAATTAAATTTTATAAAATAAAATGATAATAATAATAAATACTGAAGCTACTTAGTATTATAATTCAAATATCTTATTTATTAGCCTAATTTTATATTTTTACACTCTGTCTCGAAGAGTCCTTAAGATGCATTATACATTGATTATACCTCAATTTAAATCTTATACAGTTTATGTCTTTTTATTTTATTTACTTTTCAGTATGAACGAGAACATTTTAAGACCATTATCGATTGAACGAGATAGTCGCCAACGGGAGAGAACGAATGACAGGCGATCCCATACTAGCAGACGTAGCCGATCACGGTACAGTCGGTTTAGATCAAGCCGGGCATCGGATAGAAGCCGTAGTCCGATACTACAAAGTGGGTCTGCAAGACAACCACGCTCACGTTCCGGACGTCGGTCTACATGTCGCCGCGAGCTCCGCAGTCCTCCTTGTCATCGTGAAAGGTCGAGGTACAGAAGTCCGGGATCACCACGGCGTCGATCTATCTCTCCACAACCCTATCCACCTGGCCGATTACCGGGTGTATCTGGCAACAAGGTTTCCGGACCGTCTCGACGCGACAGCGCGGATATTGGGGGTATGGCAAACACTTTAAATAACCTAGGCTCAAATGAGAATTTATCGGTATTATTAAACTTTATGAATAATTTCTTAAAATCCGAAAATTCGCACAGGCTACATTTTGATAAAAATATGATACCAGAGTTTGATCCTACCGTAAGAAATCATAGAATAGAAAACTGGATTGCAAAGGTCAATGAATGTGCTCAGATCTACAATTGGACTGAGCAACAAATACCACATTTTGCATTACCTCGGTTAGCAGGCCATGCTAAAAAATGGTACGAGGGCTTATGCTCGGTGAACCGAACTTGGCCTCAATGGCAGGAATGTCTGAAGAAAGCATTTCCTTCAGATTCCAATTACGGTAATATTTTAACTGAAATGTTAGATAGGCGGTTTAAAGCAGGAGAATCGTTGGATAATTACTATTATGATAAAACTCTACTCTTAAACGCTTGCGAAATAGTAGGTAAAAAGGCGGTCGACTGCATAATACATGGATTAGATGACAGAACAATTAAAGCTAGTGCATCGTCAGGAAGGTTCACCGAACCCGAAGATTTGCTTTGTTTTCTAAAAGATATTTGTAATGAACGGTATGAAACTAAAAATAATAAAATAAAACACTCTTTAAATTCTAATAATGAAATTACTTGCAGTTTTTGCAAAAAAATTGGGCACACTTTAAAACAATGTAGAGCATTATTCTGTTATAATTGTAAAAAGCACGGCCACAGAGTAAATCAATGTAATCAACCTATAATAAAATGCGAATCTTGTCAAAAATTTGGTCACAAAAAAGAAGATTGTTTTAAAAATAAACCCAAAACAAATTTAGAAAAACGCGTAATGAATATTGATTCATCTGATAATTATTGTAATTCAAAATTTTATAAATTAGTATCAATTAATAATAATTCCAATTTAATCACCGCTTTCATTGATTTTGGAAGCGATTGTTCTTTAATTAGCAAAGCACTAGTGGATGAGTATGGACTTATTGTTAAGTATGAAAACATGCCTATAATTAAAGGAATTGGTAATGGTACTATAGTTCCAATAGGTAAAACTGAACTTTGGCTGTCTGTTGACAAGGTTGATTCTTTGATTACTGCATACGTAGTTCCACCTTTACAACTACATGTACCACTTTTAATAGGACAAAATTTTACGGAATTGCCACATATATTAGTAATTAAAACAAAAGATTCACTCGATATTCTAAATAGAAGTTATACGTTTCCAGACATTGAAAATGAAGATTCTTTAATTAAACTACTAACCTGCGAATCTACGGAAATTAATAAAGTAGGTCTAGTGTCTTGTTTTACAGAAGATTTAGTAAATGGAACAGTTTTTATTCGAAACAGTTATAGAAATTTTTCTGGGATAGAGTATTGGATACAAGAAGGCGTTTATTCAATAAAGGAAGGTAAAATTTCAATATTTCTGATCACCCCATCTACTTCTCTTCGCTTTAAATCTAATATGCTTTTAGTTAGGGCCGAAAAAATTGAAAGTCGCAATTTTGAGAATAAAATGTGTCTGCAAGCTCGAACTAATTTTGAAGAAATCAATTATAAAGAAATAAACATAAATAAAGAACTTTCCCCACACGAAAGAGATGCAATAGTTAAGTTGATTAAAGCTTATCGTAGTACTTTTGCCCAAAACCTTTCTGAACTAGGGTGTACTAATTTAACTGAGATGGACTTAAAATTATCGGATCATACGCCTGTTGCTTATAGACCTTATAGATTGAGCTATAAAGATAGGGAAACCGTTCGAAACATGATAGGTGAACTATTGCAAAACGAAATAATTGAAGAATCTTCCTCTTCTTATGCGAGCCCAATTTTGCTTGTATCGAAGAAAACAGGTGGTCAACGTCTGTGTGTTGATTACAGGGCTTTAAATAGCCGCACAGTTAAGGACCATTTTCCATTACCCCGTATTGAAGATCAATTAGATTCATTAAGTGGTAGCAAATATTTTACCAATCTTGACCTAACTAGTGGCTACTATCAAATACCTATTACTCCAAATTGTAGATATTTAACAGCGTTTATTACACCCGATGGTCTGTATCAATTTAAGAGAATGCCTTTTGGTTTGGTCAACGCTCCAGCAGTTTTTCAGAGGACGATTAATAAGGCTTTGAAGCTTAATTCATTTGATGTAAATGATAAACCAGCACTAGCATATATGGATGATATTATTATAGTATCTAAAAAAATTAATGAAGGTATTGAAAAATTAGAAAATACTTTTAAATTATTAAATGAAGAAAATCTTACGTTAAACATTAAAAAATGTAACTTCTTTCAAACTAATATAGATTATTTAGGTTTTGAAATCTCACATGAAGGTATCAAGCCAGGTAAAACTAAAATAGAAGCAGTTAAAAAATTTCCCAGTCCTACAAATGTCCATGAAGTTAGACAATTTGTAGGGCTGGCAAGTTATTTTCGTCGCTTTATAAAAGATTTTTCGCTTATTGCACGTCCTTTGACAGATTTAACAAAGAAACACCAAATTTGGAGATGGAGCGATGACCAAATTCAGTCTTTCAATACTTTGAAAGAAAAATTAGTTCTAAGGCCAGTTTTAGCTTTATATGACCCAAAACATATTACTGAATTGCATACAGATGCAAGTAAAATTGGTTTGGCTGGAATACTTTTACAGAAAGAGTCTGAAATATCTCCACTCAAACCGATTGCTTTTTATAGTAGGAAAACTACTATTGACGAACAAAAATTCCATGCATATGATTTGGAAACTTTAGCGGTTATAACATCATTAAATAGATTTAGGGTGTATTTATTGGGTACCAAGTTTACCATTGTGACTGATTGCAATGCCTTACGTGCAACCTTTTCGAAGCGTGATATTTTACCCAGAATAGCTCGATGGTGGCTAGCACTGCAGGAATACGATTGTAATATTATTTATCGACCTAATAGTAATATGTTGCACGTGGATGCGCTCAGCCGCAATCCGGTGGACTTGGTATCTCAGGATATTGAACCTGAAATACTTCGCGCGTTAGCTATTACACAGAATGATTGGTTATTAAGTTTACAATTAACAGACCCCAAAATTTGTCATATACGTCAAGTATTAGAAGATCCTCAATATAATGAATTAGTAGACATAAAGCAAAACTTTTTAATTAAGGATAATAAATTATTTAGAAAAGTAGGAGAGAACGAGTTAAAATGGGTTGTACCTAAAGGAGCTAGATTTCAAATATTACGTTTAAACCATGACGATGTTGGACATTTTTCAGTGGAAAAGACCTTAGCTCGGATAAAAAGAGATTTCTGGTTTCCAAAAATGAAAAAAATTGTGGCCAAATATGTTAAATCTTGCATTAATTGTGCTTACGCTAAAGACCAAAATGGCAAGAAGGAAGGATTTTTACATCCCATACCGAAACCAGATATCCCTTTTCATACGGTACACATTGACCATCTTGGGCCATTTGTGAAAAGTACTCGAGGTAATATGTATTTACTTTTAATTGTAGACGGTTACACTAAATTTTGCATCATAAAGCCTCTAAGAAATTTAAAAACCTCTGGTACCGTTAAAGCTTTAGCTGATGTTTTTTCTACATTTGGTTTTCCAACTAGGCTCATCTCCGATAGAGGAACTACGTTTACATCTAAAGAATTTGAAAATTTTTGTACCGATTCTAAAATATTTTAAACGCAGTTTCCTCTCCTCGGTCAAATGGTCAGGTTGAGAGGTATAACCTAACGGTCTTAGGTTCGTTAGCATCTTATACTGATAAGCTTGGTGAAACTAAATGGGATCAAGAACTAGGAAGAATCCAATGGGGATTGAATAATACCTTGAATAAAGGCATCGGCAAAACCCCTTCTGAGGCTTTATTCGGTCGAACCTTAAATCACGCTAATGAAAATGTATTTAGTGATCTCTTTTTAGAATCGCGTGACCTTAACCAAAACATTGATGATATTAGATCAGAAATAACAGAACACATTGAAAAAGATCAAATCAATCAGAAAGAACGTTTTGATAAGAATAGAACAAGTCCTACTATTTATAAAATTGGTGATTTAGTTAAAATAAAAAAACAAATATCGTCGAAAGAAGGCCAAAGTAGAAAACTTTTACCTAAATTCTCTGGCCCTTATAAAATAACAAAGATTCTAGACAATGACAGATATGAAGTATCTAGTAAACCGGGTACAGAGTTAGGAAAACACAAATACTGTAACATTTGGGCAGTAGATCAAATAAAACCATGGATAAATATACATATTAATAAAATATCTAGTTCGGATAGTGAAGAAGAATAACAAATGATTTAAGCATATTTAGAATCAAAATAGACTAAAATAATATATTGTTATAAGTAACTTTGTAACTAAAGTTACAAATTGATTTCGAGATTATATAATATATTATATTTTTGGTATCTCAAGTTTTCAACCGTTTAATGAGTTAAGACTTGAAGAACTTTCCAAGTCATTGTTTTTATTTTTTTTAAAACATGTTATTAATTAATTAGGTGGACTTGATGAACTTTCCAATCCACATAATAAAATACTTGATGAATTTTCCAAGTTACTGTCTTTTTATTTGTTACCAGGTAGACTTGATGAAATTTCCTATCTACCTAGGTATAAAGCTTGATGAATTTTCCAAGTTATATTAAATTAATATTTGTATAAAGCTAGAAAATTTTAAATCTTAAAACAGCAAGAAAATTTCAGTATTTTAATTAAATGAGTTTATTTGTGTTATATTTTATAATATTAAACAATCTATTGTTATGCATATAATTGGAAACTCAAAATGTCTATTTATTTTGATTGTTTTTTTTTGTTTTAAATTATATATATTTTTTTACTTTATTTTGCATGTATAATTTTAAGTTTAGTTGTAATAAGTTTGAGGTCAAACTTTTTGTCAGTATGGCCGATTGTAAGAATCAAGTATTATTTGCTCGTAAATATCTGAGGATACATCCGGTACATCCGGTATAGCATAATTATTAATTATTTTGTTTAAATATTTTGTAATTGTTGATTTAATGGATTATAAATTATTAAATAATTGGATAATCATTTTAAATATTATTATTTTTGTATTATAATTAATATTTTTGTATTAGAATAATTTATTCTTTTTAGTAACTTCCGGTAAAATTGGCGCCACTGATTATGGTATAAAAGCCCAGTGTCGCCAATATGCCAGGCCAGTTGTCAATAATAAGTTGAAATAGTAATGTAACTATATTGAAACCTACTGTGAATTAATAAAGGAATATACTATTGTGAACATAAAGTGTTTTTATCACCGAAAACCTTCTGATAGTTAATAGTTCGAAGGACAAAAATTAACCCATCCGTCTTACTTGCCCCTCAAAAACTCTTAGCCACCACTACAATACTTAGCAAAATATCCCATAACTCGAGCGGAAGTAAAAGTTCTAACGATATCGTCAGGGGTTCAAGGCAAGACATTAGACAATATATTTTTGGGGCAAGTACCCAAGAGATGTATAGTTGGATTTGTAAATAATGCAGCATTTAATGGTTGTTTGTCTAAAAATCCACATAATTTTGAGAACTATAAAATGAATTCCTTTTGTTTATATATTGACGGTCAACAAATTTCTTCAAAAGCTTTACAACCATCTTTTGATAATAATATTTTTACCACAACGTATCACACATTATTCTCAGGAACAGGAATACATTTTCTTAACGAAGGTAATGGAATATCTCACGATAAGTATTCGAAAGGTTATTGTTTGCTAGCATTTGATCTCACACCTGATTTGTCAGCCAATTCATCTAGTCATTGGAATCTAATTAGACATGGTAGTGTTAGATTAGAAGTTCGCTTTGAATCTGCTCTGACTCAAACGATCAATTGCGTTGTTTATGCAGAATTCGATAATGTTATAGAAATAGATAAAAATCGCAATATTTCAGTAGACTATAGTAGTTAAGTATATTATTCATAGGTTTTTGTTTGTATATCTTATATGTGTATTGAATAAAAAATTTACTACAAAAAACGTTTATTTTTTCTCCCTCATATAATATGATGATATTGATATCAGCTTTAAATATCATGATTTATAGCAAGTTTGGTTAAGATGGTGCACATTAATACTCAACCGCTACAGCAGATAAGATCACCATACCTAAACAGTATTCATGGATACTTTAGACATACAGAAATGTTTGAAAAAAATTGATGCAAACATTGAAAAAAATGTTTACGCAGCTAACCGAGTACCGATACATGTTCCAGTTCCATGCTATATCGTGAGCAATTTGGACGCTGATAATAAACCAGGTTCCCATTGGATCGCCATACATATTGATAAACAACGTATTGGACAATACTTTGATTCATATGGTCCTAGTAATTGCAAAAGTCTATCTTTGTAACCGTTAGAGATATTGAAAAGCGGATAAGCGCAATCGATCGGGCATGGGCAAAAACCCCCAATTTGACACATTTTTTTTTTTTTTTTTTAGCCGGTGATGCCCATCGAACACCGAAAATCTGAGACAGACCCGGATTTAGAACCGGGGAATACCTACTACTGATGTGAGGAGTTTGTGAGGATGGATGGAGAATGTTTGTTTATTACTCTTTTATAAAACTACTCAATGAATATTGATGAAATTCTGTAATTAATACAAGCACAAGGGCTGCTTTTTATCCCGAAAAAGTACAGTGTTCCCGCGGGATACTGTATTAAAGCAGAAAAAACCGCGGGCAGAAACTTATTCAATATGTGTCGTGTCATTTAAATAATAATAATAGATGCGTTACTAATCTTGATTTGTCATAATATTCCCAGATAGCTGGTAAATTCCCCCTAGAATCCCAGTAGAATCTACTGCTTATGTTAGAATCTACTGAGTAGATCATAATATGCCCAAAATATCCGTAACTGATTTTACCGAACCTTATAATATTACGAGTATTAATAGTAATAGAGGACCTATTTTGATAAAACTTTTTGTATGTGTTCTTGTGGATAAAAAAAATAAAAAATAAAAAATCTGTTTATTTCAAAAGTAACAAGTTACAGAAAAAATAAGACAATAACTTATGCTATGAATCTCTAGTGAGATTTTTATACATAAGGAGTTGCATATACTAAGGTGAGAGTGGTGTGTAGGGGTACATGTATGTGTGTGTGTGTGTGTGTGTGTGTGTGTGTGTGTTAGTGTGTGTATGTGTGTGTGTTGTGTGGGTAGAGATGTGATAAACGGCTTAAAATTAAAAGTTAACTTATCCGTTATTAAATATTCAATAGCAGCTTTTTTTAACTGCTTAGTTGCTTAGTTGCTTATTTGATTATCTACTTATTGCCACTTATAAGTTATAATATTTTTTGCGCTTATGTTACGTTTTTCGATCGCTTAAACTGATTTAAATTAACTTTCCTTCGTACTTTGCAGGCTTAGGACTGTCTGAAATCTGAATAATTATTAATATAATAATATGAACTCATAAAAATGTTTTTACATGTTGATAATATGCATTAATCTTAAATGTTGCTTATCATTAGTAATAGTTGATTTATAGGATAACAAACATCGCCACTTTTTCCACCTCATTTCTTTCAAAGTAGTTCCATAAATTACTGTTCCAATTCACGTCGTTTATTCGTCATCTTACGACAAAAACTTAATAAACTTAATACTAAAACACTACACGAAAAGTTTATATTACGTCCATATGGACCATTATTATATTTATTATTTACATTAAAACTTCACGGTAAGCCATCAAAGCACCACTATTACGATTAAAATACGAATTATTGCGTAACGTAATATAACGTGTTTTCGTCAACCCGCAAAGCGCAACTAACAAAAAGTGAATAAACACGAAAAAGCTTAATAGTTATAAGTACAAAAAATAACCCGTTTAAATAAGTGATGAGCTACATTAAAGAATTTTCACTCTTATTGCGCTGTCATAAGAACTATTTTTCTTTGCTCATACCACACTTATGGCTTTATGACTATAAACGATATGAACGATAATTATAAGTGATAAACGCTTAAATTTTTAAACGACTTTACAACTTATTTATAAAAGCACGCTATTTTAAACGCTTTACGTTATAACGGCCATCTCTATGTGTGGGTGTTGCACAGTGTTTTATAAACCCAAAAAAAGTGTCATCGTTTTTTTATTGCAGTTCTTTAAGAATTAGATCAAAAGAAATGCGAGAGTAGAATTCCCGATTTTCTAGTGTGCCTAAATCCGGAGATAGAGGCCTTCGAAAATGCGAAAATTTTCACCCGGATTTACGAATAAAAATTAATTAAAAATAATTGGTGCATATTAGCATCAAGTGGATTTATTTCATCGATGAAGACATTAAAGACGCACATAACTCAGTTACAAAATTGATTTTAAGTTTATTAGAAAATATTTTACAATCATTTTTAACATTTTAGATTTTATTTAATAACTCGAATAGTCCGCAAAATCGACACTTCTTTCTAATTTATAAATATAGGTATTAACTTGGTCTACAAGCATAAAAAAAATCAAAGGTCGATCTCGTGAACTAACAGAGTTAAAAGCATTCAAATATTATTCGTAGGGTTGTCACTTAAACCCGGATTTGATAATATTATGAATTGTTATTTTTTAAACTTTATGCATGAACCAATATTATCATAACGCTTGTATGCTATATTAACCAACAAAAAAAAGATATTATCAATTTGATATTATAGGGATTGCGTCATTTTCATCTAATATGGTGATCTATAATGTCTTTCGAATATTTACGCATAATTTAACACAATTTATGCATAATTTGAGTAAATATATTTTTTTTGTTAACTCACATATCTTTTGTTGGTAAGTTGTAATTATTTAATATAAACGTCTGTCATAGGCAGAATTGTTTTTGGTTTACTTATTATACTTATTTGTTTGCATTTCGACCACTTTTTTGCAACAGACGTCCCACGCGTTTATGAAACTCTAATTTATAAACCCAAAAAAGTGTCATCGTTTTTTCTACAGTTTTACAATTCTTTAAAAATATTAGATTTCGTCTCATTATATTTACTAGCTTTTGCCCGCGGCTTCGCCCGCGTGGAATAGTGTTCTTGGAGAAAAAACTTCTTCAGCAAATAACTTCACTCACTGCTATATACTTCTGTATACAATATTGAAAACGTTATTACGGTTTCGTACCCGATGGATAAAAACAGGACCCTATCATATCAAAGCGATAACGATGCGACGTGTGAGACCGCTTGATATATTATTATATTAAATGGATGAGTACTTATATCTATATTAATAAGTAATATTATAAAGAGGAAAGGAATGTTTGTTTGCATCGAATATGTTCCGAAACTACTGGACCGCTTTAAATGATATAGATTAGACCACGAGGATGGACATATTAGGCTATTTTTGTAGCGGCAAAATGTACGTTTCCCGCGAGTTCCCGGTTCCTTTAGCGTGCACAAAATGGCGGGAAACATCAAAAGAAGAATGTAATGAATATGGCGGAAAATTTAAAGTACGTAAATAAAGTCTATTATTCATCTTCAGTTAACAATATTTTCTGATCATATCTCGTCAATAAATCCCAACATATATTCATTGGCTTCCAGTAAAGCTAGAGCGGCAGCAGTCAATGACTTTTATTTTTTATTGAGCTGTGAGTGTGCAGCAATTATTGGATCTGATGACATGAGCTCTATGGAAAATATCGTACATAAATTTATTTCTATCAAATTTTCGATATAACATCACTTACAAAAAATGTCATATAACATTACTTACAAAAAAATGTTCCTTGCTAGCAACACTTTCAAATGGCACAATAATATAGGACGATATTTTTTTAAACTTTTTTTGTGATTTTCAATCTATAATATCCCCGTTCATACTGAGTTTAAAGAACAACGGCTTTAGCAAATTTGATTTCTTACATCAGTCTAAAACCAAAAACAATGTTTGATTTATGGCCGCCCGAAAACAAAAAGACTACAAAATCGGCATTGCTATTTGACAACCCTAACCTCAATCCGACCTGGTAATACGCCGGGTGTACGTATAATCGTCATAACTCTGTTAGTTCACGAGCTCGACCTATGATTTTTTTATGTGTGTAGACCAAGTTAATACCTATATTTATAAATTAGAACCAAGTGTCGATTTTGCGGACTATTCGAGTTATTAAATAAAATCTAAAATGTTAAAAATGATTGTAAAATATTTTCTAATAAACTTAAAATAAATTTTGTAACTGAATTATGTGCGTCTTTAATGTCTTCATCGATGAAATAAATCCAGTTGATGCTAATATGCACCAGTAATTTTTAATTAATTTTTATCTGTAAATCCGGGTGAAAAATTTCGCATTTTCGAAGGCTTCTATCTCCGGATTTAGGCACACTAGAAAATCGGGAATTCTACTCTCACATTTCTTTTGATCTAGTCTTTAAAGAACTGCAATAAAAAAATGATGTCACTTTTTTTGGGTTTATAAAACACTGTGTGTTGGTGTGTGTGTGTGTGTGTGTTGTGTGGGTGTGTGCGTGAGATAGAGAGTGAGTGTGTGGATATGAGAATGGTTTAGATTTACAATAGGCATGTTGCCGAAAAAATTTTTTTTCGTCTATTCGATGTTAGACAACATGCTAATAAACAATCCAGAACCCATTTTTGTATATCTGAAAAAATAACGTAGATACAAACCATTGAAATTTACAATATGAAAGAGAGCGATATATCGGCCTGTGACGTCACAGCCTGCTACCGCCATACATTTGTCAAATACAAAATGTATGGCGGTAGCAAGTTGTGACGTCACGAATCGTTTTGCGAGAAAGAGATGGACAATATTTTTTATTTGCTTATATTTTTAATCCCGTCACTCTAAATACCTATTTCTTTCAGATTTATGTATATTTAATCAACAATTTTGCAATTTAATTTGTAAAACTGTGATATTCCACACTAGGCAACATCCCTAAGTAGGTGGCGCTGCTGTCAGAGCGTCAACAAATTTAATTCTAAATTCGGTGGTACGAAGTTTGCCGGGACAGCTAGTATTTAAATATATGTAATATAATAATGCCATGGGATACTCATCCCAACTTACCTGTCCGGTAGTTGTGGTATAGTATACGGGTATGCGACCCCGGCTTCCCTAGCTATTACTGTCTTATCCCTTGCCCTCCTGGGCGGTAATATCCTACATTTCCTATTTCCCACTCTAACTTACCAATCTTCCTTTCCACACCACCTATCCTTCCCTTTCCCTATTCCTACCCTCTCCACCAATCCGTGGAAACGCAATGGATAATCATAAAAATAATTTAATTATCCAAAATGGCGGCGATGTGGTTCACCACCCATCACGTCTCGTTTGTCGCGGAGGTGAAAAGCGGACCATGGAGAGCCGCTTCGCTACGTTGAATGTAAGAGGAGGAATGGATGGTAAGAATGAAAGTGAACGAAGCGAAACGAGTATGTTCGGATCGTAGCAAGTGGCAAAAAGTGGTCTCTGCCTACCCCTTTACGGGAAAAAGGCGTGATTATATGTATGTATGTAATATAATAATCTTATTAAAAGGCCATCCATAAATAACGTCACACGTTAAGATGGAGGGAGGGGGTCGACGAAGAGTGACTACTCTACTGTTCTATTGTATTTTTGTTTTGGCGCCCGTAATAACAAACTTTGACAGTCGTACTTAGGACCTCACTCTACAGTGGCGCTACCTGGTGACAAAAAACGAAGGTCCTCATTGCTGAACTACTTACGCAACTTTTAGCGCAAGACGCCGGTGTGTTCAAGTCGGAAATGGAACCTGTGACCATCACGGTCAAACGGAAGGAGGTGGTGGTGGACAGGGACGAGCACCCGCGCCCGCAGACCACCCTCGACGGCCTGAAGAAGCTCGCGCCGGTGTTCCAGAAGAATGGACTCGTGACCGCCGGTACCGCCTCGGTAAGACATTGGCTAGGTACTAGTTACGACCTCTGGGGCTCAGTGATGCCTAAGCCGGAGGTGGTGGTGGACACGGACGAGCACCCGCGCCCGCAGACCACCCTCGACGGCCTGAAGAAGCTCGCGCCGGTGTTCCAGAAGAATGGACTCGTCACCGCTGGTACTGCCTCGGTAAGACATTGGCTACAACCACAGAGGTTCAGAGCTCACTCGCTCAGTGGTTAGCACGTCGGCGAGTAAGCCGGAGGTCGCGGGTTGGAACGCCACTAAATCCTTTCTTCGCTCAAGGGTATCGTATACCTATAGTTATAGTGTCCGGTTATCGTAATTCGTAATACACGATTGACGTGAAGTGATCAAGTATGCATACATAATATTATTATTATTTACTGAGTTCAAAGTCAAAATATCGCAATTATTTTGTTAAGATTATGATATAGGTATTATACAAAAAAAAACATCATGAGTAGGTACTTAATTAAATCAAAATAAATTCAAAGTAAAAAATTATAAAATGTACATAAATAATAATAAATGTACTTACATAAATAATAAGCAAATGAATTACATCCAAAGCTACACAATAATTACTTGATATTCTTTTTTATTATTACCGCAAAAACGAAAAAAAATACGCGTCACTATTATAATATCTGTTAACAAAAACCCGAACAGCAATTAATGAAGTCCGGCCCGGACGCTCCCCGGACAACTAAACGAAACTAGGACAAATGCGGGGAAACCCGGACGGATGGCAACCCTACCCACAGTACAGTCGTACAAGGATCTTTTGGCACGTGGACAAAATCAGTACTAACATCGCCGTATTGTTTTGTAGTTGCGACACTTACCTTTTACATACATACATACATATAGTCACGCCTCTTTCCCAAAGGGGTAGGCAGAGACCGCCTCTTTCCCGTAGGGGTAGGCAGATACCACTTTTTTCCACTTGCTACGATCCTTACACACTTGTTTCGCTTCGTCCACTTTCATTCTTACCATCCATTCTTTCTCTTACATTCAACGTAGCGAAGCGGCTCTCCATGGGCCACTTTTCGCCGCGAGAACGAGACGTGATGGGTGGCGAACCACATCGCCGCCATTTTGGATAATTAAATTATTTTTATGATTATCCATTGCGTTCCCACGGATTGACGGAGAGGATGGAAAATAGGAAATGTAGGATATTACCGCCCAGGAGGGCAAGGGATAGGACAGTAATATCTAGGGAAGCCGGGGTCGCATACCCGTATACTATACCACAACTACCGGACAGGTAAGTTGGGATGAGTATCCCATGACAAATTTCACTTTTAGTAATAAGTATTGTTCTTATTTGCGACACTCACGCCCCCATCCAAGTGCCAAAAGATCCTTGTACGACTGTATATGTGACATATTATTAATATTATCGCCCCCACTATCTTCTAGTCTAGGTTGTATAAAGGAAGGTAATATTTGAAAATTTTGAATTATAAGATAGTTCTATAGGCTGTGTTATAAGTAAGTATTATTGTAGGTACTTACTCATTAAATTTTACTTTATTGCGCGCTGGTTCTTGGTCCCCTAAATACAATAGGTACATGGTAACATGATAGGGAGATGAAAATATATCTTCCGCCAATGGCGCGCCCTAGCGAAATATTTCAACTTTTCAAGTAGGTACCTACTTAAGTATAATATTTTTGGCTATTGTATAGGTAATATTATTACGTGTAGATACGCTTATATGTGGATTATTAATATTATGATCTTATTGTTCATACTTTGGTCAGCCGTCAGATAACATATCAAACCTAAGATAAATAAAAAAAAACCGACTGCAAAAAACGACAAATACCGGAACGCACTAAAAAGACCGAAACAAGATTGAGAAAACGGGGCGCCTAGACAAATTACCTTCGTTAAAATTCGGAAAGATCTGTCGTATCGACTTCTCTTTTGAGATCACGACATTTTGTCCCTAGACAAACGCACACTGTTGTTCGAATCGCAACAACGAATTGCTCAAACGTTAGTTGTTTATGATTTCAAGAATTTAGCCGTCAGTTGTGAAGTTGTCAAATGTCATATATTTTTTTTTTAATTATTGATGGCGTTACGGCATAAAACTATTTGTCAGTGTCAAGTTAAAAAGGCAGACAACTAGATTTAATGTAGGTACCTATATGATTTCAACACCGTATTATTTTCAAGTCTAATGTCTAGTCAAAGTTCAAAATACAAATTTTGATACAAATAGTCAGTGCAAGTCAGTCGATTCAGTAAAACGGTACCTAGAAGTTTTATTGAAAGTTCCTAGAGTGTTTTGTATAAAATGGAATCAAATTTCAAGTGTAGATATTTACAATAACAATAAAGTAGGTACTTATTTAACAAGGCCGATTATTACGGTTGTAAGGCTGGAACATGAAGCATAGATACCAGGAGTCCGAACGGTATAGGCTTTTTAATAATAATTATGTACACAATAATAGGACCAGATCTTAGTTCTCTTTTCTGCCGCTAGGCGTGCGAGACCGACGAGTACCAAGTGTTGCCAATACTATTATACCGAGTGTTGCCAATACTATTATTTATTACAATTATTTTTAAATTACCGTTAGGCAATTACCGTGTTCTACGGTATCTATTTTTCGAGAACAGTTTCTAAGAATTTCCTAAAACTTTTATATAATAAGATTTCAATCTTTCCAGAGCTGTCAATAGCAATTTTAAACTTCCCGCGTAATTTCAAACGAGTGCATGTCGAACCGTCGCGCGCTCTACCGGCAAAAATCTGTCCCAGTAATTGAGACCATTATTTTAACATTACGTTCGGATTCCTTGTTAACTATACTTCGTGGGCTGGAACTTCAATATGCATCGAAATCCGAAACACCGGGAAAAATTCAGAGGATTATAAATTAGACACACAATTGGATAACTGTTTATCTATTGTATGACTCCAGAGTTCTATTTTGAATAATTATATTATATAATACATTATTTAATTAATTATCTTCTAGTTTTCATTGATAATACAGATTTTATACAGATTTCTTGCCAAATGGTCATAGGACACACATTATAAACAGATTTTAAGAGATTACACTAAAGGCCATACTCACGGTGCGTCCAGCAAATCCAGCACTGGTACTATTATGAATTTTAATATTATCCGGTGTTCAGCATAAAATATGTGTACAGTCTGACAAGGATCTTTTGGCACGTGCACAAAATCAGAACTAACATCGCCGTCTTGTAAAATGTCACTTTTAGTATTAAATTGTATTGTTTTGTAGTTGCGACACTTACCTTTTGGCACGTGGATAAAATCAGTAATAACATCGCCGTCTTGTAAAATTTCACTTTTAGTAATAAGTATTGTTCTTATTTGCGACACTCACGCCCCCATCCAAGTGCCAAAAGATCCTTGTCCGACTGTAATGGCGTATCTATTGTCTTGCGAATGATACCATCTAATAAAAAAGAAGGAAAAGGTTTTAATGTAAGCTGCATTTTTATTTAGTATTAAATGACTATTTCTAACTTTTTTAATTAGAATATGATATAGTTATAAACATTTGTTAAAATAATAATAAAGTACACTCGTTTTATCTAAGATTTTTCAAGTTACTTTTTAAAAATACCAACATTTTTCTGGTTGGCAACATGCAAGAACGAGACACACGGCCTCCCTTATGGCTATCTCGCTCGGCTCGGATTTGCCTCTATGATACGTGCATTGTGAAATACACTCTATTACCAAGGCAATACAGTTCTTTTTAGCAATTACAAAATACGGAGTCTTCTATCCTTAGGACTATATCCATGTCCTGGTAAAAAAAAAAAACTGGCCAGAAGAAGAAGAAGATGAAGTGCAATTATTTTTGTTTGTTATCAAAATAACAATTTACCTAACTTAGGCCTTTACATCCGATGATGGATGATTTATACAGTATTCTCCGAGCGAAGTAACCACTCTTGAAATACTGTAGTGCCTGGGACAGTTGTTTTTTAAATATCGTATGATTTCCCAAGCGCATACGGCATTCTCACAACATAGCCACCCTAGTCCAGAGGAATGACTAGTCAATACGTCTGGGGCCAACTATGTGCGGGTTTCCTCACGATGTTTTCCTTCACCGGTAGAGTTGTCACATACCTTTTGCAAACCTTCATAGAAATCCCTACCTATGATACAGGTTCCGGCTTCCCTTTGAAGAAGCAGCCTTCGCCACTGATAGTGAGAAGTGATATAAATCATAATGTAATTATTAATGTATCAAAACCGCTGTAAATAATAATAATTATTAGCTGTGTTGATTTTTAAATTGTATAATGTTATTATTGGTTATGTGACTTGAGATAAAACTAATTATTTAAAGAAATATCTGCATTATGTAATTCCTTTGCAAGAAATAAAAGTATTTTTACATTTTAAGTTTATTTTCTTACTAAAACCATGTAAAACTTACTTTAAAAAGTAAAATAAAATGTAGATACTCTTGTATTGTTATTATTTAATCAATCCTAATACGGACACTTGATACGGCACGAATTATTTAGTCACAAATATACTATAGAGATTAAATATTAAGTATTTAATTGGTTAACACTACTTAACTGTTTATAATAGGTGTATAATAGCATAGATATATAATATTAAATTTGTAATAATTAATCAAAGTATAATAGCAAATATTTCAAAACTTTTATGAGGTGTTTGTGTCCTTCTAACCCATTTATAAGGCGAAGGTGTTGAGCATCGATGACAATAAAATATCATTACATTGAAAAACTTATAAATTTTAATTACTAAATACAAATCTTTATTTCTAAGGAAGTTTCAGAGAAACTTGCTTAATTATGAACTCCATTTGGTACCTAAATTATAGTAGTAATTTAGGTACCTACTATACACCTAAAGATTGCTTTCAGCTGATATAGTAGCGTGTAAAGATTACAAACTGCAAGTAAGCTACAAATTAAGAAATTTATATTTTAACAAAGTGTTGAATTATACTTGAATACAATGAATTACATATTAGGTATTGACAATAATTGTGATTTATTGAATACTTTAGATTGAATTCTTTTGACTTTTTGCAATATAGACTACTAGCAGAAGGTGTTTTATAGACCGTTTAGGCAACTTTAGGCAAATCATTATTATTTACAAATAACAGCTGATCAATAAAAATCCGCCATATTGTTCGTTGAGGCGATAAAGGTAGCTATCTGGGTATCTTTATCGTTAGGTCGATAAAGATAAAGATCACGATCTGCTAAATGTCACTTACGGCCGCTTGTCTAGGCATTGTATGGAGAAACGCGTTAGAGCAATTCGTTATATGGGTGCATCGTTAGCGTATTCGTTCAAAGTGGCTGTTTGGCTACCAATTTTTTTAACGATACGACTGAATATGTCATTTAACGCACGCTTATGTCAATCCCATACATTTTTTATTCACGAAGTTCGCCGTCGATATTATTTAATGCATCTTGTCTAGCCCTCCAGACTACACTATGAGCGAAAGCCTAAGTGAAATAATTGACGTTATGTTTGGTAGCTCAATCTTGTTTCGGTCTTTTTAGTGCGTTCCTTGGGTATTTGTCGTTTTTTACAGTCGGGTTTTTTATTTTTTTAATTATTTATTTTATTTTAGAAATTTTAGTTTAACCAACACACACTTGGTCGATTTAAATCAAAATGACGACTGTTTGAATGAATTGATTACAAATTTATTCGAATTATTTAATTAAAATGGTTGTAATTTTTCCTGATTAAATTTAAATATATGACATATGTATATTTTTTAAATCTCCTTTTAATTTCCTTTATTTTGATACCCTACTCGATAGGTTTGGTTTAAAAAAGTTTTTGAAGTAGGTACTTACTTACAATTTGGCGCGAAAATCCGCCATTTTGTGTTTTTTTTTCTTTGAACTAGATATCTAAGGACACTTGGGTTATTTAGACGAATCAAACGGTACCTTAATTGTCGAAATCCATCCAGCTGTTTGAAAGATACGTGGGAATAAAGGAATATACATACATACATACATACAAGATTGACATACCCTTCCTGACAGTCGAGTAAAAATAGTATGAAGTTAAGTAGGTACTTATATAAAACCACGGTGGCTTGTTGCCGAATATTTTTGTATGCATAATTAATTCCAAATTATAATTATTAATTGCGCTTACTTTATAGACGTACAAAAAAGGCTTACTTACACAGTTACTACATAATTAAGTATACAGTTCGTCAACATAAATAAAAATAAAATAAAAATATGTAAAAATACAGACATACCTACGCATGAATTATCTTTTTCACCAACTTCCAACAAAAGGAGGCAGTTATACATTCGGCTGTATATATGTCACCGTAAAATTGTAAAAACCGTTAGATTGTAATATAACTAGTGAAATTGTAAAATGTTTATAGACTTCCGAGTTCCGACACGAATATTCTCCCTATAATTTAGCAAATAATTTTTCGTTACATTATAAAAATATAGGTATAGTTTGAATCTTTCGACAATATTTTTACAATCTCGTTAGTTATTTTACAATCTAACGGTTTTTACAATTTTACGGTGACATGATTAATAAGGTTCGGTAAAATCAATTACGGATATTTTGGGCATAGGGGAAGGGGTAGCTAAGGAAAATAACAAAAATATACTTAGCATAATCACAATGTTTATTAGTCTCATTAATTTATGGCACGTTATGTCATTAGTCTAGGTATCTATGATTTGGTACAGTCTTTGGAAAATCAACATATCACATTTTTTAATAATTAAAAATTAATAGGAACATTATGAAAAACCATCTTGCCCCATACTATGGGGTATGATGGGGTTATGAAATTGGGGCATGATGAGGAAGGCTAGTCGTTCTCACAAAACAAACAAAATGTGTATTTCCTTCAGATCTTCATTGTCCACGGCAGCACAAGCGTTTGAGCCCAACGCCCACAGAGCTGGCAGCCTACCCAAGGTTCTGACGACGCCACATCCAAAACCCCATCTTGCCTCATAAGGTCGCTCTGAACAAAAAAAAAAAATACTAATAAAATGTTTAACAGATTCCTACAAACAACATACCATATCAAAATAAATGACACTAGTAACCAAAGATCAAAAAGACATAAATGGGGTGATCATAATTACATTAAAATTATGACGTTAACCTTACAAAAGATTAGATCAACGAATCGCTAAACCAGTTTTTTTGTTTGTAAACAAAAAATGCGTGCACTCCAGCTCACAGTTTCTCTAGCACTCATCGTCGCTTGAATGAGGCTTCCTATTCGCTTATTGTTTTATATTCACAAACGTCTAGTTTCTTCTATATATGCAGTACCCCGTTTTACCTCGCTACCCCGTCATGCCCCCCCCCCCCTTCCCCCATGATCTATTGCTTATGTAAAGACGTTTAAGCAGAAAAATAATTGTCATACTAGAAAAAAAAAACTTTATATGGGCGAGTTTGCATTTTGCGTCACCCATACAATACGGCCGATGTATCTTGGCGAGTCTGAACTTCGCGCAGAAGGTTGCACAATAACTGTTTCTAAGTGTTTTCGGATTTATTTTATTTGTACTAATTGGTCAACTGTATTAGGGAAATTTTATTAGTACATAGGTATATAAAAATAATACAATAACAGTTTTCTTCGCGAGTTATACATGCGCTAAAGTTCGCAGAGCCTATGTTCAGACCCGTCAAGATACAGCGGCCGTAGTGTACATGAGATAATTTTTTACTTTGAGTATAACAATTATTTTTTTGCATACCTAAACGTCTTTACAGCAGCAGCAGTGGCTCATGTGCCCGAACCCTAAGTATCCGTAATTGATTTTCAGAGACATTATATATATTTTTTGTATGCTCAACGATAATTCCGCCGTCTGTGGACCGATTTTTCGAAACTCTTTTTTGGTGTAAAGTGTATAATCCCAAATTGGTCCCGTTTTCACCAAAGTCAAAGAATATATATTACTAACGTACCAAAGTGGTGATGATTGGACCCATGAGGAATCGAGGGAACTACTCGAAATTTATATGGAGACATAATATGGTGATTTCGACTTTTTCTGATGTAGGTAATCCAAGCATATTATGCTACCAAAAAGTAAGATTTTGCACCAAGATATACCCTGGATCCAAAAGTACTGATCAGAACTCCTGACCTTATAGGTACCTATAAGGTCAGGAGTTCTGATCAGTACTTTACATGTTTGGGGATTTCGGCGTTGTTTAAAGAACTGCAAGCATATGCCACTACGTCAATTACGGTAATCATCATTATCAACACCATCATCACACCATACATCATCACGTTATGATGATATAATAGGTAGTAGGTAGGTAGCTAGTTGATGTAATAAATATTTTAGGTTCTCTGGAAGAAACTGCTGAAAGCAGTTAAAATAAAGTTTTGTACTGTTTCCTCTATACTATATTAAGTGGTTTCGTTTATTGCGTGGGTATGCGCAAATGAAGAATTGTCTATCTGTTTTAATTATTTAATGGCATCAAATTTTCATTAGGGCATCAACGACGGCGCCGGAGCCCTCATTCTGGCTAATGAGGAGGCAGCCAAGAACCTGAAACCCCTCGCGCGCCTGGTGGGCTGGTCGTACGTGGGAGTGGACCCCAGCATCATGGGCATCGGCCCCGTGCCTGCTATCGAGAACCTCCTCAAAGTGACCAAGATGACGCTCAATGATGTTGATCTTGTTGAGGCACGGCATGGAAAAACAATCTTACTTTCTTACTAATATTATAAATTTAAAAGTTTGTGAGGATAAATGGATGTTTGCAACTTCTTCACGCAAAAACTACTGAACGGATTTCGACGAAATGTGGTATGGTAGTAGTAAACTACCGAGCCTAAAGGCTCGGGATTAAGACGTAGGCTACAACATATGTCCAAGCAACGTTTTTCTAAAGAATTCGTTATTGCTGTTATATTTATAATTTGTTTTCTATGTATCGAGTTGTTATGTAACTACAGATCAACGAAGCGTTCTGCGCCCAGACCCTGGCGTGCGCGAAGGCTCTAAACCTGGACATGGACAAACTGAACGTGAACGGTGGAGCCACGGCCATCGGACACCCGCTAGCCGCCTCCGGAGCTCGCATCACCGCGCATCTGGCTCATGAGCTCAGGTACACCGGTGCCGGCGGAGTCGCGGTGCAGGCTCACGCACCGTTATCCGTGGCCCGCCAATGGCGGTACTGCTGCCCTAATATGAACTTCAATTATCAAGTGGGAATGGGATTCATTTTGACGTTTGAACTTTTTAAAACACTATTTAAAAAGTTAAAATGTCAAAATAAGAACCTCATCACTGGCCAGGATGAGAGCTCTACGGCTAGCCAGGGCCCATGCCCCGGGCAGCAAGCTTAAGGGACGGCAAATTCACACTTTACAGACGAATATTTCAAGTGATAATTAAAAAATAAATTTATTATATTCTACGCATAAAAGGATATAACTGTTTTACAATAATCCAGTAAAAAGCAACACCTTTTCATACTGTTTTTGGAAATCTACATTGGGCACATCTGTCGATACGCCAGTAGGTGGTATTATAGTTTTATTAATTACGCAAAATATAATAGAAGATATATAATTTAAATACTACAATATATACGTATTTAGTTCATTAAAAAGCACGGACGTAGCTACCGCTGTACCAGCCGTATCAATTATATGGCGCCCCCGGGCTACAGGACGTGTTAACAAGAAGAAGAATTTTCCTATCTTTTTGCTAAAAGGTGGCCCCGTGCGAGTTTCTTACGCCGGTTCTTCTCGCCGGGCTAGTTTCCGAACCGGTGGTAGGCATCATGTAGGACAATTCTATAAGCGTTATATTATAACCTACATGGAAATAAAAATTTTGAGTTTTGAGTTTTTTTTTTTTTGAGTTACTCTCGCGTTATTCCGCTGTTGATTTGATGACCAGTCATTTTTTCCGAGTTTAGGTTTCCAGAACTAACAATACGAAAAAAGTTCGGCTCGCTCGCTTCGCTCGCTCGCTATTGATTACATACAGTACTTATATTTTAATACTATCTGGCCCACTCCATTCAGCTAATAATTTTAATACAAAGACTAGCACTAATTGGCCGCAGATTCGCCCGCGTGAAATTAAGTTTTAAACTTTCATCCCCTATTTTACCCTTCTGAGGGTTGAATTTTGAAAAACCCTTCCTTAGTGCCTACGTCATATGAGAAATATGCAAAATTACAAATTTATAGCCTTAAGTGTATGCCTGTGTGTTGATACATCAGTTATTCAGCTTTGCCTTTTATATGTATAGATTAATTTCAGCTAGTGATTTTCAACGTGTGAAAACTCTTAGACACGGATACCATCTTAAATTTAGTTAACATAATATTACATAACTCAATTTCAAAATTTGGAGCCTTTCAGAAAAATATTCGAAAAAATTCGGCTCGCTCGCTCGCCATTGTTTGAAATTTATACAAAAACATTTGTTTTTGAACCAAAAAACTTGCTTTTAAATTAAATGCGAACAAATATTTTTTCCCTTTTGTGAATTTTTACCCTTAGGCTGTAGGGGCCCCCAAAAATTATTTGATATGGGGCTAAGGCTATGTATGCCACTGATGTATAGTTACTATTTATATGGGAGGGGGCGGCATTTTTCAGTCTTTACCCCGCCCAAAAAAATTGAAGATCCGGGGAATTGTACATCACTGACCTCTAGGTCATTGATTTTTGAGCCTTATTACATGGTGATTGATTAAAGAACCTGTGCTTCAAGGGCAGATCAAGTATGATCTTTTTTTACTTCCGCTCTACCTGTAACCAATGTTGCTCTACCTCAAATTCGACCCTAGCTACGGCCCTGTAGGTGACAGGTGTAATACGTAAAAAACCTTTTGTTGGGATTTATAACACTATGCTGGCTCAAAATTACCATGATATTATGACTAAGGCTGGGACTATATATGATCCGGAATCAGTCAGACCGGGGAAAATTCAGTGCACTGAAAATAGAAAATGGAATTTATTAAAAATTTACATTAAATTATTCTGGCACAACTAAAGGACCACACTCGGATCCAATTTTTGATATTTTTGTAGATAAGCTCATCTGACTCTTATACCACGATTATATCAATAATAAATAAAATACTCACATTTACACATAATATTTAATCTATACTATCTATACTAATATTATAAAGAGGAAAACTTTGTTTGTATGTTTGTTTGTTTGTTTGTAATGAATAGGCTCAAAAAGTAATGGACCGATTTCAAAAATTCTTTCACCATTCGAAAGCTACATTATCCACGAGTAACATAGGCTATATTTTATTTTGGTAAAAAAAGGGTTCCGTAAAATATTTGGGTTTTTCGGACACAAGGTGTCAAAAATCAACCAGAAAAGTTACTTATTTTGCGTACGCTGCCTAAACTATAAAAGATAGAACCATAAAATGTTCTAATTAATTGTAGATCTTATAAATATCTACAAAAAAGTCCGCGACACACTATACCTATCTATGTCGAGTGAGGCACAACAACCATTTTTTTATTTAGAAATCTTGAATTTTTTTGGACTACATTTAAACGCGTTTATTTTACTCATGCTATTGTGGGGACACATGTTATACTTTGTAATTATATTATTATATTTTTGTAACCAGTGTTCTCCGCGCAGTGACACGATAGAGTCGCTAGCGCTAAATAAATGTGTATAACGAAAATCGTTTTATTACTGAACACTCACTCAGTTACAGTGACCAACCCGTAACATTGGTGACCCCGGAACACGTTTGTTTTTTGGAAGTGACTATTGTGAATTATTTGAGGACTAATAATTAAGTGCGGTATGTTTCCGATACCGGGACCGTCGCCGCAGCCCGCCGCCCAGCAGGGGCCGGAGCCCCAAGTTAAGCCAGAATATAGTGACGTGTCGGCAATTTCCGTCAGTAGTCGTATCCCCGAATTTTGGACCGACCAGCCAAGAGTATGGTTCATCAGAGCGGAAGCGGTATTAGCTCCTCAGAAGATGGGTGACGAAACTCAGTTCCAGCATTACACAGCAGGTAACGGATTTATTGATTAAGCCTCCTGACACTAAAAAATATGAAGCTCTGAAAAGTAGGCTTCTGACTATTTATGAAGAGTCAGAAAATCGCCAGATCCAGAAGCTTATTGGCGAAATGGAGCTGGGCGACCAAAAGCCGTCGCAGCTTCTTCGCCGCATGCGCGATCTGGGAAGGGAGAAGATACCTGATGATACTCTCAGAATTTTATGGCAGAGTCATCTCCCCACCGCAGTGCGAGCGGTACTGGCTGTTACGGAAGCCAAAGACATGGATAATCTGGCTACCGTGGCCGATAAAATCATGGAGACTTCGCAGCAGCCACAGATAGCCGAATTATCTACTCCTAGCCCTATTAGAGGAGATGAAAAAATTTTGGCCGAAATCTCGAAATTGAGCGCTAGAATAGCGAACTTGGAGAGATCTCGTAGCAGTTATCGAGGAAGAGAATCCAGTCGTTCCCGTCAGCGTTCCCGCTCTCGTGATCACAGCCAGCCGCGCCGCAACCCTCAAAGTGAAGACTGGCTCTGTTTCTACCATTTCCGTTTCAAGGAGCGAGCCAACAAGTGTGTGCAGCCCTGTTCCTGGAAGAAGGGAAACTAGAGGGTGCGCAGGTACGTGAGGCGGACATCTGCGCGATTTCTCCGACGCATCGCCTTCGTGTCATGGACTACAACAGTGGCTACAATTTTTTGGTGGACACAGGTGCGAACGTTTCAGTTATTCCGGTAAAAAGACGTTATTATAATAATTCTAAGTTATCCGATTACAAACTATATGCAGCTAACGGCACAGAAATTAGGACCTTCGGTATAAAGTCATTAGAGCTCAATTTACGTTTACGTCGCCCGTATCGATGGGATTTCATAATAGCTGATGTTAAGCAGCCCATTCTCGGTGCCGATTTTTTAAGCGCATATGGTTTGTTAGTGGATCTAAAAGCACGTAAATTAATAGATAAGTTAACTAATTTAAATATTTCAGCATCTGTTGTAAATTATAATGTAGCCACCGTAAACACCATTGACAAAAGTCATCCATACTGGGATGTAATTAGTAGATACCCGGATATCACTAAACCGGTTAATTTTAAGGATAGTCCTAAGCATAATGTGTATCACCACATCGAAACGACAGGTTCTCCAGTTCACGCTCGAGCTCGACAACTTCCACCAGATAAGTATAAACGCGTCAAGGAGGAATTTAAGATCATGCAGGAGATGGGCATATGTCGACCATCAAAGAGCCCATGGTCTAGCCCTCTCCACGTAGTTCCCAAGAAAAACGGCGAAATAAGGCCGTGCGGAGACTACAGGCGATTAAACGCAGTGACGAAACCGGATCGCTATCCCGTGCCCCGGTTACACGATTTTACTTATCTGTTGGATGGTAAGACTATTTTTACTCGACTTGACGTTATTAGAGCCTACCATTGTATACCTATCTTTCCAGATGACATTGAAAAAACGGCCATTACGACACCGTTTGGACTATTTGAATTTCCTATGATGACTTTCGGTTTACGTAACGCGAGTCAGACTTACCAGCGTTTTATGGACCATTCAGTACTTCAAGGTTTAGATTTTTTATTTACTTTTGTCGATGACGTCATCATAGCCTCAGAGTCGGTAGATCAACATAAAGAGCATTTAGACAAAGTTTTCGAACGTTTTAGCCAATTCGGAATTTCCATAAATCTTAGTAAATGTTGTTTCGGAGCATCAAAAATTGAATATTTAGGGCATGAAGTATCTAAGGATGGCATTCGACCTTTGGATAGTAAGATTGAAACTATAAAAAATTATCCCAAGCCTAAGACAGTAGACGAGTTACGTCGCTTTTTGGGAATGGTAAATTTTTACCGTTCTCATATTCCCAACGCGGTTAGATATCAAATAGTTTTAAATAGTTATTTACGTGGCGCGAAAAAAAGGGACAAAACTCCCATATTGTGGACACCTAATGCTGACGAAGCGTTTGATCGGTGCAAGGCGTGTTTACAAGACGCGGTCACGTTGTCTGCCCCGCGTTGCGAAGTTCCAATTTCATTAATGACTGACGCTTCAAATTCATGCGTCGGGGCGGTCTTGCAGCAATACGTAAATAATAAGTGGCAACCGTTAGGATATTTTTCGCAGAAAATTTCAGATGCTCAAACCAAATATTCCACTTACGATCGCGAGTTATTGGCAATCTACCTAGCCATCCGTCATTTTAAAGATTTAATAGAGGGTCGTCAATTACATATTTACACCGATCATAAGCCCCTTATTTACGCTTTTAAAAAAACCAGGTGCGAAAAAGAAACACCTAGAAGGATAAGGCAATTGGCATTTATTAGTGAGTACACTACCGACATTAGGCATATCACAGGCAACGACAACGTGGTAGCAGATTCATTATCACGCATAGAGACAATAAACTGTCCTACCTCTATTAATTATGATGAGTTGGCAGACGCTCAAGATGCCGATGAGCAACTCTCACAGCTCGTAAGTGACGCTAATAGTAAAACGCAATTCAAGAAAATAGTTATGCCCATGTGTAGCAAACCTATTTTCTGTGAAATATCGACGCATAATATTAGGCCGTATCTACCTAGAGATTATCGTAGATTAGCTTTCGACACCATACATAATTTAGGACATCCAGGTATACGCTCATCTAGGAAAATGGTGTCGAGCAAATTTTTTTGGCCATGTATGAATCGCGACATTGGGATTTGGTCTAAAAATTGTTTAGCATGTCAGCGTACCAAAGTAGTAAGACACACTAATTCAGCCGTACAAGCTTTTCCGTCATGTGGAAGGTTCGAACATGTGCATATAGATCTCGTAGGGCCTCTCCCAATGACGTCAGAAGGTTTCAGGTACTGCCTGACCATGATAGACAGACGTACACATTGGCCGGAAGCGTTTCCTCTTAAGGACATTACAGCGGAAACTGTAGCTAAGTATGTATATGATGGTTGGATATCGCGTTTTGGTTGTCCTTTGAGGTTAACGAGCGACCAAGGACGTCAATTTGAGAGCGACTTATTTTCTAAGCTTATGGTGTTGTTAGGTATTAATAAAATCCGAACTACTCCATACCACCCTCAAAGCAATGGCGCCATAGAAAGATGGCACAGATGTTTAAAAGTTGCGTTAACAGCGCGTCTAACTCAAAAAGCATCATCGTGGGTTGATGAATTATCAACCGTATTGTTTGGTCTTAGGGCAGCTATTCGCACGGACAGTAAGCTAAGTGCAGCCGAGATGACGTACGGTCAAACACTTCGCCTGCCGTCCGATATTTTCAATAAAGAAGTAATCACTACAGGTGATGATTTTACATACGTTCAAAAGTTACGTGGCATTTTGAACAGTTTTAGATCTAATCCTAAGTCTCACAGTAATCCATCCTTTTTTGTTCACTCCGATCTAAAAGATTGCGAATATGTTTTTGTACGTAACGAGTTACATAAACCATTAAAGCCTACCTATGATGGTCCGTACCGCGTGCTAAGTCGTAACCCTAAAGTATATAAAGTAGAGTTCCCTAACAGAAAAGTTCAAATATCTATTGACCGATTAAAACCCGCATATTTCTTACCAACAGTAAAACCTGACAAGGAATCTGACACCGAATTACGTATGACGACACGCTCGGGTCGTGTTACACGGAGACCTGTACGTTTTGATAATTAAGCTACAAGCATTAATATTTTAATATTATTTGTTACTGTATTTTAGCAATATAGCATATTATTGTATGTTGCGCAATCACAACTTTTGTATGTATAAAAACAATAAATTATTATTTCCATTTACATTCACGTAACATATTGGAAGATAAGTAGAAGTCGTGTTTTATATTTTCGTTTATCATAATGGGCAACCAATCTACCAAGAACCAAGACAATGTGGCCGTAGCTACTGTCGTGGCCCATCAAAGCCAAGTTGCAGAGGTGCAAAACAAATTGGACAACTATGGTTACATGATTATAGCTTTGGGGGCAGTCCTGACTATATGTATAGTATTTGTTTTTAAATACTTTTTACACCAGAAGATAAGGTTGTGGTTGCGCAAGGAAACCCTTAAGGCTAACCAGAGTTTGCAAATGCGCGCCGCACCGGCCGCGGCCGCGCCAGGCGCCGCAGCGCCTATCCCGACGGTGTCAGCAGCTAGTTATGTGTAAAGTGTTTGTGTTTTTGGTCATTATGGTGCAAAAATATTAAGTGTGAAAGCGATTATTTCTAAAATATTAGATTTAGATTGTAAAAGTGTACCTAATGTGTCAAAAATTGTTTTCTTTTTTATTTTTATTGTGTTTTTGATTTATTTCTTTTGTTTTATTTTCTTTTAAAAAAAGGGGGGGAATATTGTGGGGACACATGTTATACTTTGTAATTATATTATTATATTTTTGTAACCAGTGTTCTCCGCTCAGTGACACGATAGAGTCGCTAGCGCTAAATAAATGTGTATAACGAAAATCGTTTTATTACTGAACACTCACTCAGTTACAGTGACCAACCCGTAACACTATTAATCCTTATCAAAATAAATTATTTCATCACTAAGTACAGTTTATGTAGATAATATTTGGTCTTTGAATGATTGAAATTGGACGTGTGGTTTTGAAGTTATGGCGAAATTAAAATATTACGATTTCTGCTGCACGGCCCGTTGCGAAGTGGGCGTCACCAAGGCGGGGGTGCGTGTGCGGGGGGAGTTTAGATCTATGGTATAGGTCGCGCAACGAATTAAGATCTTTCGACAAAAGTAGAGGGGGTATGCGCAGAATTCAGTTTTTGGGTGTGTTTGGCGGTAGCGGGCTCGGGCGGGGAGGTATGGATGCGCCGAACGCATGCCGAACGTGGCTGCCGACACGCTATTGGTACGTTAGTAATATACATTCTTTGCTATTGGTCACATGCGCGATCGATCCCCTCCACTTTCACTGAGCGCTCATAAACCGTTGCGCGAACTGTATTTCATACGATAAAAGTATACCCACCTACTTATTTCATTGAGTTTTAGTAGGTACCTATATTAATTTGTTTCTGTTTGTTTTGACTAGATTTCGCCCGTTTTGTTAGAGGTTTAAAGATATTCTGTAGTATTAATATCAGTATTGTACCCGTGCGAAGCTGGGGCGGGTCGCTAGTAATAAAATATAAAAGTAAATAAAAAAATATATAACATAATACCTACACAAAGTTTTACAGAGCTAGGTTGAGATAGAAGTCTTTTAGACGTTTTTTAAAGATATTGATTCAGATTTTTTTATGGTATCGGCTAATGAGTTCCAGAGACGACTAGCTGAAATGGTAAAAGAAGAGTATGAAGTTTTGTTGTGAGAAGGAAACGCAAGAGTGAGTTTGTTAGCAAAGCGAAGGAAAGGATAATTATGTAAATTTTTCTTTTAGGTAGTCAGGAGTCGTAGGATTAAAATGTATATTATACAGTAGAGCTCCGCGGTATAGTGGGTAGACCGTTTGGTTGCACTCAAGAGAGTGCAGGTTCGAATCCCAGGTTGTGGCGTGTACCAATGCGATTTTTTGATGAGGGAAAATTGACGATGTTTATTTTATCTTCTAGGGGGGGGGGGGGGGGGGGGGGGCGTTATTGTTGTAGCGCATCTTTAAAATGGTCTGCCGGAATATATTCGGGAGGTCCCAACTCTCAACGCATTTAAATTGCGTTTAAAACGGCACTATTTATCATTAGTTTAATAATTAGTTTATATTAAAATTACTTTGAAAATTCGGTTCATAAAATGTTGTTATTTGTATGTGTATGTATATAATATATTATATTTCGATTTGCGTATATAAGTATGTTTAATTCTATTTATATTAAAGTATCTTAATTTATTTTTAGGTATTGTATAAGTTTTTGTTTAAGTCTGAATGTTAATGTTTTAGTTATATGTTGTGTCTTTGAGTACATTGCCCTATCTACTCTACTTGCATCCACAATTATATGTATGCTGGGACGCTGGGAGAGATCTCTTAAAGATATAAGTAGGCCAATGTATTGTTATAACTTTCAAATGTATATTTGTTAATATTTACATGAAGAATAGATAATAATAATAATAAACTTTATCTTCCACGAAAAAATTAAAAACCAATATTTATGTCAACTTTTCATATTTTGTCTACACTAATATTATAAAGAGGAAAACTTTGTTTGTATGTTTGTTTGTTTGTTTGTTTGTTTGTTTGTAATGAATAGGCTCAAAAAGTACTGGGCCGATTTCAAAAATTCTTTCACCATTCGAAAGCTACATTATCCACGAGTAACATAGGCTATATTTTATTTTGGAAAAAAATAGGGTTCCGTAAAATATTTGGGTTTTTCGGACACAAGGTGTAAAAAATCAACCAGAAAAGTTACTTATTTTGCGTACGCTGCCTAAACTATAAAAGATAGAACCATAAAATGTTCTAATTAATTGTAGATCTTATAAATATCTACAAAAAATTCCGCGACACACTATACCTATCTATGTCGAGTGAGGCACAACAACCATTTTTTTATTTAGAAATCTTGAATTTTTTTTGGAGTACATTTAAACGCGTTTATTTTACTCATGCTATTAATCCTTATCAAAATAAATTATTTCATCACTAAGTACAGTTTATGTAGATAATATTTGGTCTTTGAATGATTGAAATTGGACGTGTGGTTTTGAAGTTATGGCGAAATTAAAATATGACGATTTCTGCTGCACGGCCCGTTACGAAGTGGGCGTCGCCAAGGCAGGGGTGTGCGTGCGGGGGGAGTTTAGATCTATGGTATTTCATACGATAAAAGTATACCCACCTACTTATTTCATTGAGTTTTAGTAGGTACCTATATTAATTTGTTTCTGTTTGTTTTGACTAGATTTCGCCCGTTTTGTTAGTGGTTTAAAGACATTCTGTAGTATTAGTATCAGTATTGTACCCGTGCGAAGCTGGGGCGGGTCGCTAGTTCATCATAAAATATGTGACATTATAATAATTAAACCACTACGTCTCGTACGTCGAACCAATTATTATATTAATTATTATTAACTATTGAGCAAGAGGTGCGTCATTATTGCACCATCGTGCAATAATATCTTTTATAAAGAGTAGACGTATTTTTAACTAAAGACGAAAGTTAGGTTTTACTTCTTAGCTACTTAAATTTTTTTCAATAAAGTTCTAGTGTCCATTTAAATGTATTTGTTGAAAGGTATAAAGATGACTGTTTTAGCCGAAAAGTTCTCTAGAATTAATGTATGTAGGTAATGTATTGTATAAAAAAAAACCTAAATAAGAGGGTGGCAAAACCTAAGTAAAGGGGCGGCAAAAATTGGGCGGCAGACACCCACGCTACGCCACTGGCGGCCGGCGTCCCTGAAGTAAATTTCGGAACCAGTCAACTACGTAGGAGATAAGTTAAGTGAGCTGAGAAGAAGTAATAAAATGTCGTGGTCCACTGAGTTAAAGGCATTGCTTAAGTCTATGTAAGTATGTTAGATATTGGTTTTCCATACCAAGACGAATGTCGTCAGTAATTTTCACTAGGGCTGTAGACGTCAGTAATTTTCACTAGGGCTGTAGACGTGCTATGCCCGAAGCGAAAGCCAGATTGTAGTGGAGTAAATTAAGAAAATATTGAAGTTGATGCTGTACCGAACGTGTAACGAACGCTTTTTGAGAGAAGAGGAAGGATAGAGTTTGGACGGTAAGGGTCCATCCACATATTACGTCACACCTGATGGGGGAGGCGGGGTCATACAAAGTGTGACAGTACATGTTAAATACAGGTACAGGGATACTAAAAAGCGTGACATGGGGGGTAGGGGTTCAAAAAGTCGAAAATTAAGTATCCCTGTACCTGTATTTAACATGTAGGTACTGTCACATTTAGTATAACCCCCCCTCCCCCATTCGCTGTGACGTAATATGTGGATGGACCCTCATATTACGTCACACCTGATGGGGGAGGCGGGGTCATACAAAGTGTGACAGTACATGTTAAATACAGGTACAGGGATACTAAAAAGCGTGACATGGGGGGTAGGGGTTCAAAAAGTCGAAAATTAAGTATCCCTGTACCTGTATTTAACATGTAGGTACTGTCACATTTAGTATAACCCCCCCTCCCCCATTCGCTGTGACGTAATATGTGGATGGACCCTAATGCTATTATCACATTTCGACCGATGCAGTTATTGCCTACAGCCCTTGATGAAATTGACATTACAGACTTCTTGACCTCAGCGACAAAAAACTCTCTAAAGGTAAGGTAAGGTGCACCGTCAGGAATAGCTTAGGTTGATAGATAATGGATCGTCTGAGCTTTTCTGTGAGCATCAAAAACGTGCGCGGAACTGGAAATGATTTGGAGCCTTTACCAATCCCAAGTGGCTTTAGGAATTTCCATACTTTGGCCAGCAGGTCTAAAAAGGCCGTTTTGGCAATTCATTTTCAATTCTTGTTATGAATTACTGTATGAAAGATGACAGCGATCGTAAAATGGCCACTTGAATTGCAATTCATAATATGATTTGGATACAATTCATATGCAGAAATTGGCTGAAATGCATTCATTTGACAGATTTACAAGCAGAATTGCTTTAGTGTCAAATGGCAATATTGCGATGATATTGCGCAAGTGGCCTTTTTAGACCCGCTGGTCAGCGTTTTCGACTGATGAATAAATGTCGCGCATTTGTGCATCCCTGCATCGGTATTAGGTACATCGATTTCTGAGTTTATTGTAAAAATCCATTTGTAAGAATCAGAGTGAGATTTTTTAAACTTAGGTTTAGCTCGGTTCTTTTTATTGATTAGGTTTTGAATTTCTTCACTTAGCCAGGTTGCTGGAAAGTGTTTAATTTTTACTGGACGCAATGGGGCATGCTTGTATTGTACATATTATACCTGATTACACCGAAAGCCGAAAGGTTTACACATTTCAAGATGCTTAGTTTAAAAGAAAGAAGAAATAACTTACTTGATCTACATAAAAATATAAATATATAGTCCCAGCCTTACAAGAATTATATCATGGCATTTTGATTAAAACTGCGAAAAACCTTCCCCTTGTTTTAAATCGGTAAATTTTTTTCCCAGGCGTCGCGGCTTGAAGAGAGCTATTGGCTCAGTCTGCATCGGCGGAGGTCAGGGCATTGCAGTCATGTTGGAAGCTGTCTAACTTATTATCGAGATCTTATGCGTCTCGTAGATTGGTTAATCGTCGCATCACAAGTCAAACTAGGGTCCATCCACATATTACGTTACAGCGCATGGCAGAGGGGAGGTACAGGGATACTAAAAAGCGTGTTCAAAAATATAGCAATTTTGCGTGACGTAATATGTGGACGGCCCCCTATCGCACAATATATTAAAATATTTATGTGATACACTTATATTGTTCGAAGATATACCTACATATATAATTAATGAGCCTAAGAAAAAATTAAAGATAGAATATGACTAGGACATTGAATATATTTTACTTTTCTTTTAGTTAACTGCTTGTGTCAGATAATTAAAAGAAATTATAAAGCCAACTTTATAATAATTTATTAATAATGCGAAAATAAAACTTTATAGCTTAATTTATTAATTACACATATTTAAATTCTAAATCAATAATTATTAAGTCCTTAATTCCTTATACATGTATAAAGTAAATAAGTGTTTTTTAAAATGTTGTACTTTCTTGTGACGTACTTAAATACTGTATGAATATGATATTATTAATTGCTAAAGAACTGCCTTTGTAATTATAATAAAATACTAATTTTATTACAAACTCATTAAAATTACAATAAAAGGAATAAGTAGGTATTTTTGTACAAAGGTATATTTTTGATGTGTTGGCACTGAAATAAGAATTATCATGGGTACAAAATTTTGTTTTATTTTTTACCCGACTGCGCAACGCAAAGGAGTGGTAATGTGTTTATCAGCCTATGTATGTATGTATGTATGTATGTATGTATGTATGTATGTATGTATGTATGTATGTATGTATGTATGTATGTATGTATGTTCCTTTGAAGCACTATACAGACCAAACGCCTGGGCCGATTTTTATGATTCACACGTCAATCGATTCCTCTTAGTCTGGCGAGTGTCACTAAAGACATGACGTTAGTAAAAATTCAATATGGCGACTACTGGACGCCATATTGTGAAAATGAAAAAAATGAAAGTCAACAAACTATATCAAGTGGGGTATCGTTGAATAGGTATTTAAAAACCATTGTTAGTTTTCTCTCAACATTTTTCGATTCGACTGACCGTTTAGAATCTATATCGATTTAAAGTTGCGTAACAACCATTCTCACATTCCAGTGCAATTGTGATGTATTACTGATGCTTATAGGAAATCCAGTCTGGTAAATAGCTAGCTAGGTACTCATAACTAAAAAGTATAAAATAAAAAATAATAATTTAAAAAAATTAAAAAACCGACTGCGTAAAAAGTGAACCAAACTAAGTACCTACATAATTAAAACCGAAAAGAAAAAAACAAGCACTTAGATATCCGGTGTCCTAGAATTCTATAATATATTATTGAATTAATACTATTGGAACATAACAACTGAACAGTCGGGATCCATTATTCGACAGCCAATCTAATTTTTCAATGGATCCTGACTGTTTTTCATAAATTGTATCAGTTACAGTCTCTTTATAACGTGTTCCTCAGTTGCTGAAAGTTATTTGTTGATATTTTAAATTTGATTAGTAAGTAAAAATATATGTATAAAATAAAAACTATACCTAAGGGTTCCTTGTGTATAAATTAAGTCGCTTCCTTTGCTTAGAATTTAGGTAGATCTTACTACTCAACATATTTTAATGCAACTTTCAGGAAATTTGTTGACATTTTAAATTTGCTTAGTATATAAAATAAAAATATACCTACGTATAAAATAAAAACTATAAGGGTCCTTGTCGCTTCCTTTGCTGTTCACTTAGAATTAAGGTAGATCTTACTACTCAACATATTTTAATGCAATTTTCAGGAATAATAACTCCCACACTGATTTCGGTGACGGTGGCCGGTTTCATTGAAACCAAGCCAGTTACGCAGGAGTAGTTTTATAGTGTCCAAGTGTGTGCTTATAAAACTGAAGTTGATTCTTAACGATGACGACGAAATTGGGCATGCTATTTCCTGACGGAAAGTAGATGTACTCAAATCGCACATAGGTTATCATAGATTTCCAAGAAAGTCTCATAGTTTAGAAATGCCAGAAGGGACCAACTTAACTTAACTAGGTACCTACTCGAAAATTGTTGACTTTGTAAAAAAGTCATGTATGAAACCTTGCCTTTATTTTAAAATATATCCCACAGAATAGGAGTAGAATGAAAAATTCTTTTTCATCCCCACTTTACATACTTACCCCTAAAATATAATATTGTGGGAATGTGGTGGCAGGCCCCAAAGGGAGATCTCCGACCGAGCGAGATGGTATGCCCGGTCAGGCCGAAGCCCACTTGTATGCATTTCAGATTTCGTATATATACCTACTGCCGAATCTCAGAAACTTCGATAGCGCGATTCAGGACTGTGCGCTGATTGGTTCGCCACAATATTATTATTATTTTATGGTGCCAGAACCGAGAGATCTATACACAGTCTTTAACAATACCGAATTTCATACATTTATATTCAATAGAGATAGATAGATAGCCCAAGAGCTACTGAGAAATTTAGAGTAGGTATTTGAGGCACGATGAAACCTTGTCCTGTACTTCTCCTATTGTACCTCAACACGAGAATGCAGGCCTGGCTGGTCAGAAGCGGAACTTAGCCAAGTTACAAATTTTTGAAAAGTCCATTTTTTAATGCCAAAAATCCATGTTTGAGGCGCTTTGAAATTTTGATATACAGTTAGTGTAATGAATAAGGAGTTGGGGAAAAAAAGGCCATGTAATTTAGTTGGAACTTTAACCTAGCCATGTCAGTTTAAAAGTAAATAAACTGGCTTTCGATTCATGATTTTCTGACATCTATTGGTTATTTTATGAACTGCAATATACGTACGGGCGAAAATGCGACATCTATGAAGCCCTCAAAGAACTACGTGGTCAAAAAATGAAATAATTGCGTATTGTGCAATAAACTTACTCGTCAAAATGTATTTATAAAACAAATAGGTATTATGAAATAGAAATGGCATACGAACCAGCATAACCTACCATCTACATGTTTTAGATAATAGTTTAGTTAACTATAAACGTAAAAGCGACATCTAGGAAGAATCAAAGAACTACGTGGTCTTGATAATTTTCGCAAAGTCGATATGAGTCGTTTTTAATTGATTTTCCTATAAAAATCGAAGACATCCATTCGTTGTTTATACAATATTGTGTGCAATAAAATTATATATTGTGCAATAGTCTAATTTACTCGACAAATTGTATATAAAAAACAAATCTAGACACGCGGTAGTGTGTCAAGCCAAGCCTAGATGTCGCTTTTACGTTTATAGTTAACTAAACTATTATCTAAAACATGTAGATGGTAGGTTATGCTGGTTCGTATGCCATTTCTATTTCATTAATACCTATTTGTTTTATAAATACATTTTGACGAGTAAGTTTATTGCACAATACGCAATTATTTCATTTTTTGACCACGTAGTTCTTTGAGGGCTTCATAGATGTCGCATTTTCGCCCGTACGTATATTGCAGTTCATAAAATGACCAATAGATGTCAGAAAATCATGAATCGAAAGCCAGTTTATTTACTTTTAAACTGACATGGCTAGGTTAAAGTTCCAACTAAATTACATGGCCTTTTTTTCCCCCAACTTCTTATTCATTATACTAACTGTATATCCAAATTTCAAAGCGCCTCAAACATGGATTTTTGGCATTAAAAAATGGACTTTTCAAAAATTTGTAACTTGGCTAAGTTCCGCTTCTGACTAGCCAGGCCTGCATTCTCGTGTTGAGGTACAATAGGAGAAGTACAGGACACGGTTTCAACGTGCCTCAAATACCTACTCTAAATTTCTTAGTAGCTCTCCAGCTAAGACGGATGGACAGAGCGAAACTTTAAGGGGTCATCCATTAATCACGTGATGCCTAAAGAGGGAGGGGCGGGCGGTCCAAAAAAAAAATCACCAAGTATCACCAAGGGGAGGAGGGGGTATAAGGAGACATCACGTGTATTAATTTTCAAATCTAGTCTATGCATACCGAAATTCTTATCGGTTGTAGATTTGTAATGTTGTTTAAATACTTACAAGACAAATGACTCGTACCTATAGTTTTTAATTGCTTTAATTATTCGATTAAATTGTTTTTTAAGTTAAAGTTTTTCTTCAAACATGACCTGCTTACTATGTACAAAAAAATACACGTGATCTTAGGTGGGGGAGGGGGGGTAGTATAAAACCTCACCACGTATCACCAGGGGGGGGGAGGGGTCTAAAAAGTTGTTAAGATCATCACGTGATTAATGAACGGCCCCTAATATGGGTTCGTACGTCCGCTTATCGCTGCGCACGGCCAAAAAATACATTATGACGTCATATTAAGCTTTTAAATATCATTTTGCTCTAAGGACTAAGTAGGTACTCTATATGTAGTAAGTCTAGCAACAACGTAAAACATACCTAACTAGAAACGAATCATATTAGAGCGTTTATTTCATAGATGTTATTATACTGGTTTATTTACATTGTATTATCATACTCGCTTTGTGTTTTTCACTGATAATAAGTGACAATGATCTCTGGCAAAGGTATGTTTATTTTATGTATTATTTCGCATGTAAATTATTTTCATTCTTAGAATTTAAATATGTGTAGTTCATTAAAATTCATTATTCATTATATTCACATAATATTAAAAAAATAAGCATGCATTATTTATTATGAGTAGGTTTAAAGTTATCATTTGTGGTTATAATTTTAAAATCCAATTACCCAACTCAACAAGATATTAATTAAAAATAAATTAAAACTACTTATTAGAAATTAACATTGATTATGTAATTAAATCGTCCCACGTTTAAAATATCTGACTACTCACTACAATCCAATAAATGTCACAACAATATATAGGTTTTAGAATATATATACGCTGTTGCTTCATTGCTATTTATTTTGGCCTGCAAAATTATTTAAAAGTGTAGTGCTTTAGTTCCTAGGAAAGGTACTAGTAGCTAAGTCTTGTCTTTTTTCGTCTTTTGAACTTTGACCTAGGCTTTAAGTTCCTGTTTAAGTCAATATTATTTAGGAAAGATAATCCATATGCATTCTATAGTGTATCACTAGTTAAAAACTAAAACTCGTTATTAAATAATGTATGTTCTTTTCACTTACAGGAATATTTATAGTTGGCGCCAAAAGGACGCCATTTTGTAAATATGGCGGCTATCTTAAACAACTACCATCGTCACAAATTTTTGCCACTGCGGCAAAAGATGCGATGCAATCTGCCAATTTAGAGGCATCTTCGATTGATTGCACAATTATAGGAAATGTTCACTATGTAAGTATTAGTGAGTTTTACATCTAAGAGTTAAAGACTCACATGTGCAGCCACCATGTCTTGCTTTCTCTTTCATACAAACGAGAGAGAAAACATATTTTAGCCAGAATTAACTTTAAGCCAGATCTGCACATGTGGGCCTAAGGTATTAAACCTCAGGAACTACATATTATACCTAATATGGAGAGCACACTGCACAGGAACAGAGCGGGTCTTTCTTGGCATATTGCCCAAATTACTAGAGGGTTCTTTTCCTTAAATTAATATCATCATTTTAGCTTAGCCAATGCGATGGTGGAAAAACTCCAAGATACTGTGGAATATACTCAGGCGTGCCTATTGATAGACCTGCCCTAGGAGTCACGAAAACATGCGGCTCTGGTTTGCAGGCAATTATCAGTGCTGCGAAGGTATAAAATATTGTCTTAGAATGTAGAAACTAACGTAAAATACAGTTACTACATTAGTATTGTATAACGCGTTTCAAATGAGAACAGGAACGTCAATAACCTTTTTCTGTCATCACTTCACATATCACTCAGAAAAAATTAAGTGCATATAAATATTAATAGCCTTGCATCGGATTTAAACAAACGTTAAATAGTAATCAATTATCTAAACAAATTTAACTATCATAACAGTCTAAATTCGAAACAATATGGCGCCGACTCGATCATATTCTCATTTGAATCGCACTATACCCATGAAATCCTTCGCAGGATATCTTAATGGACACAGCGAAGATTTGCCTTGTTGGTGGAACGGAGGTTATGTCATCGTTGCCACTATACGTTCGAGATGTTCGATTTGGATCCAAACTTGGAAGCGAATATAATTTACAAGATCCGTTAAGTATAGAAATTAAAGCCACTTCAGAATTAGCAGAAATGATGGAAAGTATTGCCAAAAAGTGGAAGATCAAACGTGAGGATTGCGACCGTTATAGGATGGAAAGCCAAGTGAAATTAAAAAATGGTAGGTATGCCTTACTTAACTATAACTACTTTGGACTTTTAATTTTAGTCAAAAACTATTCATTATTTTTATAATAAACATATTAAAACATTTCTATTTTCTTACCATGTTTCAGCTCAACAAGCAAACGCATTTACTAGTGAAATCACTACTTTAACAGTGACCCACAAAAAGACTGAGATAGATGTCAGCACGGATGAGATTTTACCAAAACTTTCGCTTGAAGAACTTGGAAAAATACCACCATTATTGAAGAATGGAGAGTTTATTACTCATGCCAATTCATCGGTATAGTAGATACTTACAATAATTATATTATTTTAAAGCAAATGACATATAATATAAGGTTATACAAATTCAAAGGAATAATAATTATAAATTTCGTAAATCTAATCATTACGCTCTTTACGGCGCTATTAGGGTTATTGACATCACACAGCTGATTGTTATCTTTGCTCCCTGTATAAATCACCGCTTTCTGTGAAGTGATCGATTGTGATGAGTGCAAAATTTGATTGAATGACTCAGCGTCTTAGAAAGCGCTCTGTTAGTCACTTAATTTAATTACCGTAATAATGGTTATTAACGTAGTCGAAATTTTTAATTATTTTTTAATTTTCAGCCTAAATGCCTAAACACAAGCAATACCTAGATCATATGCGGAAAATTCGTATTTGATTTTCAATAAACATAATTGGATATAAAGTTTTCAAAAATTTAACTAAATATATATTTCAGGCACCAGCTGATGGGGCAGTTGCATTGATATTAGCTGATGAAGAATCAGTTTATCGTTACAACCTGACACCTCTCGCCAGGTTAGCTGGTTGGTCTACTGTTGGATGTTCAGAATCAGACTATGGTTTGGAGGATACTGTAGCTGTAAATAAACTCTTAGGAGCAATGAATATGACAACTGGACAGATTAATTGTTTTGAGGTTAAAAAAAATGTTGTATTTAATTTTAAAATAGTATTTTGTTTGGTACATCTTTAGACTGTGACTGCATTATCCGGAATCTCTCCAGGTGAAAAAAAACAGAGTGCTAAGTGTGAGTTTTTCTTTTCGCATTCGATCGTGAGCACCACGAACTCTACGCTATATAAGATTTGGTAAAATCGACTACGGATAATTTGGGCATAATATGATCTACTGCTCATATAAAGATGTTTAGGCTTAAATTATTGCCATACGTACATAGACGTATATTATAGACGAGGCATGTTGAGGCAAAAAGTGTCTCCAGTAAAATGGCCCAAATTTTTAAATTTTTGGGGCCATTTTGAAATTCGAAGTATGGTGAAAACAAGATGGCTGACATTTGAGGTATGGTGAAAACCAAGATGGCGTAACTTTTTCTCGTATGAAAATATTTTTCTGCTAAATGTACGTGATATCTTGAGTTGAAATCTTTGCATACGTACGTAATGCATGCTTACGTACGTATGGCAATAATTAAAATTCAACGTAATACTTGAACGACCCCATGAAAAAATTTTTTTTCGAGTAGGTACATAATATAACAATTATTATTTCTCTGCCTAAACGTCTATACATAAGCAGTAGAACATATGCCCAAATTATTTGTAATTGATTTTACCGACATTTATTAAGTAACAGCTTGACACGCGAAACTTCAATTTTCAACTTTATTGTACTAGCGCTGAGTTCTACTTTCAGTGTAGTCAGTAGTGCTCTGAATTTTGCCGGAATCCGGATCATACAATCCCAGCCTAAGCTTTTATATATATCAAGTAGCTGATGCCCGCGGCGCACACAAGGCCTTTTGTAAGATTTAGGTGGACAAAAATAATTATTTCTTTAAAACACGCAGTAATGTATGTACTTATGTTTATTTACATATTACAACAACATTTGACGATGAGCGAGCAGTTCTACTTAAGTTACTGTCACTTTCCCTCAAGTTAACTTAGTGCAGTACTGTGCTAAAAAAGTTCTACATAATTTTTTAATATGTGATGTTGATAATTAAATAAATAAGTAATGTCAGTATGAAAAGAAACAACCATTCGAACGAAATTATTTACTCATTAAATAATACACAAAATATAGAGTATCGGTCGTAAGTACATAATATATTAGGTATATTATAAACTAGCTGATGCCCGCAACTTCGTTTGCGCAGAACTAACGAAAGGGGAATCCTGTTTTTTTAAACGGAACCCTAAAATAGAAGTAGCCTATGTTAGACCTTATAACATCAGCTATCTGCTAGTGAAAGTCCCGTGAAAATCGGTCCAGCCGTTTCAGAGATTAGTCGGAACAAACAGACAGACAGACCGACAGACAGACAGACGGACAGACAAAAATTAAAAAAAAAATGTATTTTATTGTAAGTACCGAATATATTATGTAAATAGCTGTTAATTTGAAGTTACAAACAGGCACTTAAATTGTATTTTACTGTATAGATGTATAGATATTATAATGTATTATATTTTAAGATATTATCAATTTGATGTTTATAAAATAACTAAACTATTTAACTAAACTAAACTAAACAATAACCCGCACACGCCTTGGTGACGCCCACTTCGCAACGGGCCGTCCAGCAGAAATCGTAATATTTTAATTTCGTCACAACTTCAAAACCAAACGTCCAATTTTAATCATTCAAAGACCAAATATTATCTACATAAACTGTACTTAGTGATGAAATAATTTATTTTGATAAGGATTAATAACATGAGTAAAATAAACGCGTTTAAATGTAGTCCAAAAAAAATTCAAGATTTCTAAATAAAAAAATGGTTGTTGTGCCTCACTCGACATAGATAGGTATAGTGTGTCGCGGACTTTTTTGTAGATATTTATAAGATCTACAATTAATTAGAACATTTTATAGTTCTATCTTTTATAATTTAGGCAGCGTACGCAAAATAAGTAACTTTTCTGGTTGATTTTTTACACCTTGTGTCCGAAAAACCCAAATATCTTAGGGAACCCTATTTTTTTCCAAAATAAAATTTAGCCTATGTTACTCGTGGATAATGTAGCTTTCGAATGGTGAAAGAATTTTTGAAATCGGTCCAGTACTTTTTGAGCCTATTCATTACAAACAAACAAACAAACAAACAAACAAACATACAAACAAAGTTTTCCTCTTTATAATATTAGTGTAGATAGTGTAGATAAAAATATGAGCTTTAGCTACAAATCGCTAAACTTTCAGAGGAAGAGGAGTTATAATTATTATTTATCTTCATCATCATCTTCATCGTCATTATCATCCTCAGCATCATGTCTACCACGGTATGTTGATTGCCAGAAACGGCAGGGTTTTGAAATAAGTTTGTCACCTCTTTCGCAAATAGAACTACCCCATGTTTTGGTTCCTCTCTGAGGCTTGTTATGACTTATGACAGGATCTGAAGTAATTAAGAGATGATAAAAGATATTTATTTAAAGTATTTGTATTGAGGTCTTTTGGGCATGAAAAAGACTATAGTTTTTTTTAATTATTTCCGATAGTACTCCTATCGGAAGAGGCTGGGAATTTCTAATATCTGCACTATGTATTGTGTACAGTGACGCTCATGAAGTATCTACCAATTATACAAAGATACCTATATATTTGCTGTTTCTAAGCAATATGTTTTGAATTCGTGAAATCTTGATTGCACACCTACTAGCCAGTGTGCTTAAAATTATCGAAAATCGTGAAATCAGAGATGATGCAAGCCTTTGAAGTAGGATTCTTGCATTCATTCCTTGTTTTCTTTGATGTACACTTCATGCCTACATGCCTAGCCCATGTTCTCAGTTACAACTTAATATTATAAGTGGGTATACTTATATAAAAATGCTTACCTGATTTTTGAATTTTTGCTGAAAATTTTCAGGTACCTTGTTCATGACATAGTCAATCAGACATGATACGCATTGTGATTGTGTTTATACTAGATATCAATTAGTTTGAAGGTGTAAAAATAACTCTTTTCGCGTGATTAACGTTTCATTACGCTGCCCTTCCCTCGAAGTTCCTGTTAAATAAAAAAAACCTGCAAGTACCTGCAGTTAAATTATCTTGTAATCGATAGCCCTCATGTTTCGTCGAATATGGAAAGTTAAATTATTCTAAAGCGGTCTTTACCAAAAACTATAGGTAGGATTGTGTTTCAAAAAGTAACCATTTTTATAGCGATCAATTGTAACTACGGATTATGGTTTATTAAATTATTATGTTGTGTTGCTTACAACATAAATTAAAAGTACTTACCACACTCTTGATTATCCATATAGATATTGTTTAATAATTCGGTTCCAACCACAAAATATTTTACTTTAAAAAGTAGAGAAAACAAAACCGCTCAGAATAGTCGTAAGAAATAACTAATTCATACAAGTTTCTATCTGCTATTGTATTATTTGCCGTGCGTATGGTGACTATTTTTTTTTTGTCTTTTGTATAGTCAAAAGTTGAATGAAGCATTTGCTAAAGAAAAATCAGCTAAATTTACATGTACCTAAAATTGTTTTTGTCCAGCTAAATACCGTAAAAGGCCCTGTGTGCGGCGGCGCCCGCGTAGGTAAATTACTGTAACCCACGGGAACCGTATATGTCCCACAATAAAAAGTAGCCTATGTCCTCTCCCGTGCCATGATAATCGGTTTAGTAGTTTTTACGTGAAACTGTAAAGTATCCCACGGGAACCGTACATTTCCCCGCGATAAAAAGTAGCGTATGCCTTTTTTAGGCTCTAGACTATCTGAGTACCAAATTTTATTTAAATCGGTTCAGTACTTTTGGCGTGAATGACGGACAAACATACACACTTTCCCATTTAATACGAGTAATATTAGTATGATTTTTTTTTACATTTATAATATTTTTTTTTCTTTACAGATCAATGAAAGATACGCCTCTCAAGTGGTGGCTGCCATAAAACAATTAAAGATAGATCCAAGTGTAGTGAACACTCACGGCGGTGCTCTCGCTCTGGGTAATCCTACTGCGGCAACTGGATCTAGAATGGCTTTACATATTGCACACCAACTTAGGTAAAAAGTCAATTCTAGACTAGAGGTCACCCCATTACAATTCATATTATAATTTTTAACTTTGAATTTTCTAGGGGTTCTTTTGCCTAATAAATAGAAAAATAAAACAATCAAACGTCAACTTAGAACAAAATTTTAACGACCTCTGTGACTCAATGGTTGAGCGTGTTGGTGCTCAAGCCGGAGGTCGTGGGATCGAATCCCACTGAAGGAACAAAGATTTTTCAGTGTTCCTGGGTCATAGACTTGTATTAAATACATATTATGTGTCTAATACAATAAAAATCTTAAATATGTGTATAGTAGTTATACTAAATATATAATTATATATAGGGGGTTACCCCTTACTAATAAAAATATTTATCCAATAGAAAGCAATACAATGTTTTGTCCTTGTCTGTCAAGCGACATTTCCAACGCATAAGACAAGGACAAAACATTGTATTGCTTATCTACTGGATAAATATTTTTATTAGTAAGGGGGTAAAAGTTTTAAATATATTTCCGTTGTCTGGTACCCGTAACACAAGTTCTTCGAGAACTTACCACGGGACCAGATTGACGTGATGTGAAGGGTACATAGATATTTAATAAAAAATTGTATAGCTATGAAGCGCACGGAGCAAGGTATTTTGTGTTCATATTTTAATAATAATCTTATGATTTTTATTAATAAGTATATGTGTTTACAAGCTTTATTAAAAAAATGTTAGCTTGCTGCACACTTTCCTGATTCCTCCACATAAACTTTAAGTAGTTTATCGACCAAATTTCATACTCCTCTGGTTGCACAATTTTCGTAAAAATGAACTGAAAGTTTTTCAAGTTCAAGTTCTAATCTAATAATTTAATCTAGAAATGCATGAAAAATATAAAGATTAATCGGCGGCACTGCAACCTCTAAGCTGGGATGACTTTATTAAAATAGCGAGCTTTTCTACGGCCTTCCGAATTCCGGAGCATATATTCCATTTAAGCAGTGTCGCCAATTTTAAAAATAGGTACTTCGAGTGAAACTGCCATCTTACAAAGCAGGCAAATTTACTTCTTGGCTGTCTAATGGAGAATAATGGCAGGCTTATGAATCGAAAATGTCTCTGCTCGAAGTTATACTAGCTTTTTTTCCAAATATACTTATGGATATAATTTATTTTATAATTTCAGTGGAAATACATTGGGCAAAGCTATAGCAGCTACAAGCTGTGGCATTGGGCAAGCGATAGCAGTTATGTTTGAGAAACCATAGCCAAAAATGAATTTAGGCCACTGCAAGACTGAAATGTGAAGGAAAATACTTAAAAACGAAAAAAATTTAATGTATTACTATAAAAATTAAGTAAATGATTGTGAAATTATGCTAAAATATTACAATGAACATATTATTGTTTGTTTTTTATAATTAATTATCATTAATTAAGACTATTAAGTCGGTTTTATAGGTATGTAAATTAGGTGTTTTACAATTTATTGCCTAAGACACAATTAATGTTTCTTTATATTGGTAAAATATGTCAACATTAGTGCGATACCACTTGAATTAATATTATATTCGTACATATGTTTTAATTTTGTGATAACTTCTAAGACAATGATACTGTATGTATGAATATAATGCTGTAAGTGATTAACATATTTAATTTGATAAGGATTAATACTGTATCCATCTAAATAGCTACAGAAAAATTTTTCTTAAAACATAGACATAAGTACTGTAAAAACAAATCTGGATAGGTCCAAGACTGCATTTATTAAGAAATCTAGATATACCTATTGTGGGAATATGGTGGAAAGCCCCATAGAGAAATCTACTGAGCAAGGTGCTATGCTCGGTCAGGCCGAAGCCCACTTGTAGTCGTTTCAGCCATTGTATAAATAGTGTTGAACTACAAAAACTTTGATAGTGCGATTCAGGATTGTGGTGCTAACTGGTGCCCACAATATATTTAATGAAACTACAAAATGTATTCTATTATTAAATTTTAATAATGAAAAAAGTAAAAAACATTTGATATCTTTTAATACAATAAATTATTTTTATCATAATAATATACTTCATTCTAAATATTAAACTGACAACATGTTTTGGCAGCATTTAGTATCGAGACATACTTTAGGACTCTCCTAGCTTAAAAAGATACGCTCGAAAACATAACCCTTCTTGAGTCGGGTTTGTTTCAGCTTGGTAACGTCCACTGCAGGACATAGGCCTGCCCCATAGATTTCCAGTGCGACCAGTCACGGAATGTATCCACAGGCCGCGAACGAGACACGTCAGATAATAAGATTGATTAATACCTACTCGACACTGGCAGAATGGTGCAAAACCTTTGCAACCGCGATTGCCATAAATAAAAGAAGAAGAAGATTGATTAAAAATTGCATGACCTATTTTTACTTTTAAAAGCTTGCAAAGGAGCAGTAACGACAATAAACTACGTACACAAGTATTATAACTAACGCATGATTTAAATATTACAGGTAATATAGTTCTTACATAAGTGTCCTCTACTTCAAATAATATACATCCACTGCATTCTTTTGAAGATACTTCAAATGCCTATGTCAGAGTTTCACCTTTCGTTACCTGCAATTTGATAAATCTATGAAATATCTAGTTTTCCACATTCACTCATAATTTGACATCATAAAATTAATATACACTAGCATTATTTTTTTTAATTTTGAAAGTAAATAATGGGACACATGTAAGGTCTCATAGAATATTAATTTTTCAGAGTAACAGAATCAAGCATTTTGAATATTTTACTACTGCAACTAAAATATCAAACATAATTAGTGTTTACCAATGCTGTAAAGTAATATAAAAAATATACATACACAAGCCTCCAAGTAGTCAATCTTTCTTTCCAAAGATGTCAATTTCTCATTCAGTGTGGCCAAGCGAGATCTGCAGGACATATCTAAAACAGAGACATTATTATCGCCAAAGTCTATATTAGTTATAACTAAGCATTAGCAAAGTGTATGCATCTATATAAGTACTTTAAATTCTTAGTAGTCATAATTCCAGATAATACCTATTTAAAAAGTTTGTCAGGGTTCAAAATGTAATTTTAAATATAGAACCATGGGAAATATGTTTTTTAATAAGAAGCAAGAAACAACTGTTTCTATTTTGCCAAAAAATAGGTGATGTTTTTTTGTACTTAGCTGCTTATGCTGATAGAATGAACAATTCGTTTAACTTACCAAAGGAATTGAGGAAGTCTGTAATTTTCTTTATACTGCCCGTAATAACTTCAATGTATTCTCTGTTAGCCCAGTCTTGCTGGATTTGTTTTTGTATAGTTTCTCTAGGCGGAGTAGACATTTTATTGCTTTTGATATCCAAACTGAACTGTTTAAATACCTTAATTAGTTTCCTTTTCTTTTGTTTCGATCACAAGATAGTTTTTGTAACTATAAATTTCAGAAAAATTCTGATTCAAATTCAATATAAGTCAAATAATTTTTTTTTTTTTTTTTTTTTTTCGCCCATGGGGCAGGCTATAGTATTTCAACCATACCGCCTAGTCTTTCGTAGAATTTTTCCTTTCATTATATATTAAATTCATTTATGTCTTTCGTAAAACAGTAAAGTAATTAGTAAATTTCCATTTCTTTCATATCCATGTTTTAAGTTACGTCAAATCGTTATCGAGAGGTGTCAGATGTAACAACACTTGTTTTGTCGGTGGTCAAATCCGTGCAAATATGTGGCAAATATCATAGGTAGTACATCATTTATACAAAGAAGTAGGAAATTCCATAAGACCTTATTTATAACCTTAAATTTATCAAATTACGACTAATTAATTATTAAAAGTATTAAATATTAATGCAAGTATAAGTATTAAATTAAATAATTATATGTCCTTTACAGTCTCCAAAATGTATCTGTACAAATATAAATAAGTTGATGCATTCATAAGTAGCTCCTGTATGTTCAGCGGGACCTTTTCAGGCTTCTCATAAATTTTTAAAAGTTCACCCGACAACACAAGGCGCTGAATGTTGAAGGACGAACATTCGAAGAAGAGATGATGTAGAGATTGAACACTTGATGTTTGACAATGATCACAGCATGGCGAACTAACCATTCTGAGACGATGGAGATGGTAATTTAAACGACAATGACCAAAGCGCATACGACAAATAATTGAATAAAATTTTTTATTTATGAAGTCGCCTTTTTTACAGAACCAAGGTACAGAGTTAATTTGAACATCCAAACTATTATACCAAGCACCCTTGTTTTCATTTTCTATGCAGTGATATGAATATCTCCCCCATGCTTCACACATACGCCGTTTTAATAGAGTAACCGCGTCTGTGTGGGGCACAGACACATCAATATCAGAGCAAGGTATTAAGTTTTCCATTTCAACAATTTTTTTAGCAAGGGAATCTGCTTTTTCATTGCCTACTACACCAATATGCGATGGTACCCAAACAAAACGAACTACTATGTTTAACTGTGACAATTCAACCCATAGTTCTTTTATCTGATAAATTATATAATTAGTATTAGCATTTAATGTATTATTAGCCAAGTTTTTTAAAACACTCATACTATCACTTACTACGATCCAATATTTATGTTCTGAATAACAATTTTTAATATATTTCATAGCATTTAAAATAGCCACAGCTTCAGCTGTAAAAATACTAGCAGTATTAGAAATTCTCCTACCAATAGCTATATTTGAAGAGGGCTCATAAAAAGCAAAAGACACGGCTGAATCACTCTTGGAACCATCTGTATACATCAATTTGTGATCTGACCACTGTGACAACATTGTATATACTTCCTTTTTTGAAGGCAAATCCTTTTTCTTGTTTATAATTATGTCCATTGCTGGAAACTTACTATCAAAAGTTCCTTCATAGCAAGGTAAAATGTGTTTAGATTGATAAATATTAATATTTTGAATAAAATCTATAAAATTTGAAAGATCTTGCAACATATAGAAAGGTTTTAAACCTATGCGAGTAGGTGAGTGCAAAAAATTTATTAAGAGACTATTACTAGATATACTGTATAATTTCAAAAGAAACCTTTCTTTCAAGTAATTGAATCGAATAGCTAGTGGTGGAACATTACATTCAATCTGTAATGCATTTACAGGAGTACTTCTGAATGCCCCAGTTATTACACGCAAACACTTATTTTGCAAAATATTTAAACTATTTACAAGCTTAGAATCTGCAGCAAAACAGTAAAAACCATATTCAAAGTGACTACGAACTAAAGATTTATACAACAATAACAAAATTTTAGGGTCTGCACCCCAGTATGTACCACTCAAGGATTTTAATATATTGTAGGCTTTATTAGCCTTACCAATTAGGTTTTTTATATAAATATTCCAGGTCAAATTATATGAAAAAATAACTCCCAAAAATTTAACCTCAAGTGTAATAGGTAACATGCAATTGTTATACATCACAGCAGGAATACTATGATTCTGTTTACCAAATATAACAACTTTAGATTTCAGAGGATTAACACAAAGATCAAGACAACAGAAATATTTGTACAAGTTCGCTAAAGCAACATTGACTGATTCAACAACCTGAGAAACGTTCTTCCCAGATGCATAAACAACTAAATCATCTGCAAACTGTAGGTTTTTAACCTGAGACCCTAAAATTAAATTTAAACTACGAATATACAATATGAACATCAAAGGCGATAAAATACCACCTTGACAAGCTCCTTTTGACGACAGTCTAGGGCCATAGAGGTGTTTGTGAAATTTTATGAATACTTCCCTGCTACTGAGAAATTTTTTAACCCAGTTTGTAATTTTTCCAGGGATACCTATCAGTGACAACTCACTACACAAAACATCTATATTTACACTATTAAAAGCACCTGCAATATCAAAAAATACAGCAACCAAATTTTCATTTTTGGACAAGGAATTATGTATATCAAACTGTAATTGGCAAACACTTTCCCTAGCAGAACGATTCCTACGAAAACCAAACTGATTTGATGGCAAAATACTATATTTTTCTATATAGAACTCTAAACGTTGTTTTAACAATTGTTCAAATAATTTCCCAACACAAGAAGTAAGAGCTATAGGACGATAAGAATCAGGATGCATTTTAGGCTTATCAGGTTTTAAGACAGGCACAAGACAGTCCATTTTCCAGTTATGAGGTATAATATCATTTTCCCATAGTAAATTCAATAAATGTAAAAATATTTCTAAACTAGTAGTACTAAGTTTTTTGAAAACTATATAAGGCATGCCATCGAGACCATAGGCAGTATCTCTTCTGGAAGTTAAGGCTGATTGCAATTCTTGTATAGAAAAAGAGTTTAAAAGAAAATTATTGCTGGGATTGGTGTCATTATTGTAAGTTTTTGTGTCATCCGATACAAAGTCAGGTGTATATTTCTTAAGAAAATCTAAGACCCAGCTATCATCACTCTCGGCGTTAAAATGATATGTTCTATTATACTTGCGCATAAATTTCCATATGACAGATAATGGTGTACATCTGTGAAATGTTTCACAAAGAGAAAACCAACTTTTTTGTCTTTCTGTTTTTAAAATAAGCTTTTTACATGCACGAAGTCTTTTAAATTGCAGGTAATTTTCTTCCGATGGATTAGATTTAAAATTAAGATATGCATTTTTAAAATTTAATACAGCTTCTGTGCATTTTTGGTTCCACCAAGGAAGCGAATACTTTTGAGTAATAACTTTATGACATGAGCGGCTAACAACATCAATACTGACAGTAGATTGATTAGAATTTGGTATAGAATTTGCAGCAGCTGAGCGCAAAATTGTACAAAACTGAAGATATGAATCAAGAAGACTTAAATTATCAACTTTAAAATCAAGTAATGATTCATCGACACAACTTCTGTACCTTTGCCAATCCACCAATCTATAGTTTGGATAAATGGGCAAATGTGCAGCATTGCAACGATAGTTATATTCCTCAATATTATGTCTATTACTAATATTTACTCTTATGATTACAGGAATGTGATAACTAGTACCAAGAGGGCTATCGTGTACACCCCATTCACAATTAAGTGCTAAGGATGAAGAAACCAAGGTTAAATCCAAGGCATTAGGACGCCAAGTTAAAGATCCAACTGTTGTTGGTTGACCATTATTAAGCAGAACTAAATTATTATCATCAATGACATCCAAAACGTCACGACCACGTATTGAGTCTGAGCCACAACCCCAAGAGGAGTGATGAGCATTAAAGTCACCGGCAAATATAAAAGGTTCAGGGATAGATTTTATTAATAAATCGAAGTTACGTTTTTTGAATTCTGGATTACATCTCAAAGGACTATAAAAACTTACTATACTAATTTCTTTGTTATCAACTTTTATTTTTACACAGATATTTTGCAATGAGTTGTCAAAGTAGGTATTGACTTTATTGTAGGCAATACTTTTGTGAATAATTATTGCAACTCCATTATGTTTGTTATACTGGTAACATTTCTTTCAATATTATAATGTTTTATTTTAAAATTTTGGTGAGGTTTAAACCATGTTTCACTGATAATTGCTATGTGTATATTTTGATTGTAAAGAAAATCGATAAATATATGCTTATTACTATTTAAACTTTGAGCATTCCATTGTACTATCTTCAATTCGGAGAGATCCATTAGGAGGTTAAGGAAAATTTATTGTTAAAGGACGTTTTCAATGTTTCTTTTATCGATGCAAAATTAATAGGTGTATCTTTATTATTAACTATTTGAATAATTGTATCAACTAAACTTTTAACAAACCTATCAGATTTCATTAGATTATTAACTTGAGTATCTAAATTACGTGTTGTTAGAGCTGGGAAGGCATTAGTATCAAATAAATCTGAATATGTGGCATTCTTAGCTTTTATTTTATTTTCCTCTACTTTTCCCTGTTTTTTCGGACATTTAGAAGAAATAGCGATATGATTACCCTTACAGTTTGCACATTTGGCATCCTTGGGGGCGACTTTGCAAGATTTAAAACTGTGTTTCTCTGCACAAATTGAACACACTTCCGAATTACGACAAAATTTAGCAATATGTCCAAAACGCATACATTTCAAACATTGTTTAACAGGTGGAATATATATATTTACTTTATGGCGCCAAGAGTCTAAATAAACATACTCTGGTAAGATGGTTGAAGCAAATGTGACGGCAACTGCCTGTGTAGGTATGAACGAAAAACTACCACTATCACTTCTGACACGTCGCATGAAGCGCCTGACTTGTATAACATTCTTAGAGCTACCAATTAGAGAGAATATTTGTTTATTAGACATATCTATTGGAACCGAGGTGAGAACACCAGTGACCTCCGTGTCCTTAGCAGGTATTGAAGCTTTAAAAGATAACTGATCAAGCAGTTTTTTGTTTTGCAAAAACATATTTGCATTGTTAGGCAAATCAAATGTTACACCGACCTTATATTTATTAATAGTGCGTAAATGCATGACACCAGATACCCCGTGTTCCCTTATGCCCTTGGAAAGAGCTAAACGATGCTTATCGCTGAATACAATATTTTCATCTAAGTTAGTAAGAAAAACAATCAGCCCAGTCTGTTTGGAGTCCTCCGCATACTTACGAGTATACCCTTTTACTCTATAAATGGCATATTTATCTTTGGGTTCCTTTTCCACATCCTTGGACTTAAAATTTGAGGTCGCCGAAGCCATGGATTCCGCTGAATCAGAGTCCGTGGATTCCAGCGGCTGCTGGCTTGAACCTGAAGGGACGAGACCATCCCTCTTCCGCTTCTTTTTCGGCATTACGCGATGTTAATACACCACTTTACACTTATATAAACCCAACGAAAAAACTAATATTTACAAAATTATTAAAGAAATAACTCTGGAAAGATTTTATAGAAAATTTTCTAAAAAGCGCGCCTTTCCACTTCAACAGCTTCCCGCCTTCCATATATAAGTCAAATAAATTCAATAAACATGAGCTTTGTAACTTCTTCTTCGTCTTTTACAAATAATTTTGCTGGGAATGTCAATAATTAATAACGTCAAGATGGGGGGTTTTGCCGGGAATCTCAATCAGCAATGTTGTCAATTCGTGTTAATTTTCTAAATTAGTGTTATTTCGTATAATAATGTGTAATATTGGTAGAATATTAACCATTCGTTATTCGTTACACGTTATCATTGGTTTACGTGCACTAGCCACTAGTGTGGAAAGTAATACAACTACAAATTGCGTGCTAAATTGGGTTTCCCGCCAAAACTCCCTAGGAAGTTTCAGTAAAGCGTCTACCACTTTACTGAATCGACTGATTGACTACCCTGACTATTTATTTGGACTTTGACTAGACTTAGAACTTGACGATTTAGATTTTAGAAGTACAGTGACGAAAATTTGAAGGAATATTCTATTTCCCGCCTTTTATACTTAACACTGGCAAATGGTTATAAGCCGATGCCATATATATAAAAAATATATGTCAGTAAATTGACAGTGACAGATTTGAATTTGCCAATTTTACAAAAACAATCCATGCCGGAGAGTTTTGCCGGGAAAGTCAATCAGCAATGTTGTGTTTCTGTATTATTTTTCTAAATTCGTGTTAATTCGGTTTTTAATGTGTTATAGTGGTGGAATATTAACCATTAATTATTCGTTGAGGTGCATTAGTGTGGAAAAGTGATACATTCTACAAAATGCGTGCTAAATTGGGTTTCCCGCCAAAACTCCCTAGGAAGTTTCAGTAAAGCGTCTACCACTTTACTGAATCGACTGACTTGACTGATTGACTACCGTGACTATTTATTTGGACTTTGACTAGACTTTGGACTTGACGATTTAGAAATACAGTACCTACGTTGATGAAAATAATATACTTGACATTGGCAAATGGTGATAAGCCGACGCCATAAATAAATTAAAAAAAAAAAAAAAAATCCATGCCGGTGTGTGAAAAATTGCACAAATTTCGAATTTTTATCTATATTTCTTGTAATATCTTCTTACAATGGATGAAATTGAATATAAATTAAAAACTAACAACAGTGTTCTCATTGTAAATGCTATAGATAAGTTAATTTTGACCATAAAATCCAAGTATGTTCCTATAGAAAGACAAAAATTCGTACTGGAGAATGAAGAATTAAAATATTTGAGAGAAAAATGTTCGTCGAAGGATTTCTTGGTCAGTCTTACGGCTTGCCAAGGCTTATTAGCTCTAGTAGAACTTGGTGTGTTGGAAATAGCCCATACAATGTCGACAGTAGTTACCCTCTTACCCGTTACACAGTAAGTATAATAAAATGCTAATTTGGCTTGATTTGGCATAAAAATGAAGAGTACAAGTTGTCAAGCTTTAGCTCATAATATTCATCACTTTATAGTCATCATTAACATCCAATGATGTAAGCAGAAATAAACTACTTGAATTTTTTCAATTGAGCCCCTCACAGTTTTTGGTTTGCTAGAATACAATTAAATTAATATTCAAGCAATTTTCCGCGAAAAAATACCCACAACCTGCAAGCAAATGTTTAGCACCTCCATCTTTCCACACTGCTTATGCGTACACTCATATACAAGATAGTGCAAACACCACCACCACACAAGTAACAATGTCAGCAAGATCATGCAAGGCCCCACACCACCATTTGCATTCACACATTTGCTTGCAGGGTGTGGGTATTTTTTCACAGAAAATTGCTTAAATAATAATAATATTATGAAATGAAATTGTATGTAATGGATTTCAGCAAAGTAAAGTCTGATTCTATTAACTACTTGCTAGAATGTTGTTTTGATAATTCTTATGTTACTTACATAGCATATACTGGGTGATTTTTTATTTGGTTTGAGAGAAACCAAGTATTAAAGGTACATGAAATAGTACTATGTATATAAGTACTATGGGATACTTGTTACTTTTGTATCTTTTTTCTTAAACTGGTGAGAATTTAATTAAACTTTTGTATAATATATATTTTATTTTTGATACAAAACGTGCCATGATGCTCGTTAAATTTCTTATAAGGTAGAACTAAAAACTATAGAATATCTTTAAATATCTTTAAAACAAAAAAAAAAATATTCAGAAACTACACAGCAATTATTTCCACCATGGCTGGACTACTGGTTTTGGATCTGAAGTCAAGATTGATACCTGGAGAGCCGTATAGGTGTCAGTTTACATTGAGATCACCGCAGCATCCATTTATTACTGTCCTGGAGAAAACTAAAGATGTTGAAGAGGATATTCTTGTTCAGATGCAAGCATTGTGTACACATCCAGAATACACGTAAGTTCCATTAGCGTAAGAGATATAAGATGCATGATACAATAATAAATGTAGAATTATAATATTACTAGCTGTTCCCTGCGGTTTCGTCTGCGTAAATATAGTGTCCCTCGTGAACACTACCTTTTCGGGATAAAAAGTAGCCTATGTTTTAATCCAGAGCCTAAACTACTATTATACCAAATTTCATCATAATCCGTTCAGTAGTTTTTGCGTGAAACAAGAACAAACATCCATCCATCCATCTATACATCCTCACAAACTTTCACATTTATAATATTAGTAGGATGATGTTAATAATTATTTATAATAGAAAGCATATGCATGTATTAAAATATTGCAATGTTTATAAGCTTGTTAGAAATGTTTGCGGCTCTTAGAGACATTTAATGCTTACTTAAGGTGGTTCGTTTCCTATACAAAAAAACAATGGACATTAATTAGGTAATTTCATACTATTACTACATAAATTTATATGCACATCTATTTATTTTGCAATACAATTGTCGCAAAATATATTTAAAATACTTTATTTCACACAGAAGTCACATTTTTATTGAATTTTCGACAAAAAGTGACATTTGTAACTTATGTCACTTTTTGTCGAAAATTCAATAAAAATGTGACTTCTGTGTGAAATAAAGTATTTTAAATATATTTTGCGACAATTGTATTGCAAAACAAATAGATGTGCATATAAATTTATGTAGTAATAGTATGAAATTACCTAATTAATGTCCATTGTATTTTTGTATGGGAAACGAACCACCTTAAGGAGCTACATAGTACCAATTTTGATATGAAGTTCATACAAATCCTGCCAAAATCTCTACTAAGTAACTCATTAAGTAACTCTGGTGAGTAGTAGAGTAGAAGAACACAATGCTCATATTTGAGAAAAAAAATCACATACTTAATAATTTTTAAACTTAAATTTTGAAAATGTTTTCAGAGTGTCATCAAACAGCTTGGAATTATTACGGCCAGTGTTCCTATGGTTGACTTACAACCCTCAGAGGAGTAACCGAGGAGTGCGACCTTGGCAGTTGCTGCTGAGTCTTCCGCAGACACCAGCACAGTCGTCCTTGCTGCTAGCTTGCATTAGTTGTCAACAGGTGGGTACTTCTCTAGTCTAATCTCTAAATACAAAGTCAAGGGTTCGCTTTGTCTAGCTGCTATAAAAGGAATCAAAATGTATTTGTTTCTTTTTTGTTTTTATAAAACATAAATAAGGAGCATTTGTGGCCATTATAATATGATCTATACTGATATAAATTATAGAGGAAAGAGATTTGTTAGTATGTTTTGTCATTAGACTGTCAAATATTTATAGGTGCATTCAGTTTACCTGTGAATTGTTTATAAAAAAAATGGCAAGCCTCAGTAGGTTGGTAGGTATAGATGTTTGTGTAGGTTGTAGGTGTAGTTATTGATTTATTCCAGTTCATAGTTAAGACGTGTGTCGGAAAGTCGGGACAGCTAGTTATATATATAATAACTAGGTGTTGCCCGTGGCTTCGCCCGCGTAAATATGGTATCCCTCGGGAACACTGTATTTTTTCGGGATAAAAAGTAGCCTATGTTTTAAGTCAGAGTCTAAACTACTACCATACCAAATTTCATCAAAATCCGTTCAGTAGTTTTTGCGTGAAGGAGTAACAAACATCCATACATCCTCACAAACTTTCACATTTATAATACTAGCTGTTTCCCTCGGCTCCGCCCGCGTAAATATTGTATCGGGGATCCCGCGGGAATACTGTACTTTTCCGGGATAAAAAGTAGCCTATGTTTTAATCCAGAGCTAATATAGGTACTACCGTACCAAATTTCATCGAAATCCGTTAGGTAGTTTTTGCGTGAAAGAGGAACAAACATCCATCAATACATCCTCACAAACTTTCACATTTATAAATTATAATATTAGTAAGATTAGTAGGGTGTTTTTTTTTTCTTCAGATGTATGATCCAAAATTAATAGAATGTACGTTTGCGGCATACTTGGCTGTAATTGATTCAGCTATATACCAGCAGAGGAGGGAGTTTGTTGTTGCTTTCCTACCACAGCTGGCAAGATTGTGTGGTGCGCTAGTAAGACATGGGTAAGTTTGTCATATCGTACTGGCTGGTTTTAGTGTCGCGCTGACCGTTCGCTGACAGTCAGCGCGGACACCGAAATGTATGGAATGTCCGCGCTGACCGCTACGCGTTATTAGAAAACGCTTCCTAGAATTACATATATTTCGCCCTGTCAGCGCTGACCGACAGCGCGCGGTCAGCGCGACACTAAAACCCGCCTAATCATAAATAGTACCTGGGTAACCAAGCTTTGCTTAAATAAATAAATAAATAAAATTAACAAAATTATATATGTGCAAAGTAAAATCTTTGTTCTATGTTTACGAAAAGTTATGTGAAATGAGATGTATGAAATTTGACGCAGTTAAACTTTATATGGAGGAGGAGTGAACTGCATTATAACTTTTTTTATAATAATGCTTCAAAATACATTCCAAAATTTTATAATACTCGTAACATCCATGTATTACCAATTTCTTAGAAATAAATAATTCTAATTCTAAAATAATTATAATTCTAATTAAAAGTGTGTTATACACACTACCTTAGATTAATAACTCACACTACCAAGCATTTGTGTAACAGTAGGTACATGTTTGTTAATCTATCTTTCACATTTCATAGATAACATTTACATATTTTTTATTTCATAAGTAAGAGCCAAGAAGTCAATCCATTGACAAAAGAACCCTAATAAAGTTCAAACTAAAAAATTCTATGTCCTACTTGTAACAATTATTTATAATATTATGTAATACACAACTATATGATTTTTGCCAACATGAAGACTAGTTAGTATAAAAAAGAATTAAGATCTTTTTTATAATGTTTTTCTAGCCGTGATCCTCGTGGATGTTACAATCTTATCGAGCGGTGTTTTTCCATCGATGCACCGGAGCTGAAGAATGTGGCAGGCTACACCATAATGCTGTTGGCTGAAAACCTATCCAATACTTCAGCACTATATTTACATGAGTTGTTTAATTTATGTAAGTATTCACTTTTGCTTTTGAATAGCTTTTATCTACCTTTTTCAAAGCTCAATAATTGTTTATGTGGCTTTTAGTCAAATTAGGTGATGAAACTTGTTTTTGATTTTAGTGTTTCAGTCCGTCAAGTAGTTTTTGTAGGATGTGTGTTCTAACTTAGAACTGTTGGTTCATTAGAAGCTCAACCGAAAAGTGAAAAAAGTGCGTAAATTATAATTGATTAATTTCGATTGACTTAATAGTAAATACATGAACGTAAAAAAAGGCGGACAACCCTTCAGTAATAGGAATAGTGAAGCAATCAAAGTAAGCCGGTCGTATCGTAGCGACACGTGCTGCACATACACATTCACAGCAAAGTAAAACGATCGGCCGCCAGTACGCCAATGGCAATTATCCGTAAATCTCACACAAACGTAAGTCGCCGCCATTGTTGAGGTTCACTCAATGCTAAGTTCACCTTCCGTCCGCCCTTTTTTCTACGTCCTAGAGTAAATAATAGACTTTACTGCAAACCAGTGTGTTGAGTGCGAGTTTTTTCCAATGCTTGCTGTGAAGAAGTTAACTACAATTTGTATGGCAATATCCCAATATGCATAAAACAGAAGAATAACTTAAAACATAATAATGTATTACTAGACTGAAAAATAAAAGAAATGGCGAAAAAATTGACAATATCAGTTGATAAATGAGCAAGATATGAGCGGTCTAAGTTTAGAATCTATCTCTTTCTAGCAAAACGAAATTTAATATGAACTTTCTATGAAAGTCGTGTTATGTGACGTCACGTTACACATCGGATCTCTCTGTCTAATTGACTACTTTAAACATTCATACCTTTTTTATAAAAATAATAAAAAATGATATCTAAAAGCTGATTTTACCACACGGTTAACCAAACAAAATAGATTTTTATAAATAAATAAAAAATACGTGCATATTCCTTAGCGTCATCGAAACAACGCCCCTAGTGGCAGACAATGGTAACTAATTGGATACCGTACAAATTGTAGTTAACTCCTTCACGGTAAGTAGTGACAGAAACTCCCACTCTACAGTCTACACATAGAAGTTAAACAGCCTCCGTGGTCTAGTGGTTAGAGCATTGCCTCTCGACTCAGAGGTCGTGGGTTCGATTCCCGCATTGGAACAACAAAAAGTGTTGTTTCCAAGTTTGGTTAGGACAGTCGGACCTGCGCCTGATCTCTCGTCAGTCGTGTCGGTTATCCGTCCCACTGGATTATGAGAGTAAAGGAACAGAGAGTGCTCTTGTGTACTGCGCACACACTTGGGCACTATAAAATTACTCCTGCGTAAGTGGCCTGGTTTCAACGAAACCGGCCACCGTCAACGAAATCGGTGTGGGGAGTTATTATTACATGTAACTGTTTTTTACTATTTCAGGTCTAAACATAATAAGCAAATACGAATATTTGGCTGTATGCCTCAACGCTTTCGCCGGATTTTCGCTACAGTGGCTCCATCTACCCTCCTACCTTACTAATAACGCATTAAAAGCCGCCTCGAAAATTCTAGACCTTTACCAGGCGGGGAAAGAAAATAATAACCTGTACATGGCCAACCTAAAATCGAACAGAGTTTTCCAAACTCTAGTCCATGTTGATGGTCACTTGTATTTCCATTTCAAAGTTTTGGAAACGTGGGAACGCATACGTGATAACCCGACCAAATTGAATAGGTGGTTTGATGATTTGACTAATTCGAATGATGAGTTGAAATTTAAGTTACTTCCGTTCTTTATTGGGGTTGTACTCGATAGACATTGTAGTTTGGACCTTGTTTCGAAAGCGTTAAGGACGATAATTGATTTGGCGAAGGATAAGAAGGAGGTGTCGGTAGCAGTTCTGCCGATTTTAGTGTTTACTATCGCGAATGACACAAGGCCGGAAGTGAAGTTGGAGTGTTTGAAGGGACTTCCGTTAATGGCGTCTAGGAAGGTGAGTTAGAGTTTTTTTTTTTACTAAAAATAATACCTATAATTGTTTTGCATCTTTTAATTATTTACGTTTTACGACTTTTATGTAAATAACTGACACAAATCTTGATTTTTTAAAATGATTTTGTTACTTTTTGACAGGAGAATGTTCCAGTAATAGTATCGATTCTAAACAAGTTGAAGGCGAACCGAGGAGTGCCGATGTCTTTGCTCGTGATGCTGTACACCAGTCTGGCGGAGACGCAGGTAAATTAAAAAGTATAAATGTCAAATTAAACGATACAACTTGTCTTAGTTCGAAAAAGGAATACTATGACGTCGTATCGATCGAATAACGAAATTTTTATTTTGAAAACTTAATGGAACAATGGAGAAGTTTACTGATGTTGTTAATAATAAATTCAACGTAATGGTATTAGAATATATTATATAGATCAAAACTAATCAATCTCTGTAAAAATTTTTGGAATCCTTCAATAAATGACTGAGAAATAGATCATTGAAGTTGAGAGAACGTCTGTGACCCTATGACGTCATCTGACCTGACGGATCAACGCACAGCCTAAGCCGCTGATCGTAGGGACCTGAAAATTGGAGGGTGTGTTCTTTGTATGACGTAGGATACGAAAAGACAGGAAACTCTAAATTCCTGAAATTCTACCCCTAAAGGGTGAAAAAGTAGGGCGTAGTTTATCTCATTCGGGTCTGGTGACGTAACGATTACGCAACATCAAATTTCCTTAACTTTTTTATTTCTAGAGATATTTTACTAATTCTTTCACACGTTTGTTTTATTTTACTATAATTTATTGAAAAAAATATGGTAAGCTTCCTCATTGTTATAAAAGTTCAGTTAAGTGTCAGTTCACGATTTTTAAGATAGCTATTTAAAATTAAACTCTATTCACTATCCAATAAGATACACGTTTCATTGCAAGAGCGGCGCGGCGCTTCGCAGTGCGGTGCAATTCGAAATTCAAAATCGTATCGTATCTTATTTTGCAGTGAATAGAGTTCAATTTTGACTCGCTATCTTTCGCCGTCGTCGTGCTTCTCGTCTCTTTTCGGTCTAAGCTGACCTTTAAATAAGCTGGTACACCTCAGGTTTCCGTAATCCCATAGACGTATTATATATTATAGACGAGGCATGATGAGGCAAAAAGTGTCTCCAGTTAATTGGCCTCACTTAAATTTTTCGGGCCATTTTGACATTAGATGTATGGTGAAAACAAGATGGCTATCATTTGATGTATGGTGAAAACCAAGATGGCGTAATTTTTTATTATATGAAGATTTGTTGTGTCAAATGTACGTTATAGCCTATCTAGAGTTTTAAAATCTTTGCGTAATCCGCTTTAAGAACTAAGAGTTCTAGGGAATATGCATGTATTTTTTTAAATTTTTTAAACGTTTCTACTGGTTATAACATTACCAAAAATATATATAACACATCAAAAACATTATCCATTATGCTGGAAAAAATGTTTAAAAATCACTATAATTTTTGCGCGGTTTAAACACGCCATTTTCGCGGGCTTGGGTTGTGACGTCATCGTACACGAAAAAGACAGTTGACAGATAAAATCATAGACGAGTCAGAGCATAAAATTCAATTTAACGTCAGTCATGTCATTGTCACGAAAGACGTCACACGCGCGTCATCACCATCGTCATTAAATATTTTTGCTGATTTTGCATTTTTTATATATTTTTTTTCGGCTTAAATAGGAACTAAATTTATAGGAAATAACCTTTTAGTTATAATGTGACGACAATAAAGAACAGGGAAAAAATATTTCAGGCAAATTAAATTTTTATGCATATTCCCTATTGTAAAGATATTGTAATACCCCGTCCAGACTACTCGCGAAGTAGGCCGAGGTTGGCCGAATAAGACAGTGTGGGCACGCACTTCGCTTCGCCTTTTCGTACTTCGGGTTACTTCGCGGAGCACTTCCTCGGCCTACTTCGCGAGTAGTCTGGACGGGGCATTATATTACGATAGTAATATGCCCTAAAAACTCCACACATTTGACCTTATACTTAAGTTATAAGCATTTGCAAATCAAATCGAAAAAGTTTTATTTCCATATAATAGGTTATTAAATAGCACTCACGGAATTATCCCTACGTGATGCCTACGACCAATAAATGGATGTAACAACATTGAATAAATGGATGTAAGCAATAAATATATTTGTCTGTGGCATTAGAGAATTAATAAATAAATAATGGCAAATTTGTAGGTGCGATGTTTCCCGTACCTGCAAGAGCTGCTGCTGGACACCAGCACTGGCAACACCGACCTCAAGTGGGAGGTGGACATCGCCAAGGCCATCGCCGTCAAGAGGATCTGTGAGTTGAGGTAAGTCGCTCACGTTCAAACAGTTACTGAGAATAAATAAAGTATAAACACATCTAATATAGATAAGAAGTAAACCAGCGAAAGCGATAATTTATAAATGTAAATTATGGGTTATTATAGCTTTCGCTATATGTTGTTTACATAATTAATATTGATTGCGCCAGTATCGCATTTTGAATTTGTTGCGTGAAGTTTTCTTCGCTCACCGTCTTATTTTAAATAAATAGATAAATTGGCACGTTATTCGTTCCTATTCCCATCTTCCTCCTGCACGTACCTTTCTCGTTGTATGAGCGAGACAACAAGCGTACATTTGAAGGACATTTTGCTTATGCAAGCCAATACGCGCGATGGAGAAGTGACGCTGCAGTCTGCAATTCGCGCCTCAGATCGTCGCACGCTACGTATTAAGGCCTGTATTCACTTTGATTAGTGCGAGTGCGAGTGTGTAGTGCGAGTAGTGTCTAATACTGTTTAGTAAATTCATTTGAAACCATGTCCAAACCTGTTTAGTAGCAGGCACGCTGCGAGTGAGGGGGAAGGGAGACGCGCGGGACGGGGCTACTCGCAGTCCACTCGCAAAAAACTAGAACACGCTTCTAATCACTACAACTAAACACTCACACTCGCAGTCGCTGTCCACACGTATTTTCTACTAATCACTAAGCACTCGCACTACGCACTCGCACTCGCACTAATCAAAGTGAATACAGCGACCCGCATCCCTTTTGTTAAGCCGCTGTGAGCCGACTAGTCAATAGACCCAGAGCCCCAATTCTCGTATTGAACTTAGATTTTCAAAAATTTATTTTCAATGAATTTATAAAACATCGAAAAATCAGTTTACGAAATGAATACCGTCTTGATTGAATTAACTGATTTTTCGAGATTCAATCAAAACGCGTTAATTGTTTTTATGAGAATACCATTTTGCTGTTGTAACATATCGAACCTGTATGATTTTAAGATTAAATTAGTAGAATTAACATAACGAAGATAATGCATAAAAAACTTTTGCTATCTTTATGAATTCTTCTTCCTGGTAAAATAATAAAAGTTTTTTTCTGCGCACCTTATAGTAGTACTTTGTTTATTATGTTGCCTGGGACTTCGTGCGCGCAAAAAGCAATCCCGCGGGAACCGTGCATGTTGCCAGGATAAAAAGTAGCCTATATGTTAATTCAGAACCTAAACTTCTGCCGTACCAAAATTTCATTTAGATCCGTTCAGTGGTTTTTGCGTGAAATCCTCACTAACTTTCACATTTATAACAGTATTAGGATAATTATAAACAATCTTCCAGGCCATCCAGCCACGGTCTAGAACTAGTGCCGATGATATCCGGCATATTGAACCGGTGCACCGACAAGTCCGGAGCTCTGCCTGCGGCGCTGGCTCTTGACGCGCTTCGAGCGCTGTGGGCGGCCGGAGCGGTGGCCCCAGCTGGCGCCTGGCGAGCCCTGCAGCCCCGACTGGCCAGAGACCGACGCTCGCAGGTGCTGCTGAGGTGAGACCATGGAGATTTATGAGAGGAGACGACATAAGCGATTGTACACTGTGATTTCAACTCGGTCCTGACGTCATCGCATTGGGCGTGGCTGGGGGTACTGTCACCTCTGTGATTTCGATAATTTTTGAATAAATGATGAAATGTTTTGTCTTATCATGTAAAAATACAAAAAAAGGCGGTCTGAATTCTGATGCTATGGATGGCATTACATTTAATGTGTAAGAAATAAAAAAATAAATTTATTATAATTGTTCTAGAAAAGTCTCTTAGCGTCGGTTAAATAAGAAATTATTCTACTTGACAATAGATGGCGTTTTTAAGTTTTGATTACGGGGATTAAAAATAATATTGAGTATTATTAACATATTATTATCATATGTTACCCGGGCTATTATTACGAATCTATTGACGCGTCATTCTTTAAAAATCTGATTATTGGAAAACGAAAAATGGAACGAACGAAATGGACGAAAGATGTAACAAACACATTACATACATAGACTGCCAAAATTATTACCCATCCTGTTGGCTTCTCCATACTCATATAATAAGGAAAAGGAGAATGACTGTCATCAATGTCCGCAGCCTCTGCAACCTTCTGTCCGCCATACCGGAGCTGCGGTCCGAAGCCCCGGACTACTGCGCGGCGCTGCGGGACGCGGCGCGCCGCCTCTGGCTGCTGCTGGCCGAGGGCGACGCGGGCCAGGTGAAGGCGGCCGCGGAAGCCCTAGCCAACTACAGACTGGAGGATTACATGTTGAAAGATGTGCCGGAGGTTAGTGATCCTACTATTATTATAAATGTGAAAGTTTGTGAGGATGGATGGATGTTTGTTCCTCTTTCACGCAAAAACTACTGAACGGATTCCGATGAAAAGCGATGTTCAAGAAATGTATGAGGCCTGGGCCAGCCCTACGTACAGTATATGTAAATATAGCTACATAATATAGTAACCGTTTCCTATTCTTTATTTTGTTTAATTTCACTTCGTTTCCATGTTCATTTAAATTAACTTCGTCAAGGAGAGCAACACAAAGTAAAATAAAACATGGCGGATCAGATCAGAATCAACTAAAGAATGTCATTTTGTCAATGACATGACTTTTGACAAAGAAAGACGTATGGCATTCAAGACGACGTCTCTTCGTAAAACTGTCTACTACGTCAAAAGTCAAGTCAAAACAACTGTCATGGCCACCCTAAAAATAGTGTTCTCGCAATAAAAAACTCTTCAAATAATCATTTTTGTACGCATGTACCCTTCTTCAAATTAATTTTTTCGTATTTTTATGATATTCCCATATTTTTTTCCTATTTACCTATGTAGTGTACATAGAACTGGCCCAAAATCAAACATGTCTTTTGGTATGGTAGTAGTTTAAGCTCTCGATTAAAACATAGGCTACTTGTATTCCGAAAAAGTGCAGAGTTCCTGTGGGATACTGTATTTAAACGGCCGAAGCCGCGGGCAACAGCTCGTATGAAATAAAATAGTGAGATAAAACAAAAATAGAAAGAAGGTGCAGTTAAATAATTTGATATACGTAACGAATCCCTTCCATTCATGGTTCAATTTTTAATATAGCAACACTAAACCCGAAGTATAGTTTTCGTTTTAATTAAAATTTGTGAATTCATATCTTACTAGCTTCATATTCTTACTAGCTTTTCCGCCCGCGTTAATTCGGTATCCCACAGGAACATTGTACTTTTTCGGTATAAAAATTAGCCTACGTGTTAATCCATAATTGATATTTGTGAATTCATTAATCCGAAATTCTATACTAGCTTTTCCGCCCGCGTTAATACGGTATCCCACGGGAACACTGTACTTTTGCGGGATACAAATTAGCATATGTGTTAATCCAGAGCTCAAACTACTACCACACGATTTTGCGTGAAAGAGTAACAAACTTCCATCCATCTATTCGTCATCTATCCATTCTCACAAACTTTCACATTTATAATAGTAATAGGATTAGTTAAATGAGTGGGAAGGAAATGATTTATACTTATAGAAATAAATTCAGATTTACAGACGCACTGTAAAGTTGCCGGCTTCGTACTGCAAGACGCCCGCCGACGCCGCGCGCAATCCTGAAGATGTTCTCGAATATATACCGTGTAAGTAGTACAGACTTTACGATAATGTTCTCGCCTCTTCGGTGCTAACATTATACATCTATACTAATATAAAATATTATAAAGCTGAAGAGTTTGTTTGTTTGAACGCGCTAATCTCAGGAACTACTGGTTCGAATTGAAAAATTGTTTTTGTGTTGGATAGTCCATTTATCGAGGTAGCCTTTAGGCTATATAACATCATGCTAAGCTCAATAAGAGCGGAGCACCAATCAATAATGTTTCAAAATCAGGTTTTTTTTTCCTTTTGAGAGCTTTCGCTGCGTGTGCTGCGGAAACGGTTTAAGATTCGCTAAAATTATGTATGCCAGAATTGTTCCCCTTTAAATATTTAAAAAAAAAGTCCGCGACTGTATATGACTATCTTTTAAGGTTGGCTCACAATAACCTTTTTATGCTAACCAAATTTGCTCTAAAATTAAGCATTATTTGTCACGGTGTTTTCATAAAGATGATATTAATCCTTATCCAAGTAAATACATTATTCATAACAAGCATTTAATTTAGATGAAATTTGCCGTTTACATCATTTGATTTCAATGAGAATTTAAGAAGATATCGCAGTAATAAAATAATCAGGTGCGCGGCGGGCAGCCGTGAGGGGAAAGCGCTTCTCCTACGTAAATGACGTCGCGGGTAAATTTTAGCGATATCCCAAAGTAACTGTTCCACGCGGACGAAGTCGCGGGCAAAAGCTAGTATTATTTTACAATTGAAAAAGCATGCGACCATTCATTCTAACAATTTATTGCAATCAAGATGTCATATGATATGCTTAACTTGTGTAATGGACCGAGATCCCAGAGCTGCCAGACTACCCTTATATTCTTACTGATAAAATGTATATCATGTTGTAGTATTAGTGTGTATACATGCACTATGCATACCCGCCAGATTGTGCCTTGGGCCAATTTTTATGTACAAAGCGCTGAAGTTGCGGAAAATAGTTCTCATTTTACTTATATTCTGAAAAAATATCAATGTTTTGGTTTTATAATAACGTAAGGAACAAAACTTATGTAAATATTTTTTCTCTGAACTTGGTATGAACAAAGATATGAAGGTTAGAAGTTAAATGGTTTTAATTTTTATAAAAGCTACAACATATCAAAATAAGCAATCGGCGTAAATGTTAGAATAATTTCAAGTGCTGTAAGAAATGTTAGTACAATTTGTATGTACCTTTAGCGCCCTGTACCTGGGAATTTACCCACGGCGCAAAATGGCAGGTATGCAAACGTTCATTGTACACACCAATACTACAACATGATATACATTTTATCAGTAAGAATGTAAAGGTAGTCAGGCGGACCTGGGATCTCAGTCCATAATCAGGGCAAAACGTAAGCTCTCTATAGTCTATTGCTATTCATTGGAGGAATTCTGTAACATTTTTTTACTTATTGTTGACATTAAATTCATTCAAAGTTATTCAAAGTCGTAAATAATTATTTTAAATTACATACTTCAATTTAATGGCTTTAATGTATTTTCAGGTGAAATCTGGCCAGAAGTGTTCAAGTACACCAACCAGGATGCCCTGTCCGGAGTCCAGTTTTTGGTCAGCAAGCTCATGGAAAGAGAGATCAAGGCGTACCGGTCCGGGGTGTACCAGGTGCAGGGGAGAGATCTCCAAACCCTCACCCATCTGCCACCTCATAGCGTGGTTCGGGGGATGCTGGAGTGCTTCCGAAAGCAGGTGAGTTGAGCTATCTTCATCTCTTCAAAGGTCATACAGCAAAATGGTATAAACGTCAATTAGCGTTTGATTGGTCCAAACTCCAAAATTAGCTTATTCAGACGTTTCATTTCTACGTTGAAGGTAAATTGGAAGTCTAAGTTAAATGCGACAATTGAGGTTCTCGAGGACTGACAGCCATTCCCTGACTCGTTAGTCAGCCTAGGTACTTGTACAAATCATTCTTACCATTTATATGCGACACAATATCAGCTATACATAATATATAATATGAAAGAAAGTCGTGTTATTTACACTATTTATAACTCAATAACGGCTGAACCAATTTGGCTGAAAATTGGTGGGGAGGTATCTTGAAACCAGGAAAAGGACATAGGATACATTTTTAACCCGTTCCTAAAACCAGGAGAAATACATTTTAACCCATTCCCGAGGGATGTGACATAAAACGTGGTAATATGTATAATGTACTAGCAGTTTCCCTTGGTTCCGTCCGCATAAATATACTAACGAGTATCCCGCGGGAGCACTACTTTTCCGTGATAAAAAGTAGCCTGTGTTTTAATCCAGAGCCTAAACTACTACCATCTCAAATTTTATCGAAATCCGTTCAGTAGTTTTTGCGTGAAAGAGTAACAAACATCCATCCATCCATCCATATACATCCTCACAAGCTTTCACATTTATAATATTAGTAGGACTTTGTACTATACTTTATTATTATTATTTTTAATTTTTTTTGTTTTATATATATATATATATTTTTTTTTTTTTATTTATTTATTTTAATTTATTTTTTTTTATATTTAATTTATTTATTTATTTTATTGCTTTTTTATTGTTTCACGATATAATTCAATAATAGCCTTCTCTTGTGGTTTAAGTTATTATTATGCTGTTTATTATTATTAATAATTTTAGTTTTAAATGCAGAGGTTCAAAATTATGTGATGTCATTATCAGATGCTTTGCATGTGCTTTATCTTAATTTAGTTTGTGTTACACTAGTGAAAACTTGTTATTGGCATTTTGCTTTTTAATATGGATTTTTATTGTTATATTTTATATGCTGTAAGTTTTCCGAATAAAATAAAATAAAATAAATAAAATACACATATTTAAGATTTTATTACATTATACACATATTTTATACACATCCATGACCCAGGAACATAGAAAACTTTTTTGTCCCGGCGGGATTCAAACCTACGACCTCCGGCTTGAACCACTGAGCCACAGAACTGCTGTGTGGAAATAGGTTTGTTTTGACTCGAAACCATATTAATGTGGGGTATTTACTTTTCAGGTAACATCTCCATCTTACGATTACTCCGACGCAGTACTTCTGGCCATCATGGAGACGTTGTCTTCAGAGTTTCCCAAACCGTTGCCGCCCATGGACTTGAGCTTCCTGCACGAGCTATATCATCGAGGTAAGTTGTTCTTGCAGTAATCATAATAATCTTTGTGCCAATTTTACCAACGCGTGTAACAGTTAACGTTGATTAAATATCATGTTATCTCTCTAGTTGTTTGTACCATGGCCATCCATAAATAACGTCACGTTCCGAAATCAGTTTTATTTCCATTTAAATTTTGATGAATTTTGGTACAGATATAGATTAGACCACGGGAAAGGGCTGTGGCAGACCAATCAGCGCACAGTCCTGAATCGCGTTATCGAAATTTCTGAGCTCGGAAAGTATATATACGACAGCTGAAATGATTACAAGTGGGCTTCGGCCTGACCGGGCATACCACCTCGCTCGGTCGGAGATCTCCCTTTGGGGCTTGCCACCACATCCCACATTCCACATCCCACAGCCTGGTATATAGCCTATGTCCTGTGGGCCACAGGACATAGGCTACTTTTTATTTAATTAAAGAAATTAACAAAACAAAAAATAATATTAATAGTAATTCTATTAATATTATTTTTTGTATTTTTATCTTTAAATTTACAAACTTAATAATCTTCAATCCATGGAATTTGAACCCACTCCTTTAAATTATTTATAACTGGCATATATGTTTTTGAGGTTTTCGTAAAGTAATAGTTTATAGTTCGTATTTTAACACTTAGATAATATAATACACTTTGAAATGTGACGTCACAATATTTAGGACCCCTCCCACCCCCTTGTCACACAATGTCACACTTCGTCGACCCCCTCCCTCCCCCTTAACGTGTGACGTTATTTATGGATGGCCCCTAATGAAAGATAATGCATGATATTTATAATATATTTCCCAGGTTGTGGCGTGTACCAATGAGATTTTTCAGATCTCAAGTACATTATACGAACGCTCTAACGGTGAAGGAAAACATCGTGAGGAAACCCGCACATGGTTGGCCCCAGACGTATTGACCAGTCATTCCTCTGGGCTTGGCTGAGTATGTTGTGAGAATGCCGTATGTTCTTGGGCAACCATACGACATTTAAAAATCAACGGTCCCAGACAATACAGTAATTCAAGAGTGGTTACTTCGCTCGGAGAATACTGTATAAATCATCCAATAACGGATGAAAAGGCCTAAGTTTATTACAGGAGCCCAATGGAAGAGCGGTTGTATTCGGCTGGCGGGGCGACAGGCCTCCACGTCTGCGTCCGCCAAGCGTCTACTCGAGAACTTTCTGGAAGGCGTGGTGCCGGGTATCAACGAGGTACAACTCAAAAGATAAACAAATTATTTCTAAATATCATGCTATCTCTTTCACTAAAAGGAGAACGAGAGAGATAGCATGATATTTTTACCTACGATAACTTTATCAAGCGCTGGAGTAACTAGCATTAAAACTTATCCGCACTGGTTTACAATATATGCGCTATTATTTATTATATGCTTTGCGAGCAGAGCAGCAATAATATTGTAATATACTTTCCAAATCCAATTTTTTGTTTTTGTAAAAACAAAAGGGCACAAGTACACTATAATGCTTCCAATAAACAATTTCATTTTTTTGCCATGCAAAAAAGAAGTACAGTGACATTAAATTCGTCACAATAAAAAAAAACAATCTTACTGCAAATTTAATTTGTATGTTTGTTACTTTTTAAGACATAAAAAATTGTTTTAAATTGTTTATAATCATCATCGTCTTACATTTATTATACGATTATTTGAAAATAGTAATATTATTATGAGTGAATGAGATAATTAATGGCGTATGTGCGGAGTCATATTTAGTGTGTGATTATTGGTAAGTTGCAAAGTCAGAAGTCGCTTTGAACTGAAATTCATGATATGACGCAGAGCGTCTAATGCGATCAATCAAATATTTCCAGGAAACCGACGTGATGCTAATATTCGACAACCTGCCAATACTCTGTCGGACGATGCCTCCGAACTCCCTCCGAGGGCCACTAGAGAAGTGCCTCTCCGAGTCCTACGCCTCCCTCCCAAGGTCCAAGGTCAAAGGTCAAGAGGAGCAGCTATTCGTTAAACAGCTCAACAGGATCAAGTCGTGTTTGGAGAACGACAAAATACACGAAGCGAACAGAACTCTCCTGTGTCAGATCGTTGAGGAATATTTTCAACTGATTGAGGACGATAGTGTGGTGAGTCTTTTTATTTATTTTGACGTGAATGTGTCTTTAAATATGTTTCTATATAGTGGAAGGTTAAGTCATATCAATAAACGAATCATAAAAAATTGGGGTTTATATTTTTGCGTTGCTATATACCGGTTGATTTTTTAGTCTGTCTGTGGAAAAGGTACATGAAAATATATATAGTGCTATTGCATACTTTACCAATTAAAAAACATTATTTCCTAATTTTTACTTTTTGACATCATTGTCACCCTACCCATTGTCATTGACCTCAATGAGCCAATAGGGTGACAAGGATTCATCGCGCCCGCCGCCCTCCACCGCCCTCGAAGGCAAATTGAGTTTCATTCTTTATAAATTACGCACGTACTGTGGGTGGGGTGACGTAAATTCATGATTTTTCCAACATTCTAATATAATTTTGAAATTTTGCTTCTCGTATATTATTTAAATTGAAATATCTATTTCTTTAGTACTTTTGTATTCTCACTCCAAGTCATTTATCCAGGCGTGGCCAGCATATTTGGACACCTGCACAGCGCTCAGCACCCGCAACTGCGAGCGCATGTCCTCCCCCAGCAGCTGGTGGGAGGTGAGCGGCGCGCTGCTGCGGCGCGCAGGCGCGGTGCGGGCGCGGCTCGCGACCGGCGCGCTCACCTGGCTGAACGAGGCGGTCGACGCGCACGCCGCCCACCGCCTGTGAGTACACACCGTGGCCGACACACTCGGGCTCCTGCACGAGCAACTGTCGTCCCCCAGCAGCTGGTGGGAGGTGAGCGGCGCGCTGCTGCGGCGCGCGGGCGCGGTGCGGGCGCGGCTCGCGACCGGCGCGCTCACCTGGCTGAACGAGGCGGTCGACGCGCACACCGCCCACCGCCTGTGAGTACACACCGTGGCCGACACACTCGGACACCTGCACAGCCCACAGCAGCTGGTGGGAGGTGAGCGACGCGCTGCTGCGGGGCGCCGCCACACATTGTAGTAGAGAGTAGAGGCCGTGCACAGCACTCTTCGGTCTTTTCACGTCGCGGCGTGGCGAGTCACGTCATCAAATTTTTAAGTAACGTCACAGAATAAATAATAGTACCTAGAGGTACAGAAGAACCACTCCGACAAATGGTTTGAAGAAATAGGAACTCTTACTGCGATACGATAAGGTTCAATTCAGCTAACGCAGCGGTTGATTACCTACGATTATATTTACCTAGAAGTTGCGTCTCTTTCTATCGCGTAATTCTTATTCATTCTAATAATATTAGGGTTGACTCATTTTAGAAAATAATTAACCGACTTCCAAAAAAGGAGGCGGTTATACGTATGTATATATATTTTTTTTCTTAATATTTAATTACAACATTTTTTTACCTACTTTTTAGTACCTACCTACTGTACTTTACTGAACGAATTTCTTTCCAAATAAACCTAAGGTAGGTGTTAATAGTACTTTAATAATTGTAATAAATTCGCGCATACCTATAAGTATATACATACTTATGCGTAAACGTAACCGTTTTCGATACCTTCACGGCGATATTACTCAAAGAAGTTAAATCACGCCACCTTACTATTTCTAGGTTCTTTTGTCAACAAATAACTCTTCAAATCGTATCACATCGGAATAACATAAGACGCGAACAGATAGTTCAGGTGGAGCCAACACCTAAACACTAAATATTGGTTATCAAGTAATTGCAGTAGTTCAAACTATATTATTAAATATTATGTTATGGTATTATAGTTATAGCTGGCCGGGTGATTTTTACCTATATAATAAGTGCACAGATTATAAGGTATAAAATCCAATCCATAAACATTGCGACGAACAAATCTCACGCATACGTCGCTCACTGCTCGCGCGCGAGTCCCTTTTAATTGGCCCGTTTAGGGAGGCCGCCGCACGTACTTATATTTTTGATACCTACACGGGGAGTGGGACAGGCCTGGTAACGTCGGGATAAAGAAAAGTGCACCGCGACACAATCCGTAAGTGCTTAAAACAATGAACATCTAATGCTGATTATTATTGTGAGGGTATTCTACTCTGTTGGACAAAATGCTTTAAAATTAACATTCCATAGGAAAAAGCAATTTTTTATATTCTTCAAATTTCGTACTATTTTGTTCATCAGGGAACTTGCACTAACAAGCATACAAAAAGTATGGTGTAGATGATTCATACAGATTTCAAGAATTATATTGTCATTAAGGAGGCCTTATTTATTATGTACAGGGAGCAAGAATATTCCCTGCAGTACATAGTACCGACGCTGAAGGCGGCCAACACCAAAGAGAAATCCACAAGAGATTGGTTCGTGCAGTTGATGGCTCGGACGCAGGTCGCATTCAATGAGTGAGTACAAACTTGCCTTACTTAAAAGTCGTTTAGTAGGGTTTGAAATGAAATTGAAAATTAAGCCGATGATGCTTTATTTTTTTATCGCAACAATACTAGAGTGCGGTCGCGGAGCACGTAGAACTTCGTACTCATCGCTGCTTGTCTCTTTCACTCGCGATCAAATATTGTTACGAACACACTAAGAGAATAGCGCCATCTAGCGTCAACCAATGAAACCACTTGGTGTGAACAGGGACAGCGTGGGGCCCCCTACTTAGTACTAGATGGCGCTACTGTGCGAATCTTCCGGAATAAACCAACCAGTTCACGCGAGTCGCGTACTTCTCTGGAATGGTCTGGGACTCGTGTCGGCTGGTATAAATGCCCCTCAGGGTTGGGAACGAGTTGAGTTCAGTTTGAGCTTCCTGCGAAGCGAAACAGGCGATACAAGTGAAAACTAGTGATCGGGAGTTCGATTTGAATAGCGAAACAGGCGATATCGATGTGAATACTAGTGATGTGATGATACCGTGAGTGAAACCCACGACTTGGCTACGACTTAGGACACCGTTAGTGCTTAGTGTTTGGACTTAGTGTTTAATGTTGGACCTAGTGCTTTAGTAGTGTGTGTGCTAGTGAATAAAGTCTTCAAAAGAGTCAGCAGGTCTTCGAACCCCAACACGTAAAACTGGTGTCGGAAGTGAGATTTGGAGATGCCATTGACTTCGAGAGAGGACTTCAAGGAGGGCGTCAGGAAAAGGGCATAACGAGCTGCGGAGGCCACACTCATTGGGGGCCAAGCTCTGCCCACTGGCCCCGCCTACCATGCCCCGCCCACTGACCACGCCCCTCAGGCTCCGCTCGCTGTGGGCCAAGCCTCGCCCACTGGCCCCGCCTACCGGGCCACGCCCACTCAGGCCACGCCTGCTGGCCCCGCCCACCGGGCCCCGCCTGCTCAAGTCCTTTGGGTCTCTGGGAGAATGATGCCATGAGGGAGGCTCAAGAAAGAAATGACTACCTTCGGCACATCATCACGTGGAAGAAACGAGGTAACGTAAAACCAATCTGGAGTGAGGTTGCACCCACTGGCGCTGTCACTAAGGCGTACTGGGCGCAATGGGACAGTCTGATACTTCAAAACGGAATACCCTACCGGAAATGGGAGAAGACTAACGGCAGAGAGTTCCGTCTTCAGATAATTGTCCCAAGAACGAGAGTACCAGATGTTCTCCGTGAAATACATGATGGCGTATCAGAAGGTCATCTAGGTGTCAAGAGGGACATTCAAAGTGGTACATATAGACCGTCTAGCGCGGTACCATGGCGGTAGCAACGATGCTCGGGACGAGCATCTCTAAGAGGGGAGTAGTGTTACGAACCCCCCTCTCAGTACTAGATGGCGCTACTGTGCGAATCTTCCGGAATAAACCAACCAGTTCACGCGAGTCGCGAACTTCTCTGGAATGGTCTGGGACTCGTGTCGGCTGGTATAAATGCCCCTCAGGGTTGGGAACGAGTTGAGTTCATTTTGAGCTTCCATCGAAGCGAAACAGGCGATAAGTGAAAACTAGTGATCGGGAGTTCGATTTGAACAGCGAAACAGGCGATATCGATGTGAATACTAGTGATGTAATGATACCGTGAGTGAAACCCACGACTTGGCTACGACTTAGGACACCGTTAGTGCTTAGTGTTTGGACTAGAGGTGGGCGCCGCGCCGGCGCGGCGCCGCCGCGCCGCCATGCATGCGCCGCCGCCGCCGCCGCCGCCGAGTATCCGAAAATTCGCGCCGATCGATGTCGACTCAAAAAAAAAAAACAGACCCGCGCCGGGCGCTAGGCGCCGGGAGCGGGCGGGCGGGGCACGGGGTGCTGTGTAGTAATGGAAATAAATGCTATTTTTCATTAATTTCATTAGCATGCTAATTTTCATGTCTTAGCATGCTACGTGCTATTGCTATGCTATTTGCTAAAATCGATTTTTAATGATCATAAATAGCTGGTGTTTTGTGAAATGATAATGTTTTTCATTACGTCGCGTCGCTCATTAAGTATTAACATACAATACGAAAATATTAATAAAAAACAACTATTGAATAATGGAACCTAAACGTATGCAATTAACTTTATTTTGAAAAAAAAAATACTGCAGAAATTTTACTGAATTTGAATGTATTTTCCAAGTATTTTCTCTTCTCACTCGCTCGTATTAATTAGGGAATGGAAGAACCGGTCTGATTTTGAGAACCGGGAAATTCGGGAATTTCGGGACTGGTGTTAAGGCATGAAATCCAAGTGTATTTCCAATCAAATTACTACCTGAAAAGTAATTCAAAATATAAGATTATAACATTATATAGTAAATGGAAGAACCGGTCTGATTTTGAGAACCGGGAAATTCGGGAATTTCGGGACTGGTGTTAAGGCATGAAATCCAAGTGTATTTTCAATCAAATTACTACCTGAAAAGTAATTCAAAATATAAGATTATAACATTTTATAGTACAATTACAAATGAAATAAGATTTTAATAGCAACTCGACACATCAGCCAACATGTCACCGCCATATTAACGACAGCTTTATTGGCGATACTAAAGAGCCGTTTAGTATTAGTTTATTTGAATTTATTGATGGTTTTTCAATATGTTACTTCGAGTTATTTGATTTTTGCAAAACATCAAATGGTTGGGTTGCCCAGAATGCTATTGGTGTACATGCTCGAAAGTCACGGTTACCTATTAGAAGTGATAGATTAGATTATAAAAAAACTACTAAACAACCAGACACACACTGACAAAAGCTGACACACTATAGGAATAGTATGTCAGCTTTTAGCAGTCGTCGTCCTGCATGGTTACAAAGCTGTAAAAAACCATGACATGGACTTGCTGAACGCGTCATATTATAATTAGTGTTGTTCATGCGCCAATAAGTCTCTGATATGAAGTACATTATATTATTAATCTGACGATTTGCGTGAATGGTGGAGTGGGATGTAAATAAAAAAAATCGACTGTCAGAATTTCAAAGGGAGTGTTCAGTAAATCCTAAAGATGTTTCAATTTCCTAATCTGCTGGAAGTGCCGGAAACTGGCAGCAAGTTTTTAAAAATGTAAAAAAATGTTATATTGACATACTCGAGTGCGTCAGATAAGCATACTGAAGGTTTAATATTAAGATCTCATACTCGCTAGGGGTACTTATCAATATTTAAGTAAGGTATATTCCCTTATATTAATCTGACGGGCTCGAGCATATCCCGAACTCCCCTCTTTGGCTCTCTAACTAAAACTTTGTTGGGATTTGATCGTTGTGTCCACACATTTAACTGCCATGCCATAAGAGTATTCGTACTACCCAAGCTGTCTGCTGTGGTGCTGAACTTAAGAAACTGTTAGCCGTTAGAGCGTCTCATCGCTTTCCTTACACACCTGCAAGTCGTCGTTTCATCAATGTTTATTTTAACGAGGTATAGCTTGCAGTGCCTAGTTTTGGTTTACAAGGTTTCGCGTTTATAATATTACACCTAGTAAGGATAAGGATATTTTGATGTCAATAAATATGAGAATAAAATTCATTCACAATAAAGAACATGTTTAAAGAAAAAGCAGTTGGAACAGTTAGATATGACATCGGCTATTGCCCATTGGACAGCGCCTAATAGATTAATACTCATGCTTACAAAAATTAAACGAAATTAATATAATGTGTAACTATTGTTATAAGGACACTAAAAAAAAGTTGTAGGCCAAGTCCCAAGATGTTCTATTTAATGGTCAATACCATTGGCTCCAATAATGGCTACTATATTGGTCGATGTGTGGTGCTAATAAACTATTAAAATTAAATACTGAATATTATGGCTATTATTATTACGACGCACCGCTCACAGTTACCTTTTACGTACAGAATCAAATAATATGAACTACTCATTCTATCCTTTTATCGTGTAATATTTGTAATATTTTTCATTTTTGTCTTTAAAATTCGCATTCGGTTAAAAAATATTGTTTAGCTAACATTTACAATTACCGATGATAGTTTACTTAAATACTTGTAAATTTTAATACAATCTGTTCGGTACCGAAAGTACCGAAATTCCCGGTTCTCAGAGCGATTCAAAATTTCGGGAATTCCCGGGAATTTCGGGACCAGGATTTCCCGGCTACATACCCTAGTATTAATTTGTGGAACATCGCGGCATCGTGAACTCTCGGGTCGTGTGGCGTGTCGAGTCAAAATTATTTCGCATCGGATTTTAGCATTAGCAACTAGCAATAGCACGATAGCCAGTTAGCACTTAGCGCCGCGGTGCGAACCAGCGCGAAAAATTGCGTTTTTTTTACAAAAACAGCTACGCCGCGGCGCGGCGCCGCCACGCCGACCAATTTCCCCCGGCGCGCCGCCGCCGGCAAATTTTAGGTCGGCGCCCACCTCTAGTTTGGACTTAGTGTTAAATGTTGGACCTAGTGCTTTAGTAGTGTGTGTGCTTGTGAATAAAGTCTTCAAAGAGTCAGCAGGTCTTTCTTCTCCAAATCCGCCGAACCCTAACACGTAACAATATATTGCTATCGCGTTTACACAGGTAATAGCAGTATATTCGTGCGTGAGTGAATGAGACAAGTAGAAGCGATGAGTCAATGTACGGAATTCGCCGTGCTCCGCGACCGCACTTTACGAAAAGCCCTCTAAAACTGGAATGGGGAGATTTAATATTTTTGATATTTCGATTCAATTTCGTGAATTATTTGCAACATAGCGAGGTTATGAATCTTCTTGTTTTTTGTTTTTTCAGAATTGACGACCTCTCCTCCAAGTTATACCTCTGCGACGTGTTCTTCCTCGCCGTCATAGTGTTCAGTGGGCTATGGTCCCTCGAGCCGGATTGTGACGCGGTGGTCGGTAGCCGCAACACGCGACTGTCGCTGCTGCCAGCTGCCGCCGCGCACCTCATGGAAAGTGATGGTTGGGACGACTGTGCTCCCCAGGTTGGACTTGTTAATTCTAATAATTATGTAGAACGGAAGATAAATATGAAAGTTTGTGAGGATGTATGGATAGATGGATGTTTTGTTCCTATTTAACGCAAAAACTACTGAAAGGATTTCGATAAAGTTTGGTATGGTAGGTAGTATTTAAGTTCTGGATTAAAACATAGGCTAATTTTTATCCCGAAAAAGTACAGTGTTACGCGCGGGCAACAGCAAATAAATTCATACTGAGCGACCCTAATTCGATCTCGGATCGCGGAGCAGCCTGTCTATTCTCTAACGGCCGTTTTCAATATTCTATCTATCCAAAATCCTTGCTACTAACGGTAGGCAAATCTATCTTTTTGTCCTTACTTGCGTTTCAATAACCTACTGGCAGTAGGCATTTCCTGTCGAAGCAGCACATCCTATCTACGGAAGTAGAAGAAGACGAAGACGGATAGCCTACTAGAGATGGGTAAGCTCATACAAATGAAATGCAGATAGCTTTATCTGCATTTCAATATAAGTTTCAACTTAATCTCCGGTAGGCCGAGCTTACCGAGATACGTCATTTGCTTATCTGCCAAAATCGGGCGTTTTGCCGAGGATAGCAATGTGTACCATGTTGTTCATGTATTATTTTTATGATATTTCGGTTCTTAATGTGTATGTAATTATTATTTTAATATTTGCGCGACAAAATGTTGCCAGCATTTTTATGGCAGTGTTAGAATACCTTGATGCTGCTGTTCTCCTTCACAAAACTGCTTTAACTTGAGTATCATATATTATGTCTCGGGCAGCACATTTTACAACCTCAAGCATTGTACAAATAACAATTTTCCAAATTTTGTTTCACTAATTGTGAATTTGGAGACATCTTCGACTTCTACTAGGTATCGACTATTGACCACTGTTTAAAGATTTCAAAACTCAAGTTAAGCTATCACGCAGTAACATTTGAGAGAACAAATCTTGCATTAGAAAGTTAAGGACATTTGAAGTACGGTTTTCACCATACTTCAAATGTCAGTCATATTGTTTTCACCATTATTCGAATATCAGCCATCTTTTTTCACGATACTTCAAATTTCATAATGGCCCCAAAAATCTCAAAAGTGGGTCCAACTAACTGGAGACACTTTTTTACCTCAACATGCCTCGTCTAACATATATAACATGTCTTTGCCACTGTCGTATTTATCAATTTAAACTTATCGTAATATTATTAACTAGATGTCGCCCACGACATCGTTCGCATGAAAGTTAATTTCTTAGAAACCTTACATTTTTCCTCAAAAAAAATAGCCTATGTCCTTCCCCGTGGTCTACTTTACGTCTGTGCCAAATTCGGTCCAGTAGTTTCGGAGCCTATTCAATGCAACAAACAAACAAGCTTTTCCTCTTTTTTATAAACTAGATGTTGCGCGCGACTTCGTGCGCGACAAAAAAATCCAGCGGTAACCGTACACTTTGCCGCGATAAAAGGTAGCCTTTAGTCCTTCCCCGTGGTCTATTCTATATCTGTGCCAAATTTCATTAAAATCGGTCTAGTAGATTCAGAGCCTATTCAATGCAAACAAACAAACAAACTTTTCTTCTTTATTATATTAATATAGATTAAAGTATAGATTTCACCGGTGTCGCAAGTCGCAACTGGCGATCGTAATTCGTAAGTATTGGCGTTCGAAATTCAAAATTATATCTGATATTATTATAATCGTCTGTGCAAACCACATACCTTGCTCGCTCTTTTATCGTGTGTACTCTTTTACACATCGCCTGTGATTGGTTAAGCAGAAATAGCAGATTAATTTTAAATTTCAAATTACGAAATACTATTCTATTTAATTTGAAAAATTATTTTCAACTTTTACAGAATTTTTAACTCATGTTTTGTTATTTGCAAAAAACTAATTTTTAGTGAAGTGAACCAACATCGTAGGTGTTGAGTAAACTCGAAATCATATTTATTATGATGAAACAGTGATTTTGATAAAAACTTCATGTATATTAACCACTGTTTATACATGCTTTAACTCAAAGAATATCGGTGAGTATTTGTATAAAATTTTACCATACTTTAACTTCTCGTTTTATTGAAAAAACATAAGATTATATTCGTTTGACGACCTCTGTGGCTCAATGGTTCAGCGTTTTGGTGCTCAAGCCTGGGGTCGCAGGTTCGAATCCTGCAGAAGGAACAAAAAGTTTTTCTATGTTCCTGGGTCATGGATGTGTATTAAATATGTGTATAACAAAAATCTTAATAATAAAATGTAATATAATTTCATAATTTGCAGGTATTGGATTCCAATTTCAAGGGCACGCAATAATAATTATGACACATATTTCAAGATTCTCATTAGTAGGTATAACGTTACGTTACGCCGCTGTCAATTAATGGCCTGCTATGGCCTATGCCTACAAAAGTGTACCTACCTACCTATTTTGCACCAACGGATAACCGCTGAAGTTATTCAGGATATGTTGTTTAATAATGTGGTAATCTGAAATATTTTGGTTACCAACCTTTAGCCTTCGTATCCACGAGAGTTTTTTGTGGTCGCGACTCGCGAAAGGAAAAACTGCACTGTAAATAGAACTCCGCACCTAAACTACAATAGAGCTGAAAATCGAAGTGTCAAGTGTACACGATTTTCAGTTAATATAGTGTAGTTTTTTTCAGTCGCGATCACATAAAAACGCTCGTGGGAATGTAGCCTTACTTTTGTATTTTTTTAATGCAAAAAAACGATCGAATTATAGTTGTTTTGTTGTTTATTGTTTTATTTACCTTTTTAACCTAAATTGGGACCTAAATATAAAATTGAAAACAATAACCTTACGTACAGCTTTTTTTAAATTCTAGGCTTGAATCTTTTGCACTTTAGAAGATAATACGTAAAAAAGCTAAAGGAAAAGCTTTTTTTATTCCGAGTGCCACCTAAGTTACGTAGTATAGTTACATTCTCATTTCTCTCAGGATTTAACAACTGATATTAAGGCTACGTTCCCTCGAGCAGTTTTCAAAAAACAAAAAAGAAACACTCGTGGGAATGTAGCCTTACTTATGTATTTTACTTTCTTTAAAATGTAATAAAATGATTGCATTATAGTTATTTTGTTGTTTTATTTAACTTTTTAATACAATAAAATCGACAAAAATATGTACCTACCCAACGTATTTATTCATTTGGACGTAGTTATGCAAAAATGTTCCAATCCACAAGATAAGCGAAACTGAGTTTAATTGACTAACATACTTATTTTGATATCTTCTATCTTTTAAACACAATGGTAACAATCCACAAGTGATATTTTTTTATTTTTCTATTTACCATTATATTTCAATCCACACTTTAAACTAACTAAGCTCTTATTTCTCATACAGAATGTTCCAATGTTTTTGGAACGTTGTAACAAAATAACAATATGCTCATTTTGGCAGCAAAGAATGTTCCAATATTTTTGGAATGTTTTAGTAAAATAATATTATGTTCATTTTACTTGAAAATAATGTTCCAATGTTTTTGGAACGTTTTAACAAAATAATAATATGCTCATTTTGGTAGCAAAGAATGTTCCAATGTTTTTGAAACATTTGAGCAAAATAATATTATGCTAATTTTACATGCAAATAATGTTCCAATGTTTTTGAAACGTTTTAGAAAAATAATATTATGACCATTTTCCTGGTAATGAATGTTCTAACGTTTTAAAAATATTTAGGCTTAATAACGTAATTATTAATTTTTTCTTTGTAAACAATATTCCAATATTTGTGATTCTATAAAGAAAAATTATAAGATGTGAAATCTGTGACATACTGAGAGCAATAGAGTTTACTTTCTGTATTGCAAACCTTTTTTTTTTTTAATTTTTCATGGAATAATAATACTATGTGTTGGTGCGTGGTAAAAATTAATGATACTATGAAAATCTACCTTCTTACACTTTTTTCATGTAATGGATCTCAATTTCTATGCGTGTGGATTGAGGGACCATATCCATATCTTCCATATGGACCATATCTTCCAAATTCGCCGATAGATTTTTCTGAAATTTTGTCTATGAATTCTACAAATTTTCTACTAAATCTCTACGTAGAAAAATAATTTAAAAAGTCAGTAATATATCGCGAAATGAGTATGTCATATTTGTGTGAACTGAGGGACCATACTTCGGTGGTTGTAGATTTTTTATTTATGATGCTATCTATGTATTTGATAAATTTGTAAAAACTTTTACAAAAGTTCTACTAACATTCTGTAGTAAAAAAACCACAATTTTCAACATAATTTTCGAGATCTGGAAAATAGCGGCGTGTGAATTGAGGGACCACACTCTGAGGGCTATATCTACTACTACTGAGGGCTTTTAAAATATCTTTTTACAAATTCCCAGATTTGTTCTACAATTTTTTTTAGACTTCTACTACAACTTGCTATACTTATTTTGGGGAAATTCAGGTGGGTCAATCAATCCACACGCATACCTCAATTTGACTTATTCCACTGCCGCCTCTATTTAAATCTCTAACAATCTACCCTAATAATCTACTTACCACAACAATTAATTTTAACGTAAAAGCAATTCACTAAATTTACTTATTAAAGAACTAAATTAAGTGGTTGCCTAAAAATCTGATTTATGTATATTGTGGTCTAAAGGGAAACCAATCGCACCAGCAAAATTAACAGATTTACAATCAATGTACAATTATATACCACCAAACTGCCTACAATTTTATAAAAAATTAAAAAGCTCAGATAATATCATTGATGATTTTGAAGGGTTTGGAACAGATCCAGACTTCAACATACAAGAAGATGATAACAATGAATAGGTTTTACCTTATGATTGCGATTATGTTTGTGATTTTTTTGTATTGTTTAGTTCTTAAATAAAGATAAATGGCATTATTTGACACCAATTTATTTTTATTTGATATTAAAAACGTTCCTTATGTTATGGAACATTTTTGCATAATTATTTGTATACAAAATAATAATTAAGCAAAAATGTTCCAGTACCTATTTTTCTAATTACCCACACAATGACAATTCGATCCAAAAACAAAATACGTAAATAAATAACACTTATATATTTCTACAATAAAACCTCCAGCTTTCAATTTAAGTACTTAAAACAAAAAAATGTACCACTAAAACACAATATTGCATTTATCTCAGTTTGAAGTCATTGTGGACTGGAACGTTTTTGCATAACTACGTCCATTTCAGGCTTGAATCTATTGCACTTTTATATAATGGTTATTTTCTACGTAAAAAAGCTATGTTATAATTTTGAAGTTCGAACACATTTTTTAAATTCGGAGTGCCACTTCTTATTACGTAGGTAGGTAGTGTAAAGTTGCTCTCTTTGCTTCGAAATTTGATTTCATTTAAAAATTTACATTCCTTTTCACGCGACTCCTAGCATCAATCTGTTATAATATTTCACTATTGTATTTAATAAAAAACAATAATTTAAAAAAAAACATGATAACTATATTAAAAAATCATCCCGAGTTTTGATTCTCAATTTTAAGACAATATTTATGGTCTTAACTAATAAATATATTAATTGCAAAATAAATATATAATGTTTTCAAACATGAATAGTTATGTAGTTAGCATGGAATGAAACATTTCAAAACGCTTGCATAGGCGAGAGAGACGGATGCTATTCTTCAATGGTGATTGGACAAGAATAAATAGGTCCTATCTTTGATTGTGAAACGCATTACCTATCTATTTTTAATGATAGATTGGCTATCTATTTTTAATTGTAGATACGATATTGAAAATGGCCGTAAGAACATTTTCAAATCTCGAAAGCTGAATCCGCGGTGAGTGTCAAATTTTTATATGATATTTGACACTTGCCGCGGATTCAGCTGTCGAGATATTTGAAAATGTTCTTAGAGAATAACACTGCTGATTGGATCGATCGGAAGGCTACCATAAGAAAGATGTTAGCCGTCGCCCGCGGGTGAAGGGTGACCGTTCACCGTAATATATTTGTTTACGATTCACGATTGTTTCAAGATTTTCTAACTTTCGATTTCAAATTGAGCTTTGATACTCGCATGTCCTTATATTTCATTAGACGATTAAAAAATCACCCATATGGAGGGTAGAGGAAAGGAGGACTATGTCTCGGAGGGAATATCTCTCTAAGGCAGAAAAGCTAAAGTGTCCGACAAAAGTAATTAAATAATAGTTCCAAAACTGGCCATAATGGCGCTAGAGTCAGAAGAGGAAGTGATGTGAAATAAGCAATATAAAGAGATGGAGTGAAGTTTTTAGTAGTTAATTCAGAAAATCATGAAAATTCTTATTACTTGCATAGTCGAAAATATTTTTATAAATAACTAGCTTTTACCCGCAGCTCCGCCCGTGTTACATTATCCCGCGGGAACACTGTACTTTTTCGGGATAAAAAATATCATGTCCTTTCCCGGGACTCAAAGTATGTTTATACCAAATTTCATAGTAAAAGATTCAGTGGTTAAAGCGTGAAGAGGTAACAGACACTTTCATATTTATAATATTAGTACATATAACTGAAGAAGATGATAAGATTTATTTATCTGTTTAAATTTTGCCGCTTTATTCCCTTGCAACCGTAGCGCCACTCCTATTTAACGCTTTTTACGGACACTTTTTCATGTGTGGTCCTTATTTCCTCTACCCTCCATAATCACCCAGTATAATATATATTTTTTTCTATCAGCTTCTAGAATGGCTATGTCACACGCGCACGGCGCTGGATGACGTCACGGCGCGCGCGTGCCAGAGGGCGCTCGTGGCGTTGCGTCACACGCGACACTTTAACACGCATCGCATATGGACACGACTGTGAGTTTTGTATAATAGTAATAGCTCCCCACACCGATTTCATTGAAACCAGACCTACGCAGGAGTTATTTTATAGTTTCCGAGTGTGCACAGTACACAAGAGCGCTCTCTCTTCCTTTACTCTCGTAACCCAATGGGACGGATAACCGACACGTCTGGCGAGAGATCAGGCGCAGGTCCGACTTTTTACATGCCCATCCGACGCATGGATCATCTTTTTCAGACAATCAGGTGATCAGCCTGCATCGTCCTAACCAAACTTGGAGACAACATTTTTTGTTGTTCCATTGCGAGTACCCACGACCTTTGAGTCGAAAGCCAAGCTCTTAATGACTGGACCACATAGGCCTGTTGAGTTTTTATAGAAATGAGCAGTCGGTCACCTGATGGTAAGTGATTACCTCGGACATCTACAACACGGGAGGAGTTACAAGTTTCCGGTCTTTCATACTATGAAACTTCAATAAGTCATTAACTGTTTAGGTCCATACTGCAAGAGACAATAGAACTCAACATAATAAAAGACTCATTTCAATACACAATAGAACTTACGGCCAATACTGAAACGCTAATCAAAATTGAGAGCCCTCCTATTCACAGGCTGTCTCTGTCTCTGCTAACTGAAATGACAAGGACAGCATGTGACTTGAGCGTCACTTAATTTAACTTTCGTTCCAATATTCTGCCATTAGATGTTATTTTTTAAAAGTTGTATTACACAAAATATTTATGATTATACATAATATTTGTTTGTTTGCACCCAAGGAGGAATCTCGAAGACATATAAATGTGAGTTGCTTTGTTTGAGTGTTGTAAGCTATATTATAACATCCTAGCTGACCCCGACGGACGTTGTTCTGTCTTAAATATAAACAGGAATAAATAATAACTACACCTACTACCTACACAATACACATACTAACTACGTATATAACCTATACATAATATTACCTACACTAACTACCTACACCCTACATCTACAGATGCCTACAACTGCTACCTACACCTACCTCTACAACCAAGGTGATGTATGGAAGAATACACACATTATATGAGTTATCGACCACTGGGAGATATTACAGTTCTAAAAAAAATTTTTTATTCAGAATAAAAAACAAGGTTTTGTTTTCCGAACGTCAAACAAGGAAAAAAATCTATTTTCGCTAATAAAAAATTAGGGTTTGGCTTTATAAAGGGGTGAAAATTTATCATAAAATAAAAAAATAAATTACGAACATTTTATATAACATTTTTTGTGGTGGGCCAGTCAGTAATTCCTTTTAGTTTAGGATTTCGCCTACCATGTCCACTTGAAATATTCACCCTGTATAAGAAGATAATGCTTTGCATAATAAAAATACCATAATGATTGAACTTGCAGCTTCCTTTATTTGTGAATACATACATCAAGTGCCTTGGTCATAAATTAACCAGTGTGGCTTTGGTGTTGGTAAAAATATATTTTACCTGTCTAATATAAAATAAACAACTAAATTTCACAACCTGAGTTTCTTTTAATGCATCGTTTCTCAACCGGTGGGTCGCGACCCTTGGGGCCGAGTTTGTTTTTAAAGGGGGGTCGCATTCTGTTGAAAAATAATAAATACAGACTACATATAGATACGTTTTTCGAACGAATCTTTTGTATTGAACGTCGAAAAAATCGTTCAAACGTTCGATCCAGTGAAGGCTAATACAACGTATAAGTGATAAAAATAGCGCGCTATGTAGGCAGGTACATATTATTATAATTTTAAAGTGAACACTTTTTACTTAGCTCTTTCGTGGGTCGCGACATAAAAATGGTTGAGAAACGATGTTCTAATGAATTTAATTACGGTGTGTTAAGGCCGATTTACACTTCCATAAGTACAGTAGCGAGTTAAGTTGCGTCTTCGGCGAGTTAAGTTCTTATCGTCGTTTGAACGGCAAAAACGAGTTAAGTAGTAAGTTAACAATTAAGTTCAACGGGATAGCCCGCCTGTCTATTTTTCGGCGAGTTAAGTTCGATGTGTTGCCCCCCGCGCGTCTCCCGCCACCCGTTGATTAAACTCGCCGCTCGTGTGAACGAGCGAGTTTAGTTGTATGCATAAGCTGACCGGACGCGACATGTTCTGACGTGCAATTCGTGCTCAATAAAATTATTAGATATTTAGGTTGTTTTTATAATAGTAAAAGTATCCTTCTTTTGAAACATAGGCCCAACTTAACTCAGTAGAATATCAAATAATACTGGAGACATTCTTAGAGTATTTTTTTAATTCTAGAGGATCTTCTTCAGATAATTATTTAAACAACTAGAGATAGGTCGCGCCATGTTCGTTTCTTCTACCAATCCATTTTCCTACCCAGAGTCTTGTGGGCCTTTCACGTTCTTTATTCATTTCATCCTTAACTGCCTTATTTAGTAATATTTCTCTGATTATATCATTTAATTCTTGACATAATCCTAGATACATCTTCACTCAAAACAAGAAAAATCCCTCTTGAAGTGTCACTCTCAAACGAATTCTACAAACTTATGAACTTTATTAAGTTCTAAACTCGCCACGAAAACACGTTTGAACGCTACTGTCCACTTATCTGTTAACTATCAACTGCTCTGTCACTAAACTCGCTACTGTACTTATGGAAGTGTAAATCGGCCTTTAGTGACACGAAAGTAGCCTTGCTTATAAATCAAGATATAAATGAAAATTAATACAGATTTTCTTTTTTTCAGTGAAAACAACTACAGCCTACTCGGGGAAGAGCCACCAGATAATAAACTTAACTTTTAAAAGCATAATATTATAGTTATGGAAGCTTATTCTTGTCTCTTTACTAAATCTTCTAATATATTATAAAATATGTGAAAGTTTGTGAGGATGAATTGATGGATATAATATGGTGTGTGCGGCTAGCCATACACGCAAAACATACTGGACGGATTTGAATAAAATTTGGAATGGTGGTTGTTTGAGCTCTGAATTAACACATAGGCTACTTTTCGTCCTGAATAAGTATAGTGTTCCCGTGGGATACTGTAAATACGCGGGTGGAACCGCGGGCAAAAGCGAGTAAAATAAATGTTATTACATGAATATAATATCAAATACGACTGAATACAGTTTGCTTTGTGTTGTAAAAGAATCTGTTTTACACAGAATACAGAACATCCAGAATGAGTGTTCGATCACATTTGTACGCAGCGCACTGTAACCAAAACCATGGCTAAACACCGCCCCACCCGCTCTTTACTTAACTTTTTACACTTATAAAACAATCGCGTTATTATGTTACGACAATTAGGTATTCAATAAAAATTAATGGAAAAAAAGTTGGGTAAAATATTCCGTTATTCTGTGGAAACATATTGTGTGGATAGCCACTCCAATTTGGAGTAGTCGTGACGGCTTCACTTTCAAGCGCGTTGACGGTTTCTGGATGATTTCTGTATTCTGTGGTGTTTTATAAAAAAAAGCATATTAATATTATGAGAAAGTCTACTCAAGTGGCCAAGAGTTAAACATCTATAACATTACTTGCTATTTGTTATTGTTTAAATGCTTTTGTCATAGATTAATGTTATGTACAAATGTAAAGAAATTATGTTTTATATTTTAATAACTATTGTGTGAGACAAATGTTTAATAAAACACTGAAATATATTGATATATTGTTTTATTTGCTATCAAATTTTACACAATACTATGAATATATTTATTCCTACCACATTTATGTTAAAAATTACTTACAACTAACAACTTGAAATATCACACAATACTCGTTATTTACGAATACACATCTATAAATTAAATATTTTAATATAATTTATAATACAGTTATAGTAACGTTGCTTCGCATCATAATTCATAAGCAGATTGATTGTTGCCATAATTTGTTTGTAATATAAAAATATTACCGAGGGTATGTTCCGATATGCACTGCGACTACTGCACAGTGCTACCACCGTAAAAAAATTCGTTCCGTTATGGACTGCCAGTATAGGCAGTATACTGCCGCAGTACCCTATGACGTCATAAATCGCCGCCATATTCTACTGTGAGCACTGGCGTTTTCGAGGTAAGGTACTAGCAGTACTTTGATCACGTGATTAAAAAGTTCGAACGTCAAAATGAAGACCATTCCTAGTTGTCAGTTGAAGTCTATAAAATTATGTAATAGGGCAGCAGTATAACTGGCTATAAAGGAACGGCTTCACAGCATACTGAATTGACGTCACACAGTACAGTGTCGCAGTGCATATCGGAACATACTCCGAGTTTTTCCACTTTCGCCGCGTCCACGATAGGAGGCTAGTGGACACGCATACATTCTCCATAAACTTATAGTTCCATCGAATCGCAAGCTTATGATATAGTTGCTTATCTGTTCCTCTGTGTCTGTGATATAAGTAAATTATGAGAACACTATCTGCTTATGAACTAGATTACTTGATAGTACTTAGTACCTACTTACATTGCCTTCCATTCATGATTTCCTAGGACCTAGACAGCCAAACCTTTGACTTATTTTCCACTCACAAGCCCGCTTTGGCAAAGAATATAAGTTGAAATGTTAGTCAATCTTTAAATAAATCCAATGACTCACATACTCTTATTTCATTCTCATCCTAGTCAATTTTAACTTTCATCTTCCAAAACCGTCTTCACAGAAAGATAATTCTGTCCAAGAAGACATTACCAAGTCTTACACGATACACCAGCCTTTATAAAATCTCCTCTCTTTGCTTCAAACTTTATATGAGGTTTTGTAAAATCAATTACGAATACTTCGGGCACGTGATCTACTGCTTGTGTAAAGACGTTTAGGCAAAAAAAAAAAATTAAACCCGTGTAAAAAAATACAAACTAAAATTATATTTTTTTTGCCTAAACGTCAGTGAACCCCCCCCCCCCCATGTCACGCTTATTAGTATCCCTGTACCTGTATTTAACATGTACTGTCACACTTTGTATGACCCCCCCCCCCATCAGGTGTGACGTAATATATGGATGGAACCTTATTGCACGAATTCTTTCCTACCCGTCACCGAAGCACCCGCCTACAAGGTCTGCGCGTCGCGGCGGGTGCTCCGCTCTCAGAGGGCCGTCTCGTCTGCAGGGACTCCGCCCTTCACCAGCGGTTCCGTTGGGCTTTTCACCGGCACTCGGATTATTTCGTCCTCTAGTTTCGAGTCTACTGGAAGGTTCTGGAATGTAAAAGACCAAGTTTTTATATATATAGTCACAGGTTTGTATATTTTACACATTGTATATTAAAGGTTTACCCAATGGAGGTATAACTAAAAAGGAGGTGTTGTAAGTAGATTTTAGTATGAAACTAAGCGTAATATTTTGCGGGGTAAGGGGGAAGCCTGACTCCACCCACTCATATACCGGTCAATAGCAAAACTACGTATTACGTTCGTTATCGACCTTACTTAGTAGTTTTGCTATCTCACACTAGATGGCACTAAACGCCAGATTACATCTTAATATCTTTACATGAAAAACTAAATATTGCTTACGGCTGAAAAGTCTTTAGAAAGTACTGCAAAAAAACTTTAGTACGCGTGATGATTAAAATAACATATTAATTTCGAGTTAGTACGTATCTAGAATATAATATTTTTAATCCCCGTGAGGGGCCATCCACATATTACGTCACGCAAAATTTCGACTTATTGAACCCCCACCCCCGCTATGTCACGCTTTTTAGTATCTCTGTACCTCTATTTAACATGTACTGTCACATTTAGTATGATCCCCCCACCCCCCCCCCCTCCCACATCCGCTGTGACGTAATATGTGGATGGACCCTGATCATAGTTTAAGAAAAGTTAGTTTAAGTTTATGTATTGAAAAGTAGAATAGTTTCTAAATTACAAGACGCTTGGGGTTTTAAGTCATATGAGAAAACGTGTATAAAATTTCAAATTTCTAGCAATAAGGGTTTGACCTGTGAGTTGATACAACAGTTTACCAGCTTTGACTTTTATATGTATGTACAGTTAATAATTATACTATTCATTACAATTTTTTATCGATTAAAATCGGCCCAGCCGTTTAGGAGTTCAGTGACATACACACGTACAACAGAAATATAATATACTAGCTGTCCCGGCAAACTTCGGACCGCCTTAGAAGTTAGAATTAAAATTGTTGACGCACTGACAGCAGCGCCACCTACCGGTTTCAATTGTAAATCTAAGACCTCAGGAACCTTCTTTGGCTTATGCACAACAACTTTGCTAAAGATCATCACATGATCAAATGCATAGTTTACGATTCTATAAAGGACATACAGACAAACATTCATTGTATATAAATAGATATATTAGTTGTCCCGGCGAACTTCGTTCCGCCTTAGAATTAAATTTGTTGATGTACTGACTACTGACAGCAGCGCCACCTACCGGACCCAATTGCAAATCTATGCCACTCTCGAATCCACCTACCTCAAGAGAAAAGACACACAAATTGATCTAAGTCCTACTAATATTATAAATTTGAAAGTCTGTGAGGATGGATGCATGGATGTTTGTTATTCTTTCACGCAAAAACTACTGAACGGATTTTGATGAAACTTGGTATGGTACTAGTTCTAAAATAAATGTGTAATACCTCTAAAGCTGTATATCTGTTGTTGGGTGGACGCGGTGGCCTTAACCGCGCCGGCCCTCTCTGAGGGCTACCTCTGGCGCTGACACATCCAACGTTCTTCAATAGGCGTGCCCTGTAAATTATAATATAATTTTAATAATATTTCATAAGGAAAGGGGTAGTAAGTTTAAAATTATTATTATTTTTTTAAATTATATGATGTACCTATCTAAAAATTTACGGTATTCACAATTTTTCCTTTATTTGTGCTATAAGACATTGCTTCGTACCAAATTTCATAATTCTGAGTTCACGGGAAGTACCCTGTAGGGTTTGATTACCTTGCGAGTGTCGAAAAAAAAGAAAAGGAAAACAAAAGAGCCCTAACAAAAATAAACTTACGCATCCAACAGTTTCAGTAACAATCTGCTGTACGCTTGGTATTCGTCCTCCCCAAACTCCGCCGGATGATGTCTGGCCGACTCATACGCATCACAGAACTGATGCACCAGCTTCTGGCCTCTCCCGTCAAGTGGGGCGGCAAGGGACGACAGCAGGAACGCACGCAGAGACTCACGAGGGTGCCTCTTGAGCCCTGGGTCTTGTGTAGCTATTTCGTCTTCTGCAACAAGTCGCATACAATTACATAGTATAAAACAAAGTCAATTTTTTGTCTATCCCTGTGTATGCTTATATCTTTAAAACTACACAACGGATTTTGATGCGGTTTTTTAAATAATCTAGATATAAGATATTGTAAATTTTTTATTCAAGCGCGACGAACATAATATTAAGTATGTATATTAAGCGATTTTTAACCATTTGCATTGAGTAAATCTAAAAACATTTTCAATATTGTATCCTTCTGATACAATATTGAAAATGTTTTTAGATTTTTATATTGCTGTAAGTAGAGAGTTATTCACCGAAGTAGCTTTTCTCCAAGAACACTATTCTATGCAGGCAAAGCCGCGGGCAAACGCAAGTCTTATACCTAAATGTTTTATTATATACTGGGTAATTTTTTAATCTGTTTCAACATGTTTTGTGTTAAAAAATAGAATATACCTACTAGCTGTCCCGACACACATTGTCCAACACACATTATTCTGTCTTAAATATGAACAGGATTTTTTTTCTCTTATATAATCTGTCATCGGCTTTCACTTAGCCATTATCAGATGGTGTGTTTTCTTCTTATTATCTTTTGCGAGAGGTGTTCCACTAAACACTCAGCTCTTCCATTATTGTCATAGAGAGCAATGCCTCACTCTCTCTGGTCTAGAATATGCAGACGTTTTAGTCTTCGTATATTATCATCATTTATTTTCAGGTCCCTTGCAAGTTCATTGGTGTGGTTTTCTAGCCTTGTCTTGTATGTTTTTATATATTTACATACCTCTTCCTTTACTGTTGTAATATTTAAGTACTCATGTATTTCAGAGTTAGTTGTGAACCAGGGTGCATTAGATATCATTCTTAGACATTTATTCTGGAATCGTTGCAATATTTCTAGATTGCTGTTGCTTGCTGAGCCCCACAGTTGGATGCCATATGTCCATATTGGCTTAATGATGGCTTTGTAAACCAGTAGTTTGTTGTCAAGAGTTAGAGGTGACTGCCGTCCTATAAGCCAGTACAATTTTTTATATTGGATATCTGCTTGCTGTCTCTTTGTTTTAATATGCTTCGCCCAAGTTAGTCTTCTATCAATGTACATTCCCAAGTATTTAATAGTGTCCGACCGAAAGTTCGGTTTCGGTTTCGGCCGAGTTTCGGCCAAAAATCAAGTTTCGGCGGCAGTTTCGGTTTCGGCCAAAAATGGCCGAAACTTTTGTCGAAACCGAAACTGATTTCGGAAGTTTTCGTGCACGCTCGCCTAACTTCGTTTCTTGCGGCAACGCTTTGACAACGCAACCCAAGTAACATTTTGGTAATAAGAATAAGCGCTAAATGAGCTACTTAAGAGAAAATTAAAAACCTAAGGTTCTATAAAAGGTCTAACAACTAGTGGTATAGTGCGCTATAACTATCTTATAACCCTGGATTGGGCCCACAATTTTAGAGCTTAAAGTAGTAATAAAGAGTTACAATAGCGCTATTGAAGTAGTATTCACCATTTTAGGTGTATTATAAGCTATACACAGGTTATAACTACACCCTTTAGTAATAAATAATTTATAAAATTCACTCAATTAACTTTTTTAACAACATATGAGTGCTCCTACTATACTATTTATAGCTGGATGGTATATTGTGCACAATAAGTAGTAATAAACATCACCCAAAGTTTTTTTTTTTACTTTACGTTTCTATTACCGTCAAAATTGATAAAATATAATAGCAGTACGCATATTCATGGCCGACAATCATGGCCGACATCAATTTATAATTTTACATTATCGGTTTCATAATTATGAATTTCGCACTGCGGTGATAAGTATTCTGTGATAATATATACTAGTTTTCATCTCAATTTTGAAGCGCCTCAAAAATAAACAATATTTCATATTATTTAGTAAAATAAATCACTGCCACGGCTTTTTTATTTTATTTTAGTAGTGATTGTAAATAACAATTCTCAGTACGTCTATGTGCATTTTAATTGAAAACAGTTAATAATGTAAATCAATAAGTCGGAAAATAATATTTTGACCTAAGTATATTTACTTTTAAATTTTTTTAGGTTATGTTTATTTAATGGCGTTAATTCTAAATTACCTAAGGTTCCTGATAACTCTTTTATTTCTAACGCAGTGTTAAAAAAACTATAGCTAGCTTTTTAATGCCACTTGAAGTTTTATAATATAGGAGTAAATCCCATTATACAACCTGTAATGATTTAAAGGTGGTTTCTAACGCTTGCAGCATCTAGCTCTATAATAACTATAGTCATCACTTCTTTAACTTCTATAGCTCTATAATATCTATAGTTTTTACTACTATAACTTTCTTTTAGCTCTTAGGGCTCCATAGAACTCGTTAGGTACTACAAGGTATATGACTAACTCCATTTAAGAACTTAACCGCTTGTATTGCTTCTAGTGTTTTACGTTTCCTAAAGATTTAAGAGTAAGTTATACAAAAGTTCTGAAAAACTCCAAGCTAGCACCTTAAGTTATATATTTTTCATTTATTTCTATTATGACTCTTGAAACTTTAATTATTTATTCCTAACGCCGCAGTAGAGTCTAAAGCTATTGTCGGAGCTCTAATATGTCGTTTATAATACTTTTAGTGTCAAAAAAGGTTTCCCTTAGCACCAAAATGTTAGTTGGGAACTAAATTTGAAAACATAATTAATATTTTTTTAATATTACATTAAATAAATGATTACAACAAAATTAATATACCGTGTTTCCATTTAGTGTCCTAATTAATGCAGAATAATGGATAAAATGCACCAAATTTCTGTATTTTAAGGAATTTTCTACTTGACCACGTGAGTTTCGGTTTCGGTTTCGGCCGAAACTGAAGCCACGGCCGAATATTCGGTTTCAATTTCGGTTTCGGCCGGAAAACCAGTTTCGGGACTCTAGTATTTAACACTGTTGTCTGACGGTAGTTTTTCTCCTCGTAGGGTGACCGGTGGGCAGTCTCTCCTCCACAAGGTAAAAGTAATTTGTACAGATTTGTTGACACTTGGCCTTATCCTCCACTGCTCAAGCCACTGATCTACCTTATTCATGTGATCTTGTAGTTTTTGTGCCGCTATGGTTGGATTTACATCACTAGCAAGACAGGCAGTATCATCAGCATATGTTGCCGTGACTACATTTCTGCTGTTAGGTAGGTCAGCTGTATATATGGAGTATAATATTGGGCCTAGGACGGAACCCTGTGGTACAGATGCTCTGATATCATACAGTTCTGATACTTCATCATCATACTTTACTTGAAATTTTCTGCCTTCAAGATAGGATTTGAAAAGCATGTAGTAAGAGTTGGGTAACTTATTTTTGATTTTGAATAGAAGTCCTTTGCACACTCTGTCAAAAGCTTGCTGTATATCGAGAAACACTGCGGCACAGTACTCATTTTTCTCCAAAGAGTGCCTTATTTTTCTTACCACGCGGTGAAAATATGAACAGGAATGAATAAATTACAATGCAACCTATTTCCTAGTCCTACACCTTTTCCAATACTTCTCACCATTTAAACCTTCCCTGAACTTTATACAACTTATTTAAAGATCAAAATTAGCCCGGTAGTCAAAATTAGATCGGTCCAGCTGTTCTCGAGTTTTAGCGTGACATTGGAATTGCAATCCATTTTTATACACATAATACTTGTTTCATGCCTAAAGGGGCTCTTATTCCCCCCCCCTATCTATCCCTATGTCTATATGTCAGAGAATCATGGGATAAAAAGTATCCTATCCTTCTCCTTTTTATAATATTTTTAAAATCTTTTCTGAAATATTATACTTTAAATAGGCAAACGTTGTTTAAATATAAGGTTGGTTGAAAGGAAGATCTTATACCTGGAAACTGTGCATTTTTAAGTTATATATTATGTTTTTTCATCATGTAATAAAGTACGAGTCATTTCAATTTTTAAATGTCAAATTGGTTGGCATCGGATCTGGACAGACGAATATAATTTTGATATTTACAATACTTTTATATTTAAACTCCGAGTAAAGCCTGGCCTCCCAGGTACTATTTTCTTAAATGTATAAATTAGTAAATAATGATTTTAAATAACAAGTTTATGCTGTAAAATAATTATCACCAAGTTATAAAAAAGAAAACAAGTCAAACTAAGTATGCCATAGTTCTTTACTTTATGTTCCCAATATTGTATCACACTTTAAGATTAACACACTAAATGAAAATACAGTGGAGCCCCGGTAATCCGGCCCCTGTCTTATCCGGCAGCCCCTGTTATCCGACATGGTCTATTATTTATTTTTGAATATTTTTTTGACAAACTTCGCTAATGCATGATTGAATAAGTTATAAGTTGAATGCACCACCACTATTATGCTCAACGCGTACGGTATTGTTTTGATTCTGATTGCTTCGTTTGAATTTGACTCTCTATATATTTTATAAAGTTTGAATTTAGCTCTCTATTGTGTTGTTTAATTTACTAAATTTGACACATAATGAAGTATGATTTGTACTTCAGAGTACATATATATAACATATAGTTGTGAATTCCGGACTATAGGGGGTCCTAGGCAGTACTCTATAATCCGACAAATTCAATAGTCTGACACTGCCCTGCAAAACGTTTGTCGGATTACCAGGGGTCCACTGTATGCGTATTCAGTTTAAACAATTAAACTGTAATATAAACAATAACTTACCTAAAGTTTTCACATCATCAACCGCCCTAAATCTGTAATGATAAGGTTGCTGCGGCTCCAGAATGTAATGTGAAGGCTCAGCATTTAGTAGACGCGGCTCAAACATTATCCTGGGCACTGCCTCTATTCTACGCTCGATTTCCTTCTTTAGAAACTGAAAAACAAATACAAGGCTCAGCATTTAGTAGACGCGCTCAAACATTATCCAGGGCACTGCCTCTATTCTACGCTCGATTTCCTTCTTAAGAAACTGAAAAACAAACACTTCTACGTAGGTACTTCCTCGTAAAATACTTTTTACATTTGCTTGCAAGTTGGATAATTTTGGATAATTCTAATCTTACCTTCTTTGCATCAGTTCCGATTGGTACATGTGGACCTCTTCTAGATCGTAATGCAAAGCGCGTTATTTGCCGCTTAGCGAATATAAACAAAATAACAAATGTTAAAACTCCTCCACTGATGATGAATATTATATTCAAAATACTTGTGAAATCCTGCATTTTGAATAATCAATAAACTATATAGCTGCGTAACACATTGTTTGATCTAAGATTTTATTACTTGAAAATTCAGGTTTCTATTAATTTTAATTCAATATGCAATAAACTTATTTATTTTTAACCCCCGACGCAAAAAGAGGGGTGTTATAAGTTTGACGTGTCTGTCTGTCTGTCTGTCTGTCGGTCTGTCTGTCTGTCTGTCTGTCTGTCTGTGGGTGTGTCTGTCTGTCTGTCTGTCTGTCTGTGGCATCATAGCTCCCGAACGGATGAAGCGATTTCAATTTAGTTTCTTTTATATTAAAGGTGACTTACATGCGAGTGTTCTTAGACATGTTTGATGAAAATCGGTTGAGCCGTTTAAAAGTTGTGGGGGGTGAAAGCGGGGAAGAAAATCCGAATGTGCAAATATACTCGAGTAAGGTCTCAAATGAAAGCGCACTGAAAGATAATATTGATGACTTAATCGACAGTGTTCGTAGCTTCATTTGATGAGAAATTGGTGGTGGGAAGATCAGCCGTTTGAAGATGATCAGCTCTTTTCTAGTTGATGAGGGGATCTGACTAACTTTCTTATGTCCGATCGATTCGAAATTTGGTACCGTGTTGTTTCAACGATATTTAAAGAACATGGTAAGGTAACCATGACCTGATTAGACGTTTGAAGATCATCTTTTCTTTATTAGTTGATGAGGGATCGTCCACATGTCCTATCGATTCGAAATTTGGTACCATGTTACTTCAATGACGTTGAAAGTAAAAAATAATAATGAAAAAAAAAATACTTTAAAAAGGATAAAATAAAAGTAAAATTAAAAATTTTAAAAACCCCCCGACACAAAAAATAAACTCTAAAAAATTATAAATAATATTTTAAACCTATTATAATTATATTATCACATATAATATTAAGTAAGTTGAAATAATTTTATTTTCCAATCGTCGTCTCGTCGGGGGACCGCTATGTGAAAAAAACACGTGTAGTCGCAGAATGAAGAAAAGAATTTACTCCGAAAAAAATTTGCTCATACCTACTTAAATGTAATTCGTAATAATTAATTAGCTGTTGTTGTAAAAATACTTTATAAACTTTAGCGGTCCCCCGACGAGGCGACGATTGTAAAATAAAATTATTTCAACTTACTTAATATTATATGTGATAATATAATTATAATAGGTTTAAAATATTATTTATAATTTTTTAGAGTTTATTTTTTGTGTCGGGGGGTTTTTAAAATTTTTAATTTTACTTTTTTAACACCAACAAATAAATTTGTCATTCGTAAAATTTTTGTATTTTTAATTTTGACACTAGGTTTTTTTTAATTTATTTATGACGTCGCTTTATAACCATTTGCCAGTGTCAAGTAAAAAAGGCGGGAAATAGAATATTGATTTAAATTTTTATCACCGTATTTCTAAATCGTCAAGTCCAAAGTATAGTCAAAGTCCAAATAAATAGTCAAATAGTCAGGTTAGTCAGTGAGTCAAGTCAGTTGATTCAGTAAACTGGTAGACGCTTTACTGTATAGTTGGATACTCAAAGCTTTACTGAAACTTCCTAGGGAATTTTGGCGGGCATCCAAAGCGGCACGCATTTTATAGTTGTATCATTTGCCTACACTTGTGCACGTTATTTTTTTATTTTTTTACCAATAATACCTTTGAGTATCCAACTATAATAATACATTTTAGAACTGAAACAAAACAAATTTATGGAAGAATTTTTTTTTTAAATCTACTAGAGCTCATACTATTAAAATTATCCACGTTCATCATTTTTGAAAGAGAGGAAGTGCAGATACAACATACAGCACCTTCCATGGAAAATAATATAAATGTTGATGAATGTGAGATAAGCATGGATGAAATAGTGAAAGCGGTGAAAAGTATGAGATTAGGTAAGGCTGCAGGATATGACAGGATTACCGTCGAGATATTGAGGGCTGGGCAGGGCATAGCGGCTCCCCCCGATGGTTGCCCGCCTTGTCGTGGCGGTGGGGCTTAGTAACCGTGGACTGGTCACCCACGGTGAAGCTAAGAGGCAACTAGGGCCGGCCTGTTTACCGCCGGCTGGCCCGAGGAGGGCGCTCCCAGCGGGCTGAACAAGTCCGCTGCGGACGCGCGTGGAGGTGGGACCGCAGAAGAAGATGAGCGCCGGTATTACGATTTACGGTGCGCCGTTCTCCCTATTTTCTGCGGCCGTGGAGGGATCGCAGGGGGAGAGGCGTGTTGGTATAACGGTGCGCCACTGTCCCTACCCCCTGCGAGCTGGCGGGGCCGATCCGTCGAAACGACGCTGGTGGGGCCGCAGGGGAAGAGGTATGTCGGTATTGCGGTGCGCCGCTTGCCCTATCCTCTGCGGCCGAGGTGTGGTCGGTGGCAGAACCACAGACCTGATCGGCCACCGGGTACCAGTTTATCTGGTATCCATGGCCTCCTAGTAGCAGACTCAGGGGGGAGTCTGCTACTAGGAGGCCATGGATACCATGGGCGCGGGGCCTTCGGGCCTAGGATGGAACCGCTTGTGGGCGGCTGCCGCCGGCGGGGTTGCGGATGTGTTTATCGTTCCCGTGGCCCCATCACAGGTAGGGTTGCCAGATATGTTAGACAAAAAAACCGGACAAGTATCAATTTTTTTATTAAAATTTTACTGAAAACAGAGGATCAACAATCTTTTGTCCGGTTTACCAATATTTTTTAGACTGGACAAGCATAAAAAAACCGTACTGTCCGGTCGAAATCGGACATCTGGCAACTCTAGTCACAGGGCGAGGAGGAAGGTGGGGGGTGGTTTTTAGTGGGTATACCGTGGGTCTCATTAGCCTATACGGGAGTCCCGCATAACCACTCGGCTGCCCCCTGCACCTGGGTGGTATGCGTAATGCATTTTCCCCTCCGGAAAAAAAAGGGCATAGCGGCTAGCCAGCTGTGCCGCCTTTTTAATTTGTGCTGGCGAAATGGGCAAGTACCAGGAGACTGGTGCAAAGCCGTAATCGTGCCATTGTATAAGGGAAAAGGGTCGCATAATTTACCTTATCTTGTTAAAGATAATGATAACGAGATAGTACTTTTTGCCGATGACACTTCACTATTTTTTAATGTGAAGCGACAGCAGTCAGACTACGACGAGGTAAATAGTGCTCTCTCAAAAATAGTACATTGGTTTAATGTTAATAACTTACTTTTAAATTCCAAAAAAACAAAATGTTTAAAGTTTACATTGCCCAATGTTAGGCAAGTTCAAACCAATATACTATTAAATGATGAGAAAATGAATCTTGTGGACACCACTGTATTTATAGGTATAACACTAGATAGTAAATTACAGTGGGGTCCTCATATTGCTAATCTCGCAGATAGGCTCAGTTCTGCAGCATATGCAGTCAGAAAAATTAGAGAAATTTCTGACGAAGACACGGCGCGACTTGTTTACTTTAGTTACTTTCATAGTAGAATGTCTTACGGCATCCTTTTATGGGGAAGTGCCGCAGACATTAATACGATATTTGTGCTGCAGAAGCGAGCAATACGTTCAATTTACAAAATGTCCCCCTTTGAATATCTAAGAGAAAAGTTTAAAGAAATAGGTATTCTGACCGTCTCTTCTCAATACATTTTGGATAATGTATTATATGTTAGAAAGAATATTAGTAATTTTAAAACTAAAAGCGACAATCACTGTAGAAACACTAGAAATAAGCACAAGCTAGATATACCGGTGATCAGACTAAGTAAAGTAAGCAAATCATTTAAAGGTCAATGTATACGCCTATACAATAGAATCCCAGAAAACGTTCAAAATCTTTCCATTCATAAATTTAAAAAAGTAGTTAAAGAACGTTTGTGTGCAAAAGCCTATTAAAAGGTCAATGATTTTATTGACGATCGCACACCTTGGGAATAGGATGGCCACCTGCAAGGCTGCTTCTATGTACTATATGTATCTGACTTTTGTCAATATTATACAGACCTAAGTTTTCACATTGTAAACAACTTAATTTTTTAAAAAGAACAATTTTCCATCTTTTTGCTAAAAGATGGCCCCATGCGAGTTTCTTACGCCGGTTCTTCTCGCCGGGTTAGTTCCCAAACCGGTGGTAGGCATCAAGTAGGGACAATTCTTTTAGCGTTAGTACTTTGTAACCCATATGGAAATAAAACTTTTTTGATTTTGATTTTGCCTATGATAGAGTGGTAAGGAATGAATTGTGGTCAGCATTGTCCGTGAACGGCGTGAGCACTGAGCAGTATCCTTATACGAGCATTACAATCTCTTTATAGGGATTCTAGTGCTTGTGTATGGATAAACGTGCTCCGTTTATGGTTCCAAATGGTTCAATATCAAAAAAGGTGTCAGACAGGGATGTGTAGCGTCGCCGTGGCTGTTTAATCTTTTCATGAACAATTGCTTGACAGATTTAAAAGATAATGAAAGTGGGAAACTCATGTACGGAAGTGAAAGTTGGGTATGGCAGAAGAAACATGAAAGCAAAATAAATGCAGTCGAGATGAGAGCGTTAAGAAGTATGATAGGAGTTAAACTGGGTGACAGGATAAGAAGTAGCGAGATAAGGAAACGTTGTGGTCTGAAAGAAGATTTAGTGACAAACATTGAGAAAGGTATGCTGAGATCGTTTGGCCATGTCGAGAGAATGAATAAAGAACGATCGACGAAAAAAGCGTATAATGCGAGTGTGAATGGAAGTGTTGGAAGGGGCAGACTTAGGCGGACGTCAGTATGAAAGTATAAGGGGGTGGGGTGTATAATCACCTAGGGCGCAGGTAATGCTAAAACTGGCACTGTCTGCAAGATGCGACTTAGCTGCAAGAAAACAGTCGCGAAAAATGTCTGATGATGATGATTCAATAAAATCTCGTTTGCACGTTGCATTCTTCGCTGACAAATGAAGACGCAATTTCATACAATAGCATGCGAGTAGCATATTAATATCACGTTTTTAATATCTTTATATCATACGCAGAAATATTACATTCCAAATTTGTCAACAAACCCATTTGTTGAACGCGTCGAATGGACAATCAGCGTTTGGAATCCGATTTGAAAAGTTATTGGTCGGAACGTCCTCCGTTTTGAAATAAGTATTCATGTCGCGTTTCCCGCCAAAGACATTCGTGCCTCGCCCCACAGTGTAGAAAGAATCATGACGATGGAATTTATGTTCGGCCCCTATGATATACGATGAATATTTAATAGTACCTAATTCTGAGAACTAGTTAATATTTTTTTCAGCGCTGTTAAAATAGGCAAATGTTTGCAAAATTGTAATTATAGATCTACAATATACATAAGAACCAAGAAACTTCATAATAATATGATAAGTACGCAGTATGAACCAAAGAAATATGATAAAAACGAACAATGGACGTCGGCGGTCAGACAGCCTATCTTTAAAAAAAAATTCATTTCACCTCGTCCAGCTCGTCCAGAGTTCCAGACTCCAGACTACTCGCGAAGTAGGTAGGCCCATGGACATAGGAATGATAAGTACTAGTTAGTTCCATTGGTAAGCCGAGGTTTGGCCGATGTGTGGGCACGCATTTCGCTTGAACCTTTTCATACTTCGGGTTACTTCGCGGAGCACTTCCTCAGCCTACTTCGGGAGCAGTCTGGACGGGGCATTACGGGTAAAGCAAGTTAGGGTGTATAGAAGCCACAGAATTACAGAAAAAAAGAAGCATAGGTAATATGGGCAAAGAATAGATCTATATAATGTATTATGGGTGTAAAAGCCTGTCCAGCTAAGTCGCTGTATATTACGACCTCTGTGGCTCAGTTGGTTGAGCGTGTTGGTGCTCGAGCCGTCAGGGTCACGGGTTCGAATCCCGCCGAAGGAACAAAAAGTGTTCTGGTTCATGGATGTGTATAATATAATAAAAATCTTAAATATATGTACTTATAGTATATAAAAGTAGGTATTAAATATGCTTACTTCCCGTTGTCTGGTACCTGTAACACAAGTTCTTCGAATAGGTACTTAGCACGGGGCCAGATTGACGTGGTGTGAAGCGTCCATACATATTATTATATTCATAGATAAATCATTAGTCTATGATTATCTGGGGGCACGGTAGTGCCCCCATGCCAAGACGTCAAGCGAAGCGCAAGGGCACTACCAAACCACCTCATAACTTGAGTTTGGATTGTACCAGATAAATGAAACTTTCAGGATTTGTTCCCATCAGCGGTCTCATTAAACATACCAGTGTTACTTATAAATCGAGTATAAAAACTTATGCTCAGATTAAACTTGGAATAAGCAGAATCACGACTCATAAACTCGGTATAACTTAAACCTAGCATAAAGTAGGTGTAAACTCCTTAGGAACTCTATACCAACGTTATACCAACCCCCGCCCTAGTTTAACATCAGTGTAACTTATTTTGACTAGTGATATTTCATAACATAACCTTAAATTAAATGAAAGCTTTTATTATAATTTGTAGTCCGAATAAGTTTTAGAGTAGATAACAAAATACATTTTCATTCATTCATTCATATAATCACGCCTCTTTCCCATAGGGGTAGGCAGAGACCGCCTCTTTCCCGTAGGGGTTAGGCAGAGACCACTTCTTTTCACTTGCTACGATCCTTACATACTTGTTTCGCTTCGTCCACTTTCATTCATACCATCCATTCCTCCTCTTACATTCAACGTAGCGAAGCGGCTCTCCATGGGCCACTTTTCGCCTCCGCGAGAACGAGACGTGATGGGTGACGAACCGCATCGCCGCCATTTTGGATAATTAAATTATTTTTATGATTATCCATTGCGTTCCCACGGATTGGTGGAGAGGGTAGGAATAGGGAAAGGGAAGGATAGGTGGTGTGGAAAGGAAGATTGGTAAGTTAGAGTGGGAAATAGGAATGTAGGATATAACCGCCCAGGAGGGCACGGGATAGGACGGTAATAGCTAGGGAGCCGGGGTCGCATACCCGTATACTATACCATAACTACCGGACAGGTAAGTTGGGATGAGTATCCCTGACATATAAAATACATAGGTATCAATTATAATAAAGTAAGCATTAAAATAAATATGCCCTTCAGATCAATACAAGAAGTGGAAAATGTTATTAATATCATACAAATACAACATGTACGACATTCTCTAAGAAACAGAAGAACATATTTTAAAACAAGAAAAAATCCTTTTCATTTGTATGGTGATGAAGAGTTTCGTTTGAAATATCGCTTTTCTAAGCATGGTGTCAACTTTTTAAATCGACTATTTGGTGGTGCAATAGCAATGGTTAAGCGGGGAGGTGGTTTATCACCTATGCTTCAGATATTAATAGCTCTCAGATATTGGGGCCGTAACCAAGTAAGTAAGATGATATTGAGTAGGTACCTACTATACTTAAATATCAAAGTATAAAACTTATTTATAAGTAGATACAGCAATATTGTAGTGTTTTTACTTTTTTCTCAGATACAAGATGATGCTGCAGATATTCATGGTTTATCTCAACAGTCCATTAGCAGAATATGCAAAAGAGTAGCAAAAGCTATATTAGATAAAATATTTGATTATATTAAAATGCCAAACTCATAAATGACCAGTTAAAAACCATACAAGAATTTGAGACTTTAGCAGGTTTCAAAACTGTTATTGGTGCTATAGACTGCACTCACATTAGAATACCTAAAGTACAAGGGCCTAGTGGACAATTTTCCCAGTTGGTACTGCGTTCTCTTTTAACTGTTGCCATTTTAATATAATGAACAGAAACTAGCACGTGTCAACAATTAGTTTTAATTTGGTTTGAACGGATGCAATTATCAAAAATCTGTTGATTTATAAGTGACAGATCACAGAATTCATAGACAAAAACCGACTTTTTACTTTTTTTTCATAGTATTGTCTATGATTTGCGGCGTTGCCGTCATGTGCATCGGGAATAGCGGTGGAAGAGTTATGACAACCTTATACCGAGTTTATGAGTTAAAAAATAATCTAAGGTTATTCTTAATTTGTACTGAATATAACTATTCCTAATTTAAGCATGGAATATCCTAAGGATAGATATTTTTTATAAGTAACACTGAAGTTTCGATTACCTACGTCTTATACTTTAGATTTTATTGATATCTAAAAACCCCTGATTCCGTCACTGACTCACTGATGATCAACAAAATTATATCGTACTTCCGGATGTTCTCGAAAGCTGATATTTGATACGTAAGATTGTATTAGTACACAACCAACATAAAAATTCTCAAAATTGGAACTTTCATCTTCCAACCCCTTAAACAAGGGAGTTAAAGTTAATTATCTGTGAAAGCGCCATCTATCGCGTTATTATGAACTATATACGTAATGTCGTCGTTCATCGCTAGGCTTGTAAACTAATTGACTAATATTGATTGAAATAATTATTTCCCTAATATCCTAAATTTGAACAGAAAATTTAACATAATTATATGCATCATTCATTTAATAATGTTAAGAATTAATAAGGTAAGTGTTGCATAATGATGTAACATTATTAAAAAGATAATCTGTCATTCATAGGTGTCACTTTGATGCCTATGATATATAGTTAGTATAATATTCAGTTAGCCATAACCTGTCAAGCGTCACTTGCTGCCTTGCAGCAAGTGACAGCATGACTCTCACGCGTCGCTTGCTGCCTGGTGGCAAGGTGGGCACGCCCATAGAATAAATTTCTAATTTATAAGTGGTTTGTTTGTACCACATAATTTATACATTTATGTAATTAATATTAAGTTTTTTATGCATATACGAAGTATTTTCCATAAATCTACTACAAATTACTTCAGAAAATCGAATGAAAAATATACGTTTTTATTGCTATTTTATTTCATAGTGAGTTTATGATTTTCTTGTGAAATGCATTTTGAATTGAACATTTTAGTAGAAATTTTATTAGAACGGTATTTATTCTAGAGTCTACGAATAGAATATATGGATAAGAATAAGTAAATTTATTACTATGATTGTTTTTGTAAGACATTACCGTCAAAATAGGCCTAGTTTCGGAGGGTTCAATGAGGGAGTTCCCTTATTGTACATTGTAAAAAAATAATGAGTTACTGTAATATTTAACATCCTGAAATGTATAAAAATATAAAAATATGTATTTAATTATGTCCCAGTTACAGTTTATTGAGCAATCAAAATATGTACTATGTCAGATATTTTTCATAGTAATTGTAATTAGTTTTGCTCCAATCCTTGTTAGTACAACTGTTTTTGTATTAAATTTTTATGTATAATATATCCAATTACGTAAATAAAGCAACAATCACTGTATAGAAACATACATTTTATATTTATTTGAGTTTTAAAACAAAATATTAAAAAAGACGAAGTTTATGTGTTTGTATCAAGATTCCATTTATTAAATGAGTATTTTTCTAAATTCCATTTACGTCATCACTTAGGAAATCTATTCTACTTTTTAAATATATATCACATGCATAGGTAGTACATAAATTATAACAATATAATTTGGAGAAATAAAAATCGCGGGAATCGAAATTAGACTGACAATTTTATAGTAGGTAACTGTAACTTATTTTATATCGGTTTTTGAATTAAAATTTTATATATAATGTGTGCACCTACGTAAATTAAGCAAATTTTACTATATAGAAACATAAATTTGGCCTTAGTTTAGATTTGCAATAAAAATATAAGAAAAAGTCGTGTGTTGTGTTTGGATCAAGATTTCTTTTATTAAACTAGTATTTTTCTTAATTCCAATTATATTATCAATTAGGAAATTTAATCACCTTTCTAAATATATATAACATGCATATGTTTTATTCACATTAAAACATTATAATCTTGAAGAAAAACACGACGGGAAACGTCATATGATTTATAGAGGTCGGTACTCCGTGCGTCTGTCATGAGGGAATGAGGTCGTCCTCCTCCTTCCTCTCCGTAATGTGTGTGATGAGGTATCATTTGGCATGTTCCCACTTGAGTGTCAATAACGAAGTCAAAAGTAAACAATCAGTGCAAGTGTTTACGTTATTTGAAATGTTTACTTTCAAGTGGATAGGTACTTAATTATACTGAATCTAATAACTGTAATTTATAAATCTGTTTCTATATTACGTAATCACTTAGGAAATTAATTATATTTTTAAATATATACATCATCCATAGGTTTTATTTACTTATTAACATTAAAATTGCGAAAAAAAATCGCGAAAAAAATTGCGGGAGAATGTAAGGAAAATTAATTTTTGGTGGCAAAAAGGCCCGACGCTTGTCTGCATAACCTGTCAAAGAGTGTCAAGGCGCTTGACAGGATAAGGCTATGTATAGCTTAGACGTGTGTATGTCTATTTGGCCTCCTTAACATATTATATGTATGATAAGATATACTATATGGATGTTATATGTAGAACATATGTAATAAAGAAGAATATACAATAATTGTATCATTGAATATCTCCACCGTGAGTTTATGATAAATGGTGCTGAGTCAACAGATCCAACATACAACAGTAAGAAGTCTCATATAAACTTTTATCCTTCAACCCCTTAAACTACAGGATGGAAGTTTCTATAATATTACCACAAATTTAGCTAGAGGCCTGAAAATTGTTGTTTATTAGGGATCCGATAATAACAATTATAATTTAATAAAATAACCATGTACCTACCTATATTATCCCTTTATTAACAACAAAAAACACAATACTTTTTTTAATCTTAATTGACATATTTTATTGCACTTGTTAATGTTACCAGTATGTATTTTTTGTTTAAATTACTAAATAATACTCGGGAAATAATTAGGTTTTTAAATGTTACGTCAATTAGATTCCAATTCAAGCGACGAACAAATAGTATAACTAACATAATTCATAATGTACGAGATAGATGTCACTTTTACACAAAACTATAAAAATATTATGATTTATCATTAAAACGATTAATAATAATTAATTGAAGGGAATGAAATAATAAAAAAAAAACTATGTATCAAATTACAGTTACATACTTTTTAGTATCATCAAAATATTTACATTATCCGAGTAACTTAGAATATAGATAATAACATCTAGTAAAAGCGCCACCTAGCATAGCTTATAAACAATAATCAATTATAAATGGGCATTCAAGTAGTACTTACTGCTACCGACAGATGTCAGTGCTTCGACTCTTAACTATAAATATATTATGATTTATCATTAAAACGATTAATAATAATTAATTGAAGGGAATGAAATAATAAAAAAAAAACTATGTATCAAATTACAGTTACATACTTTTTAGTATCATCAAAATATTTACATTATCCGAGTAACTTAGAATATAGATAATAACATCTAGTAAAAGCGCCACCTAGCATAGCTTATAAACAATAATCAATTATAAATGGGCATTCAAGTAGTACTTACTGCTACCGACAGATGTCAGTGCTTCGACTCTTAACTATAAAAATATTATGATTTATCATTAAAACGATTAATAATAATTAACTGAAGGGAATGAAATAATAAAAAAAAACTATGTATCAAATTACAGTTACATACTTTTTAGTATCATCAAAATATTTACATTATCCGAGTAACTTAGAATATAGATAATAACATCTAGTAAAAGCGACACCTAGCATAGCTTATAAACAATAATCAATTATAAATGGGCATTCAAGTAGTACTTACTGCTACCGACAGATGTCAGTGCTTCAACTCCTAACAGTCTTTTTATTACATAGGTAAGTCATAACTCATAAGACATCATAGAAGGAACGTGAGTAAAATTTTTTACCCTGAAAGATTCGGATAGTTGTTTGTAGTAACTAGTACCTGGGAGACGGGAGTCATGCTCAGGAGTGACCCGGGAGATTGAGCTTTGCTCGGATTTTAAACAATAGTACGGAAGAAGAAAAAATTATAAAAGGAATAACCTAACCAAAAGCATGTCAGGACATGTCTAAGGAGGGTTCCGTAACTATAAACGCGTAATAGCCAATAGGTATTTAATAATAATAATAATATCTATGGACGATTCACACCACGTCAATCTGATCCAGTGGTAAGTTCTCGAAGAACTTGTGTTACGGGTACCAGACAACGGAAATATATTTAATACTTTTATACTATACATATATTTAAGATTTTTATCTGGGGGCACGGCAGTGCCCCCGCCAAGTCGAGCGCGAAGCAAACACTGCCGTACCATCCTTTACTGGAACCATTTCGCCGCATTTTCAGGCCCCTATTTGAGAACCTCTGGATAAGACCAGAACGCAGAAATTTTCGTCATCCAGTAAGCTATAATCACATACTTAAAATCCAAAATTTCAAGTCTGTAGGTCATTTAGTTCCGAAGTTAAGCGAAAGCAAAGTTTCGCATTTATGACACTCACTCACTCACTCACTCACTCACTTATACACTCACTCATGATCATCAAAATAGAACTAGTACTTCCCATAAACTCAGAGAGCTGAAATTTGGTACAGAGTTAGGGTTTAATGGCCACATAAAGTGAAAACTATAAAAACTAGGATAATCGATCTGGGGGCACGGCAGTGCCCCCGCCAAGTCGAGCGCGAAGCAAACACTGCCGTACCATTCTTTACTGGAACCATTTCGCCGCATTTTCAGGCCCCTATTTGAGAACCTCTGGATAAGACCAGAACGTCGATCTGGGGGCACGGCAGTGCCCCCGCCAAGTCGAGCGCGAAGCAAACACTGCCGAACCATTCTTTACTGGAACCATTTCGCCGCATTTTCAGGCCCCTATTTGAGAACCTCTGGATAAGACCAGAACGTCGATCTGGGGGCACTGCAGTGCCCCCGCCAAGTCGAGCGCGAAGCAAACACTGCCGTACCATTATTTACTGGAACCATTTCGCCGCATTTTCAGGCCCCTATTTGAGAACCTCTGGATAAGACCAGAACGTCGATCTGGGGGCACGGCAGTGCCCCCGCCAAGTCGAGCGCGAAGCAAACACTGTCGTACCATTCTTTACTGGAACCATTTCGCCGCATTTTCAGGCCCCTATTTGAAAACCTCTGGATAAGACCAGAACGTTCATCTGGGGGCACTGCAGTGCCCCCGCCAAGTCGAGCGCGAAGCAAACACTGCCGTACCATTATTTACTGGAACCATTTCGCCGCATTTTCAGGCCCCTATTTGAGAACCTCTGGATAAGACCAGAACGTCGATCTGGGGGCACGGTAGTGCCCCCGCCAAGTCAAGCGCGAAGCAAACACTGTCGTATCATTCTTTACTGGAACCATTTCGCCGCATTTTCAGGCCCCTATTTGAGAACCTCTGGATAAGACCAGAACGTTGATCTGGGGGCACAGCAGTGCCCCCGCCAAGTCGAGCGCGAAGCAAACACTGCCGTACCATTATTTACCGGAACCATTTCGCCGCATTTCAGGCCCCTATTTGAGAACCTCTGGATAAGACCAGAACGTCGATCTGGGGGCACGGCAGTGCCCCCGTCAAGTCGAGCGCGAAGCAAACACTGTCGTACCATTCTTTACTGGAACCATTTCACCGCATTTTCAGGCCCCTATTTGAGGAGCTCTGGATAAGACCAGAACGCAGAAATTTTCGACATCTAGTAAGCTATAATCACATACTTAAAATCCAAAATTTTAAGTCTGTAGGTCATTTAGTTCCGAAGTTAAGCGAAAGCAAAGTTTTGAATTTATGACACTCACTCACTCAGTCACTCACTCATGATCATTAGAATAGAACTAGTACTTATCATGAACTCAGAGAGCTGAAATTTGGTACAGAGTTAGGATTTAATGGCCACATAAAGGGAAAACTATAAAAACTAGGATAATCGAACATCTGGAGTACCTGGTGACCCTGATTAGAAAACACAAGAGCCCAACCAAACTATTAGAGATCGACATACCGCCTTTACAAAAAATATTCAACATGGTGGTGGGCCGCTTCATTTGATGTCAAAAATCGAAGGTCTGATGTATCTGATGCAGAATCCTCAGCTGGTTTCAGCTGATTAGAGATATGGTAATGCCCCCCTTCTACTATTGGTACATAAAAAAATCGACTGTCATTTCAAAAACCTAGCGAAGTGGGACACATCTTCTAATTTAATCTAGTCCGTAGCATTCCACTGCTGGGCGAATGCCTCCCTTTCTGCTTTTGATACGCATATAAATAAAATTAAAGGAAAACTCTGGATAAGACTAGACTGGCTTTTATACTTATATTTACAAGTTTACAAGAAGAAATATTCGAACGATTAACTTTATTGTACTCGATCATTACACAAATTAAATAAACAAATTACACTGAAATCTAGTAAAATAAATCAATATGCCCACGTTTCTACAAAAAGAAGTGAAATCCCACCAAAACATTCTGTAAAAAACTAGCCAAGTCTCGATAGAGCTGCTTGTTTATCTCTAAAAAGTAGTGAAATCTAGACAAAGTCGTGCCAAGTCTAAGGTTCCTTACTGCGATTTCTTTATTATTATAGTTAATGTTGTGTGACTTGGCCGTTGAACATTCTTTATACGTTACAAGTGGGTACAAGTCAATTTTGTTTACACGTAATGTATATCTGTTGTAACTACCTATGTTTGTTAAGCGAGATAATAGCCCATACTGGTATTGGTAATTGGACGCTAGTGAGTAGTGTCTCATTTTAGGCTGTTGTTGATTGTAGAACACATGTATTGGAGCAATGGTGTCATGGAGCCCCTTTTGTACCATTGTGTACCCTTCAACGGCTCATGCTATTATACACATATTTAATACACATCCATGACCCAGGAACACAGAAAAACTTTTTGTTCCTTCGGCGGGATTTGAACCCGCGACCCCCGGCTTGAGCACCAACACGCTCAACCAACTGAGCCACAGAGGTCGTCGATTTACTAAATATTTATTTAAATTACTATAAATAGGTATTTATTTAAATTACTTCAAAAGTTATTGTCCGATTAGTTCAAATAATTTTCTGAAAGAGTAAGTAACGACCACTGTGGCGAAGTGGTGAGCGCGTTTGCACTCAAGCCGGAGGTCGCGGGTTCGAATCCCGCCAGGGAACAAAAAAGTCTTATTATTTAGTATGATGCAAAGGGAAGGGAGGGGGGGGGGGGGGGGTGACTTGTAAACCACTTTGGATGCCAGTTACTCCAAATTGTTGACTTTGTAAAAAAGTAATGTATGAAACCTTGCCTTTATTTTAAAAGACTTATTCAACGATACCCCTCACATTAATGGCTTACAATGAAAAAATATTTTTCATCCCCACTTCACATGTATGAAGCCCCTGAAATATAAAATAAGTATTTTATGATGCCAAAACTGACATTTAAATTACATATTACATACTTAACTGTTCCAAATTTCATCAATTTATATTCATAAATAGCTGTTGCCCGCGGTTCCGCCCACGTAAATACCGTATCCCACTTTTTCAGAATAAAAAATTGCCTATGTTCTAATCCAGAGCCTAAACTACCACCGTATATATCAAATTTCATCGAAATCCGTTCAGTAGTTTTTCGTGAAATAGTTACAAACATCCATCCATTCTCACAAACATTCACATTTGTAATATTATAATATTCAGCTTCAGCTTCTGTTATCCTACTATAGTAGGATAACAGAAGCTGAAACAACGGACAGACAGACAGACGGAGACGGACGGACGGACACAGTAAATTAATAAGGTTTCCTCGAGTATTACGAAACCCTATTACATAGAATAATAAAAAATATAGAATTAAAAAAAAATCGTCTGACTGGGATTCGAACCCGCGATCATCAGTTTGCCATTAACGCAAAGTCTGTCGCTTAGTAGCTGAAATACTGAAAGCCGTTTCCGAGAATCTCAATTCATATTTACAAGATTTGCTTGTTTGAAGTACTATCAGATAATGAAAATTTGTATTGTAACTCGTATTACGTACGTTGCAATATATTAAAGTTATAACCTAACCGAGAGCATGTCAGGACATGTCTAAATAGGGTTCAGTAACTATAAACGCGTAATATCCTTTTTTTTTTAAATTACTCCAAAAGTAACTGTCCGATTTGGTTCATAATAATTTTCCTAAAGAGTTTTTAGTAAGTTTCTATCTCATATAGTTTAAAAATGCTAGGGGGGGGGGACCAACTTACAAACTACTTTGGTAGCCGAATACTCGAAAATGGTCAACTTTATAAAAAAGTAACGTATGAAACCTTGCCTTTAATTTAAAAGACCTATTTTACGATACCCCACACGATGGGGTAGAGTGAAAAAATATTTTTCATCCCCACTTCACATGTATGGCGAGCCACCCTTAAAATATAAAATTATTATTTTTTTATAATCCCAAAACCGTGATCTATACACAATCTATAACTGCACCAAATTTCATTAATTTATATTCATAATTACAGGAGCTACAGGCGCGGACAGACAGACAGACAGATGGACAGAGCGAAACTATAAGGGTTCCTTAAGTACTACTCTTTAAAGAGAGAGTGGGCAGAAAAACGCGTCTCTGTTGTGAAAGAAATACACCCAAAAAAGAAAAAGAAAACAATTCTGTTATAACATTAACTTACAAAAAGAAGTGAAATCCCACCAAAAACATTTTCATGTAAAAAAAATATGCCAAGACGATACCATATGACTAACACTGTCAAAAAGTTATGAAATCTTATGTAAAACCAAGCTTCTTACCCTACACGCCTTAACTCTGCAAGCGTAACTTCACAAACTCTACACTTTAGTCATTTTATGTGGCTTGGCCATTTCGTTATTATAAGAGAGTATAATAGAAAAACAGTCGATTATAAATTTTTCTCCTTACGGCCAAGTGAATGTAGTGAAATGGCCAGGCCACATAAAATTACTAAGGTGTAGAGTTTGTGAAGTTACGCTTGCAGAGTTAAGGCGTGTAGGGTAAGAAGCTTGGTTTTACATGAGATTTCATAACTTTTTGACAGTGTTAGTCATATGGTATCGTCTTGGCATAATTTTTTTACATGAAAATGTTTTTGGTGGGATATTATTAGGTACTTACGTTAATCATTAATGTCTGTTACGTTTTACTAGGTAATAAGACTAATAAGTGTTTCTAAGCCCAGTGGTCATTGGTTCCAAAGATTTCAACTCAAGATAGGCTATGTCGTACATTTAGCAGAAAAAAATTCATACAAGAAAAAGTTACGCCATCAACTCAAACGTCAGCCATCTTGTTTTCACCATACTTCGAATTTCAAAATAGCCCCAAAAATTGTGGCCATTTTACTGGAGACACTTTTTGCCTCAACATGCCTCGTCTATAATATACGTTTATGATTGTTTCTATATCAACTACTTACCTACTTACGTAGGTACTTATTCTGCGCGAGAACGACATTGCCTGCCTGTAACTCAAAACTTGTTGAAGGTTTTCAATTTTAGTTCTTACACTTGGTCGCGAAGGTCGCAAATTTTAGCGGGAACCTGACAAAATGGCGGACACGTCACAATGAAATCCCGCGCTAAATAATGTATCACGCAAACATACGCGTTAAATATTTACCAACAGGAGTTGATAATATTTTAATGTCTGTAACAGACGTAAACTGTAAAAAGATCGTACTGCGAATACAATACATCATAATTCATACATTACTTGCGAGTTGCGACTTCTCTAATGTCGCGGGTGTAAGGTAAGGGTGTTGGTAATCTCATCCATCCATCAGATATCCGCCCATTTCCCCCTATTTCATAAAAAACGGGCGGTACAACGGGTAGGTACAAAGTACAAGTGGCAGAAGTGGAACATTGTTTAAAATCAAAAAAAGGTACATACTCTCATTGTGCCTTCACTTCGAACAAAAAAGAATAGCGCCGTCAGTGTATTGCTCTGTAGTCTGTACCTTAGAAAATTAAGTTGTTAAGAATTAAAAGTAGCTTCCGACATAATTATGGCGTTAAATCTATGGCCTGTGATATTATTGTCCGGAATCCGGGAAAATTCAGAACACTGAAAAAAGAAGTATTCGCCAATACAATAGAGCTAAAAATCGAACACACAAGTGTCGAGTCAAATGTCAATTCGATTTTCAACTTTCTTGTATTAGCGCAGAGTTCTATTTTTAGTTTCGGAGTGCTCTGAATTTTCCCGGGTCCCCCGGATTCCGTTTCATATAGTCCCAACTCCCAACCTAACAATAATAATATGTATTCTTCTCAGATCAAATAAAACAACCAAGATAGCGCATGGCGTTTGTTTGAACTGAAGCCTAAAAAACTACACTACTTCAAGTTTACACACGCGCTCACGCACACACAAGCAAAAAAGTACTTTACTTTTTGTCAGTATAGATTAGTCATCGCGACGACTCGTTCGATACTGTCGAAAAAGTAGCGTACTTTTTTGCTTGTGTGTGCGTGAGCGCGTGTGTAAACTTGAAGTAGTGTAGTTTTTTAGGCTTCAGTTCAAACAAACGCCATGCGCTATCTTGGTTTTTTATTTGATCTGAGGTATTATTGTCCTGATTGAGTGACAAACTATGCAATTATTCACGATAAATAGTGTGAAAAGTAGTAAGTTAAAGTAAAATTATAGTACCAGAGATTACTTATTATTTTAAAATATTCTAAAAGCGTGCAAAGCTACCTGTTTGCACGCGAAAATATGCGCACGCGCCTGTCGCCATCGAACCTAATACCCATAACTAGTGAGATTTGCCATACTCAGAATATCAATATTATATTGCCCAATCAGAATATACCTACATAATGCCTACTTAATGAAATTCACTATGAATACTTTATATTTGATCGTCGGTAGTCGGTACTCGGTACTCGATAGTTGGAACCACGAAGTATAGATACGAGTCCGAACGTAATGTTAAAATAATGGTCTCAATTTAGGAGACAGATTTTTTGCCGGTAGAGCGCCATTGTCCAAGAAGTACCAATTGCGATTCAGGACTGTGCGCTGATTGGTCCGCCATAGCATCGCGTCGGTACCTCCAAAATTCAAGTGCAGCCAGTGGCAGAAAAGAGAACTATGATCTGGGTTTATTATTGTGTACATGAATACTATGGTCCAGCCTATACCGTTCGGACTCCTGGTATCTATAATAGGTATACTTCGTGGTTGGAACGATGTACCTATGTGAGAGCGAAATAGAAAATATCGATGCGTGCGAGTCAGTCTCTCGCACCAAGGGTTCACCATTTCATCCAATTCATTCATTGTTACTTATTATTTCGTTATTTTTGTAGACTACTGCTCTTCCACCTACCACTAGACAACGGAGGCTGTTATAACTGCCTCCGTGGTCTAGTGGTAGAACATTGGCTCTCGACTCGGAGGTCGTGGGTTCGATTCCCGCATTGGAACGACAAAAATGTTGTGTCCAAGTTTGGTTAGGACAATGCAAGCTGATGTCTGACAAGAAAGATGATCAAGGCATGTAAAAAGTCGGACCTGCGCCTGATCTCTCGTCAGTCGTGTCGGTTATCGGTCCCACTGGATTATGAGAGTAAAGGAAGAGAGAGTGCTCTTGTGTACTGCGCACACACTTGGGCACTATAAAATTTACTCCTGCTTAACTGGCCTGGTTTCAATGAAACCGGCCACCGTCACCGTAATCGGTGTGGGTAGTTATTATTATTAATACATATTATTATTTTTGTACGAAGTTTTGCAAAGCGCCTCATAACTAGTACAAGTTAGGTAGGCCTCTATAACTCCTAAATCAACATAGTTTTATGAGCCGTTTAGTTTTCCTTCAAAGTTATTTAAATGGACTACCATCATGAATTTTTACAGATTTTTTGAGCCAGCCGTTTAGCTTTTAGAGGACACGCTCTATTTTGACAAAGACCTACCTAATGTATTAATAATAAAAAAGTAAATTCTGACCAAGAGGTTGCGACAATCTTCGAAAAAATTTTTGCTGACATTCCGGTCTCAACTACAAAAAATTTAAATTCTTCACCTGCAGTTGCTGAAAAAGTACTCAGAGAAATTGTCAAGGAATGTGATGTCAATTTTAATTTTAAATAAATTGACTCCAGAGATATTATCAACACCTTCAAATTACTCAATATTAAAAATACTACCGATCTCTGGGGTATGTCTATAAAGTTATAAAATCAATAATTGACAACATTGCCCCCTATCTAGCCTTAGTTTTCAATAATTGTATAAAGAATGGTGTGTTTCCTGACCTAATGAAACATAGCAGGGTGATGCCTCTTTTTAAGGCTGGGAATAAGTCTGACCCAGGAAATTATAGACCAATATCTATTAGACTACCGACTTTCAGTAAAATTTTCGAGAAAATAATCTTAAATCAATTACTGGTTCACTTTAACTTAAATAATCTATTACATAGTAATCAATTCGGTTTTACTAAAGGTCGGTCCACAACAGATGCAGGTATCAGTCTTCTATGCAGCATATTTGGGGTCTGGGATGGTATATAATATCGCATGATGCACTTGGTGTCTTTTGTCATTTATCCAACGCTTTTGACTGTGTCGAGCATGCTACGTTGGTCAGAAAATTATACCATTATGGCACAAGGGACACGGCACTTAAACTTTTAGGTTCTTATCTTGAAAATAGAACGCAGAGAGTAGAAGTTAATTCTACAAGGTCTACTGGAACCAAAATAGAACTAGGTGTGCCACAGGGGTCAATTTTAGGCCCGTTTCTTTTTCTCATCTATATAAATGACCTTTCTTATCTAGTTAAAGATAAGCATAGCATGAGATAGTACTCTTTGCCGATGACACTTCACTAATTTTTAATGTGAAGCGACGACAGTCAAATTATGATGAGGTAAATAGTGCTCTCTCAAAAATGGTACATTGGTTTAATGTTAATAATTTACTTTTAAATTCAAATAAAACAAAATGTTTAAAGTTTAGCCCCCCAAATGTTAGGCAGGCACAAAACAATATACTATTAAATGATGAGAAAATGAACTTAGTGAACACCACTGTATTTCTAGGAATAACACTAGATTGTAAATTACAGTGTAGAAGTGCATTCTACAAGTTCTAATGGGACCAAAATAGAACTAGTTGTGCCACAAAGGTCCATTTTAGGCCCATTTCTTTTTCTCATCTATATAAATGACCTTCCTTATCTAGTTAAAGATAAGCATGAGATAGTACTTTTTGCTGATGACACTTCACTAATTTTTAATGTGAAGCGACGACAGTCAAATTACGACGAGGTAAATAGTGCTCTCTCGAAAATGGTACACTGGTTTAATGTTAATAATTTACTTTTAAATTCTAATAAAACAAAACGTTTAAAGTTTATCCTGCCAAATGTTAGGCAGACACAAACCAATGTACTATTAAACGATGAGAAAATGAACTTAGTGGACAGGCGGACAGCACTGTATTTCTAGGAATAACACTAGATTGTAAATTACAGTGGAGTCCCCATATTGCAAAGCTGGCTGGTAGGCTCAGTTCTGCAGCATATGCAGTCAAAAAATTAGAGAAATTACCGATGAGGACACAGCGCGGCTAGTTTATTTTAGTTATTTTCATAGTATAATGTCATATGGCATCCTTCTATGGGGAAACGCTGCGGACATTAATACAATATTTGTGGTACAGAAGCGAGCTATACGTTCTATAAATTATAAGATGTCCTGTTTTGAATCTCTGAGAGAAAAAAATTAAAGAAATAGGTAGGTATTCTGACCGTTGCTTCTCAATACATTTTGGACAATGTGTTGTATGTCAGAAAGAATTTAACGAATTTTAAAAAGAAAAGTGACACACATTGTAAGAATACTAGAAATAGGAACAAGTTAGAAATACCAGTGATCAGACTTAGTAAAGTAAGTAGGTAAATCTTTTAAAGGTCAATGTATACGCCTTTACAATAGAATCCCAGAAAAAGTTCAAAATCTTTCCATTAATAAATTTAAAAAAGCTGTTAAAGAACGTTTGTGTGCTAAAGCTTATTATAAAGTCAGTGATTTCATTAACGATTGCACACCTTGGGAATAAGATGGCCCCATGCGAGCCTGCTTTTATGTACTTAAGTTTGTTCTATGTACTTAGGACTAATGTTATATAGATTAAGTTACAACATTTTAAAAATATTTTTTTTGAAAAGAACAATTTTCCCATCTTTTTGCTAAAAGATAATATAAGTAAAAGATAAAATAAGCTCGCCGGGCTAGTTAGGAATCATGTAGTACAATTCTATAAGCGTTATATTATAACCTACATGGAAATAAAAATTTTGAGTTTGAGTTACTATGGGGTAGTAAACACAAATATCCATGCAAACATTAATTTTTCTAGCACTAACCGTTGGTACCGTGGTTGTGAACTACAGAGTACAGAACCCTAAAAACAAATTTTATGTTAAGCTCAGGTGTTTGCAATAACGGAGACGGAACTCTATTTTTAAACGGAACCCTAAGATAAAGCAGCCTATGTAGGTACTCATACAAAAACTACTGAACTGAATATATGTATTATTAAACTACTGAACGGATATCTATGAAATTTGATATAGCTGTAATTTAAGCTCTGGATTAAAACATAGGATACTTTTTATATTCGGAAAAAGTAGTGCTCACATGGGATACTGTATTTACGTGGGCGGAGCCGCGGGCAACAGCTAGTAAGTACCTAATATAATAATTGCGTAATATCAGTTGTTTTGTGTAGGGCGTAATTAGGCGATTAGTGATGATTCACACATGCGCAGATCTAGGTACGATTAGACATTCACTTCTTCACAAAGTGTAGTCTAGCCAGATAAGCACTAAAACGCCTAAAACATAAAGTTAGTTAATTGCAGGTTATTTGCGAATATGTAGGTATTCAGAAATGTTGTGTTACCCCAGCAAAACGCTTAGAGTTGTGATAGAAACCTTTTTTTTTTTCCGGAGGGGAAAATGCATTACGCATACCACCCAGGTGCAGGGGGCACCCGAGTGGTGATGTGGGACTCCCGTATATGCTAATGAGACCCACGGTATACCCACTAAAAACCACCCCCCCACCTTCCTCCACGCCGCCCTGTGACGGGGCCACGGGAACGATAAACACATCCGCGACCCCGCCGGCGGCAGCCAAAAAGCGGCTCCGTCCTAGGCCCGAAGGCCCCAGGCGCACCAGATGGTAGGGTGCGCCTCCCTCCTCGGCCTCCACCAGTACTGTAGCAGACTCCCCCTGAGTCTGCCACTAGGAGGCCACGGATACAAGCCACCATAACCGGTACCCGGTGGCAGATCTGAGCTATGGTTCTGCCACCGACCACACCTCGGCCGCAGAGGATAGGGCAAGCGGCGCACCGTAATACCAACTTGCCTCTTCCTCTGCGGCCCCACCAATGCCGTTAACCGTACGGAACGGCCCCGCCAGCTCGCAGGGGGATAGGGAGAGTGGCACAACACCATCACGCCTCTCCCCCTGCGATCCCTCCACGGCCGCAGAAGATAGGGAGTACGGCGCACCGTAATACCGGCGCTATTCTTCTTCTGCGGTCCCACCTCCTAGCGCGTCCGAAAGCGGACTCCTCCAGCCCGCTGGGAGCGCCCTCCTCGGGCCAGCCGGCGGCAAACAAGCCGGCCCTGGTTGCCTCTTCGCTTCACCGTGGGTGTCCAATCCACGGTTACTAAGCCCCACCGCCACGACAAGGCGTGCAACCATCGGGGGGTGTGATAGAAACCTAAACTAACATAACCTAACAGAAGAATATACGTGCATTCAGTGACTAACTAAACAATCACTGATATATCTATAACCGAATGCCTCATGCTATTGTTACGTGTTGGGTCGAGAATTTGGAGAAAAAGACCTGCTGACTCTTTTGAAGACTTTATTCACTAGTACTTTGTCAAACACTAAGCACTAGGTCCAATACTAAACACTAAGTCCAAACACTAAGCACTAACGGTGTCCTTAATCGTAGCCAAGTCGTGGGTTTCACTCACGGTATCATCACATCACTAGTATTCACATCGATACCGCCACATCACTGTTCAACTCGAACTCCCGATCACTAGTTTTCACTTGTATTAATCACTGGTATCGCCCGTATCGCTTCGCAGGAAGCTCAAAGTGAACTCAACTCGCTCGCATTCTTCCGACGTATTTATACCGGTCGATACGAGTCCCAGACGACTCCAGAAGGTTCTCGAGTCGCGCGACCGTGTTTGGATTTATTCTGGAACGTTTGCACAGTAGCGCCATCTAGTACTGAGTAGGGGCCCCACGCTGTCCCTGTTCACGTCAAGTGGTTTTATTGATTGACGCTAGATGGCGCTATTCTCTGTGTTCGTAACACTACTCCCCTCTTAGAGATGCTCGTCCCGAGCATCGCTGCCACTGCCATGGTACCGCGCTAGACGATTTATGTGCACCACTTTGAATGACCCTCTTGACACCTAGATGACCTTCTGATACGCCATCATGCATTTCTCGGAGAACATCTGGCACTCTCGTTTTTGGGACAATTATCTGAAGATGGAGCTCTCTGCCGTCATTTCCGGTAGGGTATTCCGTTTATCAGACTGTCCCATTGCACCCAGTACGCCTTAGTGATAGCGCCAGTGGGTGCAACCTCCCAAAAATTCGCCCCAAAACTCAGCAACATCATATTTTCTTCATGATGGGAAAAAAAAAATCGAAAATCTTGAATTTTCAAACATTTCTATAGATTAATACATCCCTCGTATCTCAGTACAGCATTGCCATATTTTTTTATATAATCGCTTCTATCTCAGAAATGGTGCATCCTACGGCAAAAATAATGAAAATTTCCTCCCCCTTATTAACCTAGAAATCGCATATTTTCTTCATGAACGGCAGAAAAATTCATGAATCCTGAATTTTGAAAAAATTCTATACATAGCTGGTACCTTGAACTACATAACATACTGTAATAATAATCATTAATCCTAATTAGCATCCCCAAGATCTTTTAATTTAGTATTCATATTCCGAAGATTGAATATTCTCCATTTTGGAAAATGAAATTGGAAGACAATTTTGTAATCAGAACCCCAAGAAACCTGAAAAAGGACAACCTTATTAATTTTAATAACAAAAATTTACGCCATTGTGGAATTTCAAAACAGATTTTATTTTCATATTATTCTGCACCCCCAGAAACCTAGAAAATGACACTCAGGCCAAAGAAAAACATACTCCAAGAGTATCCAAAAATAGGATTTTCCGTAGCCTGCAAATTGAATTTTTAGCAGCCATTAATTTATCAACCAAATCTGGTTTTATAGCTGCTTATATTATGGTATAATGGTCACCAACTCGGAAATTAAGTCACCAACTTATAAAATATATCGGTGCTAATTTGGATTAAATTTCACCTCTTTTTATCTGCCGACTTTTGAATTTTTTGTCACCCGAGTGTTTTCGCCAGTTTAGTAATTTACTCGCCAACATATTAATTTTCTGCTAAATTCAGTAATACCGTATGCTCACGTGCAGCCGCCAACTTATTTTTTGTTCGCTCGATTAATTATATCCCTTACAAAAAGTGCTCACGTGATTTTATTATATTAATAGCTTCATTATAGGTATCATTTTTTAGTTGACGTCATATCCATTTCGGACTACCATAAAGTTCTATGTCATTTTTACACACCACAGGTTTTAACATTACAACACAGCCTTTTAGATATTTTTCCTGTGGTCTACTTTATATAATAATAATAATATCTATGGACGCTTCACACCACGTCAATCTGGCCCCGTGGTAAGTATCCGAAGAACTTGTGTTACTGGTACCAGAAAACGGGAAGTATATTTAATACTTTTATACTATACATATATTTAAGATTTTTATTATATAATACACATCCATGACCCAGGAACACAGAAAAACTTTTTGTTTCTTCGGCAGGATTCGAACCTGCGACTCCCGGCTTGAGCACCAAAGCGCTGAACCACTAAGCCACAGAGGTCGTCACAGATATGTCATCACACTAAGCTAGAGCTGTTACGCAGTTTGTCCACCGCTATCGTCAACGGGACGTCAACGAGAACGAGATTACATCTAAGGTATTTCTGGTCGATATTAGATTGACGGGACGGGTGTGTGGTGGACAGACAGCTATAGTAAATGTATGTATCGCTACTTCGGCGCCGTCATGACTTTCTCGTTGACGTCCCGTTGGCGGTCCCCTGGGAAAAAAGAACACTGAAAATAGAACTCTGCGTTAATACAATAGAGTTGAAAATCCAAGTATCAAGTGACGAGCTGTCATACATGACATTGACATTTGACTCGACTACGATACTCGTGTGTTCGATTTTCAGCGCTATAGTATCGCAGAGTTGTATTTTCAGAAAGGTTTTCAGTGCTCTGAATTTTACCCGACCTTAGGGATACCGTAAATGTCATGGACTCTAACCACACTGGAATATTAATGATATTCCAGTGTGTTTAAAAGTCCATGGCATTTCTAGACAAACCTCGGTCTATGCGCTTACGTCACACTCCGTCTACCCCAGCTCGACTCCCACACCAAAAAATTGTACAGCTGTTCATTGTAAGGCCCTTTAGAGTGAGTACTCACTTGACTCACGACTCACGAGATACAAAACGACTCATCTCATAGACGATACTGTCTAGGAGCGACACAACTATAGGAGAAAAAGGATAACCGATGTGGTGTGAACGTGTTCGGGTTATATAATATATTGTACTTATTTCGAAAAAATATTTTGTAAAAAAAGGATCGGGATGTAGTCAGATACAATATAAATTATAGACGGCAATTTTTAATTTAAGTAGAGCTCACGCCTCAAGTCTCGACCCCTTATTTATCGTCTTAGAATTCGGGAATAGTGAAAGACCCAAAGGTAGATCTCTGAGTGTTTCCATGGTTGGACCATGGAAATGTAGAGTGCTCCATTTCTCCGACTGAGTGGGTAGTAAGCTCGGACATGCGGAAACGAAACCCCGAAACTAGCTAGAAAGCATTCAGTGGTTGTACGGACTGTACGGTATACCTATAGTCACAGATTACTAAATAGTTAGAACGTTCTAATTACTATGCTATAAGTACCTACTTACTTAGTGCCGAACTGAAGAAACTTCGGTAGCGCGTTAGTTTAGTAGGCGACCGTCAGGCAGTTATTAAATAAACATCGCTTATTATTATAATATAAAATATTATATTCATAGTTCAAAGAAACGGTACATAACGTAATCTTGTCCTGAGATTTAAATGACGTGGTGGCCGTAATTTTACGTCAATGCTTAGCTGGTCCTGGGATGTGTTTCTAATAGTTGGTACCTACTTAGAAGTTTAATATGGTACTTGAACAGTGCTGCAGTGTAGGTATTTTAACATGATTTTAACACTTAACAATCTTCTCACTGTTACCCATTACACAGTCATTTAAAACTTAATAACTAAGTACGTACGACTTAATAATAGGTATCTTCTAGTCTATACCTACCTACATTTTATCTTCTTTTTATGGCTTTCTTAAACCTAACCCTACGCATCAGATAGTTGGTATAAAGTACCCTTCCTCGATAGTCCGAACATTGAATCATAACGGATTCTATATTTAAACGTGTTACGATTGTATTACGAATAGGGGCGGAAATTTTGTAATCAAATTTTGTATCACGCATTTCCTCGACCAAAACTGAGCGGAAATCAACCAGGATGTCCTTTTTATGGTAACTGTCTCCACCAGGTTGGCTGGTAGATTTTAAAATGGACAGGCAATTCGTAAGGCAGCCGCGTGCGTCGCTTCCTGCGTCGTATGGAGCTACCAACCTATTGTTTTGGAGGGGATGTGTGCGTGTTGAATGTAAATTAGTTGAAATGGACGATGACTGTGAAGCCTAAGTTTTTTTTAATGTTTCCTTATTTCTTCAGGTGGATAAGTTTTTGGGAATGAAATGCTTGATCTTTAACGTAAAGTAAGAGGTAACTATAAGTGTTATTCACATTTTATTGCATAACCCGTCGCGCAGTCCGTCACAGTGGTGTTTGGTGGAGTGTGCTGTGTGCCTACCTTCCTTTTGTGATAAGTTCGATTTATAAAATAAAATATGTCTAACATTGTAGGTAAGTAGGTAATTACGTAGTAGGTAGTAAAGTATTTAATAATTGTAATTTATTTCCCCTTTGAATGAGCGTGCGAATCGACAATCGTTGGTGCGAACCCCTTATCAAATATCAATGTCATAAAAAAAATTGAGCGATAAGTACTTAAAGCTTTACAAGTAAACTTTTAAAATACAACACGAGTTTCAACTAATAGGTACGGTATGTACAAAAATACCCTTCAAGTTTAAAACGAAGCTAGTTATGAGGACTGGTAGAAACAAAGGCATTTTAAATAATTCAACATGGCCTAGTCACTAGTGGAAAAGTTCATCGAAGGTAAAGAAGTACCTTTTTATGCTCCATCTAATGACAAATACCTACACTGTATGTCTAATTGGTATTCATCAGAGCGCGTGTAGACCATGCCGCGGTGGGGAAGGGTTAATAGCCGGCGCCGCCTCCGCGCCCAGGCATATTGTTCCGAGGTCTGCCCGTGAACGCCGCCGGTCGCCGTACGCCCGCTAATACTTACTGTCAATATTTGAACTACTGCAGTGACCGAACCGATGATTTCATTACTAATTAAGCCGGTGGCTGGGAAGGCAAGATGTCGGCATAGCTGATTGCCTTTGATATACGGCTGTGTCACATCAAGCCAGCTCAATCCGCCGGCGTTCTACAAAAGAAGATTTTTCACCTGGAGGCTGGACGCTCGCGCTCCCGTAACGAAGACAAGCGCAAGACGTGCGCAATATTGCGATCGCTCCCGTAAGGAGAGGGTGGAGAATATTTGACAGCTGTCATTGCGCACTTTCGTATTTCTCCCGTCTTGAATCGCCGCGACTGAAACAAAAATCTTTATTTATATCACACACGATGATGTTCCCGTAGAGTGTGACTGGGTTTGTGAGTGAATAACGATACGAATAAACGACAGCATGGCGAACGACGAGGTGTTAGGGCCGCGAAAGACGATGTTCGTTTTAGTGATTGTTGTGGGGTGTTTTGCAGTCCTATGGCCCAGGATTTTGTCTCCACTGATCGTGGGCCACTCTCGGGAGCAGCTGAAACCGAACCAGTTTGACCGGGAGGCAGGTAAATAGGTATATTTAATTTTAGCTCAATGTCAATATCGCTGGACTATTTTTCGATTCTCAGCCTAAAAATACTTCGCGCGTAAGATTTGCAGTTACTTATTAGAAATAATCAAATTGCAGTCCTAGCTATTAAATCGCAGACGTACTAAAAGATCTTGATAGTTGGTATTGCATAAAATACCGGGTCTTAGTAATGTTTGCGATAGTCAAGAGCGCGATATTGCTGTACAAATATTGTCTGGTCCAGTTGTTGATTCTGAGCATTACGTTTACAAAAGATCAGATCGGAATGTACTCATACTTATGTAAGAGTAAATTACATTAATGGTATAAATAATTCATATTCTAAGACCACATACATATACTTTTAAATTCGAATCAATTCTAATTATGAATGAAGAATAGAATTATCTAAGACTAGTTTTTAAATAAAGTGTTTATAGTACATTTTCCCATATTCTCCTTTAAATTACTTAAATCACATCAAATATTTAATTTTATTTTAAAATATTATTCTGTAATGTGTGAAACTGAAGTGGTATTAAATTATAACTTAAATTTGCATACAAATTGTGTTAAAACATAAAAGAATGACTATACTTATAATTTATAATTCGAGAATTTTGTTCCTTAACATTATACCCTTCGCATAAGAAATATTTTTTTTTTTTTTTTTTAAGATAACTAAGTATTTCTCTTATTTATTGAACTGTTTACTGTGATATTGTATTATTTACCTTTGGAACTCTCTGTACTGTTTATCTTAATATTAAACATCATGATTATAAAGAAGTAACTTATTACGATAAATAAGAATTATTTAAACCAATTTGATTTGAAACTTTAGATCAAAAACCAAATCTAAACTAACCAAATATAATCTCATTATTTTACTCACATCAGTTGTCATAAATGCTTATTTCCTGAACATGCCAAATAAAATTTTTTCACTAGGATGCTGTGAAGTTATTTTTGAACCAGAAGTAGCAGTTCTTGAGCTCGTCAATGAGTTATGCAGCTCAGCTATAGGCAAAATGACTCCGCAAGCTGCGATAGAGTGCCGTAAAGCCGTCAACAATACATGTGGTGTAGATATAGCTGCACTAGTTAAACAGAAGGAGAATGTCGGAAAAACGATGAAGATGCTCGTCGAAACTATGAAGAACAGCAACAGCTCTTGCCTGAGAAACAATTTCGGTGTACCGATATACAGTTTAAGTACACATTTCGCTATGAACTCGTGGAGTCTTCCCGACAGTTAGTATGATTTATAGCATGAGGATTTTACTAACAAAATTGATGATGTTTGGATAATTGCATCTAAGTACTAACATTGCAATGGGTATTAACTTTTTACTACAATTTTTTCAGTTTTTACTTGTGACTCATAAAAAAAAAATCTCTCATAGTTGATACTAATACTATTTGAAGAGTATTCTGAATTCTGATATTACCCATAATACCAATAAAGTAGAAGGTACCAGTTAATATAATATTTTAACTAATGTGTAGTAGGTATATTATGTAAAAAAAAACCCCGACAGAACGGAGAGTCAGAGACTGTACATTGTTATGTAATGGACCCTTGGAATGCTCGCCACAACTTTGTTTAAAGGAGGAAAATATAAAAATTAAATTACATTACATTTGATTATAATTATTCCAAGAATTAATTATAAGCATAATCTTACATTGTAGTGAATTTATTACACATACAATTTTTCTACATAGCTTATCAATTTATTTTGTTTTAATTAATGAATTCCTAAAAGTGTGTTAATTTGATATTGTAGTATCAACGGATATAATATTTAAAATACTAGCTTTTGCCCGCGGCTCCGCCCACGTAAATACATTATCCCACGGGAATGCTACTTTTTCAGGGTAAAAAATATTCTATGTCCGTTTGTGTCCTTATTAGTATAGATATAAAATTATGTGAAAAAAATGTAAAAATATAATGAATATGAAGTACTAGACTGTTGTCTGTTGCAGGCATAATATTTAAAACAGCTTAAACTATTTAAAGACTTATTAAAAACACTTCTCTACTCAATTTTGCTCAATAGGGTATTATCCTATGATGAAAATATACATCAGATTGTTGATATTTTATCGCTAAACATTAATTTAAACCACTTTAACCAACTTTTTACACAAAAATATGTATGATTTTTATAAAATATCAAAAATAAAATTATGAATTTTTCACGTTTGACCACGTGACTAAAAACGCACGAGATTGGGATGTGACGTCATATTCTTGTACTTCTTCTTTTTTTTTAGTGGCCTCCCGATTTCCATAAAGAATAGCCAGCATCAGAATCATTAACGTAATGCGTCAGCAAGTAAAAGCGACTTTTTCCGCATTTCAGTGTTCGTTTGTATGGTTACAGAGATTTTACCCGGTGTTTTAATAGACGTATTAGTGCACTTTGGCACTGCGCACCATTTATAAGGCATTTTTAATATGCTTAAAACATTTACTTACAAACGTTAACAGTAGGTATTCTGGGATTTAGCATTTTCAGTGTAATTTGACAATTGACACTTGACAGTTACAATGTTACAAGAATGTGACGTCATGACAACACAATAAAGCGTTTTCGCGCCTATAATATTAATTTAAACTTTTAGGCTAATTTGCAAGGAAAATAAAGAAATTCACAAAGAATGGTTCAAACTGCTAATGTATTTTGGTATTAGGAACAATTTGACATACTTTTCAAAAACTTGGAAAATACCCTATTATTATCATCATAAAATGTTCAAGAATCTATATAAAAACAAGTATAACCTAACCAAGAGCACGGTCAGGATATTTTTAAGTCGAGGGTTCCGTTAGAAAGGCGGGCAGACAGACAAACAGACAGACAGAGCAAAACTATAAGGGTTCCTTGTAGTATTACGGAACTCGAAAAAACACTGTCACATTACTGTCTTTTGTGTGTTTAAAAAGAAATATCGTTACTGTATGTATCTGTTCAGATTTAATTGAATATATACGTAAACAAAAATACAATATTAAAATGTTATTAAATTTCTTTATTGCACTTTTTTTTATTATAATATAATAATTAATATCTATGGATCCTTTCACACCACGTCAATCTTGTCCCGTGGTAAGTTCTCGAAGAACTTGTGTTATGGGTACCAGTCAACAGAATATATTTATATTTAATATATTCTGTTATCCACATCAACATCCTCTGAACCACAGAAGTCGTCAAATATCTACGCGCGATAGAAATCACTTTCTATTTATATTTTATTCGTTTCCTATTACTACCCTTATATCATAAAATAGTTTTTTAGATTGCGCACGCGCAGACTGCAATACCCGATTATTAGTATTTGAAAACCCGATAACCCTGGCCACATTGTCTGTTTACATGGCAACACCACACGTAACTGGGTAAACATTACGAAAATGATTTTCGCTTTTTATTTACATACCAACCTTGAGTACAAAGAACATCTTATGAATGTTTCGTCGGCTTTGTATTATGAGTTTTGTCGTTTTCTTCGAGTTTTCAATATTTTAAATTATGCTTTTGTTACTCAAAAGGCGTTTTTGTGTTGTTAGGTGGTTAGTCCATTGAGATTTTACTTGTAATTATTAGTCTCGTGATCTATGATGATGAATGAAGAACGATTGACGAAAAAAGTGTATAATGCGAGTGTGAATGAAAGTGTTGGAAGGGACCTAGCGGATGTTTCAAGACCAAATCGGGGATGTCTTGAAAAAAGGCCAGGTCAAGAGTACCCTAAACCTTCTTAGGTTTGAAGCATGTATGAAGAGAATAATGAAAGTGGATGAAGCAAAACAAGTATGTAAGGATCGTAGCAAGTGGAAAGAAGTGGTCTCTGCCTACCCCTACGGGAAAGAGGTGTGATTATATGTATGTATGTATGAGATCTATCATCCAAATATAAAAATAAAGTAATCCCCGAATTGTCAAGCAATGACCGAGCTGATGATGATGAATTACAGCTGAGAACACTCTCGATCATGCGACATGTCAGCTTTCAAACGAAAGAATACATCAAAATCGGTTCATCCTTTTAGGAGCTACAATGCCACACACACAAACCTATAACACTTTTCTGTTTTAGTCGGGGGTTCAAATCCTACTAATGTTATAAATGTGAAAGTTTGTGAGGATGGATGGATGGATGGATGTTTGTTACTCGTTCACGGAAAAAGTACTGAACGGATTTTGATGAAATTTGGTATGGTAGTAGTTTAATATGCTCTTAATTAAAACAGGATACTTTTTATGCCGAAAAAGTACAGTGTTCCCGTGGGTTTATGCGAGTGGAGCCGTGGGCAACATCTAGTAATAGATAATCTTGTCAGCCGAACGTATAACCGCCTCCTTTTTTTGGAAGTCGGTTAAAAAATTAAAAAACACTGCGATCACAGAAAGAGGGACAGATAAACAGCTACATATTCATATTCAAAATTAAAATATACTTTATTGTGCACAAAACAATTAACAGAAAACATAAGAGACAATACACTAAAAGAAAATCAGAATGGACACAAAGGTGGCCTTATTAAAGCAATTTCTTTCAGGCAACCTTTTGGATCATATTGGAAATAATTATGCGCAATAAAATAGGCGATGTGCAAAAGTATAATTAATGAAAATATCAATACAAAATAATATTTTATATAGGTAATAACATGTTACAAGGTAAGGCGTAGTTTCGTTACATGTGTGACACTGTAATTACACGTGTGGTTCTCAGAACTCCGTCTTCACTTTTTTACTTGGTCTGAGCGTAGGTCGATGCAAAACTTTCACAAGAAGTACGGTGTACGACGAATTTCGTATAGGTGAAACAAGGTGAAACCACATGTTTGTCAACCGTAATAGTTTGTGATGTTAATGTAAACGCTTTCACAACACCGGCCACCGGACACGTATTCTGGTACAAGAACAAAAGTACATTGTGTACTGAGGTTGAGTTTTGTGGCCTAAAATTTATAGGGCTAAAATAAATCATAAAGAAGCATTTGAGGCAGACGAGTGTGCATGGGCTTGGCGGGCTTATAATAATAATAATAAATCATTTATTTCGGATATTGAACATCCATAAGACAAAATGCTTAAACAATGTGCAGTACAATATCGAAACGATAATGCAGTTAAAAACGAATAAGGTGTATGAGATTTTACGACGAAATATATTTGTCCCGTTTATTTAATTGTTTTTTTTTTTTTTAAGTTTACGTCTCGGAAGTCGGAACCCTAAGGCTGAGACTATATATAATCCGGAAGAGTCCAAAGATAATATTATAGCAAAAAAATCTTAATTTTATGTAAGGATGAACTACGGTTCTTTCGAAACCAATGGCTGCTAAAATGTTCTACTAAGTCAGAACTCTCCGGTTTCAAGTTACAGGACGGTAGATTTTTTAAAGCTACCTCTTGTGACTTGGACCACTCGCTGAAAGATTCCTTGTACTTTTTTTTCACACCGCTCGCTCGAGACGCTACGCTAATCATACCTAAATATTCTAAGTGAAGTGTTCACTTGGCTGTCATTGTGATTTGAAAATTCTAGAAAGTGTCCTAGATTCTAACAATGTATCTGTTTCCATTTTTAAATGTCGTCATAAAAAATTATCATATCACAAATACATTCCCAGTAAAACAGTAAAGATTAGAGGATGGTGTTATAATGTATGTAACTGAAATGAACAATGAATAAAGATAATACTAGTAGTATTATGGAAGTCTGGAAATCGAAATAGAAGTTTCAAGTAAACTAAAAAATAATAATAATTAAAGATCAGAAAGTGCGAGAAAACCTTGGAAAAGATAGCACAGGAGCACACGATTTGTGAATTTCGTAAAACGCCCAATAGGGCTATCTTTTATCTGCTTTTAATAAAATTCGTGGCCACAAACCTTTGAGTATCCAAAGCCACAAACCTAAATACTATTATATTGTACAATTTCCATTAATATTTTCCGTAATTATTACCCTGATGTAGGTAGGTAATTCAAAAAACATAACAAGCAGAAGCACATAAAAAAAATGTAAAGGAGCATAGAATCGACTTTCTGGTATTCTTAATTTAAACGTCTAAAAATTATGTAAAGCGTTGAAAGCCGATAGGAACCTATTTTTTCAGTGAGTATTATTTTAACGATGATGTTATTGAAGTCACGGCCAAAGACTAGATCAAATGGTTACAATGTTTCCCGATATGTAAAAAAATCCTGTTCAACTTGCGACCATCTGGTATTAAAAACGGTTTGTTTTTCTAAGAGCGTTGTGTACGGGACCTTGGGTTCTCATACAAGTTTATACAATTTAGGTAATGTAATTGACGAACTAGGTCGGTAGGTTATGGTGGTGCAAGTGGCGAGCGAGAGCGTATTGCGTACCGGTTGGCATTGGGTGTTATTTCAGTCAGTGTCCAAACTTTCAGGAGTGAATAACTGAATACACTCTTGAATATAAACTACTTTTACTACGGGATCAACTTAAAATATCAACTGTTTCCTACAAACGCTATCTATACCGTTGCCCTTTTGTAGGAAACAACATATTTTTTTTTCAAGCAGATAAGTTTATACAAAGCTGCTTATATTCAAGAGCATATTATTCAGTACTAAAAGTTTGGACACTGACTGAAAAAACTTACAATACTGTCAAAGAAAATAGGACATCACAATAAAATTTCAAGCGTACGTAGAACAAAGTATAAAATCTTTATGTCCCGACTGCTGAAGATGAGAAGGTAATACTTTTGGAACGTAGGAATGTTATATGTACAGATTTGGCACGACCTAGGTTACAATTTACACTACTTTAATCAGCACGTCCTCGCATGACGAAATCGCATGACGAAATTTAGTTGTAGAGGTGTTTCGGTAAAAGATAAAGATCCAAACGCACTTGATTTTGCGCGTGCGCACGGAGTCCGGCATAAGATTTGAATATGCACATAAAGTTAATTTAGCAAAGTCGCTACCTCTTGTCAATTGGATCATGCTTGTAAATTAAATATAATATTTACTTTAAACATGTATTTGACGCCGTAATATCACAGCCTATAGAACATACCTACAGTCGTCCAACGGACACGTCTAGACAGAGCAATCGTGCGGGGCGTGCGGGGTGAGAGAGGGGCGGTAGCGAGCCCAAGCTGCCATACACTCGCTTGGGACACGTCAGCCGGGGTTGACGCTTTTTAATTTGATTGTTTTAAGTGGTTTGCGACAGTGTTTCGTTTGAGTTGTATGTAGGTACTTATTTATAATGGTCAATTATATGAACAGCTATAGAAGATTAATTTTAATACAAAACCATGCGCCTGTTTCCCGTCAGAATTTTTAATAAAATTGTATCTACGTATAAGAATTTACTAACTACATCGTCAAATTCAACAATCGCAATCTAAAAACTAGTAAATCCAAATGTCGAAAATAGTTTCAGTTTCGCATTTGTAGCTTTTGCAGGGTTCGTAAATATTCGATATTTATAATGAATATCAAAATATCAGATATCTTTGATATACCTATATCCGATATTTTTGATTTTTTGAATATTTTTGATATTTTCAAAATTACATACAAATTTCATACTCTGATATGTTTTTTCGTAATAGTTGTATCGAAATAATTTGTATCTCTGATAATTTGAAGATAGGGAAGTAAAATTAAACTCATTTATTTATTATTGATATTCAAAGTTTTCAAATAAATTAAAAATCAACGATAGATACTTGTGAGTATCAATTTAAGTCTTAAATCCATAAAATGACTTTTGTTTATAACCAGAAGAAAAAAAGTGTATTAATTTTATCAGTCGAATTAATTTGACACATGGTATAAATGGTATAACAATAGTATAATAACAAACAAGGAATTTTCTTCCGAAAAACAGGGGGTCACGTGGGTGTCATAAGCCTAATGATTAGTTAATGTCGTGTCAAATAGCAAGTTTTTGATGACCTAGACTTGTGAAACTCTCGGAAAATAAGACCTGTGTATTTAGCAGTGGCGAAGGCTGCTTCTCCTTCATAGGGAAGCCGGAGCCTGTATAATAGGTAGGGATTTCTATGAAGGTTTGCAAAAGATAAGTGACAAGGGAAGCCGATAGGAATGGAGTTATAGGAACCCTTCGCCACTAGTATTTAGACTATGACTTGATGTAAGATTTTTTACATTTACAACATTATTTTACATTTTTAAACATAAATATCAATTTTGATATATATCAAGCATAAATATCAATTGATATAATATATCATGATATATATCCGATATATATCAATTGATATATATCATGCGAACCCTGAGCTTTTGTATACGCATTTGTATTTTTATAATAAAACTCTTCATTAATACTTCTATATATATTTGTTTGTTTTATTCCTAGTACTCTACATACACATACTACGAATACACAAAATGTAGAACAGATTATAATAAAACACATTATTGTGACAACCCTGCAGCAATGACGAATACCTACACAAAAGCGGCATTTCGCGCGACTTCAAACGCGTTGGACCACTGTATCTCTTTATTACACTGTGGTAATATAGACAGCGATGGCGACAGACGATGCCGGAAGTCGAGTAGGTCTTGAATTATAGAAGCAAAGTATCGACTGCAAAGACAAGTTCTTTTGGGAGCTCTTTAATGGCTTTAAAAGCAAAGTTACAATCGGAAGTGTATTACTAAAAAAATATGGCCAAGTGCGAGTCGGACTCGCGCACTAAGGGCTTCGTACCTTTTTCTATAAAAAACGGCAAAAAATCAGGGGAGCCCCCTGAAATATTTATTTTATTCAGTTTTTAAGTAAGTATTTGTTGTTATAGCGGCAACAGATATACTTACGAGTACATCTCATAAGTTCATCTCATAAGTTCATTAAAGACACAGCCTGGTGACAGACGGACAGCGGAGTCTTAGTAACAGGGTTCTGTTTTACCCTTAATGGGTACCCAAGTAGCACAAAAGTACTGTATAAGAGCTGTAGAGGCGCTGTAACAGCTCATAAAACTCTGTTTTGGGCACAAATTAAACACCTGTCAGCTGAATAACTGTGACATTTGCTGTATATCAGCATTACATCAGCAATATTAAAGGTAACATTTGTTCCAAGAGCTGCAGCTTTACAGTGTTGGTATCTGTGACGTGTAATAGCGCTGATATACAGGCGAAAGAGTAATTATCAGCTATCGCAGTTATAGTGTACTGTTATACCTCGTTATAAACACTAATGTTACCTACCGATGTTACTCTATGTGTTATCTTATACAGCAGTTTTGTGCTACTGGGGTACCGTACCCTCAAAACTCATAAACGAAATAAACATAATATTTATTACTAAAACCACTAACCTAACTGATGAAAGATAATATTATTTTAATATTGAAGATGAAGAGGATTTCGGTCTCCACTTTCCTCTACTGCTTAATTGCATTCAAATCTGTTCCTCTTCTAGCATCTAGCATTAATAATAAACTTGCGCATTACAATATTAATCAGATAACAATAGTATTATATTAACCTTCAGCTTTAGTGGGATGTTTCGACCCACGGCGTTTTCTGCCAATCAATGTATGTGTCGATATTTCATCGTCAATTGATGCCGAGTAAATATGAGAAAAGTGGTAGGCGTAGTCTGTCTACTCTGACACCTAATGTCTCATATAAAAGTATCAAGTTTCATCTATACTTATTAGTAAAGAGGAAATATTTGTTTCTATGTTCGAATGCCATTGAATAGGCTTCGAATCTACTGGACTAATTTTGATGAAAGGAACAGATATAGAGTAGACCACGGGGAAGGATAAGTTACTTTTTATTGCGGCAAAATGAACGGTTCCAGAGATTTCATCTAGTGTAAATTATTGTATATGTTACAGCCAAAGTAATAAATCCGGATATTATATATACTATCCAGCCATTATTTATAATGTCTACTCAATTTAGACAAAGTGATAAATGACACAGAATTAATCACATTGACTGGCAATTTTATATAATATCTTCGAAGAATTGGATAAAGTAATAAAAAAGTAGGTACAGGTAAAGATTATAAAATTGTATTTCAATCTGCCTTTATATAATAATAATTATAATGTTTATTATAATTATTATAATAACATTATCATAGATACAATTTTATTGTGATCTATATAAAGTAATTTAACTTTATGAAATAATTTTTTTATAATAATTTTACCCTTTTTAGGGTTCCGTAATACTTAAGTAACCCTTATAGTTTCGCTCTGTCCGTCTGTCTGTCTGTCTGTCTGTCTGTCTGTCCGCGCCTCTAGCTCCTGTAATTGAATATAAATTGATGAAATTTTGTGCAGTTATAGATTGTGTATAGATCACAGTTTCGGGATCATAAAAAAATAATAATTTTATATTTTAGGGGTGGCTCTCCATACATGTGAAGTGGGGATGAAAAATATTTTTTCACTCTACCCCATCGTGTGGGGTATCGTAGAATAGGTCTTTTAAAATAAAGGCAAGGTTTCATACGTTACTTTTTTATAAAGTTGACCATTTTCGAGTAATCGGCCTCCAAACTAGTTTGTAAGTTGGTCCCCCCCTAGCATTTTTAAACTATAGGAGATAGAAACTTGCAATTTTCATGCTCATAGATCATGCTAAAAACTCTTTAGGAAAATTATTGTGATCCAAATCGAACAGTAACTTTTGGAGTAATTAAAAAAAAAGCATATTACGCATTTATAGTTACGGAACCCTCCTTACACATGTCCTGACATGCTCTTGGTAAGGTTTTAGTGATATATGTTAAATTATTAACTAACGTTTTAAATAAACAATCGAATATATAATTATTGAATACGCGCCAAGCTTCCATTAGGTATTGATAATTGTAAAAATAAGATGACGATGATGATTACTGTAAGTTACATAGTGGCATATTATGCTTGCAGTTCTTTGAACTCAGTTCTTAAGTTTGAGTTTGAGTTTGAATGCCGAAATTTTCAAACGCGTATATTTAAAGACTGAGGAGTTCTGATCAAAGCTGATGTGATCATCACGTCACCACTTTAGTGAAAACGGGACCAACCTCGGATTATAATCCGAGGTTGGTCCCGTTTTCACTAAAGTTTTCCCGAAACGAAAGTGAAAAGACATGCAGAACTTCCGCGGAAGCGGAAGCAGAAGCAGAGTTCTGTTGCATCACTAAGTTGAATCGTGTTTATTACTTTAGCTAACTTTGGCCCGCTATTATGAATAATATCCGGACAAAGTGATTAATTTATCACATTATCTAGACAATATAGTTATTATATATAATGACCAGTCATTATGTATAATAGCTATTTAATCACATTGACTGTAACATATACATAATTGTTAAATAATCTACACTAATATTATAAAGAGGAAAACTTTGTTTGTTTGTTTGGTTGTAATGAATAGGCTCAAAAAGTACTGGACCGATTTCAAAAATTCTTTCACTATTCGAAAGGTACATTATCCACGAGTAACATAGGCTAAATTTTATTTTGGAAAAAAATAGGGTTCCGTAAGGTATTTGGGGTTTTCGGACACAAGGTGTAAAAAACAACCAGAAAAGTTACTTATTTTGCGTACGCTGCCTAAACTATAAAAGATAGAACCATCAAATGTTCTAATTAATTGTAGATCTTATAAATATCTACAAAAAAGTCCGCGACACACCAATACCTATCTATGTCGAGTGAGGCACAACAACCATTTTTTTATTTAGAAATTTTTTTGGACTACATTTAAACGCGTTTATTTTACTCATGCTATTAATCCTTATCAAAATAAATTATTTTATCACTAAGTACAGTTTATGTAGATAATATTTGGTCTTTGAATGATTAAAATTGGACGTTCGGTTTTGAAGTTATGGCGAAATTAAAATATTACGATTTCTGCTCCACGGCCCGTTGTGAAGTAGGCGTCACCAAGGCGGGGGTGTGCGTGCGGGAGGGGAGTTTAGATCTATGAGGTAGGATTAGTATCAGTATTGTACCCATAGATTATACAGATATATACATTGTACCCGTGCGAAGCCGGGGCGGGTCGCTAGTGTTTTATAAAGATAATAGCGATAAAACCACGAAGTGTGTTTAAATTATACCACGAATTAGGAAGCTTTAAGTGAAGTTTTATGTCTACATAGCTATCCTTTTTGTTATTTTTTTATGAGCAACAAAATCAGCATTCCTAGTAGGGATTTAGTTTTATTTATTACAAAAACTGGCAGATAGGCTCTTGGTTATTGTACAAAACAGCCTCAGATCAAATAAAAAGTATAGATGGACTTCTACGAACAACATAGTGAAGCCGGTTTTTTATGCATTGTGTGCGTGACCCGGTGTTGCCATACTAAATTTTCATTACCATATGTTGGCTAAACTTTCGAATAACATCCCACATTTGTACTATTAATTGGTTTATGGTAATTTTACCGCTTAAAGTTCTTTTACTGTCGCAGTAATTTCGCAAATTTTCAAAATTATAAGATCCGTAGTTTTCGAGATAACAATATAATAAATTTTCGAAAATTGTATAGGAATTCGGCCATGTTAACGTTTCTGTGATATTTATGTTTCGTTTTCCATAGCTTTATGTCAAAAAACTTTGCAGAGCCCTATTTTACGTAAAAGTTGTAACACGGCCTCACAAAAACCTGGCGCGAAATAACGTTGTCACAACTCTCCCCAACTATGGAATTCTAAAAATTGGTTAGATTAGAATGTTTTTATTGCGTTCAAAACGTCTTTAATAATGAAAAAAAAAAACAAAACAGAAAGTGATAATTATGTTTATTATTTATTTATAGATAAATTTAGATAAAGGGTAGGTAAAGATGAAAAGTTTCGATTTAGGTGTACCAATACATAATATTATGGTAAGTAATAGGGTAGTTAATATACGGTCACCAGTCACAAGTCAGTGTACCACTTGCCTATTTTTTTGGTAGCATAATATGCTTGTGTTATTTCAGAAAAAATCTAAATCACTCCTTGAAATTTATATGGATACATATAAATGTATCCATATAAATTTCAAGGAGTTCTCTCGATTCCTCATGGATCCCCCATCATCAAGTTTCCACTTTAGTGACTAAAAGACCAATTTCGAATTTATACCCTTTACAGCAATAAAATAATTTTGCAAATAGGTCCATAAACGACATAGTAATATTCAAAGATCTCCGTGTTGGTGTAAAATACTATAAGAAGTACATTTTATAAAATGTGATGATGTATGGTGTGATTGTGGTGGTGATGATGATGATTACTTTGATTGACATGGTGGCATATGCTTGCAGTTCTTTAAATAACGCCGAAATCCCCAAACATGTATCTATAAGGAGTCAGGAGTTCTGTTCTGCACTTTTGGATCCAGAATATAACTTGGAGCAAAATCTTACTTTTTGGTAGCATATGCTTGGACTACTTCAGAAAAAGTCAAAATCACCATAAATTTTCATAAAAATTTCGAGGAGTTCCCTCGATTCCTCATGGATCCCATCATCAGGTCACCACTTTTTTGAAAACCGGACCAACTTGGGATTATACCCTTTATATCAAAAAAAGAATTTTGAAAATCGGTCCACAGACGGCGGAATTATCGTTCCCGATATTTTCCGTATACCGAATATAGGGGCATTTACCTTAAATTACTTCAAACTTCAAAACTTCCTAATTAAAAAATAAAAACACAGTCTGACTCTCTACTTCATAATTTTGTTAAGAATTTGCCTACAAATTACTTACCTTATTTTAGGCTATTGAGAATATGAAATCCTGGCAACACTCTCTCGATCCGCCATTATGAAATTGTCATTATTTGTTTCGAGTAACCTCTAAATTGTGATAAATTATCTTAAACAAACTACAGTTTTGTGTGTACTTACTTATGAAATGTTATTCCCTGACACTTTTTGTTCGCCTTCGTACATTTTTTACACCACTTAATAGCGCAGGACGGCATTTTTGTGACAAAATCACCGCACGACGACTCGTTCGATACTGACGAAAAGTAGCGTACTTTTTTTGCATGAGTGTGCGTGACCGCGTGTGTTTACACAAAGTAGCGTAGTTTTTGAGGCTTCAGTTGAAACAAGCGCCATGCGCAATCTAGTTTTTTATTTGATCTGAGAAAACAGCATAAAGCAGCTATAATTGGGCACAAAAGTTGAGAACCATCTAAAGCACGTAAAACACAGGGTTATTTGCCAGGACAACGACCCGAGACGACTAATTTGGACGACTGAAAATAATGAACTTAAAACTGCTTGGGCTACTGGGTCGAAACTAACCCATGGACGCGACGTTAAAGTTGTTAAATTTATGTAATGCTAGTACTGATTGGACAAGATGGTATATGGGTTAATGGGCAATGGGTATGGGACATGGGTGCAATAAAAACCGGCCAAGTGCGTGCGGTCAAGGCCGGGCATAGAATGAGGTTCCTTCCTTAGTCAATTTTAACAAATTATACTTCGTACAAAATAACCAATTATTTGGTTATTTTGTACAAGTTTTCCAAGTAAGCGCCTTATACAAAGTTCCTTCATATTACTCCTGAACTAATGAAATCATCTAAGCCGTTACAGTTTTAGTAGCCGTTATCTTTTAGAGAACCGGGGGTTAGGTGAGTTAGGCCATTTTAACAAAAATTCGTTTTAAAGTTGAATATATCCTTACTTTACGTGTAGGCGAGGTACCATACAAAAATATTCTTCGTGATTTTATTTTAGAACATCGACATATCCATGCATAGTTGCATCTTTCTGCCACTAGCCGGACGGTAAGACGGAAGACGGACGGACGTACATGACGAAACTATAAAGGTGAACTACGGAACCTTAGAATATATAATATGTTAATGTCGACCCTGAAAGAAGCATAAAGTATGCCCCTCCTGCCGCACGACGCATTTAATATTACCATAATCTTTCTGGAATGAAGCAACGCGTGAGATATTTGAGTAATTGTGATGTATTTTGAATTTTAATGCAAATTAAACGCATGAATAGGTAATTTATGCTAATTGAATTTTGTGTGGATGTTACTACATAAGTACTAACAATGTTATGTATGGAATATTTGCATATTATTATATTGAACATTATTGAAATGCAACAAAAGTGTTTTATTGTTAGATACTAAAATAACTAATAAGTAAACGACACTCACTCACACAAAAAATCTGTTTTCGGAAGAAGAAAATTCGAAAGAGTTTCTGTAAAATCCCATTCCAATTTGAATTTCAAATAGTCCAGAGTTGCCTAGTTGGTAACAGTAACATTGATCTCTTTTAAACATCATCTTAATCTTGGTATCTCAAAGAGAAGTTCTGTTTCGATTACGCATTTTAAAGGCTATTGAATTTTGATATTTAAAGATCTTCCTCAGTGTTTGTCATAAGCAAATATTTTCTTAATTGGCCGATAATGCAGTGAGCTACAGTTTTTTATAGGTAGCATTACTGATGTTGGTGGAGTGCTGGTCGATTCCGCCGCACCCCCCTTAACTACGCCACTGTCTCTAACCCTACAAGACCTATTTCTAACTTAAATTTTTCAATACCTTTAACCACCTAAAATCTTTGGAGCCTTCAATTGCAAACACAAACTTGATTTTTTCAGCATCTCAGTTTCCTTAACAAGAAGCCCTCTGTAACAAGTCTTAACCCTTTCAGCCGTGAAGCAAGAACGCCCACCAATCCGCATGGGCCCCCATCCGGCGATGCGCGAGCGGGGACGGGCGATACCACCCGGCGCGCCTCCGCCAGCCAAACCGGTGGTGCTACCACCACATGTCAGGGTACGGTCACCACTAAACGTCTACTATGAGCTGGATATTAAGGTCAGTGGGGTCACCACGTATGGGTGTTGCCAGAGCTTCAGCGTTTCTTGAAGGTGTTATTTAACTGAGATTTTTCAGTCACGCAAGTAATGGTTTCTGCTCTGACCAAACTAAAAAATTTCATATGACTACACTATAGTTTTAAATCAATTGTCTCATTCATCCATTACGAGGGCGGCACTGAAAATTTCGGGAATCAAGGAAGTGAACTGAAACTGAAGTGAAATCAAACATTTCTATTTAAAAATGTATTTATTGCTTTTCGAAGTATTCTCCGCGAAATTTGACACATTTTTCCATACGATGGAACCAATCATTGAAGCAACCATTCCATTCGGAAGTTGGGGTCTGACGCACCAAGTAACGCGAGCCGCTTTTTGCTCTTCACAGAGCAAATGCGGTATCCATCGGGAAAACAACTTTTTTACACCTAATTGTTCATGCAAGATTATTTGTATTTGACTCATGCCAATGTCTAAAGTTGCCTGAATTTCGCGGTATGTCACATGTCGATCTTCCTCAATCAGCTTACGCACAGCATCAACGTTTTCTTGGGTGACTGCAGTTTTTGGACGACCTTGACGGGGATCATCACTGAGCTTGACACGTTCACATTGAAATTCAGCAAACCAGCGATAAATTGTGGTTTTGGATGGGGCTTCATCACCAAATGCAGAAATCATCCGGTCAACACACTGTTTTTGTGTTAAACCACTTCAAAAGTCATAATAAATCATCGCTCTAGAATTTTCTCGAGTCAATTCCATTTTCTCAACGACTAAACAAGTTTGACAAGACCTTGTGACAAGACCGAGAATCTTTTTTTATTTATTTATTTATTTATGGCGTCGGCTTATCACCATTTGCCAATGTCAAGTGTATTATTTTCATCAACGTAGGTACTGTATTTCTAAATCGTCAAGTCCAAAGTCTAGTCAAAGTCGAAATAAGTAGTCAGGGTAGTCAATTAGTCAAGTCAGTCGATTCAGTAAAGTGGTAGACGCATTACTGAAACTTCCTAGGGAGTTTTGGCGGGAAACCCAATTTAGCACGCAATTTGTAGAATGTATCACTTTTACACACTAATGCACCTCGACGAATAATTAATGGTTAATATTCCACCACTATAACACATTAAAAACCGAGTTAACACGAATTTAGAAAAATAATACAGAAACACAACATTGCTGATTGACTTTCCCGGCAAAACTCCGAGAATCTTTTTTAAAATAAAATAAATAAACGGTATTCGATTTTTAAAACCAAGGAGTTTTAAATTAAAAAGATTTTAATATGTCAGGAACAGTGGAAATATTCCATTCCCGATACTTTTAGTGCAGCCTATGTAAAACCATTTTGTACCTAATAATGTAGTTTACCGGCTATTTCTACAAAATTATGAGCCTGACTGAATATTTTTGCAGAAATAAGTAAATACAATATAATACCTTCAAGAAGTTTTTAATCGTGTAACACCTACTTGGGCTTCGCTGGCTGAAATCTAACCGTAAGTACATATGAATAATATAATCTGTATAACTAATTTTTCTCTTTTTATTTTAAATTACAGTAAAGTAGAAATATTTATTTAATATCTTGGAAACAACGCAATTGTCTGACTACAGAATAACGTCTTTTTATCTTTTGTTTTCGCAAAAGTTTACATAAAGTAGCGTATTATTTTAATTTTTATTTTTCAAACTGTCGCCTTTATTTACGAGTACTAGAAACGATTCCTCTGTACTCTGAAGGTCTAACTGTAAATACGTGGTGTGCATTGCGTTGGCGTGAGCTTGGTCTAAGTCACGTGGGATAGTGATTTTAAAAAATATAAATCCTTATTTATATTGTTATGTTACCTGTCTCACAAATTATACTTTTGTAAGCGGCTAAGTTCGTTATTTAAAGAACTGTTGCTATACTTTATTTGTTAGCTGAGTTCCAACTTCCACCAATCTTTGCGGAAGCAAGTCACATCCTAATTAAGAATGATCTGTGGTGTCTAAAAAATGGAAAAAATAAACTACCAACTTTTAGTAGTTTCTAACTCTGCATGAAATCAATAAAGAACCTTGATTAACACTGTTAAAATAAACTGTAGAAGTGTTCTTTTTTGTACTTACTACTAACTAAAGAAACTCACACGAAACGACACGAAAAATGTTGTGAAACTCAACTAACCGAAAACCAATACCATAATATAGTTCATATAGAACTATTTTGAAATAAAAGTAGAACTTCATGGCTGTTAAAAATGTGAGTATTTGAAATAAGAGTTGAGACTCTTCATTCGAATTTAGTCTAAAGGCCTGGGCTTACGCAAATAAGAGCTAGTCGTAGTATATTATATATTTGGAAGTAATTCAATTAAATTGAGTGTCACTTGCCAATCATGATAATATTATGAATCACAAATGAAGATTCTCAGAAGACGAACCTTTACCTACATTTTTCTGACATTGATGAACTGACGAAAATTACGTTTATACGAGTAACTCGCTGTCCGCTCTTGACTTATGCGTGTAAATCGAATGTTACGCGCATGATGTCATTCTCATTATTTTTGGACCTCGACGATCGTGTCATTGTAAAATGTAAAACGTGTGTGCCATTTAGATATTTATATAGATGACATTGTCGACGTTGTGATACCGCCCTTAACTATACAAGATTAGGCTTTTTACGAAAATATAAGATAAGATAAGGACAGGTTTCACATAGTTAGTCCGAATATGTCCAAATTGTTTAGAGAATAAAACCAGTCGATTGCCCTAATGATTCTAAGATTGATAAATAATTTAATTATGAGATTTATCATTTTTAAAATCATTGGTAAGAAATATATTTTAATTTATCGGTTTAATCTTGGTACTTGAAATAATAAACTAGACAAACCTGAAAAAATCACAAGTCGAAAACAGACAGAGCATAAATCGTAGCAGTCTATAATGATAAATGAAGCTATAGATCGTTAGACAGTTAAATCGCCTAAGATGGTTTCTGAACATGTGACTGGCAAACTTTCAACTGGGGCTGTATTTTGGGAGAATTCTACACGCAGTATTAATTTTACAGATAATTCGCAGTTATTTATAATTGAGACTGAATGCGCCGGCGACGTGTTCAAGCATATTTATTATTTTTTTATATGACAAACGTGTAATTATTATTACAGTAATTACATTTAGCATTAAAGGAGAATTGGCTATTTTGTACTTCTCCAATCCGAGAAGTACAAAATAGCCAATCTTAGATAACCCACCTACTTGCGGATCCAACCTGATGTCTATCACTTTGAATGTCTTTAATGCTTACTGCTTTATAAGTTTGAACAATCAGCCGCAAATTATTTATTTAACCAGGTCTATGTTGGCTCTTTGCAGATCCAATCTTTTATAATTAATGTTCGTCTCAGCCACAGGACGTCAACTGAAAGCCATAGGCCTATTAATAGTTGAATTAGTCCTTCTAAATGCTAAAAATATAGATATTTATGATAGAAAAGTTTGTGCAAATGCTTCAATCAAGTGAAATGGCAGTTTATTTCGGTGCCGTATGTCTAGGTCGAGCATGTGGGCCGGTGTCACCAATGCCAAGTGTGCATCGTCTGTTTGTTTTGCAAATAAATTTAAAATAGCCTACAATCTGTTGTTCAATTTTTGTTCAGATTCCCTAGAAATCATATCCATCTTTAAAATATGAGACGACTTCCATCTTGACATCGACTTTAATTTAACCATGCGAAATAGAGTGGGAAGTTATTACCTACCTACAAGGAACGCATATGAAATTATAACTAACAAAAACAGGAAGCGATAAAACCATGGTATCATAAATTTTATCCAGTTCGATTCCCGTCATGTCGTTCATCAGTCGCCATTACGGCTGGCATTTAGAAATCAAACGAATCAATGAGAAATATTAAAATTAGAATTCTTACACACCATCGTTTTCAAAAGCATAATGGATTCAAAAGTGAGTAGCGTTACCCTTTTTATAAAAACTAGTGATATCGTCTTTATAGTTTGTAGAGATTTACCAAGTAAATAACTATACAAATACTCGTTGCTATACTTATTTACTACACCATAAATTCACAGAATGGGGAACATGAGTTTTTTGTATTGGCTTTTCGAAAAGTAGGTACATAATAAGCCAGGAATTATTGTCTTTGCAATGGTATATCTACGATCAACCGTTGACGAAATACAGTCATCACAAAAGTGAGATCGTTGGAGAGCATTAAAATGCTATATACAAAAAATTATGCTCAAGAGACGTCACAGCATTTGAAAATGTATGAAGATAAAATATGATAATGTCAGAAATAAATTTGTCTTTTTTTTTCGTCCTATAACTTTTTAATTTAGCATATCTGATTACTGTACTTTTTGCATTTTTCGGTCCATATTTATGGTGCCTTTCGGAAAATATAAGAATTTTGCTGATTTAAAACAAATGCATGTTCCCTATTGATAAATCTTTGTTGATTTCCCTGAAAGTATTTTTAATATGACTTTTTGTTCGTCTCGGATTTTCTGACTCTTGTCATCAAACATGTGCAACAAATTTGCGAGTAAATAGTAGAAGGTACATGATTTTTCTAGACATTTACTTAAGCATACCTACCAATTATGTTAATGTCTGTTGAGATATTGGGTAAACAAGCTATGTATTTGCGCGGCGAAGTTTAGTTTGGTTGCATCACTGCGCGTGCGCATCGCAAAGTGCGTGTTACAACTATTACATGTAGGAGCACTTTGGAAATTTATTGGCAATTGTTTATATCTGCTACAATGTTAACTCCTTTTAGTAAACCACTGTTTATTTTATTGATGGGTGTAACATAAAATATATTCTGATTATCATTTTCGAAATACGCTTAGATTTAGACATAGGATTTAAAATGATTACTAAAACATGTCCGTATCCTTTTTTGATTATAAATAAATAAAGAAAAATAATGCTGTATTATTATAAGTTGCTTTAATTAATACAAAATAAAGAGTTTAGGACCAAGTATTTAGCCCTGGGGTACTCCAATTGTAAAGTTAATGTAACCACACTTTTACTCACGTAATCACGTTATGTACCTCAAAATTTACAGCCTCCACCGATACCCGGTATGAGACCACCGCTGGGCTCTCCCGGAGGCCCAGTTCCAGCACCAAAGTCTTCTATGGGTTTCGTCATGCCAATCTACACGATATGCATCATAGTATTCTTCGTCTACACTCTGAGCAAAGTGAGTAATGTCTAATAATCGTATTTTTTGTAACCAACAAGTTCTGGCAATCACATATTAAAAAAATAGTCATAACTGTTTCTTGTTTGTCATTGTTATAGTTGAGCATGAAAAACTTAAAAAACATGTATTTATTCTTTTTGTCCCTGTTTTAGATTCTGTTCAAACGTACCGGTTCCCCGTACGAGCCCGTACCTCCTGATCCGCATTTCAGAAGACGCGTCTTCCGAGATGATTCTAGAAACACGCCAGACAAACTTGGTAAGATGTCAGTTATGTACAATACATTCTGAAGCGTAGGGATATCCATCGGTGAGCCTGGTGAAGGCAAATGATTATTCGATGTAAAAATATAAACGAACACAATTCACAACATTCTATTCTGCATATTATGCAGGATAGATCTCTTGGACTTAGGATCAATATTGAATATTTATTGCGCAGTCAGTCTTAATTTTGTACTTTTTTCATGCGTTCAGGACATAAAGAGACAGATACGAGTAAGTATATCTTAATTTAATTTAAAAATAAAATGCGAAATCTTTCGTATCCTCGGGTTTTGACCACGTTCTAACACAAGATAAATTACATAGATAATTATATATTTAGATTACAAATCTGAGTAACTTTGGGAATCTGTTTGGTCAAATAGGCGTGCTATCGTAGCAAAACTTTAACCATTCGCATTTCAATTATTAGAAATATTTCATAAGAACAGTGCACTAAGTTTACGCAGCCCATCATGGTGCTGACCACTATCATTAAAAAAAAAAAGATTTCAAATCATTTATGATGATGTGTAGAGGACGCAGAGTTGGCGGCTCTGAAAGCGCGGCTCGCTGAGACCGAACGAGCGATGCAGAGGATTGTTAGCCAGCTAGCGCAGCGAGATGCGGTATTGCATACGATTCGATAATGATATAGAGTTAAACAAAGAAAGAGTTAAATATAGTTCTAGAAGTTTAGATAGTACAAGTCATGACAGATAAACAATAAGCAGTCAATATCTTTACAAAGTGAACTAGAATAAGAACGTTTTCAAATATTTCACAAAAGTATTATTAGCTCCCCAAATTAGCTTGTATAAGTAATTAATTAAGTCCAGAAGCTATTACGTGACGAGGTCTGGCGTCTGGAATTATGCAAAATGTATAAAGTGATGAAATATGTTTCCTATAAAAACTCGAAAAATTACCAGCCACGTTTTTGGATATTTTTCACAAACTACATTTTTCTTCAGAAAGTGGTTTATTATACATGGTACAAATAATAAATTTTATTTGACATTCTTTCCTAAATATAGATTTTCTTAATATCATTATCGAATCGAATGATCCCACTTCTGAAACGACAATATAAGACTGTTTCGATGCTTGTATGTTTTATCGAGTATTTTATACGCTTGCGGCATGGTGTCAATAGTTCTATCTTTCCGTGGGCAGAGGAATACTTCGATTAGGAAGTAGGAACCAAATATCGCTAACATAGGTTATGTGAGAAAAATATGATGTAAAAATTTGAAGTATCTTGTAATTACAATCAAATTGTAAACAAATCAAAAGTATCTTGAAATTATATTTTTTACCCCTAAAGGGATTGGGCTCTGCTCACGGATTTCGCATTTTTGGATTGCACCCGTTGTGCGTTTAGTGTTAGTGCTGAAAATTTTACCCTATTAGAACTATGGTTTGGATTTTCCATGTTGAACAAGATTAGATGTTTGGGTGTATTTTGCGTTATTGTATTGTAAAATATGTAGTCGATATTTTAAACTTGTTTCACTTACACGAACTCACATTTACTAATGAACAGACTTTTCGTATTTTGGTAATTAGGTAGGTCAGCCATGAAACTGGACTTTATAGACAGCAAAATTAAGTCCTTTAAATTGGATGTAATGGAAATCACAAAATGCAGAAAATAGTTTACTGCTGAATCTAGTAAGACAGATGCCAGAACTTTGGCCACTGTCCAATATTTATTGATATCTTCGGTATTTCACAGTTGCGTATAATTTTGTTCATGTAAATTTATAAATTACATTAAAATTATAACCGCTCTGCGGAACCTTACGAATTTTGCTGACATATCATTTATAATAGACCTCTAGCAGAAGAAAATAAGTATTAAAAACGCAGAACGTATTTTAATAATAGCGACAAACATTTGGAAATGTAAGAACACGCAGACTTTAACCATGGCTTTCAACAAAGCCAACATTAGATATTCTTATTTCTAGGATATCTATCAGCATTTATACTATGATACTCTGACACAAATTTATAACAACATACTGTTAAACGCCTAAAATACCATTCTTAAACAGGACTTAAACAGGGTTTCTTCAAAACAAAAGTAGGTATTTTGACCAGATTATCCTATAAAATACTTAAATTATATTTACAACCGACCATCCGATACTGCGCGGCGGGTGCCTGACCTTTAAAGCCTGTCGATGTACGGCAGGGTGAGGGGTCAGGAAATGTTAATAATGATATCTTTCTGTAAATTACGAAAATTTTTGTCACGCATACTGTCATTACTTATGTAATATTGTGACGTAATGTTGTGTTAAATGATTCATTGGGATAAAAATAAATCGTGTATTTGTATTGTCAAAAACAATCAACCTAATAACAAAAATATTATATAAAAGCAGTCTTTTACATCAACATATAAATTAACATGAGTATTATCGGCCGACAGTTGTCTCGGCAATATCTGGGCTGGTAGCGGAGGTCCAACAGCAGATGGGGACGAGCTACGCGCAAAACCAGCAACGACAGGTCCTTGCATGAGCCGTTTTGTGTCTTTATTTACGTAGAAACAACAGTCAATCCAGGAAACTTTTACTTTGTCAACTTTTCTTTTCATTACGAAACACCCAAACATTTTCTGATTCTTTTACAAATCATTCACAACTACGTTTTTTTTACATATAGTAAAGTTTAATTGAATTGTGTTAAGTATTCGTCACAAATAAAATTAAAGCAATAAGAATTGTCATATTCAGATTCTGTTGTTTTTACTCGTTCTGTGTATGCTTCTGCATTCTTTCTTTTGCATTATACTTATATATTTCATTATTTTCATAATCCTTGCTCCCTTTTTGTAAATTTATGAAGTTTTTTTTCTTGTTTTGCTATCATCATCTTAACTGTCATTAGCCATTTTTACTTCGACGATTTTGTCTTCGACGTCGTTCTTATGTAGATCATCAACCCATCCCGCTCGTGCCTCACCAATCTGTCTGTTGCCCGCTACCTCGTCAGCCCTTCCAATAACGATTTAATAATATGCTTTCATTATTAAAAAAAAAACATTAACTTCAAAGGAATCCGTAGAAACGAACTATTAATATCAGCAATTCATCTTCCAAACGATTTGTTTTAAACTAACGTGTACATTCAGAATGTAAATTAAGACACTGTAAATACTCGATGTTACTACAAGTTACGAACTAGTGTACAAGGTGTAGAAATGTTGGTAGGAAGTAGTACTTTAGATATTATTTTGTTTGTTGTTATGTATTTTTTAATTTTTTAATCTTAGCTATTAACTAAGTTTTAAAGCGTTTTTTTTTTTAGATTTTAGTGTGCACTGGTTTTATTTATAGTGTTTGTAGAACTGTAGATGTACTATCGTGTATAGATGTGTGATGCTTAGTTATATATTAGGTCCTTACATATGAAATTGGCGTTTTGTCGTACTGGCTATTTTGATCTCAAATATAATATCTTATTTGGTTAGGAATTACAATTTCAAATTTAAACCGCTATTTACTCATGCATTTGTGTTTCGAAAACCGTATTTCATTTGTTTTTTCCTCTTTTGGTTTTTTCTTTGCGTCAATCTGCTTACAAAATGGAAAACTTGAAATATCGTATTATTTTCGAGTACGAGTTCCACCGTGGCACCAGTGCTGCAGAAACGGCTCGAAGGATTAATGATGCGTATGGCGCCGGTGTCGCAAAAGAAAACACAGCGCGTTTTTGGTTCCAACGCTTTCGATCTGGAAATTTTGACCTGCAGAATAAGCCCCGTGGACGGCCGGAGACCAATGTTGATAATGAAGAATTGAAGGCTATTGTAGAAGTGGATCCATCGCAAACCGCGTCCGAGTTAGCTGCAAGTAAAGTGCGGTGTTTTAATCCACTTAATACTGTAAAACTGTTTTAATCCACTTGAAGCAAATTAGGAAGGTGAAAAAGCTTGAATGGTGGGTACCTCATAAATTAAGTGCAGCAAACCGACAAACGTGCGTCGACTGCTGCGTTACATAATACATTACAATAATGCACAATAATGAAGGGATTTTAAATCGAATATATAATATAATAATAGATAGTAATGGTAACTTTGATTAAATAACTTTATGTTCCTCCTTTACAAAACGCTAATTTCATATGTAATGACCTAATATAATATTGACTTGAATTGTTTTTAGCCCTAACGCTCCAAATATAATTTTGGGCAAACTTAATAAAAAAGGTTTATATTTGCAGGATGCGCTGGATAACACTCGTCCATATACTAACGGTAGTATCGTGTTAAACTCTGGTCCAGTCCATATTATCACTAGCGAACATCAGGAATCGAAAGAAAAGACTCCAGAACCCCAAAAGCACAAAGAACCGTCGCCAGAACTGAAAGAGTCTGAAGTAGTTATTAATGATTATACAGAAAAGGATATCGATTACTCTGAATCTAAAGATGTAGTAAAAAGAGATTTAGAAGTTGACGAAAATGTAAACAAAGATGATGTGATTGAATCCAAAGAAAAACTTAATGAATCCGCAGAACTTGAACAAAAATCACAAGGTCTCTTGGATGTTGCGGATATAAAAGTAACAGAAGATGTTAAAAACTTAGATTTAAGTTCGGAAAACAGGGAAATAGACACTAAGGCAATCTTAGGAAAAGAAACAGAAGATTTAATCGCTGAGGAAAAGAAGGTATCTGAAAATCAGGCAAAACCAAAGGAATCTACACCAGACCTTTTAGAAGAAGCGCTAAAAGAGGAATCACCTACGCCAGAAGAAATAATTGAAGCCGAAAATGAAAGTTCCAGAGTTAAGGTATTTTTTTATTTTACTATTTTTAGCACCATAGCGTTGATTAAATGATTTGTCCACTTATACCAGTAGATGCGTCATCACCATAGATATGTCACCGTAAAATTGCAAAAACCGATAGACTGTAATATTACTGGAGATATTGTAATAAGTCGACATATTGTCAAATAAAAATTTCTTCTTACAATTTACACGTTATTTTGCGTTATATTGTAATATTTACCGTGCCGATTGGTTAAACGGCAAGTGCCCCGTGCCACCTTATCTGTTTTCTTTTTCATATTACTAATAAATATAACGAAAAATAATGCGTACATTTGTAAGGAGAAATTTTTATTTGACAATCTGTCGACTTATTACAATATCTCTAGTAATATTACAATCTATCGGTTTTTGCAATTTTACGGTGACATATATATTTATTATATTTAAACTAGAATATAACCGTAGGTTCCAGGAGGAATCGGGGTGAAATTCCATAATTTTATCCCGCAGCGACAGTTTTTAACCGACTTCTATAAGTAGATAATCCTTTCACCGGAATATTTTACCTATTTGTGGCTATATATTTCAACAAGGTGCGCATTCTTAGAAACAATTTTCTCTGTGGACTATGAACAATGAGAGGTTCTCTTTTTTGACGTATGTCCTCTGAAATAGGGGAGCCTATGTCCATGACTGTATTTTGACAGGTGGTAGGTATGGAGATGACAGCCGATGGGGGCGTTTGGCCTATCGTGCCGCCCACCACGCCCGCGCCGCACAGACCGGTGAGCCCGCATTGCACCGTGCATATTGTGCAGACTCTATACGAGTAGGGAATATGGGGCTATGATAATACGCTTACTTGACGCCTACGCACCGCCTACTAACGGCGCTGCTGCGCTAGGATTTGTATGGATTTTGTGCTGCGGCAGTTTTGTGTGCGGTGGTGATACGCCGCAGCTTCTTCTGCAACGGCGTAATCCATACAAAAACCGGCGGTGCTGCGATGTATCTGTAAAGCGGTGAATTTCCAAAAATGTTTACTTCCATTGATAATGGCGGCAGGTTTTTTGAGCACTACGCGAAATTTTATCGTCTGGCAGGCAATTAAATAAGGCGCAGATTACTGGGCCTCTAGTCAAGATGCATTCGATAATTTCGAAGGCGAACTTCGAAATAAAAAATGTATGGGATTTGACATAAGTCATCACTATGTGACATATTGCTTGCGATGCGTTATGTCAAATCCCATACATTTTGTTTTCGAACTTCGCCGTCGAAATTATCGTATGCATCTTGACTAGAGGCCCTGGATAGTTTGAAAATGGCGATAAAAGAAAAAAATTGGTTGCAAGACAATAAAATTCCGTGTATAGCTAAAATACTGCCGTAATTATCCTCAACGGTAGTCAAGTTTTTTGGATGATTAACCCACAGGCACTAGATTATAAGAAAATAAGACGTGATATCAAAGTATCATATCAAAGGAATATGAATAAATTTTTAGTATCAAGGGATTTTAGTGATTAGGTTGTGTGCTCTTCTAAGTTCTAGATTTTCAATCTACATAAACCTACACAAATCCACTATTATGTATCTCTTTTCTATTTGTATGAGTGAGATGGAGTTTGTATGCTATTCTTTTTTTGTACCTACTCAACTATTTATTTATCTACTTATCTAGTTATATATTTAATAAAATAAACTTTTATATCCTAGTAGTATTATTTAGTACTAATTCCTGTAGAACATAGCTACATATTAACATTTCCTTTGCATGCTTTTGTACACCTTTTGTTTCTTCCTTTCAAGATTCATCAGATTTCGTGACTTGAGACTGGTTTATTTATTTATTGTACACTTTTTGCACGTTGTACAATGGCGGACTTAATGAAAAAAGGCAAAAGGTTTACTAATTGAATACCTTTTTTTTACCGAGAACCCAGTTTTGTTTACTAACCTAAAACAAGACAGTAAAACAAAATTCTGTTCCTTTTCTCCTCAGATATTAAATATGATCGTTTGATAGAAATTGAGAACACAAAACAAAAAAAAACCTTTTTTTTTTTTTTGCAAAACAGGTAAGGTTTTATAAAGGGGTATTTGCAGCAATCCTGAAATCTGGAATTACGTTAGGTACCTAGCACAGAATACAGAACATGCAGAATGAGTGTTCGATCACATTATTTTGTATGCAGCGCACTGTGTCCATAACCATGGCGAAATACCGCCCCGCCCGCTATTTTTAATCTTTACTCTTTACACTTACAAAACAAATCGCGTTGTTATATTACGACAATTAGGTATTCAATAAAAAATAATTGAAAAAATATTGGGTAAAATATTCCGTTATTCTGTGGCAACATATTATGTGTGGGTAACCATTCCAATTTGGAGTAGTTGTGACGGCCTCACTTTCAAGCGTGTTGACGGCTTCTAGATGATTTCTGTATTCTGTGGGTACCTACTAAATTTCGACTGGACATACTAATCAACTATTTACTTAATGAAGACCAGATGCTTAAAACAATGGAAATATGTACATTGAATAGATATTGACGCATACGTATCATATTTCTGTCCCGCTTACAACGTGGCATTGATCACCAGCATTGAACACCTCGTCATCGTCAATGTACTATTTTCTTTCTGTTTACTTTTGCGCTTTTTTATTTATATTTTATGAACGCATAGTTACTGAAACTTCCTAGGGAGTTTTGGCGGGAAACCCAATTTAGCACGCATTTTGTAGTTGTATCACTTTTCCACACTTGTGCACGTCAACGAATAACTAATGGATAATATTCCAACAATATTACACATTAAAAACCGTAATAACTCTAATTTAGAAAATTAACACGAAATACACAATGTTGCTGATTGACATTCCCGGCAAAAACCCCTACTTTTGCGCTTGAGACAATAAGTTCCTTCTGAAGCTGCCATATTCCATCTTCTAGCACGAGGCGGAGGAGGTGAAGTCCATCTTCCTGCCGACGGAGATCCCGCAGCAGTCGCGCGTGCTGGTGTCCGACTTCGCGGAGGACAGAGCCGAGAGCCCGAAGCCGGCTAAAAACGCCCCGGTGAGTCAAAACCACTTTTGGAACGAAGTTCCTTATCGCGCGTTGCGAATGGGGGCTAGACGGAAAAAATTAAGACCAAAAGTTGTAACGACACTTTTTGCTATAGTTTTAAACCGCGGCGTGCGCGTGTTTCTCTCTCTCTCTCTCATAGGAAGCAAGTTATAACTATATATACTATTATATTATATAATATATATTATAATAATATAGCTTATATTATATATTATAATAGTTATATATTATAATACATCTTTCACGGCAAACCTACTGAACCGATTTAAATGACATTTGGTACACAGATAGCCTGAGAAAGGACATAGGCTAATTTTTATCGCGGGGAAATGTACGGTTCCCGTGGGATACTTTATTTACTCGTTTAACGTAAAAATTACTAAACCGATTATCATCAAATTTGGCATCAATATAAAGTATACCACGGGAAAGGACATAGGCTACTTTTTATCGCGGGATATATACGGTTCCCGAGGATCACTGTACTTATGCGGGCGGAGCCGCGGGCATCAGCTAGTACGTCTATGTTTTGAATAGTATTAAAATCGGCGGATTCAGTTATGTATCGACTATTGCAGCCACCGCACTTTATATTTGGTCAAAGTAAAGGATCAAAATATAACTCGTTATGCTAATTACTGTAGACATATATTTTTTTGCGTATTCTACTACATAATTTCAGCCATAGAGTATTCGATTTGACCATAAGCGCTGTTTAACCTATTTGAATTAAATTTTTATATTTATTTTTTATTTTTTGTTGTTATAAAATTGTTATATGTATTTAAAATTTAAGTTTTTTTAAATATAACAAAAATATTTATTATGATGAATATTTTATTCCAGTTGGTCGTTAGCGGAAAGATTACTTTGTCGCTAATCCAAGACGCACCTCGCGAAACGCCAGAAAGAGATCCGGGTAAGAATCTTTTACCTATCAAAAAATCTTGCCCCTTATGCTAACAAAAAATGTTTTGTAAAAATGAATGTGTCAGTACTGTCAGCTAGTAAAATATAAACAGTAGAAAAGGATATGAAAAATTACTAGTGCAATATAGTAAAATGATAAATCTTTTAATATTTTATCATTAATTTTATTTCAGAATCCACGGTCGATGATTTTACAACTGCAAGCGCTTTCACGCAGCAAGCTCTTGAGGTACGATAACTACGAGTATTAGAAATTATCAAATCGGGCCATTATTATTATTATTAAAACATATTTCTGCCTATAATTTAGTACCACCCTAGGGTATAATCTTTATCAATCGTTTTGACCTTTAAACTTTTCTGTAACTTATCACAGAAAGAATATACATAAGATTTCGGACGTCCTTTGTGGCTCAGTGGTTAGCTTCAATCTCGCCGAAGAAACAAAAAGTTTTGTGTTCCTGGGTCATGGAGGTGTATTATATGTCTATAGTTTAAAAGTATTCAATTTATTCCGCTGTCTGGTCTGTCTGTCTGGTACCCTAGACGGTCTCCAATAAATTTGTAATGGCTAATGTCAGGCTACCATTTTCTTTTAGTGTTCTATTTAAAGTAATCAGTTAATAAATAGCCTTAATTCTTTGACTGTCTGTGACGATAAAAGTCTGTCCAAGTGACTGTTCCAATGTATCAAACAAAGAATATCTAATTAATTGTGTAAAATTATTATATTTATAGAAAGAGGATGACCTGTCCGACGAGGAAATCGAGGAGGTGGAAGAAATAGAAGAGATAGAAGTGGAAGAGATCGAGGAAGAAGTGGAAGTGGAAGAGATCGAGGAGGAAGTAGAAGAGGAAGAAGACAAGTGATCTGACCACAGACAACTCACACTCCCTTAGGCTGGGACTATATGATCTGGAATCCGGCGGCCCGGAAAAATACAGAGCGTTGAAAAAAGAACTCTGGACATTTACAATACAGTCAGATTTGACATTGACATTTGACTCTACACTAAACTTGTGTGTACGACTTTCAGATCTACTGTATTAGCGCAAAGTTATATTTTCAGTGCTCTGAATTTTCCCCGGCGTTGCGAATTCCGGACAATACAATTCCGGACTAACTACATTCCGTTCCGAGTTATTTTATCTTAGAACGATGGTCCTAATACATAAGGGTACCTCTCATGGGCGTAGCCAGGGGGGTGGTTTAGGGGGTTCAAACCCCCCCCGAAATGGGCCGGCTGGTATATATAATACAGAGATCTGACCAATATACAGATGCGTATTTAGAAATTTTGCGCCCGAGGCCAATTAACATATTTTGCCGCCCCATTAACCCTATCTGAAAGATGATTTTTGAAGTTATTTTAGAAAAATAATCACATAGTCGTTTCATTTTCTTGAACCCCCGTAGTCGTTTCATTTTCTTGAACCCCCCCCGAAACTAAAACCTGGCTACGCCCGTGGTACCTCTAATAGGAACATAAAGCTAAAACAACTCTGAACTGACTGTAATACCATCATGAACATGAATTGACTAGAAGAAAGAGAAAAATGTCCTTTTTAATAGGTATTGCGGGTAAAAAGACAACCACGAAACAAAATGTGTCAAAATTAGTGTTGTCTCTTTCTATAGACATTATGTGGATTCCTTTCAGTATACGTCACTCATATTTTTAGTATACTTGCCAGGCGAAATAATCCAAAATTAAATATATCAAGTAAACTACATCTTCATAATGTATTCATGAAATTGCTCAGTCTGTTTGTTAAGATTCTGACTTTGAGGTGTTTAATATTTTCTGTAACTTTTATTTTTGTGACACAGGAATATCTATTATGATATTTTAATGGAAACAATTGCCAAAAGTTTGTTATAACATTATTATTAGATTCTTAATATCAAAGATGCAATTATTTGCTTTTATAAGCTTGTTTTTTTCTACGTCCATGATCCCAATCAAAAATTATCTGATCAAAAATTATAAACATATTTCAAAATGTCGATTACATTTTCGGCCCAGAATTATTTCCAAAGTTAGTGCCAAATTTTAAGTAGCTTTTTAAACCTTATGTAAAAGCCGTAGCGAATTTATAGAACATTAAGTATACATATTATTAGCAGTATTTAAAAGATTGATGAAAATAATTTTGTGCTAGGAATAAATTTTACTGAATTATTATGAAACCACTTAAATGTTCTTAATATTATCTGAATAATGTATTCAAAAAAAAAATGTCACTGCTTATTGACAATTACTGTCTGGATTAATATCAATATATCTGAGAATTGAGAAAATTAAAGTATATTTAACAGCTACTAAAAAGATGTTAGATATAAATACTCATATACTAATATACACCATTCAACATTATTAGTCAAATGAATTGTAAGTGTGAGTAGGGAGTATTGTCCACATACTTTAGATTTTTTACCTACTTATAGAATGTGTTACCCCACAGTTCCTTATTTTCTTATTTTCCTTTGCACAGCTTTCATATTGAGTTATGCATTTAAAATATTTAAAACATATTAAATATAATTTAAAGTTACCACTTGAATTATTTAAATAATTTTATTGTATCTGCTATGAATTTTATTAAATGTCTATTTATGTTAACTCTATAAAACCTTCCTAAATAATACTACGTCTTTCTTGTACATTTTCATTTATCACACCTTTTTTTCATTCTGGTAACACTGTAATGATCATTTCAGATTAAAGATTATATTTTGTTATTAAATTAATTATATTTTTTGCCATTGAATTTATTTTTATAATTGCAAATATCAATTTTGCTTGAACATTCCTTTTCACATTGTGAATAGCAATGAATATGTTTTTTCATATGGCAATGATTGTTCAAGTCTTAGCATTTCTGTTATTAACCTTGTTTTTTTTTATATTAGATTTAAGTATTAAAGAATACACAAATCATATGTCTTTTCATTACAATAGACTTCCCTATCTATCCTAAATCGGGATGAATTAATTAAAAGAAATACCCACCTGTTTCCATATATCCTTTTTGAATTGTAAAAACTCAAAACATAAAATTTTAAAGCAATGAAGCAAAAATTGCTATTAAAATTCTTAATTAAATCTATATTATTATGTTAATTGTGTATCTGTTTATGAATGTCATGTTAGTGAAAAAATATTAAGTAATCAAAGGACCACTTAATCCTTAGTAATATAATACACATATTTATAATTAAAAATTTAATAACTATTAGAGATAGAGACTGTCACAATCTTTGGTGCTGTCCTTATTTTGCCTGTTGTGTGGCACTGCTTTTCAAATTTTCATAGAATCAAATAACTAACAATATTTCAGTTAGGAAGCAAGAAATTAAATATTTTATGTGGTAATCCAACAGAAAGAAACTTCTACAAAAATTTAAGTATTTAGTAGTAGACTTTTGGTAGACTTTCTGTTATTTTTTCGCATAGATGAATAATAATTGTCCAATGTCCAAATAGACCAATGATTACTTAGTCTATGTTTTTTTCGTTTATTAGATATTTTGAGTTTTTCTTAAACGCCAGTGTGTGACTTGAGGGAGCCAACATAATGGTTGATCTTCTAATTCTACAAATTTTGTACAAAAAAATTCTACGTAGACAAATATTTAAAAAAGTCAGTAGTATATCGCGAAATGAGTCACTTGTGCGAACTGAGGGATCACACTTCGGTGGTTAAAGATTTTTTATTTCTGATACTATGTATTTGATAGTAAAAACTTTACAAAATTTCTATTAAAATTCTGTAGTGAAAAAAACCTTGATTTTCCACATGTACGGTTCCTGTGAGATACTTTATTTACAATATCACGTAAAAACTACTAAACCGATTTTCATGAAATAATTGTAATTGGTACAGATATAGAGACTATGGGGAAGGACATAGGCTACTTTTTATCGCGGGACATATACGATTCCCGTGGGTTACTGTACTTACGCGGGCGGAGCCGCGAGCATCAGCTAGTTTTCATATAGTATCTTATAAGAGTGAGGCCACGACAATGTGTTGTATCATGTATGGCATATCACAAAAATCGACAACGCCATCTACTATGTATTTGAACGGGTTGCCGCTTGACTAAGATAAAGTACCTATAGATTCGCAGCTCTTGTAACCACTAGAGTGCATCTCGCTCACCCACTATGTGTTGCCATGTACAAACATAGCCTTCAATTGTAGTATTTTTGTCTTGATCTTAGGATGCACACCTAAGTTTTCTCGTCGTAGTCAATAATAAATAAGAATCGTAGAACGATTTTATCCCTGCACCACTCATTATTAAAATAAGTAAATTTCAATATTTTCATACTGGCGATTAAATTGTTCTAGTTATTTTTGATGAGTCAGAGGTTATAAGAAAACATGCGATTAGAATACGATCGTACCTGGATTCTCAGTCTCGATCGTGACCTATTAATAAGTTAACTCTAGGCCAAGACCGAGAGTAATAGTTAAAATAACAAAATATTACGAACGTGGTAAAAATATTTATAACTCATGAACGGGTGAATCGATTTGACTGAAAATTGGTGGGCTATCTTGAAACCAGGAGAAGGACATAGGATACTTTTTATCGTTCACGAGGGACTCAAAACTCGAGAACGGCTGGATCGATTTGGCTCATTTTGATTTATATTGAAAATAATTGTGGAAGTTCAAGGAAGGCTTACGCACTGAGAAATAATGAAAAAGGTGTAGGTTGTAGGTGTAGGACTAGGACGTAGGATGCATTATAGGTAAAGTCATTTATTCATTCCAGTTCATGTTTATGACAGAACGTGTGTCGAGACAGCTAGCTATATTATTATATATTACTAGCTGACCTCGACAGACGTTGTTCTGTCTTAAATATGAACTGGAATGAATAAATGACTACACCTGCTCCTACACCTACTCGTACATTAACTCATACACCTACTCCTATCTATACTCCTACACCCACTCAGACACCTACACCTGCTCCTACACCTACTCCTACAACATACACCTTTTCCAATATTAAAAAAAAGGTCCAGCCCGCGCCCCTTACGCCCGCGTAAGTACCTACAGTAATCCATGGGTATATATCCCATGATATAAAGTAGCCTATGTCCTTTCCCATGGTCTACTCCAACTCCACTCTGTGCCAAATTTCATCATAATCGGTTTAGTAATATTTTCGTGAAAGCGTAAATAAAGTATCGTACAGGAACCGTACATTTTTTCGCGATAAAAAGTAGCCTACGTCCTTTCCCGTGGTCTAATTTATATCTGGGCCAAATTTCATGATAATCAGTTCAGTAGTTTTAACGTGAAAACGTTCAGGTTTACTCTTTCATTTTTATGTAAAGGGTATAATCCCAAGTTGGTACTGTTTTCATTCAAAAAAGTAGTGACCTGATGATGAGATCTATGAGGAATTGAGGCAATTTCTATGGACACATATGGTGATTTTGACTTTTTCTGAAGTAGACCAAGCATAAGCTAACAAAAAGTCTTACTATTAATACTGTTAGGTAGGGTAGGTATTTCTCTTAATATAAAAATTAAACAATGTCAAAAAAGTCAATAGTTTTTTATTTAAGAAGATGTTTCAAACATTCTTCATTCACTTCAACACACTTAAAAAGTTAAACAGTTAAAATACATATATCAATAAGAAACTGGCCCGTCGAGAAGAACCGGCGTAAGAAACTCGCACGGGGCCACTTTTTAGCAAAAAGATGGAAAATTTGTTCTTTGATTAATTACCTATGTTTCCAAAATTTATGTTTAGTGAGGTTTCCGGTTAGGGTTAGCTGTCACCCTATTACTCAACTATGTTTACCACTCCAAATTACAACTAAACTAGTCGTTTAGTTTATAACCCCAAAACTTAAACCACTAATATCTCAGTAACTGTGGGTTTCCTGATGAGGGGAGTGGGGGTTCAACCCTCCCCCTCCCCTTCCCTCTTAACTCCCTCCTCCCCAAATCGTGGAATCGTGGGATATTATACTAAATTTTTACCGAAAGAACTTAAGTCAGTATATTTTGGTACTAAATTAAATAGCAACACCACAGTGTAATAAAGAGATACAGTGGGCCAACGCGTTTGAAGTCGCGCGAAATGCCGCTTTTGTGTAGGTATTCGTCATTGCTGCAGGGTTGTCACAATAATGTGTTTTATTATAATCTGTTCTACATTTTGTGTATTCGTAGTATGTGTATGTAGAGTACTAGGAATAAAACAAAAAATATATATATAGAAGTATTAATGAAGAGTTTTATTATAAAAAATACAAATGCGTATACAAAAGCTCAGGGTTAGCATGATATATATCAATTGATATATATCGTATATACATAATTACATATATCATGATATTATATATCGAAATTGATATTTATATTTAAAAATGTAAAAGAACGTTTTAAATGTAAAAAATCTTACATCAACACAGGTCTTATTTTCCGAGAGTTTCACAAGTCTAGGTCATCAAAAACTTGCTATTTGACACGACATTAACTAATCATAGCCGTCGTCGCGGCTTGTAACGGCTTATGACACCCACGTGACCCCCTGTTTTTCGGAAGAAAATTCCTTGTTTGTTATTATACTATTGTTATACCATGTGTCAAATTATATATTCGATTCGACTGATAAGATTAATACACTTTTTTTCTTCTGGTTATAAACAAAAGTCATTTTATGGATTTAAGACTTAAATTGATACTCAAAAGTATCTATCGTTGATTTTTAATTTATTTGAAAACTTTGAATATCAATAATAAATAAATGAGTTTAATTTTACTTCCCTATCTTCAAACTATCAGACATACAAATTATTTCGATTCAACTATTACGAAAAAACATATCAGAGTATGAAATTTGTATGTAGGTAATTTTGAAAATATCAAAAAATCAAACATATCGGATATATATCAAAGATATTGGATTTACTAGTTTTTAGATTGCGATTGTTAAATTTGACGATGTAGTTAGTAAATTCTCATACGTAGATACAATTTTATTAAAAACTAGCTGCCTGCTGTTGCTGATGCCCGCAATTTCGTTTGCGCAGAACTAACGGAAGCGGAACCCTATTTTTTTAAACGGAACCCTAAAATAAAAGTAGCCTATGTTAGACTTTATAACATCAGCTATCTGCTAGTGACAGTCCCGTGAAAATTGGTCTTGCCGTTTCAGAGATTACCCGGAACAAACAGAAAGACAGACCGACAGACAGACAGACAGACGGATAGACAAAAATTTAAAAAAAATGTATTTTATTGTTGTAAGTACCGAATATACTTTCAGAAGCATTATGTGAAAAGCTGTTAATTTGAAATTACAAACAGACACTTCAATTTTATTTATCTGTATAGATTCTGACGGGAAACAGGCGCATGGTTTTGTATTAAAATTAATCTTCTTTAGCTGTTCATATATTTGACCATTGTAAATAAGTACCTACATACAACTCAAACGAAACACTGTCGCAAACCACTTAAACAATCAAATTAAAAAGCGTCAACCCCGGCTGACGTGTCCCAAGCGAGTGTATGGCAGCTTGGGCTCGCTACCGCCCCTCTCTCACCCCGCACGCCCCGCACGATTGCTCTGTCTAGACGTGTCCGTTGGACGACTGTAGGTAAGTTCCATAGGCTGTGGCAACACTAAGACAAATATATTTTTAGATTAGGTTACGAATTATGTAAAAAATACTGATTTCATCTCACTTTCTATGGAAAATATGACTGTATTTACATCCATATATCATCATTCTTATGTTATATGCAATCACAAACTAAAAAAACACGAGCTATAGCTAATTACGAGTGAAAAGTTACGGCAGCACATTTTCGTTCGCTGCGACTTTTGCACCTCAAAATACTGCATCCACACATTGTTAAAATACTTAAAACTACACAGAGTCTCTATCTCAAAAGAGTATATAACATAAAACACTCCAAAAAACACAAAAGAGTTCAATTAAAACGAAACCTCAATCTTCACAGTCATTTGTTTGGCACAAGAATGTCAAATTTGACAGCTTTGTGCCAAAAACCCGGTTACAGCGAAAGGGACAAAACATTACATTTTTGTCTCGTTTCTTCACAAGTATTGACCAATTTACGTTCTCTCTTTAACAAGCTGTGACGTCAGGAGCTATCCTGGCCTGCCGCTTGACTAGGCAATAGGCATAAGACAAAAGTCGCTCAACACCACCATTGTGGTGTGCACACATACTCACATGTAAATACATAGATCAACCACATCCGCAGTTATGTGTTTAGACCACCACCACTTCCTGTGTTTAGATATTTTGAAGCCTAGTGTCCTAGAAATTTGAATCCTAGTGCAAAAGAAAATGTTCAGTAGCTGACCAAGCAGGTACTTTGTCAATACTTGTTAAAGGTCTACCAGAATCTGATGGCATTTTAAAAAAAATAAAAAATGTGATTTTCATATGGCAATGTCAAGTATGACCCGTCAAATCAAAGTACGTGATCTGTCAACAGCTGTTAAAATTTTGTGATTATGTTCTTGGAATTTGTTGTTTTTGTGAAAATATCCAAAAAGGCAATTCGATCTCAAGCGAGAAATATTGTTTTCTATGTCTATAGTAAAATACAGAAAGAAGAAGGTGTAAATCGAACTCAATCTTATAATTTAAAGCTTGTGGTAGAGTTGACCGGTAAGTTAGAGTGAGCTGTTTTGATACTTTTAGTTTTTTTATATTTTCTTAGGTAATTATTGTGACTTCTTTAAATGTGTTTCCAGTACTACTATAAGGTGAATCGTAGCTGATGGCACATTGAATGATGGTTTGTTTTCCATGCCTGGTAAAAGGAGGAGAGGAGGAAAAAAGAAAATCAATATAAGGCTGGGACTATATGCAACGGAATCCGGTAGGCCGTAGAGAATTCTGAGCATTGAAAATAGAACTCTGCGCTAATAGAATAGACTTGAAAATTGAAGTGTCAGGTGTCGAGCTGTCATATATGACATTGACGTTTAACTCGACTCTCATGTGTTCGATTTTCAACTCTATTGCATTAGCATAGATTTCTATTTCCAATGATCAGAATTCTCTACGGCCTACCGGATTCCGTTGTATATAGTCCCAGCCTAAGACAGTTTCGATTTATAGTTGATTAAGAATTAAGTAAACGTGTTCTATACAGTTCGGAAGGAAATTACAACATTAAATAAACTGTTGCTAATTTAATTGTACGTTATTCGTGATAAATAAGTATATAAAGTAATTCACGATTGATTTATTTTTCATGAAATATCATTATCATTACATAGTATAAAACAAAGTCCATTTTTTGTCTGTCCCCTATGTATGCTTAAATCTTTAAAACTACGCAACGGATTTTGATGCCATTTTTTTAACAGATAGAGTGATTTAACGGGAAGGTTTTTAGGTATGTAACATGCATAACATAGTAGAGGTACACAAATAATTTTAGAGGTTTCTAAAGTCCTAAAAAATCACATATTTTGCGCTTACATTGAAAATGCTGGCTGAACACTACGAGATAGATCAAAATTATGTACTACAGTTGTATTCATCTTTAAAAAGTCTACAAAAAAGTCCGCGATGGCATATGTCTATCTCTTAGGGATAACCCACAATAACCATTTTTTTATCCTTTACTTTGATTTTAATTAAATAGCTTATTTACAAAGCGATTTTAAGCAATACAGTATTAATCCTTATCCAATTAAGTACCTTAAATACATTGTGCATTTAAGATAGATCAATACTGCCCTTTACGGCATGTAATTTAAATGAATATTTTCGAAGTTATTACAGATTTAAAATGCAGGGATATAGTGTTGCTGCGCGGCGCGGGCGCTCGCGTTTCTACATCGCGCTATCGAAAACGCGGGACGTATACTGCAGTATAAAGAGGTTCACGAATATTTTGAACTGCAGCACAGAATAGATAATAGTAACTGCAGTTCTTAATTCTTATGGAATATCCAGAGGTGGTTTGTCAGTTTTGTTGGAATGTGAAATAACTTTACTTACTACATAGTACATAGTATTTATACTATGTACTATGTAGTAAGTAAAGTTTGTTTTAACAAGTCGCTTTATCTGTCTGTCCCTATGTAGGTATAGTATATTGTATGCTTAATCTTGTATGCTTAGATCTTTATATCTACGCAAATCTTTAAGTATTTAGTCTTTAAGATTATGGTAAAATTTATATTCAAGTGCCATAAATATAATATTATGTAAGTATATTATCAAGTGGTCGCTCATGTCGTGTCGAGGTGATAGGGTCCCATTTTTAACAATTTGCATTGGGCAAACCTAAAAGCATTTTCAATATTGTATCAGAAGTATATTGCTGTAAGAAGGTAGAGCGTTATTCGCCGAAGTAGTTTTTTTCTCCAAGAACACTATTCCACGCGGGCGAAGCCGCGGGCAAAAGCTAGTTTTCTATATTATACACCGAACATTATTCAACAGTCTTATTATAATTCATGTTCAATAATACTAAAGACATAATTAAAAATTAACCAGTATCAAGATCGTTTAATCCTGTTTCCCCAGTATTGCACACTACAAAATTTTATTTCCCTATTTGCCATGAGATTCTGGTACACCTATACACAATGTACTTACATATTATTTGTATATGTCACCGTAAAATTGTAAAAACCGTTAGATTGTAATATTACTAGAGATAAAATATGCTGACAGATTGTCAAATACAAATTTTTGCATACAATTGTACGCATTATTTTTCGTTATATTGTAATATTTACCGTGCCGATTGGTTAAACGCATGGAGAATAGGTTAAACGGTAACGGTGCCCCGCGTCGCCATATTTGTTTGCTTTTTCATAATAATAATTATAACTGTTAAAGCCTGAGCTTTAACATTATCAAAACAGCTGGAGCAAGCGTTGCCGTTCAAATTTGTCAGGCGCGCTAATTAAAGGATCGGACAGCCCCACCTCTCTACGTCACCATCAACGTCATCGAGGATGGAGGAAGGGGCTCTAAGCATCGAATCAGGAAGCCCGACCTTTTATTCGTCCGACCAACGCCCTTAGCCTAGCAGCATTTCTTTTTGTAACGCGATCAAAATCTTAATATCGATCCCTTTGTAATTGTACAGAATAAATAATTTATTTTGTACGAAGTTGTTTATCTGAAACAATTTCCAAGTCTTTCTTGTATTTAACAAGAAATTTGGCGACCGTGACAGGACTCTTAACTGGATTGCTTTGTTCTCGGGATATCATCGCCGCCGGTGAGAGGTCTTCGCCGCAGCAGCGCAGCCCGAGGCATCTCCAGCAGCATCATCAGCCATCGTGAGGTCTGCAACGATCGCAGGCGACTCATCTACTACCAACGGCAGGTGGAACAGCTTCTGGAACTTACGCCGGTCAGATCTTCGCACCGCAGCGTCAGCCAATCAGCTAAGTGTCCCTATTCCTTTTATCATTAATTCCAAAATTCCCGTTCTTCTAGTAGTTTCCTACCTGTGTGAATAGCGGTAGTGTAAAGAACGTGGATCAAATCTATTTAATCCATAAGGGATCGATTCACGCAACTTAAATTTGAATTAATTACATAAATATTACAAAGTTTAAACTAAATCTAAATATTAATTCTACAATATTAAGCTTATAATTAGCTTAAACCTACCCGCCAAACTTGGTAGGTACGTATAACGTAAGTTAGCAAAGCTATTTGTCTGGTTGTTTTTTTGCTACTCGATTTCCAATATCAATTTAAATTAAGTTTTGCGTTGTTTTATGGACTGAGGTTTAAAATAATCTAACAAGTTACATTGAAACAATCTGTATTTTAAAAATAATTAAATATTTACAAAACTTAACTAACTTAACTACTAACTTAAACTAAATTTTCTATTTACAATAATCATAGCTTTCGGTTTATATTTCTTGCGATTCACATTATTTTTTCTGCAAATTCCAGGAACTTCGGCGGACTTGATATCAGCTGGCCCTGCGTAGGTACCTAATCCGCGCGTCGCCCGACGGGCTCGCATAGCAAACCGGTTTTCATACGTTGGAGTGGCGTAAGATTACAATATTCATTCAATATTATTTTTCTTAACTTTGTTATCTATTAGTAGCATTCAGAATCATGTCAGACGCTAAGTTAAAGGAACTTTACGCTAAACGTAGCTCCGTAAAGGGTCGTTTGACAAAGTTTAAAAATTATTTAGCCTCGTTCGAAAAAGTAAACGCAATAGATGAGTTTGAAATATCAAAACTTAATGTTCAGTTGCCAAAAATTGAAAGCTTAGCTAGTACATTCGAAGAGTTGCAAATTCAGATTGAAGTGGTGAATTCGACAGACATAGATAGTGAGTTAGACGAGCGCGATGTAATTGAACAGGAGTTTGCACACTTAATTGCTTTAGCCCATCAGTACCAAAACAGGTTTAGCGGTAGCAAGACACCTCCTCTGTGCGACGCTCAAAGCACGTCTGCTTGCTGTCATGACCGTCCAGGTATAGGATTCAAGCCTCCTACACTTCAAATAGGGAAATTTGATGGTAGCTATTACAAATGGCTTGAGTTTCGTGACTTATATTGTTCTCTCGTTCACGAAAACAAGCATATCCCTACACCAATTAAATTTTGTTATTTAAATTCATACTTAGAGGGTGAGGCTGCTCGTGTAATTAGCAACTTGGAAGTTACAGAGTCCAACTATAATAAGGCGTGGGACTTGTTACGCGAGCGCTATGACAACAAGCGATTATTAATTAAAAATCATTTAAACGCATTGTTAAACGTTGACGTAAAATCTAATGAAAGCGCATCTACACTTAGGTCTATTATTGACAATACAAATAAAAATTTGCGCGCTCTGTCTAGCTTGGGAGAACCAACTTCGTACTGGGACACAATTATAGTTCACATCATTTCCTCAAAATTGGGTAGCAAAACCAGTATGAAGTGGGAGGAGTATAGAAATACTCTCTCAGAATCTCCCTCTCTTGAGCAATTTAATTCATTTTTGAAGCAGCGTGCTGATATTCTAGAAACTTACAATCACAACCGAAGTAATGAGGATAGGTCAAGTGTAAGCTATAACAGATCTAACAGTTATAATAAAAAACGGGTAGCTTCAATCGGAAATAACAACATCTTTTACAGCTCAAATTACTAGTAGCGGTAATAATAAAACTTTTAGAAATTGTGTTGTTTGTGACAAACAACACCGTATCTACGATTGCACAAAATTTAGAAGTATGTCTATTGAGCAGCGTCAGAGTTTTGTGGTAAAATCAAAGCTCTGCCAAAATTGCCTTCGTCCCGGCCACAGAGCTTTCACTTGCAGATTCGGTGTCTGCCGTAATTGTAAACGGCGTCACAATACTTTACTTTGCGACAACACTCAAGGTCAACCAATGTCACCTGCGGACAATACAAATGTCACTAATTCAGATTCAATTGCCCAAACTCTTTGCACCACAAATTCTGCTCAAAATACTTTTACTTTATTATCTACGGCTATGGTGTTGGCGATTAATCCGTGCAATAACAATCGGCAAATAGTGCGCGTGCTACTAGACTGCGGCAGTCAGTGTAGCCTAGCTTCTAAGCGACTAAGGGATAAGTTAGGTTTACGATCAAGGCCCGCGGACTCGATTAACGTAGTAGGAATAGGCAATTCTACTTCACACTGGGTAAACGAATTTTGTGCTTTTAAATTAAAGTCATTACATAGTGATTACACTGTACAACTAACTTGCCCAGTGCTATCTGATTTGACAGGCGATATTCCCAGGTTCACGATGGACCCTAAGCTTATTAACATACCCGCGGAGGTTCAGCTAGCCGATCCTAGTTTTTATAGGCCTTCTCCAATAGATGTGCTGGTCGGTGCTGATCTATTCTGGAGCATCGTGGGTAACGAGCGAAAATCACTTGGTTCTAGACAGCCTAATCTAATAAATTCGGAGTTTGGTTGGATTTTATCCGGCCCTATTTATTTAAATTCACGAATTTCTAATTTTAGTTGCAATTTTTCAAAAACGCAGTCAGATAATTTCTATAAACTACTGAGTCGATTTTGGGAGCTAGAAGAGCTGCCGCCAAGGTCAATTTTAAGCGAGGACGAGAAAGCATGTGAGCAGCATTTTAAGACTCACACTTCTCGTGATTCGTCCGGTAGGTTTTGTGTGCGTTTACCTCTCAAAGACTCGCCTAATTGTTTAGGTAATTCATACTTTCTGGCTAAGAAAAGATTTTTTAATTTAGAAAAGCGATTTAGAGCTAGTCCCGAGCTTAAATCGCAATACATCGAATTCATTAACGAATACATTAAGCTAGGTCATTGTTCTATTTTAACGAATTTTAGGCCGAACCCGTGCTATTTTCTCTGTCATCACGCGGTTCTTAAACAAAATAGCGAATCAACTAAGCTACGAGTGGTATTCGACGGATCCGCTCGCACTTCTTCGGGCTTATCTATCAATGACTTGCAACGAATAGGTCCTACCGTACAAGATTCACTCTTTTCTATATTATTACGTTTTCGCCAGTACCTATACGTTCTCACGGGGGACGTAGAGAAATTCTTTAGGCAAATAAATGTTCACGAAGACGATCGCAACCTACAGCTAATATTATGGAGGGATGATGAATCAAAACCTATTCAAACACTACGACTTAATACCGTCACATATGGTTTCGCTAGCGCTAGTTATCTTAGTACGAAATGCATATGGCAGCTAGGACAAGAATGTCCTGATAAGTTAATCCGTACAGTAATTCAGCACGATCTGTATTTGGACGATTTATTAACTGGCGCTAATTCTGTAAGTGAATTACGTCACATTTTAAACTCAGTTGTTTCTGTTTTGCGTTCGGGCTGTTTTCCACTTAGAAAATTTAAATCTAACGTGCCATCTATTTTTGAAAACACGCTGATTAACCCACTCGAAACCTTAACCTTAAGCGAATCCACTAATACTTTGGGTTTACAATGGAAGCCACCTTCCGACACATTACACGTTTCGTTGTACACTCCTAACAATATCAACGAACATGCAACAAAACGTTCGATTTTGTCTAATACGTTTAAAACTTTCGATCCCCTCGGTTTGATATCTCCTTGCACTATTCGTTTAAAATTATTAATGCAGGAGTTATGGCGTCGAAATATTGACTGGGACGAGCCGGTACCTTCTGACATTCGACGTTACTGGTACGAATTGCTCCAAGAGTTCCAAAATCTACCATCGGTAACTGTACCTAGGCTAGTTTTATGTAATTCCCCAGTCAGTATTGAGCTACACTCCTTTTGCGACGCGTCAATGTCTGCTCATGGCGCTTGCGTGTATCTACGGTCCGTGGACTCAGTTGGCCGCGTAGTAGTTAAATTACTATGCGCTAAGTCAAAGGTAAATCCTAATAAGCCCGTTACTATACCGCGTTTAGAGCTTATGGGAGCCTTACTAGCAGCTAGGTTATGTAAGTCAGTTGTCGAGTCTTTACGATGCCATATCACTCGCTGCACTCATTGGAGTGACTCGAGTGTCGTTTTAGGATGGCTGCACACTTCGCCAAGTAAATTAAAAACGTTCGTCGCGAATAGGATAGTCGAAATTTGCGATACTACTTCTGCTACAAATTGGCGTCATGTTCCCACAGATGATAATCCCGCAGATTTAATTTCACGAGGCATCCAGGCACATATACTTCAACAATCTAAATTGTGGTGGTCGGGTCCAGAGTTTTTATTACAATCGGAGTCGGAATGGCCTATGTTAAATACCAAATCCCAAGTAGACTTACCAGAGATAAGGTGCAATATTATTCAGAGTTTCGAACCCATTATAAAATTTTCACGATTTTCTAATTTTATGCGATTAAAACGTTCATTCGCTTACGTTTTACGTTTTGTACACAACACTAGGTTCCCTAAAACTAAAATAAGCGGAGCCCTTACCGTAAAGGAGTTGACTAAGTCATTTAATTTTCTTTGTAAATTTTCTCAGTTACAATCTTTTTCAGTTGAGTATGATGCTCTAAGCAAACATAAATCTATTTCGTCTAAAAGTAATTTATTATCCCTTAGTCCTTTTCTAGACAAGTACAGCGTAATGCGCGTTGGTGGCAGACTAGCCTGCTCGGATTATGACTACGACAAAAGGCATCCCATCATATTGCATTCTAAACATCCTTTCACTTGTCTTATTTTTAGATATGAACATATCAAACAAATGCACGCTGGTCCACAGCTATTATTGTATTCCGTTCGGGAATATGTGTGGCCCATTGGGGGGAGAAATTTAGCCCGGAGTACTACGCGAAACTGTGTACGTTGCAAGAGGTTTCAAAGTCGCACGTACTCACCAATGATGGGGCATCTGCCGTCGCAGCGCACGACTCCATCTTTCCCTTTTGAAACCACAGGTGTCGACTTCGCTGGGCTTTTCACGATTTTAAATAAAAAGGGTCGCGGCGCAAAGACTTTAAAATGCTACCTATGTCTGTTCGTCTGTTTTCGTTTCAAGTGCGTACACTTGGAAGCGGTGACAGAATTATCCAAAGACGCTTTCATAATGACATTAAGGCGATTCATTGCTAGACGCGGTAAGCCACTAGAGATCTACTCCGACAATGGCCGTAATTTTGTTGCCGCTGCCAAGGATATTGGTAATTTTTTAAAACATAATTCTAGCACTCTATCTGAATTTGCCGCGAATGAAGGAATAAAATTTAACTTTATACCGTCTTACGCCCCTCATTTCGGCGGTCTATGGGAGGCTGGTATCAAGTCTGCGAAGCACCACATAAAAAGGGTTATGGCTAACTTAAACTTAACTTATGAAGAGTTATCTACTTTGTTCGCACAGGTGGAAGCTATTTTGAATAGCCGCCCCTTGTGTCCTATCTCTTCCTCTCCTCACGATTTCCAATCTCTCTCCCCAGGGCATTTTCTGATTGGTCGGCCGCTGACGACATTGCCGGATCCAGCCCACGACGATGGCAGCTCAAGTTTACAGCGCTACGCCCGCATTGAACAAGCTCGGAAACACTTTTGGAGTCGATGGCAGCGGGAATATGTCAACGAGCTCCAACAACGCGTCAAGTGGCGAGATACTAAAGGCAACCTCAGCGTAGGAGACCTCGTCCTTCTTCAGGAAGATAACAGTCCTCCACTACATTGGCGTATGGGTCGAGTTCGAGAGCTTCATCCCGGAGTTGATGGAGTGCCCAGAGTAGCTGATATCGCCACTCAGAGAGGAGTCGTAAGGAGAACACTAACACGATTATGCCCCCTGCTAGCAGCGGACCCAGGGACTGAAATACCCGCAGGGATTTCAGGGGGGGAGTTGTGTTAAAGCCTGAGCTTTAACATTATCAAAACAGCTGGAGCAAGCGTTGCCGTTCAAATTTGTCAGGCGCGCTAATTAAAGGATCGGACAGCCCCACCTCTCTACGTCACCATCAACGTCATCGAGGATGGAGGAAGGGGCTCTAAGCATCGAATCAGGAAGCCCGACCTTTTATTCGTCCGACCAACGCCCTTAGCCTAGCAGCATTTCTTTTTGTAACGCGATCAAAATCTTAATATCGATCCCTTTGTAATTGTACAGAATAAATAATTTATTTTGTACGAAGTTGTTTATCTGAAACAATTTCCAAGTCTTTCTTGTATTTAACAATAACGAAAAATAATGCGTACAATTGTATGGAGAAATTTGTATTTGACAATCTGTCAGCATATTATAATATCTCTAGTAATATTACAATCTAACGGTTTTTACAATTTTACGGCGACATATATATACATTGTGTAACATTCATACAACCACATACAAAAGTAGTTTTTTGAGTTGCAACACTGCAGCATAGTGTTGTAGGCTGTAGCCTCACCCATGGATTATTCGCTAACATATTCCAGTTTATTGTCGTCTAAACGTATGTCCACTTCTTTTGTGTTGGTTATCGCCTTTGTTTTTTCTTTGTTCATTTTTAGTCCTACTTTTTTGCTTTCTGTTGCTAGATTTTTGATCATAGCTTCTAGTTTCTTTGGATCTTATTCAAATAGGGCTATTTAGGGCTATATCATCTGCAAATCTTAAAGGCGTTTTCCGTTGATGTTTAAGCCGTATCGGTTCCAGTTCAGTTTTCTGAAGATACTCTCAAGCACTGAAGAGAATATTTTTGGTGATAACGGATCCCCCTGTCTTACACCTTTTTTATTTCACCTAGGTCACCTAGGGATTCGAGTTTGACTCTAGCCATGCTTGATGCTAGAGTCCTCTGGCTTTGTAGATGTTTTCAATTATTTTGATATAATATGTATGATGCACTCCTTGCTGATTAAGGCTTTGCCAAATTTGGTCGTGTTTTAGGCTATCAAACTCTTTAGAGTAGTCTATGGGCGGTATTCTTGGTTGATTCTTATTTCTAAGTTCGCCTTATAGACATGCTTAAGGTGACATTTCGATTCACAGTCGTAACTTAAGCATTGTCATAAGTATTATTTCATACAAATAAGGCGGACTTATTCGAAAATTCTTAAGTCTTTTCTTAAGCAACGACCAAGAATACCGCCCTATAAAAGCGATGTAAATATCTTTGTTAAATTCTTTGTATTTCTGTATTAGCTGTTTGACAGTATGGATGTGGTCTATTGTACTAAAGTCTCTACGAAACCCTGCTTGCTCCATGGGTTGGTTTTCATCCAGGGTCGTAGAGATCTAAAATGATAAGTGATATAATTCTTCTTTCCTATATAGTGTTGTCAAAAAATAATAATAACCGATTTTGGTGATGGTGGTTTAATTGAAACCAGGCGAGTTATATCATTTTATAGTGCCCAAGTGTCATAACCCAGTGGGACGGATAACCGACACAACTAATGAGAGATCAGGTGCAGGTCTGACTTTTTACATGCCCATCTGATGCATGGATCATGTTTCTTGACAATTAGGTGATCAGCCTGCGTTGTCCTAACCAAACTTGGAAACACCATTTTTTGTTGTTCCAATGCAGGAATCGAACCCACAACCTCCGAGTTGAGAGCCGATGCTCTCACCACTTCTTTTTCTTTTTAAAATGGCTCCTTAGTGAATCGCCAATGTCAGAGTGTGTTGACGGAAACTCTGCCTTAAGAGTAGGTTTTATGAAAAAACAAGGGTACGAAGAACTGAAGGAGGTCTGTTGAAAGATCTAGAACAAGCACAAACATTTAGGGTTAGGTTCTCACCACTTGCACTAGACCATTGAGGCTGTTGAAATAAATAAATAAAAGCTATAAGAAAATACCATCTTGTGAATTTTAATAATATTTGTTAAGAAGATGATTATTTAATCCAAAAGTTCACACTTGTAAAAATAAAAGAAAACCGTATTATGATACATTTTATATTTTTGTAACAATAAAAATTAAATCTTCATTTCCTATGACATACAACCTACCTACACATTCATTCAATATTAGTTTTTACCTGCAATAGAAAAATGGTATTAGACAAGCAAAAACAGTAAGCAAAATAGATTTGAATTATTGTAAAGAGCGACTTTAAAAATATATAAATAATAACTCCCCACACTGATTTCGGTGACAGTGGCTGGTTTCACTGAAACCAGGCCAGTTATGCAGGAGTTCTTTTATAGTGCTCAAGTGTGTGTGTAGTACACAAGAGCACTCTCTCTTCCTTAACACTCGTAATCCAGTGGGATAGATAACCGACACAACTAGCAAGAGACTGATCTCTGCGCCTGAGCGCAGGTCCGACTTTTTACATGCCCTACATGGATTGTCTTTCTTGTCAGACAATCAGGTGATCAATCTGCATTGTCCTAACCAAACTTGGAAACAACATTTTTTGTTGTTCCAATGCGGGATTCAAACCCACAACCCCCGAGTCGAGAGCCAATGCTCTAACCACTAGACCACAGAAGCTGTTGAAAAAATATATTGAATTATTAATTCCATATTATAGAAATTACCAGTAGTCCAGGTTTTTAGTTCTTCAATGTCCTTAGCTAAAGTCCAATCGTGTTTGACAGATTTGATAGTTTTGGTGGCTGTAACTATCTCTGGGAAGAGTGTCACGTTGTGTTCGATCGCAGCCTTCTTAACCATAGCCGCGGAGCCCATAAGGATCGCTAGAGGTACTGCTGCGACCCTTGACTTTACCCAAGCGCTTGCCACCGTACCGGCAACGGCACCGCCACAGAAATAGTTAACGTAGTCGTTCTTCCCGCGATAGTTCTGAAGCCCGTTTGCGGTTACCGTAAACGCTGTGGCCATACCCACTAAGGGTCCAAGGTAAAATGCATATCTATAGGCTGTGTTGAAGACTCCTGTGGGGTGAGAATACATCAGAACGTCCAACGTCGCCATGGGCATACCCGCCATGAGTGCATATTTAGATGTGACGAACACTTTTTTATAGATATCTTGCCCTTCCGGCGTGTCGTAATATTTGTAGCTAAGCATCGCGAAGCCTTTTTATTTTAGCGTTTTAGTTTTTTCTCGTTACACAACACGGCGAGCAGCTGTTTTGACAATGACAAATGACTACTGAGATTTCCGACATGACTTTGACATATTTTTTTTTTCTTGTTTCCAATAAATGACTTATGAGAAAAGGAGTTTCCTGTTTGTCTTTAAACGTTTTATTTTAAAGCCAATATTTAAACTTATTTTAAAGTTAAGCGTCCATTGGATCGGAATTGGAGCGCACGGAGCTTACGAAGCGTCGGTATTTACAAAATGCAGTGGACGCACCTTGCGTCCACTGCATTCGGATTTTACATCGGCAACAACTATTAAATATACTGTGTCGGCAATAAGACAATATCGTTATTTCGAGTAGGTACCTACCTAATAACTACAAGATACATGATGGCTTAATGATGGTTTTGAATGACCGTCTAAGGTGCCCTATACAAAATAATAATATGACGTTTGACGCTAGTTTGACGTTAGTAAGTAGGTCTGCTTTCCTTGATCTTTTTATTCTGTCACTGACAATTTTGTCAAAAGTATCAAAAATGGCGGCGGACGGTGACGAAGTGATTAGTGATCAGGAAAAAGTAAGAATTGTTTCGGATTTTATACTCCATTCTCCGCCTGGCGAATTCAACGAAGTGTTTAATGACGTGCGAGTATTGCTGAATAATGATACCCTGCTGAAGGAAGGCGCTAGTGGGGCATTCGCCCAATACAACAAGGATCAGCTCACGCCCGTACGTCTCGAAGGCTCAGAGCTCCATACACTTATCACCGACCACAATGACCTCGGGGCGGGAAGGTTCTTCGACCCTCGCTCCAAGCGATCCTTCAAATACGACCATTTACGTAAAGAAGCTTCCGAATATGAGGCATTCGAACCGGACCGTGTCGCCGAATCTTGGCGTGCTGCTCTGGATCTCGAACTCACGAATTACGTAGCGGAACATTATAAGCACGGCGCGAGCTTAGTCGTCGGTCGAGCACTAGAATCCGGTTCGGTAGCGTTAGTCGCGTGTATAGAAGACCATCAGTTTCAACCGAAAAACTATTGGAACGGTCGGTGGCGCTCCGTCTGGTCGTTAACAGTGGGCGGCAGTGCGGCCGAACTGCGGGGCATGCTGCGAGTGCAGGTACACTACTACGAGGACGGTAACGTCCAGCTGGTGAGTTCGAAGGAAGTGCGAGCCCCGATCATCGTGCAAGGGGAGGCGGCTACCGCCAAGGAGTTCGTGAAGATCGTGTGCGACGCGGAGAACGCGTACCAAACGGCCATCTCCGACAACTATAAGACGATGAGCGACACCACATTCAAGGCGCTGCGGCGGCAGCTGCCCGTGACGCGCACCAAGATCGACTGGGCCCGTCTCGTCTCCTATACAATTGGCAAGGAATTGAAGAGCCAATGATGTCCTGCCGCTGCGCTCTGAGCAGCAGCGATCGCTCCACGCCTCTGTACATATAAGAGTAAATCTTGTTCAAATATTTACTGGCATTTGGCCAGGTGCATATTTAACTATGAGTATATAGAGAAATTGCTATAACTGTTAAATTTGATTGCATTTTGTTACTCATGAAAGGATAATATGCTTTGGTGGCACCTGCTTTTCAGTGGTAACCGTAACTTTATTTTTTATAGAGATTTCGTTGGTCTGTACTTTGAAGTAGTTTTATTAGGCCCCTACATGATCACTATGTCCCAACGGTCATGCAATTTTTGTTTTTTATTTATGACTGTGATTGTATTATAAAAATTATTATAAATGTCAGATTAGGATACCGTAGAGCAGATTTTGTGGTCTTCATTGGTAGAATTCCATTGCCTTAATATATGTTTATGTTCAGGCCACTAGTACATGATAACTGTTGAAAAAACAAACTTTAGGTAGTTTAACCTTTTCAATTCTTTATTAGATTCAAGTACATTAAAGATATTCCATTCAAAATTTGTCATTTGATAGTTCAAAGTAATAGACATGTAGAAAGCCAGTTGTTCCTCAAATTTATTAATTCATTGACAGTATTTAATAATATTTAGTATACTTTTAAATATTTCTATGTTTGAAGAAATTAAAAGACAATTTTTATCAAGAAAGTTCTATCACATTTTTCTCTTGTTTTCTACAGAGTATCAAAAGTAGCCTCCTGTTTTTAACTTAAAATATAAAATGGGTGTAAAGATATAGTGTATCTAGATGGAACACAAAAAAAACTAATGCAATCACCAACAATCATTGCATGCACATACAACTACTTCAAAATGGCATTTATATTTGCTAAACACATTGTGTGAGCAATATTTTTTAATATTCAATATGTCAATTACCTTACATTATTTTAAACATCACTATAATATATTTTTCTGGTAATCCATCCAATTCATTTAATTCAGTATTATTTACAATCAGTGGTGATAAAAGAAGATGTAGAAATAATATTGTATACAAATAATAATCTATTGTGTTACATTTGTAGTTAAAATAAGGTTATCACACAGAATACAGAACATCCAGAATGAGTGTTCGATCACATTGTATGCAGCGCACTGTAACCAAAATCATGGCAAAACACCGCTCCGCCCACACTTTACTCTTTACACTTAAACAAATCACTTTATAATGTTACAACAATTAGGTATTCAATAAAAATTAATTGAAAAAAGTTGGATAAAATATTCCGTTATTCTGTGGAAACATATTATGTGTGGATAGCTATTCCAATTTGGAGTAGTTGTGACGTCTAGTGAAGCCGTCGTCGTTCAAGCGTGTTGACGGTTTCTGGATGATTTCTGTATTCTGTGGGTTATCATGAAGAAGGAAACCTCAATAATTGTTAGTAATTACTATGAGTAACATCTTAAAGTATTGTCAGTACTATAAATATTTAAAATAGCATTTTACGTTTGAACTATAAGTGTATAATGTGAATATTACTTTTTGGAGTATAACAATCAATAAGAACAATGAGTCTGAAAGGAGTGTTCTACATTTTCTATTGTCACCAGCCGATTGCCCGTTCTTAAATATTGCTTGCATAATACACATTTGACAGTGGAGAAGAGTATTGGATGATAATGGTGCATTTTATTGTAATTAAATGTCCACATAGCTTTAATGCGGATTTTATGAGCGACTAGCACAATGTTGATTTAATCATAAAATTGTGGATTTGCTCAATGCGAAAATCGGTAGATGAAAAAAATATTTTCCATATTGTTTTCTGCATTGAGACTTGTGTATGAAAAAACTTTTTATATCTCAATATATAAACGCCGATAAGGTTTATTTTGTAATTATTATAATTTAAAGAACGTAAATTAAAACTTCAAGTATTCTGTAATGTATGATTGAATTCATTTGAATAAAAATATATATTAAAATGTTGCTAATAATTTTTTTATTATATTTATCACCATGCTCAATAATGCTTCATCTAAACATTTATTTAACCCAATTAAATTAGTTGCAGTGTTATGGTATTATAATGTACAAAATAGTTTTCTAAGTATAACAATATAGTTTGCAGCAGGAAAACTACATACCTATCTACCTCAGGAAAATACATTATATGTTGGCATAGGCACATATTTAAGTTTTATTAGTGAATTTGTTAGGTTTCCCTATGCTGTGAATTAGTTGTGGCATACCTACCGCTTACCCAACTTTCTATTGCATTTGCGCTTAACTCTATTGCTTGTATAAAACAGAAACCATTATTTAATTCTAAGATAATCCCAAATCATGCATAATTATTAAATCAATTATTTTATTCAGTATTGATATTTAAACTTCTTTCTGAGTGTCGTGTCGACATGATGCCTATTGCCTACCACCGCGCCGGTTCGGGAACTAGACCGACGAGAAAAACCGGCGTAAGAAACTCGCGCGAGATATCTTTTATCAGAAAGATGCAAAATTGTTATTAAGAAAAAAAAGAGGTTTATAACAATGTTATGACTTAAACTTTATAGCAAGTTTACAATTTATTATTATATTAAACCAAGAAGTAACCTCATATGTATTGGTTAGTATTGAGTTCAAACAAGTAAGTATATTTTGTGTGATGCAGTCACGGATTCCGTGGATGCAGTGAATGACGTCATGACTCATGGCGAGGTGCGTCGCGTCCCAGGACGTGTGAGTCATTGTTATCACTTGTCGATTGCTTACAAGTTCCACCATTCAACATTCACTGTATCCACAGGTGTATTTCTCGGAAACGAGTTTTAAGCTGACAGTAAGCCCTGCAATAAGTAGGTAGGTAGGTAGGTAATAATAATATGGCCTCTGTGTACATACACAGAGGCCATATTATTATTAACTAACATTAGTTTTAACATGGCTTTATCTCAAGAAGGCCATAAAAATAATAACTACTATTGAGATAGTAAATTAAGTAAGGCAAATAAAGTTGTCAATATACTTATTGTTTAGATTCCAATATTGGGCGTAAACACTGTAAATAATAATATAACCTAACCAAGAGCATGTCAGGACATGTCTAAGGAGGGTTCCGTAACTATAAACGCGTAATATGCTTTTTTTTAAATTACTCCAAAAGTTACTGTCCGATTTGGTTCAAAATAATTTTCCTAAAGAGTTTTTAGCATGATCTATCAGCATGGAAATTTGCAAGTTTCTATCTCCTATAGTTTAAAAATGCTAGGGGGGGGACCAACTTACAAACTACTCTGGACTCTGGAGGCCGATTACTCGAAAATGGTCAACTTTATAAAAAAGTAACGTATGAAACCTTGCCTTTATTTTAAAAGACCTATTCTACGATACCCCACACGATGGGGTAGAGTGAAAAAATATTTTTCATCCCCACTTCACATGTATGGAGAGCCACCCCTAAAATATAAAATTATTATTTTTTTATGATCCCGAAATCGTGATCTATATACAATCTATAACTGCACCAAATTTCATCAATTTATATTCATAATTACCTATAGGAGCTAGAGGCGCGGACAGACAGACAGACAGACAGACAGACGGACAGAGCGAAACTATAAGGGTTCCTTAAGTATTACGGAACCCTAATAACTATATAAATGGGTGTGCCTCTACCAGGAAACTGATAAAAATAACAAAGGACGTTCAGTTTGTAATGTAGCGATATGATACTTATAGCATTTCAGAATACCTACTCTTGTTCAGATCCAATTATAACGATGATTGAATGTAAACCTAAACAAAATATATATACCTACAGCCGAACGTATAAGCGCCTCTTTTTCTGGAAGTCGGTTAAAATTATAAATTCGACCAAAGTAATGTGTTATTGTGTTTCTTTATTGTGCGATAAATAAGTTACCTGTATTTAAATTGGTAGCATTATTTGCTTTATACTATGAAGATTTGTTCTGTCAAATGTACACCATCCTTAGTTTAGAAATCTTTGGCCCAAACATAATAGTATTATGATGTACTGCTTAAAACTGTTCTAAGATACATAAGGGCCTGCCCACACGTACCACAACCACACCTCACCGACATGACAAAATGCGGTCAAGCTTTGGTTAGGTTAAGGTTGCGATACCGTACCGAAAAATGTTAATATTTGTTATGAATTACCATATAAGTAGGCAGATACTTGGTGTCGCTGGTGGTTGCGTTGTGGTTGCGATGTGGTTGCGATGTGGTTCACACGTAAGGTTACGTGTGAACCACATCGCTGTGGTTCACACGTTCACACACACCGGTCAAGCTGTGGTTCCACAGCTTGACCACCTTTTGTCGCGTCGGTGTGTGGTTGTGGTACCTACGTGTGGGCAGGCCCTAATGGTAATGAGGTTTGTTATCGGTTAATGAACCTGACTAGTGGCTGATGAGGAATGGAGCACACGCTATTATGTGCGGCACGAACCCAAACGCACTTGATGTGAAGTGGAGCCGGGTATACCAGATGCATCGTCATCGAGCATCGCTACTTACTCAATGCTTTTATCATGTTGAATGTTAGAGCCCGTTTACACTAGCGATAAAAGCTGCGAACTCTTGTGTGGCCATTATAATAATTGAAGCGCCAACTATTGTTTAGAATCATAATCAATAATTAATAAATTCTGCTTCTCGCTAGGTGGCGATTTTGTATTCAGTTAATTACAGTTTTTAATTACAATAAAACAAAATACAGTTAATAAAGTATTTAGTTTCATTGTTAATAATTTTAGATGTACAGGTAGTTATCAGGGTTGTATATCATAAAATGAAATACGTCAAGACACATAATAGTTTTAATAAAAAAAAAATAGATTGCGAATTCATCTTAATTAAATAAGTACTAAGTAAGTAATTATATTCTATGAATAAATATTATTGTACAATATTCAGTCTTACTCCTTCAAACAATATTATAAATATAAACAAACGACTTAAATAGAAGATTACAGTAAAATAGAAGTCGCGAGAATACCAACATTATTACCTATTCTCTTTATATCTTAATCCTACTACCTACTATGGATGGATGGATGTTTGAGACTCATTCTAGACTCACTACTTAACGGATTTTGATAAAATCTGGTATGGTAAAAGGTTCTGGATTATAACATAGGCCACATTTTATCTTGAAAAGGTACAGTGATCCCGTGGGATACTGTATATACGCGGGCAGAGCCGCGGGCAAAAGCTAGTGATATTATAAAGTCGATCTAGCTAATTTTATTTTTGATTGATATGGCATAATAATTGATTGAATATTATCCAGAAGACCTTTTCTTAAACTGATCATATTTTTATCGCAGCGGTCGCGCTCCAATCGTCATAATGAGAAGGGGCCTTTAGTGTTTCGTGGTTTATCGTACAATAACATGTTGGTTGATATAAACATAATTTGGAATAAATAGAGGTTCAATCTGCCACTGAGTCTGCAATGGTTGATCTGAAAATAAAGGAAAAAATCAACTGTTTAAAATATTACGCTCACTTTCCTGTCACACGTTTTTCCAAAAAAGTTCGAAAAGTTCGCACGGCCGCCGGCGGCGGTTTTTTCGAACTTTTTAAACGAGACTTAGTAAATTCTTATAATTATGTTGATAAAGTTCAAAATTATTTCACACTAAAAGTGCTCCTCGCGTCGCTGCCGGCTGCTGCCATTTCGACGTGAATCGACCCTTACGGATTCCAGACAGGCAATTCTGCTAAATAAAACCTGAATTCATACAATTACAATCAAGTCCCGATACGCTAAAACTATCAAACGGTGTTTTTATAAACGTTAAGCCAACGTGAAACGCGCTCTGAATGAAACGTCATAAAATGCGTTCAAGCAAAGTAAAATGAAAGTTTACTTTAAATACAAGAATTGAGGTTCAGATCATAATATTTTTTTTTTTTGTTTAATTCGTCCCGAAATGGAACAGGCTAAGGTCTTAGACCATACTGCCTCGTCTGTCGTTTGAGGTATTTCTTTGTCTTATTTCTAAATCGTCAAGTCCAAAGTCTAGTCAAAGTCGAAATAAGTAGTCAGGGTAGTCAATTAGTCAAGTCAGTCGATTCAGTAAAGTGGTAGACGCTTTACTGAAACTTCCTAGGGAGTTTTGGCGGGAAACCCAATTTAGCACGCATTTTGTAGAATGTATCACTTTTCCACACTAATGCACCTCAACGAATAATTAATGGTTAATATTCCACCACTATAACACATTAAAAACCGAATTAACACGAATTTAGAAAAATAATACAGAAACACAACATTGCTGATTGACTTTCCCGGCAAAACTCCTCAGATCATAATAATATAGTCTCAGCTTTACTTTGATTTTTTTTTTTAATTTATTTACCAAAAATAAAGAAGATACAGATTAACGGCTTCATATAAACAGCATTAAAAACCACTGCGGTTTGTCCAATGCTGCATAAAGTCGTATTCGCAATTCTACTCTAGATACACAGTTGGTTAAGTTAGTTAGGTACTGGGGCATTTCACGTCAAGCGGACAACCAAAAAAAGGTGAGGTCGTGAATTTTGTTTATATTCTGGCCAGTTATACTTCTAGGTGACGTAGATGTGTACACACAATATTTTTTGCGTATCATACTTTATTGCTGAGTTATGAGCTTTTAAAAATTTACTAAGAGTGAAGTGCATTATTTTTGGATGCTTATTAATTATATCAATTTATTGGTAACAAAAACTAAAAATTATTGTACCTATCTTGTAGTTAAAAATTTTAAATTTAAATTTTTTTGGTCGAATTCTAAATTTGAATTTTTTTTGCGTATAGTAAACTGGAAGTGAACATTTCAAATCGATATTTGACTAACTTCGACCATTTTTAAATTAAATATTTTTACCTTAAATTAAAGCTTTAAATGTACTAATTCTTCACAAAAAAAATTAGAAAGTGATCTCTAATAGTTTAAGACTTAGAGCATATAGAGTACATCCACATAGCTTTACTAAACTGCATAAACTATAATATAACTAGGTACGTTATTTTTGGATGCTTAATATTTTCATCAATTCATTTGTAATAAAGAACAATAATAAGTGTTTCTTATAGCTAAAAAGTTGTAATTTTTATTTTTTTATCGAATTCTTAATTTGAATTTTTTTTTAACTTTTTAACTACAAGAAACAATAATTTTTAATTCTTGTTACCAATAATAACTTATTTTAAACTCTTACCTGATTGAACGATGAAATCTTTAGGGGGTAGCACCACTGACGGCACTAGTCCTTCGAGACCGGAAGGCACCTCCAAATCGTAGCTTACTTCATGAAAGTTAGACAAATGCGGTGCGTCTGTAGCAACTACATCTTGATTTCGCTTATTACCGAGTTCATTTACTTGAATATCATCTTTAGCTTCAACGCCAGTATTTGGACGTTCTTTATAACTCTCACTTGCATCATTTTCCTTTATTTCATCTTTCTGACCTTCGCTTATCACTCCATTGTTCTCTTGTATGGTATTATTCAGTAATTTTTCACTATCTTGAGCAATACTAACATTACTTTTTGTTATTATTTCGTTCAGTGTTTCATCTACAGTTTTACTGGTTTCCTTGATTTCTGTCTCTGTAAGACTTATATTTTTTTTGGCAGTTGTATTATCTACTGATTTACTTATTTCATCAACTTGCGTAGTTTCAGTAGAATTCTTAGCACCTAAGTCTTGTATAGTTTCTTTATTATTATCAAATGATTCTACATTATCAGTCAATGTTACATGTATTTTGGATGACGAAGTATTTGCTTCTTCTTTGATAATGTTGTCGTATGTTGGATAGTCCAGTGGTATACCCTCAGGAATGTCATCGAATGAGAAATCATCGATGATAAGGATTTCATCATCATCCGGGGACTTGGCTGAGTTGAACAGATTGTCGGTGGATGAATATTTTGGTTTACGTTGGCTACTGTCGTCTGTGGGAGCTGGGCAATCTTCGGGAATAGTAAATGTCTGTAAACAAAATATTGATTAGTTTTTTAAGTACAAGCAAATAATAATAGCTTCCCACACCGATTTCGGTGACGGTGGCCGGTTTCATTGAAACCAGGCAAACTACGCAGGAGTTATTTTATTGTGCCCGAGTGCAAGCACTCTACATTCCTTTTACTCTTTAAACCCAGTGGGACGGATAGCCGACACGACTGGCGAGAGAGATCAGGCGCAGGTCCAACTTTTTACATGTCCGTCCGTGATCCGACGCATGGATCATCTTTCTTGTCACACAATCAGGTGCAGATGCAGCCTGCATTGTCCTAACCAAACTTGAAAATAACAGTTTTCATTGTTCCAATACGGAAATCGAACCCACGACGTCCGTGTCGAGAGCTAAGCTCTAAACCACTGGACCACGGAGGCTGTTCAAAAGCTGAGGCTGCAAAACAACAAGCAGATAGTGAATTAACAAATAAAACATAATTTGAAATTTACTACAAAGACGCAGAATTGACGAACTTATTTTAATTATTATCAAGGACAATTTTAGTAACAGGGAGGATATTAGTAAGGAAAAAGGTAGTAGGTATATTTATATAGGTATAGGTATATTTATTTAACAGCCTCCGTGGTCTAGTGGTTTAGAGCTTGGCTCTCGACTCGGAGGTCGTGGGTTCGATTCCCGTATGGGAACAACAAAAATGTTGTTTCCAAGTTTGGTTAGGACAATACAGGCTGATCACCTGATTGTCTGATAAGAAAGATGATCCATGCGTCGGATGGGCATGTAAAAAGTCGGACCTGCGCCTGATCTCTCGCCAGTCGTGTCGGTCTTCCGTCCCACTGGGTTAAGAGAGTAAAAGGAAAAGAGAGTGCTCTTGGGCACTATAAAATAACTCCTGCGTAGCTGGCCTGGTTTTCAATGAAACCGGCCACCAGTCACCGAAATCGGTGTGGGGAGCTTATTATATTTATTATGGTAGACAAAGGTACTTAGTAGTAATATGATATTATTGTATGTCTTTGCTCGCGATTTCACTTGTGTTTAAATGCGGATAAAAATACTCCCGTTTCAACTCTGAGAGCGAGAAAATAACTATCCCCATTACTTTCAGAGTGCCAACCACATTAGTGGTTTGAACTGTGTAAGACATCAGTCATGTAACGATTGTCTTACATCCATGGGCGTAGCCAGGGGGGGGGGGGTTTAGGGGGTTCAAACCCCCCCCGAAATGGGCCGGCTGGTCCATGTGGATGAACCATATGCAGAGGCGTAATTAGAAATTTTGCGCCCAAGGCCAATTAACATATTTTGCCGCTCCATTAACCCTACTTGAAAGATGATTTTTTAAAGTTATTTTAGAAAATAAAATCAACAGCCTAAAACAGAACTTTAAAGTTAGTAAACTTGTCCTATATGTATGTGCTTATGTTAAATGCGTTCAAACTGAGAAAGCGAGCAAACGTTTTTTTACTTTTTAACATGTTAAAATCTTTTTATACTTTTTAGGGTTCCGTAATACTTAAGGAACCCTTATAGTTTCGCTCTGTCCGTCTGTCTGTCTGTCTGTCTGTCCGCGCCTCTAGCTCCTGTAATTATGAATATAAATTGATGAAATTTGGTGCAGTTATAGATTGTGTATAGATCACGGTTTCGGGATCATAAAAAAATAATTATTTTATATTTTAGGGGTAGCTCTCCATACATGTGAAGTGGGGATGAAAAATTTTTTGTCACTCTATCCCATCGTGTGGGGTATCGTAGAATAGGTCTTTTAAAATAAAGGCAAGGTTCCGTACGTTACTTTTTTATAAAGTTGACCATTTTCGAGTAATCGGCCTCCAAAGTAGTTTGTAAGTTGGCCCCCCCCCTAGCATTTTTAAACTATAGGAGATAGAAACTTGCAAATTTCCATGCTGATAGATCATGCTAAAAACTCTTTAGGAAAATTATTGTGAACCAAATCGGACAGTAACTTTTGGAGTAATTTAAAAAAAAAAGCATATTACGCGTTTATAGTTACGGAACCCTCCTTAGACATGTCCTGACATGCTCTTGGTTAGGTTATTAAGCCCTGAAAGAATGTTGTACTTTAGAAAAAAACAATAAAATCAATAGGCTAAAAGGGATCGCGAACCTATGGCACGGGTGCCTAATAAAACCTAACATAATAAGTTATTTGTCTTCTATTTTGCAATATCAGAAATTACGCTAATTTTACTTTAATTTAAATTACAAAATTATCCTATTTTCACAGTCTTTTAGGGTTTAAAATTTGAGCAGATTTAACCTATTAAATAGGAAAAAAATTTTGCTCGCTCGCTTCGCTCGCTCGCGTTTAACATAAAGAACATATTAGAACATATTATATTATTTAGTAGCGATTTTCTGTTTTAGCCGGTTCATTTGATGATATTTTTCCGAAGTTCACCGTTATTCAGTGTTTGAGTTTAACGATTGAATAGATTTTAACCTATAGAATGGGAAAAAGATTTTGCTCGCTCGCTTCGCTCACTCGTGTTTGGCTTACAGAACATATTACTATAAAATTTAGTACCGACGTTCAGTTTTAGACTTTTGATATTTGTATTTTTCGAATTACACAGTCTTTCGGGGTTTTGCTTTAAAGCTTAAACAGGTAAAAACGAAAATAATGGGCGCCCATTATTCTAATGTATATTATAAAATTATCCTATTTCCACAGTCTTTTAGGGTTTAAAGTTTGAACAGATGTAACCTCTTAAATAGGAAAAAAATTTGCTTGCTCGCTTCGCTCGCTCGCGGTTAACATAAAGGACATTATATTATTTATTACAGATGTTCAGTTTTAGCCGGTTGATTTTATGGTATTTTTCCAAAGTTCACCGTTATTCAGTGTATATTATAGTTTAACGTTTGAACAGATTTTGTCGTTTGAACCTGTAAAATAGGAAAAAAATTTGCTCGCTCGCTTGTTTTTGGCTTAAAGAATGTATTATAAAATTTACGAATTACACAGTCTTTTAGGGTTTAAAGCATAAACAGGTTAAAATGAAAGAAAAAAGATTCTAATGTGCCCAGGGCCTCTAATAGGTTATAATAAAGACAGCCCTGGTTATTATTATGTACTTGTAGTCGTCTTATTTTCTTGAACCCCCCCCCGAAACTAAAACCTGGCTACGCCCATGCTTACATCTAAGATTACTCATTACCTGAGTGTCCGCAACTTCGGGATGATAATAATCATAAATCTTGGCGTATCCAGGTTTGGTTTTAACCCGAGGTCCGACCACATGTATCTTGAAGCACTCGTGACCCGCGCGAGGAGTCGTGTCGGATCCGTCCCGTGTCCCGATGTATAAAGTGGCCTTTCCTCCGCTAGCGGACAACTCGATGCGACGTAATACTGAAATAGCGAGGAATTTGGGTTAGAAATTAGAATTAGACGTGATGTAGGAATATCGTCATGGTCTTTTAGTGTAATTATCAATCTTCGTCGCTGTTTAGTGGCGAAATATTATAATTATTATAGATCGGACAATTAAAAAGTTTGTTTACATAGGAATACATTTTTTATTTACGGTTAAATCTCATGATGACATAGGAGATTGGTCATTGGGGATGTTATGAAATAATGCTTTAAAATACCTAGATGACGTGGTTACCTATAATGTATTATGTACACTGATTAAGATCGGTGGTATCTATTATTATAAATTATGCAACCGAACAAGGGTTTCAAAATAATAGTATCACCGAAAATAAACAAGAAAAACTATAATTATTTCTGCGTTGGACACAAAAAAAATGAGCATACAATAATATATTTTGGTCCAGCGCAAAAGTGTCGTAATAGTTTTTCTTCATTTTGATATTACCGTCCGTAAAAGCAAGCTATGGACAAAACTTTGGCAGACTTACCACCAGGGTAGCCGTAGTACTTAATATTTTTCCGTATTTTATAATAGAACTTCTGAAAATTAACTCCTAACTACAGTGAAAGCTTTTATATCCACGTTTTTAACCCCCGACGTAATCAGAAGGGTGTTATAAGTTTGACATATCTGTCTGTGTGTGTGTCTGTCCGTGGCATCGTAACTCCCAAACTGACGAACCGATTTTGATCTAGTTTTTTTTGTTTGAAAACATGAACGTAAAAAAAGGCGGACACCGCTTCAGTAATATGAATAGTGAAGCAATCAAAGTAAGACGGCCGTATCGTAACGACACGTGCCGCACGCACACATTCACAGCAAAGTAAGACGATCGGCCGCCAGTACGCCAATGGCAATTATCCGTAATCTCACACAAACGTAAGTCACCGCCATTGTTGGGCTTCACTCAATTATGTACTTTTTATTATTTTCTTAGCTCACCTTCCGTCCGCCTTTTTTTACGTCCATGTTTGAAAGCTGACACGATCGAGTGTTCTTAGCAATAATTCATAGTCTTCGTCCATCCATCACCTTGCTCGCTTGACAATTCGGGGGTTATATAATTTTGTTTATTATCATAATATTTTCCCGATGCTTCTAGAATACAGAAAATGCGTTCATTTCCCTGAGAGAGCTGACCTTGACCGAGTGACCTGATCGTTGTTCAGGAGCGGCCCGTATCCCTCGGGTGCGAAGTGGAGGGAGAAAATGCGGATGTGGCTTTGTGTTATATGTGAGTTTTTGGATGTTAAACTAATAATAATAAAAATAGGAAAAGTTTGTTTGTTTGCATTGAACAGGCTCCGAAACTACTAGACTGATTTAGACTAAATTTGGTACATACATAGGTTAGACGACGGGGAAGGACATACTTTTTATCTTGACAAAATGTAGGTACGGTCCCCGCAGGTTTAACTTACATCTATACACTATACAGTTTGTCCTTATACACTATACAGTAGCCACTTTGTTATATGGTGAATAATAATGATACTGATGCTGGCTATTATTTAAGGGATTAGGGAAGCAATTAAAAAAAAAACACTAAGAAGTACAGGAAGGAAGGATTTCCTTCCTGTGCCTTTTTAATTACGTGGTCAAGTTTGAAAAATTAATTATTTTCTTTTGACATTTATAAAAATCACACATTTGATATATTATAGCTTTTTTATGTAAGTACATATATTATTAGTGATGCTTTGTAGTACGCAAATTTGTAGACACCTTTACGAATGTTCTACTCTCATACTACTACAAAAAACATCTGTAGTGAGAAAACCGTAAATTTTCCAGTCCAAGCCGTAACATTTTTAGTTCTGGAAATGGCAGTGTGTGGATGGAAGGATCATACTCTGAGGGATGTAACTCTTAAACTAAATTTCTAGAAATTCCCAGAATTGGTGTACGTTTTTTTAGACTTCTACTAAAAGTTGATGGATTAGTTTCCAAAAGATTTCCGTTGACGTCTGGACTCTGGACCCTGGATGAACCCATTTTTTCTTTATTGCTCTTTTCAAACTATACCTACCTGTAGTACACACACACACGCACACGCACACGCACACACACACACACGCACACCCGCGGGTATGCCACATCCACGTTTAGTGGCTGCCGCAACGTTCACAGCGGTGCACTATTGTCCTAGAATGCTTTTCACTCATCGCTGCCGCCGCTGCTCTAGTTGCGACTGTTCTGTAATCATCATCTTCCGGCGCTAAATGCTGTTTTAATTGAAAATGAACTAGCTTTACGTAATGTTTTCGTTTTTACTTATGGTATTTGGGTACGTTATACAGGTAGGTGATCTTAATTCATTTAAGCCATAGATATATAATATTAAAAAGAGGTAGATATGTTATAAACGCGTAAAAATGAAGACTCGAATTGGCCCGAGTCGGGCCAATTTTGGTTAGTGTGCTCCGTGAGTAATAGCGTGTTTTGTGTTACTATGCGACGTTGACATATTGACACGCGTCCCATGTCAATGTGTGTCGTGGCACAGAAATATTGTCAGTTTTGTAAGGAATAAAAATAATAATCAAAGATTTAGGCATAATTGATTCGCTCTCATAATGATTGATTTGTATTTCAATGACGGCATGCAGTTACAGTAGTACAATGAGGGTATTTCATATTTTTTCTGCCGCTAAGGGGCAGACCCAATGCCCACAAAGCGTCGTGTGGTGGCTTAAGGCCACGTGGACCCAATTTTACATGACTTTGAATCGATAATAAACAAACAAATAGTAACTTTAAAAAGCCAAAAAAAAAACACATTGTTGTTTACTTAATGTTCTTTAACAATTTGTGGTTCGAAACATAATATTGAAAACTTCACTCGATCAAAAATAATTCCGAAGAGGAAGCTAAATTTGAATATTTTTCTTTTTGTTCATGAAGTTCATGATAGTTTTACTTTCAAAAATCATATCTACGAAAAGCTAATAACTTAAAAAATAATAATTTCTGGTTACATTTTGCATGTTGGTTTAATTATTTTAACAATAAATTAATATTGAAATGCAGCGTGCGTATGCCGCTAGAGTCGCCCCACAGTCGCCCGCTAGGCGTTGACGAGGACAGACCTATGTCAGTTTTGCTAGCGCATGCCTTACCCGCGTATTTATCGAACAATTCTTTCGTTTCTAACGCAGTGTACGAAAGTCAGTTTGTTTTGTTTCTTTTTATTTTTGAACATATCATACACAATAACATGTTATATTTTATCGTCGCCGCGTCATTGCTTTTGCCAGATGAGACGACCTCTGTGGCTCAGTGATTGAGCGTGTTGGTGCTCAAGCCGGGGGTCGCGGGTTTGAATCCCGCCGAAGGAAAAAAAGTTTCCTGTGTTCCCGGGTCATGGATATGTATAATACAATAAAAATCTAAAGGAAAGTCAGTTTCTTTGTATTTTTTTATGTTTCTTTTTATTTTTGAACTAAATCTATACATCTATACATATATACATATATACAGATAAATATAATTGAAGTGTCTGTTTGTAATGTCAAATTAACAGCTTATCACTTGATGCATATGAAAGTATATTCGATACTAACAATAAAATATCAATTTTTAAAATTTTTGTCTGTCCGTCTGTCTGTCTGTCTGTTTGTTCCGGCTAATCTCTGAAACGGCCGGACCGATTTTCACGGGACTTTCACTGGCAGATAGCTGATGTTATAAGGTCTAACATAGGCTACTTTTATTTTAGGGTTCCGTATAAAAAATAGGGATCCGTTTTCGTTAGTTGCGGGTAACGAAGTTATGCAAACGAAGTTGCGGGCATCAGCTAGTTATACATATAACCATACACAATAACATGTTACATTTTATTGTCGCCGCGTCGTTGCTTTTGCCAGATGAGACGACCTCTGTGGCTCAGTGATTGAGCATGTTAGTGCTCAAGCCGGGGGTCGCGGGTTTGAATCCCGCCGAAGGAACAAAAAGTTTCCTGTGTTCCCGGGTCTTGGACATATAATACAATAAAAATCTATTGGAAAGTTTGTTTTGTATTTTTTTATGCTTCTTTTTATTTTTGAACTAAATCTATAGGTACAGATAAATAAAAATGAAGTGTCTGTTTGTAACCTCAAATTAACAGCTTTTCACATAATGCATCTGAAAGTATATTCGGTACTTACAATAAAATACCAATTTTTTAAAATGTCTTTCCGTCTGTCTGTCTGTCTGTCTGTCGGTCTGTCTGTCTGTTTGTTCCGGCTAATCTCTGAAACGGCTGGACCGATTTTCGCGGGACTTTCACTGGCAGATAGCTGATGTCATAAGGTCTAACATAGGCTACTTTTATTTTAGGGTTCCGTTTAAAAAATAGGGTTCCGCTTCCGTCAGTTAGGCGCAAACGAAGTTGCGGGCATCGGCTAGTTATACATATTATAACCATACACAATAACATTATCGTCGCCACGTCGTTGCTTTTGCCAGATGAGACGACCTCTGTGGCTCAGTGGTTGAGTGTGTTGGTGCTCAAGCCGGGGGTCGCGGGTTTGAATGCTGAAGGAACAAACATTTTTTCTGTGTTCCTGGGTCATGAATGTGTATTAAGTATACTAAAAATCTTAAATATGTGTATAATATAAAAATTATTAAATATATTTCTGTTGTCTGGTACCCGTAACACAAGTTCTTCGAGAACTTACCACGGGACCAGATTGACTTGGTGTGAAGCGTCCATACATATATTATTGTGTTGTGTATTATGAGAAAAAAGTAGCTGATGCGTGAAGTAGCCTTAGTACATTATTGAATAAGCCAGTAAACGGTTTTTATGAATTTGTAACATCTACCATCTTCTTTGCCGTACTTTTCGTTTCTTTTTATTTCGATTTCTGTTTTTACAATAATAATAATAAATAACTCCCCACGCGACATCCGAGTCGAGAGCCAAGCTCTAACCACTAGACCACGGAGGCTGTTCTATTTACAATAAAATATAAGGATACGAGCTCAACATCTGTCATGCTTGCCTTTGCAGAACACACCAAGTCACTCGCAAGTAGGGGTTGCAATCCGGATACTTCGAAATTCGAAAAATTCGAAAAATCCGGATTTTTCGATTTTTTCAATCTTGGTTACTACTATGAAAATTACATATTTTAATTGTAATTAGTATGTACTCTAGACGTACAATATTTGAATAAGGGATATAATTAATTGAGTGAACAAAAAATAAGTTGGTGACTGCACGTGAGCATACTGTATTGCTGAATTTGGCAGCGAATTAATATGCTGGCGACTAAATTACTTCAATCAATCTTGGTTACTACTATGAAAATTACATATTTTAATTGTAATTAGTATGTACTCTAGACGTACAATATTTGAATAAGGGATATAATTAATCGAGTGAACAAAAAATAAGTTGGTGACTGCACGTGAGCATACTGTATTGCTGAATTTGGCAGCGAATTAATATGTTGGCGACTAAATTACCAAACTGGTGAAATCACTCAAGTGACAAAAAATACAAAAATCGGCAGATAAAAAGTAGCGAAATTTAATCCAATTAGCACCGATAAGTTGGTGACCATTATACCATGTAAGTAGCTTATAAAGATTTGATTGATAAATTAATAGCTGCTGAAAATTCAATTTGCAAGCTACGGAAAATCCCAGTTTTGGATACTATTGGAGGTTTTTTTTCTTTGGTATGGGTATCGTTTTCAAGGTTTTTGGGGGTGCAGAATGATATGAAAATAAAATCCGTTTTAAAATTCCAAAATGGCGTATATTTTTTTTTATTAAAAATGGATGTCTTTTTCCATGTTTCATATGCTGATTATAAAATTGTCTTCCAATTTCATTTTCCAAAATGGAGACTATCCAATCTTCGTAAAATTAACATGTAGTTTGTAGAGGTACCAGCTATGTAAGGTATAGAAACTTTTCGAAATTCAGGATTTTCAAATTTCTTTTTTTGGCATTCATGAAAAAAATATGCGATTTCCGAGTTAAGGGGGAGGAAATTTTTATTATTTTTCCAGTAATAGTATTATTTTTCCGTTTCTAAAATAGAAGCGATTTTAGAAAAAAAATATGGCAATGTTCTACTTTGACACGAACAGTGTATAAAGCTATAGAAATTTTGGAAAATTCAGGATTTTCAAATTTCTTTTTCTTCCATCGTGAAGAAACTATGGTGTTGCGGGGTTCTTAAGGGGAGGAAATTTTCATTATTTTTTCAATAGGATGCACCGTTTCCGAGATAGAATCAATTTTATAAAAAAAAATTAAATGCTCTACATTGAGATACGAGGGATATATAAAGCTATAGAAATGTTGGAAAATTCAGGATTTTCGAATTTCTTTTTCTCTCATCTTGAAGAAAATATATGGTTACGGAGTTATTAAGGGAGAGGTAATTTTCATTATTTTTCAAGTAGGATGCACCGTTTCTGAGATAGAAGCCATTATAGAAAAAAAAATACGATAATGCTCTACTTTGAGATACGAACGGTGTAAAACGCTATAGAAAATTTGGAAAATTTAGGATTTTCAGATTTTTTTTCTTCCATCATGAAGAAAATATGATGTTGCGGAGTTTCTAAGGGGGAGGAAATTTTCATTATTTTTCATTAGGATGCACCGTTTCCGAGATAGAATCTATTTTATTAAAAAAATATAAATGCTCTACATTGAAAAACCGGGGCCGGGATGCATAAAGCTATAGAAATGTTGGAATATTCAGGATTTTCGAATTTCTTTTTCTCCCATCATGAAGAAAATTTGAGGTTGCGGGGTTACTAAGGAAATTTAAAATGGATGACTTTTTTGTAATCAGCACCCCCAGAAACCAACAAAGGGACAACCATATTATTTTTATAAAATTAAGTATGTCCGCCATATTGGAATTTCAAAATGAATGTCATTTTCGTATCCAGCACCCCCAAAAACTTGGTAACGACACCTATGTTAATTTTGCGAAAAATGAATAACCGTTATTTTTAAATTTCAAAATGAATCTACCCAATATCTACACCAAGTCGAGGAAAATTAAAAATTGGGAATTTTGTACGCTCCTTTGTTTTTTTTTATGTGCGCTGGTTTTGCTGCTTGTATGTTTTTTGAGTTACCTACATTACGGAAAATATATGTACCTATTCTTAAATTAAATGTGTACTCACAAATTGTCGCCAAGATGGTTATTTGTTCGCTAATATAATATCAGTCTGCCAGTTTGGAATATTCAGTGGTATTATTTAGTCACCAGATTTGTAATTTTTTATTCCTTACATTCTTTAGCCAACATGGTAATTTAGTATTCAATATTCGGTATTTTCACATCCAAAATTTAATTGTTTTGTCGTGATTGTTTTAAACACTTACGGATTTTGTCACGGTTTACGTTTTACGGTTACGTTTACGTAACGCGACAAAATCCGTAAGTGTTTAAAACAATGAACAATATTCGCGTAAACATAAGAAATAAATATGTTTTGTCGTGAGTTTAAATACATGCCTTTGGATAATTTGATATTATTTGTTGTCCTGTTGAAATTGTTGACACATTTTTCCATTTATTCAAGTTATTTGGTAGAACATAGTCAATCCATTAAATGGAAATGCGAGGGATGAAGATCTGTTAAAATATTATGGCCGCTATATATGTATACTAGCGACCCGCCCCGGCTTCGCACGGGTACAATACTGATACTAATACTACAGATAACAGAATGTCTTTAAACCTCTAACAAAACGGGTGAAATTTAGTCAAAACAAACAGAAACAAATTAATATAGGTACCTACTATGCTAATACTTAATGAAATAAGTAAGTGGGTATACTTTTATCGTATGAAATACCTACACTTTTCAGAACTAACAATACAACAATCACTAAATAAATAGTTACTCAAGTATCTATCCATCATAGTTACAACGAACACAAAACAAAAAATTTACTCATAGATCTAAACTCGCACGCCTTGGCGACGACGCGACGCCCACTTCGCAACGGGCCGTGCAGCAGAAATCGTAATATTTTAATTTCGCCATAACTTCAAAACCAAACATCCAATTTTAATCATTAAAAGACCAAATATTATCTACATAAACTGTACTTAGTGATGAAATAATTTATTTTGATAAGGATTAATAGCATGAGTAAAATAAACGCGTTTAAATGTAGTCCAAAAAAAATTCAAGATTTCTAAATAAAAAAATGGTTGTTGTGCCTCACTCGACATAGATAGGTATAGTGTGTCGCAGACTTTTTTGTAGATACTTATAAGATCTACAATTAATTAGAACATTTTATGGTTCTATCTTTTATAGTTTAGGCAGCGTACGCAAAATAAGTAACTTTTCTGGTTGATTTTTTACACCTTGTGTCCGAAAAACCCAAATATCTTACGGAACCCTATTTTTTTCCAAAATAAAATTTAGCCTATGTTACTCGTGGATAATGTAGCTTTCGAATGGTGAAAGAATTTTTGAAATCGGTCCAGTACTTTTTGAGCCTATTCATTACAAACAAACAAACATACAAAGTTTTCCTCTTTATAATATTAGTATAGATGTATGGACTGTTTCTAAGATACTTACAATTTTATATTTTTTCAGTAGTAGTACAGTTCATTAATAGGTGATCCAATTTATAAAAACACTGAATATGGTTTCAGTTTCAATTGCACAAGTAGTAAGAAGTATAATAAGCAAATCCAAACCCAATTAAAGCTTTGTATTTTTATATTTATTGAATTCTTACTAACGAAAGTCGAAACATATTATTGCAATTTTAATTTCTACAATCATAGAATGCCAAATTAATATGACAGCTTAAAAAGAAATGTAGTGGTTTAACTATATTTAATTATCTTCTAAATAATGAATATCTAAGTCCAAATACCTAAATATTATCTCTATGATATCAGGAATAAGTTTTGGAGTCGATAATACCTGACTGGTTGGTTTAAGATTAGAGAGAGTTTTGCCGAACGAGTCAGTAGCAAAACTAAATGAAAATCAACGCTCCTGTTTTTGCGTAGAAATAATTATTTTTAGATAATATTTTAAAGATAAGATATAGGTGTCAAAAATAGCACCAACGATTTGTGTAAACCACTGTTATTTTTTTAAGTAATGTAGTTTTCATCTTATAGCGGAAACTTCAAAGTGCAATGAAGAGTAAGATGTTACTGTTTATTTGTAAGTAAAATGTTAAAATAAAGATCTTACAACAGTTATAGGTTTTAAATTGTGCTTAGAATTGCTTATTGTACTTCTGTTAGTTATCGAGGGAATTAAAAGCACCATTTACGTGTTTAATTATTACCCAAACAGGTGGGTGATTTTTACTTTCAATAACTCAAAAGTGGTCCAATTTCGTCCATACAAAATTATTTGTTCAGCCCCATGCTTCAAATGATTTGTCTTCACTCCCCGGATCTCGATTTAAAGGATTTTCAGTTTCCTACGTTTTATTAAACTGTATTAATTTTCCTACGTTAGTACTTTCACATAGAAATGGAACTTTACGAAAACGGTAGTGGTGAATATGTAAAAAAAGCGTTAAAAAGATCACAGGCTATTCCAATTTTTTATAATTCTTTCTGCTGGAACATTTAGTAAATAACAATATATACATACCTTATTTAAAATAAAATACTAACTATAAAACTGAACATTGTAGGATTTGAAACGTAATCAAAAATATTTCTAAAAATAAAAAAAATTAATATAATTAAGTATATAATTTTGATATAATCTCATTATGTTTTTATTTATTCAGATTGTAATTCTAATACTTACAACTTAAAATCAGAATTTATTTAAATTAAATTATAAAAAAGTAACTCTTTTTTTTACTAATGAGTGTAAGTTTTGTTACAACATAGTAGTAAAATAAACATTAAAGTTTTATAAAATATGCAACAAATTTAAAAAAAATGAAAAAATCTGAATTATCCGGATAATCCGGATTTTTGGGAGAAAAAATTCGGAAATCTGGATTTTCAAAAAGTCAAACGTTTGTGGAGTTTTGGATTTTGCGGCAAGTGGCAAACGTGCGGACTCGGCAGTAGGAATACATTTTTTGCAAGTGCCTGCCTAAGTAGTTACCATCAAATCGTCAGCGCCTACCTGATACAGTATTATTATCTCACGAAACGACACGTACTTTAGTGAACACACGAGCTAACGATAGGTACTCGTCTCCATGCACACATCGAACACAGCGTGTTTTTATACTTGTAACAGAACACACTGCATAGAAACTGTCAAAATAATTGAATATAATTTAATCATTTTTTACTTAGGTAGGTACCTACCTATAATATCTATTCAAATTATGTGTGCTATGTGTTGCATTAAAACAGTTATCTATGGATTTTATTATCTTTTTCAATACAAATAATAAAATAAGATGACCTACTGCCGACACGACTACACTGTAACACTTTGGGTTCATGTAAGTTCACGCCGGCGACGTAGGCGCGCGGCTCGCTTTGCGGCAATTGCGGGCAACTCTTGGAAGCGTTAAATGCCTATTTCGCTTGGTCTTCGTGGCCTTAAGTGGTATCAAAAACTTTTGTTACCAGGCGGCGCTCGGTAGCCCGATGGTCCTTGTCGTGTCAAAAGGCTGTCAGATGTCACGAATTCAAAAACCCTCATTGACAAAGACACGTCAATTTGATAGTACCTACATTAGATGTTACCCACGACTTCGTGCGCGCAAAAGTTAATTTCGCAGAAATCGTACATTTTCCGCGTTAAAAAGTAGCCTATGTCCATCCCCATGGTCAACTCTACAACTCTACCAAATTTCATGAAAATCGGTCCAGTAGTTTCGGAGCCTATTCAATGCAAACAAACATTTCCTCTTTATTGTGTTAGTATAGATATTAGAAAATCTAACCGCCCTTACACACGCGCAGCAGCTCCGAACGCGTCACCGACTTTACATTTTAGGCTCATTATACACCGAATTCCGAAACGAGACGATACGCGATTCGACTGCGACTGATGGAAAGCAACTTCCGTCGCCCATGGACACTCGCAGCATCATAAGAGCTGCAAGTGCGTTGCCGGCCTTTTAAGAGGGAATAGGGTAATAGGGGAGGGTAGGGAAGGGAATAGGGTAGGGGATTGGGCCTCCGGTAAACTCACTCACTCGGCGAAACACAGCGCAAACGCTGTTTCACGCTGGTTTTCTGTGAGCCCGTGGTATTTCTCCGGTCGAGCCGGCCCATTCGTGCCGAAGCATGGCTCTACCACGTGAACATTTTTAAAAGGCACACATTTAACTGATGACTATTGAATTACAATAATGGTTATTAAAATAAACTAAATGGATATATATTTTAGTGATAAATCTTCATTTCTGAGCCTCAAAATAATGTCGGTCATTATTTAATCTATTTACATACATACATATAATCACGCCTTTTTCCCGTAAAGGGGTAGGCAGAGACCACTTTTTGCCACTTGCTACGATCCTTACATACTCGTTTCGCTTCGTTCACTTTCATTCTTACCATCCATTCCTCCTCTTACATTCAACGTAGCGAAGCGGCTCTCCATGGTCCGCTTTTCACCTCCGCGAGAAACGAGACGTGATGGGTGGTGAACCACATCGCCGCCATTTTGGATAATTAAATTATTTTTATGGTTATCCATTGCGTTTCCACGGATTGGTGGAGAGGGTAGGATAGGGAAAGGGAAGGATAGGTGGTGTGGAAAGGAAGATTGGTAAGTTAGAGTGGGAAATAGGAAATGTAGGATATTACCGCCCAGGAGGGCAAGGGATAGGACAGTAATAGCTAGGGAAGCCGGGGTCGCATACCCGTATACTATACCACAACTACCGGACAGGTAAGTTGGGATGAGTATCCCATGATATTTAATCTATTTGGGCCACAAAAATATATAATATTGGCATTTTTTTATTTTAGCTTCGATAAAATCAGAAATGGAAAATCTGTTTTTTTTTTCGTATAAATTTACAGACGTTTTGAACGTAATAAAAATGTTCTATTTTTCTAACCTAACCTAAACCACTTTTAAGAGTTCCATAGTAATTAGTAACTAGAAGGAATCCTTATAGTTTCAAGTTATGATCAATCATTAAAAAGACCAATGATTATTTTAGCGTAACATCTATTGATAGCTGTTTACAATTTTCCGCGAATCAAGTTACGTGGCCAAAATAATTTAAAATAGTATCAAATATTAAATTAATCACCAATTCATTTAATATTTGATACTCAATTATATATTTCCCTTTTAAAATAGTGATTCGAAATTGAACTTTAATAATAGTAATAAATAATCAGTAGGTACTTACTTAACTATACAAGAACAATACTCTTCACTTTTGCAATGAAATGTGCATTTCATTGTAAAAGTGAGGAGACAGTTTAATATTCCCCTATTATAGAGCCCTAAGCAGACAGTTTAATATTCGAACTCTTGCAATTAAACGTGTCGTAAAGTCGTAATGCACATACAAGACACAAAAGAAATCATTGCATTATTCTGTTTTAATACCTACTCTACCTTAGCTCACAATAAGTCTCTGGGAGTTATGTTACTGAACTTAATATAACTTGTATCTAGATCTAGGGCATATTAAAGTTATATCCTTGACTTACTTACAGGGGTAGTACAGTAATATGGTAACCTTTGCATGTGTTGAAATATATTGATTATCTTTACATGTGTGTGCATGTAACTTACATCTCATGAACCTGTGGTAATAATATTTGTCGTTTCACCAAGATAACAGCAGATATTATAATCCATTCATATCCAAATTCCAATATAATCTAAACGTAAACGAAGTAACAATAGTTCCCTACAATGCTACTAAATTAAATGTCACTTGTTTGCAGTGCAATAGAGAAAATATACAATGAAACATTCGTTTGGTGATTTATTGAATTCTATCTTTTTGCTAACCCGCACTAGAATACAATAATTTATAAAATACTGGAATTCTATTCATAACAGCGCGGCTGTACTGCGCGGCGGGCGCGTGACTTTCAAAGCCGACGCGTTGTTCGGCAATGTGAGAGTCTCCATGCGTAGTGTGAGTTGGCAGAAAGTGTCAATTTTTCTGTAAATCACGTAAATGTTTATTTATGCACACTGTCATTACATATTAGTAATATTATTGCGCAATATTGCTGTGGGGTTAAATATTTCATTCGGATAAAAGTATCACTCTGTATAGTCAATGTTACCTGGGCTATTATAATACGGACCTCATTCATTAAAATCGAATCACTACTTTAGCGCTACGATGGAACAAACATACATACAATGCGATTCAAATGAGAATAGGATCGAGTCTGCGCCATATTGTTTCGAATTTAGACTGTTATGATAGTTAAATTTATGTTTAGATACTATACCTATTAATATTTAACGTTTATTCGATGCATATTTCTGCAAATCGCACTTTTCAAGTGATATTTGGCAGAAAAATGTCATTGACGTTCCTATTCTCATTTGAAACGCATTATACATACATAGCCAAAATCCTTCCCCTTCCTTGTTTCGCCGTAGCTGGGTACAAAGGGCAGACTTTTCACCCCGAGTTAGTTTTTAGTTACGTTTGTACTTTGTAGTTACAAAGACAAATATAAAGTGCTCGAGGATTGTAGACCGCGTGTAGGAAGGACCCTTCGTCACGGGGTGACAGTGTGAAGTTATCTCGTGTTTGTTATAAGAGGGTGTCTGGCATACAATTTTTGGGTTCCGTAGGTTTTTAGGGTTCCGTAATACTTAAGGAACCCTTATAGTTTCGCGCTGTCCGTCTGTCTGTCTCTCTGTCTGTCTGTCTGTCTGTCCGCGCCTCTAGCTCCTGTAGTTATGAATATAAATTGATGACATTTGGTGCAGTTATAGATTGTGTATATATCACGGTTTCGGGATCATAAAAAAATAATAATTTTATATTTTAGGGGTGGCTCTCCATACATGTGAAGTGGGGATGAAAAATATTTTTTCACTGTACCTCATCGTGTGGGGTATCATACGTTATTTTTTTATAAAGTTGACCATTTTCGAGTAATCGGCCTCCAAAGTAGTTTGTAAGTTGGTCCCCCCCCTAGCATTTTTAAACTATAGGAGATAAAAACTTGCAAATTTCCATGCTGATAGATCATGCTAAAAACTCTTTAGGAAAATTATTATGAACCAAATCGGACAGTAACTATTGGAGTAATTAAAAAAAAGCATATTACGCGTTTATAGTTACGGAACCCTCCTTAGACATGTCCTGACATGCTCTTGGTTAGGTTTTTAGTTAATTCGCGAAATATTAAATTAAATACAATTTATTTCGGGCTGCATAGGCCCATATTATAAATTTACCTTATAGACTAACATACATATTACTATTTAAAGTGCCTCTCACATTATCGTGCGCTATTCGCTGGGTGCGAAGTAGGTGGTGGGGGAACCTCGAATCGATCGCAGCGCGCACCGTGGCCAAAAAAGGAACTTTCGGCGGACCAAATGCCACTTATTACTAGCGAAATTCGCCACTATGATCTATTAAACCTAATATATTATAATATAATGTATCACATCACGATACTTGCTGCATGAGAACAATGGTAAAAACAGTGATATAGCCTATCCTTAGTTTTGCAATCATTGCAGTGCTCACAGTGAGGCGAAAAAGCTGTTGAACGCGACAGTTCTAGTTACGTTCTAAGAATATTTCCTCCTTTACACCTCTGTAAGGGTTACTTTAAATGTAAATTTAGTCATGTCATGAACCAAGACACAAACGATACATGGAATGTAGTAACAAGAAAGAGAAAAATACAGCAAATGATAACATTGGTTACTTCTTGTGAAGTCAGTCATATGAAAGTCCTTTTGTACTTACGTATGTCCGAAATTTATTTATTTAGAAGGGAAAAAGGATTATTATTTTTAAACAAAAAATTAAACCGACTTCTAAAGTAAAAATACACAAAAAAGTATGAAATAAAACTTAATCTCTAAATAATTCCCCTTTCAAATTCGGCTAAAATTTTTACTATTTCTCTACTTAATCTTCTTAATTTTGAAATCGGCACCAGCCCAAACAATATTCTACAATATTTTATACAACTTACGTTCATATTTGCTGGTACCGACTTCAAAATTAATAAGATTCAGTAGAGAAATAGTAAAAATTTTAGCCGAATTTGAAAGGGGAATTATTTAGAGATTAAGTTTTATTTCATACTTTTTTGTGTATTTTTACTTTGGAAGTCGGTTTAATTTTTTGTTTAAAAATAATAATTTCACTCTTTTTAGTGATATATTTTGTTAAGTTATTATGAATACGTCTTAAGAACGTCTAAACTAAACGATCGAATGTATAATTAAATACTCGCCAAGCTTCCATTTGGTATTGCTATTAAGATGATGATGATGATTACTGTAAGTTATAAAGTGGCATATGCTTGCAGTTCTTTAAACAATGCCGAAATTTCCAAACGCATATCTTTAAAGACTGAGGAGTTCTGTACAGTGCTTTTGGATCCAGGGTATACCTTGGAACAATATCTTATTTTTTTGGTAGTATATGCTTGTGTTACTTCAGTAAAAGTCAAAATCACTATATGTGTGGATATAAATTTTGAGGAGTTCCCTCGATTCCTCATGGCTCGCATCATCAGGTTTCCACTTTAGTGACTAAAGGTCTAATTTCGAATTAAACCCTTTACAACAACAAAAGAATTTTGCAAATAGGTCCATAAACGGCAGAGTAATGTTCAATGATCTCCGTGTTAGTGTAAAATACTATGAGAAATACCTTTTATATCATCATAATCTGATGATGTATGGTGTGATAGTGGTGATGATGATGATGATGATTACTCTAACTGACAAGGTGGCATATGCTTGCAGTTCTTTAAACAACGCCGAAATCCCCAAACATGTATCTATAAGGAGTCAGGAGTTCTATTCTGTACTTTTGGATCCAGGGTATACCTTGGAGCAAAATCTTACTTTTTGGTAGCATATGCTTGAACTACTTCAGAAAAAGTCAAAATCACCATATGTGTCCATATAAATTTCGAGGAGTTCCCTCGATTCCTAATGGATCCCATCATCAGGTCACCACTTTGATATCAAAAGGACCAATTTGGGATTACACCCTATACATCACAGAAAAAATTTTGAAAATCGGTCCACAGGCGGCGGAGTAATCGTTGAACATACAAAAAAAAATAAAAAAAATAAAAATATATACAGCCGAACGTATAACCGCCTCCTTTTTTGGGAAGTCGGTTAAAAAAGGGAACGTTATTATAGACTTTATAAATTAAGATGAGCGAATAGAATATATGTAAATTACAATATCTATACTAATATTATAAATGCGAAAGTGTGTCTGTCTGTCTGTTACCTCTTCACGCTTTAACCGCTGAACCGATTTTTATGATATTTAGTATAGACGTACTTTGGATCCCGGGGGATATTTTTTATCCCGAAAAAGTAGTGTTCCCGCGGGATAATGTATAAACGCGGGCGGAGCCGCGTGCAAAAACTAGTTTCATATAAATTAATTGTGTTTTTACATAATTTTCGTAATGAACCCAGCCATTTGACAGGTTCAAGTCCGCCGTAATTGCAAAAGCTAGTTGGCGCTGTCATCGCGCACCTAGCGAATAAGTGATATCGTATAGCGTAATGTGAAATACACTTAACGTTCCGGAAATAATAAGAAGACATAGAGTTAGGGCACATGTTTATATTTTATTTATTATACACACAGACCGTTTTCTTCCGGATTATAGTTGATTAAAGTCCCACTCAAGCGGGCAGGTAACATCACAACGGGGAATAAACAGTACAAAGTGGAATACATAATGGAAATCCTTTCACTGTAATTGCAGATGATTCATAGTCCGTGAAGGAGTTCCAAGTGGAAACTAGAGTAAGTACTTTATTATGGCATATGGATTGTAGTGCTGCGAATTCTATTGCAATAGTTATATATAATGTTACTAGCTGTCTCAACATACGTTGTTCTGTCTTAAACATGAATGAAATGAATAAATGACTACACCTACAATGCAACCTACGTCCTAGTCCTACACATACTACACTCACGCGTTTCAGGTGTTTTAAGCTGTGCATACAGCATGCCAGCGTCGGCTTCGTAACTCGCAGGCAACGCCAGCTCCACTAGACTCATAGCCGTGAGTGCGCCCCGCCACATAACGTATGCTTGTAATACAATTGTACATACTCACGCATTTCAGGTGTTTTAAGCTGCGCATGCAGCATGCCAGCGTCAACTCCGTAACTCGCAAGCAACGCCAGCTCCACTAGACTCATTGCCGGGAGTGCGCCCCGCCACATAACGCATGCTAGTAATACAATTGTACTCACGCGTTTCAGGTGTTTTTAAAGGCTTCGTAACTCGCAGGCAATGCTAGCTTCACTAGACTCATGACCGTGAGTGCGCCCCGCCACATAACGTATGCTTGTAATACAATTGTACTCACGCGTTTCAGGTGTTTTAAGCTGCGCATACAGCATGCCAGCGTCAGCTCCGTAACTCGCAAGCAAAGCCAGCTCCACTAGACTCATTGCCGGGAGTGCGCCCCGCCACATAACGCATGCTAGTAATACAATTGTACTCACGCGTTTCAGGTGTTTTAAGCTGCGCATACAGCATGCCAGCGTCAGCTCCGTAACTCGCAAGCAACGCCAGCTCCACTAAACTCATGGCCGGGAGTGCGCCGCGCCATATAACGCATGCTTGTAATACAATTGTACTCACGCGTTTCAGGTGTTTAAGCTGCGTATACAGCATGCCAGCGTCGGCTCCGTAACTCGCAGGCAACGCTAGCTCCACTAGACTCATTGCCGGGAGTGCGCCCCGCCACATAACGCATGCTAGTAATACAATTGTACTTACGCGTCTCAGGTGTTTTAAGCTGCGCATACAGCATGCCAGGGTCGGCTTCGTAACTCGCAGGAAATGCCAGCTCTACTAGACTCATGGCCGGGAGTGCGCCCCGCCATATAATGCATGCCTGTAATACAGTTGTACTCACGCGTATAAGGTGTTTTAAGCTGCGCATACAGCATGCCAGCGTCGGCTCCGTAGCTTGCAGACAACGCCAGCTCCACTAGACTCATGGCCGGGAGTGCGCCCCGCCATATAATGTATGCCTGTAATACAGTTGTACTCACGCGTATAAGGTGTTTTAAGCTGCGCATACAGCATGCCAACGTCGGCTCCGTAGCTTGCAGACAACGCCAGCTCGACTAGACTCATGGCCGGGAGTGCGCCCCGCCATATAATGCATGCCTGGAATACAGTTGTACTCACGCGTATAAGGTGTTTTAAGCTGCGCATACAGCATGCCAGCGTCGGCTCCGTAGCTTGCAGACAACGCCAGCTCTACTAGACTCATGGCCGGGAGTGCGCCCCGCCATATAATGCATGCCTGTAATACAGTTGTACTCACGCGTATAAGGTGTTTTAAGCTGCGCATACAGCATGCCAACGTCGGCTCCGTAGCTTGCAGACAACGCCAGCTCGACTAGACTCATGGCCGGGAGTGCGCCCCGCCATATAATGCATGCCTGGAATACAGTTGTACTCACGCGTATAAGGTGTTTTAAGCTGCGCATACAGCGTGCCAGGATCGGCTCCGTAACTGGAAAACATTGCCAGCTCCACTAGACTCATGGCCGGGAGTGCGTTCCGCCATATAACGCATGCCTGTAATACAATTGTACTCACGCGTCTCAGGTGTTTTAAGCTGCGCATACAGCATGCCAGCGTCAGCTCCGTAACTCGCAGGCAACGCCAGCTCCACTAGACTCATGGCCGGGAGTGCGCCCCGCCATATAATGCATACCTGTAATACAATTAGAAGAAAGTTTAACGAAGTCAACTCTAGAATCCTGTTTCACAAGTATTAGGAATGGACTATGGATAATAATATACTGTTCCAATCATCCATCGTTTTGCCCTTGTTATCTCTAATCTCAAGGGGAAAACGATGGAAGAAGCTGAAGCTTTGTTGTCATATATGAAGGAAACAGGAAGATATTAAGTATTATAACATCAATCGTACTACTTACTACGGTATTACTAGGTAGCACAAGCAGCAACAATAGGGAATATGCATGTATTTTTTTTATTTTTTTAAACGTTTCTACTGGTTATAACATTACCAAAAATATATATAACACATCAAAAACATTATCCATTAAGCTGGAAAAAATGTTTAAAAATCACTATAATTTTTGCGCGGCTTAAACAGGCCATTTTTGCGGGCTTGGGTTGTGACGTCATCGTACACGAAAAAGACAGTTGACAGATAAAATCATAGACGAGTCAGAGCATAAAATTCAATTTAACGTCAGTATGTCATTGTCACGAAAGACAGCGTCGTGTAGCGTGACGTCACACGCGCGTCACCATTGGTCACGACTCGCGACCAATGGAGACGCGTTTCGCAATTTTAAATATCCCGGGCTAATTTTGCATTTTTTATATATTTTTTTCGGCTTAAATAAGAACTAAATTTAAAAAAATCCTTTTAGTTGTAATGTGACGACAATAAAGAACAGGGAAAAAATATTTCAGGCAAATTAAATTTTTATGCATGTTCCCTATTGATATAGACTAGGTATTCGTGACGTTACCGAATGTCAATTTTATGGGAGCTGTCATTATTTCCATACTAAATATCTCTTTCGATGCTATACTTTGTCGATTGTTTTTGCTATTTCCACAGTAGACAAGGTTCACTCATGGACCATGGTATAACAATCTCCACTTACATCAACAACCGCAGCGCAATAACAGTTAGTAGCGTTATCGCAATTGAACGCTCCCTCAGTTATCACCGACACGTCCGCGGCCAGCGACTGGCGTGATGTCGTGCCGGCGCCAGTGCCGCTGTAGCTGCGAGTCGCTTGCACCAGCGCGCAGCCCGTTCCTGTTGTAAAATATTGGCTTGTTCTAATTGGGTTATGCGTTACAATATCAAAATTTTCAAGAATTATAATAATTGGGGAGACGACTACTTACGTGTAAAATGTTTATTTTAATTTATATACTCTGAAATATAGAGGTATCTAGTACTACTTGATAAACGTAAATAAGTCAGTAATTAGATAGGTACGTCTAAAAAACTTAAAAGTTTCATATTTTTTTGCTAAATTGGTAAAAAAACGTACGCATACGAAATTTTGTACATATGGCCTTACATTACATATCTTTACATATAGCAACTTACAAGCGTGTGACGTCACTTGCTTGTGCGACTTTTTCACAAGACTCACAAAAGTGATTGAGCAAACCGCAGTTTTTTTAAATAATGATTTTCAGGAAGTGCATTGGTTATTATTGAACAGTTTACAAAAGGAATTTAGTATTCGTTTTATAAATTTTTCAGATTCATTAACCGTTACTGTATTTATATGTAATAAAAAATACAGAAAAATACCGTAATGAATATTATCATAACTTCACACACCCAACACCTTGCACGTTCAGGTTGCGTGCCATTGTGATGGCAGAAAGTTGGATCTTAGCTATTATAATATATTTTTTAAGACTGTATACCACATTCTTACAATAAAGGATTGATTGCTTGATTGATTGCAATAACTTTAGTCAACTGTGGGCGAGCCACGCTTAGGCATGAATGGGCCGGCTCGACCGGATAAATACCACGACCTCACAGAAAACCGACGTGAAATAACGGTGTTGTGTTTCGCCGAGTGAGTGATGTTACCAAAGGCCCATGGGGGGATTGGGGATTTTAAAGACCAGGAACGCAAGTCGCAACGCCATAGGAGTTACAAGTGTAACTCCTATGGCGTTGCGAGTGTCCATGGGCGGCGGTAATTGCTTACCATCAGGCGATCCGTCTGCTCGTTTCCTGGTTAATTACATAAAAAAAAGTTACTTACCTTCTACAGTTACACTGAGTTTCTCGCTCGGATCCATCTTTATCACATTAGGTACCGTGATCCCTGGAGCCAGGTTCACGGTTTCAGTTGTGTGAACATTTTGTATCCTCACTCTCAAATTACTAGATGTATGTAAGCTTGTAGACCAGCGACGCAAGGCTTCTAGTGCTACTAGAGTGTCCTGTAAATAAAAAAGCTCTTTAGCCGCGTTGAGAGCGAAATAAGGTCGTGTCACGTCACAACACGATACTCCAATAAGTAATCAATGTGTTTAAAGCTTTTATCAGTATAAGGGGGTAAGTGATCAAGGAGTGGGTTATAGAAATCTAAGTTAAGACACCAGTGGTGAAGGTTGGTTCGCCTTCATAGGGAAGCCCTAACCGGTATACCTAATAGATAGGAATTGGGATGAATATCTTCAAAAGGTTATTTTTTATTTTTATTTTTAAATGGGCTTTGACCCACACATTCCCACCACTGCAACTCCTGTGAGCCAACCACAACCCTTTGATATGATCTCAGGGGTGCCCGAGGGACATGCTAAATCTGTCTCGGGATCACACAACGAAATTAATCAGAAGAAAGGTTGGAACTTGGTGAAGTAATAATAATTCAACTCAAAATGTTAATGGTAAACTGTGAAGCCGATAGGAATCAATAACTCCCCCCAACACCGATCTCGGTGACGGTGGCCGGTTTCATTGAAACCAGGCCAGCTACGCAGGAGTAATTTTATAGTGCCCAAGTGTGTGCGCAGTACACAAGAGCACTTGACTCTCTTTCTTTGCTCTCGTAATCCAGTGGGACGGATAACCGACACGACTGACGAGAGATCAGGCGCAGATCCGACTTTTTACATGCCCATCCGACGCATGGATCATCTTTTTCAGACAATCAGGTGATCAACCTGCATTGTCGTAACCAAACTTGGAAACAACATTTGTTGCTCCAATGCGGGAATCGAACCCACGACCTCCGAGTCGAGAGCCAATGCTCTAACCACTAGACCACGGAGGCTGTATAAGAATGGATATAATAATAATATCTTTGGACGCTTCACACTACGACAATCTGATCCCGTGGTAAGTTCTCGACGAACTTGTGTTACAGGTACCAGACAACGGAAATATATTTAATACTTTTATACTTTACACATATTTAATACACATCCATGACCCAAGAACACAGAAAAACTTTTTGTTCCTTCGGCGGGATTCGAACCCGCGACCCCCGGTCGTTGGTTGAACGTGTTGGTGCTCAAGCACCAACACGCTCAACCAACTGAGCCACAGAGGTCAATAAAGGATAGGAATGGAGTTATGGTAAGACATACCTGAGTAGAAATAAATCCTCCTCCCGCATTCCTATGAGTAGATAGCCACAGAATGGCGGCTCGGGCGTCCACCGCACACGTTGGCTGCAAAGATGGCGGACACTCCGCTAGCGCTAGCAGCGCATATCCCGTTGCTTCAACAGATGTTGCTAGATTACCTGCGAGTGGTAATGGTTTATCAAAAGAGACTATGGGTTTATTATCATTAGCAAATAAGTAATCTGCATTAGAAACACGATTCGCTTCAACGTGAGAAATATTTATGAAAAGTGCGGTCGCGTAGCACGTAGAATTTCGTACATTGACTCATTGCTACTTATCTCTTTCACTCGCGCATGAATGTATTGCGATGGCGTTTACATAGGTACGTGATCTGTCTGTCTGTCTGTCTAAATACCTGTCCGCCCTACTAGCTTTTTTAATATGAATATAAATAAACGAATTTTATTTTGTTTGGTATAGTCATTTAATATGTATAAATCTCAGTTTTGTCGTCATATAATAATAATAATAATTTTCTATTTTAGAGGTTACTCTCCATACATGTGAAACTGAAGTGGGGATGAAAAATATTTTTTCTTCTACCCCATGTGTCGGGTATTGTTGAATAGGTCTTTTAAAATAATGGCAAGGTTTCATACATTTTCGAGTAATCAGCCTCCAAATGGTTTATAAGTCCCCCCTGGCATTTAAAAAAAAGTTCTATGGTGGTCCTAAATCATGCTAAAAACTATTCAGTAAAATTATTTTGATCGAAATCGGTTAACTTACAAAGTGACTCAGAGAAAACCTGTTGCGCGTTGATAGTTACGGAATCCTTAGCTATGTCCTGACATGCTCTTGGTTAGGTTAAATTCAGTAAAAATTAACATACCAGAATCCCACCAGACGAATTCCCCGCTGCGTCTCGCCACTCGTATCAAATCCACCAGCTCTCTCATCTCCTCGCTGTCTTTCAACGCTGACACTTTCTCTTCCCAAACGGGACTCGCCTCATTCGACTTCCCCAAGTCCTCCTCGTATCTCTTCAGTCTCATCAGGGTATACGCTAGGAGGGCATGAGCGTATATTTTGGAGGAAGTCTTTGATTTCGCGGGGGGTAGTGCCCGGAAACACGATAGGGAGTTTTTGATCACCCGCTCTGGTAGTACCGTCGTGCTTTCCATGAGGGATGCTATGGTGTATGCTGTAAGAGCCACGCTGGCTATTTCGCCCTCGTCATCTATTCCACCCTGGACAAAAATCATTGAGGTAAGCTGTCATATACACATGTCATCGTAAAATTGCAAAAACCGTTAGATTGAAATAAAACTAGTGAAATTGTAAAATGTTGATAGACTTCCGACGCGAATATTCTGCCTTTAATTTAACACATTATTTTTCGTTACATTAGAAAAATAATATAGTAATGAATCTTTCGACATATTTTTACAATCATTTTACAATCTAACGGTTTTTACAATTTTACGGTGACATAAATACCATAAAATATCATACGTATACCATAAAATATCACAATATAGAGATTATTTAACTGTCTCCGTGATCTAGTGATTAGAGCATTGGCTCTCGACTCGGAGATCGTGGGTTCGATTCCCGCATAGGAACAACAAAAAATGTTGTTTCCAAGTTTGGTTAGGACAATGCAGGCTGATCACCCGATTGTCTGACAAGAGAGATGATCCACACGTCGGATAGGCATGTAAAAAGTAGGACCAGCGCCTCCTGATCTCTCGTCAGTCGTGTCGGTCATCCGTCCCACTGGATTACGAGAGTAAAGGAACAGAGAGTGCTCTTGTGTACTGCGCACATACTTGGGCACTATAAATTTATTCCTACGAAACTGGCCTGGTTTCAATGAAACCGGTCACCGTCACCGAAATCGGTGTTGGGAGTTATTATAGAGATTATAGAGCTATCAGAACCCCCATTATCGTTATTATCTTACACTTTAATTTTACTTTTATTGAAATTATTTTAGAAAAACTAAAATAACTTAAATCCGTATGATACTTGTGACATTTTTAGTTAAAACTATTGCTTTACATACATCAATCAATTTTGTATTTATCTTCGTACATTTTCAACTACTGTGACTCATTAGTCATTACGTCATTCGTGTATAATTTTTCGTAGAGAGCGAGAATAATGCTCTCGAACGATCTCACTTTTGTGATGACTGTATTTCGTCAACGGTTGATCGTAGATATGGCATTGCCATGTCAGTATTTCCTGGCTTGTTATGTACTTTTCGAAAAGCCAATAAAAATAAAACTATACATTTTTTTTCCCTATCACAAAGACTCAGCTTATATATGTCAGCGTAAAATTGTAAAAACCGTTAGATTGTAATATAACTAGTTAAATTGTAGAATGTTTATAGACTTCCGACGCGAATATTCTGCCTTTAATTTAACAGATGATTTTTCGTTACATTAGAAACATAATATAGTAATGAATCTTTCGACATATTTTTACAATCTCGTTAGTTATTTTACAATCGGTGACATACACCGTTTAAAATGCACAAAGACTCTGCTTAAGATGAAGATTTATGCTTACCCTAAGTTCCCTATGGAAGATCTGCCCTTCATTTCTGAAACAGCCATTTTCCATTTGCTGCTCGATCAGCCAACGCTCAGCTCGACTGATGAAGTCAGGTACTGGAGTATCTGGATATAATTCCTGAAAATAAAACAGTTCCATTATTTATTATAACAAACTCACCTACATACCGATCGAACCACTGAATTTGCTATTGCAAGTTAAAAAAATATAAATATGACTAATAAATAGGTACAGTCAAAAACATGTATTGTATTTATTTTGACGTAGGCATCTACTAAGATCAGCAATAATTCATGCCCTTAGTTATGATTGTTATGAAACAAGGATGATCCAGTTCAAATGAAAGAGAAAAACGTAGAACAATATGTAGAGTAAGCGGAAAAAGGGTATTTTCCTTTGATTAATTATTACATAATGCTGTGTTCCGCGGAAAGTAGCGCTTGCTAGCGCTAAAGAAAAATAAATAGATTATTATCGGCCAGGACACGTTTGCTAACTTCAATACTGCTAACATAATCCGCCATTGTGCTTATTTAATGCCAGCGGTCGCCATTTTGCTTAGGTTTTTTGTTAGCGCCATTTTCCGTGGAACACATTACACAGCCATTATATACGTTATACCCTTACAAAAAGCGTGAAGCAGTTTTGAAAAATTTGGAAAAAACCCTATTCCAGTTGTGAATACCTGGTGGATTCTTCTCAGGTACCTAACGCAGAAGGCGGTGAGCCAGGTGGACGGCACAGGATCTGAGGCACCGAACGCGCTGAACCCTCCCGATGGGTGGAGGTACTGCATCTGACGGACTAAACCTGGTGGGATGACAAGACTATAGGAACCGAGCATTGAAACCAATTAGTGTATTATGCCTGAGAAATAACCAAATGCCTCCAGCCAAAACGTATATAAAAGCCAAGTGCGAGTCGGACTCCAGCACCGAGGGTTCCGTAAAAACCTGTAGGTATATAAGTAAGAGCACCCATCACGAAAATCGAGTCATAGTAGGGGTAGTAAGTTTAAAATTATTAAAAATATTTTTATTATATTATTAGTTATGTTATGATGTAACTAAAAATTTACGATTTTCGCAATTTTTCCTTTATCTGTGCTATAAGACGTTGCTTCGTACCACATTTCAAGATTCTGAGTACACGGGAAGTACCCTGTAGGTTTTGATTCCCTTGCGAGTGTCGAACATTTGCGGAATTTTGCGGCATTAACGGCTATATCTTTTAATTGCGTTGGCTTAGAAGTTTGATTTTTTACAGCTCCAGGGACAGTAGACTTGAGTATTTGATATAAATAATAAATTCCAGCTAAATACCTCCACGCGTTCCTGAGAAAAAGGGTCTTGACAGACAGACGGACGGACAACAAAGTAATTTTATTTTATTTTTATCAAGAAGGACACCAGCAGTACATACATTTTTACATTAACTTAAATACACTAAAAATATAGGGTTCAGATGTATGCACCTTATAGGTGACACAACAATTACAGAAAGCTTTACTTACTTATATAAACAAATACTTATCATGTTACACAAATCGAATCGAATCTAAGTTTAAAAATCGTCAATCGAAGTTAAAAACATACATAATTTGAAAAAAAAAAAAACATAATCACTGAAACATAACGACATAATTGTCACAAAATAAATTCTGTGTACCTACTAAAATTTAAAAAAATAATGTTTTATTAGCTTACTCCTAAAACAGTTGAAGCTATTGCTAAAAATATCGATGTCGGTTATGGCAGAACAGCTACTATTGTATTCTTTACACATTCTATTTACAGGTGCGTGTAATCCTAAATTTGTCCTGGAAACATGTGAACTTTTTAAAATGTTTGATATTGGATGTCGAGGCAGATTGTATGGAATGGCAGTTATAGAGAAGTGTTGGAGAATATCTGAGCAACCGGTACGTCCGTTTATAATTTTGTGCAGAAAGAGTTGGTCGTGAACAGTTCGCCGAGATTTAAGTGAAGTTAATTTAAAGAAAGCGAGACGGTTATCGTAGGGACTTCTATGGGAAATACCACTACTATTATATGCGAGATATCTTGTGAAAGATCGCTGAATTCCTTCTATGCGTTGTGAGTGCACTACATACGATGGATTCCAGATTGAGCTAGCGTATTCAAGGTGACTACGAACATATGTGTTAAATAATAGGATTCTAGTGTGGTTCTGAAAATTTTTACTGTGTCTTTTGATGAAACCCAACATTTGTCCCGACTTGTTCACTATTTTTTCGATGTGCGTTTTATAACTGAGTTTTGTGTCCAAAGTAACGCCGAGGTCTCTAATTTCATTTACTTCTTCCAGCTTTGTTCCATTTATATAGTATGCTGAAGGGTAAGTTATCTTTTTCCTTGTAAATTTGATATGGAAGCATTTCTTTAGATTTAGTAATCCTATAAGGGTTCCGTTTTTTCCTTTCGAGGTACGGAACCCTAAAAAGGCAATAGGCAGTTGTTGCTTCTGTACCTCTAGCCATGTGTAGTCTCGTGGTGATGGCGTTGGGCGACGCCAGCGTCTGCAGTGACCAGGCGAGGTAGTTGGTGGCCAGACGCTGCATGTTCTGCTCGCCGCAACCGCGGGGCAGGAGGACCAGGGAGTCAGCATCCTGGAGTTCAGAGAAATCGTTATTTTAGGTACCACTGTCGTCATTATCATTATCACTGTGGATAATTAGCTTTAAAACAATGATAACTTTGTATTATTATTGGTTATTTTTGCTTATTTTATGTTTGTTTGTTTGTATTGAATAGACTCCGAAACTACTGGAGTCTGGACCGATTGTCATGAAATTTGGCACGGATATAGAGTAGACCACGGGAAGGATATAGGCTGCAAACTGTAGGTACGGTTCTCGCAGGATTTCGAGAGAAGTCACCGGCAACATCTAGATTCTAGTTTATACAGATAAATAATAATTGAAGTGTCTGCTTGTAATTTAAAATTAAGAGCTTTTCATACAGTAACGAAGCAATTTTAAACATTTTTGCCTGTCTGTTTGTTCCGGAATTTTTACGGGACTTTCACTGGCACTGTTATATGATCTAACATAGGCTGCTTTATACCAGGTTATTCCTTAACATAGGTTTCTGTTAAAAAATAAAATAGAGTTCCGTCTCCGTTAGTTCTATACGAAGTTGCGGGCATCAGCTAGTAATAAATAAGTCTCGTTGGCAGTGACGGATTAACCCTTAATCAAATTAAGCAATTGCCTAGGGCATCACGTCTGGGGGGGGGGCACCAGAATAAGCACAAAAAAATCCGTCCATAGGGCATCACGTCTTACTCTCACGTCACCAAAAACCACACCAAAAAAAGTTACTAGGCCTAATTTAAAAATTAAAAATATAAAAAAATTAAAAATGGAGAAAGATGATACAAGAAAGGCTCGATAATTTATTGATATTATACATAGAGTCCGATCTGTTAAAAACGTAGACGTCATGGGCGTAGCCAGGGGGGGTTTAGGGGTTCAAACCCCCCCCCCCCCCCCCCCAAATGGGCCGGTTGGCCCATATACAGAGGCGTATTTAGAAATTTTGCGCCCCAGGACAATTAACATATTTTGCCGCCCCATTAACCCTATCTGAAAGATGATTTTTTGAAGTTATTTTAGAAAAAAAATCGACAGCCTAAAACAGAGCTTTGATACTAATTTGTACTAGTATGTGTTTATGTTAAAATCTTTTTAAACTTTAAACCTTGAAAGACTGTTGTACTAAAAAAAAAAAAACAATAAAATCAATAGGAATCGTGAACCTATGGCAAGCGTGCCATCGAATCCTCTAACCACGAAGTATAGATACCTCGAACACAAAGTATATATCTATACTCAGAGGCGGCCTTACCCATTGCGAGGCTCCGGGCGGCAGGTGTTTGCGAGGCCCTTTGTCCTTCGTGAAAACTATGTGATGCGAAATTAGTTCTGGTTTTTTGAAGGATTTACATAATGGCATGTATTTAAACTTGCGACAAAACAATCAAATTTTGGGTGTGAAAAAAACCGAACATTGAATACTAAATTACCAGATTGGCGAAATAAAAATAAGAACAAAAATTTCCAAATCTGGTGACTAAATAATACCTGTTTTGTTCACTGAATATTCCAAACTAGCAGACAAATATTATTTTAGCTAACAAATTACCATCTTTGTGACAATTTGTGAGTAGGTAGACATTTAATTCAAAAAAGGGCACATATGTTTTCCGTGATGTAGGTAATTCAAAAACATAATATGCAGAAAAACAAGCGCACATAAAAAAACCTAAAGGAAATGTTTAATTTTTCTCGGTTTTGTTAAAATTTAAAAATGGCATAAGTATATTTAAATTTCTTAGAGGTTTTTAGGGGTGCTGAATACAAAAATGATATCCATTTTGAATTTCAAAGAGCGGATATCAATATTTTTTAATAAAATGAATCTAGGTGTCGTTTTCTAGGCTTATGGGGAAGTAAATTACAAAAATTAATTTATTGTGAAATTTCAAAATGGCGGATGTATTTTAATTTCTGTAAAATTCTTCGATCTCGAAAACGGCGCGTCCTACTGATAAAAATAATGAAAATTTTCTCCCCCTTATTATCCCTGCAACCACATATTTTCTTCATGGTGGAAGAAAATAAAATTAGAAAATCCTAAATTTTTCAACTCTTCTATAGCTTTATACGTCGCTCGTATCTCAATGTAGAGCATTTACATTTTTTAAATAAAATTGTTTCTATCTTGGAAACGGTGCTTCCTACCGAAAATATAATGAAAATTTCCTCCCCCTTAGTAGCCCCGTAACCACATATTTTCTACATGATGGGAGAAAAAGAAAATTGAAACTCATTTTCCAACATCTATCCTACTAACATTATAAATGTGAAAGTTTGTGAGGTTACTTTTTCACGTAAAAACTATTGAGCGGATTTTGCCTACTTTGATCCTGAAAATATACAATATTCCCGAAGAATATTGAATTTACGCGGGCGGAGCCGCGGGCAACAACGAGCGATGGCTCGTACCTCAAAGTACAGCATTGCTCTATATTTTTTTTTCTATACAAAAAAAGTTATGAAAATTTCCTCCTCCTTAGTAACGCCACAACCACATATTTTCTTCATGATGGGAGAAAAATAAATTTGATAATCTTAGATTTTCCAACATTTCTATAGCTTTATACATCGCTCGTATCTAAAAGTAATTGCCACCTTTTTTTGTATAATCGCTTCTATCTCGGAAATGGTGCATGAATGCATCATGCACCACTTCCGAGATAGAAGCCTATTAAAAATAGTATACATTTCTTTCTCCTTAGTAACAGCGCAATATTTTCTTAATGATGGGGGGAAAAAAAATTGAAAATTGTGTATTTCCAACATTTCTATAGCGATGCATCTATCTCGAGAACAGCTAGAAATTCTACTGAAAAAAAAAACCGGCCAAGTGCGAGTCGGACTCGCACAACGAGGGTTCCGTACAAACCAGGGCCTCGATGCATTCGATAATTTCGACGGCGAACTTCGAAATCAAAAATGTATGGGAAGTTTAAAATTATTAAAAATATTTTAATAAAGAGAAAAGGTAGATTTTCAAAAATCGGGAAGTTTTTGGTTAAACCCCGTTTTGCAAAAATCGAATTCTCATCAGATCTCGACGTTATGAGGTCACAGGAAGCTTCCCTGACTACAACCGCAAGAGTGCCACTATGTCTGTATGCGTGTGTGTGTGTCAGTACGTAAACTCTTATAACTTTTGAACGGTTTGAGCGATTTTATTGCGGCTGACGCTATTCGAAAGGATTTGGCCAAACTTAGCGTGAAGCCACACGGTGCGGCGCCGCACCGCACCGCAATACACCGCACCGCACTGGCGGCCACACGAGCAGTGCGGCGTCGCAACGTTCTTACGGCGCCGCGGCGGCACCGCAACAGGGTTGACTTGGCTAATGGCTTGCCCTGTTGACGACATTCTACAATAAACAATGGAATTTTTTTATTTTTTTGTATAATAGGTATCAGTATCACGTAATTATACGTTGATTCTAACGAGCGTACACTTCTCCCTACGCCTTACATACAACTGAGCGGTGCCGCCGCGGCACCGCACTGATTGCACCCCTCCCCGCCTCATCTGCCTCGCGCCGCTGTCCGGTGCGCCTGCGGTGCGGCACCGCTCCGGCGCCGGACGCGCCGTGTGGCATACCATACATTTTTATATGTAAGAGACCCGTTGCGATACCGCTCAGACGCCGCGCCGCAGCCGTACCGCACCGTGTGGACTGGCCCTTAGATTTTGAATACAATTTGGACCGATTCGGACTGATAGATTTCAAGAAATCTAAAAAAACTGTAAAAAATTGTTTTTTATAGTCGTTTTTAGAATAACTTTTAAACGGCTTTATTAATCAACTCCAAAAATTAATCAGCTCTTAACCTTAAAAAACCACATCGATTGCCGTTTATCCGGTCAAAATCGGTTGATTCATTCGAGAGATATCGTGCAGGAAAGAAAACCGAAAAGTGTTTTTTTCGGCATTGCTCCGAAATCTTTCATCTAAATTTTTTTTGTTTTCAATTCTTTTAAAGGACATGAAAAACTGCATCGATTTCCGCTAATCGTGTGAAAATCAGTTGATTCATTGCAAAGTTATGACAGTTTGAAATTAAAAAAAAAATAGTGTTTTATTAAACTTTTGATGAAAGAAAATTATCAGGGAAAAGTTTTAGAAGCACTTTTATTTTTGAGCTCGATAAGCTTAAAATGTATCTGCTTTATTTTTGGTAAATCAATTAAAAAAAAATGACGCATTAGATAAAATTTAAGCGCTTAGCGAGAAGTTGCACGGATGGCCTTTAGGTCAACCGTTTTCCTAATTTTTATTATATGATGTAACTAAAAATTTACGGTTTTCGCAATTTTTCCTTTATCTGTGCTTTAAGACATTGTTTTGTACCAAATTTCAAGATTATGAGTTCACGGGAAGTACCCTGTAGGTTTTGATTCCCTTGCGAGTGTCGAAAATTTGCGGCATAATCGGCTGTATCTTTCGATTGCGTTGGCTTAGAAGTTTGATTTTTTCACAGCTCCAAGGGACAGTAGACTTGAGTATTTAATATAAATTTCAGTTTGATACCTCAACGCGTTCGAGGTACGGAACGCAATATAATATAAAATATAGTATAAAAAATAATGAAAATTTCTCTCCCCAAGTATCCCCGTAAGTGGAACTACGTATTTTCTTTATGATAAGATATTTTTCTTGAAAATCTGAATTTCCAAAAAATCTATAGCTTACACAACATACTGTGCTAATATAATCATCAATCCTAATCAGCATCCCTAAGAAATTTTAAATTAGTACTCGTGTCATTTTTACGAAGAATGAAAATTCTCCATTTTGGAAATATTCATCGGATAATTTTCTAATCAGCACCCCCAGAAACGTAGAAAAGTACACCCATAATTATTTTAATAAAAAAAATTACGCTCTTTCGAATTTCAAAATGGATTTATTTTCATATTGTTCTGCACCCCCAAAAACCTTGAAACTGACACCATACCAAAGGAAACAATCTCCAACAGTAAGTATCCAAAAATTCGATTTTCCGTAGCCTGTAAATTGAATTTTAGGAGCCATTAATTTATCAACCCAATCTGGTTTTATAGCTGCTACCATGTAAGCAGCTATAAAGCAGCTAATGGTCATCAACTCGGAAATTAAGTCGTCAACTTATATTCCGTGCCAATTTGGATTAAATTTCGCTACATTTTATCTAACTCATACTGCAAGCAAAATTATTCCAAGGTGACAAGAGTTGACGAGTTGACAAACGAAATGAAACACAGGGATTCTCTGAGCGATAGATGAGCAAAACCTTATTTCACGACTAGGTCCCTGCTGACCCGAGTGCTATGGATTAAAAAACCGACCTTCAAGTGTTTCGAGGCGCGATATTCAAGTACCACATAATGAATTTTTCAATTATGTTTTGATTGTATGAATTAGTTAGCTAACTTTATTTTAATTTTCCATTATGTTATATACATATAACCTTAATAAATAATTAAGAATCAAAATTAAAAAATACACATAAATTTTTTATCTATATAATATGTATTTTTAGATTTTGGAAATCTATAGGTGTTTTTTAAAATTTGCTTGAGTTGTTGCGCGAGGCCCCTGCAAGCGCGAGGCCCCGGGCGATTGCCCCGTTCGCCACCCCCTAAGGCCGCCACTGTCTATACTTCGTGCCTCGAACGTATAGCACAATATTTTGGGCACGTCACTGATCACAAAATTTTGTAATTATGTACGATGAAAAAAGTGTGAAATAAGTATTAAATATGACAAACCTAACTTAATTTTGTCATCTATTTTGCAACATCAAAAATTACGCAAATTTTACTTAAATTGAAATTACAAAATCATCATATTATTTTTAGTCTTTTAGGGCTTAAACTTTAAACAGATTTAATCTATTAAATAGGAAAAAAAATTTGTTCACTCGCTTCGCTCGCTCGCGTTTCACATGTAAAATATATTAAATTATTTAGTACCGATATTCTGTTTCAGCTGGTTAATTGTATGGTATTTTTCTGAATTTCACCGATATTTAGTGTTTTAGTTTAACAGATTTTAACCTGTAAAATGGGAAAAAAATTGCTCGCTCGCTTCGCTCGCTCGTGTTTGGCTTAAAGAACATATTATAAAATTCAGTACCGACGTTCAGCTTTAGGCTATTGATATTTGTATTTTTTCGCATTACACAGTCTTTCAGGGTTTAAAGCTGAAAGGGGTAAAAACGAAATTATGTTTTTTTTATTGTTGTCGCAATTACTCCACTTCTAAGGTACGTTACATCTCATCATTTTAATTTACAAAAAACTAATGTTTTTAGGCGGTAAAGGTTTAAAGACCGTTTTTAGTTGACATACGGATAGAGGGGCCCACAGGCGTGAATTGCTTAGGGCATCAAGTAGTCTTAATCCGTCACTGCTCGTTGGAATACTTACAGCTAACAAGGGTCCATTCACATCGCCCGCGACCCACACGGTCAAACTCTCCGAGCCGGGCACGGCGGTAACCTCCGGCCATTTCCACGTCTCGTCCGACGTCCCGAAACCGGTGTTGGCTGAAATTATTACACGTAAGGCTGTAGTATATATATAATGTGTTAAATAATAGGCAGTATATTCGCGTCGGAAGTCTGTTAACATTTTACAATTTCACTAGTTTTATTACAATCTTACGGTTTTCACAATTTTACGGTGACATATCGTCCCCGTAGAACGAAAACTCACCAGATAGCAAAAAGGTCAAAATTGAGTTAAGGATGCCATTGACATATTCGATTTTTTCTCCATCTTTCTGTGTTATCCGTGTATCGATATGATGCGTGGTTTCGGAATTACATTAAATAAAAAGTCATTAACTTCGTGTTTATTGGCCAACCAAAATAGCGAAAGAACACTTAATCGACTTGATTAATTTTGACGACTAATGGAAGCAAAAGGTTACGTAACTAAATTGGTTTAGGTAGTTTTCGTCCTCTGTACAAGTAATATTTATACAATTTCAATAAATCGAAAATTCACTAAATTGATTTAGTTACAACTATAAAGAGGTTTGCACTGAAAAATGTAAAACGAAAACTAACTAAGTCCACGTAGTGATATTTCGATTTATACATTTGCTCGTTTAGCGTTTGTGTTAGTTAAGCGTAAACTCACTAAATCTATTTAATTAATTTTTCCCTAAAAATATTTCAAAAAAGTGTACATCTAAACCGTTTTGATGAGTTTTTAACTTCTTTAAAATACGGTTAATGCGAATTATGTGCTCTTCTTACAAGACTTAGTGACTATTGTATTATATTTTGAGTGCGTATTTATTAGTTTAGTCAACTTCAGACTTCAGTCGCGCTCAAGTAGACAGTTTTGCGTGCGTGTTTTGTTACGATACGTAATAATAATTTGCAAACAATGAATCGCTCTAAATTAATTTTCAAAATATTGAGAAAAAAAGAAACAGAGGACGAGGTAAGTTACTATTGTTAATTGAGTAAATTATTTATTTCTACTTGTACCTTCCTACTATCTGTATTTTAATTTATACTCGTATTATTAAAAAAGTATTTCTTTAAAGCAAGCTTTTATTACTGGGAAGTAGTAAGTACTCATAAAGACGAATCAAACGAGCCCAAACTCGATGGGGTTATGTGGTTTTATTACGGAGTTCCTATGGCCAACTTCTAGCAACATCATCAGATCAACTCCACGTTATCATAATTTTGCATTGTCACGCGATTTACATATTCGTGCAAAATTTCAGCTCAATCGGAAACCGGAAAGTGGGTCAAATTTAACTTGAAATATTCCATTACAGACAACGGGACAGGTGAAACTAAATAAAAGCTTGTAATAAAGAATTGTGAATTTGCCATTACCTTTCTATGAAATTGCAGCTGATGTTATTTAAGTTTAAGACCTGTAGATACGTATAATAAATAAATTCCAAATAATGGTTAATTATAACTTGTCTTGTTCAACTTGATTTAATTTTGTAGATTACTGCAGTGATCTTCCAGAGGAGGACTTTTAAAAGTAACTATTTTACAATTACCTATTTTATGGGTTTTGAAAACTTATTTTATATTATGAATGTATTACACCTACATAATATAATAACAATGCTTTTAGGGTGAATATTTATTCCGTTTCGAGCCATTACGAGGTGAATGCAGGTACTCTAAGAAACTTTAAATATGGAAGCAACTTTTCTACTTGAAACAAAAATCAGCTGTTTCATGCTAAAGTGCCAAGGCGCGTGCGCGTATTTATATGAAAATGCTGATTTTTTTCATGTAAGAAAGTTGCTTTCATAGTAAAAGTTGCTTGTACCCCGTAACGGCTCGAAACGGAATTAGAGGTCCAACAAGACCTCCAAAGTGTATTAGAGAGTGTCCACATGACGTGTTTATTCTCTGTTGCGTCTCGTCGCCGCGGTACGGTAGGTACTGCTACGCAATTGTAGTATAACAATATTTTATTTGCAAAAATATGGTACAAAAAGATGGTAAATATTACATGGAACTCATAGTTTGTCGGATTTATTTAGTATGTAAAACGTCGCAGTGGTACAGCACTTCGGCGACGCAACGGAGGCACGACGAGCTGTGTGGATAATCTCTTAGTTTAGAGCTAAATCGGTGTCATATGTTTGTTACGTACACAAGCAAAACATGCATTAAAAGTACCTTAAAATATTAATATACTAAACTAAAATCAGTGACGGTGGCCGGTTTCAATTAAAACAGGCCAGTTACGCAGGAGTAATTTTTATAGTACTCAAGTGCGTGCGTAGTACACAAGAGCACTCTCTCTTCCTTTACTCTCACAATCCGACGGATAACTGACAGGACTGACGAGAGATCAGGCGCAGGTCCGACTTTTTACATGCCCATCCGACGCATGGATTATCTTTCTTGTCAGACAATCAGGTGATCAGCCTGCTTTGTCCTAATCAAACTTGGGAAACCCACGATCTCCGAGTCGAGAGCCAATGCTCTAACTACTAGACCACAGAGGCTGTTACCAAATCCCAAAACTTAAAACGCTCCTATTCAAATATCAGAGGCTATAAAGAAAGACCTCCTCAGCCTTTGCACCAAAGGAATAATTCCACGTGAACTACATTTGTGGAACCAAGAGCTGCCTACCGATGAAAAGAATTAACTGATGGACCTGATGTAACAGAAGAAGATGAAAGAGACATTGAATAGTCTCAACTTTGAATACAATAATCATTAAATAAATGTTATTCAATATCTCTTTAACTTTTAAAGTTATTATTGTCAATATCATAACATTGTATGTTACAAAATAATATTTTTGTTTCATTTTTATTACATTAATTAAAGATTTCTAATTGAAATGATATTATTTCATTTATAAAGCTAAATTGTAACTTTTCACTAAATGTAACATGTTCCGTTTTTATTTAGTTGAAATTTAACTAAACATACTTATTAACCTTTTGTCACATCACTTTTTATGCGAAAAATCACTAAATACATTTAACAAGCGATGAAATTACACTTATGAAAAAAATATTATGGGCGAAAACTAACTAAACTGGTTTTTATTGAATATCTATTAAAATAAATTATTTAAATTCATTCAAATTAATGTTTAAGTAACTTTAGTACAGTATCTATGCAATGGAAAAAATAAAAAGTTTCTATCTTATATCAAAAATTGGCTAGAATTTTTTCAATATTTTACAACTTTAAACGCTCGTATTACAAAATGATGAAAAAGCTATCTGGTGAGTTTTCGTTCTACGGGGACGATATATAGCACTGAAAATAGAACTCTGCTCTAATACAATAGAGTTGAAAATCGAACACACGTGTCGAGATAAATGTCAATGTCATAATATATGACAGCTCGATACTCGACACTGCCATTTGCAACTCTACTGTGTTAGCATAGAGTTCTATTTCAGTGCTCTGTATCTTCCCGGGACTGATAGGTACCGGATCATATAGTCTCAGCCTAAAGATGTAGCCAGAAAAAAGTACTTAATATCTAGTGCTCGTTTCATGGCAAAGTGTACGAAACGTCGGATACATACAGTGAAAATAAACAAGCAATATTTGAACTGGATTAAAGAAAGAATGAAATAGAAATATTATTTATTTGGTAAAAGTAAACACCACAAACACAAAAATAACAATACAAGTTTCTATTTACCAAATTGGTGCTCACTCGGCATATTGTTGCGAAAAACGCAACGCTGATTTCAAGTGAGCTTTCTTTTGAAGATTCTAATACTGGTACCTACAGTTTAACCCATCGTTTTTCAACCTTTTGTATGTCGCGACCCACGAAAAAGCCAAAAAGTTATGTAAAAAGTCTTACGACCTCTCGTCACGATTTTTTAGACGTTAGATACAAAAGATTCCTTTGAAAAACGAATCTTTTGTACCTATAATATTATTTAGTTTGTTTTATGGTCTTTTAACAGACTGTGACCCCCTCTAAAAACAAACTCGACCAAGGGTCGCGACCCACCGGTTGAGAAACGATTCCAAACGAGTACCTTCTTCTTGAAATGTGGCGCGCTCTACCGGCAAAAAATCTGTCCCCTAAATTGAGACCATTATTTTAACATTACGTTCGGACTCCTGGTATCTATACTTCGTGTTTACAATATTCGTTTTTCTTTATTGACTTTCTATTGACATTCGTTTTTCAATTGACAGACGTTGTATGAAAAATTACAACTGTCGAAAACAATTGGTCGTACTGGGGGCCTAGCAGGAACATATTATAACGTTATTGATTGAAATTTGTATGGGTGCTGTCATAATTTTGACAGATTTTCGTACAATTCTCATTCGATAAAATTACATTTCCGCCGCTATCAAATGTTCCTGCTAAGCCTCCTGTACATCTATATATATGTGAAAGGGTTAAGTTATCTTACCACAAAGTAAAGCAGATTTGTAGTCATTCTTTGGAACGCCATCGGGTTCAACGTGCACTTTTATTATAACTTCATCTCTGAAACAATTCGTTAGACTTGAGGTCCTGTGGTCGCAATGTGCCAATAATAATTAATATAATTTTTAAGTTTAAGCTGTAAGGTTCTTTTGCCTATAATAGATAGAAAAAAGTTAAAATATTGGTCGTGTTTGGCGGGAAAAAAGGCTAAGAAAAAATCATAATCAAAATGGCGACCCCTAAGCATGGCGGACTATGTTAGCGCCATTAAAGTTAGCAAACGTGTCCTAGCCGACATCTTTTTTTTCTCAGCGCTAACAAATTTTGTTAGGTTCTTTTTTCCGCCAAACACAACCATTGGCTGTGTTCAGCGCTTGTTAGCGCTTGCTAGCGCTTGCTAGCGCTGAAAAAAAAAACAGATTATCGGCATTCGGTCACGTATACGTTTGCTAACTTCAATACCGCTAACATAATCCGCTATTTTGGTTATTAACCGCTTAGCGATCACTATTTTGCTTAAGATTTTTCTTAGCGCTTTTTTCCGCCAAACACAGCCATTGTCTCGTACTTACCCACTGCCAGCTGTGGTGTCATTGCCACACGCGCCGCGTTTGGGTTCCGCGCGTATTCTCAAACTACCTTCACCTATCACCCTGGCCGTGACGGTGATCCTCCGAGCGACGGACGATCGGGCCCTTATACACAACAACTCAGTCCGTTCCAGTATTTCGAGAGACTGGTCCGATACCACTATTACTTGCACCTAAAAAAGACAAAACATTAGAACCTCTAGTAGTCCATTAAAAAGTTACATGAGCCTTTACATTTATTAGAGGATGCAATTTTATTTTTGGTATAATATGTGTCAAAAGTTTTCCTCAAAGGACTATCTACAAGATCGGTCTGAGGTAATTTTTTGTAACATGTATAAAAAAAGTTATAGACCAAAAAAGCAAAAAAAAGAGCAAAATAAAATGTATAGAAATTTTCTCTATATTTTCGTGGGCGGAGCCACGGGATAAAGCTAGTGGTTTATAAACTTACACTCAAAGATTCATAGAGATAGTTGAAGAGACGATATCTCATGATAGTCGTGTCGCCCCGCCTCAGGCGTTTGGGACCGTCTGCGTGTATGAAAAACTCACGGAACACCTGAAATGATAATAGTAGACAAATATTTTTATCAAATCTAGTAACTCTTCTCAAATGCAAACTTGATGGACAGTAATGTCTTAGTAAGGGCTACCAGTAAGGGCTAACAGTAAGGGCTAGTTTACACTTGAACAAAACGATACGCAACAATGTCGTAGCTTTTTTGTAGGAAACAGCAGATTTTTTTTTCAAGTAGGAAAGTTGATCTCATAGTAAGTTGCTTATATTCAAGAGTATATTGATTCCTGAAAGTTTACTAGTAAGATAGTAACTGAAAAACACCCGGTATAACAAAAATCTTAAATATAAGTATATGTATAATATAAAACGGCCTGGTAACCGTAATACAAGTTCTTCGAGTACTTAGAAGTAATATATATTATAAATGGGAAAGTGTGTCTGTTTGTCCGTCTTTCATGCCAAAACTACTGAACCGATTGAAATGAAATTTCGTACACCTGAAAGTCTATAGCCTGAGAAAAAACATAGGCTACTAGGCTACTTTTTATCGCCGATGTACGGTTCCCGGGGGATACTTTATTTACAGTTTCACGTAAAAACTACTAAACCGATTATCATGAAATTTGACACAGATATAAAGTAGACCACGGGAAAGGACATGGGCTCCTTTTTATCGCGGGACATATACGGTTCCCGTGGGTTACTGTGCTTACGCGGGCGGAGCCGCGGGCATCAGCTAGTATAATATAAAACGGTGCTAGATGGACGTGGTATGAAGCAGCCATAGATATTCTATTCTACATTCTATTTCAGCTCACCTGCAAAACAGCTGGTTGTGATAAGGCTACTCCAGACTTGGAGAGACAGAAGGCGGTCGCCTCGTATCTGGTCACGGAGTCCGGGGTGACCGCACTCGCTACACCCGTGCCGTTAGATCCTATCGGGTGCAAGCGCCATAGCCACGCCTGTGGTGAGAGAATTAAAAAGTTAAGGGCTAGCCCATGGAGGTTAGAGAAGGAGAACGATCGCTACGTGCTAAAGCATTAGCCCGCCTGTCCCTGAAAATTTGTAGAATTTATAGTTCATTTTTCAGCCACCAGCCGCGCTGCCGTCGGTAAGTAGTATCTGCGAAGTTAGCTGTTTATGAGTACATGTAGATGAAGTTAGTTGAATAATGTACAGATTTTGTTCGCGGCATAGGTAGCCCGCTTTTTTTGAGACAGCTTAGCGATCGCAGCGCCCCACTTATTTTGTCCATATTTCTGGGACATTATTTTCTACAACGATCGTTCTCCTTCTCTCCAACCTCCATGGGCTAGCCGCACACACGCAATATTATTGACATAATAAATTTGTCAATACTAGTCAACACATACAAAAAAAAACGGCAATATGCCCCGCAAATATGCAATAGTAGGTATTGTCAATATGAGCATTTTTGCCAATTATATCATATATGGTGTGTTAATTAAATATTGAAAACCCGGGGACCGAAATTAACCCGGAGTTTAATAGAAAAATAACAAAAAACTGATAGGGATTCGAACTCGAGACACCAATTAGCTAACAACGCAAAGAGATACTCTAACCAAGCCGTCAACCGGGTTTGACTTTTAGAAACCGAAATCACTCATATTATTACGCGACGAAAGAAAAACATATATAAGTTTCCCAGTAGGAGAGAAGTGGGTAATGGGAGTCAGTGGGCAATCGTGGTCACTACAATAACTCGAGAAACAAAATGCGCTCAGTCGCAAACGTCGCGTATCCAAGGTCATTTCACCTCATACAGGCCCCGCACCAACGCGTGCTTAGTTCGCGCCACAGAACACTATTACTCGTGGTTCGCGCCGAGCGCTCGGAAGATACAGCCGTGTGAGTGTTTTGTGCCATTTTCTTATAATTTTTAGTGTGCACAAAATAAACGGTAAGTCAATTTCTGTTATACATTTCGACTATTTAAGTATTCATTTCATACTGTAGTTAGGTCATTTGAGACTGGTTTTGTGATACATACGAAGTGACAAATTTTTAAACTATTGTTTTTTATCCTATTTTTTTCAAGTTGTCAGATTAGGGTAATGAGAGTCGCGGTGACTCCCATTTCACGCAGTGATTCTCATCACCCGCAGTAATTATGGCGTTCACATGATTCGATTTTTTATAGTTTATTTATATTATATTGTCTGTTTTGCACGTCCCAGGAGTACGAATAAAGCCCAGTGGTCTTCAGACACACTATCCAAAGCGGAAGATCTCATAAATGGAGGTGCATATATAAGACAAGCTGCCAAATGTATGTATATACCATTTTCCAGCCTTCAGAAGTGCTTAAAAAAAAGATTCCTCAGAACCACGACTTGGGCGTCAAACCGTATTTAGCAAACAAGTGGAAGAAGACCTGGCAAACCTAGTTAAATTAATGGCAAAAGCTTTTTACGAATGCACTGCTACTCAAGTCAGAAAGATTGCCTTCCAATACGCAGAAGACCATGGAAATAAAATACCATCTGGTACAGATGCACGGTGTGTGGGCTATGGGCACACGCAGACTGCACCGGATGGGATTCAGCAGAAGAATATGTGTGCGACAACTGTTAGGATCTTTTGACTCCCATTACCCAATGCGTGACCACAATTACCCGCACGTGTGGGAAATAGTGGTCAAAGTGGTTTTTTTTAAGAGCATTGATCGGCGCGAGACTCAGATTTCACGAAAAACGCTACTTTTCAAATGCGTCTATATCTAACAAAAACTGGTTATTCTGATTTTTACATGTAGAAAAACACTAGAAAATATTGTATTCTAATTTTTCACTTATCATTTATTTTAAAATAATTTAAAACTTTTGAATAAAACTGACAAAACTAACCAGAAGTTTTTACAACTTTAGGTTCAGGGGCAATTTCAAAACATATAATAGCTAAAACCGCTTACATTTTTTAAAAACAAAAAATCTTTACAAACTTGTTGGATCCTCTTCTAGATTATCTCTTTGTCAGATTATTTTTATATACGTTTCTATCTCATAAAAATAAAATTTAAAGAATGCGAAATTATCAGGAATTATAGTTATTTAAAATGATGATATTTATGTATTTTACTCGCTACTTTTGTTTCTTACTTACATAATCTATGAGAAGAACCTTTTATCTTTAATATGCTATTTAAATTTTTAACTAATTTAGTTTGACGAATTTTATATGAATTTTTAAAACTACTAAATAAATCGAGGCGCACGAGCGTTTACAAATACTGTTGTAAACGCTCGTGCGCCTCGATAAATACAGTAGTTTTAAAAATTCATATAAAATTCGTCAAACTAATTTAGTTAAAAATTTAAATAGCATATTAAAGATAAAAGGTTCTTCTCATAGATTATGTAAGTAAGAAACAAAAGGAGCGAGTAAAATACATAAATATCATCATTTTTAACCGACTTCCAAAAAAGGAGGCGGTTATACGTTCGGCTGTATATATTTTGTTTTTTTTTTTTTTTTTTTTTTTTGTATGTTCGCGGATAACTCCGCCGTCTGTTGGCCGATTTTCAAAATTCTTTTTTTGATGTAAAAGGTATAATCCGAAGTTGGTCCCATTTTTAGAAAATTGGTGACCTGATGATGGGATCCATGAGGAAACGAGGGAACTCCTCAAAATTTATATGGACACATATGGTGATTTCGACTTTTTCTGAAGAAGTCCAAGCATATGCTACCAAAAAGTAAGATTTTGCTCCAAGGTATACCCTGGATCCAAATGTACAGAACAGAACTCTTGACTCCTTATAGATACATGTTTGGGGATTTTGGCGTTGTTTAAAGAACTGCAAGCATATGCTACTTTGTCAATTAGAGTAATCATCATCATCACCACCACTATCACGGCATACATCATCACATTATGATGATAAAGAAGGTACTTCTCATAGTATTTTACACTAACACGGAGATCTTCCGTTATCTTTGAACATTACTCTGCCGTTTATGGACCTATTTACAAAATTCTTTTGTTGTTGTAAAGGGTTTAATTCGAAATTGGTCCTTTAGTCACTAAAGTGGAAACATGATGATGCGATCCATGAGGAATCGAGGGAACTCCTCGAAATTTATATCGACACATAGTGATTTTGACTTTTACTGAAGTAACACAAGCATATGCTACCAAAGAATAAGATGCTGTACCAAGGTGTACCCTAGATCCAAAAGCACTGAACAGAACTCCTCAGTCTTTAAAGATATGCGTTAGGAAATTTCGGAATTGTTTAAAGAACTGCAAGCATATGCCACTTTATAACTTACAGTAATCATCATCATCATTTTAATAACAATACCTAATGGAAGCTTGGCGCGTATTCAGTTATACATTCGATCGTTTATTTTAGACATTTTTAAGACGTATTAATAATAACTTAACAAGATATATCACTAAAAAGGGTGAAATTATAATTTTTAAACAAAAAATTAAACCGACTTCCTAAGTAAAAATACACAAAAAAGTATGAAATAAAACTTATTTTATAAATAATTCCCCTTTTAAATTTGTCTATTTCTCTACTTAATCTTCTTAATTTTGAAGTCGGTACCAGCAAATATGAACGTGAGTAATTCTATAAAATATTGTAGGATATCGTTTGGGCTGGTAGCGACTTCAAAATTAAGAAGATTGAGTAGAGAAATAGACAAATTTAAAAGGGGAATTATTTATAAAATAAGTTTTATTTCATACTTTTTTGTGTATTTTTACTTAGGAAGTCGGTTTAATTTTTTGTTTAAAAATTATAATAAATAACTATAATTCCTGATAATTTTGCATTCTTTAAATTTTATTTTTATGAGATAGAAACGTATATAAAAATAATCTGACAAAGAGATAATCCAGAAGAGGATCCAACAAGTTTGTGAAGATTTTTTGTTTTTAAAAAATGTAAGCGGTTTTAGCTATTATATTAGGTTGGGGAAAAAGTTTCTTCGCATTTTATATAAAAATTCAAAACGTTTTTTTATAAAGTTTATTTACAAGTGACTAAAGTATATAGGTGCCATTTTGTTCGATAACTTTTTGCCATCTTGTTGGTAGGTACATGATCCCATTGCTATAAAATTTTTGGGGCTTCTGATGAAAAAACTGCGACAAGTGGTTTTGGCAGTCCTCTTGTGATGTCAACCTGACACTGCCTAAGGAATTCTGCAGCGACCGAAACAGGTGGAAATCTGAAGGTGCAAGGTCAGGACTATACGGCGGATGCATTAACACCTCCCAGCCAAACTCCCGTATTTTTTTCTGAGTGGCTAAAGATGTGTGAGGTCTAGCGTTATCATGGTGAAAAACCACACCCCTTCTGTTGATTAATTCCGGCCGCTTTCTCTCAACTTCTTGCTTTAATCTCATCAATTGTTCGCAGTACAGTTCAGAATTGATGGTCCTGCCTGGCGGTAACAGCTCATAATGAATAATGCCCTTCCGATCCCACCACACACACAGCATCACCTTGTTGCGAGTTAACCCGGGTTTCGCCACAGTCTGTGAAGCCTGACCGGCCTTTGACCACGATCTTTTTCGCACGTTCTTGTCGTACGTGATCCACTTTTCATCACCAGTTATCAGCTTCTTCAAAAATGGTTCGGTTTCATTACGTCGTAATAAAGAATCACAAATGAGTACACGGTTCATTAGGTTTCTTTCAGTGAGCTCATGAGGCACCCAAATATCGAGCTTTTTTGTGTACCCAGCTTTTTTAAAATGCGCCAAAACCGTTTTGTGGTCAATCCCCAGTTCTTCAGCTACATCGTAACTACTAATATGCCGATCTTGCTCCACTTTTTCAAAAATGGCAACAGTTTTGTCCGTAACAGGGCGACCAGAGCGACGTGCATCTTTGATATCAAAATTTCCGGATTGAAAACGCTTAAACCAAATTTGCGCTACTCTCACAGATACTGCATTAGGTCCATAAACATCACAAATTTTTTTCGCGGCTTGTGTTGCATATTTACCTTTTTTGTAATAAAATTTTAAAATGTATCGAAATTCTTCATAAGAATCACTCATTTTAACAATAAGAAAAACAAATGAAAATCTCAAATTTACCTAATTTGAATTTGGAATTGTCTTCTGTAAAATTAAAACTTTTTAATGATACCAAAATCAGCCAGATACAATTGGTATAGCCCAAGATATTTTATGACAAGTTCATACATACTATAATGCGAAAAGACTTTTTCCCCAACCTATTATTAGTGTAAATACAAATTCTTTGCGTACCTTTTGATGCTTCTCTGTCCTTTTGGAATTCGACACGCTATCTCTAAGCTTTTTAAAGCCGGTTCCTTGTCCGTCTAAACTTTTTTAAAGCTAATGTCATATAGGTTAAATGAGCAAATCTTGTATGTACATTGTACATATAATCAGAATCTTGGAAACGACTGCAAGTATTTCAGTGAAATTTAATATGCAGGGAGTTTTGGGGGAGATATATCTTACTCTCTATCTATACTTAGGAGAGAAGTGGGTAATGGGAGTCACTTAAGCAATAATGTATCCAAAACACAAGTTTTTGTAGTAATATTTATTAATATAAGTTTTTAACATAGTTTACTTAATCAACTATCAGTCTGACGAGTTTCATTTACTTTGGTTACGAACTTTCTTAATTATAAGACTTAAGAGCATTGATCGGCGCGCGACTCAGATTTCACGAAAAACGCTACTTTTCAAATGCGTCTATATCTAACAAAAACTGGTTATTCTGATTTTTACATGTAGAAAAACACTAGAAAATATTGTATTCTAATTTTTCACTTATCATTTATTTTAAAATAATTTAAAACTTTTGAATAAAACTGACAAAACTAACCAGAAGTTTTTACAACTTTAGGTTCAGGGGCAATTTCAAAACATAATAGGTTGGGGAAAAAGTCTTTTCGCATTATAGTAGGTATGTATGAACTTGTCATAAAATATCTTGGGCTATACCAATTGTATCTGGCTGATTTTGGTATCATTAAAAAGTTTTAATTTTACAGAAGACAATTCCAAATTCAAATTAGGTAAATTTGAGATTTTCATTTGTTTTTCTTATTGTTAAAATGAGTGATTCTTATGAAGAATTTCGATACATTTTAAAATTTTATTACAAAAAAGGTAAATATGCAACACAAGCCGCGAAAAAAATTTGTGATGTTTATGGACCTAATGCAGTATCTGTGAGAGTAGCGCAAATTTGGTTTAAGCGTTTTCAATCCGGAAATTTTGATATCAAAGATGCACGTCGCTCTGGTCGCCCTGTTACGGACAAAACTGTTGCCATTTTTGAAAAAGTGGAGCAAGATCGGCATATTAGTAGTTACGATGTAGCTGAAGAACTGGGGATTGACCACAAAACGGTTTTGGCGCATTTTAAAAAAGCTGGGTACACAAAAAAGCTCGATATTTGGGTGCCTCATGAGCTCACTGAAAGAAACCTAATGAACCGTGTACTCATTTGTGATTCTTTATTACGACGTAATGAAACCGAACCATTTTTGAAGAAGCTGATAACTGGTGATGAAAAGTGGATCACGTACGACAAGAACGTGCGAAAAAGATCGTGGTCAAAGGCCGGTCAGGCTTCACAGACTGTGGCGAAACCCGGGTTAACTCGCAACAAGGTGATGCTGTGTGTGTGGTGGGATTGGAAGGGCATTATTCATTATGAGCTGTTACCGCCAGGCAGGACCATCAATTCTGAACTGTACTGCGAACAACTGATGAGATTAAAGCAAGAAGTTGAGAGAAAGCGGCCGGAATTAATCAACAGAAGGGGTGTGGTTTTTCACCATGATAACGCTAGACCTCACACATCTTTAGCCACTCAGAAAAAATTACGGGAGTTTGGCTGGGAGGTGTTAATGCATCCGCCGTATAGTCCTGACCTTGCACCTTCAGATTTCCACCTGTTTCGGTCGCTGCAGAATTCCTTAGGCAGTGTCAGGTTGACATCACAAGAGGACTGCCAAAACCACTTGTCGCAGTTTTTTCATCAGAAGCCCCAAAAATTTTATAGCAATAGGATCATGTACCTACCAACAAGATGGCAAAAAGTTATCGAACAAAATGGCACCTATATACTTTAGTCACTTGTAAATAAACTTTATAAAAAAACCTTTTGAATTTTTATATAAAATGCGAAGAAACTTTTTCCCCAACCTAATATAAGAAAGATGAAAAGTTTGTTTGTTTGCATTGAATAGGCTCCGAAACTACTGGACCGATTTTGATGAAATTTGGCACAGTTATAGAAAAGACCACGGGGGGACATAGGCTACTTTGTACCTTGTAATGCAAAATGTACGGTTCCTTCAAGATCTCTTTTTGCGCGCACGAAGTCGCAGGCAACATCTAGTATAGTATAAAATTAGGCATCTGCATCCGTTATCGGCTGATTTACACAGTACTCTCAGAGCGAAGTAACCACTATTGAAATACTGTAGCGCCTGGGATAGTTTGTTTATAAATGTCGTATGGTTGCCCACTGGGTTACGAGAGTAAAAGGAAAAGAGAGTGCTCTTGTGTACTGCGCACACACTTGGGCACTATAAAATAACTCCTGCGTAGCTGGCCTGGTTTTCAATGAAACCGGCCACCAGTCACCGAAATCGGTGTGGGGAGCTATTATTATTATGGTTGCCCAAGCACATTCGGCATTCTCACAACATAGTCAGCCTAGTCCAGAAGAATGACTAGTCAATACGTCTGGGGCCAACCATATGTGGGTTTCCCCACGATGTTTACCTTCACCGTTAGAGCAGGCGTATAACGTACTGAAAGTCTCGTTGGTACAATCTACATGGGCATCCTATAGGGGGTGCTAATCAAACAGTCTATCTACTAGGTAGCAAATAAAGCATGTTACTTCTGCGAAGTCAGTTCTCGGTGTAACTTCTTCCGTAAGTGGTTGGGGTCCTCTGACACAACGCGACGGAGAGCCGGCGCCGACGCTCCGCACGCCGCTTGCTGATAGCTCGGAGCTTTCGTCGAATGGCTCATCCACGGCTATGGAAAGAGGGAAAGTATTGGAATTTTAGAGCCACATTGCACTGCACAAAATCTGTATAAAAGGTTGTTATGGATATTTTGGGCAAATGATCTACTGCTTATGTCAAGACGATTGGGCAGAAATTTAATTAAATCAAAACATATCAAATATAAAAATGAATAGTTCGAAATATCAAATAATTATACTAAATGATCGCGGAGGTCATCAACCACTCAGAAACAGGTGACTTAAAGTAGAAGCAAATACTTTGCCTTAATAACATCAATACAATCAGCTGTGTTAGGTCAATGGCCTTATGGGAGAATACAAGCAGCGCCCTCTACCGGACAACTAGGAATTCTGCGCACGACCTTGAATTATCTGATTGGCTATTGTCTCTGATTGGCTGATGTATCTGATTGGCTATTGTATCTGATTGGTTATTGTATATAGAACATTTTGTATAAATAGGCTAAGTTTCTGTAAATAAACATTCATTCCTTCGAACACATTCGAGTATTAAACACCTCTGACAGAAGAGCACTGCAACAATTGGTGACCCCGCACTGGAAGAAAAAGGAAGAATCAAGCAAGAACTATGGCCGAGGAAGCATCAAATATTCCTGTAAATAAAAATCAAGTAGAAACTATGGCCGAGAAACCATCGAACGTTCCTGTAAGAAAATACGAAGAATCAAGCCACGAACTCGCCGCTGTCTCCGTACAATCAAGACTCCTACCATTTTGGCGTGAAATTCCACGAGCATGGTTCATTCAATTTGAAGCCGTCGTCGAACCTCTGAAGACATCGGACGACCAGAAATTCTGCTACGTTCTTCAACAACTTCAAGCTACAGACCTCCAGCACCTCACAGACATCCTCTACAACCCGCCAGAAAAAAATAAGTATACGACGATCAAGAACCGTCTACTTACCGTATACGAGAAGTCAGAAGTACAGAACTTCCAGAAGCTCATCAGCGACCTAGAACTCGACGACCAGAAACCAACGCAGCTGCTCCGAAAGATGCGAGAACTTGGAGGCGGCATAATAACTGAAGATGGCCTTAGAATAGAATGGCTAAACCACTTACCGCCATACATACGTTGCGTGCTCTCCGTCAACAAAGAATCTTCACTTGACACACTCGCAGCAATGGCCGACAAGATGATGAAGTATTCTGGTGGCAACAACAACACTGTAGCTGAAGTATCAACGTCATCATCATCAAGCAGCAACGAAAACAATGCGCTAGAAAATATGTCAAAGAAAATCGAAGAACTTACCTTACAAGTGGCCGAACTACGCACTCATTCATCGCGGCCGCACTATCGCCGTCCCTTTCACTCGCACTACTCTCGCTCGCGCTCGAAGTCCGCCCGCCGAAAGCCTGATATGAAAGATGAATCGACGTGGGAATGTAAATATCACTTCAGATATGGCGATAAAGCGAAAAGATGCGAATCGCCATGCTGCAGGAGAAACAAAACGTCGGAAAACTAATTCCGACATCGACTGTGGCGGATGTCGGTGTCCCCAAGACGACTAATCGCTTTTGTGTCCGCGACCGCGACACGAACGAATGTTTCCTCGTGGACACAGGCGCAGATATCTCCGTGTTAGCCGCCACTAAGAAAACAAGAATGAAGAAAGCAAGTCCGTACACACTGTACGCCGCTAACAACACTCAAATCAAGACATACGGCGAGAAAACTATCAAACTGAACCTAGGACTACGAAGAACATTTACATGGACATTCACTATCGCCGACGTCAAGACATCTATATTAGGAGCCGATTTTCTTCGCCACTATCAACTACTAGTCGATTTACATAAGAACAAACTAATCGACCGCGTCACAGAACTATCAGTGAAGACAATAGAAATCGCAAGTCCCGTCGAAAGTATTCGCCTGTTAAACTCCGAGCAAGTATATCACGACATCTTGAAGCAGTATCCAGACATTCTTCGCCCATTTTCACTTAAGAAGCCGGTCAAACACGACGTCGTACACCACATAGAAACAACCGGACCGCCACTCTTCGCCCGCGCCCGCCCTCTCCCCCCGACAAATATAAAGCCGCTAAAGAAGAATTCAAGCGCATGATAGAGATGGGCATTTGTAAACCTTCAAATAGCCCGTGGGCAAATCCGATGCATATAGTGAAGAAAAAAGACGGTGGGTTAAGGGTATGCGGCGATTACAGAAGACTGAATGCAGTAACAAAACCCGATCGCTATCCAATACCTCGAATACAAGACTTCACCTACTCGCTACATAATAAGAAGATTTTTACGAAGCTGGATTTGAAGATGGCTTACTACTGTATACATTGGTATACAGTAGTAAGCCATCTTCAATTGGGCAAGCCCAGAAGACGCACAGAAGACAGCAATTATAACCCCGTTTGGTCTATACGAATTCACGAGTATGCCATTCGGGTTACGGAACTCCAGCCAAACGTTTCAAAGATTCATGCACGAAGTCCTAAAGAACATCGAAGATTGTTTCTGTTTCGTCGACGACATTTTACTTTACTCGGAAAATGAAGAACAACACAAGAAAATATTACACGAAGTACTGCATCGCCTTAACAAGTATGGCGTAACACTCAACATAGAAAAATGTCAATTCGGTGTTAAGAAAATCGACTTTTTGGGCTACGAAGTGTCTGAAAACGGAATAAAACCTACAGAAGAACGAACATCTGCTATATCAGGTTATCCAAAACCAAAGACGGTGATCGAACTTCGTCGTTTTTTAGGCATGATCAATTATTACCGTGATTGCCTACCACAACAAGCGAACCTTCAACACGAACTCAACAAGTATCTGCACAACAGAAAGAAAAACGACAAGACACCAGTAGAATGGACGCCCGCCGCTGAAGAAAGTTTCGAAAAATGCCGCCAAAGCATTTTAGAAGCTACAACACTCAGTCATCCGGTACCTAGCTGCCCGCTCGCCATAATGACCGACGCGTCCGACCACAGCATCGGCGCTGTGCTACTACAACGTATTGTTACGTGTTGGGGTTCGAAGGGATTTGGAGAGAAAACCTGCTGACTCCTTTGAAGACTTTATTCACTAGCACTTAGTCCATCATTAAGCACTAGGTCCAAATACTAAACACTAAGTCCAAACACTAAGCACTAACGGTGTCCTTAGTCGTAGCCAAGTCGTCGGTTTCACTCACGGTATCATCACATCACTAGTATTCACATCGATATCGCCTCTTTCGCTGTTCAACTCGAACTCCCGATCACTAATTTTCGCTGGTATCGCCCGTATCGCTTCGGATGAAGCTCAAAGTGAACTCAACTCGCTCGCATTCTTCCGACGTATTTATACCGGTCGATACGAGTCCCAGACGACTCCAGAAGGTTCCCGAGTCGCGTGACCGTGTTGGATTTATTCTGGAACGTCTGCACAGTAGCGCCATCTAGTACTGAGTAGAGGGCCCCACGCTGTCCCTGTTCACACCAAGTGGTTTCATTGGTTGACGCTAGATGGCGCTATTCTCTGTGTTCGTAACACTACTCCCCTCTTAGAGATGTTCGTCCCGAGCATCGCTGCCACTGCCATGGTACCGCACTAGACGATCTATGTGCACCACTTTGAATGACCCTCTTGACACCCAGATGACCTTCTGATACGCCATCATGCATTTCACGGAGAACATCTGGCACTCTCGTTCTTGGGACAATTATCTGAAGATGGAACTCTCTGCTGTTATTTCCGGTAGGGTATTCCGTTTATCAGACTGTCCCATTGCGCCCAGTACGCCTTAGTGATAGCGCCAGTGGGTGCAACCTCAATCCAGATTAGTTTTACGTCGCCCCGTTTCTTGCACGTGACGATGTGTCGAAGGTCGTCATCTCTTTCTTGAGCCTCTCTCATAGCATCAACCTCCCTGAGACTCAAAGGACTTGAGCAGGCGGGGCCCGGTGGGCGGGGCCAGTGGGCGGGGCTTGGCCCACAGCGGGCGGAGCCTGGGGGGCGTGGTCAGTGGGCGGGGCATAGTAGGCGAGGCCAGTGGGCGGAGCTTGGACCTACGTACAGCCCTCCGGGAAGATACCAACGTGAGCCCCGCACTGATGACATACGGAACTACGTTACGAGTACCATCAGATTTCTTTGTACCGACAACGTCAAGAATTGAAGATGCAGAATTCGTACTCACTGAAACAATGGCCATGTTAAAACCGCGACAACGTTCCTGTGAAAATAGATCTACGTTCATTCACAAAGATCTACTAACGTGCAGCCATGTATTCGTACGAAACGACACAGTTCGCGCGCCACTGACACCACCGTACGATGGACCCTACGAAGTATTGAAGCGCAACGAAAAATATTTCAAGATACAGTTGCCGCTGCGAACCACAGTCGTCTCACTCGATCGACTGAAACCCGCATACTTACTCAATCAAGAATCAAGTGAACCTGAAAATACTTCGACAGTGGTGTCGCATACGCCGGCGCGGAGCTGTACATCGCAGACGAACATCACTGAAGAAACAAATATTCCTCGTATTGTTACGAGGAGTGGCAGAGTCGTCAAAAAGAATGTACGCTTCGCTTGAGGGGGAGTACTATGGGAGAATACAAGCAGCGCCCGCTACCGGACAACTAGGAATTCTGCGCACGACCTTGAATTATCCGATTGGCTATTGTCTCTGATTGGCTGATGTATCTGATTGGCTATTGTATCTGATTGGTATAGTATATAGAAAATTTTGTATAAATAGGCTAAGTTTCTGTAAATAAACATTCATTCCTTCGAACACATTCGAGTATTAATCACCTCTGACAGAAGAGCACTGCAACAGCCTTAACAACGCCGTAAAGAGTGTAATGTAATTTTGTTTCTATTACTATAAATGTGAAAGTTTGTGAGGATAGATGGATGGTTGGATGGGATGTTTGTTTTTCTATCACGCAAAATCTACTGAACGGAAGATAAAATTTGACATGATAGTAGTTACAGCTCGCATTAACAAATAGGCTTGTTTTTATCCCAAAAAAGTACAGAGATACTGTAATTACAAGGGCGTAGCTGCGGGCAAAAGCTAGTCCTTACTAATAATCTTAACTGAACATCATTAATATTATAAATTTACTGGAATATTTTGTAAACTTACTCATGAAACAGTCACCCGCCGCGTCATACTGCGTAATATTCCTCTGCGTGTGAATGACCCGTTTCAGCTGATACATTACTTCGTCCTTCAGATCGTGGGGTGGGTTGGTCCATTTGGCCGCGCTGTCTATCGCCGAGAGGGCACAGAGCGCTGGACCAGCTGTGGACACGGTGAGGGTTGCGATGGAGCCAGGTGGAATGATGTGATTGTTCCATGATAGTTCTACCTGGAAAAGAATTGAGTAATGGGTTGTGGGAATGGTGGAAGCAAGGGAGATCTCCGACCGAGCGAGATGGTATGCTCGGTCAGGTCAAAGCCCACTTGTAAGCGATTTAGATGTTGTGTATATAGCGCCGATCTGAGAAAACTTTGATAGCGCGATTCAGAACCGTATTGCTAATTGGTCCGCCATATGGTCATTATTTATTTACAAAAGACGAAAGAACAAAACATAATATATAACTTTTTTAGATTAGATCGATTCAACGCACCGATTAATTGCGCAGTTTCTGTAATACTTGCAACTGTTTCCTTGATTCCGATTACATATACACAATAGCTCATTTAAAGTACAAGATTTGTTTGCCATGTTTCTGTACTTACTTCATTCGTAAAACATTCCTCCATTTCGAAATGCTTGCTGGCGGTCACCAGTTCACCATCGTATTGGAAATACGCGAACAAATAACTATCAGGGCACATCTGGTGACTCATTTTCAATGGTAACATTATCTTGGCCGCATGGAAGTCCAGCAATGAGTCCAAATCAGATGAGTTTGTGGTCACCAGGTTACTTCTTCGTGGTATCTTCTCTATGTTTGGACAGACGCTGTTTCTGGACGTAGTGTGGATCTGGTCTGAGTCACTTGTAGGGCATTGAGTGGTAGCACCCCAACGGTATATGGTACCACCTCGGGTTATAACCTGCGTTAACGGGTTTTTGTTACATTATAATATATAAGTACAGATAAAGGTAGCCTATGTGTTAATCATGGGCATAAACTACTACCTTATCAAATTTCTTCAAAAAGACACAGCCTCCGTGGTCTAGTGGTTAGAGCATTGGCTCTCGACTCGGAGGTCATGGGTTCGATTCCCGCATTAGAACAATAAAAAATGTTTTTTCCAAGTTTCGTTAGGACAATGCAGGCTGATCACCCGATTGTCTGACAAGAAAGATGATCCACAAGTCGGATGGGCATGTAAAAAGTCGGACCTGCGCCTCCTGATCTCTCGTCAGTCGTGTCGGTCATCCGTCCCACTGAATTACGAGAGTAAAGGAACAGAGAGTGCTCTTGTGTACTGCGCACACACTTGGGCACTATAAAATTACTGCGTAATTGTCCTAGCTTCAATGAAACCGGCCACCGTCACCGAGATCGGTGGGGGAGTTATTGTTAGTAGGATGGCAATGTAAATTAGAAATTGTATGGATTAAAAGCCAGTATGCCCTGAATCCTGATACGCAAATCTAAGAAAGACTCCGCTAATTGGCTGATAACATCAGAGATTAAGAAGATATTTATTTGCCAAAACTGTTTATATATTTGTGGCGATTCGTTACATCGCCTAACAGACAAACCCTTTGATTATATACTACACTAGATAGAGCTTCACCTAAGAAATACTGCGCCAATAACAGGCCAGCTTTTCTATGCTTGTGTGCGTGACCGCTTTGTCTTACACTCGCGTCATGTCATTCAATATGTCTATGTGTGTGTGCAAATTGAGTCCAACAGTTGGCCCTTATTTTTTTCGACGGAATCGCGCGGTCTACGTCTCTATCTAGTGTAGTATATAATCAAAGAGACATACTTACAATAAAATGCACAGTGATCGGAGTATTACTATGTGCGGGTAGTTGTAAATACAGCGGCAGTATGGAGCGAGATCGCGCGGCTCGCAGCGGTCCAAACGCCGCGCGCGCGCCTCCCACCGCGCTGTGTGTGACGAGCCTTATGTGCGTATTGCGGGCGCTTGCCTGCGATAAAAAAAATCATTAGACCTTTGATTTATAAAGTATTTTTGGCGCAAATTCGTACACACGAAAGTCCAACATGCGGCCTGGCTATTTCACATAAAAATTGAAAGCGGAATGAATAATTCTTTTCATTTATCATACTCGGAAAGTAGTGTTGTTTTGATCTGATTATTGGGTGGAAAACGCTACTTTCCTTTCATATGGAGGGAAAAACTCATACAAATTCAATGAATTTGTATATATCTTCAAACCCTCAAAAATAGAACTGCTGTCACCTGTGAAGAGTTTTATGTAAAAAAAAACTATTAAAAATGAGATGACTTTCTAAACAGCCAATGTGAATTTAGCGCAAACTTCTTTGAGCGAAATAAGCCACGAGTGCCGCGGCGAGCGGCAAGTTCCATATTAAAAATATAAAAAGTCAACACAAATTGCCGGGATACTAAATTACTAATATATTATTATCAATAAATAGTTTAGATAAACAACTAGTTTTATTTTCCTCATATTCTACCTGTTTCATAACTGTTTCAATGCTTTATTTTGTTTAATTGAACTTCTTTTATATGTACATTAAAATTAACCCGGCGTGAGTGAGGCCGGTTATGTCATACCCGAGTAAAATTCAAAAACTGTTTATTTTTTTAAATGATCGTCTGGCAGTTCTAGTTTGCTTAGTAGCTGGAGGTATGGGCATCCTGGAGAGGTGAATGGCGTGATCTAAGAGAGGCTCGGGACACGAGCCAGGATAATCGGGTGCAAACCCATTTCGGGTATGTCATACCCGACCTCATAGCAAACGTACCCTATGAACAAGAGGTGAGGTATCTGTGGGATGATATAGTAGGTAGTAACTGATTTCTTTAGTGAATACAGTTCAGAACAAGTAACTGATTACTCTAGTGTTCGTATGTTAGCGTAATTTTTAACTTTATGTTTGGAGCATGCGAAATATTTTTGCGAAATGTGCATATCTGGACAGTTGTGATTAATCATATTAGGTTGGGGAAAAAGTTTCTGCGCATTTTATATAAAAATTCAAAAGGTTTTTTATAAAGTTTATTTACAAGTGACTAAAGTATATAGGTGCCATTTTGTTCGATAACTTTTTGCCATCTTGTTGGTAGGTACATGATCCCATTGCTATAAAATTTTTGGGGCTTCTGATGAAAAAACTGCGACAAGTAGTTTTGGCAGTCCTCTTGTGATGTCAACCTGACACTGCCTAAGGAATTCTGCAGCGACCGAAACAGGTGGAAATCTGAAGGTGCAAGGTCAGGACTATACGGCGGATGCATTAACACCTCCCAGCCAAACTCCCGTAATTTTTTCTGAGTGGCTAAAGATGTGTGAGGTCTAGCGTTATCATGGTGAAAAACCACACCCCTTTTGTTGATTAATTCCGGCCGCTTTCTCTCAACTTCTTGCTTTAATCTCATCAGTTGTTCGCAGTACAGTTCAGAATTGATGGTCCTGCCTGGCGGTAACAGCTCATAATGAATAATGCCCTTCCAATCCCACCACACACACAGTTGTTGCGAGTTAACCCGGGTTTCGCCACAGTCTGTGAAGCCTGACCGGCCTTTGACCACGATCTTTTTCGCACGTTCTTGTCGTACGTGATCCACTTTTCATCACCAGTTATCAGCTTCTTCAAAAATGGTTCGGTTTCATTACGTCGTAATAAAGAATCACAAATGAGTACACGGTTCATTAGGTTTCTTTCAGTGAGCTCATGAGGCACCCAAATATCGAGCTTTTTTGTGTACCCAGCTTTTTTCAAATGCGCCAAAACCGTTTTGTGGTCAATCCCCAGTTCTTCAGCTACATCGTAACTACTAATATGCCGATCTTGCTCCACTTTTTCAAAAATGGCAACAGTTTTGTCCGTAACAGGGCGACCAGAGCGACGTGCATCTTTGATATCAAAATTTCCGGATTGAAAACGCTTAAACCAAATTTGCGCTACTCTCACAGATACTGCATTAGGTCCATAAACATCACAATTATTTTTCGCGGCTTGTGTTGCATTTTTACCTTTTTTGTAATAAAATTTTAAAATTTTAACAATAAGAAAAACAAATGAAAATCTCAAATTTACCTAATTTGAATTTGGAATTGTCTTCTGTAAAATTAAAACTTTTTAATGATACCAAAATCAGCCAGATACAATTCGTATAGCCCAAGATATTTTACGACAAGTTCATACATACTATAATGCGAAAAGACTTTTTCCCCAACCTATTATTTTCAATTAAAAATAAAAATAAATAATTTCTTAACGAGGAGGAATTCAACATAAAATATGTTGAATTCCTCCTCGTTAAGAAATTATTTTTCTAATTGAGTTACAATCCAAAGAATGATTTTTTCGTTAAATTCTAAATAATTTGTTAACCTTTAAACTTTTGGAGCTATAATTACATAGTCAAAGAAAACCTTACATAAATAATATTAATGTTATAATTTAAAAACTTTTTTCATTTATATCTATTAATTTATTAATTATTGTACAAAACTAAATCAACAAAATATGAATTAAAATAATAATATCAATATTATAGCACTTTGAATTTTGGGTATGTCATACCCCACCTCATAGTTGTTGCAACTTTTTTTCACCTCATTCACGCCGGGTTAACCTAGTCAAGGAGAGCAACACAACGTAAAGTGGCGGATCCTTTGGGCGGATCAGATTATAACTATCCAAAGAATGTCATTTTGACAATGACATGGCTTTTGTCGTATGACATTCATGAAGACAGACTCTTCCTAAAACTGTCAACTACGTCAAAAGTCATGTCCAAACAACTGTCATGGCCGCTCTAAAAATAGGGTTACCGCAATAAAAAACTTTTCATATAATCATTTTAGATGTACCCTTCTTCAAAATATTTGTTGGTAATTTTATGAAATTCCCATAGTTTTTTAAATACCTATAATTTTAAAATCAAACATCTCCTTTATTCTCCGTACTTCACGTAGGTGAGATAACATCAATAATATTATTAAATATTTGAACAACAGAGACGACATACTAAGCAGGCCAATAGACTTTACCTCGAATACATAGTACGGACTGGCATGCTCCTCCACCGTGAACATAATCCGCGCGACACCACTGTCATCGGTAAGGGCGTCTACACACGCGGCGTTAGTAACTCGCGCGTCGTTAGGACTGGTGGCGGGCGAGCGACACACGTGGACGAGCTCGTTTGTGGCCGGCTTGTCGTCCCAGCGGGTGGCTTTGATCTGAACAATAACAGAATTGTCAGTCTGAAATCTATATCACAACTGCCTTTTACTTTAAGTGTGCTAGAATTATAGTTTTTATTCACTGAATCTAAATGTACGACTTAAAACTCAAAGTTAAGTCGTATTTCCCAGTTATGCCCTATTGAAGATTATAGAGGATGCTACTTACCAATTTACTTGACAAAAAAATTTATGTTACCGTATCCAGTAACCCCAAATTGGAAAAAAGGTTGTTTTCCGTCAAAAGGCAGACAAAAATCTTTTTTCGTATAGTGTGTTCAAAGTTCACATGGAAATGACGCAAGTAAATGAAGCTGAGAGCGGATAGTATTTAATTTTAAAGCCTACTAAATTATTAGACAACGTTTTACCTTTAACTTGTAGGGGAGTCCTGGCGAAATTATTGGCTTGTGTTTGGTCAGAAATTCTAAACTCACTGGATTTTCTACGACCTGAGATACCACGGTAGTGTTTTGCCAAACCCTGGTACCTTCTTCCTGAAAGTTAAAACAAATTCGTATTTTTAAAATACATAATATATTAGCGCGATTCGATGGTACGCGCTCGTGAGCGCGTAGTTGGCTCGCGTAGAGCCGAAATCGAATGACCAAGAAAAGACCAGCTATTTTTACTTCTGTAGTTCCACATTAAGCTTGACATATCTGATTAGCGGTAAGCACTTCTTTAAGAACTAGTCTTAAATCAGTCTTACTTCTATTTGATGGAGGTTCAGACAAAATTACTGAAGTCATTCGCGACTTTAGGGTCCTATCCCACTACTGTGATAGTTTGTGAGGATGGATGAATGGATGTTTATTACTCTTTTACGCAAAAACTACTGACAGGATTTTGATGAAATTTTGGTATGGTAGTACTTTGAGCACAGGATTAACATATTTTTTATCCCGAAAAAGTACAGTATTCTTTTGGGATACTGTAAATACGCGGACGGAGCCACGAGCAAAAGACGTGTGGCTCCACGAGCAAAAGCTAATATTATACAGGTACCTGGAAGGAGAAATCAGCGATCACCACGTCATCAGCCGCCATCTTGTCCAGCTGTATCCGTCGCGCGGCCGCCGCGTGTCGGTGGCAGGCGCGCGCCCGCAGACGCACCGCCGTGCGTATACCCGCTGAGGAGCCCGCGCCTCGGATTCGGATGACCAGCATGCCTTCTACTGCTTCTGACCATGGATACCTGACCAAAATATTATATACCACATCAGTAAGGGGCTCTCCATTAATCACGTGATGTTTTTAACAACTTTTTAGACCCCTCCCCTCCCCCTGGTGATACGTGGTGAGGTTTTATACTACCCCCCACCCTCCCTCCACCTAAGATCACGTGTATTTTTTGTACATAGTAAGCAGGCCATGTTTGAAGAAAAACTTTAACTTAAAAAACAATTTATTCAAATAATTTAAGCAATTAAAAACTATATTAATCATTTGTCTTGTAAGTATTGTTACGAACACACAAAGCACAAAGAAACTAGCGCCATCTAGCGTCAACCAATGAAACCACTCAAAGATCAAAGACAACGTGAAACCCCCTACTCAATACTAGATGGCGCTACTGTGCGAACTTTCCAGAATAATCTAACCCGGTCACGCGAGTCGGAACTTTCTGGAATGGTCTAGGACTCGTGTCGGCCGATATAAATAGCCGCAGGAAAGCGAGCCAGTTCAGTTCAGTTTGAGCTACCTTCGAGGCGATTTCGAAGTGAAAACTAGTGATCAAGAGTGATACCAGTGAGTGAAACCTACGACTTGGCTACGACCTAGGACACCGTTAGTGCTTAGTCTTTGGACCTAGTGCTAGTGAATAAAGTCTTCAAAAGAGTCAGCAGGTCTTTCTCTCCAAATCTTTCGAACCCTAACACGTAACAGTATTTAAACAATATTACGAATACTTATACCTTTCAGTAATATATTGCATACCTGACACATACAGTCCATGACAGTCTCTCGCTGGAGCGCAGCACCTTGGGCGAGTGTCGCACGGTCAACTGGAACGGTGGGAGCTCGTAGTTCCCCACCAGAAATGTCGAGGAGCCCTGCATAAGTGACATCATAATGAATACCGTATGCACGAAGTATAGTCCGAACGTAATGTTAAAATAATGGTCTCAATTTAGGGGAAAGATTTTTTGCCGGTAGAACGCGCCATTGTTCAAGAAGTACCAAGCGCGATTCAGGACTGGTGCGCTGATTGGTCCGCCACAATAGCATCGGTACGTCCAAAATTCTAAAACAGCCAGTGGCAGAAAAGATAACTAAGATCTGGGTTTATTATTGTGTACATAAATACTATGGAAAAGCCTATACCGTTCGGACTGTGGCTGGTATTCTATACTTCGTGACCGTATGTATGATTTTACATTTTTTTTAATTGTCTTTTTGACTTTGAACACGTTCATCACAGTTTTTGATAAGTTAAGACAAAGTTTGAAACTGGTTTTGTGATCAAAGAGTATTTTAAATAAATAAAAAGTCAATTGTTGTGAGCTAGTGTAACTCATAAACCCATGACCATAATCCCTTTCACCAAACTCATAACCCTATCCATTCGACGGCCTCTATGATTCAGTGGTAAGTGGCGTTCAAGCCAAAGGTCGCGGGTTCAAATCCCGCCGAGGGAGCAAAAAGATTTCAATGTTCCTGGGTTATGGATGTGATGCAAGCTGGGTGCACGTCCCAAGAGCCGGACCCTTCCAGCCATACTTCTCATCTGTGATCCATCATCAAGGTCCACTTCCCCGGTGGAGCCAGATCATTCAGGTCATACTGTAACTGCACCAGTCCTGTCCTGGTGCGCACGCGGTTCTACTAAGCTGGGGCACGTCCCAAGAGCCGGACCCTTCCAGCTTCCTTCCAGCCATACTTCTCACCTGTGATCCATCATCTAGCCGTGCCCTCAAAGTCCACTTCCTCGGTGGAGCCAGAGCATCCAGCTCATGCTGTAACTGCACCAGTCATGTCCTGGTGCGCACGTGGTTCCACTAAGCTGGGTGTACGTCCCAGGAGTCGGACCCTTCCAGCCATACTTCTCACCTGTGATCCATCATCTAGCCGTGCCCTCAAAGTCCACTTCCCCGGTGGAGCCAGATCATCCAGCTCGTGCTGTAACTGCACCAGCCCTGTCCTGGTACGCACGCGGTTCCATTGAGCTGCCTTCACGTCCCACGATCCTGGACCTTCCAGCCATACTTCTTCGACCTGGGGATGAAGGTAGTTTAATAAGTGAATGCTGAAATTTCGTTAAGATTTATGGATAATTAAATTCAAGTATATAAAATAGAAATAAATCACTTTTTAATCAAGTATTAAATAAAAAAAAAAAAAAAAGCTTCCGCAGGTTTTGTAGTTAGGCCGGCTGGGATTATATGGTGCGGAATCCGGAACGCCGTAGAAAATTCAGGGCACTGAAAATAGAACTTTGGGCTAATACAATATGGCATGTATTTAAACTTGCGACAAAACAATTAAATTTTGGATGTGAAAATACCGAAAATTGAATACTTAATTAACAAGTTGGCGAAAGAATGCAAGGAACAAAAAATTACAAATCTGGTGACTAAATAATACCACTGAATTTTCCAAACTGGCAGACATATATTATTTTAGCGAACAAATAACCATCTTGGCGACAATTTGTGAGTACATATTTAATTTAAGAATAGGCACATATATTTTCCCTGATGTAGGTAACTCAAAAACCATACAAGCAGCAAAACGAGCGCACATGAAAAAAACATAAAGGAGCATACAAAATTCCCATTTTTTAATTTTAATCGGTTTTAGGGGGGTGTAGATATTGTGTAGACACATTTTGAAATTAAAAAATGGCGGATATTTATTTTTCGTAAAATTGATATGGGTGTCGTTTACCAGGTTTTTGGAAGTACTGGATACGAAAATGCGAAATTCCAATATGACGGGCATACTTAATTTTATAAAAATAATATGGGTGTCCTTTTGTTGGTTTCTGGGGGTGCTGATAACAAAAAAGTCATCCATTTTAAATTTCATTTGCCATATTTTTTTCTATAATCGCTTCTATCTCAGAAACGGTACATCCTACTGGAAAAATAATGAAAATTTCCTTCCCCTTAATAACCCGGGAAATCGCGTAATATTTTCTTCATGAATGGCAGAAAAATTCATGAATCCTGATTTTTTAAAAAAAAATCTATACATAGCTGGTACCTTGAACTACATAACATACTGTAATAATAATCATCAATCCTAATCAGCATCCCCAAGATCTTTTATTTTGTATTTATATTCATTTTACGAATATTGAAAATTCTCCATTTTGGAAAATGAAATTGGAAGACAATTTTGTAATCAGCACCCCTAGAAACCTGGAAAAGGACATCCATATTAATTTTATTAACAGAAATGTACGCCATTGTGGAACTTCAAAACAGATTCTATTTTCATATTATTCTGCACCCCCCGTAACCTTGAAAATGACACCCATACCAAAGAAAAACATACTCCAACAGTATCCAAAAATAGGATTTTCTGTAACCTGCAAATTGAATTTTTAGCAGCCATTAATTTATCAACCAAATCTGGTTTTATAGCTGCTTATATGGTATAATGGTCACCAACTCGGAAATTAAGTCACCAACTTATAAATGTCGGTGCTAATTTGGATTAAATTTCGCCTCTTTTTATCTGCTGACTTTTGAATTTTTTGTCACCTGAGTGATTTCGCCAGTTTAGTAATTTACATATTAATTTGCTGCCAAATTCACTAATACAGTATGCTCACGTGCAGTCGCCAACTTATTTTTTGTTCGCTCGATTAATTATATCCCATACAATATAGTTGAAACTGAACACAAGATACTACGATTTTCAACTCTATTGTATTAGCTCAAAGTTCTATTTTTAGTGCTCTGAATTTTACCGGGCCCGCCGGATTCCAAATCATATAGTCCCAGCCTTACGAGAGACTTTGTTACAAATATTTAATACTAGATGTTGCCTGCGAGTTCGTGCGCGCGAACCTTAATGTCGTAGAAATCGTACATTTTTCCGAGATAAAAAGTATCCTATGTCCTTCCCCGTGGTCTACTCTACATCTGTGCCAAATTTTACCAAAATCGGTCCAGTAGTTTCGGAGCCTATTCAATGTAAACAAACAAACCTTTATTATATTACTTAACTCCTCTTTATTATATTAATAGTATTGTTAATTAAAGGTGCTATAGGGGAATTGTGCTCAAGATGGCATACTCAGATAAGTCATAAGATGACACACCAACAGTATTCGTTAAATAATTGGCGGGTTGGGAGAGCCCATGACCAAAGAATATATATTACTAACGTACCATGACGTTATTGGACAGCGGCATATAATATAAGGTCTGGTAAAATCAATTACGGATACTTAAGGCACGTGATCCACTGCTTATGTAAAGACGTTTAGGCAGAAAAATAATTGTCATACTCAAACTAAAAAATCATCCAATGTATGGGCGACTCACCGCAAAACGCAAACTCGTCCATATAAAGAGAAATTTTTTTTTTCGAGTATGACAATAATTTTTTTCTTCTTAAATGACTTTACATAATCAGCAGATCATATGCCCGAAGTATCCGTAATTTATTTTACCAAACCTTATATATGTTGCTAGTACCGAAGTGCAGTTTGGCGGACAGAGAATGCACATACATGGCAAAGTAGTGAACGTTTTCATGATTTTAAGGTGCAAAAAATTTTGCTAACGCTTTTGTTTGGCGGTGAAAATACACGTAAAGTAAGAATCTTCTGTTTAAACTAATTTGAATTGTTAACAGTGATTATTATACTGCATAAATATTGATAAAAATGTATTCTATCCTAAATAGTTTTGCCATGACATTTAAAAAAAAATCATATCTATTTGATAAGATGACATACTACATGTCGGTGTAAGATAGCATACTAGCGCACAAGCGGGGTACCATCTTACCCTTACAGAATACCTGGCAATTACAAAAGGACATCGACTCGGAAGAGTTGGTCATAAGAAGACATGAATAAGGCTATCAAAGCTGTAAAAGAAAATAGGATGGGTTGGCTCCTAGAATCCAGACTTATATTTCGCAGATAAATTGTTTCATTTTTGCAGGTTGGTCTTGTACAACCTGCAAATATGAAAGAATTTATACGAAATATGCACCGGAAATTATCCAAATAAAATAAAAAAAACATTATTATACTACAACCTAAGGTGTGTTTTTTATTTACGTGTATAAGACGACATACCATTAAAGTCTAAGATGACATAGTGTGTCATTTTACACCATTGATATGTATGCGATTAATGTTGTTTTTTTTAATTTTCTATTACGTTGATTGTTCTAAAACTCTAATAATATTGATGATTAAGAAACATTTATGAGTATGAGTAAGTTGCTGGTCTGATATAACTTAATTTATTTTGAATATTTATCTTAAAACAAAAAGTATGTCATCTTAAGCACAATTCCCCTAATAACGAAATCAAAAGTTATTAAGTTAGTAAGTATGACCAAAATTATTGGCAGTTTTTAGCGCAGTTTGCTGATTCAAAACTGTTATTCTTTTCATTGTAATCATTTTGCTTTGTAAGTGTTTTGTTATTAAACATCGTAACTGTGTCGTTGCAAGGCTGAGTGACTCAGGAAATGTATGTTACAGTTTAGATGAAAATTAGACTAATTACATATTGCCTACATTTTAAAACTTAAAAATATTAGTATTGTTATTCGTAGGTTTAGATTTAATTTACGTTTAGATTAAATATTATATAATCAAAACGTAAATTTAAAAAAATATTAAAATTAAAGTGTCAAATTGGTAACTGTATGTTCCATTGTTTACGTTTGATTTGAATAAATTAAATTAACAAGGTAGCTAATTAATAAGTTAAATTGGATATAGTAAGGCTGTATAGAATTATTCAACCACTATAATAATAACAATAATAAGAACTCCACACAGCGATTTCGGTGACGGTGGCCGGTTTCATTGAAACCAGGCCGGTTAAGCAGGGGTAATTTTATAGTGCTCAAGTGTGTGCGTAGTACACAAGGGCACTCTCTCTTCCTTTACTCTCATAATCTAATGGGACGGCTAACCGATACGACTAGCGAGAGATCAGACGCATCAGGCAGATCATGTAAAAAGTCGTTTTACATGCCCATCCGACGCATGGATCATCTTGTCAGACAATCAGGTGATTTGTTCTTCCAACGTGGGAATCGAACCCACGAGTTACGACCTCCGAGTCAAGAGCCAACGCTCGACCACGGAGGCTATTCAACTACTATATTGGCAAGCTATATAATATATGCTTTATATATAATATAGCTTTTGCCCGCGACTTCGTCCGCGTGGAACAATACTTTGGGATATCGCTGAAATTTACCCGCGACTTTATTTATGACTAACGAAAGCGAAATCCTATTTTTTTAAACGGAACCCTAAAATAAAAGTAGCCTATGTACCCTATAACATCAGCTATCTGCTAGTGAAAGTCCCGTGAAAATCGGTCCAGCCGTTTCAGAGATTAGTCGGAACAAACAGACAGACAGACCGACTTACAGACAGACAGACGGACAGACAAAAATTAAAAAAAAAAATGTATTTTATTGTAAGTACCGAATATACTTTCAGATTCATTATGTAAAAAGCTGTTAATTTGAAGTTACAAACAGACACTTAAATTGTATTTAACTGTATAGATGTATAGATATTATAATGTATTATATTTTAAGATATTATCAATTTGATGTTTATAAAATAACTAAACTATTTAACTAAACTAAACTAAACATTAACCCGCACGCGCACCCCGCCTTGGTGACGCCCACTTCGCAACGGGCCGTGCAGCAGAAGTCGTAATATTTTAATTTCGCCATAACTTCAAAACCAAACGTCCAATTTGAATCATTCAAAGACCAAATATTATCTACATAAACTGTACTTAGTGATGAAATAATTTATTTTGATAAGGATTAATAACATGAGTAAAATAAACGCGTTTAAATGTAGTCAAAAAAAAATTCAAGATTTCTAAATAAAAAAATGGTTGTTGTGCCTCACTCGACATAGATAGGTATAGTGTGTCGCGGACTTTTTTGTAGATATTTATAAGATCTACAAATAATTATAACATTTTATGGTTCTATCTTTTATAGTTTAGGCAGCGTACGCAAAATAAGTAACTTTTCTGGTTGATTTTTTATACCTTGTGTCCGAAAAACCCAAATATCTTACGGAACCCTATTTTTTTCCAAAATAAAATTTAGCCTATGTTACTCGTGGATAATGTAGCTTTCGAATGGTGAAAGAATTTTTGAAATCGGTCCAGTACTTTTTGAGCCTATTCATTACAAACAAACAAACAAACAAACAAACAAACAAACAAACAAACATACAAACAAAGTTTTCCTCTTTATAATATTAGTGTAGATAATCTACGGAAATAAATTTTGCAATAAAATTACAAATAAAATTGTGCTATATTAAGTGGAATCGTGTGGAAATAACGAATACAACGCTTAAAAGCGCCGAAAAATCACACCTAAAATTCCACGCATGGATTTATCTGTTCCGGCCATTTGACATTTCAATGAATACTGATATATAGCCCTAACACCGGGCATCGGCTTATGACCGTTATGTTTTTCGTTTTTGTATGATGTCGGTTTATATTGGTTACATTATATTGAAACTACGATTTGATGGTGTTAATCTAATTAAGTGTTTTTCAAACTGTGGGTCGCGACCCCTTGGGGGGTCGCGTAGCCTCTTTAGGGGGGTCGCGAAGCTTCTATAGGGGAGTTGCAAAAGGAGGGAGAGTTGCTGTGCTAATACAATACAGTTGAAAATGGAAGTTTCGAGTGTCGAGCTGTCATATATAATAATAATATAATAATAATATCTATGGACGCTTCACACCACGTCAATCTGATCCCGTGGTAAGTTCTCGAAGAACTTGTGTTACGGGTACCAGACAACGGAAAATATATATTTAATACTTTTATACTATAGGTACACATATTTAAGATTTTTATTATATTATACACATATTTAATACACATCCATGACCCAGGAACACAGAAAAACTTTTTGTTCCTTCGGCGGGATTTGAACCCGCGACCCCCGGCTTGAGCACCAACACGCTCAACCAACTGAGCCACAGAGGTCGTCGTCTATGACATTGACATTTGACTCGACACTCGGATGTTCGATTTTCAACTGTATTATATTAGTGCAGAGATCTATTTTCAGTGCTCATAATTATCTACGGCCTACCGGATTCCGTTGCATATAGTCCCAGCCTTAAGTCATGAAAAAGATTGAAAAACACTGATCTAATTAATTATGATTCCATGTTAACTTTCTGTACCATAAATTAAAGTGGAAATTTTCTTTGTAGTCAGCAGTTTAATCAAAATGACGACCGATTCGTTACTAACGATTTCATTAAACACATAATAATTATGTACAATTCCTTAGGTTCACCTAGGGACCAAATTGATTAAGCATTATAAAATTTCAAAAGCACTAAATCATGTTCCTAGGTAGCCTAGATCCAGGTCATAAGGTGTGCACTAGAGAGCGTGCCTTCTCATAATATGCGCACCTCCTTTCTATCTTCATGTATTATAAATCGACGTAAACAAACTAATAGTAATTGAATCCGTTGTATTACCAAATGCATCACAAAAATAGTACCTACTAATGTTGTGATTTGGCATTTATAGTGGTGATTATTTCAATCGTCTGAAAAAAAAAAATGGCATGTTTTCTTTCAACTGTAGAATTTAAGGCGTGTCTCCTGTTCGAAACATTACACAGAAAACATGAAACAAAAACATTTGTTTCCATACACAAGCTGTCTCCAGCTACAGAAAATGTTTTTGGTCGAAACAAAACATTTTGTCCAGACACGATCTAAGTTCCGACGAGGAAGACGTATTAGCGCTCGCAGTTTTAGTGATTGTAGGTGTAGAATCTAGGAGAAAAGAGGGGTTCTGAAAAGGCCACTTTAGGTGTGTCATAAAAGTATTTTTTTCAACTCATAAATATGTGCGCCATTTTACGCATTTCTATTGAAAACTGACAAAATTGGCGTTTTTTAATTAAGTCAGGCCATATATTATGAGCGATCACAAAAACAAACACAAAAAACACAACAAGCAAAACTATAACCCTAAAAAACCTGTACCTAGGTGTAATGTGAACGATGTGAACACTAGATAAGAAATGAAACATTTCTTCCCCTCTCTACCCGCGCGGGAATGTTTTCCGTCCGTCTCCGAAAACAAAAACATTGTCTATTCCTAGAGAAATGTGTATAGCCACGCCCCAATGTTTCATATTTTCTGTGTAATGTTTCGAACAGGAGACACGCCTTTAAATACACAAACATTTAAATATCGAAGCTCAAGTATTTAAGAATCTATATATAAATCATGAAAATCACGAATATAGGACACTGCATGTACTACCACCAGTCTACTGTCGTTCGGTACCTACCGCGATGCTCACGGGCGTGAGGTCGGTCTTCAGCGCCAGCACCCGGAACCGCAGCAGCTCTCCGGGTCTGTAACGCGCGCTCTACATGTACTACCACCAGTTTACTCACGCCCGGTACCTACCGCGGTGCTCACGGGCGTGAGGTCGGTCTTCAGCGCTAGCACCCGGAACCGCAGCAGCTCTCCAGGTCTGTAGCGCGCGCGCTCTGTATGTACTACCACCAGTTTACTGTCGCCCGGTACCTACCGCGGTGCTCACGGGCGTGAGGTCGGTCTTCAGCGCCAGTACCCGGAACCGCAGCAGCTCTCCGGGTCTGTAGCGCGCGCGCTCTGTATGTACCACCAGCAATTTGCTCGCAGTTATGCGGACGGGCACGCGTTGAGTCCAGATGCAGTTGCCGTCTATGTATCTGAAAGAATATTCGAGGAAAATAAATAAATAAATTCTTTATTGACACATAGGAGTTTTACGTATCTGAAATCCCTGATCCCTGCACTAGTGTAAACTAAATTGCAGAGCCCAGCCCCGCCAATGAAGAGAAGAGCTAGTTTAGTGTTACCAACTACCACGGTTTCTAAAATCAACCAGCGTCTAATTGACTGTATTTATCCAGGTACTTAGACGTTAAAGAGTCAAACCTTTCACATTGGTGACATGTCAAGTGTGCCGCTGATACTTCTCGGCTACCTCACACTTATTCAACAAAACGACACCTACTGTTACAATATACTAGTGCGATCTAGTAATAGAAGGTGATGGCTTATCTAACGAATTGTGTTCGGACCAAAGATCAGACCACCGAACTCAAGATTTCTCGTAGGCATAAGCACAGCCAGTCACCTTTATTAAAGATATTGCGATGTTTTAATTCATATTATTTTCTGTTCGAGTATAGTTTTTGTAGTATATACCTACTTTCATGGTTTTAATCCACATTATCATAAGTAATATAATTTACCTGACATTGACGTTAACATCCGCTTTTGTGTTCGGCTTTTGTGGAACTGACAGGTCCAGACAACCGCCATCACCTAAAACAGAAATAGGTACCACTTCTTTACAACCGCTCAGAGATAATGATAGGTTAAGGTCTTCTATTTCTAACATATGAATCAGAAGCGTATTAGTCCATGCGTAAGGTCCACAAGGCATTGGGTTCGTCCATCGTGTTCAATGTTTGGATTTGTTTTAATTTGGTCGCAAAAGGTGAATTTCCTAATAGTCGAGTGACTAGTAGGGAACTTAACCTTTTTCTCTCCATCTTCAGCGACCAGAGTGATGACTATATGCGTCTGGCCATCAGGGTAGAACCGCGACAGGTAGCAGGCCTTTAGGCAACTTACAACATGGCACTCTGATCACGAAGAACCGGCAATGCATCTTGTAATCTTGCGTTACGGGTGTCAATGGGCAGCGGTGATACGTGTGATCATATGCCACCTTTATTCCATCAACTCCCAAGATATAATTACCTGTAGCAAGTTCCCTAGTAGCCGTCACTCTCTCTCCATCTTCAGAGACCAGGGTGATGACCATACGCGCCTGGCCCTCAGCGTGGAAACGAGACAGACAGGCCCTGCTGCTTCCGCCAGACGACAGCACTCCGGGCACGAAGAATATGTGGTTCTGGTCTAGGCATGGTGATCTGGAAATGTATTTCTTGACTGTAGTCTTTAAAATAGTAGGCGCTCGTTTATATAAAAAAGGTCTGAGACTAACGTCCACATAATATTATACGTAGACATTAGTCTCAGATTCTTTTTTTGTCACCATGCGGCGCTTGGTAGCACGACAGTCCTTGTCGTGTCAAAAAGCTGTCAGAAGTCACCAATGTAGAAACCCTCATTGTGGCAGTCTCTATTTTTATTGAAACGAGTTCAAAATATAATTCGGGACACCCACACTTGACTCCTGATAGGTATATGTAAAATGTTGTACGTGGAGACTATTATATAAAGATTTAAGCATTGGGCTTATTTTGTGGGGTGCCAGTTAGTTTGCCATTAACCATAGATATATAATATTAAAAAGAGGCATTAACTGTATGCTTCACTCAAGATACAAACAAATGTAAATGTAAAGCAATGTTGCCTTTCACCTCTTTTGTTGTACATTTGGACAAATCTGTGTGAATTGTGTCATATGCCACCTGCGGGACAAGCTCTGCCTAGTGCAGGATCATAGCATAAACATCTCTGTATGTAACTTTTTGGAAATAAACATTTCATTATTTAAATATACAGGTACTCTAAAGGTAGAACTTAGCGACCGCAATGCGAGACCGCGATCGGGTAGCGTGATTCACTGCTTGTTGCTTAGGGTAGCCTTCTGATCAGAAGGCTTGTGAAGGCAATGATGACCGTGACCGAAGCCAGAGAACCTGGACCTCTAGTCAAGATGCATTCCATAATTTCGATGGCGAACTTCGAAATTAAAAATGTATGGCATTTGACATACGTCATCGTTATGTGACATGTCGCTTGCGATGCCTTATGTCAAATCTCATACATTTTGTTTTCGAACTTCGCCGTCGTAATTATCGAATGCATCTTGACTAGAGGCCCTGATTCGTTGGTTCGCTGGTCTCAGACGCTAGTTACGGTCGCTAGTCGCGGTTGCTAAGATCTCCATGCTACCTTTAAACATATTAAAGTAATACCATTATGATGAATCATTTATTTAATCTCATCCGTTCGCGGCCTTAAAAATAATAAACAACTTTATCCTGCTTAAAAATGTCCAAAACTGTGAGGTCACAACTCACAATTCAAACATTTTTTTTGGGTCAAAGCCAAAAAACCTTATTTACTTTCTTGAGGTCAAAACGCCTAAGGGAATGAGGACGTTTTAAAATAAGACTAAGGGGTCAACCAAGATTGCTTACGAGTTACGCGGTCAAGAAACTTGAGTTTTAGAACATGGAAAGATGTTTTGGACGTCTATAATGCAATCCCTGTGTGTTGTGTACCAAAAAGTTATGTAAAGATTGTGGATAGTTGGTAATCATTAATGTACGTTATTTAAAATTATAATAATAATAATATCTATGGACGCTTCACACCACGTCAATCTGATACCGTGGTAAGTTCTCGAAGAACTTGTGTTACGAGTAGGTACCAGACAACGGAAATATATTTAATAATTTTTATACTATACACAGATTTAAGATTTTTATTATATTATATACATATTTAATACACATCCATGACCCAGGAACACAGAAAAACTTTTTGTTCCTTCGGCGGGATTTGAACCCGCGACCCCCCGCTTGAGCAACAACACGCTCAACCAACTGAGCCACAGAGGTCGTCAATTAATGCTCATAGTAGGTAACTTATAAATCGAAGTAAGATTGTGGGCATAAAGACAATTTATTTATAATTTACTAGATGTTGCCCGCAACTTCGTGCGCACAAAAGTTAATTTCGCAGAAACCGTACATTTTTCCGCGATAAAAAGTAGCCATGCGTAAGCCATGTTCTTTCCCGTGATCTGTGCCAAATTTCATGAAAATTGGTCCAGTAGTTTCGGAGCCTGTTCAATGCAAACAAACAAACAAACTTTTCGTCTTTATAATAATACTAGTTTAGATTAAAAGTAAAATGAAAGTGTAAGTTAACTACGAGAATATTGGGGTTATGAATTCTGAGGAAATGTGTGTTGTTGTTTATTTTAATTAATTTGACTATCTGATACCCGCAACTTCGTTAGCATAGAACTAACGGAAACGGAGGTTACGTTTTTTTCCGTTCCATTTTTTTTAAACGGAACCCTAAAAAAGTAGCCTATGTTAGACCTTATAATATCAGGTCAGGGAAAATTCCGTGAAAATTGGTCCAGCCGTTTCAGAGATTTGCCGAAACAAACAGACAGACAGGCAGACAGACAGACAGACGGACAGACAAAATTCTTCAAAATTGATATTTTATTGTTAGTACCGAACGTACTTTCATATACTTACATTAAGTGAAAAGCTGTTAATTTGAAATTACAAACAGACACTTTAATTTTATTTATCTGTATAGACTATAGAGTATAGTACTCTATACAGATAAATACATCATCTATAATCTATATGTATTTCAAAGCATTTAAAAAATTAGCTTTCTGCAAACCTTCCTCCTTATAAACTTTAACTCTGCCAAACATCATAGTCCTCCGTTTGCACAATTCTCGTAAAACTGTACTGAAAGTTTTTATTTCACGTATTAAGTCGTAGTAGGTACACGTAGTAGAAGATTGAAAAATTAAAAATAAAATTTTCTTAATTTTTTGTAGCTTTTTCTTTGGAGTAGGTACACCTAAAAAATAATATTATAATATGTAGCAATTCTGCAGGTACTTAAGTAGAAAAAAATTACGTTTAAACAGCTATTTAACAAGGTAATAACAATCGAATCCAATTTCCATAATTTCCAATTCTTTGTATTCAAAGTATTGGAACTACCTACAGTCTACATTCTAAAACCCCTCAAAGAATCAACATCGACTTAACCTATAACCTAGCAGGCCAATTGCACTATCTTAAAAATTTAGGTTCAACTATGCTTTGGTTATGATTCAATTTCGGTACGATTCCGGTGTGGCTTAATAAATTTCAGTATTGCACTATTTAATCGTAACTCAATTTAACTTTTAATTATATTTCATTTTACAGGTCATTTTTACCTAATATTGTCAAAAAATTAACACACCAAAACAAGAAACGCTTCACAAACGTGCGAGAAAAAGTAGCATCGTATCATTGATATTTTATAATACGAGATTTAGGTACAGTATAGTATATTGCACCTCTATACTGTGGTATATACTATATTGGTATAGTATAAAATATCATTGCATCGTATTAACTTTTTGTTTTGACAGTATTATATATATTATATCTATGTTTGACAGCGTTTGCGCTTAGGCTGCATAGAAGTCAAAAAATCGAGTGATGGTTTATGGTTCGTTTAAAACTTGCTACCTAATAACTTATAGCAAACCACAATTGCCTTGAAAACCCACGGCATTAGCACTCAAGATACAGTTGATAAGGAAAAGGAAACTGTCAGATGTAATTCTATGCTTTACAAGTTACAATTTATAAGACAACTGACGACCTTCTACTGTGGCTGTGATTGCTAAGCTCTGAACCTCAATTCTCGTATTTAAAGTAGACGTTAATTTTACATTGATTTGATTGAAAGTGAAGTGACAAGTTACCATGAACGGATTTTATGACGTTTCGACCAATCAGAGCGCGTTTCACGTTGTTTTAACGTTTATAAAAACACCGCCTGAAAGTTTTAGCGTATCGGGAGTCGGGACTAGATTGTATTTTGTATTAAGGCAGGTTTTATTTAGCAGACTTGCCCCTCTGGCTTATAGTAACAGGATCAAAATCTTGTGTAGAAGAATGAAATGTAACTGCAAAGGGCACTATATTAACAAAATAAAAAAATTAAGTAACCCCCGAATTGTTAAACAGCGAACGAGCTGATTATGATTAATTAATTATAGCTAAGCACACTCTCGATCATTTCAGCTTTCAAACAAAAAAATACTCGGACAAATAACAAGGACAGACACGTCGTAACACTGAAATATTTTAAGTAATCCCCGAATTGTCAAGCTATGACTTATGAGCGACTAGATGATGAAAATTGTAACTTTATAACTTTAATTAATAGTACCTAGTCATTATTAGCATAGATAATTATTATCATAGGTAATTTCAATAATCGTTTAATTTTCAATTGCATTGTTTTATTGCAGTTACAAACGACTTTTTACAGTAGTAATAATATAATTAATTCAATGTTGTAAGAAATGAGAATTATTTAATTGCAATAATACATTGCGTATAAAAAATCCATTTTCCTTATTTAAATGGACACAAAACGCAAAAGCATCTTTTCAAAATTATAAACTTCAAAGGAGTGGGAAATTTGGGTTGAAGTTGAATTTGGAATAAGCAAAGTAAAGTTCTTTTTTTGCAACATACGTGACATAACATTATAGCGACATGAATGGTATTAATCATAATAATTTAAGAACTCATTAGCTACATAAAACTAAACATATAAATTCAAATCACAAATAAAATATGGAGTAGGTACTTAGAGATAAAAAATCAATTAAAAATTTGAAAGTCCAAAATCTCGTAAAGTAGTATAAATATTGGAAAATGGATTTCATTGAAGAAAATATTGAGAATAGTGGAAACTACAACCCCTTAAACTCAACATATTATAAAACCAAAATTTTGAACAGAGGATTACGTAATTTGGCACAGTTAAAGTTTATGTCAAGGAATAGAAAACAGCATATTTTTTTATAATAGTGCTTTAAAAAAACTTTAAATTAGTTTATAATATAATATATCTATGCTTTAAATTAATAAAAATAATGTTACACACACTAGGTACCTCCGATTACTAACTCACACAACAATACGTTGAATTTTGACAAGTGTTACTTCCATGCAGGGCCGGATCTACCTAAGGGCTGCAGCCCAGGGCCCCGAGGTTACAAGGGGCCCCCAGACCCCGCTAAAAACAATAGGCGATAATTTGAATTAAAAAAATGGTTATCTGTAAAGTCGCTTTACGGGCGATATTTTTACGTGATATTGTCATAAGAAAACATTGTAAAAAAATGGCATACTTCTATGAATTGAGTTAAGGCAGAAAATACGTGTACGAAAGGATGTTTTCATGCTGATTTTCATTATTTTTTTAAGGTATAAAAATTATTATTATTTATTGAAACTATTTGGTTATTTTATACATAATATTATATTCATGATTTTTTTATATTAAATGTGATAATATTAAATATCGTAATATTAAACATATTAAATATAGTACATTTTTTTACAAAAATATAACTTAAAAAGTAGCGGAGATATCAGCAGTTGGTGTACACGATGGAAGCCAAAATTTTTAACCGAAATCATTGGCACAAAAAATTACTTTGTTTTATATGTCTATATATATAAACCTCAATTAAAAAAATGTATTTTTTAGAGAGCTATTAAATAAGTCTGTAATATTTTTTCATATATTGCTTATTATAAAAAAGTAGTTAAAATAAAAATATCGCTTTAAGTAGTAATGATTGAGGTTCATATGCAACACAATTGTTTAAGGAAATTATAAACCAAATTTCAAGATGATTAGTTTAAAACTCATGCTTTTTCGTTTGAACTGCCGGCATTCATCGATTTATAAGACGTTATCACGTAAAAAAAAATAAACTAAAAAAAAAAATGGGTGCGTGTACTTATGTACGCGCGTAAGAAGTTATACTTCGTTGGCATCATCAAAAAATTGTTTATTTTAATGGCATGCAAATAATTAATTACAATAAAATATTAAGGGGCTGAAAAATGATAGTCAACACAGTCAATAAAGTTCAGTTTAGATTTGAAAAATGAAATAAATAAATATTTATTTTCTTTACATTAAGTGCATAAATTCTCTCAATATTAGAAAGTTATTTTTAAATTATGTCCACTGCCATAGTGAATGACTGGAACATCAGTTATCAGGCTTATGATAACTAAAATATGATATTATTATTAACTAAATATTACAAGATTCTTAATTTTAAATATTTATTATTTTCTCAATATTATTAACTTTTTATTTTAGTCAAATAATTTTTATTACATTTGGTTATTTATTAAAGAAATGTTTATAATCTTCAACATTTACTATTTACTAATCCATACCAATTCACTATTTTGGTTTCACTCTCACCCAAAGGTTGCCTGGAAGAGATTGCTACAACTGCAATAAGGTCGCCTTTTGTACAACTATTACTTGCGTAGATTTAAGTAATATTTATGTATTTTGTGCAATAAAGAATATGGAATAATATCATTATAGAAACAGTTTTTTGACATGGCTATTACTTGAGTACTTAGATAGCCCCTAAGTAGTTTCAGCCCAGGGCCCCACAAATTCACAACCCGCCCCTGCTTCCATGTCTATTCTTCTTGAAACAAACGAATGGTGGAACAAACATAAATTATGTACATACCGTACATAGACTACCAAAACTGCCTTCTCCCCCTCTTTTTAGTTTCCCTTTCTTCGTTTTCCCTGGCTTTTTCCTTTTGGTTAGTCGGGTAAAAAGGAGTCGAGAGGAAAGAAGAATAACTGTTATCAATTTCCTTCAATTTTGTTAGAAAAACAATATAACAACGAGGCAACGATAACATCTAATCTTTGATAATTATTATTTTAAGAATCTACACTATTTATTGTTAGTATTTTTATGGGTTTCGGCTTGTAAGCAACCACCAGATCGAAAGAGTGGGTAGTAGCAGGTAAGTACAGCTGACAAACCCGGTGTACGAAATTTCGACCCTATTTATTTCATAATAAGATTCAAAAGTGGTACACAAGTTTCCGCGGCTACGCTTGGTACATCGTTCGGTGAGTACAAAAAGTGGATCTTGTAGATCCTTATCTTAATGTTTTTATTTCGAGGATGAAGTCATGTGTTATATTAATAAGAATTAATTAATAACAATTAATAAGACGACTATTACGATAACTATAATTAGAATTCATGTTCATAATATGATGTACCTACCTACCATAAATATGTTTCCGGGTATACTTTATAATAGATATACTATGTGTGATCAGAACCTCAATTCTCGTATTTAAAGTAGGTAGACAAATTAATGAGTCAATTTTACTTTGTTTGGATTGAAAGTGTAGCGACATGTTACCGTGAACGGATTTTATGACGTTTCGACCAATCAGAGCGCGTTTCACATTGGTTTAACGTTCATAAAAACACCATTTGGGAGTATAAGCGTATCGAGACTTGATTGTAATTGTATGAATGCATTGGTTTTATTTAGCAGAATTGCTCCTCTGGAGTTTTACTACACAAGGTACCAGTTGTTGTACTTGTGTTATTTAATTCTATACCAGATGTTGCCCGCAATTTCGTACGCGCAATAATCCCACAGGATCAGGAACCGTTAATTTTTCTGCGATAGAAAGGATATCTGTATAAGCCTATGTCCTTCCCTGTGGTCTACTCTATGTCTGTTCCAAATTTCACTATAATTGGTCTAGTAGTTTCGGAGCCTATTCAATGCAAACAAACAAAGAAATCTTTCCTCTTTTTAATATTTTGCTCGCAGCTTCGCCCGCGTGAAATTGGGTTTTATAAACTAACGGTGCATTTATATTTTAAACCTTTCTAAGTTATAAACATTAGTAGGAAAATTAAAGTGAGTCATAATCTGTTTAAAAATCGAACATCCTACCATGCATATCAATAAACTGCTAACCAGGTTTACATATATGTGTGTCAATAACATCCTTTCTCGGTAACTGACTAAGTAGAATTTACCGAAAAAAGACATGCAAAGGAAGTTGAATGTATACTTACGCTTAGATAATTTCAATTTAAATCATGGCTAAAATCTATACTAATATTATAAAGCTGAAGAGTTTGTTTGTTTGAACGCGCTCATCTCAGGAACTACTGGTACGAATTGATTTTTTTTTGTGTTGGATAGACCACTTATCAAGGATCGGCTTTAGGCTATATAACATCAAGATAAGTTTAATACGAGCGAAACACCAATCAAGAATGTTACAAAATCGTTTTTTTTTTCCTTTTGAGAGCTTTCGCTGCGTACGCTGCAGAAACGGTTAAAGTTTCGCTAAAATGATGTATGACAGAATTATTCTCCTAAGTCAGCAACTGTATATCTTTGTAGGTATATATTTTAAGGTTGGCTCACTATAACCTTTTTATGGTCACCAAATTTGTTCTAAAAGTAAGCATTATTATTTTGTGAAGGTGTTTTCATAAAGATGATACATACATGGGATCCTCTTCTTTCGCATAATTTTATTTGTCATAATTTCATTTGGCATACCTAACTTAGCATATTTTATTACGCATAATATTAATTTGGCATAATGGTTTCTTGGCATACTACATCATGAGGCATAAATATCATTTAGACTAATATTGTTTGTCCTAATTTAATAAGGCATAACTCGTAAGGCATAATTTTTCTTGTCATAATAATACTTTGGCATAATTGTTTTTTTGGCATAAACTCGTTAGGCATATTTTTTGTCACAATAAATTCAAGGCATTCTGTCACAAGGCACAAATATGCATAAAATGGAAGGACATAATTAAAACACGGTTAAGGTAACTAAACGCATATTTATGAAACATTAAAAGCAGGTATTACACTCATTATACCTAGTGTAACGTCAAAGTCAAAAGTCAAACATTTTTATTCAATGTTGGTATTTTTATACACTTATTGAACGTCGGTATACATGATGCCTACCACCGGTTCGGGAACTAGCCCGGCGAGAAGAACCGGCGTAAGAAACTCGCGCGGGGCCATCTTTTACCAAAAAGATGGAAAATTGTTCTTTTAAAATAAAACAATGTATAACAATGTCATGACTAAAACTATATAACTAGAATACAATAGTATATGGAAGTAGCCTTGCAGGGGGCCACCTCATTCCCAAGGTGTGCTATCATTCATGAAATCATTAAGTTTATAATAAGCTTTACTACACAAACGTTCTTTGATTACTTTTTTAAATTTATTGGTTGAAAAATGTTGAACCATTTCTGGGATCCTATTGTATATGCGTATACATTGGCCTTTAAACGAATTCTTTACTTTACTAAGTCTAGTCACTGGTACATCAAGCTTATTCTTGTTTCGAGTATTTCTATTGTGGTTGTCACTTTTTTTTTTGAATAGGCTTACATTTTTTTTAACATATAGTACATTTGATAGAACATACTGAGAAGCTACAGTTAAGATCCCTGTTTCCTTAAACTTATCTCTTAATGAAGTATTGGGGGCCAGCTTGTAGATTGCCCGAACAGCTCGCTTCTGCAGCACAAAGATAGTATTTATATCTGCAGCATTGCCCCATAGCAGAATGCCATAGGACATTATACTGTGGAAGTAACTAAAATACACAAGCCTTGTTGTGTTTTCGTCTGCAAAATGTCTTATTTTACTTACTGCAAATACTGCTGAACTAAGTCTGTCGGCCAATCCAGCAATATGAGGGCCCCACTGAAGTTTCGCGTCTAATGTAATACCTAAAAAGACGGCTGTATCTACTAGCTCCATACCTTCCCCATTTAATAGCACATTGGTTTTAGTTTGCCTTACATTCGGTAACGTGAACTTTATACATTTAGTTTTTTTGCTATTTAACAAAAGATTATTGACACTAAACCAGTGTACTATTTTTAGAAGAGCCTTATTTACTTCGTCATAACACGAGTTTTGGCGATTAATATTAAAAGTAAGTGACGTATCATCGGCAAATAATACTATTCCGTTTTTTTCATTAATAAGGTATTATATAAATCAGAAAAAGAAAGGGTCCTAAAATTGACCCTTGTGGAACCCCCATCTCAATTTTAGTACCTGTGGATCTTCTTCCATTTATCTCAACTCTCTGAATCCTATTTGATAAATAAGATTTTAGGAGAACGAGTGCTGGACCCCTTACTCCATAGTGGCACAATTTCCTGATCAATGTTGAGTGTTGCACACAATCAAATGCCTTAGAGAGATCGCAAAAGACTCCCAGAGCATCATGCGATCTCTCCCAAGCATCAAAAATATAACTAATTAGACCAACGCCTGCATCTGTTGTAGAGCGTCCCTTTGTAGATCCAAATTGTTTGTTATGTAAAATTTTATTTATATTGAAGTGTGCTAGCAACTGATTAAGTATTATTTTTTCATAAATTTTACTAAGTGTTGGTAAAATAGATATAGGTCGGAAGTTAGATGGATCCGACTTCCTACCAGACTTAAAGAGAGGTAAAACTTTACTGTGTTTCATTAGATCAGGAAAGACGCCACGTTTTATACAATCATTAAAGATAGTTGCTAAGTAAGGTGCAATAATATCGATTATAGATTTAATAACTTTCATAGATAGGCCCCATAAATCTGAAGTATTCTTGATATTTAACAAATTAAAATGTTTAATAATGTCTTGAGGTCCTATTTCTTTAAATCTAAATTCGATTTCACACTCTTTTACGTTTTCTTTAAGTAGCAATTCAGCAGCAGCAGGAGAGGCGTTTAAATTTTTTGTGGTTGAAACTGGAATGTCAGCAAAGAATTTCTCAAAAGCAGTTGCAACTTCAATGTCGGATTTGATTATTTTACCATCTATATTTAATTTAAAAGATGAGTTGCGTCTGGTGACTCTTCCAGTTTCATTTGCAATTTTTTGCCATGTTGTCTTAACCTTGTTTTTAGAATTCTTAATTTTATTTCTAATGTGAAGAGATTTTGCTGCTGAGCAAACTTGCTTAAACATTTTTGAATATAACCTTACATAACTTTTAAAATCTTCACTTTGATTAATTGTTCTTTCATTATAGAGTTCATACAATTTAAATCTACTTTTCAAAATACCTGCTGTTGCCCATTCACTGAATTTACTTTTGTTGTTTGTTCTCACTGTTTTAGAGGTGAAAATGGTATCAAAATTATGTTTAATAAATTTAAACAGTTTACCAAATGACATATCCGGGCTATTATGATACTCTAAATGTAAAATATTAGCTATAATTTCACCTCTAAACTTCTCAATACATTTAACATTTATTGGTATACATGTGTTTCTGTCCCTGTGTAATTGTTTGCAATTATTATTATCCATAGGGAAAATAGCTTGCTGTCCACAGTGATCAGAGCTTAGTTTCTTAATTATTTCTTTATTTAATGGATCTACGTTGGTAAAAATATTATCGATGCATGTAGCAGAGCTGTCACTGATCCTTGTCGGTTCAAAAAATAAATAGGTTAGGTTATATGATTTTAACAATGAAGTAAATCTAACAGTGGTAGAGTTACTTTCTAAAATATTAATATTAAAATCACCACATAATAATATATGTTTGTTAGATGCACTTATCTTGGTTAATAACATTTCCATTGTTTTTTCAAATGAATCATATAACCCTAAAGGTGGCCTGTATACGCTTACAATAATAAAGTGTCCCACCTCTATACAGGCTATTTCGGTTATTCGTTCTGTAGAGAGATTCACTATGTCTTTTCGTTCTTTATATTTTAAACTCTTCTTAATTAGTATAAGTGAGCCACCTCTCATGGCTTTTTCTCTGCAGAAGGAACTAGCCAGCTGGTGCATACCAAGATTTAACATTATTTCATTTTTCTTAAACCAATGTTCAGTTATACATAAAATGTCTATATTATTATTTAAAAACAACTCAATTTCTAATTCTTTACTAGACATACCTTGTATGTTTTGATGCACCAGCGTAAGTGTACATAATTTATTATGATTTATTGAAACTTTATTTTTGTGATTACTTATTATACCTACAATGCTAGAGACTTCCTCTGTTGTCTTACAGGCTAATTTAAATTATTATTATTTGGAACATTTTCCAAGCTGTTATAATCAGTCATATTACTATGACTATGGCTGGTTATGGCTCGGCATGTTCTTAGATAGCAGTTCGTGTTTTTCGTCCGAGTTTAATTTCGTAATCAGTCGAAAATTACAATTATAATTGTTATTTCGTCTTAACTCGCACACCCAGTAGAATTTGTCATTCATTAGTATGAGAAAAAAATGCTACAAAGATGTATGCCTAAATATAAATAGTATGCTTAAATATCATTTTGCGTAAATATATTTATGCTTTTTAATATTATGCATAAAAATATTATTCTTAATTAATATTATGCGTAAAAAAATTTATGCCTTACAATAAGTATGCCTAACAATTATTATGCTTTTAGTAATTATGCGAAAAAAGATTATGCTAAGAAAGTTATGACAAATGAATAAGTATTATGCGAAACTACTATTAGGTCAAATGAAATTATGCCAAGTAAAATTATGACATATGATTTTATGCGAAAAAATAGGGTTTTTCCCGTAGGAGTAGGCAGGACCGCCTCTTTCCCGTAGGGGTAGGCAGAGACTACTTCTTTCCACTTGCTACGATCCTTACATACTTCTTTCGCTTCGTCCACTTTCATTCTTACTATCCATTCCTCCTCTTACATTCAACGTAGCCAAGCGTCTCTCCATGGTCCGCTTTTCGCCTCCGCGAGAAACGAGACGTGATGGAAATATGATATTAATCCTTATCCAAGTAAATACGTTATTCATTCTCGTTTCAGCCTGGTGACGTCCACTGCAGGACATAGGCCTCCTCCATAAATTTCCAGTGCGACTGGTCGCTCGCGGCCTGTATCCACCGACTCCCTGCGACTTTTCTCAGGTCATCTGTCCACCTGGTGGAAGGCCGTCCTACGCTTCGACGTCCAGTTCGTGGTCTCCACTCAAGAAGATTTTGGCCCCAGCGGGCATCGGTTCTACGGGCTATAATATGTCCAGCCCATTGCCACTATAACTTGCTAATGCGCTGGGCTATGTCGGTAACTTTAGTTCTGCTACGGATTTCCTCATTTCTGATTCTATCACGTAGAGAGACTCCGAGCATAGCCCTCTCCATAGCTCTTTGAGCGACACGAAGCTTTTGAATAAGTCCCGTTGTGAATGACCACGTTTCGGCTCCATATGTCATCACCGGTAACCTTTCCGGTAACACACACTGCTCGAAAACTTTTGTCTTCAGGCACTGAGGGATTTTTGACGAGAAGATGTTTCTGAGTTTCCCGAACGCTGCCCAGCCGAGCCGTTATTCATTACAAACATTTAATCTAGAAGAAATTTGCCGTTTACATCATTTGATCTCAATGAGTATTTTAGAAGATATCGCAGTAATAAAATAATCAAGCTCGCAATAATAAGGCAGGCAGTCGTGAGGTGGAAGCGCTTCTCCTACGTAAATGAAGTCGCGGGTAAATTTTAGCGATATCCCAAAGTAACTGTTCCACGCGGACGAAGTCGCGGGTAAAACCTAGTGATCTCATAATTATAGCTAGCTGTTGCCTGGGGCTCGACCCTCGGCCTCGTAAATACGGTATCCCTCGGGAACACTACTTTTTCGGGATAAACAGTATCCTATGTCCTTTCCCAGGACTATGTCACAGGTATGTCTGTACCAAATTTCATCAAAATTGGTTTAGCGGCTAAAGGTGAAGAGGTAACAGACAGACCGACAGATACACTTTCGCATTTATAATATTAAGTATAGAAGTATAGATGTTGCGCGCGACTTCGTGCGCGACAAAACGAAATCTCGTGGAACCGTGCGTATAAAAGTAGCCTATGTCCTTCCCCGTGGTCTATTCTATATTTGTGCCAAATTTCATCAAAATCGGTCCAGTAGTTTCGGAGCCTATTCGATGCAAACAAACAAACTTTTCCTCTTTATTATATTAGTATAGACTGTTATCAACAGGCTTCCATGTCCAGTTCTAGCACGCATGGATGCACAAACAAAAAGTAGCATACTCGAGCGACTTTGTTCGAAAAACTGTATTATACGCGTAACTGTTTAATATGTTACTCTATATCTGTGGAAAATTTCATCAAAATCGGTCCAGTAGTTTCGGATAAATCTTGTACGGAAGACTTCGTGTACGGTTTTGTCTTCCACTTGGACGGTTTTTTTAAACTAGGTACATAAAGGAGATAGATATACAAAAGTATATTATAATCTAGTAAAGACAGGGCCTGACACAAAATATGCCGACTACGTTTACTTGACGTAATTTAACTGTGGAAGAGCCACGCTTCAGCACGAATGGGCCGGCTCGACCGGATAAATACCACGAACTCACAGAAAACCGGCGTGAAATAACGCTTGCGTTGTGTTTCGACGAGTAAGTGGGGTTACCGGAGGCCCAAAGGGGGGAGTGGGGATTTTAAGGACCAGGAACGCAGGTCGCAACACCAGAGGAGTTACAAGTATAACTCGGTGTTGCGACTTGCGAGTGTATAGATTACCGCCGCCCATAGAGGCGGCGGTAATCGCTAACCATCAGACGATCTGTGTACTCGTTTCCTGGTTCATTTCATTAAAAAAAAAGTCATCGTCCTCATTTGCCTGTCCCTGTGTTTATTTAAGCATGTAGTTATTTAAGTCCCAGCTGTATTTATGAATTATGAACGAATGAAGTATATTTTATACTAGCATTTTACCGCTATATACCTAGTTATATTTTAATTTTTATTCGTTCTTGTGGACTTCATTAATTGAGATGATAACTTCCATGATTTGAGATGTTAATTTGAGACCAAAACATACTGAAAAGGTTTCCAAGTTTCAGATTTATTCAATTAAAAATAGTTTAGTAATAGAATTAATAGTTTAATAATTTGTGTACTCACGTTAAGTTTTGCGGTGTGTTCGCTTGTGCGTGCGCAGGTACTATCAAAATTAATAACAACCACATAAGATTAAACATTATCATCACTAAATCACGTTATTGCACTGCTTATTAAAACATTTTAATTTAAAACTTGTGCGCCGTGCGGTTAAATTTTCGAACTTAAATAGATACCAATTTTAAATTTAGAATGTTTTTATTTTTTTACTCCACTTTTTCGGCAACGGCATTAATTAATGTTTATTATGATTTTAGATATCGAACGTTATCATTGTTTACTTTGACCGTATTATTTTACCGTTATTGCTCGATAGGTCAGTGGGTATTTAAAAAAAGCGGAAACAAGATGGCGTACGGCGAGATGCGCGTTGACTGACCGTCGCTCGCGCAAAGGTCGCTCGCGAATGTGTCAGATGCTGCAAACCTTTTTATTTAATGAAAGTAGGAACAGTTAACGTCCTCATTTAAGTCTCAATTATTATTTGCGGATATTAATGTATTTGTAACCTACTTTTAACATACACAAGTAAATCATTATACGCGAAGCGATACCTACTTAATTATTTTGTAGTCATTACCATCTTTACCATCCAAAGCCATGGTAAGCATGGTAAAATTTTTTGATACATAGACAACTCTTTATTTGCAGACACTAAATACATAAATCTACGTAAGGTTGTTCAACTTAAATTACGGATATTTTGGGCATAATATTATGATCTAATGCCGTTTAGGCAGAAAAAAAATATAATTTCGAAAAAAATATACTAAACTAGATTGCGCGACTTCGTGCGCGCAAAAGGTAATTTTGCAGAAAGTATTAAAAAACAGTATGTCTTTCCCCGTGGTCTACTCTACATCTGTGCCAAATTTCATCAAAATCGGTCCAGTAGTTTCGGAGCCTATTCGATGCAAACAAACAAACAAACTATTCCTCTTTATTATATTAGTAAAGATAAAATTACAGTACGATATTTAAGGCGTTGTTAAGGCCATTGACCTCACACATCTGATTGTGTTGAAGTTGTTTAGGAAAGGCTGGGACTATATTTTGATCCAGAATCTGGAAGGCCAAGGAAAGTCCAAAATTGAAAATGGAAGTTTCAGGCTGTCATATTATTTACATTAAAATTTTACTCGATATATTTACTCATAATATAATATGAATTATGATCATATGCCCAAAATATTTATAATTGGTTACGAACAACCTCTGCTCATATAGAGAAAACTGTACAAAAAGGTGGTCTTATAATATACAGCAGTTTCTTCCTTAAGACAATATAATATAATATATTTAATAATTTTAGCCATTAATGCATTATTTAGAATCCAAATACATTTAATATAAAAAATATTTTCATTACATTCTATTTTCTACAAGTAGGGAATATTTTAGTAAGCACACGTAAAGCACTAAAAAGGTAGGTGCAGTAAAACCACGTTGCTAATGGCCTTGGGCAATATTCGGTTTTCTACGGAAATGTCAGACATGATACGACGTGTAAAACGGCTATTCCCGAAATAAATTGAGATCGTGGTTGTACCTACTGTTCTTATATTAATTTTATTAAATTAAAAATCTAATTAACAATGTTTGTAACCCCTGGCCATGTCAATAGGTCGAACATTGACCGAGTAGTGAGTAAACATTAAATTGATACAATGATACAGTTAGATTATAAAGGCAAATGTCAAAATCACCTGTTGGTAAGTACTTGGTAAGTAATTACGTGAATTTAATTAATCGAAAGCGAATAACAGTCAATAGTTATTATAATACTAGTTACTTGTTAAATAAATAATAATTATTTTTATTATTATAACGTTACTAAACTTACTAAGGTTATTAATTTTAATATGAATATATAATATGGTAACAATACATTCGTATTTTAAGGGACAAGTCATTCAAGTGTTCCAGTTTTGGTGAATTAAAAAAATTCAAGCATAAAAAATAACTTTTACTACGGTGATATATTATTATGTTATTAGATTTTACGGTTATACTCATAACTAGTTATACTTAATATTACTTTCTATGGCTTTAATCTTATTAAAAAAAAGTTTATTAATTTAAATAATGCATTTTATATTACACGTAGTAAGTACCTAAGTAGGTAATTATAATTTTATTTTTGTTATTATGTGACATGTAGAAATAAACTAAACAAACAATACCGGAGTTTTCTATTTTTTTTCGAGACTCAGCTCTTTAAGTGTTAGTTTTTGTGTACAAGAATAAAATGTAAATTTGTAATAATATGTCCATATTATTAAAAATGTTTATTCTTTTTTCAATTCAGCGCCATCTATGTTAACTTTGAAGAACTAAATTGCAAGCGACGCAACTCTTGTTGCCTCGTAGTAATTCCTAACATTTTGTGTAGATGTTGCTATTACAAAATTTCTTAGCTTACTAAACAAGTTTCATAATTTTATGTCGTAATCCCTATAATAAGTAGACTAACATCCCAGGCACGATTACCCTTATAGTCTTAATGATAAAGTAAGCTAAAATCAGACTTAATGATAAAATCGGACTACTCTTATAGTCTTAACTAGCTTTTACCCGCGGCTCCGCTCGCGTAGAGTATCCCACAGAACACTTTTTCAGGGTAAAAAGTAGCCTATCTTTTAATCCAGATCCTAAACTACTCCCATGCCAATTTTCATCGAAATCCGTTTGGTAGTTTTTACGTGAAGGAGTAACAAACATCATCCATCCTCACAAACTTTCACGTTTATAATATTTAAGTAGTTTAATAGGATGATAAAATGTATATAATAATATTAGTGTTATATACAATTTATGTATGCGTACCTGCTAGTTTGCGCGGTAATTTTCAGGTACAAGATGCCATAGCTAAAAAAATGTAAATAGGTACTGTGGGGGACCAATCAGCGCACAGACCAGAATCGCGAAGTTACTGAGTACGGCAGTATATAATATACGACAGCTGAAACGCATACGAGTGGGCTTCGGCCTGACCGGGGCAGCGTATATTTCCGTTTCCGTGTTCATTAGGAGGCAGTACTGCCTTGAAACACGCACGGGTTTGTCGCGCCAAATGCATTTACAAACTCGAGTTCGATTCAGGGCACGCGTCCTCCAATCGCGCACGGGTTTGCAGGGAGTATGCGCCTTGAGCGCCACAACACACATAATGTATGGGAAAGAAAACTAAAACAGTCTTTAATTAACTTTTTATTAATACCAAAATAAATCTCCAATAGATAATATGATAATGTTCTGAAGGCAATCAACGCACTAAACAAACTCCTAAAATCAATGTTTATAGGTAGGAGGTTCATTATCCTTAATATTGAATGCAATATTATGAACACGTTATCTTTTAACTGTTTCTGACTTGGCTGGTCGTCCTGATTGAAACCTTCCACTACATGGTAGACCTCTTTCTTTGCGACGCGCGATCGATGTTGGTTGTACATGAATTTTTCGAGATTTTCGTCGCACATTTTTTTAAACTATAAATGATATGATACTCGATGGAGTTTGTAGCTTCGATAAATTAGATCCAAACTTTGTAAGAATGATTGTATATGCAGCATTTGAATCTTTTACCAAGATATCAGTAATTCTTTGCCACTGAGTTTTAATATTTTGAACAGCACTGTCAAAGTTTTCATTGTTTGTAGTTACACTGTTTTCCGCTGGATTTATTGGGAGTTCAAAAGTATCTGGTACAACATCATCTGGTGTGATAGGGTCAGTTTGATTGTCCTTATTATTTGTATTTGATACACCCGTAATATTTTCAAAGAATGACGGTGAGAACTGGTCACCCAGAGCGAATTTAGCAAATTGTTGACGATCACAGTCATTCAAAAGAAGCGATGTGTTAAGTACATTCCCATGTTTTCTTTCTACAGCGCAGATATGTTTACAAAATCGGCCCCCAGCACCATACGGAGAGTCACATATTGCCATTTCACAGTTAACAACATACCGATCAGTCTTCTCTTTCACAAAGTTGGTATCGTTATCCATCTGTACAATATTCTTAATACTGCTACTTGCTTGGCAAAAATTTTCATACGCTAACGTAAGATTTCTTGCTCTCCCATTTGCAAATTGAATCAACCTTTTCTTGTGGTACGATTCAAAGGTATTCGCGATAAAGTCAACTAACGCGCACATATTGAATACTTTACAGCGCTGCAGTACTATATACGACTCCATAAATTGGTTAAATGTTTTTCAAGCTTTTTATTTTTCTTAACTTTCTCCTCATTTAATAAATCAGACATTGTAATTTCGGCTTCTTGCATTGTATTTGTATACATTACAGTATGGAATTTCTGCATAACTGATTGCCGATCTTCTTTAATGACGTGATGTTCGCTTTGCCACAACTAACGCCAAAGAGCTTGATTTACATGAAATATGCAAAGAAGTAATCTGCTGTTTGGAAAAACTGTTCGTAAGGCATTTCTTTCTGCGCTGCTGTCATCAGTCATAATAATTTTTGGTTGAAAAACTTTCTGGCAAATCTCCTCTAAATAATCTTTTGCAGATTGAAAACAATGTGTGTAATTTTCTTGTGATTGACTTGTGTGCAAAATGCCAACAATATAAAATTTGTGCTTGACAAGCACAAATTTTCGTTGTAGCAAAGATAAATGTAACACAAGAATTTGTTTGATCACAAGATCCACTTGTATCCATAAACACCATTTCATCAGCCAAACCAGCCAAGAAAACTCTTTGCATAATAGGTGTTATGACAACACACACAGTTTAAAACTTCAATTGTATCACCGATGTCACGCGTATCGTAAGTTCAGCGGCGCTATTGTTCATACAGATGAGTAACTTGGCGATCGCATGGATTTTTTTGCGCATTAGTTAAAGTAATATCACATTATTCCTCTCACATTTTTCAATGATAGCTATTTCATGATACATTTTCGCTGCTGCAGATGTCATCCCACCTTCAAAATACGATTCAAATTGTTTTATCGTGTCTTCGGAACAGCGCAGTAGGCTCAATGCTTTGGCGACATTGACTCGGTGGGAATGATTTTAGTTTATCTCTATTAGAACATTCAATCCCCGTTGCATTAGCTTCGAATTTTTTATCGTACTCTTAGTTACTTTAAAAAAAAATCCAATATTTGCTTTAAGTACAATTATAGTTTCTAGTCACACCTTTCTTTTATTCTTTGGTTTTGTTCCTTTCCGAAAGATGACAAATAAATACTTTTCTGAAATCATATCGAATCTGCTGAGAATATCGCCTTAACATAATCCAATTTGTTAGAGTTGACTCCGAATTTTTTTCAATGAAATAACCACACTTTTTGTCGTAATCACCTTCACTGGGTAAAGAACGTCGAATTTTGCATTAGTAATTATTATCATTGTCTCCATCATATTTTACGATTTCAAAATTGTCCACATTATCACTAGGGGATCGAAGACCGGTCATATTTTAAAAAACCGGGTTTTTCGGTCCCAGACATCTTCAAAACCGGGTACCCGGGTTTTTTCGGGTATTTCGGGTTTTTTGTTGATTTTGTAGAATTTTGTTAGGAATGTCCTAAAATTAACTTATCAGCTGCTTTCTGTTGTAACAACGTAATACTGGTAAAATGTGATCCCACCATAAACATTTTCATGTAAAGTAATTAATAATTTCACAAACTTTACACCTTAGTCAAAACACGTTGCCTGACAAAATGGCCATGCCACATAATTTGACTAAAGTGTAGAGTTTGTAAAGTTAGGCTTGAAGAGTTAAGGCGTGTAGAAACAGAAGTGCCTTGCCGGCCTTTTAGGAGGGAATATGCTGCCTTCTTGAAGGTGTGCAGGTCGTAATGGTCCGGAAATACTGTTGGCGACAGTTGGTGATGAGGATATAACCGATATATGATGCAGAGCGATGCTCATCTCTACGTAGCTCTAAGGAGTAAAGCCTGTTTGAAATACTATGGCAGTCGACAATTCGAGCGGCCCTTCGTTGGATACGATCCAGAGGGAGAAGCTGGTACTTTGGCGCTCCTGCTCAGAGATGAGAACAATATTCTATGTGAGGCTAAACCTGCGCCTTATAGAGTTGTAGGCGTTGGACCGGACTGAAATACTGCTTTGTCCTGTTCAGAACACCAAGCTTCTTGGAGGTTAACTTGGCCTTGCCCTCCAGAAGATATCGGAACTAGACCTCGCCCGATATGCTAACACCAAGTATTCCGATGTTGGAGAAGACAGTTATGAGTATGCTTTCAAAACGAGGACATACGACCATCGGTAACTTATTAGCGATGAACGCGCAAACTTGTGTCTTAGAGGTGTTGAATTGGACTAAGTTAAGTCTACCCCATTCAGAGATCTTCTCCAATAAATTCTTAATTTGAGAGACAAGTTCGTTTCGACTCTCAATGACGTTTTGCCGAGAGATGTTCGGGCGACCTGTATATAAGGCATCACCCGTACTGTCGTCATCACATAATATTATAATTGATATGCAGTATGAACAGGGCAGGCGATAGCACACCAAAGCTGTCTACCAAGGTGCCAGGACTGTGCCATAAGAGCAGGTGAGCCGAAAAAGATGCGTTAAGACCGGTGCCAACTCTGGAGCACATATTTTTAACACAATGGGACGGATTCCGTTAGGCCCACTCGATTTTTGGGTATCATGGGAACGGAGAGCAATTCGCACTGAGCGCTGATGGAACCGAATAATAAATTATACCAAGTTATGAAGGTCCAAAAAATCGTCGAATCGCTTCGAGAAAAGGTAGTCTGGTCCCTTGCACTTCGCTCACTCGTCCTGGCGGGGCGGGGGCACTACCGTGCCCCCAAATGTACTACATACAACATGAAAACATTTTACAACTATTGTTCTAAAATTCTACATTGACAATCACAAGCCACTTATAACGTTCTGTTTGTGACTGTAACAGTTGTAAACTGTTGTAGAATTTCATAATGAAAAAAATCTCGAAAAAACCGAAAACCGGTTTTCAATATTTTGAAAACCGGGTTTTGTTGTAGGCCCGAAAACCCGGGAAAACCCGGGTTTTCGGTTTCGGGTAAAACCGGTCTCGATGCCCTAAATATCACTAATTATTTCCTTAAATTGTTCTATAATAATAATCGATACTCGAATAACTAACAAAGAACATTATAAACATAACCTTAAAATGTTCTAATGGTATAACTATTTGTTTTGCGTTTTTAACCACTCAAGTGTTCGGTAGCGTCGTACTAAATAACGCCAATCACAACGCAAGCATTATTTTACACCGGTTTTCTTTGAGGCTGTGGTGGCATTATATCAAATATCGTGACGTTATTATTCATTATCGAATGCTCTGCGCACAAGGTGGAGAAGTGTAATAATAATTAATTTTTATTTCCAGCATCACCATTGCATCGCCGGTCAACTCTTGGAGTGTTGCCAGGTGGAGGGATTTCAACTGAAATTTTTAACACTGGCAACATTATTCGGTCGAGTTCGCGCAGATACGCTTAAAATGTAAATGTAAAATTTTATGTCTCGTTGTGTTTTTAAAACAAAGGGCAATCTTTGTTTAATTGACATTTTTTTGCACTTTCCGTATAGCTTGCATAAAATTTTATATGCATAAATGTTCTTTGTTTTTTGCATTTGGTGCATGCTTGCGTTAGGAAAAATGGTTGAATTTTAAACAAAGACAATAATTGGACCAGCAAATTAAAATTTACTTTTGCGTTGCGAAATTGAAAAGTAAATCTGAGGTTCATTTAAATATTAACTATTTCTACTAATGTTATCTTTTTAGAATTATAATATAAATAAAGCAATAAAATTGTGAAAATAATAAAAATATGATAATAAAACAATTCTGTAGGTATATAAGGAAAAATGATATAGACTATTGGCGAATAAAAAGGAAGTGTAGGTGTTCAAGTAACATGAATAAAATTCATTATTGAATCATAATAGTTCAATAAACTAGATAATATTTAATTTAAATATTAGATTGCTCTTCCAGAAATGGTTTAAAAACCAATAACTAACTAGCATAATATCATATTATAGATCATCAGATTTTCGCAACTTAAATAACATAATAACATAAATAACGCAACATAATTTGAAATAATGTTAATATAGATTAAAACGTTTTAAAACCAACAATTTAGTTCAACTTTATAATTCCCGAAACACCCTAAAATCCAAGTAAATTTGATTTAGTTAAAAAAATATTTAAAAAAATATAAAAACCGACTTCCAAAGTATAAGCAATAACATTCTTAAAATCACTAAAAAGTATAAAATAATTCTTAATGTCGAAATAGTTCCATTTTAAATTCTGCTAAAATTTTACAATTTTTCTACTCAATCTTTTTATTTTTGAAGTCGGTACCAGCCAATTTGAACGTGAGTTCTTTAAAATATTATTTTTACTTATATACATATAAGGACGTAGTTGTGTTAAAATTAATGATCTGTTTTATTGAAGGATTTATACAATTATTTGGGCTGGTACCGACTTAAAAAATAAAAAGATTGAGTAGAAAAATTGTAAAATTTTAGCAGAATTTAAAATGGAACTATTTCGACATTAAGAATTATTTTATACTTTTTAGTGATTTTAAGAATGTTATTGCTTATACTTTGGAAGTCGGTTTTTATATTTTTTTAAATATTTTTTATTTTTTTCTTTTCAGTGATATTATAATATTATTAACTAGTACCTGGGAGACCGAGCTTTGTTCGGAGTTTTCATAGGACGATGAAATATTTAAAAATAAATAAAATTGAGAAAAGAAATAAAAAGGATCACAAAAAATTTTATTGACCGGGTTTCGAACTCGAGGCCAATTCGTAAACAACGTATAAATTACCATTCTACCATCTTGCTGAAGCTACATTTTATGGCGGCAAAATGTACGGTTCCCGCAAGATTTCCTTTTGCGCGCACGAAGTAGCGAGTAACGTCTACTATAGTTTAAATTATGTGTTTTCAATGTCAATTTTAAGCACTTATGCATATAACACCTCCATGAAGTTGTAGTGACACCCTCGCGGGGGTAGTCAGGGAAGCTTCCTGTGACCTCAGAACGTCGAGATCTGATGAGAATTAGATTTTTGCAAAACGGGGTAAAACCAGTATCTTCCCGATTTTTTGAAAATCTTAGATTTTCTTAGCGGGAAGTTAAAAATAATCCCCTTTTGTCTTGTTCATTCATTGCATGAACTACTAGACAAATTTTCATAAATCTTGTGTATTGTATTGACAGAAAAAGTTGCGGGGAAATTAAAAAAATGTTTAGAAAATCATAAGCATTGCTTTTAAGAGTTTCCTTGATTCCTAGTGGATCCCATAGTTATCATTATCCTTATTATCATTATCCAAATGTAACACTTTTAGTAGGAAGGTATATAAGCTTGGCACAACATTTTACTTTTGAGTAGGTCTGAATCTGAATGTTCAAACAAATCGATATCACTTTAAAATACTATGAGAAATACCTATATCAACATAATATCATGATGTATGGTGTGATGATGGTTGTGGAGATGATAATTATTTAATAGTGACATTTGCTTGCAGTTTTTTTAACAATACGGAAATTTCCAAACGTGTACCTTTAAGGACTGAGGAGTGCTGTTGGGCCTTTTTGGATCCAGGATATACCTTGGCACAATATTTTACTTTTTGGTAGCTATGAATGTTCAAAGGAATTGACATCGGTGTAAAATACTATAAAAATACCTATATCGTCATAATGTTTTCATTTTGTATGCTATGATGATGATGATGATGGTGGTGGTGGTGATGGTGATTATTATTTAAAAGTGGCATATGCTTGCAGTTCTTTAAACAACGTTGAAATTTCCAAACGTGTATCTTTAAAGACTGAGAAATGCCGTTCAGTGGTTTTTTATCCAGGGTATACCTTGGCACAATATTTCACTTTTGGTAGCTGTGAATGTTCAAAGAAATCGATTTCAGTGTAAAAAAAACTATGAGAAACACCTAGATATCAATAAAATATCAAGGTGTATGGTGTGATGATGGTGGTGGTGATGATGATTATTTAATAGTGACATTTGCTTGCAGTTTTATAAACAATACTTAAATTTTCAAACGTGTATATTTAAAGACTGAGGAGTGCTGTTCAGCCCTTTTGAATCCCTGGATACCCTGGTATACCTGGATACCTTGGTATAACATTTCAATTGTTGGTAGCTGTGAATGTTCAAAAAATCGATATCGGTGTAAATTACTATGAAAAATACCTATATCATCATAATTTATCATGATGTATGGTGTGATTATGATGGTTGTGGTGATGATAATTATTATTTAATACTGAAATTTGCTTGCAGTTTTATAAACATTGCTGAAATTTTCAAACGTATATCTTCAAAGACTGAGAAAGGCCGTTCAGTGATTTTGGATCCAGGGTATACCTTGGCACAACATTTCACTTTTTGGTAGCATTTGCTCTAGTTACTTCAAAAAAAGTCAAAATCACTATCGGTGTCCCTATAAATTTTGAGAATTTCTCTCAATTCCTCATGGATCCCACCACCAGATCTACCATTTGATGACAATGGGACCAATCCAGGAGTCAATCCTTTACAACAAAAAAAGAATTTTGAAAATCCATCCACAAACGGCGGAGTAATCGTGTAACATACACACAAAAAAAAAAAAAAAAACATACACACGAATTGTAAACCTCCTCTGGAAGTCGGTTGATAAATGTGTTGCGGTGGGAATGTGATTGCCAGTTTTAGAATTGAAAAGTCCCGAGGAAATTGTATGAAAACTAAACATAAAAACAAGCAAATATGCGATTTTTTAAACAGATTATTAGTTTGGAATATTTCGAGTATGAACTATGATGTCGTTTAAAATAACAATAAAAACTTAAAAAAAAGAAAATAATAATATATCCTACATATATCCTATAAAGAAACCAGGAAGTCGGTGGCCTGTATCCACCGACTTCCTGCGACTTTTCTCAGGTCATCTGTCCACCTGGTGGAAGGCCGTCCTACGCTTCGGCGTCCAGTTCGTGGTCTCCACTCAAGAACCTTTCGGCCCCAGCGGGCATCGATTCTACGGGCTATATGTCCAGCCCATTGCCACTTTAACTTGCTAATGCGCTGGGCTATGTCGGTAACTTTAGTTCTGCTACGGATTTCCTCATTTCTGATTCTATCACGTAGAGAGACTCCAAGCATAGCCCTCTCCATAGTTCTTTGAGCGACACGAAGCTTTTGAATAAGTCCCGTTGTGAATGACCACGTTTCGGCTCCATATGTCATCACCGGTAACACACACTGCTCGAAAACTTTTGTCTTCAGGCACTGAGGAATTTTTGACGAGAAGATGTTTCTGAGTTTCCCGAACGCTGCCCAGCCGAGCTGGATTCGACGGTTGACCTCTTTTTCGAAGTTGGACCTACCTAACTGGACTTTGTGCCCTAGGTATATATAGTCGTCAACAACTTCGAGCGTAGAATTTCCAACGGTCACTTGGGTGGGAACGTTTAATTAATAATAAATAAATATTACCTACCTACATACATAATAATATACTTATCTATTTATGAAAAACATTTAGAAAAATGTAAGATATTGAAAAATGTAATTTTGTCTTCAAAGAGCTTTTTAAACTCGAGAAATGTCCGCAAAAATCTTGAAACATGGCAACCCCAGCTAGAGATATAAATGAAGGTGCTTTACTCTTATTAAGTGTGGAAAGGCCTGATAAAACGTCTTCGTAAATGAAGGCCGACGAAATACACTGGAAACATGTTTTGAGCCTCTGTGAGCCTCTTTAAATTAATTAATTTTAAACATTTTTTTAATGAAATTGACCAGAAACGAGCAGATGAATCGCCTGATAGTTAGCTATTTTTGTTACCCATGGACACTCGAAACACCAGAAGAGCTACACTGCCGTCCTCAAACCAAAAGGCGGTTAAATGACAAAAAGAGTTTTTGAGGTAGAGCTAAAAACGCGAGATTATTTTGAAATTCATGCTAGTTGTATAAACAATTTTTAATGTTGTCATGAATGTCTTATGACAATATTAACGATTATTTATAGAAAATCACTAGCATCAATTTCAAAATAATCCCGTGCTTTTTAGCTCTACCTCAAAAACTCTTTTCGTCATTTAACCGCCTGTTAGTTTGAGGACGGCAGTACAGCTGTAACTCATCTGAACCTCAATTCTCATATTTAAAGTAGACAATTTAAACAGTTAATTTTACTTTGTTTGGATAGAAAGTGTAGCGACATTTTACCGTGAACGCATTTTATTGCCAATCAGAGCGCGTTTCACGTTGGTTTAACGTTCATAAAACACCATTTGGGAGTTAAGCATATCGGGACTTGATTGTAATTGTATTAATGCAGGTTTTATTTAGCAGAATTGCCCCTCTGGTGTTGCGCACTTGTGTTCCTACTTCCTGCTTCCTGGCCCAAAATCCCCAACCCTTCTTGGGCCTCCGGTAACCTCACTTACTAGTCACTTGGCGAAACACAACGCAAGCGTTATTTCACGCCGATTTTCTGTGAGGCCGTGGTATTTATCCGGTCGGGTCGGCCGGCGTTAAATTAAACCTGTGCACCCTAGTGTGTGGAATCATGTGTGGATTTTATGAAATTTGGCACAGGTAGGCATTAAGTAATAGCCCGCGGCGTCCCCTCATGGAATTAGGTTTTAAACTTCTATCTCCTATTTTATTCGAATTTCCTTCACGAAATTCCATGCAAATATATCCAAGGAATAAAAAGTTTCATAGAAACTTTTACTTTACCCCCCTTGGGGTTGAATTTTGAAAAATCCTTCCTCAGTGGATCATATGACGTACATATGAGAAATACGTGTGCAAAATTTCAAGGGTTTCGGCTGCGTTGATTTGATACATCAATCCATATCAATCAATCAGCTTTGCCTTTTATAGATATAGATAGATAACCTATTCCAAAGAAACTCCATTTAAAATTCATTTGATGCGTGACATCCTTCTTTGTAAAGCTGTAGACTCTAGGAAGAGATAAAGAAATATAAAGCATGCCTCTTTTGCGCCGTCTAACCTCATGTATTTAACTCATAGGCCATGTGCCATAGTACCATTGTGTCGTTACTCGTGTCAGTTAAAACCATAAAGGTAGATTATAGCGGGATTTCCCTCGGATTTCCACATCCAGTGTCAGATTAATATCAGAAGGCTACGGTCACCGACCGACATACCCGAATTTTGGACCCTATTGCCATGTAATAAGATCGAAAAATGGTACATCGGGTCGTTGGCGATTGTACCTCGGCTGATATTTCGTACAATTTCGTGCCCACGGCATCCCCGTATTAATTAAAAGCCATTCGAACACTCCAAATTTTAAATTAGGAATTCCGTGTTCGAAATTCAATATTGAGATGACGAGTTGTTTTTTTATTAATTTTGTACGCTTGCCTAAACAGTGGCTGTGTTCCGCGGAAATAAGCGCTTGTTAGCGCTCGCTCTTGAATCTTGTGTCGTCTAAATAAGTACGTTTTCCCATCATCCAATTCGATATAATATCCGATATCGCAAGTTGTATCGCAATGATTATGATTATGACAGGTCTTTGTTTCATAATAAATACCTGACAGCTTTCTGAAACAAAATCTGTATTTCTCATATTCTTTGATATTATCGGACGCGATAAGCGACATCGTATAGACTATAGCGTAATGTATTTATCTACTAAAAATACTATAACCCGACTACTTAAATTATAATATAGCATATAAGAGTGCGCTAGTCAACGGCTCGAACTCAGTGCGGCGCGCGGGGAAAATGCTTGTTATTTCACCTAACTTACCCATAAAATAGTAATCTATAATAATCTATACTCATAACAGTAACTATAGTGCACACATTTATACCACTTTGTAAAATATTTTAGAAAAGGCGTCCTCAAATTATCTACGCAAATCGACACTCAGCTGTTGGTGTTTTATAAATAAACTATGTAAACTTTTTTTGTCTGAAATAAAGTTATCTCAGTTGCTGAATAATAATAATGTGTCAGCATGTACTTGCTTTTTTAATTATTTCATTCTTAGTTTCTTTTTTATTCGATAATTCGATGTTTGGAACTTTGGAGGCTATTATCTTCTAAACTTATATAAAATTTAGAAATATAAGCACATACGGACCTAGATAAGTGTAACAAAAATTGTCATTACGCTAAAATTTGGGTCTACAATGTTTGACTTTTAGAGTTTAGAGTAAATCACCAACAGTGTTTCATAGATAAATCATTGGTCTCGCTGGGAGCGCCCAGCGAGACCAATCATTAGTCTATCCAGCGTTTGTATGGAGAAAAAACCGACTAGTGCAGCCTTAAGTTACCCAGGCATTGATTACGAATCTATTGACACCTCATATATTAAAATCGGACCAGTAGTTTAGGCGCTACGGTGGACCATGGAACAAACGTACATATATTGGGAAATAGATGGCCCCATGCAAGGCTACTTTTATGTACTTAAGTATGTTCTATGTACTTATGACTAATGTTATATAGATTAAGTTACAACATTGTAAAATATTTTTTGAAAAGAACAATTTTCCCATCTTTTTGCTAAAAGGTGGCCCCGTGCGAGTTTCTTACGCCGGTTCTTCTCGCCGGGCTAGTTTCCGAACCGGTGGTAGGCATCATGTAGGACAATTCTATAAGTGTTATATTATAACCTACATGGAAATAAAAATTTTGAGTTTGAGTTTGAGTTATATACCAGCAGCGAAGGTTGGTTCTCCTTCAACTAGAAGCCCTAGTCTGTATAATAGGTAGGGATTGGGATGAAGGTCTTTGAAAAGTAAGTGGTAAGTGAAGCCGATAGGAATAGAGTTAAAAGAACCCCACGCCACTGATTCATGCATATGTCACCGTAAAATTATCAAAATAGATTATAAAATAACTAACGAGATTGTAAAAATATGTCGAAAAATTAAAAACTATATATTTATAATGTAACGAAAAATATTGTATTAAATTATAGGCAGCATATTCGCGTCGGAAGTCTATCAACATTTTACAATTTCACTAGTTTTATTACAATCTAACGGTTTTTACAATTTCACGGCGACACCTACATAGATTGCCAAAAACATACCCTTCCTCTTGGCCTCGTCGTAGTCTCGTAGTAGGGTAAAAACAGTTCTAACAATGGCTATAGTTTAGACATTGCCTCTGCGAGATGACGGCTCCGCTGAACATTACACGAACACGGAACATCGTAACAATTTGCGAATGTGTCTAGAATTAGTTGTGCAGTTGTTATATTCCGCGGGCTCGCTGGCAAATGCCTCAGAGTGCATTCACTTGTTTTACCACGTAACATTGTCATAATATTATGTTCTATAACATAACTATTTCATGTTCAACATAGTGTGAGATGAGAATTCAGTAACTAGTAACTATAGTATACTATTTGATGTTCAAACGTAGTGGATGAAAATTTGGTTACTAATAAAATATAGTATTGTGGGAAACATGGTGGCAAGCCCCAAAGGGAGATCTCCGACCGAGCGAGGTGGTATGCTCGGTCAGGCCGAAGCCCGCTGTAGTGGTTTTTCAGATATCGTATATATACTGCCGATCTTATAAAACTTCAATAGCGCGATTCAGGACTGTGCGCTGATTGGTCCGCCACATCATATTACATTGTATATTAGATTTGATGTAGATGATGTTTAGAATTTACTTATAAGTGTCACTGTCCCAAATTATTATCTACCTCACAAATTAACTATTACATGCTGAGAATTTGATATTGTTTATTTGTTTCAAAACTTACGTAGGTATGTCTTGCGGTGTTGCCAACTTTGGAAGTTCTCCTAACTCCTCAAACGTTTAGACGACACCATAAAACATACGCTTTCTTCCATTCTTAATATAAATGTTGACCACCGCTCTAGGGCTCAAGCAACGCTTCCGGTGAGGTTCGGTGGCCTGGGCATTCGACAAACGTCTGACGTAGCCTTACCGGCGTTATTGTCCTCAGTTTACGCAAACCACGCAGTGATATTGAAAATACTAGAGTGCTAAACGTGTCCCTTAATTATTCCTTTTGCAGACGAGGCCAAAGATGCTACATTGCTAGTGCTGGCAGCAATATGCTCGAGAGCACATTTTTCCAGAGGCTTTGGGACGAGCCCATCTGCAGAATAGTAGGTACGGAATAGACCTTTTAACACGTCTTCCAGTCCTGCAGAGCGGGCTCGTCTTTTGGCTGTGGAGAAGTGGGAGTTGGGTGTTTGGCTGCAGGCACTACCATCAGCGAATACTGGTACATTGCTGGGGTATAATACATTTCGGCGGTCTTGGTGCCCCCTATGTCGTCCTTCATCAGTGTGTTTGCGATGCAAACGTAGACAGCCACAATCACCACGGGCTGTGCTGTTCACGAAGCGCTGAACGCATTTCCCGGCATCACAGCCTGAATGACCTCATTCGTCGGGCTTTTGTCACCGCCGGTGTGCCAGCTATACTAGAGTCCTCCGGTCTGGCGCGCGACGATGGCAAGATGCCTGATGGAATGACCCTGGATCTTTGGAGTGTGGGACGGGCTCGTGTATGTGACGCTACTTGTGTCGATACTCTTGTTCCGTCCCATGTCCAAGGCCCCTTGAACTGCGCGGGCACGGCTGTAAACCAACCAGAGAACCTCAAACGGGGGAACGAGAACCTTAGCGAAGACCTAATCCGGATCCGGGCGCACATAAGCTTTTTAAAGAAATTTCAAAAGCTTACTAAACTCACCTGAGACTCCAGAGCCGGGAACAACCTGCCACAACGGATATCCAATGTTGTCCAACGAGGCAATGCTATCAGTTTGCTAGGTACTCTGCCAGATGGATGGGAAGTTTTTCTATTTAAAGATATTTTTAAGAGATAGTCATATTTGTAGATTTGTACATATTTATAAGTCTTCTTTATTAATACGATATTATTTTTTAGTTTTATTATTTGGCTGTATATTGTCTTTACTTTAATACAATAAAGAGCTCCGAAACTACTAAACCAATTTTGATGAAATTTGGCACAGATGTAGAGTAGACCACGAAGAATTACATAGGCTACTTTTTATCGCGGAAATATGTACGGTTTCTGTGAAATTTATTACAATAAAGCTGATAAGTGTCAGATAGCTATTTCACATGTCTGTCTCTGTCGCTCGATTGAGTAATCAGCGACAAAACTTCCGAATAAGCTATACGACACTTATTACCAGACTGTAAAACTGAGTCTAAGTACCCACCTAGAGCCAGTTTCACAGGTTAGGTAGTACCTACTTTCCCGAAAGTTTTTCTTTCGGGTGGTGAACGAAAAAAAAAAGCACTTTAAATCGAACTGTGCCAATAAAATAGAGCTGATAATCGAACTCACGAGCGTAGAATTGTCAAATTGCACAAATTGACACTCGTGTGTTCGATTCTCAGCTTTATTATAATACTAGCTTTTGCCCGCGACTTCGTCCACGTGGAGTTCGGTTTCCATGCAAAATTTTAACTCCTTTTTCACCCCCTTAGGGGGCGAATTTTCGAAAATCCTTTCTTAGCGGATGCCTACGTCATTACAAGTCTGCCAAATTTCAGCCAAATCCGTTCAGTAGTTTCGGCTGTGCGTTTATAGATGAGTCAGCAAAAAATCTCTCGTGGTAACTAGGGCTAAGAGTAATAAGTTGAATAGCTGTAGTTTATAATTAAATATATTTATATTTTATTGTGTTATTTACTACCTGTGAAAATTAATTTACGGCACCAATAAATCAGCTCTTTTGAAACAATTTATAATTTTATTAATACAATTACGAGTTAATTAATATAGATTCAGCACATAATATTAATTTAGGAGTATACATTAAAATGGCGACTACTACGACTAAACTGTAAATACTGAGATTGATAGTAGGTAGATCATATTTTGGGTAAATATCAGTGGCGATTTCCTTTAACTCCATTCTTATCGTCTAGTGTCTACCACTTACCTTTTGAAGACCCTCATCCAAATGTCCACTTATTATAATATAGGCTAGGGCTTATCTATGAAGGAAAGCCAGCCTTAGCTACTGGTTAATATAATATTTTAAACAATTACTGTTTATTATAAATACTTATTTTAGTGACAAATATGTATTAAACTAGGGTTAAAAACGGGGGTTCCAATCTCCCAACTAACATAAGTTGCGAGTCTCGTTTCTATAACAATTGCCTAATAACAGCTTTGGCTCCAATTAGGCACACGGAAGACGTTTTAATATATGCCCTATCCTTACGACATAATGCAGTAAATGTTTCAATCGCTAATCAAAAATAGTATTGCGGTGTTGCGGCGGCAATGCTAGGAACGGCAATTATCACAAATCATAATTAATTAAATATTCGCTGCCGTTGTAAGTGCTGGGTAATGTTAAACCGATGTTTCAAATTATTATAATATTATGTAATAATATTATGTGTATTTGAATTCTGTATCTGTGGTTTCTGTCCATCTCTATGGGAAATCACCCAGCCTTTAGCATTATTATACCTATAACATATTTTATTATTATGAACACTACATACACAATAGATATAATATTTCTATCAAGAAACCACCATGAGAATATATTATTTTGTCCATGTGCTCCATAATATTTAATCAGCGAAAATAGTAACTAATATGATTATTATTTTTCGTCTATTCCCGATGTAAGCCTACTAATCTACATGTCCTATGGTGGCCATCGTTAAATAAAACCAGCCAAGTGCGAGTCGGACTCGCGCACCGAGGGTTCCGTACAAACCTTTAGTGATTTTGTTACAGCTTAAAGGTATTATTACAGACCTGAGTATTTGATACGAATTTCAATTTAGTACCTCTACGCGTTTGACAAATAGGATCAAAATAAGAAAATAAAAACTAAAAGAAAAGGATGAGTCAGAATGACCAAAATAGTTACTATCAAGAGGATATTAAGTAAAATAATAAAAGCATGCTAAATAGTTTTATTGTACAAAAGATTTCCTTATTATAATAGTAAACACTAATAGTTCCAAATCACAACCTAATTTATCAACTAAAATTACATTTTATCAAAAACTGAAACCAAATGTAGACGTAATAGTCAAATAAATATACAAATAAAGAAATACTGACTATTCTGTAATAACTAATTGGTATTTTAATTACTGTACGTGTTATAAGAAATTTAACCACAATAAGAAATACTTATTATAATATTCTTTGATAAGTTGATATTTTATTTCTGTACGAGATAAGTATAGCAAATCACACCATTTACATTAAATACCAACACTTCGATAAACTTATTTATAGTGTAATTCCAGAATAGAATTCCAAATAATCCAAACAAAGTAATTATTAAATTGAATTACTAAAAATAAGTATTAACTAACATTAATATTTTAATATTTTAACATTATAAAAATCATAAAATCATCATCATCAAATCAAATAAGACATAATATACATAATAATTTAGCCACTACTTATAAAATAGGTTTACTTATCTTGTATTAATTCCTTTCACAGCCTGTCCATGACTAACTTTTTAAAATGGCGGACCAAGCTTTTATAAGGATAATATGGCGTCAACAGGAAGTAAGGTTGATTCCGTAATCAAATCATAGTAAATTCCATAATTTACTAAATTGTTATACAAAAGAGAATAGAAATTATTATTAAATTACTTGATAATTTAGATCAACTAATTATTTTACTATTATTAAATTTTAAACTGAACACTATGAAACAGGAAATATTAAAATGATATTGTGACATAACTGTCAAAGTATAAAAATGATTATATTTTGTTTTTGAATAAAATTTGTTGTTCATGAAGACAGGGGTAGTAAGTTTAAAATCTTAAAAATATTTTTATTATATGATGTAAGTAATTAAAAATTTACGGTTTTCGTAATTTTTCCTTTATATGTGCTATAAGACGTTGCTTCGTACCAAATTCAAGATTCTGAGTTCACGGGAAGTACCCTATAGGTTTTGAGTTTGCTAGTGTCGAAAATTTACGGAAATTTGCGGCATTAACGGCTGTATCTTTTGATTGCGATGGCTTAGAAGTTTGATTTTTTTCACAGCTCCAAGGGACAATAGACCGTATTTGATACAAATTCCAGTTTGACCTCCACGCGTTCCTGAGAAAAAGGGTATTGACAGACGAACGGACGGACAACAAAGTGATCCTATAAGGGTTCCGTTTTTTCCTTTCGAGGTACGGAACCCTAAAAAGGAGCTAAATATCAACTTTTTTCCTGATGTCCATCAGTGATGGACAAATTTTATGGCTGGGGAGTGGGGATCAAAGATATAAAAATCACGAATTCAGGACCTAAGTGTTACAAAACTCACTTCCGGATAGATAATAATACTATTAATGTTGGTGACTATTAATGCGTAGCTTCCGGTCTATCTTAATTTGATTATATTAATTATTCAATCATTTATTAATAATAGAACATGGTCTAAAATAATATTTAAATGCTAGTATTAATATTTAAAACATATTTACTTTAATATAAACATTTAACTGTTAATACTCATAAATGTATAATTATTATTTTTAAACAAAAAATTAAACCGACTTCCAAAGTAAAAATACACAAAAAAATATGAAATAAAACTTAATCTCTAAATAATTCCCCTTTCACATTCCGCTAAAATTTTTACTATTTCTCTACTCAATCTTCTTAATTTTGAAATCGGTACCAGCCCAAACAATATTCTACAATATTTTATAGAACTTACGTTCATATTTACTGGTACCGACTTTAAAATTAATAAGATTGAGTAGAGATATAGTAAAAATTTTAGCGGAATGTGAAAGGGGAATTATTTAGAGATTAAGTTTTATTTCATACTTTTTTGTGTATTTTTACTTTGGAAGTCGGTTTAATTTTTTGTTTAAAAATAATAATTTCACCCTTTTTAGAGATATATTTTCTTAAGTTATTATTAATACGTCTTAAGAACGTCTAAACTAAACGATCGAATGTATAATTGAATACGCGCCAAGCTTCCATAAGGTATTGCTATTAAGATGATGATGATTACTGTAAGTTATAAATTGGCATATGCTTGCAGTTCATTCAACAATGCCGAAATTTTCAAACGCATATCTTTAAAGACTTAAGAGTTCTGTACAGTGCTTTTGGATCCAGGGTATACCTTGGTACAATATCTTATTTTTTGGTAGCATATGCTTGTGTTACTTCAGTCAAAGTCAAAATCACTATAATATGTGTGGATATAAATTTCGAGGAGTTCCCTCGATTCCTCATGGATCGCATCATCAGGTTCCCACTTTAGTGACTAAAGGATCAATTTCGAACTAAACCCTTTACAACAACAAAATAATTTTGCAAATAGGTCCATAAACGGCAGAGTAATGTTCAAAGATCTCCGTGTTAGTGTAAAATACTATCCCACCAAAAACATTCTGTAAAAAACTAGCCAAGTCTCGATGGAGCTGCTTGTTTATCTCTAAAAAGTAATGAAATCTAGACAAAGTCGTGCCAAGTCTAAGGATCCTTACTGCGATTTATTTATTATTATAGTTAATGTTGTGTGACTTGGCCGTTGAAAATTCTTTATACGTTAGTGGGTACAAGTCAATTTTGTTTACACGCAATGTTATATCAGATTCTGTTGTAACTACCTATGTTTGTTAAGCGAGATAATAGCCCATACTGGTATTGGTAATTGGACGCTAGTGTCTTATTTTAGGCGTTGTTGATTGTATAACACATGTATTGGAGCAATGGTGTCATGGAGCCCCTTTTGTACCCTTGTGTACTCTTCAACGGCCAAGTCACACAACATTAACTATAATAATAAATAAATCGCAGTAAGGATCCTTAGACTTGGCACGACTTTGTCTAGATTTCATTACTTTTTAGAGATAAACAAGCAGCTCCATCGAGACTTGGCTAGTTTTTTACAGAATGTTTTTGGTGGGATTTCACTTCTTTTTGTAGAAACGTAGGAATATTGATTTATTTTACTAGATTTTAGTGTAATTTGTTTATTTAATTTGTGTAATGTTCGAGTAGAATAAAGTTAATTGTTCGACTATTTCTTCTTGTAAACTTGTAAGTATAAGTATAAAAGCCAGTCCAGTCTTAACCTTTAATTTCCTTTAATTTCATTTATATGCGTATTAAAAGCAGAAGGGGAGGCATTCGCCCAGCAGTGGGACGCTAGGGCTAGATTAAATTAGAAGATGTGTCCTACTTCACTGGATTTTTGCAATGACAGTCGATTTTTTTATGTACCAATAGTAGAAGGGGGCATTACCATATCTCTAATCAGCTGAGACCAGCTGAGGGTTCTTCATCAGATACTTCAGACCTTCGATTTTTGACATCAAATGAAGTGGCCCACCAAGTTGAATATTTTTTGTAAAGGCAGTATGTCGATCTCTAATAGTTTGGTTGGGCTCTTGTGTTTTCTAATAAGGGTCACCAGGTACTCCAGATCTTCGATTATCCTAGTTTTTACAGTTTTCCCTTTATGTGGCCATTAAACCTTACCTCTGTACCAAATTTCAGCTCTCTGAGTTCATGGGAAGTACTAGTTCTATTCTGATGATCATGAGTGAGTGACTGGGTGAGTGTCATAAATGCGAAACTTTGCTGTCGTTTAACTTCGGAACTAAATGACCTACAGACTTAAAATTTTGGATTTTAAGTATGTGATTATACTTTACTGGATGACGAAAATTTCTGCGTTCTGGTCTTATCCAGAGGTTCTCAAATAGGGGCCTGAAAATGCGGCGAAATGGTTCCAGTAATTAATGGTACGGCAGTGTTTGCTTCGCGCTCGACTTGGCGGGGGCACTGCCGTGCCCCCAGATCGACGTTCTGGTCTTATCCAGAGGTTCTCAAATAGAGGCCTGAAAATGCGGCGAAATGGTTCCCGTAAATAATGGTACGGCAGTGTTTGCTTCGCGCTTGACTTGGCGGGGGCACTGCCGTGCCCCCAGATCGATTATCCTAGTTTTTATAGTTTTCCCTTTATGTGGCCATTAAACCCTAACTCTATACCAAATTTCAGCTCTCTGAGTTTATGGGAAGTACTAGTTCTATTTTGATGATCATGAGTGAGTGAGTGAGTGAGTGAGTGAGTGAGTGAGTGAGTGAGTGTCGTAAATGCGAAACTTTGCTTTCGCTTAACTTCGGAACTAAATGACCTACAGACTTGAAATTTTGGATTTTAAGTATGTGATTATAGCTTACTGGATGACGAAAATTTCTGTGTTCTGGTCTTATCCAGAGGTTCTTAAATAGGGGCCTGAAAATGCGGCGAAATGGTTCCAGTAAAGGATGGTACGGCAGTGTTTGCTTCGCGCTCGACTTTGGCGGGTGCACTGCCGTGCCCCCAGATTTTAGAGATAAACAAGCAGCTCCATCGAGACTTGGCTAGTTTTTTACAGAATGTTTTTGGTGGGATTTCACTTCTTTTTGTAGAAACGTAGGAATATTGATTTATTTTACTAGATTTTAGTGTAATTTGTTTATTTAATTTGTGTAATGTTCGAGTAGAATAAAGTTAATTGTTCGACTATTTCTTCTTGTAAACTTGTAAGTATAAGTATAAAAGCCAGTCCAGTCTTAACCTTTAATTTCCTTTAATTTCATTTATATGCGTATTAAAAGCAGAAGGGGAGGCATTCGCCCAGCAGTGGGACGCTAGGGCTAGATTAAATTAGAAGATGTGTCCTACTTCACTGGATTTTTGCAATGACAGTCGATTTTTTTATGTACCAATAGTAGAAGGGGGCATTACCATATCTCTAATCAGCTGAGACCAGCTGAGGGTTCTTCATCAGATACTTCAGACCTTCGATTTTTGACATCAAATGAAGTGGCCCACCAAGTTGAATATTTTTTGTAAAGGCAGTATGTCGATCTCTAATAGTTTGGTTGGGCTCTTGTGTTTTCTAATAAGGGTCACCAGGTACTCCAGATCTTCGATTATCCTAGTTTTTACAGTTTTCCCTTTATGTGGCCATTAAACCTTACCTCTGTACCAAATTTCAGCTCTCTGAGTTCATGGGAAGTACTAGTTCTATTCTGATGATCATGAGTGAGTGACTGGGTGAGTGTCATAAATGCGAAACTTTGCTGTCGTTTAACTTCGGAACTAAATGACCTACAGACTTAAAATTTTGGATTTTAAGTATGTGATTATACTTTACTGGATGACGAAAATTTCTGCGTTCTGGTCTTATCCAGAGGTTCTCAAATAGGGGCCTGAAAATGCGGCGAAATGGTTCCAGTAATTAATGGTACGGCAGTGTTTGCTTCGCGCTCGACTTGGCGGGGGCACTGCCGTGCCCCCAGATCGACGTTCTGGTCTTATCCAGAGGTTCTCAAATAGAGGCCTGAAAATGCGGCGAAATGGTTCCCGTAAATAATGGTACGGCAGTGTTTGCTTCGCGCTTGACTTGGCGGGGGCACTGCCGTGCCCCCAGATCGATTATCCTAGTTTTTATAGTTTTCCCTTTATGTGGCCATTAAACCCTAACTCTATACCAAATTTCAGCTCTCTGAGTTTATGGGAAGTACTAGTTCTATTTTGATGATCATGAGTGAGTGAGTGAGTGAGTGAGTGAGTGAGTGAGTGAGTGAGTGTCGTAAATGCGAAACTTTGCTTTCGCTTAACTTCGGAACTAAATGACCTACAGACTTGAAATTTTAGATTTTAAGTATGTGATTATAGCTTACTGGATGACGAAAATTTCTGTGTTCTGGTCTTATCCAGAGGTTCTTAAATAGGGGCCTGAAAATGCGGCGAAATGGTTCCAGTAAAGGATGGTACGGCAGTGTTTGCTTCGCGCTCGACTTTGGCGGGTGCACTGCCGTGCCCCCAGATGAGAAATACCTTTTATATCATCATAATCTCATGATGTATGGTGTGATAGTGGTGATGATGATGATGATTACTCTAACTGACAGGGTGGCATATGCTTGCAGTTCTTTAAACAACGCCGAAATCCCCAAACATGTATCTATAAGGAGCCAGGAGTTCTGTTCTGTACTTTTGGATCCAGGGTATACCTTGGAGCAAAATCTTACTTTTTGGTAGCATATACTTGAACTACTTCAGAAAAAGTCAAAATCACCATATGTGTCCATATAAATTTCGAGGAGTTCCCTCGATTCCTCATGGATGCCATCATCAGGTCACCACTTTGATATCAAAAGGACCAATTTGGGATTACACCCTATACATCACAGAAAAATTTTTGAAAATCGGTCCACAGGCGGCGGAGTAATCGTTGAACATACAAAAAAAAAAATATATATATACAGCCGAACGTATAACCGCCTCCTTTTTTGGGAAGTCGGTTAAAAAGGGCGATAATTGTAAAATGGCGGCCATTCTACTACTAGTTGCTAACCAATAAAGGTGATTCTATCCTTCAAGTGTACCTTTTTACTGGCGCTACTGTCGCCGAAGACCTGATCCCTATTTCATCTCAGAAGTGGGATTAGGAGGATTTTTTTTTCTCTTCCTCGGAGTTAATTCTCTGTCTCTAAACACCATGATGGGTCCATATCGCTGTGGTTTGGGAAGAAGACGCCAAGTGCCACTGACTTAACATCGGATGAAGTTAAGAGTGAGAGCTGTGAAACTTATGCCTCTCCACGTCCACATATTAGGAGCTTGTTTATGAAGAGGAGAATTAATCATCTGGAAGCAGAATTCATAACAGAACTTGATCCAGAAAAGAAATCGACCAATGTAAGGGGGTGGCTCAATAACATCGACCAGCTCGGAGATATGTAGGTATTCCTGGGACAAAAAAAAAGATCGTATCTTCGTTTGCAAATTCGCCTACGCGGTGCTGCGAGAGAATGGTACGATAACGACGATAACTTGGAAGACTATACGACCATGGACGCAGTGGAAACAAAATCTAGCGTGCGCCTTCCCGAGCTCCTTTCCCGAGATTCGTGGGTTGTCCGTTGAACGGTGTCCAAATGCGAAGGCCTGTAATCGCGAGTCACCAGAACAGCCATATTTTACGTTCCTGTCGTCTCTTGAAGATTACAAGGCGATAAGTACGAAGGCTTCGGAACAAACATCAAACTGGCGTTGGAGCGCCGTTTTGCCGAAAACATGCTACTACTGTCGCAAGACCGGTCATGGAAGCAAGAGACTGTCGCATCACACGCTGCCAGATTTGTCAACGCTTGGGCCACAGTTCCAGTAGCTACTGGCATGCTGCAGGCGCCCGAGCTGCTGGAAACACTGCGGGTACGACGGACAACGTGCATCACCGGTATGTGTCTCATGATCAACGCGGCAGTATGCAGGTACGCAAAATTAATTTTACAAAATTCTATCCGGTATACACAAAAAAAACACATCATAGTCAACGGAGTAACATAATTACTAGGTTATATTAACACGGAAAGTAAAGTTAATATTATAACACCAGAAACAGTTAAGCAAATAAGGTAAAAAGTTTTTCAATCAAAAGGTTTTGGAGATTTGCATTATGCATTTCATTTCGTTAGGTAATATATAATTTAATATTATATACATAAGTATAGATAATATTTGTGTGAACAGTGTGGCTGAAGTGACCAATACGGGATCTTAAGGATTTAAAAACATTCAGACATAACACTCATTGCCAATTTTAAAGGCGTGTTATTACAAACAATGAAGAATATTTTCATACTACCTACTACTTGTCCGATATTAAATTTGTTCTCGAATGATTTTGTAGAAAGAATTCCTTTGTATTTAAATAACGATCTTGAATTGCAGCCCGGTGCAACCCGGGGATACTCGGTCAATTTGCGTGTATGTAACAAATAAGTTAGTTATCGGCAGTACACTTGTAACGCGAACTATTATTTTTGATTTTGGGAATTTGTTATATATACCGCAATCTATTTTAAAATTCGGTGACTTGACGGTGACGGTGACTACACATTACAAGTAACTAATTTAGGTGTATCCGTGGGAAAAAAGGGAAATCACTTACTCAATCTGACATTTTTAACGTAACTGAAGTAATGTTAACATCAGGTAGCTAACATTTTAACAACAATGTGAATAACGTACTGACAAAAAAATATAAATATTTCTGATAATTATAAGGGTTGGGGATATTGGTGAATATTATTGTGGTAGGTTATTGAATTTGTTAAACCAATATTAATATCGGCATTCGCTGAATGTAGTAAGCAGCTAGGGAGTACTTATTTATTACAGATGCGCATTCATACCAAAACTAATGTAGGTTCACACCAAGCCATATAGAATGTCGTACAAAGAGGCGGAAATAGGGAATATGCATAAAACATAAAAATAACTTAATACATAATAATTTATTTCTTTATTTATTTATATTTAGTACACAGACAGATTACAGTCATTAATGAATAAGTTAACATAAAGCATAATGGCTAAACTAGACAGCAACCCAAAAAAAAGTATACCTATCTTAATCATTATTCGGTTGTTGATAAAAATAACAAAAATACTACTACTACTTACATTTATATACTACTACTACTATAATATGATACTAAACTGAAAAATAAAGGAAATGGTGAGAAAATTTTCAATATCTGTTGATAAATGAGCAAGATATGAGCGGTCAAAGTTTTTAATCTCTCTTTTTTTGGCAAAACGAAATTACTTATGAACTTTCTATGAAAGTCGTGTTATGTGACGTCACGTTACACACCGATCAAAGAGAATATAATCACTACGTTTTAACACCGATATCGGTCTAATATACTACTTTAAACGTTTATATCTTTGTTAATTTTAATGATATCTAAAAACTAATTTATCATACAGTTTACCAAACAAGATAGATCTATTTCAAAAAAAAAAAAAAAAAAAAAAATACGTGCATATTCCCTATTGTCGAGCAAAAGATTAGTGAACTGAATTCGGTTGGTATAGTAGGTACGTGAGTCGTGGTCCTGGAATATTGGTGAAAAAGAAGGAAGATGATTACCGTTTATGATCGATATCCACTTCCACATATTGATGACCAGATTAATCGGCTTCCAGGAAAATGTACTTCATGGTCTTAGATTTAGCAAAAAAAAGTTATTATCAAGTAAATATGCCAGAAGACTCGATACCTAAAACTGCGTTCGTTACACCTACAAGTCAGTATGAATTTCTGCGGATGCCGTTTGGTCTGGCCAATGCTCCCGCTGTATTTTCAGGTCTCGTGCAAAAATGCTTTACAACCATTGAACAATAAGTTAGTCATTTAACCTAGATTAGGTATTTGACCGTTCTTTCATCCAGTCTCCAACTTGGCTCAGGGTGTCAGGGACTAGCTAAAATCTAAAGTATCACAATTTAGGCGTCCTTCGTAATGTACACGAAGTAAGGCAATATATTGGTCTCGCTTCCTATTTTCGGAAATTCGTTCGTAGTTTCGCCGAGTTAGCACGTCCGCTAACATTTCTTACACAAAACTTGGGAGTGGGGGCCTGAGAAGGAGCGTTCGAAAATCTTAAACCAGCTTTAACTAAAAGGCCAGTACTAAGTATTTATAATCATCATGCTAAAAATGAGCTTCATACGGATGCCAGTAAGTCTAGGAGAAATTATGTTACAGTACCAAAATGAGCCAATTGCTTCAGGTTCTATAGTGTTCTGTGTAATTGCTTACTTTAGCCGCGTAAATACCAGGGAAGAACAGTGTTACCATAGCTATGAATTAGGAACCCTGGCAGTTGTAGAATACTCAAAATGTTTCCGTATATATCTAACTGGAATTCCCGTCAGATATTACCGATTGCTCAGCTTTAGGTAACACACTTGTGCCGCGTATAGCCGTTTGTGGTTCACTGTGATCCAAGATCTTACTTCTCTTACTATAGAACTAGCTGATGCCCGCAACTTCGTTTGCATGGAACTAACGGAAAATGAACCCTATTTTTTAAATGGAACCCTAAAATAAAAGTAGCCTATATTAGAACTTATATCCTCAGCTATCTTCTACTAAAGTTCCGTGAAAATCGGTCCAGCCATTTCAGAGATTAGCCGAAACAAACAGACAAATTTAAAAAAAATGATATATTATTGTAAGTGCCGAATATACTTTCATAAACATTCAGTGAAAAGCTGTTAATTTGAAATTACTATCAGACACTTCAATTTTATTTATTTTATGTGTAGATTGGAGATGTGCTAGATATCCGTATCCGCGGATATCCGAGGCAGAAGAAAGATCCGTATCCGCGGATATACATTTTTAACGATCCGGCACATCACTAGCTGTATTATACTGTTCCGGTGAGCGCATTCAAACACGTCGACGCCCTTAGTCGCAATCTTTTAGAAACGGTTTGTGTACTCAACATCGATAAAGAAGACTGGCTATAACTCTGCATCTACAGGTGACAATGTCATAATTAGACAACTTGATGGGGCTTCAGGCTACTCAAAATATTACGTAGTTTTAGACGACCGATTATTTCGTAAAACCTTGAACGGGAATATATTTGTGATACCTAAGCTATCGAAATGGAGCCTGTTACAAAATATCATGACCAAGTTGGCCACTTACGGTTGAGAAGTGCAAAAAAAAAAACTAATCAAGTCGCAATTCTGGTTTTTAGGGATGACTCGGTTTATAAAAAATATATTAAGGCTTGTCGCTGTGTGCATACGCTAAAGGGAATTATAATAAGCCTTAGGGCGAGTTACACGCCATAGATAAGTCCAACATCCAGGCACATAATATTACATGTCGAATATTTGGGGCCGTTTCTTAAAACTCGTAATGGAAATATTTATATATTAGATGTAATCGATTTCTATACCAAATTCGTATTTGCTAGTCCCGTACTTAGTGTTAGCTTGAATGAAACAAAAAAAAACTTAAAAGGAATCATCTCAGTATTCAGAAATCCCTTCAGAATAATAACTGACCGTAGGGTAGCATTTACAAGTAGTTATTTTAAATATTTCGTAGTTAAAAAAACAATTAATATCTATTAAAAAAACTAGATCTGTATGATGCTAAAATATGTCTAGTAAATTAGTTATTGTGACAATAAGCCAATCTAAGTCTGAGTGACCTGTAATTAAATATCTAGTAAATTAGTTATATCTGTGTGACAATAAAGTAATCTAAGTCGGTGTGACCTGCAATAAACATGAAATATCTGGTAAATTAGTAGATCTGTGTGACACTAAACTAAGTCTGTGTGACCTGCAATAAATATCAAGTAAATTAGATTGTGGGAACATGGTGGCAAGCCCCAAAGGGAAATCTCCGACCGAGCGAGATGGTATGCCCGGTCAGGCCGAAGCCCACTTGTAATCATTTCAGCTGTCGTATATATACTTTCCGAGCTCAGAAACTTCGATAGCGCGATTCAGGACTGTGCGCTGATTGGTCCGCCTCATCACTCCCCCCTAAGACCGGAGGTCGATTTTTTTTTGAGTCTTCTGCTTGAGTCGCCAGTGCCAGAGTCCCAGTGAGTCGGAACTGTGCTGCTGTTGCACGGGCTCCAGTGAGTCGGAGTGCTGCCGTGCGGGGCCGATGCTACGTGCTGACCAGGAGAGGTGTGTGCTCTGCTTGCTAACCGATCGTTGTAGCTACATGTGACGACCAGGAGAGGTGCCGCGTACTCTGTTGCTGATCGTGTAGCTACGTGCGCTGACCAGGAGAGGTGCTTCATGCTCTGCTTGCTGACCGGTCCGTGTAGTGAGAGTGCCCGTTAAAGCCGATGAGGGTTCGACCAGGCCTCGGTGTGTTGAGACTGGTGGTCGAGGTACCCGATGAGGCTTAATGCTTGCTGGCGTGGTGCGGAGGGGTAGGAAGTGATGATGATGATGTCCAGAAGGAGGCGTGTTCTGTCGAGGGTCACCAATGTGGGAATTACGGTGGCAAGCCCCAAAGGGAGATCTCCGACCGAGCGAAGTACTATGCTCGGTCAGGCCGAAGCCCACTTGTATTCGTTTCAGCTGTCGTATATATACTTTCCCAGCTCAGAAACTTCAATAGCGCGATTCAGGACTGTGCGCTGATTGGTCCGCCACATCACTCCCCCCTAAGACCGGAGGTCGAATTTTTGAGTCTTCTGACTTCTTGCTTGAGTCGCCAGTGCCAGAGAGTTCCAGTGAGTCGGAACTGTGCTGCCGTGCGGGGCCGATGCTACGTGCTGACCAGGAGAGGTGTGCTCTGCTTGCTAACCGATCGGTGTAGCTACGTGTGACGACCAAGAGAGGTGCCGCGTACTCTGTTGCTGATCGTGTAGCTACGTGTGCTGACCAGGAGAGGTGCTTCATGCTCTGCTTGCTGACCGGTCCGTGTAGTGAGGCTGCCCGTTGAAGCCGATGAGGGTTCGACCAGGCCGCGCTGCGTTGCGACTGGTGGTCGAGGTACCCGAAGAGGCTGGAACTGGCTGGTGTGGTGCGGAGGGGTAGGGAGTGATGATGATGATGTCCAGAAGGAGGCGTGTTCTGTCGAGGGTCACCAATGTGGGAATTACGGTGGCAAGCCCCAAAGGGAGATCTCCGACCGAGCGAAGTACTATGCTCGGTCAGGCCGAAGCCCACTTGTATTCATTTCAGCTGTCGTATATATACTTTCCGAGCTCAGAAACTTCGATAGCGCGATTCAGGACTGTGCGCTGATTGGTCCGCCACAAGATCTATGTGAAAATAAACTAATCTAAGTCTGTGTGACCTGCAATAAATATCTAGTAATTTAGATCTATGTGAAAATAAACTAATCTAAGTCTGTGTGACCTGCAATAAATATCCAGTAAATTAGATCTATGTGAAAATAATCTAATCTAAGTCTGTGTGACCTGAACCAAATATCTGGTAAATTAGTAGATCTGTGTGACACTAAACTAAGTCTGTGTGACCTGCAATACATATCTAGTAAATTAGATCTGTGTGAAAATAAACTAATCTCAGTCTGTGTGTCCTGAACCAAATATCTAGTAAATTAGTAGTCTGTGTGACACTAATCTAAGTATGTGGGGCCTGCAATAAATATCTAGTAAGTCTGTGTAACAATAACTGTCTGTGTGACCTGCAATAAATATCTAGTAGGAAAGTCTGTGTGACCTGAAACAAAAGTCTGTGTGACAATAGAAAGAAGTCTGCGTGACAATAGAAAGAAGTCTGCGTGACAATAGAAAGAAGTCTGTGTGACAATAGATAAAAGTCTGTGTGACAATAGAAAGAAGTCTGTGTGACAATAGAAAGAAGTCTGTGTGACAATAGAAAGAAGTCTGTGTGACAATAGAAAGAAGTCTGTGTGACAATAAAAATAAGTCTGTGTGACAATAAAAAGAAGTCTGTGTGACAGTAAAAAGAAGTCTGTGTGACACTAAAAAGAAGTCTGTGTGACAATAAAAAGAAGTCTGTGTGAGACTAAAAATAAGTCTGTGTGACAATAACCGTCTGTGTGACCTGAAACAAATCACTGGTAAATAAACTAGATATAGGTGATGCTTAAAATAAAATAAATAATAATAATAATAGATAATGTAATAAAATCAATTCTCTGACTATTTGTTAACTTAAATCTTGAAAGGTAATAACTATAATAATCAATTAACAAATAATTCATATAATATGTTAATGTATTCCTTAAAGAAAAGCAAGTATTTTGTGTTATTTAAAATAAAGTATCCATAAGTTTAGATATATAATTCAATACTATTTAAAATTTAGATATTATGAGCGTGACACATGCCTTGATAGCCTGCCATAAAATATTATCTAAGCGCAATTACTGTTCTCTTTTATCTCTTTCCAGGTACAGATGTCATGACACGATGAAAACCAGCTAATTTGCCGTGGGACACGGCAAAATGCAGGATGGCCGAGTGTTACAAAACTCACTTCCGGATAGATAATAATAATACTATTAATGTTGGTGACTATTAATGCGTAGCTTCCGGTCTATCTTAATTTGATTATATTAATTATTCAATCATTTATTAATAATAGAACATGGTCTAAAATAATATTTAAATGCTAGTATTAATATTTAAAACATATTTACTTTAATATAAACATTTAACTGTTGATACTCATAAATGTATAAAAAGGGCGATAATTGTAAAATGGCGATGGCCATTCTACTACTAGTTGCTGACCAATAAAGGTGATTCTATCCTTCAAGTGTACCTTTTTACTGGTGCTACTGTCGCCGAAGACCTGATCCCTATTTCATCAGCTAGAATGATCGAACAAATACAATCATACCTATATTCGCAAATAATTAACGTTGCTTTTACCCAACTGCGCCAGAAGGAGGGTTATGTTTTTAAGTGTATGTAAATTGTATATTATAGTATAGTCATAAATGTATAATATTGAGTATAGTAAATTATGTGTTTATGTATATTTCTTTGACTTTTTTTTATTAAATTGAGTATAGTATATTATGTTTTTGAGCCTAAACGACTTATCGTACTTGAGCTTGAGAGGTATCATAATCTTATTCCTATTATAAATGTGAAAGTTTGTGAGGATGGATAGATAGATGGATAGACGTCTTTTTCACGCAAAAACTACTGAATATATTTTGATGAAATTCGGTATGGTAGTAGTTTAGGCTCAGGATTAAAACAGGCTACATTTATCCCGAAAAAGGACAGTGTTCCTGAGGAATTTTGTTTTTATACGTAACCTTTTTACTCAATTACTGTCTCACAGTAAAATAAAATTGAACAACATACAGACATAATATATCATATTCCAGTGCGAGTAAAATTTGACGCCTAAATGGGTGTCTGTGAGTGATGTGGTTGTGACGAGTTTAAGCCGTGTCTACACTTAACAGACCTGAAAATTATTTCACCGGACTAAAGAGCTTAACTTAACAGAACACTGCACTTTTTCGGGATAAAAAGTAGCCTATGTTTTAATACAGACCTCAAGCTGGTACCATACCAAATTTCATCAAAATTCGTTCAGTAGTTTTTGCGTGAGAGAGTAACAAACATCCTTCCATCCATCCTCACAAACTTTCACATTTATAATATTAGTAGGATATATTTGACGAGTCATGTTGAGGAAAATACTGTCCTGCTTAAATAAGGGCCATTTAAATGGGACAGTTTTTTTCCTGAAGAAGAAGGTGAGTGCTGTTCCTGCCAAAACACACCGAAACAGCAGAGGAGCGGCTAGCAGCATAACTGTCATTTCATTTTGAAACGTATTCTCTTATACTTTAAACACAGTTCCTCTTTAGACAACGGTGGCGGTGGCGGGACGTTTTCGTTTTCTAAAGCAATAATAATAATATTATTGCTTTATTAAAGAGAAATGAAGCTGCATTATAGTAATTATGTTAATGTTTGAAATTATAATATGACAGAGCTCCGCTGCCGTTTCGGTGTAAATTGACTCAGCTTTAAAAAAATACTGTCTCATCATTTAAGATGCCACAGACAGATCAAACTAATAAAACAATGGATAATTTTTGCGTCAGGCGTTAAAAAAAGGTAATTTAAACTGTACACACTCGCCTTTACTGGAACCACATATCGGGTGTTGCCAGGTTCAAAAGCGTCGATATTTTCGGAGGAAAACCGATAAATAACGCGTTCTCGCCGTGCATATTGGTTTATAAACTGCTCGTTTTATAGTTTTCACCTTTGAAACATTGTTGTTGGAAATAATTGACTTTTAATGGAAATAACATTTATAATACAATTGGCAATATAAATTTTTGATGCAATTTTGTTGACAATAAATTATTCGCGATACCAAATAAACGTATTATAAAATTATATTTTAGAAGTGTGAAGATAATAACATTCGAACGGTAGCTTACATTGTTAAGTCCTGTGTTTTTGTCACTACTCGTCGTGAAGAAGTTAACTGAAATTTGTATGCCATGAGCCATCGAATGATTAATCCGACTTGCACTTGGCCGATTTTTAACACGCTTATTAGGGTTCCGTAATACTTAAGGAACCCTTATAGTTTCGCTCTGTCGGTCTGTCTGTCTGTCTGTATGTCTGTCCGCGCCTCTAGCTCCTGTAATTATGAATATAAATTGATGAAATTTGGTGCAATTATAGATTGTGTATAGATCACGGTTTCGGGATCATAAAAAATTATAATTTTATATCTCAGGGGTGGCTCTCCATACATGTGAAGTGGGGATGAAAAATATTTTTTCACTCTACCCCATCGTGTGGGGTATCGTAGAATAGGTCTTTTAAAATAAAGGCATGGTTTCATACGTTACTTTTTTATAAAGTAGACCATTTTCGAGTAATCGGCCTCCAAAGTAGTTTGTAAGTTGGTCCCCCCCCTAGCATTTTTGAACCATAGGAGATAGAAACTTGCAAATTTTTATGCTGATAGATCATGCTAAAAACTCTTCAGAAAAATTATTTTGAACCAAATCGGACAGTACCTTTGGAGTAATTAAAAAAAACATATTACGCGTTTATAGTTACGGAACCCTCCTTAGACATTGTTTGTTAAACAAGCAAACAAGCTTACATACAGGTGAAGTTAATATAACCTAACCAAGAGCATGTCAGGCTCTTGGTTAGGTTATATTAACTTCACCTGTATGTAAGCTTGTTTGCTTGTTTGTTTGCTTGTATGTAACTCTCTCTTGCGCGCCTGCTGCCTTCCTCGGCTCTGATAGCTTCAAAACACGCTTTTAAAGAATATCGAACTAAAAAGTTGAAAATAATTTTAAAATTTTTAAAAATAAACTTAAAACATTAGTATAATAACTCGATATACGAAAATTATGGCACAAAGCGCCCCACGCTTTTCCTTCAATTATACTAGTATTTTTTATATACTACTGTTTTAAGTTTATTTTTAAAATTTTTAAAATTATTTTCAACTTTTTAGTTCGATATTCTTTAAAAGCGTGTTTTTTAGTTTATTTAGTTTTTTTATGTATTAGATTCACGCGCTCTTCATACATAAAAAAAACCAGCCTCAGTTTTCGTTTGACAAAGCTCTGTCTTCACTTATATATTTGGTCGGAGCTAGGCCTCAGGGACTACTAGCCCTGTCCCTACTCGGTGATAAACATTTACCTCGAGTTTAAACGTGTAGTTAACTTAATCTATTAAAAAAGGTCAACTGCTGTATTCCCAGGCGTTGATTCAATTTGACATTTTATCCAAGTGTACCCGAGCTTACCCTTGTTAGTTCTGCGAGCTTGATTACTTTAAGTTTTGAAAATTACAAAATGAAGGGCTCCCACACATAATAGGGGATCGGACTGATTTTTTTAATTGCATAAATGAATAGTAGTTACTCATAAATATGAGTAACTTCTCAGAAGAAACAGTACCTACATAGTAGTCAGATGAATGAAGACAAAAAACAAATAGTTATAAATAGATAGGTTATTTTATTGAAACGGACCGTAAATCATTTTGCTGCGTATTTACATTACGAGTACATGATGAAAATATAGTTTATTGTGCATAATTAGCTATTTAATTATTTTTATTTATAATATTATATTGACGATAGTACATAAAGGCGGCCTTATTACTAAACAACAATTTCTACCAGACAACCTTAGATATAATTTTGATTTTTATTCACGTTTGTAGAACAGACGGCCGTGTCTATGGCACGGCTATTTTGTTCTATAAGTTTAGCCAGTCCCGTCTTGCACATGTAACTCAAGTTGCATTGAAATTGAGTTGCAGCTCTATGCGGGTTCGTTTGGCGCTAATGAGTTAGGTCAGGCCCGTTTCACCAATCACTCTGATTACACTCGCTATTTCTGCGTGCCTGGTATCGATGGACTGAGTTTACAGTAGGGTTGCCAACCCCAAATTTTAAAAACTAGGATATGAAATTAGAAAAGCCAATTTCATATCCTACTAAATGTCCTAACATTTCAGTTTAAAAACAGAACGCTGTAATAGAGTTACGACAGTTAAATTAATATGTAGTGAAAATAGGTTAAATACATACAATGCTAATAATCATATTTTTTCATAAAATTATCTACTTATTTCAATAAAATTTAATAAGAAAGAAAAATTGTAAAAGTTGTGCAGAAATTTTAAAATACATTACCTTATTAGGGCGCTTAAAACCCAGGACGCTGCTTTAAAACTATCCAGAACAACCCAGGATGCTGCAAAAACTAGGACATGTCCTGGGAAAATAGGACGGTTGGCAACCCTAGTTTACAGTGAGTTTACACTGTAATTCATATTATACTATTATCATCTGGGTATAAGCTCAGAGCTCTAGTGAATAAAAAAAAAAGAAGCGCAAAAATATTTTACCGTTCTTTGAACCCACCACATTCCGAATTTTTGGACAATGCAAAAAAATAATTAAACTTAAAATCGGACTGACATTATTAGAGTCGAAATTATTGACATGTTGTTGCACGACGAAAGAAACAACATATTTAACTTAAAAATGTGCGTTTTCTCAGGGATAAAACATAGCTAGATCGATTTTTCTTTCTCTTAAACTCTCTGCAGATTTAATTTCATGAATACTTCCAGCCGAAATTACAATACATACAAAATTGTCTCGTTTAATTATTATAGTAATACTATTATAATTATTGTGAGAGTTTGTGAGGATCGATGTTTGGATGGATGGATGGAAGTTTGTTACTATTTCACGCAAAAAGTACTGAACGAATTTCGATGCAATTTGGTATGGTAGTAGTTGAGGCTCTGGATTAACATAGGTTACTTTTTAACCAGAAAATATCCCTTGGAACACATGCTGAGCACAAGCTAGTCATATTATATAACAGTACCTATTATGTTTTATTTCCGTCCAATTTTATTTAACCAATACCTTTCTCTTTGCTAAAAACTAGACGTTAGTTAACTCGGGCGGTGAAAAGAGGACAATGCCCATCGGTTCATCGCAGGAATGTTTTAGCGAAACCGCATTTCGAATCCATTTTAACTTTGTTCGTCCTTTGTAAAACCTATGATAGAGAGCTTCATACGAGTTTGCCACGCGTGACTACGAAACTTTTTATACCGGTTTTGTCCGCATAGCGTGCAGAATAATAGTAAGTAAGTAGTAAGTACATAGAACGAATAACTATCGTGTAAAAGTTTCACGTTTTGGTTGGATTAAAAGTTTGTATATTTAATGTGCGCGCGTGAAATTAGGTTTTAAACTTTCATCCCCTTTTTTACTCAACTAGAGGCTGAATTTAGGAAAACGCTGAAACACGCAACTCATTATTTTTCCGCCCTTATTTCGAATATCATGCAAATATGTCTAAGAAATAAAAAGTTTCATACATACTTTTATCTCCTATTTTACCTCATTTGGGGTTGAATTTTGAATTATTTCTTAGTGTGTGCATATTGTCTACGTCATATGAGAAATACTGTGCAAATTTTCAAATTTCTAGCCTTAAGAGTTTGGCCTGTGCATACATCAGTCAATCAGATATGAAATATGTAAACAAAAAATCATTATCCGCAACTAAAAGGTTAACTTATTACTGAACAGTTTTTTCCAAATAAATAACTCTGTAAGTACAAAATTATGCTACTTATAATTTTTATGTAGGTTAGTACCTACCTTTAGTACAATATTTTTTTAAGTGTCAATCGGGAAAGTTCGTTTTCCGTATACATCGTCTCTCACTGCCATAGAAAAAGTTGTACCTCTAACTACTGTGCAATCTTTTTGCATTTCAATTTTATTTGCGCGACAGCCGCACTCGGTATGAACGTCCGTTAACCAGAGGTAACATTAGTCTAATGGAAATGGTTTTCAATTCGGATTTGAAGCTTTTATGTCCCGGACGGGCAGTTTATTTAATTTATGATTATTTCAATTACAGTATAATGAAAGATGAGACGTTTCTTTCACTTTGTATAATAGATATTTTAATCTGATCAAGGTAAATTGATTCTAAATCTAATAGGTTTAACGGGAAGGTTTTCGCTTTTTTGCATTTTTCTTTGGATCTTTTAATACAGTTTATTTTACAAGAACTTTTATTGTCTATAATCTATGTATCTCGTTTCAGCCTGGTGACGTCCACCGCAGGACATAGGCCTCCCCCATAGATTTCCAGTGCGACCGGTCGCTCGCGGCCTGTATCCACCGACTCCCTGCGACTTTTCTCAGGTCATCTGTCCACCTGGTTGGAAGCCGTCCTACGCTTCGACGTCCAGTTCGTGGTCTCCACTCAAGAAGAAGAACAGCCCCAGCGGGCATCGGTTCTACGGGCTATAATGTCCAGCCCATTGCCACTTTAACTTGCTAATGCGCTGGGCTATGTCGGTAACTTTAGTTCTGCTACGGATTTCCTCATTTCTGATTCTATCACGTAGAGAGACTCCGAGCATAGCCCTCTCCATAGCTCTTTGAGCGACACGAAGCTTCTGAATAAGTCCCGTTGTGAATGACCACGTTTCGGCTCCATATGTCATCACCGGTAACACACACTGCTCGAAAACTTTTGTCTTCAGGCACTGAGGGATATTTGACGAGAAGATGTTTCTGAGTTTCCCGAACGTTGCCCAGCCGAGCTGGATTCGAGTGATTATTGTCTATGTATATCTAATTAAAGTAACTGCCTGTTTCACAATCTCGAAACAAGTGTTAGATAGCTTATTCGGAAGTTTTGTCGCTGCTAATTTATATCGAGCGACAGAGACAAAACTTGCGAATAAGCTATAGCTTACCTGACCTGACTCATAATAATAGAAGATTGTGAAATAAACCCTTTAATAATAATCTAACCGTGAACAACTCCTGGACTGTTGTCTATTCTCCTAAGATTTTTATTAAATATTATATTCTTAAGATAATTAATTGTTATTTAAAATTAACCACCAAGCGACTCGGTTCACATCGGCGTCTTCAATAATGTTGTTGGTTTAAATTAAAATTACCAAACAATAACAGTCAGGCCTGTCTCACTCCCCGTGTAGGTATAGAAAATGCAAGTACGCGCGGCATCCCACTCTGCGTGGACAATCAGTAGGGACGCAGTGCTGCGAGCAGTGAGAGACGTACGCGCGAGATTTGTTCGTAATTATTATAATTTTACGTATTATTTTAAAAGTGGGTATAATGGGTACTATAATATTATAAATATTAAATAACAATATTATTATAAATATTGTTTGAGCTAATGCTATTAGTTGAGATTTTGAGAACCAATATTAAGTTTTTAGGTGTTGGCTCCTGAACTACCTGTTCGCGTCATAAACTGTCATTCCGATGCAATGTGAATTGTGATACGATTTGAAAAGTAATTTGTTGACAAAAGTACCTAGAGTAATAGTAAGGCGGCGTGACTCAACATCTTTGAGTAATATCAGGCCGTAAAGGTATCGAAAACGCTTACGTTTACACTTTACGCATAACTACTTATACGTAGGTATGCGCGAATTTATTAGAGTTAAAGTACCTAACACCTACCTTAGGTTTACTTGGAAAGTAATTCGTTCACTAAAGTACAGTAGGTAGGTACTAGAAAAAAAAAGTTGTATTTAAATAAATTATTTTCTAAACGGAGACAACCCCGATTTCGTCACAATTATGCGATATGAATAAGAGTTATGCGATAGAAAGAGACGCAACTTGTAGGTAAATATAATCGTAGGCGATCGCGCGCTGCACAAGGTGAATTGAACTTAATGGTATAGTAGTAAGAGTCCCTATTTCTTCTAATAACTCTTCGAAGTGGTGCTTCTGTGGTAACTAATATCTATTCTGTGCTACAGTCGAGCACTCGGAAGTAATACTAGGTACAACTGTTTGCTATCAGTTGTTGAGGAGCTGTACAAAGTACAAACACTACACGGCTAAAGGAAGTACTCGTAGGTACAGTCGCAAACACTCTCCGCGCCAAAATTAAGTGAATCCTACTACCATTATAAATGTGAAAGTTTGTGAGGATGGATGGATGAATGTTTGTTACTCTTTCACGCAGAAATTACTGAACGGTTTTTGATAAAGTTTAGTGTGGTAGTAGTTTAAGCTCTGGATTAACATATAGGCTATATTTTATCCCGCAAAAGTACAGTATTCTCATGGGTTTGTTTATTTGTGTAACCACACGACCATGGTAGACCGCGACCCGTGGCTATATAGCCGCGATCGCCGTTGTCATTCCCGCGCTGACTCGGAGACGACGTATAGCCCAGCCTCATCGAGGTTCCAGCTCTCATTCGATTTGGACCGCATGACCGTCGAAGAGCAGTGCGGAGAGGACACCGCCCGCCCAGGGTCACCGGCATTCTCTTGGGGGTGTGCTGGTACCCCCCGGATTAAATCATGTTTTTTACAAAATTCAAAGCCGGGGAGCAAATTTTTCCGACCCTCATGCAGGCCCTCTTGGAAGGCGCCTCCACCATTGCCTCCTTAATATCGATATGGTTACCCGGCCTAGATATCTCAGGCATCCAGAGGCTCTTATCAGAAGAGCTGACTGTGACTGCCGGAGATATCTACAACGCACACTCCGGACTTGGGACATACGCGTGCAGCGCGAATCGTCCCCCACCGCGTTCCATGAACGTGGTAATTTTATTACTTATGTTACAGTCGTGCAACCAATTTCTCCGAGAGAGCGGATGGCAGACACCATCTGCTGGGGACACCGCAGACCCACGCTGCCGAGGCGCGCCCGCGCACGGTGCGCCCCAACACGCACCGTTGGATTTCTGTCCCCCCCGTCCCCGCTTTCCTATTCCCTGCTCCGGAAACTAATATGCGGCGCAAAATTTTCCTAGCGCGCCCGCAGTATGACGAGGAGCACTCTATTGCCCCTGTCGTCGGCTCTGTAGCACCTTTCCCCCCTGACATTAAAAGTCTGCCGCCCGGGAATATACCTCCCATATCCCCTTTTTCCCAGGTCGGTTGTGTCCGTGATCGACAAAAGCGGCGCGTTGGGAGTGGACCCATACACGCTTGCTGGTCCCCGGACCAGGATCCCACGCGTCGCCGGCGTCGTCCGCCGGTCTTGGACGTCCTCAGCCCTAGCAATTCACTTGAGCTTCCCTACAGTTTTGTTTTAATTTGAAGCGTACGAGTAAGTTATAGTGACTGTACCTATTTGCGAGTTGTAGTGACTGTACTTACTTAAACTCAGGCTTTAGTAGAGCAACGGTGTTCCTTGTCGGTTGTTACTAAGTTGTAATCATTGTTTTATCTGAGGAGACATCAACGAGTTGCTATAGACATCAACAAGAAAATACACGTTTCATTGTAAAAGTTAGAATGTCAAGAAACACCGCGCTGTACAACGCATGTGCAGTGTATAACTTATGTAATATGAAACATGTGACTTTTTGTGTAGGAAATAAAGTTCAATTTTGAAAAGCTATCACAAAAATGCAGCGACTATCGTCACGTATTGTCGCGTTGTCAATGTAGTGTAGAAAACACGCGTTCTTGCAAGTATCTTATTTATAATATTACCGTTCGGTGATTATTAGGTAGGTAATAATATTCACTCAAATTCGAAATATGTGGGAGTAATTTGTAGAATGGGCTGGACATATAGCCCGTAGAACCGATGCCCGCTGGGGCCGAAAGGTTCTTGAGTGGAGACCACGAACTGGACGCCGAAGCGTAGGACGGCCTTCCACCAGGTGGACAGATGACCTGAGAAAAGTCGCAGGAAGTCGGTGGATACAGGCCGCGAGCGACCGGTCGCACTGGAAATTTATGGGGGAGGCCTATGTCCTGCAGTGGATGTCACCAGGCTGAAACGGAATTTGTAGAAGAACGGATTTAAATGAAATTGGCAATTCGATAGTATGTAGCCTGCATTAACACACACGCTACATTCTAGCCCGTAAAATGTACGGTTTCTGCGCTTTATTGCGTGAACAAAGTCCCGCACATAATCTAGATTATAATAATAAGATTTAAACGAGGTACAATATTCCCTCTGGCTAGGAACCATATTTTATCTGAGTCTGAAATTATAACACTCTGTATAACTGGTCATACGACGATAATGGCTGCAATAGACTCCCCTGTATAAATTTACAGCACTTCAATTAAGTAAATTCAATAATTCAAGCCAAGAGACGATAAGCCTGAATGATACATGGTGGTGCTAAATTAATGTCCGGCGAATATGCAACACGCTGTATACAGAAAGCTCATCCACGTAAATATTAAAGAGTCGACGAACGTTATACGCGAGATTTTTTTACTAAAGGTGATTTTTTTGTTTATTGCAATGCGTATACCAAAGAAATTATTCAGTTACTAATTAGATTAATTCCCACAGTTAGATTTATTATCCATACAAATATTATAAATGGGAAAGTGTTGTGTGTTTGTCCGTCTTTCACGCCAAAACTACTAAACCGATTTAAATGAAATTTGGTACACAGGTAGTCTAGAGCCTGAGAAAGGACACAGGCTACTTTTTTGCGGGGAAATGTACGGTTCCCGTGGGATTCTTTATTTACAGTTTCATGTAAAAACTACAAAGCCTATTATCATGAAATTTGGCACAGATATAAAGTAAACAATGGGGAAGGACATAGGCTACTTTTTATCGCGGGACATATAAGGTTCCCGTGGGTTACTGTACTTACGCGGGCGGAATCGCGGGCATCAGCTACTAAAACTATATAATAATATTATGTTTAGGTACAATTTTTTTTCATAAAAACTATTTAGATGTCTAACTTAAAACCCTTTACTAGGCTAATACTTTTCATTGAAAAAATCAAGATATATTAAAACCGCGAGAGATTTCCGTTTATATCCAAGTTATAAGAGAAAGCGTCGCCTTTCCAAATAACGTATTAATTACTAGATGTTCCTCGGAACTTCGCGCGCGCAAAAGTTAATTTCGTAGAAACTGTACATTTTTACACAATAAAAAGTAGTTCAAGTTCCCGTGGCCAAATTTCATCAAAATCGGAGCCGATTCAATGCAAACAAACAAAAAAACAAACTTTTCCTCTTTATTATTTTTGTATTGATTAGTATATTAGCTTTTGCCCGCTGCTCCGCTGGCGTTTTATTTCGTTTCTATAAAATTAATACATGATATTAATATTATATTATCTACTAACTGGTGGCCTCAACACGTAGAACTAACGGAACCCTATTTTTAAATGGAACCCAAAAGTAGGCCAAGTTACTCTTTATAACATCAGCTACCTGCTAGTGAAAAACCCGTGGAAACCGGTCCAGCTGTTTTAGGTATTAGCCGGAATAAACAGACAGACAGACGAACAGAAAAATTTTAAAATTGATTTTTTATCTTTACTAATATTATAAAGAGGAAAAGTTTGTTTTTTTACATTGAATAGGCACCGAAACTAGTGGACCGATTTTCTTGTAAATTTGTAAGCGGGGTTCGCAAAAACACACAACAACCGTAAATGTTCTTGCCGTTTGGTTTGGTACGCACATGGAGGTGCGAGTGCGACTTGCACTTGGCCAGTGTTATTATTTAATTTTTTTTGGAAGAGAAAAGTCGATCTACCTAGGTCTCATTCCTTAGAAACTGCACATTTTTAAGCAATATATGTTTTTTTCTATCGTCGTGTATATATATGAATAATTTCGACTTTCTTACGTCGCGTAAGTCTGATTGGCAGCTTGGTATGTGTGCCTACGTATAATTTTTGCATTATGTTATTGATTGTACTGTAGGTTCTTGGTGGAAATTCATGTTTCACAGTAATAATACACAATACTTCTTGCACTATTTCCACTTTAATAAGTATTTTACATTAATTTTAATATATTACACGACCAGTTTCGACAAAGTTTGTCTGATGACTTTGTCGTAACCGGTCGTGTAATATATTAAAATTAATGTAAAATACTTATTAAAGTGGAAATAGTGCAAGAAGTATTGTGTATTATTACTGTGAATTTTTGCATTGTTTGGAATTTGGATTTGGGTGGATTCGAATCTCGGTAAGATAAATTGTCTTTGTGATTATTATTTTTTTTTCTTTTATTTTTTTTTCGTTTCACTAGATCTGCGAGCAAATCTCGGTCTCCCAGGTTCTTTATCCGGCTAGATAATTTTTGTATCTTACTAAAATCTCCGCTCTCCTCTTATAACTTGGGTTCAAAGAAAACATTTACTCTGAAATAATCGAACTCTCTCGTTCGGAATTAAATCGTTCCTCGCAATCAATTACTTCTCAAATCTGTTGCCGCTTTTTCTCGGGCTGTTGAAATACTTTAGAGCCTTCTAAGTCTATAATGTTATTAGAATTCTAGTTGCTTTTTAACCGACTGCCGAAGAAGAGAAAGAGGAGCAGATAAACAACTACATACTTAGTTTACTTTTGATTTGATAACACTACTACAAGCATGCGGTATGTCCATGTTTTCCAAATTTTGATCGGTTCTATGAAAGCTGTTTGTCTGTACGTAAGTATATATAATATTTATATTTTCTACCCTGTACGTCAGTTTATTTTGAGGGTGTCATTAGATTAATTTTAGCTGTAATGCGCAGGACAAGCTAGTTTTCCAAGCCAGGATAGCAAAATAGTTTTCCAGTTTCCACTAAACTGTCCTAACTTGCTAATCTGGCTACACAGACCATCTGGCTACTACTACTGGTTACTGGATTAAAATGTAGCTAGTTTTGCCTACAAAAAGCCAGAAGTACTAGCCTGCTGGCTGGACAATAGTCTGCTGTCCTTGCTTCAAAAACTAGCCTCGTGTAACCGAGGCATAAGACGGTTTCAAAGCTAGTTTCGAAAGCCCGCTTCATTATTACTAATTAATACGTGAAGCAAAAACTTTCAGTACCTACAGTTTTACGCGATTTGTGTAACCGGAGGAGTATGAAATTTAATCGGTAAATTGAAGTTTATGTGAATGAATTTATATTAAATTCATTCACATAAACTTCATTTAATTCATACAATGTGTAAGGGTTGCACGTCGTGACGTCACAAATCGCGTGAAAGAGATAGGCAACATTTTTTTCACTTATAACTCTTTAACGTATCAACCTAAATAACTTTTTCTTTTAGATTTATGTATCTCTATTCAATTTTAAAATTTAAATGAATGAGAAATTCGACACTAGGAGTATATCCCTATTAAAGCGATTATTACGCATTGAGAAAAGCTATCATATAAAAAAGTCGATTAGTCCTCCACGTCACGAATGAAGTTAATGAAGTCCTAAATTCAGCCCCAAAAGTAATTGGGATGAAGTGCCAATCAAATTAACATTGAGTGGCATCTCTGTACGAGATCTTTGATCAAAGATTTTTGGAAAGTAAGATAAGCTTTGGATCGGTTTCCCAACCTTTCTTTTGCGGCGTCCCCTGGGATTTAAAATAATCCTTACAATATTACGTGTATCAGTGACATTTTTAATGCAAAAACAATGGCCGTGTTCCGCGGAAAAAGCGCTTGTTAGCCCTTGCTAGCGCTGAAATAAAATAAAAAAACAGATTATCGGCCAGGACTTTAGGTTAGGTTTACTAACTTCAATACCGCTAAAATAATCCGCCATTTTGCTTATTTAACGTTAGCGGTCGTCATTTTCTGCGGAACACAGCCATTGATTTCAAATATAAAGGATAGGCTATAAGTATGAAGTACATTAGACAGAAAAAAATGTTCATGGTGGCATGGTGGTTCATAAATTAATTAAACGTATTATTGTGATGGTAGGTATATTATGTTCTTGGCGCTGTTATTGCTTACACGATGATGATGATTCTAGTGATGATAATGCCCATGTTTATGATGAAACAATCAGGTTGTGGTGGATTTGTCCACACGTTTTATAAAAAGTTTCGTTAAGTTGTGAATGTTGTGAATCTAATGTGGCTATTACTTATTCTTTATTAACACTAAAAGACTCACGGTGGTTAGAACCATTTATTTTAATTATTTTAACTATTTTACATTCATATGGATATAATATTCAAACTAAAGTCTTTGTGACAAGTATGACACATAGAAAAATAATACATTTTTAAACTTATCGAAACTTTTTATAAAACGTGTGGACAAATCCACCACATCCTCCCCGCCTTGCGACGTGCCTAAGTTGCAAAAGGAACACAAAACAAATTTAAATACATTACACATAGAAAATACAACAAGGCATATAAAAAAATCAAAAATTGCAAGGCAGAGTAAAAACAAGAAACAACGCAGCAGAAACAATAATAAATCAATTGTCTTCTTTCGGACTTCGCTATATCCATTTTAACTATCACGGCCGCTTGGTTGTGAATATAATGTGGCTATTACTTAATATTATATTTTCCACAAAATTCGACAATAGCTTGAAACGTGTAGTTTTAATATTATTATTTATCACGGTCGCCAGATGTTGTGAATCTAATGTGGCTATTACTTATTCTTTATTAACACTAAAAGACTCACGGTGGTTAGAACCATTTATTTTAATTATTTTAACTATTTTACATTCATATCGATAGAATATTCATACTAAAGTCTATGTGACAAGTATGTCACATAGAAAAATAATACATTTTTAAACTTATCGAAACTTTTTATAAAACGTGTGGACAAATCCACCACATCCTCCCCGCCTTGCGACGTGCCTTAAGTTGCAAAAGGAATATAAAACAAATTTAAATACATTACACATAGAAAATACAACAAGGTATACAAAAATTCAAAAATTTCAAGGCAGAGTAAAAACAAGAAACAACGCAGCAGAAAAAAAAATCAAAAGTATTGTCTGCTGTGCATGTCAGAAGTATAATAGGAGGTAGAACATTTTCTTGACAGCCAACAATTCCCGAAATCCTCCCCACCATGGCGCTGATGGGACTATAAAGCGCCATAAAATCCTTTGTTTTAAGCTGCTTTTCTCTAGTTCAAATAGGCTAACGAGTCGTGAAATCGAACTCTTCGATGTCACCAATTTATTCAACTCTGGCACCCATTTAGTTGCTCTGGCGCAAAACTCCTTCTGAATTGATAGGCCATAGTTTTTATTTAAAATCCAAATCATGTCATAACTGTTCCCTATAAACATAAAGGGTATCTCAACCTCCACCTCCTCCTTTCTACTTATTGTATTGAGATCCTTACAACCTTTGATGTTCCATCGCACCTTGCTTGATAAGTTCACCGCAGAGCTATTTTGATTAATATCTGCAGTCATGAAGCGTGAAACCGAGGGTCCAGCAGTTGGATCAGCAGAAAACGGTTTTGATATACATCCTTGGTTACTGGCTAATATTTCATGATCATTCTCTTTGCTCAGCTCATCTTTTGCTAAACGTTTGAATTTCTCTACTCTTTCCTCATAATTGCTACCATATGGTGGAAAAGTATCTACTAGTTCTTTAACTTCTAATTCTATCATGTAGAACTTTACACTATATTCTATATCCGCCTCCAACTCTAAGTCTTCCATACCTTCGTCGTCGTCGTCGGTAAATATTTTATTATTAACCGCCCACAGATTTGAAACATTTTGTTGTGCGACACATAACTCTTCATAATATTCACGTAGTAGGTTAAGGTCTTCTTTTATAGCAAGCACATTAATTACGGGATCTTTTGATTGTTCAAAAATTCTGTTGACTACCAAAGTGAATTTGTGGCGGCAATGTCTTCTTTCGGACTTCGCTATATCCATTTTAACTATCACGGCCGCTTGGTTGTGAATATAATGTGGCTATTACTTAATATTATATTTTCCACAAAATTCGACAATAGCTTGAAACGTGTAGTTTTAATATTATTATTTATCACGGTCGCCAGATGTTGTGAATCTAATGTGGCTATTACTTATTCTTTATTAACACTAAAAGACTCACGGTGGTTAGAACCATTTATTTTAATTATTTTAACTATTTTACATTCATATCGATAGAATATTCATACTAAAGTCTATGTGACATACTATGTGACAAGTATGTCACATAGACTTTAGTATATATATCGATATGAATGTAAAATAGTTAAAATAATTAAAATAAATGGTTCTAACCACCGTGAGTCTTTTAGTGTTAATAAAGAATAAGTAATAGCCACATTAGATTCACAACACAGGTTATGGCCCTGGTATTCAGGGCTTGTTCATGGTGGCAATGATGATGGTGATGATGATGACGAAACAATCTCTGGTATTCAGGGCTTGCTCATGGTGGCAGTGAATTAATAAATTAATTAAACATAGTATTATCACACTCGCTCTACAGCGCTTGTTAAGCGGTAAATAGGATTCTAACACGCAACGACTGATTTATGCACCATGAGTTTTGATGTTACAGGAATCGAGTTTCACTTTTTTGGTAATAGATGTCGCTAATGTTTCATTCAAGTGTATTTGTGATTTCTCTTTCCTTTTTTTCTGTCAGGAATCTTTGTAGTTTCGTTGGTCGTCGGTTCGTCTAACGTCGTCCCGTTATATCTTCTGTAATTATGAATATAATATATTGATTAAATTTTGTACACTTATAGACTGCGTATAGACTTTATTTTTGGCAGAATAAAATTATTACAAATATATATTTTATCGATGGCTTCCCAATTCCCATACATTCCCATAAAGTCTTGAAGATATTTTTTTTATTTTACCCCATTGTGTGGGGTATAGTCGAATAGGTCTTTTTCTATATTAATATAATAAAAGGGCAAAAGTTTGCTTGTTTGTTTGCATCGAATAGGCTCCGAAATTACTGGACCGATTTTGATGAAATTTGGCACAGATGTAAAGTAGACGACGGGGAAGGACATAGGGAAGAACATCTAGTTTTATATAAAGGCATGGTTTAATACATGACTTTTTTATATTTTCGAGTAATCGACCTCCAACGTGGTTTACAAGTTGGTCCCATGGCATTTCTAAACTATAAGGGTCTACCCCTTGTACTATTATACATACTTACTAACTTGTAAATTTCCACGCTGATAGGTCATGCTAAATACTCTTTAAGAAAATTATTTTATATGAAATCGGACAATATCTTTTAAAATAATAATAAAAAAACCTATTGTGCGTTATTATTTACGGAACCCTCATAGAGTCCTTGCACATACCCTGACATGCTATTGGTTAAACTTTTTGAGACAGAGTTACAGTATATGTCATGTACATAGTTGTTTCTTTATTTTATATTTTTTTGTAAAATACTCAAACACTGAAAATAATTTCACAAGTTTATTTATAAACAAGGCTTAGAAATTTTTAATGTTTATTAATAAACAAGGCTTGACGATGATTTTTGTTATGTTAATTATTATCAATTCTTCGATCTTTTGTATAGAAATGTCCTAAACTTGGTTGAATTTTAGAAATAGCCTCTCAAACTCAAAATAGGCTATGACGTACATTTGACAGAACAAATTTTCATACAGAAAAAAGTTACGCCATCTTGGTTTTCACCTAATTTTAAATGTCAGCCATCTTGTTTTCACCATACTACAAATGTCAAAATGGCCCCAAAATTCTCATAAGTCTACATGCCTCGTCTATGCTCTCAAAGCTAACAACAATCACATATTTACAAAGCTCCTTTAGCCCACATAAACTTCTTTCACGTGTCTCATAAACTTTGCAAGGACCTTCACCTAATCCAAACTAAACCTGATGAATTTCTTAGGAAGACCGTTTAAATTTTATAGCTACTGAACCCCGAAAATTTATAGCTACTGAACCCAAAGTGCGACCGTACAGTAATTTGATTAAACGAGTACAAGCTTGTTAAATCAAATGGTTGGCTTTTATTCCCTTTTTATTATACTTTATGTTATACTAGCTTTTGCCCGCGACTTCGTCCGCGTGAAACATTTACTTTGGGATATCGCTAAAATTTACCCGCGACTTCATTTACTTAGAAGGAGAAACGCTTCCACCTTACGACTGCCCGCCCGCGCCGTGCGCCGTACATAATTGCGCGCTGGACTATTTTATTACTGCGATATCTTCTAAAATACTCATTGAAATCAAATGATGTAAACTGCAAATTTCTTCTAGATTAAATGCTTGTAATGAATAACGTATTTACTTGGATAAGGATTAATATCATCTTTATGAAAACACCCTCACAAATAATGCTTAATTTTAGAACAAATTTGGTTAGCATAAAAAGGTTATTGTGAGCCAACCTTAAAAGATAGACATATACCGTCGCGGACTTTTTTTTAGAACTTTTAAAGGGGAACAATTCTGTCATACATCATTTAAGCGAAACTTTAACCGTTTCCGCAGCGTACGCAGCGAAAGCTCTCAAAAGGGGGAAAAAAAACCCCGATTTTGAAACATTCTTGATTGGTGCTCCGCTCGTATTGAACTTATCATGATGCTATATAGCCTAAAGCCTTCCTCGATAAATGGACTATCTAACACAAAAAGAATTTTTCAATTCGAACCAGTAGTTCCTGAGATTAGCGCGTTCAAACAAACAAACAAACAAACAAACAAACTCTTCAGCTTTATAATATTAGTATAGATTTATTTCGTGCCATTAATTTTTACTGATTTCTCGCTCGTGTTTCGTCTTGATCACGTAGTGCTTGTATTTTCTCTGTTATGGATTATAATTATACTCAATACTCGTATTGTTTATGTAATACCATAATATTCTAATGACAAATTCTAAGAAAATCAATAGTATGTACTATGTAGTGAAAGAGCTTTGTTGACGCGACACGACGGCGCGCTGTTCACATAAGTACGTTTCCTCAATTTGAGTTGCGACATGAGATAATGATAAAAATCTGGTCTACCAGAGGTTCCCAAACTTATTCCGTCTAACACCCACTTTGAAAATCAGTTAATTTGTAGCGCCCCCTACTTGTTTTCACCTTAAAAACCTTAATAATATATGTATGTCTCGCTTGGAGAGTATTTGTCTATTCAAAATTAACCAATAAAAAACATTGAATATTACTCACATCAGTGCCTCCCAATTTTTTCTTGGCCTCTTACCGCCCCCCTCTAGGCCTTCAGCGCCCACAAGGGGGCGTTATCGCCCACTTTGGACTAAATTAGACAATTCATTGTAGTTACGTTATGTAGAAGTTTAAATAGATTTTCAAGCTATTAATTATAAGGGGTTTGGCGATCGTAAATTATGTAATATATTTTGAAATCTATTTTATTTTATACATTCTATACAAATATATAAAATTAAAGTGTCTGTTTGTAATTTCAAATTGTCAGTTTTGCACTTAATTGTATTGTATGATAGTATAAACTGTAGGTACCACCGTACCGTACGATAAAAAAAAAAAAAGCAGTACCACCTAAAAACAATTTTTGAAAATTTTGTCTGTTTGTTCCGGCTAATCTCTAAAACGTCCGGACTCCGGACTAATTATGACTAGACTTTCAATGGCTTTTTCTTTCTAAGCAAATGAAGGCACACACAATATAACTTGTACTACGATAATCACCATGAACATCACTTAAACTTTGTCGAAAAAATAACGTTGTTATACTAAATAGATTATTTGATAAAATCCAATCCTTATAAATCTTTTATAATAAAACATGTATTCTTTTAGCTTTTCTTAGTACTGGTTAGTAAATATTAAATAAGATATCACTTATTAGCACTTTTGATTTTATTAAAAACTAATTAATCGTGACAAAACAAATGATCTGTGATCATGCGTACCGTCATATTTAATATTCGGCTTGACCGTAGCTTCGGCTGGTTTATGACCGAAAACGAAAATTTGGCCGAATATCCATTTTTTGACTGAAAATGGCCGAAAACGAATATTCGGTCGGTCGGTCACTATAAACTCTTTGATAATAATTGGCGTCACTTTAAAAATATCTGTCCAAGATATTTAAACAGCTTAGTCACCCTAGCTGCGGGCTGTATTGTATCTAGGTATCTCGCGCCAGATCTAGACTACCTAGTACCTAGTGCCTATCGGCGATCATGTGGAAACGTGGCGTGAGGGGCGCAGATTAGTTGCGCCGGAGGTATTCATTATTAAGAGTTATATTACGCCATTTTGAATTTAGGTTATGAGGAGATTAATTTTTCAAATGATTCATGTGCCTTAAATTAGCAGGTTGTTCAGACGTTTTAACGGAAGGTACTTCAAAATAACATACATATAATATAATCACGCCTTTTCCCGTAGGGGTAAGCAGATACCACTACTTTCCACTTGCTACGATCCTTACATACTTGTTTTGCTTCGTTCACTTTCATTGTTACCATCCATTTCTCCTCTTACATTCGACGTAGCGAAGTGGCTCTCCATGGTCCGCTTTTCGCCTCCGCGAGAAACGAGACGTGATGGGTGGCAATTGGCGATCCACATCGCCGCCATTTTGGATAGTTAAATTATTTTTATGATTATACATTGCGTTCCCACGGATTGGTGCAGAGGGTAGGAATAGGGAAAGGGGAGGATATGTGGTGTGAAAAGGAAGATTGGTAAGAGAGTAGAAAATAGGAAATGTTGGATATTACCGCCCAGGAGGGCAAGAGACAGGACAATAATAGCTAGGGAAGCCGGGGTCGCATACCCGTCTACTACAACTACTGGATCGGTTAGTTGGGATGAGTATCCCATGACAAGACTTCAAAATAAACACGTAATATATGCGTAGAAGACAAATCATTTGAACCCCCCGTTGTATGGACGTTTATGAATACATAATATACACACATATCATAAACGGTCCAATAGGATCGTTTATGAGTTTTCTGCCATTTTGTATTTTTTGCAAATGTGACCTAACTTGCTTGGGTCATCATAAAGCAATGAAATGGTTTCAATTGTCAATGTGTGATTTACTTCCTATGTTTAACACATTAAGGGTGTTTGATATTTAAAAAAGAATTCTGCCGTTAGGAGGCATACCCAACGCACACAAAGCGTCATCTGGTGGCGTAAGTGGTATCAAAAACTGTCAATAAGAATTTACGATGCTTTTTCTGTCACCAGGCGGCGCTTGGTAGCCCGACGGTCCTTGTCATGTGACATCTGACAGCTTTTTGACACAAAAAGCTGTCAGATTTCACGAATTTAAAAACCCTCATTGCCTAGAAACTGAGCTTATAAAACCGACTTTAACATAAAATAGATAGGTATATAGAAAGTTTACACACATCCATAAAGTAATAAACTTCAAAGTGAACCAACCGTAAATTATCCTTTAAATATTATCTGAGATGATTTACCGATTACCGATTTAGACCGGTTTTCGTCCCTTAACCGAAAACCGGATACGGCCAGTTAGAATCGGATAGGATGATTTAGCGTGGCCCTGATTAATGGCTATTCGATTTGCTCTTTGAAATTCAACCTTTTTCATTGAATTTCAATTTAAGAAATGGATTAAGGTTCTCTTTTCAATTTTTTAATGGTTTCCTTTGATACTATGACATGATTTTAAGTGTTGAGTTGAACTTATTTTTGTCTACAATTGTATATTCATTCTTTAGTTTTCTGGTTACTTTTAGGTTACTTAAAGATTTTATAAACAAGACAGAATATTTCTAATCGCATTGATACACATATACACATATTATAATCACGCCTCTTTCCCGGAGGGGTAGGCAGATACCACTTCTTTCCACTTGCTTTTCGACGAAGCGAAACATCCTTACATGTTTCGCTTCGTCCACTTTCATTCTTCGACCATTCCTCCTCTTACATACAACGCAGCGAAGCGGCTCTCAACGGGCCACTTTTCGCCTGCACGAGAACGAGACGTGATCGGTGGCGAACCACATCGCCACCATTTTGGATAATTAAATTATTTTTACGATTATCCATTGCGTTCCCACGGATTGGCGAGGGCAGGAATAGGAAAAAGGAAGGATAGGTGATGTGGAAAGGAAGATTAGTAAGTTAGAGTGGGAAATAGGAAATGTAGGATATTACCGCCCAGGAGGGCAAGGGATAGGACAGTAGGTAATAGCTAGGGAAGCCGGGGTCGCATATCCGTATACTATACCACAAGTACCAGACAGGTAAGTTGGAATGAGTATCCCATGACTACATCGCATTGGAAGCGAAATTTATTAAAGTATTAATTTACTTTTTTAAATACGATAGTGATTACTTCATAATTGGGACAAGACGGGCTTAATTTATTTTTATTTACGGCTCAAGACGAACATAATATTTTTGTATGAGGAAACTTACCAAATACCAATATTTACCCCTTACATCCACTTAACTTTTTTTTATAATATATAATAATAATATCTATGGACCCTTCACACCACGTCAATCTGATCCCGTGGTAAGTTCTCGAAGAACTTGTGTTATGGGTACCAGATAACGGAAATATATTAAGTACTTTAATACTATATACATATTTAATATTTTTATTATATTATATACATATTTAATACACATCCATGACCCAGGAACATAGAAAAACTTTATGTTCCTTCGGCGGGATTTGAACCCGCGACCCCCGGCTTGAGCACCAACACGCTCAACCAACTGAGCCACAGAGGTCGTAAACTTTAAAACATACTTAAAAATTGCCCCCAAAACATTTACCCCATTCACTTACGCTCGGCTTGAACAAATAAACAACGGGATTTGTTTAGCGATTCGCAATAACCAACAATTTCACCCCTCATGAAGTTTTAATCAGCGCTTTGTACTTGTTGTTGGTCTTGTACAGGTTCTATCTGTGTACAGTCGGTAACGAAAGTGATCAAGAAGTTTTTTGTGATTTAGCTACATTAAAAGTGATTGATGTTTGGCGTAAAGTTTTCAACCGACTTCGAAGAAGGTGGAGGTTATAATGTTTCGGATATGGATTGACAAAATTACAATTACAAAACTGAAACATGAGCATCTGTCACCTAACGGAAAGCGATTACAGCAAGATTACAGCCGTCTATTGGCTAGCCGCACACGTGCAATATTATTGACAGAATAAAATTGTCAATACTAGTCAACAGATACAAAAAAAACGGCAATATGGCCCGCACACAAGGAATATAATTGTCAATATAGGAATTATTGACAATAATATTGCACGTGTGCGGCTAGCCATTGACGCATTAAGAAGCCCCAAAAACTTCTCCATTTTGAAATTTCGTGATAAACAGAATAATATTAAATATGTGAAAGTTTGTGAGGATGGATGGACGGATGGATGTTTGTTACTTTTTTACGCAAAAACTACTAAACGGATTTTGATGAAATTTGATACGGTAGCAGTTTAAGCTCTGGATTAATACATAGGCTACTTTTTATCACGAAATAAGCGAGTATTCCCGTGGGATATTGTATTTAATTGGGTGGAGTCGCGGGAAATAGCTAGTTATCAGGATGTTTTTGTGTACTTATAAAACTATGCAATAGACCAACAGACAGTGATGGTTTTAGACATACATACATACATTCCAACATATAATCACGCCATTTTCCCGTAAAGGGGTAGGCAGAGACCACTTTTTGCCACTTGCTACGATCCTTACATACTCGTTTCGCTTCGTTCACTTTCATTCTTATCATCCATTCCTCCTCTTACATTCAACGTAGCGAAGCGGCTCTCCATGGTCCGCTTTTCACCTCCACAAGAAACGAGAGGTGATGGGTGGTGAACCACATCGCCGCCATTTTGGATAATTGAATTATTTTTATGATTATCCGTTGCGTTTCCACGGATTGGTGGGGAGGGTAGGAATAGGGAATAGGGAAGGATAGGTGGTGTGGAAGGGAAGATTGGTAAGTTAGAGTGGGAAATAGGAAATGTAGGATATTACCGCCCAGGAGGGTAAGGGATAGGACAGTAATAACTAGGGAAGCCTGGGGGTTTTAGACAAATCTACAATATACATATCTACTCTAAATTAAACAATATATATTTGAGTCCGTCTGTACAAATTGGCGCTCTCCCGTGCGTGCCACATTTGGCTAATACGGCGGTTATCGTAATGTCAATATTGAGCTTTCATTACCCTACAAGCACTAGTATCGACACACGTCGCAATTAAAAAAAAATGTTATTTATGAATTTATGGCATGAGGTTACTATAAGGTTCGATAAAATCAATTACGGATATTTTGGGCAAATGATCTATTGCTTATGTAAAGACGTTTAAGCAGAAAAATAATTGTCATACTAGAAAAATAAATCTTTACCTATATGGGCGAGTTTGCGTTTTGTGAAGAGTCACCCATACATGAGATGATTTTTTTACTTTGATTATGACACTATATTTTTTGGACTAAACGTCTTTACATAAGCAGTGGATCATGTGCCCGAAGTATCTGTAATTGATTTTTGGAGACATTATATAACTCCATTCCTATCGGCTTCACTTACCACATACCTTGTGAAGACCTTCATCCAAATCCCACCTATTATACAGACTAGAGCTTCCCTATGAAGGAGAACCATCCTTTGCCACTGCCCACTAGAGTTCTTCAGTTCCTTTAGTTCTGGGTTCAGAGTAATACCTTTTTGTATTGCACTGGCCATTTTTTTTAATACTTTTTTTTTAAATATCTATGGACGCTTCTCACCACGTCAATCTGACCCCGTGCTAAGTATCCGAAGAACTTGTGTTACAGATACCAGAAAACGGGACGTATATTTAATACTTTTATACTATACATATATTTAAGATTTTTATTATATTATACACATATTTAATACACATCCATGACCCAGGAACACAGAAGAACATTTTGTTCCGTCGGCAGGATTCGCACCTGCGACCCCCGGCTTGAGCACTAAAACGCTGAACCACTAAGCCAAAGAGGTCGTCATGATTTTCATGAGAATTGCCATAATTATCAAGTCAAGATGTCCAGTCCTTCTTATGCTAGCCATACATGTAAAGGTACACGTGTATTTGTATCGCTACTTCGGCGCCGTCATGTTGTTCTCGTTGACGTTCCGTTGACGTAACGTCCAAACAGCGTAAGCGTTATTTAGAATAGTTATTACCCGACTGCGCGACGCAAAGGAGTGGTAATGTGTTTATCAGCCTATGTATGTATGTATGTATGTATGTATGTATGTATGTATGTATGTTCCTTTGAAGCATTATACAGACCAAACGCCTGGGCCGATTTTTATGATTCACACGTCAATCGATTCCTCTTAGTCCGGCGAGTGTCACTAAAGACATGACGTTAGTGAAAATTCAATATGGCGACTACTGGACGCCATATTGTGAAAATGAAAAAAATGAAAGTCAACAAACTATATCAAGTGGGGTATCGTTGAATAGGTATTTAAAAATCATTATTAGTTTTCTCTCAACATTTTTCGATTCGACTGACCGTTTAGGATCTATATCGATTTAAAGTTGCGTAACAACCATTCTCACATTCCAGTGATGTAGTACTGATGCTGATAGGAAATCCAGTCTGGTAAATAGCTAGCTAGGTACTCATAACTAAAAAGTATAAAATAAAAAATTATAATTTAAAAAATTTAAAAACCCGACTGCGTAAAAAGTGAACCAAACTAAGTAGGTACATAATTAAAACTGAAAAGAAAAAAACAAGCACTTAGATATCCGGTGGTCTAGAATTCTATAATATATTATTGAATTAATACTATTGGAACATAACAACTGAACAGTCGGGATCCATTATTCGACAGCCAATCTAATTTTTCAATGGATCCTGACTGTTTAGTTGTTATGTTCCAATAGTATTAATTCAATAATATATTATAGAATTCTAGACCACCGGATATCTAAGTGCTTGTTTTTTTCTTTTCAGTTTTAATTATGTACCTACTTAGTTTGGTTCACTTTTTACGCAGTCGGGTTTTTAAATTTTTTAAATTATAATTTTCATGTATTTTTAGTATAATTAAAAAAAACATAAGCTTTTATTTTTTTATTAATTAGCACACCTTCTTCCACACTTTAACTTACGCGCCATATTTCATAACCCTCCAGTTGCACAATTCTCGTAAAGCCTACTAAAAGTTTTTGCTTCACGTATCATTTTAAGTGTTTATTATGCAAGATGCCGATTAATATTGTCAAATCGAAGTTTGGAGCATTCATCAATCGAACAAATGACACTATCATTAAAAATGGATTCTTCGTTCATTAAGCTCGCGAACTGCGGAACTAACGGAACGAACTGTGTACCTCCGACTTAAGTCCCCGACTTACAAGTTCGCTAAGTTCAAACGGTGTGTTCCACTTCGGTCCAAAAGTGCAGAGTAACGTTCCAAAGGCAGATTTGGTTTAAGCTTCTTATAAAAAAGGGTTTCTAAGATTACAGTTGTAATCCAATTAATCACGATATTTTTATGATAGAGGAAAACATTCTAGCATCATGAGAAGTTTAGCGGGTCTGTGAACCTTAATAATCTTCAAAGACTAGCTGTAAAAGATGCATACTTCCCTTTACTTTATAATTGCATAAGATAAATAATAATTACATTTACCTACTTATCTATACCTCCAAGAATAGAACAAGGGACTCATTGTTTATAACAAGGGTCATTGATGAGCTATTTAATGGAACACTAATAAAACACAATTTTTCGTGCACTTTTTCCACTATATTAAGATATAATTATAAATTTTATTAAAAAACACGACCGGTTTCAAAACACCTGATGATGATTTAATTCGAAACCGGTCGTGTTATTTATTAAAATTTATAATTATATCTTAATATAGTGGAAAAAGTGCACGAAAAATTGTGTTTTATTAGTGTTCAACATGAATTTCCACCAAGAACCGACAGTACAATCAATTACATATAACTATTTAATGGATTCCAAAAAACATACAATATCCCTTAGTCTTCCTTGTTATCTAGTGGCGCACACATATGATACTTATGTACTTACAACACCCGCACAAGTAACCATACCTTTTTGATAAATACACCCCGTCCACCTAGAAACGACGCAGTAGTTATTATCATAACTCCGTATTAGGGATCGTGTCTCCTTATTAGTTAACATAGACAATAAGTTAAGTCTATACTAACGTAAACTAGTATTGTAGAGTTTTTAATAAAAGGATTTTTTTAAATCTTCGTCTTTCGGTTGAGTGAGGTTACCCGAGGCCCACCAGAGGACCCCCCGATGGTTGCACGCCTTGTCGTGGCGGTGGGGCTTAGTAACCATGGACTGGACACCCACGGTGAAGCGAAGAGGCAACCAGGGCCGGCTTGTTTGCCACCGGCTGGCCCGAGGAGGGTGCTCCCAGTGGGCTGGAGGAGTCCGCTGCGGACGCGCTTGGAGGTGGGACCGCAGAAGAAGAGGAGTGCCGGTATTACGGTGCGCCGTACTCCCTATCTTCTGCGGCCGTGGAGGGAACGCAGGGGCTAGGCGTGGTGGTGCTGTGTCATTCTCCCTACCCCCTGCGAGCTGGCGGGGCCGTTCCGTATGGCATTGTTGGGGCCGCAGAGGAAGAGGCAAGTTGGTATTACGGTGCGCCGCTTGCCCTATCCTCTGCGTCCGAGGTGTGGTCGGTGGCAGAACCATAGCCCAGATCTGCCACCGGGTACCGGTTGTGGAGGCTGGTATCCGTTGCCTTCTAGTAGCAGACTCGGGGGGAGTCTGCTACCGTACTGGTGGAGGCCGAGGAGGGAGGCGCACCTTACCATCTGGTGCGCCTGGGGCCTTCGGGCCTTGGATGGAGTCGCTTGTGGGTGGCTGCCGCCGGCGGGGTCGCGGATGTGTATATCGTTCCCGTGGCCCCGTCACAGGGCGGCGAGGAGGAAGGTGGGGGTGGTTTTTAGTGGGTATACCGTGGGTCCCATTAGCCTATACGGGAGTCCCACATCACCACTCGGGTGCCCCCTGCGCCTGGGTGGTATGCGTAATGCATTTTCCCCCCGGAAATAAAAAAAAGGCCCACCAGAGGAGTCACAAGTGTACATGAGTGTACCTCCTCTGGTGGTGTGTGTGGGTGGCGGTATCGGTAAACTATCCGATCCGTCTGTATAGTTTTAGTATAATAATTACAAAATTATGATTTATGACCGACAAGTCCACACCTGGCAATATTCCATACTTACTAATATTATAAAGAGGAAAAGTTTGTTTCTTTGCATTGAATAGGCTCCGAAACTACTGGGCCGATTTCGATAAGGAACTGTTATAGAGAAGACCACAGAGAAGAACATAGGCTACTTTTTATTGCTACAAATGTACGGTTCCCGCGGGATTTGCTTTTGCGTCCACGAAGTCGCGGGAAACATATTCTATCTACTATACTAATATAATAAAGAGGAAAAGTTTGTTTCTTTGCATTGAATAGGCTCCGAAACTACTGGGCCGATTTCGATAAGGAACTGTTATAGAGAAGACCACAGAGAAGAACATAGGCTACTTTTTATTGCTACAAATGTACGGTTCCCGCGGGATTTGCTTTTGCGTCCACGAAGTCGCGGAAAACATATTCTATCTACTATACTAATAATATAATAAAGAGGAAAAGTTTGTTTCTTTGCATTGAATAGGCTCCGAAACTACTGGGCCGATTTCGATAAGGAACTGTTACAGAGAAGACCACATAGAAGAACAAAGGCTACTTTTTATTGCTGCAAAATGTACGGTTCCCGCAGGATTTCCTATTGCGTACCAAGTCGCGGGCAACATCTGTATTAAATAAAATGTAAATTGTAATGTTTTTACCCCAACATTTTTGTCAGCGTGACCGTTACCGATATTGGTGCAAGTGGTGCAACTCACTGGCGTCAAGTGCAACAGTTTAATTTAGAAGTGCACAGACTACAGAGTCTACCTCCAGGCACGCTTCCAACTTCCAATAGATAATTAATTTGAGGGTTCGAGGATTAGCAGCGCCCGCACGTAGCGACTAGCGCTGTAGCTTAGCATATGTGCCACTTAATACTTATTAAAATCACTGCTTTTACCCGCGAATCCTACATTTCCTATTTCCCACTCTAACTTACCAATCTTTCTTTCCACACCACCTATCCTTCCCTTTCCCTATTCCTACCCTCTCCACCTATCCGTGGGAACGCAATGAATAATCAAAAAATAATTTTATTATCCAAAATGGCGGCCGGCGATGTGGTTCGCCACCCATCACGTCTCGTTTCTCGCGGAGGCGAAAAGCGGACCATGGAGAGCCGCTTCGCTACGTTGAATGTAAGAGAAGGAATGGATGGTAAGAATGAAAGTGAACGAAGCGAAACAAGTATGTAAGGATCGTAGCAAGTGGAAAGAAGTGGTCTCTGCCTACCACTACGGGAAAAAGGCGTAATTATATGTATGTATGTATGTTTTACCGGCGACCTCCGGATTGAGCACCAACACGCTCAAGAACTGAGCCACATACCAATGACGCTTATGCAGTGGTCGAACCATCTCGTCATTTGACGACCTCTGCGGTTCAGTTGTTAGGGCGTCGCATCGGGTCGCGCCGGACGTCGCTGGTTCGAACCCGCCGATGGTACAAAAAGTTTTTCTATGTTTCTGGGTCTTGGAAGCGTATTAAATAAATGTATAATATAATAAAAATATTAAATCTGTGTATAGTATAAAAGTATTAAATATATTTCCGTTGTCTGGTACCTGTGATACAAGTTTTCGGATACTTAGTATAGGATCAGATTGACGTGGTGTGGAAGCGTCCATAGATATTATTATTATTATAATATTTGTGGCTTCTGGTTATAAAATCACTGCTTTTACGAAAAATAAAAAATTAAGACAGTATACATCTATTTAAATAACTATATATTAAGCGTATGCCAAAACGACTTACTGGAATTGGTTAACTAAAACGCCGACGAAAACACCCCTAGATATTATTATGTCTCTCTGTATGTGTGTTTGTCTGTCCGTGGCAACGTGAGTCCCAAACGGATAATTTACGGATAACGGACGTTACGATACTATGGACAGATCGAGAGTTTTCTCACATACACATAATCATCTCATATAACGCAGAATATATTATATTACTAACGTAAGCTATAATTCATATCGCTCACTGCTAGACAATAGGGGATCGGACTACATCTAAAATATGTAGTTACGTTAATATATTCAGAAATATTGAGGCATTACTACTTGGTAAATGTAAAAATATATATTATTTTATATGTAGTTTACTAATTAAATAAGTAAATTTAAAAAGTATCAAAAAAATTTTTTTTTTGCGAAATTGGTAAACAAAACCTACATCATTAGTTTACTCACATCATATACAAAAACATTCATTATCGTAAGTATGAACTTAAACGCACAAATATGGGAGATATTTACAAATATATTCCGGCGGCCATATACTTCATATACTATAACCTACATGTGACGTCATTTGTAGGTCAACTTTAGTATGGAGCGTTTTTAGGAGGCTCGCGAAATTTTTTATACAAATTGCTGTACCTTTGAAAATATTGACTTTTGATATACGGTTTCTTGTGAGAAGTTAACTATTCATTTATGCAATAAAAAAAATTAGTCCGATTGCCTATTCGGTGGTTATATTTCCTTATATTACTAATTATGTACCTAGGTATTGACAACACTCCTACAAATTTAAATACTCGACAAAAGGTAAGAAGTAATAACAACTTTGATAAAGTAAGAATATATAGACAAAAAAGTACAGTTTATAACTTACAACTTTATTATATTGAGGCAATTAAAGTTAGATCATTTGGCCGGTCACTTTCCAAGCCAAATAACTCTATGACTAATGAGAATAGGAAAAAGCGGCCAGGACTGAATACATTTTGAATCAACGGGTTCTTCAAGGAATTTACCAAAAATATTTGGCCTTGACGACTGTTTTATTAAAAACTAGATTGCGCGCAAAAGTTAATTTCGCAAAAACCGTACATTTTTCCGCGATGAAAAGTAGCCTATGTCCTTCCCCGTGGTCTACTGTACATCTGTGCCAAATTTCATCAAAACCGGTTCAGTAGTTTCGGAGCCTATTCAATGCAAACAAACAAACAAACTTTTCCTCTTTATTATATTAGTATAGATATAGAAAAAAATATATACACAGGGAAACGATGAGACTTGCGTTAACTAGTCAATAGACGTAAGTGACATACACTCTGTAAATATTTAATTGAGTGTACCTATAAGTCTCCCATAAGTGTACATTTTAAGCCCCCAAACCCGTAGCATTTTGCAAGTATTCCATCAGGTTTTCTTACAACAATAATAAAATTTAGTTTTTTTATTTTCTAATTTTACATTAAGTACAATACTTTATATTTAGATAGAAAATCATCGCGTACCAAGTGTAATTTACTATAGGTACCATTATATCGATACAAATCGATAACACATTTTATTTAACAACGAACTATAAACGATAGCATTATGTGCCCGCGGCTTCGTACGTAAAAAAACTTTCACCTCATGTTTTACCCACCTAGGGGCTGAATTCAAGGAAACACTGAAATACGTAACTCATATTATACCTACTTAATATTATCTCGATATTTATTATTACGTGCCATGGACTATACTATAATAATTATGTTTTTGACATTAAATTCCCTTACTTTAATTTACTCAAGTCGGCGAATTTCACAAGTCCTTTTCGTTTAAGTTCCGATTTTTCTTTGAAGAATGAAGACCCCTAAAAGAATTCCTTGGGTAAACTACCAAAGTGTCATTATAAACCCCTTAAGCAACTCCTGGAGTTCTCCACTAAGTTCTTACTAGTAAGTGCTCTAATTATATAAATAGCTACGTGTGGGCCGGATTTAAGTAGGACTTTTATTTTGTTGAGTGTTTTTTTTTATAAACTACTAGCTTTTGCCCGCGACTTCGTCCGCGTGGAACAATACTTTGGGATATCGCTGAAATTTACCCGCGACTTTATTTATGACTAACGAAAGCGGAATCCTATTTTTTTAAACGGAACCCTAAAATAAAAGTAGCCTATGTACCCTATAACATCAGCTATCTGCTAGTGAAAGTCCCGTGAAAATCGGTCCAGCCGTTTCAGAGATTAGTCGGAACAAACAGACAGACAGACCGACTTACAGACAGACAGACGGACAGACAAAAATTAAAAAAAAAATGTATTTTATTGTAAGTACCGAATATACTTTCAGATTCATTATGTAAAAAGCTGTTAATTTGAAGTTACAAACAGACACTTAAATTGTATTTAACTGTATAGATGTATAGATATTATAATGTATTATATTTTAAGATATTATCAATTTGATGTTTATAAAATAACTAAACTATTTAACTAAACTAAACTAAACATTAACCCGCACGTGCACCCCGCCTTGGTGACGCCCACTTCGCAACGGGCCGTGCAGCAGAAGTCGTAATATTTTAATTTCGCCATAACTTCAAAACCAAACGTCCAATTTTAATCATTCAAAGACCAAATATTATCTACATAAACTGTACTTAGTGATGAAATAATTTATTTTGATAAGGATTAATAACATGAGTAAAATAAACGCGTTTAAATGTAGTCCAAAAAAAATTCAAGATTTCTAAATAAAAAAATGGTTGTTGTGCCTCACTCGACATAGATAGGTATAGTGTGTCGCGGACTTTTTTGTAGATATTTATAAGATCTACAATTAATTAGAACATTTTATGGTTCTATCTTTTATAGTTTAGGCAGCGTACGCAAAATAAGTAACTTTTCTGGTTGATTTTTTACACCTTGTGTCCGAAAAACCCGAATATCTTACGGAACCCTATTTTTTTCCAAAATAAAATTTAGCCTATGTTACTCGTGGATAATGTAGCTTTCGAATGGTGAAAGAATTTTTGAAATCGGTCCAGTACTTTTTGAGCCTATTCATTACAAACAAACAAACAAACAAACAAACAAACAAACAAACATACAAACAAAGTTTTCCTCTTTATAATATTAGTGTAGATTGCGTTCATATTCTCTGCTTAGAATCAATTTATTTTTTTTGTAAAAAAATTATTTAGTGAGGGTGTGTGATATTTTTTCTGCCTTTAGGGAGCAGATCCAACGCACACAAAACGTCATCTGGTGGCGTAAGTGGTATCAAAAACGGTCAATAAGAATGTTCGATTCATTTTCTGTCACCAGGCGGCGCTCGGTAGCCCGACGGTCCTTGTCGTCTCAAAAAGTTGTCAGATGTCACGAATTTAAAAACCCTCATTCGACCAAATCAATGGCTGTGTGCCGCGGAAAATAGCGCCAACGAAAAAAACGTAAGCAAAATGGCGTCCGCTGGCATTAAATAAGCAAATTGGTGGATTATGTTAGCAGTATTGAAGTTAGCAAACGTGTGCTGGCCGATAATCTGTTTTTTTTCTTTAGCGCTAACAAGCGCTATTTTCCGTGGAGCACAGACATTTTTTACTGAATGGTAAATTTGCAGTGATATTTAAATTGGTATCATTAGAATGTTCTGATGTCTTTTTTACATAAAAAGACAAGTCTAACTGGAACTTGCAGCTTTATTGTTACGTGTTGGTTGGTTTTTCCTCGCTTTTTTAGCCCCTGCCTAATAGCATTTTTTGTTCGAGTGAACTAAATCGCGTGTAATTCGGCTATCGGGTTTCAGCCCATCTGATCGGTGATTCGCAGCTGACCGCAATCGAATAAACTCGGCTAACGCTACGTGAGTCAATCCGGTTACGGACATGGTGACAAGGCAGAAAATTCTGGACGTTACTAGAAAGGAGATGTTTGATTTTGCCAGTTCTATGTGCACCACATTACACGTAACTCAATAAGAAAAAATATGGGAATTTCATAATAATCCAAAACGATTCTGTAAAAAAAAGTTTTTGAATGCGATTTTTTTATATTATTTTATTTTTACCATGGCAGTTGCTTTGACATGACTTTTGACGTAGTTGACAATTTTAGGAACAGACGTCTTCTTGAAGGTCAGTCTTTCTTTGCCAAAAATCATATCATTGTCAAAATGACAATCTTTAGATAATTCTCTGATCCGCTAAGTTTTATTTTACGTTGTGTTGCTCTCCTTGACGAAGGTAATTTAAATGTACATTGAAACAAAGTGAAATTAAATAAAATAAAGAATAGGAAACGGTTATCATATTATGTAGCTGCATTTACATATAGTGTACATAGTGCTGGCCCACGCCTCATACATTTCTAAAACATGTCCTTTGTGACAGGATCTCTCTTTACTTGCCTTGTATTTACTCTGTCCAAACAAACTTCCTAGCTTCAACAAATTGTTTGGTTGCTACATTTAATTAAAAATAATAACCCGACTACGCAGATTAGCCAAATATGTCAGCATCAGTGGCGAAGCGTGTATAGAAGCCGATTCCCATCGGCTTCCCTTTTGTGTTGGATACATTTCAGTAACTATGACAAATTATTTCGAAAACTAATTCACTACAGCAATGACTTATTGTACAAGCTATAGCGTGATGTAGGGCCGCGCGAGCGCCATCTATGCAACGGACATCACAATATCACATAACCCGATGAATAACGGCTTATCGCTTTGTATAAAAGACCTTATTTCGTTCGAAATAAAGTTGAAATTTAAATATGCCGTCCTATTGGACGGCCAGTTCGAATTTTGAAAATCGCAATACAGTGTCTGAGGGTTTCAGTAATGAAATATATGTTTCATTCTATAATAGTCATTATTTCGTTTGTTTTAAGGTTAAATTCAAACTGTAGGCCTAATGGCTCTTATTACGTTTTGGAAATGAATAACAAAGTATTTGTACAATTTTATTGGTCGAAATTATAATTAAATAAGCCGCTCGGAGACCGGTTATGGTCTCTCATTGGTTGAAAATCCCAAACATTAGAAAATTTCTTTTGCCATTTTTATGCAAACGACATGACAGTCGACTACATTCCATATTATGCGTTGTAATTTCGTTATAAATTATTCGCTAGTTTCTTGTATTATTGTAATTTGTAGTGTATACTGTAGTGTAAAATATTATATTTATATTGTGAAGTGTACTTATTTGGATTGTAAATTGCATTATTGTGGTGAGTAGATTCTAGTAGGCATAGTATTTACATTATTGAAACGATCGTGAATTTCTTAAAATGGCGTTAATACATATTGAATCAAACGAAACTCTAACTCTGTACCGAAATAGATAGAATCCCACGAAGCAGCCTCTAGGTATGTATTTACTATGTACTTGTTTAATATGCATAAAGACCATAGTGGCTTCCCTCTGCGGAAAAACCACCCTTCGCCACTGGTCAGCATTGTAAATCGGACCAGTAGTTTAGGCCAGTGTTCACGACGAACGTTTAGAAGGTAGCGAATTAGTTATAAAACCATGTAAATAGTTAATTTTAAAAACATAACAATTCGTTATAACTTAGAGCTTGCAATGTAAAGTAAAAATAGTAGAAACTCGTTGCGTAATACGTAACAAATAACAATAGTACATGTAAAGTCTTATTAGATGCCATTGTCTCACAAAAGCCATTGTTTTAACATTCTTATAGACTCATACTTATGATTATATAGCTTTGTCCATTGTTCTCAATTCATTGTGATAGTAATTAGCGAAATATTGTTAAAATTGATAAAATGTGACCTAGTTTTATGTAAGGGTATTAGCTGTGCGGGGGTTGAGTGAGTTATCTAGAAAGAAAGTCCATAGTTGCAAATTTTTGCTACTAGGGAGCGCCTCGGTCTCGAGAGAGACTTGCTATTAGACAGGGACGGAGCGAACGCCCGTTAAGTCAGGGGAGGACGAGGCAATATAAATACTGGAAAAACCTATCCCACCAAAAACATTCTGTAAAAAACTAGCCAAGTCTCGATGGAGCTGCTTGTTTATCTCTAAAAAGTAATGAAATCTAGACAAAATCGTGCCAAGTCTAAGGTTCCTTACTGCGGTTACTTTATTATTATAGTTAATGTTGAGTGACTTGGCCGTTGAACATTCTTTATACTTTAGTGGGTACAAGTCAATTTTGTTTACATTTGTTACTACCTATGTTTGTTAAGCGAGATAATAGCCCATACTGGTATTGTTAATTGGACGCTAGTGTCTCATTTTAGGCTGTTGTTGATTGTATAACACACGTATTGGAGCAATGGTGTCATGGAGCCCCTTTTGTACCCTTGTGTGCCCTTTAACGACCAAGTCACACAACATTAACTATAATAATAAAGAAACCGCAGTAAGGAACCTTAGACTTGGCACGATTTTGTCTAGATTACATTACTTTTTAGAGATAAACAAGCAGCTCCATCGAGACTTGGCTAGTTTTTTACAGAATGTTTTTGGTGGGATTTCACTTCTTTTTGTAGAAACGTGGGCATATTGATTTATTTTCCTAGATTTCAGTGTAATTTGTTTATTTAATTTGTGTAATGTTCGAGTAGAATAAAGTTCGAGTAGAATAAAGGGGCCTGAAAATGCGGCAAAATGGTTCTAGTAAAGAATGGTACGGCAGTGTTTGCTTCGCGCTCGACTTGGCGGGGGCACTGCCGTGCCCCCAGATCGACGTTCTGGTCTTATCTAGAGGTTCTCAAATAGGGGCCTGAAAATGCGGCGAAATGGTTCCAGTAAAGAATGGTACGGCAGTGTTTGCTTCGCGCTCGACTTGGCGGGGGCACTGCCGTGCCCCCAGATCGACGTTCTGGTCTTATCTAGAGGTTCTCAAATAGGGGCCTGAAAATGCGGCGAAATGGTTCCAGTAAAGAATAGTACGGCAGTGTTTGCTTCGCGCTCGACTTGGCGGGGGCACTGCCGTGCCCCCAGATCGACGTTCTGGTCTTATCTAGAGGTTCTCAAATAGGGGCCTGAAAATGCGGCGAAATGGTTCCAGTAAAGAATGGTACGGCAGTGTTTGCTTCGCGCTCGACTTGGCGGGGGCACTACTGTGCCCCCAGATCGACGTTCTGGTCTTATCTAGAGGTTCTCAAATAGGGGCCTGAAAATGCGGCGAAATGGTTCCAGTAAAGAATAGTACGGCAGTGTTTGCTTCGCGCTCGACTTGGCAGGGGCACTGCCGTGCCCCCAGATCGATTATCCTAGTTTTTATAGTTTTCCCTTTATGTGGCCATTAAACCCCAACTCTGTACCAAATTTCAGCTCTCTAAGTTTATGGGAAGTACTAGTTCTATTTTGATGATCATGAGTGAGTGAGTGAGTGAGTGAGTGAGTGAGTGTCGTAAATGCGAGACTTTGCTATCGCTTAATTTCGGAACTAAATGACCTACAGACTTGAAATTTTGGATTTTAAGTATGTGATTATAGCTTATTGGATGACGAAAATTTCTGCGTTCTGGTCTTATCCAGAGGTTCTCAAATAGGGGCCTGAAAATGCGGCGAAATGGTTCCAGTAAAGGATGGTACGGCAGTGTTTGCTTCGCGCTCGACTTGGCTGGGGCACTGCCGTGCCCCCAGATTTTCCTCGCTCACTCAATTCCCGACAGTTTTCCAAGTTTTATTCATATTAAAATAAGTTGTAAATATGTACCCACCAAAAACATTCTGTAAAAAACTAGCCAAGTCTCGATGGAGCTGCTTGTTTATCTCTAAAAAGTAATGAAATCTAGACAAAGTCGTGCCACGTCTAAGGTTCCTTACTGCGATTTCTTTATTATTATAGTTAATGTTATGTGACTTGACCGTTAAACATTTTTTATACGTTAGTGGGTACAAGTCAATTTTGTTTTCCAAGTGTCAATTTTCCATCGTAAATGGGTAGGCGGTTCTGGCGACAGATTGGTGCAATTGTGTCATGGAGCACCTGGTTTTGTACCCTTGTGTACTCTTCAACGGCCAAGTCACACAACATTAACTATAATAATAAAGAAATCGCAGTAAGGAACCTTAGACGTGGCACGGCTTTGTCTAGATTTCATTACTTTTTAGAGATAAACAAGCAGCTCCATCGAGACTTGGCTAGTTTTTTACAGAATGTTTTTGGTGGGATTTCACTTCTTTTTGTAGAAACGTGGGCATATTGATTTATTTTACTAGATTTTAGTGTAATTTGTTTATTTAATTTGTGTAATGTTCGAGCAGAATAAAGTTAATTGTTCGACTATTTCTTCTTGTAAACTTGTAAGTATAAGTATAAAAGCTAGTCTAGTCTTATCCAGAGTTTTCCTTTAATTTTATTTATGCATTATTAAAAGCAGAAGGGGAGGCATTCGCGCAGCAGTGGGACGCTACGGGCCAGATTAAATTAGAAAATGTGTCCCACTTCGATGGATTTTTGCAATAACAGTCGATTTTTTTTATGTACCAATAGTAGAAGGGGGCATTACCATATCTCTAATCAGCTGAGACAAGCTTAGGGTTCTTCATCTGGGATAAAGATTATTTTTATTCGATTTTTGACATCAAATGAAGTGGCCCATCAAGTTGAATATTTTTCGTAAAGGCAGTATGTTTATCTCTAATAGTTTGGTTGGGCTCTTGTGTTTTCTAATCAGGGTCACCAGGTACTCCAGATCTTCGATTATCCTAGTTTTTATAGTTTTCCATTTATGTGGCCATTAAACCCTAACTCTGTACCAAATTTCAGCTCTCTGAGTTTATGGGAAGTACTAGTTCTATTCTGATGATCATGAGTGAGTGAGTGTCATAAATGTGAAACTTTGCTTTCGCTTAACTTCGGAACTAAATGACCCATAGACTAAAAATTTTGGATTTTAAGTATGTGATGAAGTAGCTTACTGGATGACGAAAATTTCTGCGTTCTGGTCTTATCCAGAGGTTCTCAAATAGGGGCCTTAAAATACGGCGAAATGGTTCCAGTAAAGAATGGTACGGCAGTGTTTGCTTCGCGCTCGACTTGGCGGTGGCACTGCCGTGCCCCCCGATCGACGTTCTGGTCTTATCTAGAGGTTCTCTAATAGGGGCCTGAAAATGCGGCGAAATGGTTCCAGTAAAGAATGGTACAGCAGTGTTTGCTTCGCGCTCCACTTGGCGTGGGCACTGCCGTGCCCCCAGATCGGCGTTCTGGTCTTATCTAGAGGTTCTCAAATAGGGGCCTAAAAATGCGGCGAAATAGTTCCAGTAAAGAATGGTACGGCAATGTTTGCTTCGCGCTCGACTTGGCGGAGGGCACTGCCGTGCCCCCAGATCGACGTTCTGGTCTTATCTAGAGGTTCTCAAATAGGGGCCTGAAAATGAGGCGAAATGGTTCCAGTAAAGAATGGTACGGCAGTGTTTGCTTCGCGCTCGACTTGGCAGGGGCACTGCCGTGCCCCCAGATCGATTATCCTAGTTTTTATAGTTTTCCCTTTATGTGGCCATCAAACCCTAACTCTGTACCAAATTTCAGCTCTCTGAGTTTATGGGAAGTACTAGTTCTATTTTGATGATCATGAGTGAGTGTATAAGTGAGTGAGTGAGTGAGTGAGTGTCATAAATGCGAAACTTTGCTTTCGCTTAACTTCGGAACTAAATGACCTACAGACTTGAAATTTTGGATTTTATGTATGTAATTATAGCTTACTGGATGACAAAAATTTCTGCGTTCTGGTCTTATCCAGAGGTTCTCAAATAGGGGCCTGAAAATGCGGCGAAATGGTTCCAGTAAAGGATGGTACGGCAGTGTTTGCTTCGCGCTCGACTTGGCGGGGGCACTGCCGTGCCCCCAGATTAGAATATTAAGAAAAATGTATTTCATGTAAATAACGATGTCTTGATGTAAAATAAACGATATTTCGAGCTAAGGGGGTGAGGAATGGAATGTTCTAGAAGGTTGATTGTCAGACTAGTATAAAGATAGGGCCAATCGCCATACAAATCGTACTTCGCTCCGACAAGTCGACAAGTCAACAAGGAATCCCTGCCTCACCACAGCTCGAAGTAATTGGTAAACCTTTGTTATTTTCCTTTATTCCTTTCTCTTTTCACTGTATTTTCCTACCTGTTATTTCCGTGTATTTTCCTGTGTCTTTTTCCAGCTTTCCCTTTTACCCTCACCTATCCCCTCATTTCCACGTACCAGATTTCGATCCCTTCCTTTGCCCTAGGTAATCTAGGCTTTGTCCCCCTCATTTCATGGTCCTTCGAGCCGGATAGAAAATCCACGTAAGTATAAATCCAGCGCGGGCAATCAAGATGTCGAAGTCCGGTACATCGAGCATCGTCGACGCGGCAGAGCGGGCGTACCACCAACAAGGAGTGCTGACGCGGAGCGGCGCACAAGCGACACGTCTCGCGCCACCACCACCACCGGCAGAAGAGGCTGCTGAAGGGCCCACCACGGCATCCACCATGATAACGACAGATCAGACGACCACAGCAACGTCCACCAGCGGGGAAACGGCGAGACACGAGGAGGACACGATTATAGAGAAGCGTGCGCCTCGTGCAAGGAAATACAAGAGGATAGCGGAGGCCGAAGAAAAGCTGGCGGAACTGAAGCTGGAGGAAGTCCGGGCGGCCCTCGTCCTGGCCCGTGCAAGGCTGGCCAAGGAGCGGGCGCTGGCTGCTGACGAAGATGGGGATAGTCAGTCTGGTGAAGAGGAAGACCAGGCTAGCCGGGTGGAAGAATGGCTGGAAGGGCAGGAAACAAGCCCGCCGGCCGACGTACGACATAACAAGGATATGTATTAGAATATTAAGAAAAATGTATTTCATGTAAATAACGATGTCTTGATGTAAAATAAACGATATTTCGAGCTAAGGGGGTGAGGAATGGAATGTTCTAGAAGGTTGATTGTCAGACTAGTATAAAGATAGGGCCAATCGCCATACAAATCGTACTTCGCTCCGACAAGTCGACAAGTCAACAAGGAATCCCTGCCTCACCACAGCTCGAAGTAATTGGTAAACCTTTGTTATTTTCCTTTATTCCTTTCTCTTTTCACTGTATTTTCCTACCTGTTATTTCCGTGTATTTTCCTGTGTCTTTTTCCAGCTTTCCCTTTTACCCTCACCTATCCCCTCATTTCCACGTACCAGATTTCGATCCCTTCCTTTGCCCTAGGTAATCTAGGCTTTGTCCCCCTCATTTCATGGTCCTTCGAGCCGGATAGAAAATCCACGTAAGTATAAATCCAGCGCGGGCAATCAAGATGTCGAAGTCCGGTACATCGAGCATCGTCGACGCGGCAGAGCGGGCGTACCACCAACAAGGAGTGCTGACGCGGAGCGGCGCACAAGCGACACGTCTCGCGCCACCACCACCACCGGCAGAAGAGGCTGCTGAAGGGCCCACCACGGCATCCACCATGATAACGACAGATCAGACGACCACAGCAACGTCCACCAGCGGGGAAACGGCGAGACACGAGGAGGACACGATTATAGAGAAGCGTGCGCCTCGTGCAAGGAAATACAAGAGGATAGCGGAGGCCGAAGAAAAGCTGGCGGAACTGAAGCTGGAGGAAGTCCGGGCGGCCCTCGTCCTGGCCCGTGCAAGGCTGGCCAAGGAGCGGGCGCTGGCTGCTGACGAAGATGGGGATAGTCAGTCTGGTGAAGAGGAAGACCAGGCTAGCCGGGTGGAAGAATGGCTGGAAGGGCAGAAAACAAGCCCGCCGGCCGACGTACGACATAACAAGGAAAAGCTTCAGGAAAATGAAGAGAAGCTGAAGGACAACGAAGGAAAACCCAAGGAAAATGGGGAAAACCTTCCGGAAAAATGGCCGCAAGGGCGGAATATAGGTCCGCCGGCCGACGTACGACATAACAAGGAAAAGCTTCAGGAAAATAAGCGGAAGCTCGAAGAAAATGGGAAAATGCCGACAGGAGACATCGCCTCGCTGGCAGCGGCCCTCACACAGGCTGTGCGCATGTCCAGGGATGCTCCGAGGTTCCTGCAAGAGTTGCCCCTGTTCGCCGGACATTCTACAGGTTGGCTCGGCTTCAGGGCGGCGTACGAAGAAACGGAAAGCATGTTTTCAAGCACGGAAAACATTACGAGGCTTAGAAGAAGCCTTAAAGGTGCGGCCTTAGAAGCGGTCAATAGCCTACTAATTAGCCAGCCGGAGCCGCGAACTATTCTTCAAGCATTGGAGCGAAGATTTGGCCGCCCGGACACACTGGCAATGAACGAGATACAAAAAATTAAGGCGCTACACAAACTTAACGACAGTCCGCGCGAATTGTGCGTGTTCGCAAACAAGATTGCGAATGTTGTAGCCACAATCGAAGCATTGAAAAAGGTGCACTACTTGTTCAACCCGGAATTGGTTAAGAACATTGTAGAGAAGCTGCCACCTATATTGAGAAATAAGTGGTATGATTTTGCAGCAAAAAATCAAGATGATACGTCAGACCTGAAAAAGATGACGTCATTCCTCAATGAAGAGGCGGATAAATGCGGCGCCTACGCGCTACCCGAGGAAATAAACGAGGAAAAGCCCCGCCAGAAAAGATTCGAACGTACGTACTCAACCGCGATTGTAAATAAAAAATCTTGTCCAGTTTGTCAACAGGAACACTACCTCGCCGACTGCAGACGCTTCACCAACACATCCGTGAAGGAGCGCTGGGAGGTGGCGAAGAAGAACCGCATCTGCTACCAGTGTCTGCGGAGCACACACCGCCGCGGCAGCTGCAACGCGAAGAGGTGCGGCCAAGAAGGATGCAGCATGGCACATCACCGCCTGCTACACCACCCCAGGCCGCAAGCAGCGCCGACAGCACCAGCAGCGTCACCACCAGCCAGTCCAACGGAAGAAGTGGCGTCAACGGTCGAGGTGGTAAGTATAGCCAGCCACATCAAGGACAAGCAAGCCTTCCTGAAGGTCGCTCCAGTCACCGTCACAGGTAAAAACAGCACCAGGGTGGATACCTACGCCCTCCTGGACGACGGCAGCACGGTGACGCTGATCGACGAGCGGCTTGCTGACCTGCTGGACCTCGACGGCCCACGCGACAACATGTGGGTGAAAGGCGTCAGCGAGACTGTCAAGCATGAGGACAGCAAAAAGGTAGACGTCAGAATTAAAGGGCGAGACAGCGGCAACGAGTACGTCATGAAAGGGGCGCGAACGGTCAACAAGCTGACGTTCGCCAGTCAAACGGTCGAAAAAAAGGACCTCAAGGACTGCGTACACCTGAGGGATATAGAAGACCAGCTGCTGTACCAGGATGCCCGCCCCAGGATACTCATCGGGCAGGACAACTGGGAGATGCTGGTAGCCCTCGAGGTAAGGACAGGAAAAAAGAACCAGCCGGTCGCCTCCTGCACACGGCTAGGATGGGTGCTGCACGGATATCGCACGTCCTACGACAAGCCAGTAGCGTTCTGCGGTCACACCGTCGCGGCAAGGGCGGACAAGGTATGGAGAACATGATGAAGAGGTTCTTCGACTTGGAAAGTCTAGGAATAGAGCCACGCAAGCCCAGAAACGATCCTGAGGAGCGGGCCCTAGAAATCCTGAGAAAAAACAGCAAAAGGACTCCTGACGGCCGCTTCGAGACATCTCTCCTATGGAAAAATGAAGAGGAAGAGATCCCGAGAAACTACCATGATGCTGTGAAGCGACTGAAGTCCCTGGAGAAAAAGCTGGACCGTGACAGCGAATTGAAAGGTAAATATGAAGAAAGGATAGAAAACCTGCTGAAGTCGGGGTATGCTGTGCCAGCGCCTGGAGCCCCGAAGTCTGGACGCACCTGGTACCTGCCTCACTTCCCGGTATGTAACCCGGCGAAACCAAAGATTCGCCTGGTACACGACGCTGCCGCCAGATCCCATGGCCGCAGCCTCAACGACATGCTGCTGTCCGGTCCAGACCTCCTGCAGTCGCTGCCGGGAGTAATTATGCGGTTCAGGAGGTACCCAGTAGCCGTAACAGCGGACATAAAGGAAATGTTCATGAGGATCAAAATACGCGAAGAGGACCGCGATGCGCTACGATTCCTGTGGAGAGGCAACGAAAGGGAAAAAAGGCCTCAAGAATATCAAATGACATCGCTGGTTTTTGGTGCTACGTCGTCGCCGTGCACCGCACTCTATATTAAGAACCGAAATGCCGAAGATTTCGTCAAAGAGTACCCGAGGGCCGCGGAGGAGGTAAAGAAAAGCCACTATGTGGATGACTATATAACTAGCTTTACAGACGAGGAGGAGGCACTAGAGGTGTCTGAGGGCGTGGACCGCATTCACCGCCGCGCCGGCTTCGAGCTACGAGGATGGGTGTCTAATAAGGAGGCACTACAACGACACTTCGCGAGTGAAAATGAAGGCGCAGTCGTCCCTCTCGGAGAAGCCGGCGCCGAGAAAACCTTAGGAATAACGTGGGAGGTCCGGGAGGACAATTTAAGCTTCAAAATAAACCACGACAAGGTACCCACATTTATTATGAATAACGAGCGAGTCCCGTCTAAAAGAGAAGCCCTCAGTGTTATTATGTCCCTCTTCGATCCTCTCGGCTTGCTGGCACCGGTTACGATGCCGGCAAAGAAATTTATGCAGGAAACCTGGAGGTACGGTACCGCGTGGGACGAGCCGATACCGGAGGAGCTCGCCCCGAGATGGACAACGTGGACAAAAACGCTGGCCGCAGTCGAAAAAATTAAGGTACCGCGCTGCTACGACACAAGCCCGTCTATCGCTACGAGGGAGCTGCACACTTTCGTAGACGCCAGCGAAGAGGCTTACGCCGCGGCGGTCTACGTTAGAAGCCAGCGCTACGACGGGGCGGTCAACATCGCACTTGTGGCGGCCAAAAGCCGCGTAGCCCCTCTAAAACCGATTTCTATCCCCAGGTTGGAACTTCAAGCGGCTTTATTAGGAGCGCGCCTAGCGAAAACCGTGGAAAACGAACACGAGTGGAAATTCGTAAGAAAAACTTATTGGAGCGACTCGAGAACCGTACTGGCCTGGATCAGAGCTGAGCCTCGGGCCTACAAGACGTTCGTCGCGCACCGCCTCGCCGAAATTGAGGACGTAACAAAGGTGAGTGAGTGGCGGTGGGTGCCTACAAAGGAAAACGTAGCCGACGACGCGACCCGAGCGACGCCGGCCGACTTCAACGGGGAACACAGATGGTTCCACGGGCCTGCGTTCCTGAAATACGAAGAGGAACACTGGCCGACCGAGGAGAAAAGTGAAAAGGTAATTACCGGCGAAGAAAGGTGCCACGCGACGCATACGGAGGTGCGACGCGACTACTTACCAGACATAACGCGTATACAAAAATGGCAAGTATTGTTGCGCGCCACCGGCCGAGTGTTACAATTTATAGATTTATGTCGGCCGAAAAAACACGTCGCTGCCGCTACGAGAAAACGCACGCTGAAAAATAAGGAGCGCGACGCGACATGGGATCCTCGGCGCAAAAAACAAGGTAAAGAAAATAGTGCAATCCCTACACGCAGCGAAAAAAGATACGTATGCCTCGACGCGGCGTACCTAGACCGCGCCGAGACGCTTTGGCTTCAAAAAATGCAAGCAGACTGCTATCACGCAGAGAAGAAAAGAATAGAAGACCATCGCACCCCACCGGCGGGAGATCGTCTCGCCTCGCTGAGTGTAAAGGTGGAAAACAATTTAATCAAGCTCAGAGGAAGAGTCGCGGCCGCGCAAAATGTAAGTAAAGAGGCCGTCTGCCCGATCATTATGGACGGCGGCCACGAGTACACAAAGAAATACATACAACACGTACACGAGCAGCTACTACACGGCGGCGTCGAGGCGACGGTGAACGAGCTACGACAGCGGTTTTGGGTAACCCGTATTCGCCCCACAGTTAAAGGTGTCATCCGTGTCTGCCAAGTCTGCCGCCTGAGAAAGGCGAAACCGATCAGCCCAGCCACGGGCGATCTACCAGCGGCGCGCCTGACACACCATGCGCGCCCTTTCTCCTTCACCGGGCTCGACTACTTCGGGCCGGTCGAGGTGACCGTCGGCCGCCACCGAGAGAAGCGGTGGGTGGCCCTATTCACCTGCCTCACCGTGCGAGCCGTCCACCTGGAGGTGGTGACCTCCCTCAGCGCGGATTCAGCCATAGCCGCGCTGCGGAGGTTCATCGCGAGAAGAGGACAACCGACGGAGCTCTGGACGGACAACGCAACGTGCTTCAAGGCGGCAGAAAAGGAGCTGAAAGAAGCCTGGCGAACGTTAGAAGAGGAGGTCAACGCCCGCCGCATCAACTGGCGGTTCATTCCCCCCGCCGCTCCCTTCATGGGCGGCGCCTGGGAACGACTGGTGCGGAGCGTCAAAGAAGGCCTACGAGTCACGCTGCACGAAAAACATCCCAGCGACGAGACCCTCCACACCCTACTAGTGGAGGTCGAAAACGTCGTGAACTCGCGGCCCCTCACTCATGTGGCCGTGAGTCCCGAAGATCAAGAGGCACTGACCCCAAACCACATCCTTTTGGGGTCCAACTGCCACGTCCCAGCGCCTGTGCGCTCAGAAGACGACGGCATCACTGCGCGCCAGCTGTGGAAGCGCGCGCAGCACCTGGCGGACGAGTTCTGGCGGCGGTGGGTCAAGGAGTACCTGCCCCTGCTCCAACACCGGCGGGAGCCTCATTCCATTGGCTCCGCCCCCGAAGTCGGCGAGGTCGTGATAGTGTGCGACCCCAACCTGCCCCGCAACGTGTGGCCGAGAGGCCGCATTAAGAAGACGTATCCGGGACAAGACGGCGTGGTACGAGTAGTGGACGTCGAGACCAGCAACGGCCACGTGCTCCGGCGGCCCTGCAAGAAGGTCGTCGTGCTGCCAGGAGTAGTGTCGCCTGCGCGACCGGCGGGAGAAATGTTCACGACGAACGTTTAGAAGGTAGCGAATTAGTTATAAAACCATGTAAATAGTTAATTTTAAAAACATAACAATTCGTTATAACTTAGAGCTTGCAATGTAAAGTAAAAATAGTAGAAACTCGTTGCGTAATACGTAACAAATAACAATAGTACATGTAAAGTCTTATTAGATGCCATTGTCTCACAAAAGCCATTGTTTTAACATTCTTATTAGACTCATACTTATGATTATATAACTTTGTCCATTGTTCTCAATTCATTGTGATAGTAATTAGCGAAATATTGTTAAAATTGATAAAATGTGACCTAGTTTTATGTAAGGGTATTAGCTGTGCGGGGGTTGAGTGAGTTATCTAGAAAGAAAGTCCATAGTTGCAAATTTTTGCTACTAGGGAGCGCCTCGGTCTCGAGAGAGACTTGCTATTAGACAGGGACGGAGCGAACGCCCGTTAAGTCAGGGGAGGACGAGGCAATATAAATACTGGAAAAACCTATTTTCCTCGCTCACTCAATTCCCGACAGTTTTCCAAGTTTTATTCATATTAAAATAAGTTGTAAATATGTATTAGAATATTAAGAAAAATGTATTTCATGTAAATAACGATGTCTTGATGTAAAATAAACGATATTTCGAGCTAAGGGGGTGAGGAATGGAATGTTCTAGAAGGTTGATTGTCAGACTAGTATAAAGATAGGGCCAATCGCCATACAAATCGTACTTCGCTCCGACAAGTCGACAAGTCAACAAGGAATCCCTGCCTCACCACAGCTCGAAGTAATTGGTAAACCTTTGTTATTTTCCTTTATTCCTTTCTCTTTTCACTGTATTTTCCTACCTGTTATTTCCGTGTATTTTCCTGTGTCTTTTTCCAGCTTTCCCTTTTACCCTCACCTATCCCCTCATTTCCACGTACCAGATTTCGATCCCTTCCTTTGCCCTAGGTAATCTAGGCTTTGTCCCCCTCAGCCAGTGTTCCGCAAACTTTTTGGGTTCAAGGTACATACATCTAGAAAAATTAAAATTTTTGGAGGTACACCACAAATTAAAAATTAGTTTATGTCAGTATTTTTCTTACCTTAAACTTAAAATAAGTTTTTAAGATAAGCGTATTTTCCCGAGGCACACCAACACACCAGTGTGCCGCGGTACACACTTTAGCGGAACGCTGGTTTAGGTGATGGATACGCCGTACATACGTACATACATAGACTGCCAAATTCATTAACCCTTTTGCTTTCGCCGTGGTCGGGTTAAAACAAAATCGATGGATTTTGTAGATAAGATAAATAGTTATTTAAAACAAACTTTCATGGACGTAAAAAGAGGCGGACGGAAGGTAACTAAACATTGAGTGAAGCCCAACAATGGCGGCGACTTACGTTTATGTGAGATTTACGGATAATTGCCATTCGTACTGGCGGCCGATCGCCTTACTTTCCTGTGAATGTGTGCGTGCGGCACGTGTCGCTAGTTCGCTACGATACGGCCGTCTTACTTGTCGCCTGTCGTACGGTGTCTGCATTTTTGTACGTTCATGCCAACTTTAAAGATAAAAAATTGTGATAGCAGAGAAAAGTAATGCATTACTTTTCTCTGCTATCATGGTTTTTTGTTCAGTTGTTTGTCAGTGGTTTTTTCAGTCAGCAAAGTTTGTAGGTACCGCGGCACATTGGTGTACCGTGGTTATTAGTTGGTGTGCCTCGGGATAATACGGTTATGTTAAAAACTTATTTATAAGTTATAGTTATAAAAACTTATATTGGGAGTATATTATTTTCAGAGGTAGCTAAGCCACTTGAACTTATGATTAGTAGATTTTTGGAAAATACTTATCTCCTTAATATTATTACACATAATCACGTAAGTCACTGGACTACGGACCGCCTCCTTGGTTCAGTGGTTTAGAGGTTGGCTATCGACTTTGGAGGTCGTGGGTTCGATTCACGTGTTGGAACACAAATATTGATTAGAGAGGAGTAGGTATGTCATTATTAAGCCATTGTTAAATAAAAGTCTGCAAAAATAAGTATGTCACCTTTTAAATTTCGTAAATCACAGAACTTCGGCTGCATTTCGCCTTCCTATTTCATTGTAGCGGAAATTTCCAGAATTTTAGGCCACATACGGTTTAAAACACATTTCAGGCTTTGATGCAGCAGTCACTTGCTGCCAGCTAAATGGAAACTATTTCTGCACTTGTTAAATATGGGGCTTTTGATATAAGGCTTTAAATTTGACTGTTATTTTTAATTGTTTTGATATTTTTTTACACAAAAAGGTATGTTTTATTTTAATTTTGATGCGACGTGTATGGCATACAAGTATGCACGCTTCCAAGCCCAAACGCTGCTTGGATGCGCATGCGAGTACGCCTTTGAGGAGTACGCACACACGCGAGCACGCACACAGGCACGCACGCACGCACACAGGTACGCACGCTTGCACGCACCCACAGAGTAGAAAATATACCAATTACCATACGCTTACGTGTGTAATGTGTCGAGCCCGCGAACGGACGCGCTCCGCGTTATACACATGGAGCAAATATTAATTATTTAATTAATATTATTGCGAATCGCGCGGCTGATTGCCGCTGCACGTGATCATGGCGCTCGTGGTCAATGAGTTGATGGCGTTTATCCAGCATGCCATAGATTATACAGATATATACTAGCAGCATGCTATCGACACTATGGACGAAGTCAGCATAATGCAGATTTGCAAGTCATCTTTCACCGGCGAGGTGATTTGCGAAGGCAAGCACTTGCTGTACGAGACGCTCGGCCAGAGGGGCAATTCTGCTAAATAAAACCTGCATTAATACAATTACAATCAAGTCCCGATACGCTTAGACTCTCAAACGGTGTTTTTATGAACGTTAAACCAACGTGAAACGCGCTCTGATTGGTCGAAACGTCATAAAATTAGTTCATTGTAACATGTCGCTACACTTTCAATCTAAACAAAGTAAAATTAAGTCTACTTTAAATACGAGAATTGAGGTTCAGAGCGCTAACATGCCATCGCGACGGAGAGATGGAATCGAAAGAAGCGTGCAGGACATCATCTCCCTGCTGAAGCAGACGGATTTTAATTTAATTTAATTAATTTAAGTACCGATCTCGATCTCGACTCGACTCGATCCAAATTCGAAATTTTGATGTCTCCTTCATCGGTCCACAATTTTCCACACAGTCGTGGACACACCGTATGCTTGTAGCCTTGTAGTAGTGCAATCAAATCAAAGGCTTAAGTACGTAGCTGTTTATCTGTTCATCTTTATTTAATCTGTGGTGGTACCTACGCAAATGCGCACAGTTTTTAAGTTTTATTAAAAAACAAAATCTTATCTATACCTAGTGGGTATGGAACCGGGAAATCCCGGTCCCGAAATTCCCGGGAATTCCCGAAATTTTGAGTCGGTCTGAGAACCGGGAATCAAAAATTGAGAACCGGGAATTTCGGTACTTTTGGTACCGAGCAGATTGTATTAAAATTTACAAGGATTTAACTAAACTATCATCGGTAATTGTAAATATTAGCTAAAAAATATTTTTTAATAATTTGCGACAGCAAATTAAATACAAAAATGAAAAATATTACAATAAAAGAATATAATTAGTAGTTCATATCAGATTCTGTACATAAAAGCTAACTGTGAGGGGTGCGAGGAAATATGCCTTTAAAATGATAAGATAATATGTGTATATCTTTTGATCCCTATAAACTATATAACTCTTTTAGCTCAGAAGTTTAATTATTAGTCTATTGGGCGCTGTCCAATGGGCAATAGTCGATGTCATATCTCACTGTTCCAAGAATAGTTGATTTTGTTGCTTTTTCTCGTTCACTAACCAACTTGTTTAATGTTCCTTGCTGTGAATGAGTTTTTATTCGCACATTTATTGAAATCAAAATATCCTTATACTTACTAGGTGTAATGTTATAAACGCGAAACCTTGTAAACCAAAACTAGGCACTGCTATCTACTAAAAACCTCGTTAAAATAAACATTGATAAAACAACGACTTGCAGGTGTGTAAGGAAAACGATGAGACGCCCTAACGGTAACAGCTTCTTAAGTTCAGCACCACAGCATAAGCACGAATACTCTTATGGCAGATACAATGTGTGGAGGCGACGATCAAACCCCAACAAACCCCTTTTAGTTAGGGAGCCAAAGATATGCGTGTGATATATGCTTTCAGTATGCTAATCTCACTAATCTACCACTTCTAATAAGTTACCGCGACGTTCGAGCATGTACACTAATTACATTCTGGGCACCCTAACCATTTGACGTTTTGCAAAAATCAAATAACATTAGCATTTATTAATGGTTTTTCAATAAGAAACCACCAATAAATGCTAATAAACTCAAATGACCTACGGCTTTTTACTATCGCTAATAAAGTTGTCATTAATATGGCGGTGACATATTGGCTGAGTTGCCATAAAAACCTTATTTAATTTGTAATTGTACTATAAAATGTTATTCTTATATTTTGAATTACTTTTGAGACAGTAATAACACATGGGTTTCATGTCTTAACACCAGTCCCGAAATTCCCGAATTTCCCGGGAAATCCCGGTTCCGAAATTGCCCAGTCCCGAAATTCCCGGTTCTCAAAATGAGACCGGTTCTTCCATTCCCTATACCTACTAATATAAGAAAGAGGAAAAGTTTGTTTGTTTTTATGTTTGCATTGTATAGGCTCCGAAACTACTGGACTGATTTTGATGAAATTTGGCACAGATATAGAGTAGACCACGGGGAAGGACATAGGCTACTTGTAATCGCGGTAAAATGTACGGTTTCTGCGAACGTAGTCGCGGGCAACATCTAGTAAGTTATAAAGTCTGCTCTAATAAAAATGTTTCCTTATCTCTACTCACAAATGGCTGGTATAAAACTTATAAATTTCACACTTTTTACGTTTCATAAAAGAAAATAATGACGTAATAAACGACGCTCCCCTTTTCACAAATATTTTCTGCACTGACAGATGTTAAATACGTATTCCTGAAATATATACAAAATAGCAAACAATATGTTTCGTAACTATGTATGTAGTTTTATGTTATTTTATTTATAAAAGGAAACTTATAACGAAATTACATGTATTTTTCAATACTGGCTGTTTCCCGCGGCTCCGCCCGCGTAAATATACCATCGAGTATCCCGCGGGAAAACTGTACTTTTCCGAGATAAAAAGTAGCCTATGTTTTAATCCAGGGCCCAAACTACTACCATAACAAATTTCATTAAAATCCGTTCAGTAGTTTTTGCGTGAAAGAGTTACAAACATCCATCTATATATCCATCCATCCATACATCCTCAAAAACTTTCACATTTATAATATTAGTAGGAAATAAATTGCAATTCCAATGTCTCGCTACAACTCGAGAACGGCTGGACCGATATTTCGGTCTTGAAATAATTGTGAAACTTCAGGAAAGGTTTTAACGATAGGAAATATTAGAAAAATGGGTGGAAAATACTAGGGGTGCGTTCAGTTCCGTATTTAGTTCAGTCCAGGTTCACTCTATTTGGTTTATTAAATCGCCTAGGTACTGCTAGGCAACAGTGCTCTTTTTTCCGTTTGTGTCGTCGCATTCCCTAATGCGATTAAAAATACTTAACCCTTTAAGTAAACAAAATCATTATAATCATGATATTCGAAATAATTAAATATTCGACTTAAAACTTATGTGTGCACGAAAAAGCTAATTAAAATTTCTAGACAGTTTGTCTACATACAAAAACTCGAACTTTAAATAAACTAAACAATGCAACAAAACTAATTAAAATAATTAATACAACAGTTATATGCGAGAATTATTCATGACTTCATCAAACTAACTTCAAAGTCCATTGGGCACGTTTATGAGGTACGACAGCGATTCTTATGTCGCCAAATTTGATGAAAAATCGTTTTATTCAAAGATTTGAAAATTCAAGATAGGCTATGACGTACATATTTTGACTGAACAATCTTCATACGATAAAATGTTACGCCATCTTGGTTTTCACCATACTCCAAATGTCAGCCATTTTGTTTTCACCATACTTCAAATGTCAAATTGGCCCCAGAAATCTTAAAATTAGGCCCATTTAAGTGGCTATTCTTTTTGCCTTAACATGCCTCGTCTTTAATATATTATACGTCTACTATATACTATTTTCATATAGAACGTTACTCAAAATCAATTATGGATATTTTGGGCATATGGTCTACTGCTTATGTCAAGATATTCGGCCTAAAATTATTAAAAAAAAAAAAAAATGAAATGTAGCCAATGTAGCAATGCAAGTTTTGTAGCTCTTCTTTAGTAAACTAAAACATAATAAGTTTACTTACATCATATACAAAAAGATTCATTATGGTAAGTAAGAACTTAAAAGCACAAATATATGTCCGATATTGACAAATATGTTCCTGCGGCCTTCACTTCATATACTTTAACCTAGCAGTGACGTCACAGCTAGGTACGACTTTGTATGGAGCGTTTTCACGAGTCTTGCGAAATTTTGTATTTCAAATCAACGTACTTTTGATATACTATTTTCACTGAAAAGTTACTCATATTTAAGAGTACTATAATTCATGCAATAAAAAAAAATCAGTCATCATGCCTATTGTGGACACACCGTATGCTTGTAGCAGTGCGACCAAAACGAATGCTAACTATGTAGCTATTTTTATCTGTGCTTCTTTCTTTAATCTGTGGCAACCACGGAGCTGATAAAAGCTGGTGGCTAATACTTAAACCAGACACGATTCCGATACGACTTTTTGGTCGTACATTATAAAAGGAAAAATAAATTTGAATTCATGCTAAAGTCGGGGCTAACTTTTTTCGAATTAGTTCGAACTGATTTCAAACTTCAACTTTTTCTTTAGGCGTTCTATTTGGTTCTGGAATTGCATTCGATTTCATTATCCAATTTGTATCATTCACTTCAACTTACTTGCTTAACAAGGGAATTAAGCATTTTTCTATTTACTATAGCAGGATCTGGTTCCCTGGCTACTTATATAATATGATAATAACTAGCTGACTCCGACAGACGTTTTTCTGTCTTAAATATGAAATGGAATGAATAAATGACTACACCTAGCCCTACAAATACTCCTACACCTACGCCTACACCTGCTCCTACACCTACACCTATATATACTCCTACACCTATTCCTACAACCTACACCATTTCTAATACAAAAAAAAATACAGAGGGCTCATGCACAACTTTGCTAAACATCATCACATGATCAAATGCATAGTTTAAATGTTTAAGTTTTATTCAGATTATTTAGTAGATGGTTTAATTCATTTGTTACAAAAAATGTGATAAATGAAGAACCACTCGACCGATTTTGTGCAAACTTCACATAAACCATCTACTAAATAGTCCGAACAAAGCTTACACATTTGGTTTGTATAGGTGAGCCCGTTCTCGAGTTATAAAATTACAACGAAAAGTGGCATTGATTTTTATACATAGAGATAATAAAGGAGAAAGAAACTTGTGGGCCCAAAATGTAATAAGTTCAGAATTAGTTTAAAAAATTTGTTATTTTTTTTTGTATGAAATACCAAAAATCTGCATAAATTGTCAATCTACAAGCTGAGAAATATGCAAATAACTGTTTTTGTGAAATAATCGATTAACGATTAATTGAATTAAAAACGATATTTCAATTATTTATTTACAGAATAAAAATCTTTACACTAGGATTAAACTTATAGTAATTTTATGAAACTACACCATATATATCTACAATTCATTAAAACATAACGTATAATATAAGTATATTTTATTTAAAAACATCCTTTTCGATTATCGATTTCATATCGATCAAAATCACTCAGTATCTAGTCTGTGACAACTTGATATTGACACTTGACAGTTACCAATTACCCTTGTTTGTATTGTGCTGTGTCTCACTTGTTTCGTGTTTTTCGATGCGTTTTGAGTGCTTTCCCGATCATTTTATATTTTCAACCACCACTGCTTTGTTTTTTACGGACTCCGAACCCGCCTACGTTGTACGACCCTCGCTTTCATATTGGACACCGAAGATTGCCTGCACGTTTGACTTGGAATTGTTAATTTGGATTTTGTCGCCAGCTTGTGGATTGGATATTGTTGAAACGATGGATCGCTGTGTTAATTGTGGGATAGCAACTAGTCACTGCAGTACATTAGGTCGACGACCATTAAACGATGAAACAATTCTATCAGTGTACTAGATATAATAAATATTTTTGACATATTTTTACATGATTTCATCTGACACTTGAAGATTGCAACATAACCTCACTTTTACTAAACATCCAATATCTCAGCTTTCAGATTGTCAATATCTATAGAATTTTCAGCAAAGAAACCCTTAATTTTGAACCTTTTAATTTACATCATTTTCATGTCTTTACATACAGGGCCCAGAATTGTATGTAATTGTTTCGATCTCCTTTATATATAAATCCAATTTAACCCCTCTAAGACACAAGTTTGCGCGTTCACCGCTAAAAAGTTACCAATGGTCGTAATATGTGCTCGTTTTGAAAGCATATATAACTGTCTCCTCCAACATCGGAATACTTGGTGTTAACATATCGAGCGAGGTCCAGTTCCGATATCATCTGGCGGGCAAGGCCAAGTTAGCCTCCAAGAAGCTTGGTGTGCTGAACAGGTCAAAGCAGTATTTCAGTCCGGTCCAACGCCTACAACTCTATAAGGCGCAGGTTCGGCCTCACATGGAATACTGTTCTCATCTCTGGGCAGGGGCACCAAAGTACCAGCTTCTCCCTCTGGATCGTATCCAACGTAGGGCTACTCGAATTGTCGACTGCCATAGTGTTTCAAACAGGTTTGACTCCTTAGAGCTACGTAGAGATGTAGCATCGCTCTGCATCCTCTATCGGTTATATTACGGGGAGTGCTCCGAGGAATTGTTCGGACTTATACCTGCTGCAACTTTTCGCCACCGTTCCATGCGATAAAATATTTATCATCCTCATCACCTTGATGAGTGGCAGTCCTCCACCGTGCGCTTTACCCGAAGCTTTCTGCCGCGCACTGTAAAACTCTGGAATGAACTGTCGCCAGCAGTATTTCCGGACCACTACGACCTGCAAACCTTCAAGAAGGGAGCGTATTCCCTCCTAAAAGGCCGGCATCGCACTTGCAACTTCTCTAATGTTGCGGGTGTCCATGGGCGACGGTAATCGCTTTCCATCAGGTAATCCGTTTGCTCGTTTGCCCCCTAGTTTTATAAAAAAAAATATATGACATTAATTATGTATAATAATATTTATTATTATTATACATACATACATACAATCACACCTCTTTCCCGTAGGGGTAGGCAGAGACCACTTCTTTCCACTTGCTACGATCCTTACATACTTGTTTTGCTTCGTCCACTTTCATTACTCCCTTCATACATGCTCTTCGGTTTAGGGTACGCTTAACCTGGCCTTTTTTCAAGACTTTTGGTTGGTAAATATCTTTAAATACGTTATTATAATAATAATAATAATATTTACTTGAATATATAAAACATTTACAATTCAACACACGTGATAAAATGCTTTGCTGGAGTATCTATCCACTCCATGTATCAATATTTTCCGAATCGAATTAATTTGATTTGAATAAATCTCGTTTTACTAACGTTTTATTTAACCATTCGTTTTCGCTAATTCTTTACCGAGTTTTTACATCCGCTAAATGAAAAATGGAGTTTAAAATAGCTTTAAAAAAAATAGTATTTCAATGATCTATTCAGTAAATGTTCCGATTGGTTTTTTATTAATCCTTCACAGTAACAGAGCCTTTAGCCAAGTTGGCCTCGCTAATACGACCACGAAATTCGAAAACAAAAATGTATGGGATTAAACATTGCTGCATGCGACGCATAAGTCACTTAGCAATGCCTATATCAAATCCTATACATTTTTGTTTTCGAACTTCGTCTTCGCAATTAGCGATGGCAACTTGGCTAAATACTCTGAAGTGCTAACACAGAAACGCGTAATTTTTTATGAACATGACGGTACAGGACAACAGGAAAGAGGCGGTATCAGCCTACCCCTATGGGAAAGAGGCGTGCTTATATGTATATATGTATCCCACCAAAAACATTTTCATGTAAAAAAATTATGCCAAGACGATACCATATGACTAGCATTGTCAAAAAGTTATGAAATCTCATGTAAAACCAAGCTTCTTACCCTACACGCCTTAACTCCGCAAGCGTAACTTCACAGACTCTACACCTTAGTCATTTTATGTGGCCTGGCCATTTCGCTACATTCACGGCCGTAAGGAGAAAAATTTATAATCGACTGTTTTTCTATTATACTCTCTTATAATAACGGAATGGCCAAGCCACATAAAATGACTAAAGTGTAGTCTGTGAAGTTACGCTTGCAGAGTTAAGGCGTGTAGGGTAAGAAGCTTGGTTTTACATGAGATTTCATAACTTTTTGACAATGCTAGTCATATGGTATCGTCTTGGCATAATTTTTTTACATGAAAATGTTTTTAGTGGGATTTCACTTCTTTTTGTAAGTTGTTATAACAGAATTGTTATTTTCTTTTTCTTTTTTTGGGTGTATTTCTTTCACAACAGAGACGCCTTTTTCTGCCCACTCTCTCTTTGCCTTTTTTAGGGTTTTTGTAGTACTTAAGGAACCCTTATAGTTTCGCTCTGTCCATCTGTCTGTCTGTCCGCGCCTCTAGCTCCTGTAATTATGAATAAAAATTAATAAAATTTGGTGCAGTTATAGATTGTGAATAGATTACGGTTTTGGGATCATAAAAATAATAATGTTATATTTTAAGGGTGGCTCTCCATACATGTGAAGTGGGGATGAAAAATATTTTTTCACTCTACCCCATCGTGTGGGGTATCGTAGAATAGGTCTTTTAAAATAAAGGCAAGGTTTCGTACGTTACTCTTTTATAAAGTTGACCATTTTCGAGTAATCGGCCTCCAAAGTAGTTTGTAAGTTGGTCCCCCCCCCTAGCATTTTTAAACTATAGGAGATAGAAACTTGCAAATTTCCATGCTGATAGATCGCGCTAAAAACTCTTTAGGAAAATTATTGTGAACCAAATCGGGCAGTAACTTTTGGAGTAATTAAAAAAAAGCATATTACGCGTTTATAGTTACGGAACCCTCCTTAGACATGTCCTGACATGCTCTTGGTTAGGTTTTTAACTTTTAATAAGGCAACAACGTTTACCGGGTCAGCTAGTAATAATATAACTTTAATATATTGCAACGTACGTAATACAAATTACAATACAAATTTTCATTATCTGATAGTACTTCAAACAAGCAAATCTTGTAAATATGAATTGAGATTCTCGGAAACGGCTTTTAGTATTTCAGCTACTAAGCGACAGACTTTTGGGTTAATGGCAAATTGGCGAAAAATTGGGTTCGAATCCCAGTCAGACGATTTTTTTTTAATTCTATATTTTTTATTATTCTATGTAATAGGGTTTTGTAATACTCGAGGAAACCTTATAAATTTACTGTGTTCCTTGTTTCCGTCCGTCCGTCTCCGTCTGTCTGTCTGTCCGTTGTTTCAGCTTCTGTTATCCTACTAATATTACAAATGTGAATGTTTGTGAGAATGGATGGATGTTTGTAACTCTTTCACGAAAAACTACTGAACGGATTTCGATGAAATTTGATACGGTAGTAGTTTAAGCTCTGGATTAGAACATAGGCAATTTTTTATTCTGATAAAGTGGGATACGGTATTTACGCGAGCGGAACCGCGGGCAACAGCTAGTTATGAATATAAATTGATGAAATTTGGAACAGTTATGTAATATGTAACTTAAATGTCAGTTTTGGCATCATAAAATACTTATTTTATATTTCAGGGGCTTCATACATGTAAAGTGGGGATGAAAAATATTTTTTCATTGTAAGCCATTAATGTGAGGGGTATCGTTGAATAGGTCTTTTAAAATAAAGGCAAGGTTTCATAAATTACTTTTTTACAAAGTCAACAACTAAGTAACTGGCATCCAAAGTGGTTTACAAGTCACCCCCCCCTCCCCTCCCCTCCCTTTGCATCATACTAAATAATAAGACATTTTTGTTCCCTGGCGGGATTCAAACCCGCGACCTCCGGCTTGAGCTCAAACGCGCTCACCACTGCGCCACAGTGGTCGTTACTTATTCTTTCGGAAAATTATTTGAACTAATCGGACAATAACTTTTGAAGTAATTTAAATAAATACCTATTGGCTATTACGCGTTTATAGTTACGGAACCCTCCTTAGACATGTCCTGACATGCTTTTGGTTAGGTTATTCCTTTTATAATTTTTTCTTCTTCCGTACTATTGTTTAAACTCCGAGCAAAGCTCGATCTCCCGGGTCACCCCTGAAGTCCTGAGCATGACTCCCGTCTTCCAGGTACTAATTACTACAAACAACTATCCGAATCTTTCAGAGTAAAAAATTTTACTCATGTTCTATGATGTCTTAGGCGCGGTTTAGGAGTCGAAGCACTGACATCTGTCGGTAGCAGTAAGTACTACTTGAATACCCATTTATAATTGATTATTGTTTATAAGCTATGCTAGGTGGCGCTTTTACTAGATTTTATTTATTCTAAGTTACACGGATACTGTTAATATTTTGATGATACTAAAAAGTATGTAACCTTTAATTTGATACATAGTTTTTTTATTATTTCATTCCCTTCAGTTAATTATTATTAATCGTTTTAATGATAAATCATAATATTTTTATAGTTTTGTGTAAAAGTGACATCTATCTCGTACATTATGAATTATGTTAGTTATGTGTTCGTTCACTTGAATTGGATTCGGTCGCTTGAATTGGAATCTAATTGACGTAATATTTAAATACCTAATTATTTCCCGAGTATTCTTTAGTAATTTAAACGGAAAATACATACTTACGGGTAACATTAACAAGTGCAATAAAATATGTCGATAAAGATTAAAAAAAAATATTGTGTTTTTGTTGTTAATAAAGGGATACATGGTTATTTTATTAACTTTTATTGTTATTATCGGATCCCTAATAACAACAACAATTTTCAGGCTTCTAGCTAAATTTGTGGTAATATTGTAGAAACTTCCATCCTGTAGTATAAGGGGTTGAAGGATAAAAGTTTATATGAGACTTCTTACCTTAACATTTCTTAACATAATTAAATGAATGTTGCATATATGTTACATTTTCAGTTCAAATTCAGAATATTCGGGAAATAATTATTTCAATCAATATTAGTCAATTAGTTTACAAGCCTAGCGATGAACGACGACATAACTTATATAGTTCACAATAACGCGATAAATGGCGCTTTCACAGATAATTAACTTTAACTCCCTTGTTTAAGGGGTTGGAAGATGAAAGTTCTAATTTTGAGAAATTTTATGTTGGTTGTGTACTAATACAATCTTACGTAACAAATTTCAGCTTTCGAGAACATCCGGAAGTACGATATAATTTTGTTGATCATCAGTGAGTCAGTGACGGAATCAGGGGTTTTTAGATATCAATAAAATTTAAAGTATAAGACGTAGGTAATCGAAACTTTACATGTTTAATGAGACCGCTGATGGGAACAAATCCTGAAAGATTCATTTATCTGGTACAATCCAAACTCAAGTTATGAGGGTTCAAAATATCGACGAAACGCTTCGAGAAAAGGTGGTTTGGTAGTGCCCTTGCGCTTCGCTTGACGCCTTGGCATGGGGGCACTACCGTGCCCCCAGATGTATGAATAATAAATTGATAGGCTTGGTTGCCTAATTATATTTGGTTGTTCTAAAATCTAAATGGTTGATTTTAATTATATTTTTAATTAAAACAGATAGGTATACTTTGATTTAAAACCGCAAACTCCTCTGGGGGCTCTGGGATTGCAGATGTCCATTGGGACTGTAAGGTTACCGTTCATTTCCTCCCTATTCATAAAATAACCCAAATTTATTTAAAATATACAACTTTAGAAATCTTAGGATCTATTCGAACGAGTGGCCACACACACACAGGTGACCGCAGACGGTGCATTAACGAATCGGAATATAGAATGCACTTGCCTGATTAAACACAAAACACTTTACACTGAACCTCAATTCTCGTACCTATTTAAAGTATACATTCATTTTACTTTGATTGTATTATAACTTCTAAGTGAAGAGACATTTATTATTGTTATCATAATCTGATTTTATGAAGTTTCGACCAGAGCGCGTTTCACGTTAGAACGCTTACGAGAATACCGTTTGATAGTTTTAGCGTGTCGGGTACTTGATTGTAATAATTGCATTAAGGTACTTGATTGTAATAATTGCGGGTTTGATTTAGCAGAATTGACCCTCACAGCTCAAGAGTGCTGCCAAATGTTCGCAGTCATCATCATAATCGGATAATGTTACCACAGCTGAGGCTATTGAAATCCATGTACCTAGGATGTATATAAAAATAAAATAAAAATAATAATAATTATAATTCCGGCCAAAGGCGAGTCGGACTCGCGTACGTAGGGCTCCGTATTGTTTTCTATATAACTACTCGTATAAGTACTTTACATAAAGATAGTTGTACAGATAACGGTAGGTATATATTATATTTCTTGGTACTAATACCAAAAAAATATAATATAATATTACTAAATACTAACGCACATATACCAAAGAATATATTACTAACGTACTTATACCGAGCACTATTATTATTATCGACCAAAAAACTGCGCAAAATCAAGTTCGATATTAACGTTGTTTGATTTGACATTCAGGCTCTTGCAATGAAGCTTGTATCTTTTAGTAAATAAAGTTTCAATTTTAAATATACGAGTATAGCTCTTCATTCCTTAAAATTCAGCTCCACGAAGCGACGCGTTTATACCCGCGTGAACTGACTCTGATTACTAATAGTAAAGAGGATCTTTATTCTCTAGTCACATGCTGTCCTCGTCATTCGGCTAAGCAGAGAGCGAAATAGCTTGTGATTGAAGGACCTCTAATCTTAAGAAGCGTCTGATTTTTCCGACGATGTTTCTGTAGATGAAGGAACAAAGGAAAGCATCGTAAGAGAACAAAATATATAGGCAGTGTTTTGACAGGTTTGTTGTATGTCGCAAATTGAGTCACGTTGAAAAATTTAATCCCACTCAGTACTCACTTTACATATTGTAAAGAGTATAGAGATTAAATATTTCTTTAGAATTAATTATAAAAATATTCGAATACAGACGCCGAATATTTTCATACGAGGTCGCGTGGCGGAATTCCCTGGCGAGATTTATATGGGGCATCCGGTATCAGGTACGAAGCATGAGGCATGAAGCGTGAGGCATGAATCATGTTCGAATGTGGAATGAGGTATGAAGTATGGGGAATAGGGCATGAAGCATGAGGCAAGAGGTATGAAGCATGGGGAATTGGGTATGCGGAAATAGGCATTGGGAATTAGGCATAAGTCTGGAGAATAGGAAACGAGGCATAGAGAATAGGAAATTTAGCATTGGACATGTGGCATGGGGAATGGGGTATTAGTCCTAGGGAATGGGGCATGGAGAATGAGGCAGGGGAGGCGAGGTTTAATCTGAAATTTCATTAAAACAACTGTGAAGCGTCGCAGCCGGCCGCATAATCGGCGAATCGTGTGTGTTACAAGCTGAGGTTGTACAGGGCTTTATATCATTTAGCTTCTTTTTAACCCCCGACGCAAAAAGAGGGGTTTTATAAGTTTGACATGTCTGTCTGTCTGTCTGTCTGTCTGTGGGTGTGTCTGTCTGTCTGTCTGTGGCATCATAGCTCCCGAACGGATGAAGCGATTTCAATTTAGTTTCTTTTGTATTAAAGGTAACTTACATGCGAGTGTTCTTAGATATGTTTGATGAAAATCGGTTGAGCCGTTTAAAAGTTGTGGGGGGTGAAAGCGGGGAAGAAAAACCGAATGTGCAAATATACTCGAGTGGGGTCTCAAATGAAAGCGCACTGAAAGAGAATATTGATGACTTAATCGAGAGTGTTCGTAGCTTCGTTTGATGAGAAAATTGGAGGTGGGAAAATCAGCCGTTTGAAGATGATCAGCTCTTTTCTAGTTGATGAGGGGATCTGACTAACTTTCCAATGTCCGATCGATTCAAAATTTGGTACTGTGTTACTTCAATGATATTCAAAGAACATTGTAAGGTAACCATGACCTGATTAGCCGTTTGAAGATCATCTTTTCTTTATTAGTTGATGAGGGATCTGACTATCGTCCACTTGTCCTATCGATTCGAAATTTGGTACCATGTTACTTCAATGATGTTGGAAGTATGTATATGGTAAGGTAACCATTATTTATACCTACTTTAAAAAGGATAAAATAAAAGTAAAATTAAAAATTTTAAAAACCCCCCGACACAAAAAATAAATTCTAAAAAATAATAAATAATATTAAAAACCTATTTTAATTATATTATCACATATTATATTATGTAAGTTGAAATAATTTTATTTTCCAATCGTCGTCTCGTCGGGGGACCGCTATGTGAAAAAAACAGGTGTAGTCGCAGAATGAACAAAAGAATTTACTCCGAAAAAAAAAATTTGCTCATACCTAAATGTAATTCGTAATAATTAATTAGCTGTTGTTGTAAAAATACTTTATAAACATTAGCGGTCACCCGACGCGACGAGGCGACGATTGAAAAAAAAAATAGTTCAACTTACATAATATTATATGTGACAATATAATTAAAATAGGTTTTTTAATATTATTTATTATTTTTGGAGTTTATTTTTTGTGTCGGGGGGTTTTTAAAATTTTTTACTTTACTTTTTTAGCTTTTAGCTTCTATTACTTAAAATATGTACAATAATAATAATAACTCTCCGCACCGATTTCGGTGCTGGTGGCCGGTTTCATTGAAACCAGGCCAGTTACGCAGGAGTAATGTTATAGTGCCCAAGTGTGTGCGCAGTACACAAGAGCACTCTCTATCAGTGGCGAAGGCTGGTTCTCCTTCATAGGGAATATAATAGGTAGGAATTTGGATGAGGGTCTTTAAAAGTTAAGCGGTAAGGGAAGCCGATAGGAATGGAGTTGTAGGAACCCGGACGGACGGACGGATAACCGACACGAGTGGCGAGAGACGCAGGTCCGACTTTTTACATGCCCATCCGACGCATGGATCATATTTCTTGTCACATAATCAGGTGATCAGCCTGTATTGTCCTAACCAAACTTGGAAACAACATTTTTTGTTGTTCCAATGTGGGAATCGAACCCACGACCTCCGAGTCGAGAGCCGAGCTCGAACCACTAGACCACGGAGGCTGCATGTGTATGAAGCTCAACATACTTTTTTCGGTTGCTATTTTAATTCAACTTTGTTTTTATTTTGATATGGGTAAGCAAGCAAAGTGGCAATTTTATTCCGAAAAAGTATTCCCGTGGGATACTATATTAACACGGGCGGCGTGGGCGCCGCGGAAAAAAGCTAGTAAATCTGGGGGCACGGCAGTGCACCCGCCAAGTCGAGCGCGAAGCAAATACTGCCGTACCATCCTTTACTGGAACCATTTCGCCGCATTTTCAGGCCCCTATTTGAGAACCTCTGGATAAGACCAGAACGCAGAAATTTTCGTCATCCAGTAAGCTATAATCACCTACTTAAAATCCAAAATTTCAAGTCTGTAGGTCATTTAGTTCCGAAGTTAAACGAAAGCAAAGTTTCGCATTTACGGAGAGCTGAAATTTGGTACACAGTTAGGGTTTAATGACCACATAAAGGGAAAACTATAAAAACTAGGATAATCGATCTGGGGGCACGGCAGTGCTCCCGCCAAGTCGAGCGCGAAGCAAACACTGCCGTACCATTATTTACGGGAACCATTTCGCCGCATTTTCAGGCCTCTATTTGAGAACCTCTGGATAAGACCAGAACGCAGAAATTTTCGTCATCTAGTAAAGTATAATCACATACTTAAAATCCAAAATTTTAATTTATTTTAATTCATATTTTTTAAATGTCTATAGTACGTAACTCAGAGCAAAGCTCGGTTATCTTATAATTTATTAACATTAGTCTGTAGGTAAATGACCTAGTTCCGAAGTTAAACGAAAGCAAAGTTTCGCATTTATGACACTCACCCAGTCACTCACTCATGATCATGAGCTGAAATTTGGTACAGAGGTAGGGTTTAATGGCCACATAAAGGGAAAACTATAAAAACTAGGATAATCGAAGATCTGGAGTACCTGGTGACCCTTATTAGAAAACACAAGAGCCCAACCAAACTATTAGAGATCGACATACTGCCTTTACAAAAAATATTCAACTTGGTGGGCCACTTCATTTGATGTCAAAAATCGAAGGTCTGAAGTATCTGATGAAGAACCCTCAGCTGGACTCAGCTGATTAGAGATATGGTAATGCCCCCTTCTACTATTGGTACATAAAAAAAACGACTGTCATTGCAAAAATCCAGTGAGCTGGGACACATCTTCTAATTTAATCTAGCCCGTAGCGTCCCACTGCTGGGCGAATGCCTCCCCTTCTGCTTTTAATACGCATATAAATAAAATTAAAGGAAAACTCTGGATAAGACTGGACTGGCTTTTATACTTATACTTACAAGATTACAAGAAGAAATAGTCGAACAATTAACTTTATTCTACTCGAACATTACACAAATTAAATAAACAAATTACACTAAAATGTAGTAAAATAAATCAATATTCCTACGTTTCTACAAAAAGAAGTGAAATCCCACCAAAAACATTCTGTAAAAAACTAGCCAAGTCTCGATGGAGCTGCTTGTTTATCTCTAAAAAGTAATGAAATCTAGACAAAGTCGTGCCAAGTCTAAGGATCCTTACTGCAATTTATTTATTTATTATAGTTAATGTTGTGTGACTTGGCCGTTGAAGAGTACACAAGGGTACAAAAGGGGCTCCATGACACCATTGCTCCAATACATGTGTTATACAATCAACAACAGCCTAAAATAAGACACTAACGTCCAATTACCAATACCAGTATGGGCTATTATCTCGCTTAACAAACATAGGTAGTTACAACAGAATCTGATATAACATTACGTGTAAACAAAATTGACTTGTAACGTACATAAAGAATTTTCAACGGCCAAGTCACACAACATTAACTATAATAATAAATAAATCGCAGTAAGGATCCTTAGACTTGGCACGACTTTGTCTAGATTTCATTACTTTTTAGAGATAAACAAGCAGCTCCATCGAGACTTGGCTAGTTTTTTACAGAATGTTTTTGGTGGGATAATAATTACGATCAATTTAATTCTTAAAAGAAAATATTTATGGAAAAAAAAATTGCACCTAATCTTCGATCTTAAAGTTACTTTCCCCACCTTCAATTATTCAGTGCTCAGTGTACCCCCACCTCAATTGTCTGGCTTATACCAACCCAGGTAGTTGAACAAGCAAATTGAATTTCAACTTCTTTAATACCCGACTGTCGTGTTATCAGCCCATAGTCCATACAGCGTTTAAGTGACTTCAACCACAATAGTTATCTTAACTTTTCACATTATATTCCTATTTACTTGTATGGGTTTTATTACTTACTACTTACTACCTTTGGTCCGCGACTCCGCGCAAGTGAATACATTATCCCACGGGATGACTGCACTTTTCCAGAATAAAAATATGTAGCCTATGGTTTATCCAGAGCCTAAACTACATACTGCCATACTAAATTTCATCAACATTCGTTGAGTTATATTTGCGTGAAAGAGTAGCAAACATCCATCAATCTATCCATCCTAACAAAATTTGATGACGAGCATTAATTGCCCGCAGCTTCTCCCGGGTAAATTTAGGTTTTAAACTGACATCCCTTATATCCTTCCTTAGTGGATGCCTACATCATACGAGAAATACGTGTGCCAAATTTCAAATTTCTAGCCTATACGTTGATACATCATCGGTCAATCAACTTAGCTTTTTATAATTTATATGTACTACAAAATATTCGTTAGCCTCAGCCTCTTATAAATACGTTTTGCGTTTTCGATAGCGCAATACAGAGCGCGAACCACCGCGTCGTTTACGTACTATGTCCCTGCATTTTAAATATCTTCGAAAATATACATTTAAATTACATGCCTTAAAGGGCTATATTGATCTATTGTATAAGTATTGAAGGTACTTAATTAGATAAGAATAAAGATTGCTTAAAATCGAACTCAAAATAAAATAAATATTTTGAATTCGAGTTTCATAATTAGGGTTCCGTAATACTTAAGGAACCCTTATAGTTTCGCTCTGTCCGTCTGTCTGTCTGTCTATCTGTCTGTCTGTCTGTCCGCGCCTCTAGCTCCTGTAATTATGAATATAAATTGATGAAATTTGGTGCAGTTATAGATTGTGTATAGATCACGGTTTCGGGATCATAAAAAAAAATAATTTTATATTTTAGGGGTGGCTCTGCATACATGTGAAGTGGGGATGAAAAATATTTTTTTACTGTACTCCATCGTGTGGGGTATCGTAGAATAGGTCTTTTAAAATAAAAGCAAGGTTTCATACGTTACTTTTTTATAAAGTTGACCATTTTCGAGTAATCGGCCTCCAAAGTAGTTTGTAAGTTGGTCCCCCCCCCCCCTAGCATTTTTAAACTATAGGAGATAGAAACTTGCAAATTTCTATGCTAATAAACCATGCTAAAAACTCTTTAGGAAAACTATTTTGAACGAAATCGCATCATAATTTCTATTTCTAGAGCAATTATAGAAAAACAAATTAACATAAAGCAAATCAGAACAATTATACATAATGTGAAATGATTATTTAAAATAATGTTTCAAAATTAGTTGCATAATTAAAAAAAAACTGAAATTAATAATTAATAAAAAAAAACTTAAGTTAATTATAACCAAAACACGCTGTCGGGTTTGAACCTACATTCAAGGACAAACATTGTGATTAACTGAGCTACAATGATTATATTAATTGCTGCGAATTTATGTTTCTTTACCAGAATTAGAGCTAAGTTTTGAAACACGTAAAATTTTAATTAATAATTAATTTTACGAATATGTGCCTCTTTTACCAATTAATACAATCATTTAATAACACTGAAAACACGTTAATATGTGTTATTAATTACCATAGTATTATTGTTTTTTATTATAATTTAATACTTACCTACCTTTAATATTTTATGCTTCAATTTGCTAGTAACTTTACGAAAACTATATGGCGCTAGTCTCCTGTTTAAATCGTGGATTGTTTTTGAAAAATAATACTAGATGTCGCTGTGTTATTGGATTTAAATTCTGTATCACGCTATTGAAAACCTCGCTAATATGTATAAGTATCTGGTTGTATCTTACATTACATTGAGGTAGACGACGTCGTACCTTAGTAGACTAAGATGTGCTCAAATGTTAAGTGATTAGCGAATATTAAAAATTATAAAAAATATCATCGAATTTCGAAATCGAATAAAAATTTATCTTAAAGAACATCTGGATTAACTATTCACTAGGTATATATTTTGATTAATTATTAATCAACATTCAACATAATAAACTATAAAGAAATAATACATATTACTTAATATTATTATTATTAATTTATCATACGTTTATTCTATAGTGTAGTATAGTGTATAGTAAACTTAATAGTTTACGGAACCCTCCTTAGACATGTCCTGACATGCTCTTGGTTAGGTTATTTTTGAACTAAATATTGTTGCAAATAATGCAATGTCCTGTCCTTTAATGTAAAAATCTATTCCTAACATACGATGCTTAACTAGGTAGGTATTTATAAAACAAGTCGCTACTTTTCGAGTTTTCTAAACACAAACACACGAAAATAGAATTAAATACAAAGTTTTTTCAGTTCCACTGAGAAATAAAAAAAACCCTTCTTAAATCAAATTTGCATCGAACTCGAGGAAGCGCAAAGTCGAAATCAAAGAAAAAACTAATCCCAATCACAATGAATTCAGTTGACTTGGACCCAGTTTTTACTTTCTATTTGAAATCTTTGCCAAAGAAATAAAAGGAAAGCCGTATTTAATATATTATAGCTTTATTTTTAACTAGCTTTTGCCCACGACTGCGCGCAAAAACAGAATCCTACAAGAACACGTTGTAACTTTTTAGGATAAAAACATGGGTCACCTATGTGTCCACTTGTCCAGAACCTCAATTCTCTTATATTGTATTGTAAGTGAAGCGACAAGTTATCATAAGCTGATTTTATTCAGTTTGGACCAATCAGAGCGTGTTTCACGTTTACGGGAATACCGTTTGACACTTTTAGCGTATCGGGACTTGATTGTAATTGTATTAATGCAGGTTTTACTAAGCAGAATTGACCCGAGCTCAAACTACTACCATACCAAATTTCATCAAAATCCGTTTAGTAGTCTTTTATGCCTCAGCCCAGGATGTCCCGAATCTCCCCCCGATGGTTGCACGCCTTGTCGTGGCGGTGGGGCTTAGTAACCGTGGATTGGACATCCACGGTGAAGCGAAGAGGCAACCAGGGCCGGCTTGTTTGCCGCCGGCTGGCCCGGGGAGGGCGTTCCCAGCGGGCTGGAGGAGTCCGCTGCGGACGCGCTAGGAGGTGGGACCGCAGAAGAAGAGTGCCGGTATTACGGTGCGCCGTACTCCCTATCTTTTGCAGCCGTGGAGGGATCGCAGGGGGAGAAGCGTGGTGGTTTTGTGCCACTCTCCCTACCCCCCTGCGAGCTGGCGGGGCCGTTCCGTACGGTTAACGGCATTGGTGGGGCCGCAGAGGAAGAGGCAAGTTGGTATTACGGTGCGCCGCTTACCCTATCCTCTGCGGCCGAGGTGTGGTCGGTGGCAGAACCATAGCTCAGATCTGCCACCGGGTACCGGTTATGGTGGCTGGTATCCGTGGCCTCCTAGTGGCAGTCTCGGGGGGAGTCTGCTACAGTACTGGTGGAGGCCGAGGAGGGTGGCGCACCCTACCATCTGGTGCGCCTGGGGCCTTCGGGCCGTGGATGGAGCCGCATGTGTGCGGCTGCCGCCGGCGGGGTCGCGGATGTGTTTACCGTTCCCGTGGCCCCGTCACAGGGCGGCGTGGAGGAAGGTGGGGGGTGGTTTTTAGTGGGTATACCGTGGGTCTCATTAGCCTATACGGGAGTCCCAAGTCACTCGGGTGCCCCCTGCGCCTGGGTGGTATGCGTAATGCATTTTCCCCCCCGGAAACAAAAAAAAAAGGATGTCCCGAATCTCTTGGGGATTCTTCTTATGTTGCAGTGGAGATATAAATGATACAATCTATAGCGTTCCAATAGGCTTCTTTATTCATACACGTGCGATAGATATCTACACTAATATTATAAAGAGGAAAACTTTGTTTGTATGTTTGTTTGTTTGTTTGGTTGTAATGAATAGGCTCAAAAAGTACTGGACCGATTTCAAAAATTCTTTCACCATTCGAAAGCTACATTATCCACGAGTAACATAGGCTAAATTTTATTTTGGAAAAAAATAGGGTTCCGTAGGATATTTGGGGTTTTCGGACACAAGGTGTAAAAAATCAACCAGAAAAGTTACTTACTTTGCGTACGCTGCCTAAACTATAAAAGATAGAACCATAAAATGTTCTAATTAATTGTAGATCTTATAAATATCTACAAAAAAGTCCGCGACACACTATACCTATCTACGTCGAGTGAGGCACAACAACATTTTTTTTATTTAGAAATCATAATTTTTTTTGGACTACATTTAAACGCGTTTATTTTACTCATGCTATTAATCCTTATCAAAATAAATTATTTTATCACTAAGTACAGTTTATGTAGATAATATTTGGTCTTTGAATGATTAAAATTGGACGTTTTGTTTTGAAGTTATGGCGAAATTAAAATATTACGATTTCTGCTCCACGGCCCGTTGCGAAGTAGGCGTCACCAAGGCTGGGGTGTGCGTCCTCCCGCAGTTTAGATCTATGAGGTAGGATTAGTATCAGTATTGTATACCCATAGATTATACAGATATATACATTGTACCCGTGCGAAGCCGGGGCGGGTCGCTAGTACTTAATACAAAACTCATATAATATAACAGAGCAATCTACAAATACATGTCTACGCTGCACTGTACATAGCCTTTCGGCTAACTTAAGCTTCAAAGTGACATTAGAGGTTTTGACATGGACATAACATATTCTTAAATAAATATAATGTTATGCAACAAGTAGTTTTTGCGTGAAAGAGTTACAAACATCTATCTTCATAAACTTTCACATTTATATATTAGTATGTATGCTTTCCAGACAAGCATGTAATTGTAAAGTCCATAGGTCATGTATGGTATTTTACTATATTCACGTTAATAATAAATAATAACTCCCCACGCCGATATTGGTGACGGTGGCCGATTTCATTGAAACTAGGCCAGATATTCAGGAATAATTTTATAGTGCCCAAGTGTGTGCACAGTACACAAATGCAATCTCTGTTCCTTTACCCTCGTAAGTCGTAACCCAGTGGGACGGATAACCGACACGACTGCCGAGACATCAGGCGCAGGTCCGACTTTTGACACGCGCATATCATCTTTCTTGTCAGACAATCAGGTGATCAGCCTGCATTGTCCTAACCAAATTTCGAAACAAGCTTAACTTAATATTTTTTTTATTGTTAACCAAATGTCTAGTAAGGTAAGCGAACCTAAGATACGATAATTATTATACCTTAAACAGAAGATGTAATAAAAAATGTAACCCACCTTTTCCTCAGCATTCTCTTGTACTATTTTAGTATTTATTATAATATTTCCCTACGCGTACGCCGTACAATGATATGGGTAACAAGGAATTTACTTTTCGAGTTGTTCAATTTGTTAAAGTATTTTTACTTAAGCCCACACGCACCGTTAACATGCGAAACGCGGCCACCCCCTAGACTATACGCATACTCTAGGGAGTGGTCGCGAATTACGTATGTGAACAGTGCGGCGTGAATATTTAATCAAACAAATATTTAATACGGTACTGTAGTGTGTAGTGTGTACATACATACAAAAATACCCTTTGATTAGGGAAAAATATATATTTTTAAATATTTATTAAATGCGCATGTTTGTGAGGATGTGTAGTTTATGTGTGTTTGTTACTCTTTCATGTACAAACCATTGATATCCTAGACGTTTATAACAATACTTTTATCCTAAATAATTGTACGGTTTCTTGGAGCTTAAGGGTCAGTTCAACATGCGACAACATGCGATGTCGATTTTCTTAAAATATATTTTTAAAATAGAACTTTATTCACACACAAAAATATACTCGTTTCATGTTGTTTACTTACAAATTCCTTGCGTTTCATACGACAATTCATCTGTCATACATAGCACAAGCGCAATGCATCGCGGTGCAACTTGACATTTAAACTAGGGCTGTAACGGAACTCCGCCTCCGCCTCCGTTACTGCGGAGCCTCCGCAAAAAATTTCACCTCCGCCTCCGCATCTGCCTCCGCAAAATTGATGCGGAGTTTTAACGGAGATTAGATATTTTAGATTTCGTGATAATACATACTACATACATAATATATTATTACAACCAAAATACTGTACTAGAGAGAAAAGAACCAAAGTGACGAGCGTCAAAGCGTAACAAGTTAAAGTTGAGCTAGTTAACAATGAACTAACTTTTAACGAATACGAGTAGTATTCAATAGTTAAATTGGCCACTAGCGAGTATCGAGATACTATTGGTTTATGTATAGTTACGACAGATGTGAACCCCAAATTTATGTGATTATTTCTGTTAAATTCTTTTGAGGGTCTTCAAAAGGTACGTGGTAAGTGAAGGCGATATGATTGGAGTTATAGTAACTCCACGCCACTGATTCTCGAAGAAGGTTCTAGAAAAAAGAAGTAACGAACTTCTTATACCTCACTATGTTTGTAAGAGCAACGAATCAAGTCGTATTGCGTACGTATCAGATTAAGGTAGAACCCTAATTTAAGGGATTGATTCTAGAATGGTTGCCTATTCTAAAGGTCAACCTAAAAAACAATGTACTACAAATAAATTATTGTCAGGTTAGGATACCGACATAATATTTTATTAATTAATAGGTACCATTCAGAGCAAAATAAGTCTTATTGTAAGGTAGCAAGGTCGATATATCGTCGTTATGAGAAAGAACATTTCTTTTCTTCCCGAGCATGAGCTCACAAAATGGCCTCTTTTGACAGCTAAAGTAGAAACGTTTTCTTAATTTCATGTCAAAAAGTCTTACAATAATGTCAACTACTCCACATCATGGATGGTCATCATGGTCAAATAGTTTCTTTACGTTGAGTCATATACTTGTAATTTTATAATTTTTGACAGAAAATTTCCTGGCTGGAATTTTTAAAATATTGCTATTTAGAAATGTTGACTTCTATTGACGACCTTGTTATCATGGATTGAGAAATATTTTGCAACAAACTGTTTTGGATACGTCTATGTTTTGGATAGAATATTTCGTCCTTAAAATTATTTCTATGGATCGCCACGCTAAGCCTGCTGGTATAGAATAGGCAAGCGGACTGTTTTTTTTTTATTGCATAAATGAATAGTACTCTTAAATATGAGTAACTTCTCAGAAGAAACCGTATATCAAAAGTCAATATTTTCAAAGGTACAGCGATTTGTATACAAAATTTCGCTCCGCTCTAGTACCAAAAAAAATTTTTTTTTTTTGCGAAATTGGTAAACAAAACCTACATCATTAGTTTACTCACAAATAACGAATTCGGCAGCCCGGACTCCCAAAAAAAAACAAAAATTATCTTAAAACTTTATTAACTAAACTTATAATTAAATTACAAAACTATATCCGTGATCGATGCTAGATCAGAATAGAATGAACAATATAATTATTACATTAAAATTGCAAAACGCGGTAAAATGCTGGAACAGCAGAATGGTTCCACGAAGCCGGCACGTTGACCAGACACGTGCCGCAGCGTCAGCGATCTCCTTTGGGGTACCGTATGTAATTCCTCCACCCTCAGAGCAGCAACTATTTGAGCACCTTGAGGGAAAATGTTGCTGGTATTCCATGGTTTCCAGAGCTATCAGGAACAGCATATATAGGGTTGTTTCTTGGTTCTTCTTCTGGCGTGGTAGGTTTCTTTCGCCGGTATCGTCGAAGAATATGGACGAGGAAAATTATAACTATACCAGATACAAGTGCATAAAGGGCCAACGTTGTATGGTACAATGAAGAATTTAAGTGGCCAAGACTAACGGGGTTCTGTAGTAGAATTCTATTTTCCAGGTGATGCAGGTTGTCGAGATTCAAAGAATTTAGAGTGATATGTGGGATCTCGTTATTTTCAGCTTCGGTGAAATTATTTCGTATCTCGGTGATCTTCAGCGGCTGTCCCTTGACTTCATCTTCGGTATTGGTTATCTTGAAGGTATCTGTCCGTAGAGAACATTCATGAGGAATTGTTGCTAAGTAGCTGCCAGATAGGGATACATATTCCTGCCGTTCGCATTGGAGTTCGACTTTCGTAGGCTTTGGGAAGACGATAGTATAGTGTCTATCATCTAGTTGTTCCATAGCTTGTCTAGTGATGGAGACTTCAGTGGGGCTGCATGACTTGTCTAAAGATTGATGGATGATGATCCTCTGGATGCAATCTTCTTGTTCTCGTGGCTGGTAATAATTCGTGCTTTCTTCACAGAGAAGGTATTCGCCAATCTTTGGGCATTCGGTTTGCAAGTACATGAAAAATTTCCCATTGGTTGCTATGAAAGGATGCATAGGTATAAAGGTCTGCTGGAATTTATTGGGAACAATGGAAAGCCTAAATAAGTCGTAGCTATCTTTAGATATAATAGGAAATCTAAAAATTATAACAATTCTCTTACCTATAAAATAACTACCTGGTTTTATAAGATTATAATATTCTCTTAAATCAATATCTAAGATTTCATTATTACTATATATCTCTCTAAGTCTACTAATCATATATTCTAAGTTATCTATGCTTATCATACTATGGTGCGTGCTCGATGCACGTATAAATCCTAAAATATTCTCTATTCTAATTAATTCTAAGTATAAATCATCCGTATTTTCGGTGATAATAGCTAATAATTGGGCGAATTTAGCGAACTTAGCTTCAAAAAGATAATATTCATCTACAACTAATTTTAATGTCTCATTAATTTTAATTTGGTTTTCTGCTAAATTAGTAATAAGTTGCGAATATTGACTCATCCAATCTTTATTAACACTTATATGATCATTTAATTCAGAAACTAATTTATTTTCATTTGCTTCTAATAATTCTATAGCTTTATTAAATCTTTCAGCATCTGCATGATCCAAATTACCTGTAAGACCTTTAATTAATGATCCTAGACCATTAATAAGTCCTCTTTTTACTCTAGAAGGTTCTAAAGTTTTTAATTGAGAATCTATTTTTGACAACTTAGTATAAAGATAATCAATTTGAATTTCATAGATAGGCAAAGTAGTATTATCAAGTTTGGTTTTAAAATAATCTAACTGTTCACTTATGGAATTAATACGATTTTCTAATTCTGAAAGTTCTAAATATTGTATAAAAGTATGATAGTGGGATATTATCTTGGCTTGACCAAGTTTAAAGGGTAGAAGTCCAGGTCCATTGTCAAGAGTCTCAAGTTTTATCTCCGCTGCCTGCGTCATTGTCATTATCAGTATTAGTCGGTACCTGTAACAATTTGGATGACTTAGGTACTCGTTTCAGGCGACATTTAGCAACAGGTCCTTTTTTCTTTGAAGTGTAAATGTGTATGGGAAGGTCTGCAAGGACTGTGTCGTGAGTGTATCGTGGTGCTAACTTCTGTCTACTAGCTAAGGGGTTCTTAATAAAAACTTGCTGGTCGGGTACATATTCAGTTTCTGGCTCACGATTTTTATTTCTATTAGTCATTAAATTTGTACGGTCAATAGTTGTGGCTTCACTAATCATTTCGTATACTGTCTTCATCTGATCTCTATGGGTTATAATATACTGTTGCATGAGGTGTTCAGCTAAATTAAGATCTAAAGGGTCTCTAGGGTCAAAGTGACCTCTAATGATATCGTGTGGTCTACATTTGGTGAAACTATGAACTGAACTGTTGTAATCTAGGATTGCATAAGGCATTTGATTTACTGTAGGTTCATCTTTATTTTTCAGGCGAAGAATACGAAGGTGTTCTAGTAAAGTGGAATGGAATCTTTCAATAATTCCGTTATCATTAGGTGAGTGAGCTAGTGTTCTATGATGATTAATTTTATGTAATCTAACAAATTCTGCAAAGAGTTGATTAGTGAACTCAGTCCCGTTATCTGTCACTATACTGGCTATATGGCTTGGCCGTACTTGGAGAAAGAATCTACAAAGGTAAGATATTTTTCAGCCTGTGCTGTGAATAGGTCCATATGTACTATCTCAAAGGGCTTCGTTGCAGGTGGTACTATGTTAAACTGTGGTCTAATTGGATTTCTGTCATATTTAGACTGTCCGCAAATTGTACATTCATTTATGTATTTTGTAATTTCTTCCCTCATTTTAGGCCAGTAATAACGACGTGACAAAGCTAAATAGCATTCGCTGATGCCTCTATGGTTAGTTTTGCCTTCATGATAGTGTTTAATTATTTCTTGCTGCCGTAGATACTCCTTAACATCTTCTAGCTCGGTTTTTGCTAAAACCAGATGCATAGAATTACATTTAAAGCTATTTTGCAAAATTGGAATAATAGAATACATACCTAATGGTGGAGTTATTTTAATGGCAGTCTTTATTTTAGGATTTACGTATTCTTTTACTGCATTTATGACGTCCTGTTCTAATGAAGATTCTGAAACTTGTATGTGTGTGCGTGTGTGGGTATCAAAAGGTTTAGTTACTGTCGGTCTTCTTTTAATGTCACCTACTATAGTCAAACAAAGCTGTCTATGGAATTTATTTAGGGGTTCATCTGTAATGGGTATTTCAAGGATGGGATTTTCAGCGGATGTATGTGCTGTTATAGTAGTAGATCCTGATGGTTCAGGTCTTACTGAAACATCTATACCACATTCTTTAAGAAGTGATTCTATTTCCTCATTATTAATTTGCAAACGGGATAAACCGTCGGCGTTAGTATTATACTTTCCTTTTTTATAAATTACTGTATAGTCAAATTCACTCAGTTTCAGTCGCCATCGTGTCAGTCTCGAGTTCGGTTCTTTCAGGTTCATAATCCACTGAAGTGGTTTATGGTCGGTTATAATTTTGAATTTTCTACCAAACAAATAGGGTCTAAAATACTTAGTTGCCCATACTATTGCCAAAAGTTCTTTTTCGATTGTACTGTAATTTAGTTCACTGTCACTTAATGTTCTAGAAGCATAGCAGATCGGTTTGTCAGAGCCTACTGTACCTTGTGAGAGTACTGCTCCTAAAGCTACGTTGGAGGCGTCTGTTGTCAGAATAAGTTCTTTATTGAAGTCGGGATATTGTAAAATAGGGTCGTTAGTTAGTAAGGTTTTGCATTTCTCAAAACATTTAATATATTCAGAATCTAAAGTTATTTTGTTAGTCTTTTTTAAACATTTAGTCATTGGTTTCGTCAGTCGAGCAAAGTTAGGTATGAACTTCCTATAATAGCCTAATAGTCCTAAAAATTGTTTAATTTCTTTTGTCGTTTTAGGTAAAGGGTAATTTTCTATGGCTCTAATTTTATCGGGGTTCGGTTTAATACCTTCATTACTGATTATGTGACCTAGGTAAGCTGTTTCAAGTTTCAAAAATTCTGATTTGTCCATCTGGATCTTGAAATTGGATTCTCTTAATCTGCTAAATACCTTTTCTAAATTAATCATATGCTCTTGCAAAGATGTACTAAAAACTATGATGTCATCAAGATATACTAGACATATCTCATTTTGTAAACCTCTAAGGATGTTATCCATTACACGTTGAAATGTCGATGGTGAGTTCTTAAGTCCCATCGGCATACGTAGAAATTCAAAGTGACCATATTCTACGTTAAATGCGGTCTTTGGTATGTCTTCAGGATTCATCTCGACTTGATAAAAGCCAGATGCTAGGTCAAGGGTCGTGAAATGCTGACACCTACCTAATTTGTCTAAAACGTCGGTGATGTTGGGAATTGGGTATTTGTCGTCAATGGTCTTGTCATTTAACTTTCTAAAGTCTACTACAAGTCGCCATTTTTGTCTACCAGAAGCGTCAGCTTTCTTTGGGACTACCCAAATGGGTGAGCTCCAAGCAGAGTCAGAAGGTCGTATAATACCTTGTTCGAGCATTTTAGTAATTTGTTCTCTAACTTCCTGACGGTGTACAAAAGGATATCGATAACTTTTGGTGTAAACGGGATTTTCATCATGAGTCCTAATGCTATGTTTAATTTTGTTAGTGAAAGTTAATGGTTCGCCTTCAATATAAAATATGTCAACGTAGCGTTTACAAAGGGTTTCTAAATTTGCTCGTTCTTCAGTATTTAAATGGTCAGTTCTAAGTCTGTCTAAAACCTGTTTTACTCTGTCTGAGTCGGGTTCAGTATGAGAACTTTCAAAGTTAAATAAGTCGAGTTGTATAGGTCTGTCACATGAAATTACAGTGTCTTCGTTTGTCATATTTTCAACTTCTACTATACCAGTCTGGTCAGTCACAGTAGTAATACATTCATGAATAATGCAATTAGCTATTAATTGTTCCGGTATGAATACGTCACCATCGTCATGATGAATCGGTATACTAACTAAACAAGATGATTTTGCTGGTATTATTTGATCTGTATTACGTCTTCTACACTGATAACGTAATAATGGAATTTTTGCACTTTCGGTAATTAATATATTGTCTTTAAGATCAATTCTACAGTTTTCTAACAAATCTAATCCTATTAAACCATCAAAGTGATTATGAAATTTATAGATGAATAGCTTTATACTTTTGGTATCATTAAATTCAGAAAAACTAGGAATTAATATTGAATGTTCATGAATGCTTGTTACTCTAGAATTAGTTACTTCAAATGGATCGTACATTTTTGGAATATTACTGAAATATTTATGTACTGCTTCAGGGCTTATGAATGATTGATTTGCTCCTGTATCAATGAGAAGTTTCAAGGGTGGATTATCAATTTTAATATAGGGTAATTCTTTCTTCGACTGTAGATTTAGTTCTATTCTGGTGCGGATTTTCTGTGGCTCTGTTGAAAATCCTGACTTTTCCTACCGTTGGGGTTTCTTGGTTGAATAGTTTTACTACTACTAGTACTAGGCATATTACTATCATAGTGGGTATCCTTTATTGGTGGTAAGTCTTGTTGTTCATAGTACTGATTATTATCACAGTCATAATTCACGTAATAGTCATTATAGTCATAGTCTGTATTGCAGTAATTATAGTCAGCATAATTATAGTCATCATTACCGTATTCATAATCATCATTATAATCATAGAATTCATTAAAATTAACTTCTCTAGACTTAAAGTAATTAGATGGAGGAGGATTGCCAAATTTTTGCCAATCATGACCGGGAATTCTAGGTGGTAAAGGTTTTGTCACAAAGTGACTCACGCCACTCATAGGCTTAGGGCCAGAATTATTCTGTGGAGGATTCCTGTTAGGTATCCTAAAACCACTATTATAATTAGGCAACGGTGCTCGGAACATTTGCTGAGTACGCGTTGGTTGCATAGGTATGCGCTGATAATTATTAAATTGGGGATTAAAATTAGGTTTTTGCCAGCTAGGTTCGGGTAAAAATTTAGGAAAATTAAAGTTATTATTCATAGGAGGAAATTTAGGTTGTGTAAATTGTTGGTGTGAGTTGTGTGGTGTTGATGATGATGATGGTTTTCTCTGATCTGTTGCTAAATTATTTCGCTGCTGCAAATACATGACATTAAGTTCATCTTGGACAAATTCCAAAGCCTTCTCAATAGTTTCAGGTCTCATACACCTTATACGGGACCCGAGAGGATCTTTTAAGCCTCTTACAAATGCTTGTAATGTTAATTTACGGTATAAAATTCTCTTAGCTTCCACGGTTGTATCTAATGTCTCGTGCAACGATACATAGGACATTATAGTGCTAAAAAGGTTTTGGTATTTGTCATAAAATTCTTGCGGTGTCTCATTACATTGTGTCGCTAATGCTTAGTCATTGTAAAGAGCGGTCTCGTCCCTTTGGTCTGAAAAATTATTAATCAAAGTATTCCTAATCCCTATGCAGTTTTCAGGAATGCCGTTTGAATTTATTGTGCGAGCTGCTGGACCGGTAATTTTGTTTAAGATGCCATTAATTACACATAAATTTGATAATTCGTAGCCTGGCTCGTCTTTCACGCATTGAATTACTATCTGATCACAAATTCTAATAAATCTAGGAAGAATATGTGGGTTCCCGTCAAATTCAGGAACTGGGCGGAGAGCCTTATATACTGTATCACAGTGGCGAAGGCTGCTTCTCCTTCATAGGGAAGCCGGAGCCTGTATAATAGGTAGGGATTTCTATGAAGGTTTGCAAAAGGTAAGTGACAAGGGAAGCCGATAGGAATGGAGTTGTAGCAACCCTTCGCCACTGCTGTATCAGGATCCATTTTATATTCTAAATTACTTAAATTTAAATTTAATCTACTGTTTAAACTTTGAGGGCAATTCGAGCTCTCAGGAAAATTATTTAAATCAATATTTAATAAATTTGAATTATTTAAATCTTTATTGACGATTCGAGTCTACTAAACTATCCCTACGAATTTTAAGCCTGGAGGACGCAGGACTATTTTTCATAGGACGGAAAATTGTGACGAGGAGAAAGCAACACTGATGGAAAAATAAATCAATGTACTCACATAACTCGTCGACTTCCCTGGTTTTCTTTGAGTACGCCCCGGCTGCTTCCAAGTGATGTTCGATGTTTCGGTGAACGCTTGAGAGCGACAGCTAGAACGACCGCGCGCGGTGTCGATTCTAGACCCGGAAATCTTCTTTTTAGCGATCGTCGTAGCCCCGAAATTATCCTACCGACTGCGCCAATAACGAATTCGGCAGCCCGGACTCCCAAAAAAAACCAAAAATTATCTTAAAACTTTATTAACTAAACTTATAATTAAATTACAAAACTATATCCGTGATCGATGCTAGATCAGAATAGAATGAACAATATAATTATTACATTAAAATTGCAAAACGCGGTAAAATGCTGGAACAGCAGAATGGTTCCACGAAGCCGGCACGTTGACCAGACACGTGCCGCAGCATCAGCGATCTCCTTTGGGGTACCGTATGTAATTCACATCATATACAAAAACATTCATTATCGTAAGTATGAACTTAAACGCACAAATATCGGAGATATTTACAAATATATTCCTGCGGCCATATAGGTACTTCGTATACTACTTCATACTACTTCATATACAAGTGACGTCATTTTTAGGTCGACTTTAGTATGGAGCGTTTTTAGGAGGCTCGCGAAATTTTTTATACAAATCGCTGTACCTTTGAAAATATTGACTTTTGATATACGATTTCTTCTGAGAAGTTACTCATATTTAAGAGTACTATTCATTTATGCAATAAAAAAAAATATGTCCGATTGCCAATTCGTCCGCTTAGCTAAATCTGAGGTTGTTCTGATTTCAAGATATCTTCGAATTTAGAACATGACACATTTTTAAATTTATTCATATAGCATGACATGACAGAGTCAATACGTCATCGTTTTAACTTTCAATCTTATTTTAAAAACCGTTCAGTTGATTTTAGCTCAGAGGTGTATGTGACTGAAAATTTTTGCGACCTTTATTTTCAGCTTTATTTTTAGCGCCATAAAGTATGTTTTGAAGTAGCAAGGGATGTCAACGCAGAGCTACATAGGTTTGTAGATTCTCGCCTTTCATCTTGATGAGAAAAATGCGGATCTTTCCAGTTGGAACCGGATTTCAAATATCTAGAGCTTGTGGCTTTCTTTGATGGCGTGATTTGTAAAGGCAAATGAAGTGATCGACTATGAGCTTAGATAAATACATCTTCACAAGGTGAACTGTCTAAGGAGAGAAGATCTTAGTGGTGTTTCTATAGGAAACACTAAGTCCGTTTATCATCTATACCTACATCGACGTTTATGTTACTAGCTGTTGCCTGCGGCTCCGCCCGCGTAAACATAATATCCCTCAGGAACACTGTTTTTTTTCGGGATAAAAAGTAGCCTATGTTTTAATCCAGAGCCTAAAGTCTACCACAAAAAATTTCATCGAAATCCGATCAGTAGTTTTTGCGTGAAAGAGTAGGTAACAAACATCCATCCATCCATCTATCCTCCGAAAATTTCACGTTTATAATATTAGTAGGAGTAGGATAAATGACTGCTGACACAATAACCGCCTCCTTTTTTTGGAAGTCGGTAAAAAGGAATTAAAAATCTTTACAGACAATGATTATTTTTATAAGTTAAAATAGTTTAAAACTATGGAACTTTAAACTTACTCCCAGAGTAACAAAAGTTTTTGAAAAAACTAGTAACATTGCCGAATTATAGCAAAACAAAATACTTTATCTTTGATTTGAATATCCACTAGATGATCCATTTTGTGACTGTGCGCCAGATAAATTAGTTTATCTAGAGTTTATGTAAAATCCTGCCATTAGTGAGCTTAATTTTTTTTTAATTGTTATAACACATTTAAAAATGTCGCTTTGTCTGCCTTTGATATATTAAATTAGTCTAAACTCCAAAGCAAACATTTGAAAACTCAAGATAGGCTACCTATGACGTACATTTGAAAAAAAAATGACAAATCTTCATACAAGAAAAAGTAACGTCATCTTGGTTTTCACCATACTTCAAATGTTAGCCATCTTGTTTTCACCATACTTCAAAATATGTCAAAATGGCACCAAACATCTCAAAAGTGGGGCCATTTAACTGCAAACACTTTTTACTTCAACATGCCTCATCCATGTCCAAGGCAGGGATGTCAGACCGCCACTTGGAAATCCTTGTACCGAGCTGGCTGAAAACTGGTATTGGAGATGGAAAACTGGTACGCCTGCGCTCCGCTCTGGCGCTGCAAACACTGATAGATAAACGTGTCAGAAGTCGCATCCCAGTGAATAAAAATAATATTTTAATTTCGTATACACTACGGCCGCTGTATCTTGACGGGTCTGAACATAGGCTCTGCGAACTTTAGCGCATGTACAACTCGTGAAGGAAACTGTTATTGTATTATTTTTATATACCTATGTACTAATAAAATTTCCCTAATACAGTTGACCAATTAATACAAATAAAATAAATACGAAAACACTTAGAAACAGCTAATGCGCAACCTTCTGCGCGAAGTTCAGACTCGCCAAGATACATTGGTACTCTTAATAGAGGGCAGTAATTGTCGAACGCACGGAAGAAATATCATATTAAACATATATTTCTGATATTATATTGCATTTCGGGTATAAAATGTAAAATATATTGAAAAAAATAGATAAATGATTCATAAAGAAGATTTTTATCGGAAACGAGGGTTTTTGATGGGGGATGTGGTATTTATCTGGCGAACTATATGAACCGTGTGAGCAATTTTACCTTTATTCTTTATCGAATGATATAACAAATTATTAAAATATATATGGAAAAAACGCTGAATAAATATTAATTTTTTTTTCGAACAATATTTGCACTTTCAATGCGGTATCAAAAAAATATTCGAGGGATTTGAACCCGGGACCTCTAGATTGAGAGCGGAGCACCTTACCATTACGCCATCAAGCATATTTCAAATTAACTCATGGAAAATGGTAAGTGTTTATCAAGACTGCTTGCTTAAAAAAGTTTTATATTATGAGGGAAATCTGATTGGATTTTTTTTTACATGCATCTTTGAAATTTGCCGGTTATTCTATATGGTCAGTGTATTTTTGTCGGTCAAGGGCCAATCTTGGTATTTTTGCGTACAAGGACTGAGTAATCTTGGTACATGGTACGTGGAACCAAAACCTAGTATGTGTACCAAGAAGTTGGTACGTCTGACATCCCTGGTCCAAGGTATTAGAAGGCATATAATATTATATTTGTCATTTAACATTGCCTCACAGCATTTTTCATTTCCACAACAAATGTTTTATTTACATTTACGAAAACAACACGTGGAAACAAACAATACATTTAATTGTCATGAATACACAAAAAATGGACGATAAAATTTGTAATAACTTCAGGTGGAAGTGGAACAGAATTTTTGTCAAATATTTACGTTTATGGTAAATATACGTCAGCGTAAAATTGTAAAAACCGTTAGATTGTAATATGACTAGTGAAATTGTAAAATGTCGAAACACTGCGGACCCAAATATTCTGCTTATAACATAGGTATATTTTAAAATTGAACACATTATTTTTCGTCAGATTATAAACATAGAGCAAATAATCTTTCGACATATTTTTACAATCTTGCCAGTTATATTATAATTTAACGGTTTTTACAATTTTACTGTGCCATATCACATATACAATACGTACTTAGCGTCTCCTCTTTTTAATATTACACATCTATGCTTAACGTGGAGTAAAAAAGCGTCACTTTTGTGCCCACAACGTTAAGGGCCCCACACACGGTCCGGTCTGCCTTCAGTTCGGCCTGAACGGATGCAAAATCGTATCATGTGTGGGCTCGAATCCGTTCATGCCGAACTGACGTCAGTTCTAATTGAGACGATCGGCCTCTCGTCTGTGGGGGCCTTAAAGCACACATTCCTTCTGAGATAAACGTTTAGACATACGCGCCACTTGCGACAACGACCGGTGGCCAGCGACAGCCAATTGACAGTTCTTTATGTTAGTTGGGGCAAGAAGGGATCTTTCTTTCTGGGTCAAGTGGAACATACATCATAATATAATATGGTACTGTGAATATTTACCTACTCATGGGTCTTTTAGTACTAACACTCCAATTACTCCTATATTCAAAAATAGGCACTTTGTCATCGACAATTATAAAAATCGGCCGAGTGCGGTCGCGCACGTAGGGTTCCGTACAAAAAAAAACACGTTTGTTGTATACTTAAATATTTACTTTTTTCTGTTTCTATTATTTCTTGATTTAGCGGCACCAAAAATACATAATTCATGAGATACAGCCGAGCCTGGTGACGGACGGACGGAAAACTACATTACTTCAAGTTATCAAATAAAATGAAAAGAGATCTGTTCTGATTTGCCATGTTTTATTATACGTTGTATTGCTCTCCTCGGCGAAGTTAATTTAAATGTACATTGAAACGAAGTGAAATAAAATAAAATAAAGAATAGGAAACGGTTACCATATTTTGTAGCTATATTTACATGTAGTGTACATAGTGCTGGCCCACGCCCCATACATTTCTGAAACATCTCTTTTAACAGCCTCCGTGGTCTAGTGGTTCGAGCATTGGCTCTCGACTCGGAGGTCGTGGGTTCGATTCCCAAAAGGGAACTACAAAAAATGTTGTTTCCAAGTTTGGTTAGGACAATGCAGGCTGATCACCTGATTGTCTGACAAGAAAGATGATCCATGCGTCGGATGGGCATGTAAAAAGTCGGTCCTGCCCCTGATCTCTCGCCAGTCGTGTCGGTCATTGATATAGTTACGAGAGTAAAAGGAAGAGAGAGTGCTCTTGTGTACTGCGCACACACTTGAACACTATAAAATCACTCCTGCGTAACTGGCCTGGTTTCAATGAAACTGGCCACCGTCACCGAGATCGGTGTGGGAGTTATTATATTTAGAAGAATATAGGTGGGAAACCTACATTCTTAAGACGAAGAACGAACTATACCATCATTGTGAAGAATTCAAAACTTTTATCATCTCTATTACATTTATATTGTAAAATCAAGCATCTCAACCCTAAACTAGTCTTTGACTAAAAATACCCTCAATGAAATTACTACATGAATGTGAAACTAGGGTTAAAATTGAGTTATTGATCAAAGGCGAGTCCGATCTTCGAGTGAAACTTGACTGGGGACGAAATAATATTAACACTACGCTAATATTTGATTTAATTGTTAGTGTGTCTTGATTTCAGGGTGCGAAATAGAGTTAAGGGATGGGATGTGTATATCACACTAATAATATAAATGTGAAAGTTTATTTCATGTGTGCGTGTGTGTGTATGTGTGTGTAAAAATAGAATAGGTATGTCTTTCCTGGTAGTCTACTATATATTTGTGCCAAGCTTCATCAAAATTGGTCCAGTAGTTTCTGAGCGTGTGTCTGTATGTGTGTGAAAAATAGAATAGGTATGTCTTTCCTCGTGGTCTACTTATATATTTGTGCCAAGCTTCATCAAAATTGGTCCAGTAGTTTCGGAGCCTATTCAATGTTAACAAACAAATCCCTCTTTTTAATTTTATTATATTACTTGTATTATATTAGTATATATAATAATTTTATTATTTAATCATGGAATTCACTTGGGATCTCAGAATAATCTAGTTTTAGTACATATTCTAAGATCGTCCCCCGAGTCATAGCTGAAGCTGCTTACTTAACCAGCTACGAGTTTCTTAGAATATCAGGTAATTCCATCTTTGGTCAGAGTAGCCGAGATTCTTTACCGCTTATTATAGCATTAGACCACCTCTGTGGCTCAGTGCTTAGCGCGTCGGCGCTCAAGCCGGAGGTCGCAGGTTTAAATCCCGAATAGGGAACAAAAAGTTTTCAATGTTCCTGGGTAATGGACGTGTATTAAATCTGTGTAAGACATAATACAAATCTTGAATTTATTATTTATGGTATACAATTATTATTAAATACTAGAATAAGTTCCTCGCGACTTCATGTGCGCTAAAGGAAATCTCGCTTAAAACGTACATTTTGCCGTAATAAAAAGTAGCCTATGTCCTTTTTTTATATATAAATTTTTAGGCCGCTGCCTCTATGATTATATCGGCGCGGCGCGACGTCGTCGCGTGCAGGCGGGCGCCATAGTCACCGCTTGACAGACATGCACTCCTGTGTGCTGAGTGTGAGTCCCACAAATTTTTTCGATTACTTTACTACCTTGTAAATCGAGTTAGCGCAAATCGAATCGAAAATTAAAAGCTAACGAGTGCGAGTCATTATCCAATCTAACTAATCGAACGCGTTTCTTCGCCGAGAGTACGCTTTATTATTTTTGTTATATTGGTAGCACGACTTCACTGTGAGATTAACCGTCCAAATTGAATGTCATTTTCACTGTATTATTTTGTTATGAAGCTGCTGTCATCAAGATTGTGACGGGTTATATCGAGTGTTATTGTTTGTGACACTGACATAAGTCGCCGAAATTTTGAATTTTATTTGCAAAGCATTTTACACAATTTTACATTTCGTTTATAATAAATTGTATTTAAACTTAAAAATGATGAAAACAAGTTTTTCTCAATTTGATACTATAATAACATTCATGGAACAGTAAGTGTGACAATCGGTAAACAATAATGTCCAATAAACGATCGAAAGATGCACGAACTCTTGCTTCGCGTTTTGCATTAAAATTGCGGTTGTCTTGAGATTGAGCAGCCACAAACATCCTCCACGCGAAAAAAAAGTCCTGCCATAGCAAATTAATTGCTAAAATGTTCTTTTATAAATGCTTTCACCGCAATTCACTACCTAGTCACTGAGAAATTGGAAGTGAGCGCGGGGTGACAACTTTTCGACGTCGTTAACACAAATTTACTATTCGAATGTCAAAATGTGCAACTGGCACTAGCAAGACTTTTGAAACAACCAATCAAAGCGCCGAAACACCCACATTCGAACGTGAGTGTGAGACGACGCTCGATTAGTTAAAATCCACAAAACTCACACTCGCTAATTATGTTTCCTATTTTTGCCACTAGGGGCGTTGTTTCGATACCATACAAATTGTAGTTTACTTTTTCATGTCGAGTAGTGATAAAAACTCGCACTAAGCACACTGATAAGCCGTGACTGCACTTCTGTCCGCCACCTCGCCATTTACCATGAACAAAAGCAGTGGCCTAAAATGCATCTGCTGTTGTTATAAGAATACAATTAAAAATTATAAATTGGTGACAAAATATTGCTCGCTCGCATCGCTCGCCTGTATCTAAAACTGCTCGATTATAAAACAAGTCGACTTTGGACTTAAGACAAACAATATAAAAACATATTTTATAACAAAAATATCTCATTCTAACTCCACAAAACGAATTGTGTACAAAAAACGTTTCATAGCTTAGAAAGGAACTTTTCCAACACAACTTTATATAGAGGAAAGTTTGTGTTATTATTTGTTCAGTACGGGAACAACAAGTAATATTTTACTTTATTATATTAAGCCGCTTTCATATACGACTAAAGTTCTTTTAAATTTAAAGACAGAAAACTTGTTTTACAGAAATCTTTCTTATTTTCCGATTTTTAGGGGTTCCGCATGAAAAGGGTAAAACGTAACCTACCCTAAATTAACCCTAAACCCTAAGACTCCACTGTCCGTCCGTCTTTTTGTGAAAGTTAAACAGTTGAAATTTTCAAAAATGTTGAACTTCTGTTGCCGCTGTGATAATTAAGACTAAAAAACAGAATTAAATATCTAAGTAAATATTTAAGGGGGCTTCCATACAACAAACGTAATTTTTTTGCTTCTTTTTAAAAAATGGTACGGAACCCTTCGTAAGCTAGTTCGACAGCCGGTTGTTTATATCAAGATTAACAGCCTCCGTGGTCTAGTGGTTAGATCTTGGCTCTGGACTCGGAGGTCGTGGATTCGATTCCTGCATTGCAACAACAATAAATGTTTCCAAGTTTGGTTGGAACAATGCAGTCTGATTTACCTAATTGTCTGACAAGAAAGATGATTCATGCGTCGGATGGGCATGTAAAAAGTCGGTCCTGCGCCTGATCTCTCGCCAGTCGTGTCGGTTATCCGTCTCACTGGGTTATGAGAGTAAAAAGGAAGAGAGAGTGCTCTTGAGTACTGCGCACACACTTGAGCACTATCAAATTACTCCTGCGTAACTGGATTGTTATCAATGAAACCGACCACTGAATTCGGTGTGGGGAGTTATTATATCAAGATACTTTGTAAGGCCTTCTTAGTTCTTGTTGAGGTGCAAGTCATCAGTGTAGGAGAATAATCGAGCATTACAATGCGCACCTTGTAATGATCCCGTCCGCTTAGCGCTCAAAGTCGAATTTAGAACGTTACATTACACGCAAATGCTCGTCAGTCAGGGAGGTACTAATTACTATTGTAATATAATGCTCAATCTATAACGTTACATTACATGCGAATGCACCTTTATTTTCTATCTGTATATATGTCACCGTTAAATTGTAAAAACCGTTAGATTTTAATATTACTAGAGATATTGTAAAATGTCGACAGATTGTCAAATAAACATTTCTTCTTACGATTGTACGCATTATTTTTCGTTATAATTGTTATTATGGAAAAGCAAATAAATATGGCACAGTAAAAATAATGCGTACAATTGTAAAAAGAAATGTTTTTTTGACAATCTGTCGACATTTTACAATATCTCTAGTAATATTACAATACAATCTAACGGTTTTTACGGTGACATATACAATACTTTTGTCTATATGTTTAATTTGTGTTGAATAATATACCAGACTTCTCGACTGAAAGATTTTTATGATTTACTAACTAATTTATAGATGCTTATTACTTTCGTGTCATTAGATCCCATAATATTTTTATCCTTAATTAAATAAGCGTCGTCTGACGCCAGCATAACGTCAAAGCTTATACAAATATGAAAGTTAACATACAAATAGGACGAAATAATATTCCGTGTTGACGTATTTTATGATTATGTCCTTTGGAGCTCATTTAATTTTTTCCATGTACGTGCTAAGCTTGTTTAAAATGCGACTTGTTACAAAGGGACTTTTAAATTAGGTACACACTTAATTTTCGCTTTTAGCTATGTGCTATATGGAAATATCCGAAAGGAGGTGCTTAGCAGGCAATTTTTAAGTAAAGTGTGCTATATATTATACCTTTATAATAATAATATCTATAGACGCTTTCACACCACGCCAATCTGGTCCCGTTGTTACGTAGTAACTTTTTAATACGAGCACAGATTGTGCCCGTGGCAAGTTCTTGAAGAACTTGTGTTATAGGTACCAGACAACGAAAATATATTATTTAATACTTTTCATACTATACCAGTGGCGAAGGCTGGTTCTCCTCTCATAGTGAAACATTAGCCTGTATAATACTGTTACGTGTTGGGGTTCGAAGGATTTGGAGAGAAAGACCTGTTGACTCCTTTGAAGATTTTATTCACTAGCACTTAGTCCAACATTAAGCACTAGGTCCAAATACTAAACACTAAGTCCAAACACTAAGCACTAACAGTGTCCCTTAATCGTAGCCAAGTCGCGGGTTTCACTCACGGTATCATTACATCACTAGTATTCACATCGATATCGCCACTTCACTTCGCAGGAAGCTCAAAGTGAACTCCTGATCACTAGTTTTCGCTTGTATCGCCCGTATCGCTTCGAATGAAGCTCAAACTGAACTCCTCTCGCTCGCATTCTTCCGACGTATTTATACCGGTCGATACGTCGAGTCCCAGACGATTCCAGAAGGTTCCCGAGTCGCATGACCGTGTTAGATTTATTCTGAAACGTTTGCACAGTAGCGCCATCTAGTACTGAGTAGGGGGCCCCACGCTGTCCCTGTTCACACCAAGTGGTTTCAGTGGTTGACGCTAGATGGCGCTTTTGTGTGTTCGTAACAATACGTAGGGATTTGGATGAGGGTCTTCAAAAGGTAAGCGGTAAGGGAAGCCGATAGAAATGGAGTTATAGGAACCCCTCGCCACTGTACTATACTTATTTTAAGATTTTTTCTATACACATATTTAATAACATCCATGACCCAGAAATACAGGGTAAATACAGTACTTATTAATCATGAACCTAGTGATTAATAAGAAAATGGATAATACGTACTGAAATACTAACAAAACTTTTACTTAACTTATACTGTAACCGTAGGAAAATTGAATAAAAGGCTTTTTTATTTATTTATTTATTTTTAAAGTACAAATTGTTGCCTGGTGGGATTCGAGCCTGCAATCTCCGACTTGAGCACACGCGCTCACCACTAAGCCATAGACGTCGTCATATAAATAGGCATGTTATGTGCTGTATTATGTTAGGATTGTTATTCTAATAACGTAGGTAAATTAGGATGACGTAGTCGGGGTTAACAGTTTCATAATAGATAACACTATTACAGAACAGGACGCTGAAAGACCGCCATCTTCCTTCTCCTAACGAGGTCAATCGGATTTATACACTGTAGTGATGGGACATTATGTAGGACCACTTTTAATACTACACTCTGTTGAAATCAAATCTATCTATTTATCTATCTAAATAAAAGGCAAAGCTAATTGACAGATATTGTATCAACGCACAGGTCAAACTCAATTTGAAATTTTGCACACGTATTTCTCATATGACGTAGGCATCTACTAAGGAAGGATTTTTCAAAATTAAAAGGGGGTAAAATAGGGGATGAAAGTTTAAAACCTAATTTCAAGCAGGTGAAGCCGCGGGCAATTAATGCTAGTGTAATATAAACGTAAACAAAATACAAAAATCGTCTAAGGACCGAATACGGGGCTAATCAAAATTAAGAAGCCCTCCTATTCACAGGCTGTCGCTGTCTATGCTAGCCGATATGACAAGGACAGCAAATAAGTTGACCGTAAATGAATGTGTTATTTACCGTAACAGTCTAAGGATTTTGTAAACATAAATTGACGTAAGGGGCCATCCATAAATAACGTCACACAAATTTGACGATTTTTTACGCAAACCTATATAAACCTTATCCTTGTCACAGTTGGTCACATTTGTGAGACCGTATTTTAACACTTAGATAATATAATAGATTTTGAAATGTGACGTCACAATATTTAGGACCCCTCCCACCCCCTTGTCACACAATGTCACACTTCGTCGACCCCCTCCCTCCCCCTTAACGTGTGAAGTTATTTATGGATGGCCCCTAAGGATTAAAATACTATTAAATACAAAGATATTTACTTGGGTTTACGACGAATCTCTTTTTAATTACTGAGTGAATTTTTATTCTGTCTGTTTTAAAACTATGGCAGGTTAGAATTTATTCACAAATATTTTTAATTAGCTGATGCCCGCAACTTCGTTTGCGCAGAACTAACGGAAGCGGAATCCTATTTTTTTAAAACAGAACCCTAAAATAAAAGTAGCCTATGTTAGACCTTATAATATCAGCTATCTGCCAGTGAAAGTCCCGTGAAAATCGGTCTAGCCGTTTCAAAGATTAGCCGGAACAAACAGACAGACAGACCGACAGACAGACAGACGGACAGATAAAAATTAAAAAAAAAAAATATATTTTATTGTAAGTACCGAATATTCTTTCAGATTCATTATGTGAAAAGCTGTTAATTTGAAGCTACAAACAGCAGTGGCGAAGGGTTCCTATAACTCCATTCCTATCGGCTTCCCTTGTCACTTACCTTTTGCAAACCTTCATATAAATCCCTACCTATTATACAGGCTCCGGCTTCCCTATGAAGGGGAAGCAGCCTTCGCCACTGACAAACAGACACTTCAATTTTATTTATCTGTATAGATGATTATGATGTCGAAATTATAATCATCACCTCAAAGGGAGATATCCGACCGAGCGGGTGATACGCTCGGTAGCGCGATTCAAGACTGTGCCACCTTCACACCACGTCAATCTGGTCCCGTGGTAAGTTCTCGAAGAACTTGTGTTACGGGTACCAGACAACGGAAATATATTAATCCCCTTACTAATAAACGCTGTATAAGCTTTAAATAGTTATACAGTGTTTTGTTCACGTCACACAAGTGACGTTTTTAATTCGATTGAGGAAGACAAAACACTGTGTAACTATTTATAGCTTATACAGTGTTCATTAGTAAGGGAGTTAGTAGTTTAATACTATATAAGGTTTGGTAAAATCAATTACGGATACTTCGGGCATGTGATCTGCTGCTTAAGTAAAGACATTTATAGAAGAAAAATAATTGTTATACTCGAAAAAAAAATTGTCTTTATTGAGTTTGCGTTTTGCGGAGAGTTGCCCATACATTAGATGATTATTTTAGTTTGAGTATGACAATTATTTCTCTGCCTAAACGTCTTTACTTAATCAGTGGATCACGTGCCTGAAGTATCCGTAATTGATTTTTGGAGACCTTATATACATATTTAATAGTTTTATTATATTATACACATATTTAATACACATCCATGACCCAGGAACACAGAAAAACTTTTTGTTGAGCCCCCGGCTTGAGCACCAACATGCTCAACCACTGAGCCACTGAGGTCGTCGAATACGTTTACCAATTAATTAGTAAACTGTGCGCTGAGTGGTTCGCCACAATATTAAAGAGGAATCTAAAAACATAATATTTTGGTCTTGGTCCAACTAACAACATAAGACACGAACACGATCCATCACTAGGATTTTACGTCTTTTCATTTATGTACTTTTAATTAATTTAAGGACTAAATGCTCTACTGTAGTTATACATTTGCAAGAACGTTAAACGAAAATACTGAAATAAATGCTGCAAAAAGAAGAAAATAAAATTTTCCTTTAAATTTTCCTTTAACTTAATATAACGTCATTACAAAATTAATAATATGATATTTTATATCTCTAAATATATAGGATAGTGTTGTATATGTCACCGTAAAATTGTAAAAACCGATAGATTGTAATATTACTTGAGATATTGTAATACATGTCGACAGATTGTCAAATAAAAGTTTCTTCTTACAATTTACACGTTATTTTGCGTGATATTGTAATATTTACCGTGCCGATTGGTTAAACGGCAAGTGCCCCGCGCCGCCATATTTGTTTTCTTTTTCATAATAATAATTATAACGAAAAATAATGCGTACAATTGTATTGAGAAATTTTTATTTGACAATCTGTCAACATATTATAATATCTCTAGTAATATTACAATCTATCGGTTTTTACAATTTTACGGTGACATATATAAATTCATCCTAAGCAGTGGTTCAGAGATCGTACAATTTAAATAATTTTCTGGAGTATTTTAGTCACGGCCTCAGTCCAACACCGAGATGCGACGCGGCGAACACTTTTTAAGAAAGCGATTCGAAATTGAACTTTATCTAATAATAATAACTCCCCACACCGATTTCGGTGACGGTGGCCGGTTTCATTGACACCAGACCAGTTACGCAGGAGTAATTTTAGAGTGCTCAAGTGTGTACGCAGTACACAAGAGCACTCTCTTCCTTTACTCTCATAATCCAAACGAGACGAGAGATCAGGCGCAGGACCGACTTTTTACATGCCCATTCGACGCATGGATCATCTTTCTTGTCAGAGAAATAGGAAAAAAATACTCGTAACCTTTTTAACTTCCCGCTAAGAAAATCTAAGATTTTTCAAAAATCAGGAAGTTATTGGTTTTACCCCGTTTTGCAAAAATCGAATTCTCATCAGATCTCGACGTTCAAAGTCACAGGAAGCTTCTCTGACTACCCCCACGAGGGTGTCACTATGTCTGTATGTATGTGTGTGTGTGCGTGTGCGCGTGCGCCTCTTATAACTTTTGAACGATTTGACCGATTTTATTGCGGCTAGCGCCATTTGAAAAAGCTTGGCCAAACTTAGATTAGACAGATAGATTTTAAGAAATCTCGAAAAACTGTCAAAAAATATTTTTTTAAAAGTGTTTTTTTTGTAATTACTTTTAAACGGCTTTATCGATCAACCACAAAAACAAATCAGCTCTTAACCTTGAAACTCCACGTCGATTGCCGCTAATCCGGTCAAAATGGGTTGATTCGTTCGAGAGATATCGTGCAGGAAAGAAAATTACTCCGAAATTTTTCATCTAAAAAATTTTTGTTGTGGATTCTTTTAAAGGACATGACAAACTGCATCGATTGCCACCAATCGCGTAAAAATCGGTCGACTCATTCCAATGTTATGACATTTGGAAATTTCAAAAAATAGTGTTTTATTAAACTTTCGAGAAAATTAAAGAAAATTATCAGTGAAAATTTTTAGACGCACTTTTTTATTTTGAGCTAGAAGCTCAAAAATGATGTATTAGATAAAAAAACGCTCGGGAAGTTGCACGGATGGCCTTTAGGTCAACTGTTTTCCTAATTTTTTTCTTTTACAACACTCCAAACGTCTTAAAAATTCCCAGCATTACAATTTTATACCATGTAATTTAAGTAGTGTTTGAAAAGGTTAGACCAACAGTATACTTTACATTAAAATTAATGAGTCCGTGCTTTCTCAGTTTCTAGGTAAAGTCAACTTTTTCGCTCCACTTTTTTAGACCACGGGCAAATTAGGTGAAGTGGCATGTTTTCTTCTTTTTATGAAATGAACCAGGAAATGAGCAGACGGATCGCATGATGGTAAGCGATTACTGCCACCCACGGACACTCGCAACACCAGTGGAGACTTCCCGAACTCCCAACTTCCCAGTCCTTAAAATCCCCAAATCTCGGGCCTCCGGTAACCTCACTCACTCGGCGAAACACAACGCAAGCGTTATATCACGCTGGTTTTCTGTGAGGTCGTGGTATTTATCCGGTCGAACCGGCCCATTCATGCCGAAGCGTGGCTCTCCCACGTACAATGGAGTGGATTTTGATGCCTATTACCAATTCATATTCATAGTTAGTTATGAATAGGATAGTTTATTTTACTGTGATAATAAACTTTGTGATAAATCTTAAGTTCCACATTTTCCACTCATTCTTCGCTCCTATTGGTTGCAGCGTGATGTTATATAGCCTAAAGCCTTCCTCGATAAATGGACTATCCAACACAAAAATAATTATAATCTTCGTGTTTAATGAAATATGAAGATGAAGGAAATCTACATCGAATTTTACAAACTTTAATACACTTATATAATGTTTTCAGCACAAACTACTCGTACCTAAATTACATACAGAACATAATAAAAACCGGCCAAGTGCGAGTCGGACTCGGACACGACGGGCTCCGTAGGTACAAAACGGCAGTAAAACACGTTTGTTGTGTGGGAGCAACACTTTGATATTAGATATTTTGTTCTGTTTCTTAGGATTTTTTGTTACAACAGCATTGAAATACATCATCTTTGAAAATTTCAACTGCTAAGGAATCACGGTTAAGGAAATACAACCTGACAGACGGACGGACGGACAGACAAAGAGTGAATTATTAGTATCTTATATTCTTTTCATCCTTTGGGTACGAAACCCTAAAAATCTAAATATATAAAAGGAAAACCTGACTGACTCATCTATCAACGCACAGCCGACACTACTGAACGGATTTTGCTGAAATTTGGCATACAGATACTTCTAATGACGTAGGCATCCGCTAAGAAAGGATTTTTGAAAATTCGCCGTTAAGGGGTGAAAAAGGGGTTAAAATACTGTATGGAAACCGAACTCCACGCGAATGAAGTCGTGGGCAAAAGCTAGTGTAATACAATAGTATCTGATACTTTGTAAATATTTTAGTATCTGTAGTAATACAGCTGTGTCCTCCCACTGGGAGTCTTACTGCATATGAAATGCTCTGAAACTACCCTATTTACTCTTAAAGTTACGCGTTACCCTTGACTTCGAAATCGAATAGCACTTTTTGAGATAAAAAGAGTATCCGAAGAACTTGTGTTATAGGTAGCAGGCAACAGGAAGTTTATTTAATACTAGCTTTTTCACTCCGCCCGCTTAAATACATTATCCCGCGGAAATACTACTTTTTCGGGATAAAAAATAACCTATGTCCTTTTCCAGGACCCAAAGTATGTCTATACCAAATTTCATAAAAATCGGTTCAGCGATTAAAGCTTGAAGAGGTAACAGACAGACAGAGAGACAAAGGGACAGACAGACACACTTTAGCATTTATAATATTAGTATATAAGTATAGATAGTATTGAAGTATAGATTTTATAATAGTAAATATATTATTATATTTTATTAAAATAAACACATATTTTGGACACATCCATGATACGCCAACGCAGGGGCGTGCGCTCCTTAAAGGCAGAAATGCAGTGCATTACTTACCATTCACAGATATTTTAATAAAACGTTCGTACGTTTTAGATGACTTTAATTAATAGTAAATAAATGAATACATAAAATATAATAACTTAAAAACGCCTAATATTTTATAATAGCACCTATTTGCATGAACATTATGTTTGCCAGGCGTATATTGGTGATGCGACTCATGAGTCATACCTTGTCGTCTCGCAGGAGATTTGTTCGCATGTGTGTAGTAATTTTAGTGTCCGTACACAGTTCGCAAACGCACACACCTATGAATATCCCAAGGCGCGACTCGTCCGCCTCCAGCGGCATGCTATCGACTTCGGCGAAGTTCGGCAGTTGTCGGGTCTCGGAAGTAATCGGGTATATTCGTGGCACGGTGGCCTATAATGCGACTAATTATAATTGACGTAAAATCTTTACTCATGTATGCACATGATGCAATTTTGTTTTAGTAAGGTTTTATTTGTTTAAATATCAGAAATGTGTTTCAATGAAGCCATTTTTTCATGTGAAAACGCATTGTTATTTTTAGTTTGCTATTATATTTAATATTTATAGTTTTCTTAAAAGATTTTTCATTTTAACATTTGAAAGTGTGTACATTTAACAGTTTATTACTGAAGTTCTATAAAAATTGTAGTGATTTGCTTTTTAATTGATTTGATTTTTTAAAAATGTTATTTGAAAATGTTGTGTTGAAAATGTGTGTTTATTAAAAATTAAAAATAATAAGTTCTCACAATTGTCATTCAGTGGAAAGATTCAAATGGTGTCTAAAGGTAGGTGTGTACCCGAGTTACAACAATTAAATCAGCAAAAAGGAAATGTAAGTCGAAAGTTTCATGTTAAAAGTTATGAAGTTCTGTTAGTTCTGTTGGCATGGTTTCCGACTTAGAGATCCGTCGCTTGGCTGTGGCTATGCTAAATATCTATAAAAAAAAGTTTTTGTGACCGACTACTCCGCCGCATACCCAGTGTCATAATCTTGTGCACGCCGCTGCGCCAACGCGATAACCACTGAGCCATAGAGGTTGTGGGGGTCAAAAATTATTTAATATATCTAATTTTTGAAGTAAATACTTCTTTAGCGGCGCTGTGCACTTTTCTTGGGATGGGTAAAAACTGTTAAACTCGCGACAGCTCACGTGTCCTGATCGAAAAAGCGTAAGATACAACTTGCAATCGTTTGCTGTCTTGTTTTACGCGAGCATGAAACTATTTTAGTTCGTATTGACTTTTGACCCCAACCTACCCAACATATTGACCTTTACCCTTGACCTTTGACCCCAACCATCCCAATCACATTAATCAAATCAAAATCAAAAGATGATTGTAATCAATACGCCAACGGTTGATCGTAGATAATAATATGCCATTGCATAGACAATATTTCCTGGCTTAATTTGTACTTTTCAAAAGGCATTAAAAAAATACATGTTTTGCACTCAAACATGGGAACATGGCTCCAACCAACGTGACAAAAGTGCTAAGTTTCACAGTTTCGCGGCACTTAACACACATACAGTCTCATTAGTCCCATCTGCGGGGCAGGTGCGTGCCCAAGTGCGGTTCCCACTTGCTGTAAACAAAGTGTCCTCACACTGACCTGTTTTACTTGTTACCAACAAACTTTTAACTAAAACATACTTTGAAATCAACGAAGTTCTTATTTGAAAGTCATACTAGAATTGTACATGTGTGCTAGTTAATAGTAACAAAGCTTGAGAGCAGCAGAATTTAAACTAAAACTTCTTTACGCACGCCTGATTTTGTCAGTAACCTGGACGTCCAGTCAAGATGCATTCGATGATTTCGACGGCGAACTTTCTATCTACTATCTTTCTTTCTCTCTTAAGAGTCATAGCCAGTACAGATACAACATCGAAATCGTATGCGGCGTCGTGTAGGCAGCGCTGCATACTTATATAATACAGAATAAAATAGACGTATATAATTATTATAGACGAGGCATGTTGAGGCAAAATGCCTCCAGTTAAATGGACTCACTTTTGAGATTTTTGGGGCCATTCTGACATTTGAAGTATGGTGAAAACCAAAATGGCGTAACTTTTTATTGTATGAGTATTTGTTCATAAGCCTATCTTGAGTTTTGAAATATTTTCAACAACATTTTCAAGCATCGTCAAACCTCTACAGAACAGCTAAAATCTAAACTTAACATGAAGCATGTTACAGTAAATCTATGTTGAAATACGTACACGGTTCAAATTAACGTTAAAATTAGTGTTAAATGTTTTCATTAGGTAACCGAGAGAATACCGAGCTGGTAAAATTATTTTGTGTAGCATAATTTAGTACGTTAAGAATTTGCGGTGAGTAGTGCTGTTACCTTATCTGAAATTACCTAAAGTGGTCTTTGTTGATAGTTTAGTGAGGGGAGCTATCGATATGATTGTTATCGAAAAAATATCAAACAAGTAGTAGTAAAAGTACTAAGATTTAAAGTATAACGTAAATCAATGTTATCTTCTTGTTTTTAGGATTCCGTACCCAAAGAGTAAGAACGGGGCCTTATTACTATGACTCCGCTGTCCGTCCATCGGTCTATAACTAGGCTGTATAATATAAGAAACACTGATAGCTAGACAGTTGAAATTTTTACAGATAATAAATTGTATCTATTTCTTTTGCAGTTAAAACAAAAAAAAAAAACTACAAAACGTTAAAACAAAAAATATTGCTGACAGTTTCCAGAAATGCAGTTTTTGACATTTTGTATAAAGAAAAAAAATTTATTATACTATTGTTAATATACGTCTAGATGTTACCCACGACTTCGTGCGCGCTAAAAGAAATCCTGCAAGAACAGTACATTTTACTGCGATCAAAAGTAATCTATATCCTTCTCGTGGTCTATATATCCAAATTTCATCAAAATTGGTCCATTAATTTCGGAGCCTATTCAATGCAAACAAACAAACAAAAAAAAATCTTTATCTTTATTTAATAAACATAAAATGCTTGTTAGTATTTGGGTACACTTTACACAAACTTATGACTTTTATATTCGATATCGATCGTAATCGTAATCGAAATTGAATAGATATCGATAAACAAATTTTCACATCTCTACACATAATTTAGCTACTTTATACCCAAATATCGATCATATTACATGTAGATAGGGACTATGTTTGTTTAACATAGTAATGCGTACTCGTTAAGCGCGCACTTAACTCTAATCCAAGGCTTGAAACCCATATTAATGAAATGGACTTGATAGGTATTATGTACAAACAGAATTTACAATTATTCATAGTAGTTAATACCTACAACTTGGTCAGCATATTGATAGAAAGATCTGCAGAGAACGTCACTTCATTTACTTGAAGACTTAGGACTACAGGAATATTTAAGAAAATTATTAAGAAACACTTTGACTAGTCTAGAATAATTTTGTATGATATTTAAGTTATTTTATCAATAGAAAGTTTACTTTTAAGCAATGATTGAAATGAAACTGCTTTAGGCAAGTTGATGTGAAATTTTAAGGTCACGTGGTTCGCGATATGACAGGAGCGTCATCGTTTTGAATTTTAAAATGATGAATGAAGTTTCTTCTACCACGAGTACTCAGCACATGCACCACAGTGTATAAAATACATAGTATGCTATGTACAGAAGAAAGAATTTTATAGAAAGATCCAAATCGTGGATCGATTTCGAAATGTTGACGTCTGTGGAATAAGTGGAAGCCCCAAACGGAGATCTCCGACCGAGCGCGATGGTATTCGGTCAGGCTGAAGCTGTCATTGAGAGTCGAAACAAACTTGTCTCTCAAATTGAAAATTCATTGGAGAAGGTCTCTGAATGGGGTAGACTTAACTTAGTCCAATTCAACCCCTCTAAGACACAAGTTTGCGGGTTCACCGCTAAAAAGTTGCCAATGGTCGTATGTCCTCGTTTTGAAAGCATACCCATAACTGTCTCCTCCAACATTGGAATACTTGGTGTTAACATATCGAGCGAGGTCCAGTTCCGATATCATCTGGAGGACAAGGCCAAGTTAGCCTCCAAGAAGCTTGGTGTTCTGAACAGGTCAAAGCAGTATTTTAGTCCGGTCCAACGCCTACAACTCTACAAGGCGCAGGTTCGGCCTCACATGGAATACTGTTCTCATCTCTGGGCAGGGGCACCAAAGTACCAGCTTCTCCCTCTGGATCGTATCCAACGTAGGGCCGCTCGAATTGTCGACTGCCATAGTGTTTCAAACAGGCTTGACTCCTTAGAGCTACGTAGAGATGTAGCATCGCTCTGCATCCTCTATCGGTTATATTACGGGGAGTGCTCCGAGGAATTGTTCGTACTTATACCTGCTGCAACTTTTCGCCACCGCTCCATGCGACAAAATAATTATCATCCTCATCACCTTGATGAGTGGCAGTCCTCCACCGTGCGCTTTACCCGAAGCTTTCTGCCGCGCACTGTAAAACTCTGGAATGAACTGTCGCCAGCAGTATTTCCGGACCATTATGACCTGCAAACCTTCAAGAAGGGAGCGTATTCCCTCCTAAAAGGCCGGCAACGCACTTGCAACTTCTCTGATGTTGCGGGTGTCCATGGGCGACGGTAATCGCTTTTCATCAGGTGATCCGTTTGCTCGTTTGCCCCCTAGTTTTATATAAAAAAAAGCTCACTGTAGTGGTTTTCAGATGTTGTATATAATATAGCGCCGATCTTAGAAAACTTCGTTAGCGCGATTCAGGATTGTGGTGTTAATAGGTCCGCCACACGTCAACTGCTCACAATTTTTCCATGCAATCGTGGACACATCGTATGCTTGTAAAATGTAGTAGAGCAATCAAATCGAAAGTTCCTCTGTCTTTAATCTATAGTATAAGACTAGCTGATGCCGCAACTTCGTTTGCAAAGAACTAACGGAAACGGAACCCTAAAATAAAATAGCGCACGTTAGACCCATGGTTAGAGCTTATAACAGCTATCTGCCAATGAAAGTACCATGAAAATAGATCCAGCCGTTTCAGAGATTAGCCGGAATAAACAGACATACAGACAGACAATTTTTTTAAAAAATTATGTTTTATTGTAAGTACCGATAATATTCTTTTTTTTTATTACTCCAAAAGTTACTGTCCGATTTGGTACAAAATAATTTTCCTAAAGAGTTTTTAGCATGATCTATCAGCATGGAAATTTGCAAGTTTCTATCTCCTATTCGCTCCGTGCACGACTTCAACGCCACCTAGCGTTCGCAACTTTGTTGGCTTTGACCGTTCTGGCGTTTTTAAATTTTTGGCGGCATTGTGATAAAATATTAAAACAATAATTTTCCTAAAGAGTATTTAGCATGATCTATCAGCATGGAAATTTGCAAGTTTCTATCTCCTATAGTTTAAAAATGCTAGGGGGGGACGAACTTACAAACTATTTTGGAGGCCGATTACTCGAAAATGGTCAACTTTATAAAAAAGTAACGTATGAAACCTTGCCTTTATTTTAAAAGACCTATTCTACGATACCCCACACGATGGGGTAGAGTGAAAAAATATTTTTCATTCCCACTTCACATGTATGGAGAGCTACCCCTAAAATATAAAATTATTATTTTTTTATGATCCCGAAACCGTGATCTATACACAATCTATAACTATACCAAATTTCATCAATTTATATTCATAATTACAGGAGCTAGAGGCGCGGACAGACAGACAGACAGACAGACGGACAGAGCGAAACTATAAGGGTTCCTTAAGTATTACGGAACCCTAAAAATACTATTGTGTTATTAATGTAAACTTCAAAATTACTGTAATTTGGGTGGACAGTGTTGTAAAATCATTTTTGGTCTTCAAATTAAATGTGGTATGTAAAATCTATTCAAAAGTGTTTTTTATTTTGGTTATATTATCTGGGTTTGCTTACTTCTTTTTTAATTGTAGTTTTACTGTAAAACAAGAAGATAAAGCTACTTTAATGGTTTTATTAAATAATAATTAATTAAATTTAATTAAATTTTAGTAATAAATTAAATATTGTTTTCAGATCAAAATGAGTAAGTATTATTTTAAAGACCGAGTTTGTGAGTATCACTCAATATAAAATTTCAACCACAAACCGTTTGTAAAGGAAAATTGTTGGTATCTGCTGGACATGTCCGAGATGTAGCGGAATTAAGAACAAAACAAGGACAGAGTTCTAGTGATACTTCAAGCCCGCATTATCAGACAAACATCTGTTATTTTGATACATAGATATTTAATATTAAAACTTTGATACCTTAAAAAACGCTTTTAGAATTTTAGAAACTAAAAGATTGCTTCGGCATTGACAGATGACAGAGCCTACATTATTTCTACTTTTTGCCACCATGAGCGCTGCGATCGATTATGATACCCCCACCTAGTACTTCGCACCCAGCGAATAGTTTAAAAATGCTAGGGGGCCGGACCAACTTACAAACTACTTTGGAGGCCGATTACTCGAAAATGGTCAACTTTATAAAAAAAGTAACGTATGAAACCTTGCCTTTATTTTAAAAGACCTATTCTACGATACCCCACACGATGGGGTAGAGTGAAAAAATATTTGTCATCCCCACTTCACATGTATGGAGAGCCACCCCTCAAATATAATATTTTTTTTTATGATCCCGAAACCGTGATCTATATACAATCTATAACTGCACCAAATTTCATCAATTTATATTCATAATTACAGGAGCTAGAGGCGCGGACAGACAGACAGACAGACAGAAAGACAGACAGACGGACAGAGCGAAACTATAAGGGTTCCTTAAGTATTACGGAACCCTAATACAAACAGACACTCCAATTTTATTTATCTGTTTATCTGTATAGAATGTATAGAAAAGATGAGGTTTTATAGAACCCTAGTTGAATCGAGTTTCAGTAGTAGCTCTGTGAACTTTTCTATTTGTCTCCATTTGCTGCAATCGGATCGGATAATTGATAGCGCCGATGGCATCAGGGTAACTATTGCATTTCACTATAGTGCAATAGTTGACAGTGATTTACATAATATAGATGTGACCACTATCATAGAGAAGAAGTCCTACTACTATTATAAAAGTGAAAGTTTGAGGATGGATGGATGGATCGGTGTATGGATAGATGGATGTTTGTTACACTTTCACGCAAAAACTACGGAACGGATTTTGATCAAGTTTGGTATGTTAGTAGTTTAGGCTCTGGATTAAAATATAGGCTACTTTTTATCCCAAAAATGTACAGAATTCTCGTGGGATAATATATTTATGCAGGTGGAGCATGGAGGGAAAAAGCTATATAATATAGCTATATAATAAAAAGCTATATAAAAAAATTGAAACTTACTTACAGGAAACAGCTTCCATAGAACGAATCAAGTCGATCTAAATTTGAAAAAATTAACGTCCTCTTCAACGGCTCGCAATTTTTCCACACAATCGTTGACGCAGCGTATGCTTGTAGTAGTGTAATTAAATTGAAAGATATGTAGCTGTTCGTCTGTTCCTTTTTCTTAAATCTGTGGTATTAGTACAATAGTTCAGGGCAAGGATAAGAAAAGCCCAAAATGTTGATACTCGTTGCTATACACTTATTTTCTACACTAATAATAAAGTGAGGAAAAATTTGTTTCTTTGCATTCTATGTTCTCATTCAATTTTTCAATATGCTCCGAAACTACTGGACCGTTTTTGATTTAACTTGGAACAAATTTCGAGTAGATAACGGGAAGGACATGGGCTACTCTTTATGAATATACGGTTCCTATGGGGTTTTATTTAACGCGTACGAATTGCGCGGGGTTTTTTTCATGCTTGACAAACACGAAAATCTGTTAATTTATTGCGTGAAAAAGTGGTTTTGCGTTAATTTCGTGAAATGTGGTTATTGCGTGAAATGTGGTTATTGTGTGAAGAAGAGGTTATTCCGTAAAAAAAGTTACAAATATAAACTTCACAACCTTATCAGCTTTTAATTAACAAGATTGTGAATTATTCAAAAGTCCTGCATTTCGGCTTACCAGCTACAAATACGAGACGAAAATACTCTACGAAAAGTTTTAAGGTCTTAACTAAAGGAATTATTTCATGCATAAATTTAATTCGCCTTATTCTAAAGAAACCATTAATTTTAATATGTAATCTTGCACGAGAAAGTTTATTAATTTACGAAAACCTAACCGAAGCAGGTAAGCCGCGCGCTTGTTAAAAGTTGCGCTTTCACAAAATCTTGTAACTAAATAAGAATTCTCGCGGGGTTTGGTCGTTTTTTTACGAAATAAAACTAGAAAAGTACCAGACAGATCGCATGATTAAAAGCTATTACCGCTTGTAGACACTTACAACATTATGAGAACACTCCACCCGCTTATGAATTAGATTTCCTGATAGCGCTTTAAGGCTACACTAGTCGGTTTTTCTCCATACAAACGCTGTTGGTGATTTCCTCTAAAGTTAAACATTGTAGACCCAATTTTTAAATTTTTATTACACTTATCTAGGTTAGTATGTGCTTATATTTCTAAAATTTTATCATTTTATCCGCGCGCAGCACTGACTTCGAGCTCTTATGGAAATAGTGTACGACAAATGACTTTAAGATTAAAGTCATTTGTAGTCATTTGTAGCTTTTAGCTAACGTCTAGTAGATCCTAGAGTCTAGACGTTAGCTAAAAGCTTATCAAATAAAATAAAATAAATATGTAAACACGTTAAAGAGGCTTTATAAGATAAATAGTAGGTATTTTATATTAATAATAACTCCCTACCGATCTCGGTGACGGTGGTCGGTTTAATTGAAACTAGGTTTAACCAGTTACGCAGGAGTAATTTTTATAGTGCCCAAGTGTGTGCGCAGTACACAAGAGCACTCTTGTTCCTTTACTGACGAGAGATGAGGCGCAGGTCCGACTTATTACATGCCCATCCGACGCATGGATCATCTCTCTTGTCAGACAATCAGGTGATCAGCCTGCATTGTCCTAACCAAACTTGGAAACAACATTTTTTGTTGTTCCAATTCGAACCCACGACCTCCGAGACGTGAGCCAATGCTCTAACCACTAGACCACGGAGGCTGTATTTTATATTACAAACTTCCCAAACATACATTGAGTTATACATCATACGTAACTTCCGTCGGCATCTAACGCCAATTTCCTGGGGAAGTTCTAATGAATCCTAACTTTACTATCTGTGTACTGTTGTTTCGTTTTAGCTTCCTAATTTTAATAATCACTCTACCATAAATACGTTACAGTTTACACGTGTGGCCTTGTTGTACTGAATATATTTAAGTAAGCTTTGTGTTGACGTTGACACTGACACTGACATTTTGAGGATGTACCAGTTTCAGCCATAAGCCATCAAAAAGGATAATAAAAACGTGTGAATCGAATAGTAACATATTATAATTTAATTATAAATGTTGATGCATTTATAATTAAATTATAAATGCATCAACGCCATTGTGGAAGCTTTTTGAACTGTTGTTTATAGCATACAGCTGGACACTTTTTCAACTTTTCTGCCTTATGAGATAGTTCTCCTTAGCTCTACCCTTCATATTTAAAACTCAAGATAGGATATGACGTACATTTGACAGAACAAATCTTCATCAAGAAAAAGATACGCCATCTTGGTTATCACCATGCTACAAATGTCATCCATCTTGTTTTCACCATACTTCAAATGTCAAAATGGCCCCAAAACTCTCAAAAGTGGCTATTTAATTGGAGACACTTTTTGTCTCAACATGCCTCGTCTATAATATAAACGTCTATGGCTGCCATAGATCATAATCAGCCCGGAAGGTCTTTAGGCCTTCCTGGTAAAGCATCGCCCTGTTGTCAAAATTCGCCCATAATCAATACTTAGATAATATTATAATAAAGAGTAAAGGTTTGTTTGCTTGCATGACCGATTTTTATGAAATTTGGCACAGATATATACGTGACAGATATACATAGTAGACCACGGGGAAGGACATAGGCTACAATAATATGTACATCTTTCTTCTTTCATCGTGAAACAACATATCAATAATTTCAGTTATTGGCAGTACATGGGCGTAGCCAGGGGGGTGGTTTAGGGGGTTCAAACCCCCCCCGAAATGGGCCGGCTGGTATATATAATACAGAGATCTGACCAATATACAGAGGCGTATTTAGAAATTTTGCGCCCCATTAACCCTATCTGAAAGATGATTTTGGAAGTTATTATAGAAAAATAATCAACAGCCTAAATCAGAACTTTCATTACTACCCCCCCCCCCCCCCCCCGTAGTTGTTTTATTTTATTAAACCCTCCCCGAAACTAAAACCTGGCTACGCCCGTGTGGCAGTACGTCTAATTTTTGCTTTGTTCGAAAATTCAAAATGTGGTGTGGTGGGTTCGAATCCCGGTCATAGAAATATTTTTGTAATTCTCTTTAACTTTTTTAAATTTATCAGTTCTCCGAACAAAGCTCGGCTACATAGGTACTGATGTTTAAGCCAGCAATGCACTACCGACAATAGATAATATTGTGATGGCTACCCTGATAATTTTCACACACTACCATACACAAAACATGAAAAATACCTGTAAGTTGTGGCGAACATAAAATTATGTATGTTTATCTCGAACAAAGTGCTAGAGCAACAAAGCGAGGGCGTCTAAAGCGGCTTTCCTTTTAAAACTATCACTCTTGTGGAACATAGTATGTTATCGGGAAAAGTATGAGTAATTTTATGTAAGTGTATGGATTCCACCTTTCGTACGTATTCCACGTTTGAGCGACTTTAAGTTTTTGAAGTAAAAATATTTTAGTATTAGCTTTTGCTTGCGGCTACATCCGTGTAAATAAGGTATCACAAGAGAACTCTGTATTTTTCCGGATAACAATGTAGCATTAAACGTAAGATCTATGTAATGTACATTTTTTTTAAGATTTTACTTCTATCGTTTGTAATTTGCACACCTTTTTGTCCAAGAAGGGTAATGTCTTTCGCGCGTACCTTGTATGATATGTTCGTTTGCAATTAAGTGCACATAATAAATATTATCTTCTATACATATACTTATAAAGAATGTCGTGTTAGTTACACTATTTATAACTCAATAATGGCTGAACCGATTTGACTGAAAATTGGTGGGGTGGTAGCTTAGAACCAGGAGACGGACATTGGGTGTCCGTCTTCTGATTCTAAGTTTTAGCCTGGTTTTTAAACGGTGAGAAATATTGGAAAAGGTGTAGGTTATAGGACTAGGTGTAGGTGTAGGACCAGGACGTAGATTGCATTGTAGGTAAAGTTATTTTTTCATTCCAGTTCATATTTAAGACAGACAACGTGTGTTGGGATATCTAGTTGAAATCACCTACAGAGAAACTGTGTAAGCAGTTTTGTAAGACATTGATTATTTTAAAACTTGTAAATGAATGGTTTTTAATAGATAAATAAATAATATATTTCAAGATAATAATATGGGTACATAAAAGTCTTCTCTTTTTTAAATACGCAAGTATCTAAAAAGTATGAAACAATTTGAACAATCTCTAACGCAACGTTTTAACATTACGAACTTTTATTTAGCCCGAGAGAGCGATGAATTAAGACCCACTTAAATATGTGAGAGGCTCTTTTTGTAATTTCATCCGTTGCGGCGACACCTGCTTGGGTTCATTAAAATTTATAGACGTTTGTAAGATCCGGGACGTGTACTGCTTTCGCCATTTTAGGGTCCCGTAGTACTACAAGGAACCCTTTTAGATTCGCTCTGTCCGTCCGTCTGTCTCTACGTTCACCCTTCTAACTTATGTAATTTTATTATCATCTAGATTTTGCCCGCGACTTCGTGCTCCGCCCGCTTAAATATAAAAAGTAGCCTATGTTTTAACCCAGAGCCTAAACTATGATACAACTATGGTTGGTATGCCAAATTTCATCAAAAACGTTTTTTGCGTGAAGAAGTAACAAACATCCATCCATACATCCTCACAAAATTTCACATGTATAATATTATAGTAGGATATTTATAATAATACAAGAAGAAGAAGTAAAGTAAAAAATTGAGTAAAGAAACGAGAGAAGTATACATTTCTCTAGACCTATGTACAGAGTACAGACACGAACAAGTTTAAAGCAAACTTTCGCTTAGCTCAAATTATTTAGCTTAAATATTACGTAAGTACGAACTTGTGGTAAGAAAGCGCTTAAAATAGAACGTCAAAGCGTAATACGTTTAACGTTGCTCGGTTCTGATATTAACAGAAGATTTAAGTGTATTTTAAATTTATTTACCCGCAAGGTTTTACATGTCTTTAATTATTACTAGCATTTTCCCGCGATTTCGCCTGCGTAACCCACGGGAACACTGTTTTTTTTCGGGATAGAATTCATTTTATCTAATAACTATGAAAGATCTGGTAGGCTGAAGCCTATGTTTTAATCCCGTCTCTAATATCAACCATACCAAATTCAACCATATCAAATTTTATCAAAATCTTTTCAGTAGTTTTTGCGTGAAAGAGTAACAAAACATCCATTCATCCATCCTTCCATCCAATCATCCTCACAAACTTTCACATTTTTTTAAATTTGATCAGCCTTCAGACTACAGCATGTTGGTAGTTTTCTCAGGGTAGTTTTCCATACGATGATTCTTTTGCCTTTTGAGTAGTTCTGGGGACACGGTAGTGCTACCGCCAAGACCAGCCGAGCGAAGCGAAAGGGCACTACCTCGAAGCGTTTCGTCGATTCTCTCGAAGCGTTTCGTCGATTTATTGAACCCTTAGGTATAACTAAGATTTGGATTATACCAGATAAATGAAAATCAGGATATGTTTCTAGTAGCGGACTTATTAAACGTGTAAAGTTAGCTGAGCCACACGTATTTGACGTTGACATACGAAAAATATTTTCGTAACAACTTACAAAAATAAATGAAGTCCTACTTACTAGTAAATTTTAAAATATTTTTTAAAATATAAGACGATACCATATGATTCGAACTGTCAAAAAGTTATCAGATCTCATGTAAAACCAGGCTTCTGACTCTACACGCCCTAACCCTACAATACTAACTTCACAAACTCAACACCATGGTCAAAATATGTGGCTTGGCTGTTTCGTTCCTACAAGAGTAGTATAACAGAAAAACAGTCAGTCAGACAAACAAAATGTGGAAAATTACCTTACGCCCAAGTACCTAAATGTAGCGAAATGGACAGGTTACATATTTTGACTACGGTATAGAGTTTGTGAAGTTAGGCTTCTAGAGTTAGGGGGTCTGCCAGTTCGTCCACGTTCGTGCCCCTGGGCAACGCTTGGGTGCGCCACCCCGTCTTTTGCGGGGTGAGGTACTCACGCGGCTGAAGGCTGGCTCTATCTTTCTTTCTTCTTCTATCTTTCACCACCTTTTTAGTTAACTTTCTTGTTTTTGCTTTAGTTTTATTTGTTTTCTCTATCATTTCACCACCTTTTCTTTCATCTCATACTATCTTTCACTTTTTATTTAACTCTTCCGATAGGTGACCTCACACCTGTAAAAAGGCCGCGACCCGGGGTGTCGGAGTAGAACGTCATGGAGAATCGCAAGTTGAAAAATATTCCCCGGGTGGGTCCCAGCGATGCTGGGGAAACCCACCCTCCCGCTTCGGCGGGAGGCTGCCCCACGTATACGGGGGGGGCACAAACTACGATGAGGGAGGAGGAGGTCGCGAAGGCGACGGAGAGAGCGAGGGACGCGAAAATCCCCACGGGTCCGGGTCCGGCGCACATTACCGCGCCGGAATCGGCCCAACTACCGGACAAGACAAAAAGGGGGGGTGCGAGGGACGAGCCGCGTGTTCACTTGGAACGCATGCCCGGCCTCCGCCCTAAACCCCCTCTATATGATTTGGACAGCGAGGACTGTCCCTCGGACACCAGCAGCGTCATGTCGCTGGACTCCGAGGGGCTGCCCGCACAATACTCGGACAGGACTGCGTGCAAGAGGCGCAACACAGACGAGGAGGACACGGCGCCGTCCACCAGTAAGGGTGTGGCGCCCAAACCCAAACGGGGACGTGGCCGGCCGCCGACGACCGGCCAGTACGTCGGCCTGGCCAAAGCCAAGGCCGACTACAATAGGCAGAAGGCGGAGGCCCTTCGGCTCCAGGCCGAAGAGGAGGTCGCCGCAGTAGCTCGGGAGGCGAGGAAGGCAAGAGACTCTATCCGCTCAAGCCTCTCCCCCACCGGACTCCTCGCTGCTTCTTCAGTTAGAGAAGAAGCGTCGGGGCAGACGGGTGTCGAGCTGGTCAAAGCGGTGCAGACCTCGTTGGACGCCATCGGCATGGTCGCCGCGAAGTCGTCCAACCTGAAAGGTACCTATCAAAGGTACCTAAAGGAGGCACGGATGACTATCACGTCGGCTTTCAACGAGGTGAGATACCGCACCGCAACTGAAGAGGTACAGCTCCTGGAGGGCGAGAACATGCACCTCAAAGCGCAGATGGTGTCATTGCGCCAGGTGCTAGATGAGTTGCGCAAAAAGGTGGCCCATCTTGACAAGGCGAATACAGGCGAGGACATGCGGGAGCTGTTGGCGGAGGTCTCTAGAGCAAACATAGAGACCTTCGGCAACATGCTCAATGCGAGGCTTGCCAGCCTGGAGGAGCGCCTCCCGCCGGAGCCACGAAGGAGGCCTCCGCTCGCAGCGGACAGGGCCCGGGAGGACACAGCCCCGGCACCCACGCCGAGCGTTGAGGCGCCGAAGGAAAAAGAGAGGCCAAAGCCGAAGGCAGCGGCCAAGGAGAGGAGAAGGCCGGCGGAGGGCACGGTGGCGCCTACACAGGCTCCCGCTGCACCTGCGCCCCCCAAACAGAAAAAAAAGGCAAGAGGAAGAAAACATCCCTTGCCGCCCGAGAGGCCGAGCAGGCGAGGGCCTCCACATCCGCCCTGCCTACTACGGACGCCCCGTGGACCACAGCTGGGTCGCGAGGGCGAAACAAGAAGAGGAAGAGTGAAGGGGGCGCTGCCAAAACGACAGCCCCCAGGAAAAGAAATGCGAGGTTGAGGCCTCCTAAGACAGCGGCGATCACCCTCACCCTGGAGGCGGGGGTGCTTGAGGAGGGGAAGACGACATACGCCTCCATCTTAAAAGAGGCGAAGAGTAGAATCAGCCTGGCGGAACTCGGCATAACGAAAGTCGGGTTCCGCCTGGCTGAAACTGGCGCACGGGTCCTCGAACTGTCTGGCGAGGGGGCCCACGAGAAGGCGGATGCCCTAGCCGACAGGATGAGGGCTGTATTAGACTCGGATATGGTGCGAATAGCCCGCCCGGTGAAAAGAGCAGAAGTCCTCGTCACCGGGCTCGACGATTCGATGACGGCCGCCGACATCGTTGAGGCGGCCGCAAGAGATGGCAACTGCCCGGCCGGCAACATCAAGTCGGGCAAGATCGTAACGGGCCCCAGGGGCGCCAGAAGCCTCTGGCTCGGCGTACCCACCGCGGCCGCCATGAAGCTTACCAGCTCTGGGCGGCTGCAGGTCGGCTGGGTCCAGGCGAAAGTAGTGCTGCTGGCCGCGAGGCCAAGGCGGTGCTACCGTTGCCTGGACACCGGCCATGTGGCGGCTAAGTGTTCATGCCTGGTGGACCTCAGCGGAAGATGCTTCCGCTGTGGGAAGCCGGGCCACAAGGTGCCTGAGTGCACGGCCGCACCCAATTGCCTCATTTGCGAGGCGTTGGGGAAGGAGAAGGGTCATTTGTTGGGGAGCAGCAGCTGTGCATCAGCGAAGCCACTCCCCAACACACGGAAAAAGAGAAAGGCTCCGGCATCAACGGCCCGACAAAAGCCGAAGGCCAAAGGCGCAAGGGTGGAACCAGTCGCCCCCGCCATGGAGACGGATGCCTAGACCCGTGGGCGGTGATCGGGGGATCACCGCTCACTTGAAGGGTCCCGAGGAAAGCTCCCCTATGCCTGGGGAGCTCTCGGTGAGGCAGGCGGCGGCGTAAAAGCCGCCGCGATGGTGAGGGCCGGAAGCGGCAAGCGCTGCGGGGTCGTGGACGTAATGTCACACGATTCCCATGGCCCCGCATTAGCGCAGAAGGAGGTATCGTCTTGGCAATATTTTAACATGAATATATTTTTGGTGAGATACACTTGAAAATTTAATATAAACCAAAGAACAAACCTGTACCCACTCAAGAAAATCATGCTAACTACAGGCACACAAAAAAAAAAACAAACACTAACACGTGTATTTTGCTGACCCTAAGGCTCTGCTAAAAAGGATCATATTATCATAAAGTGTCTTTGACTTCAATGGAGGCACTTAGGGACATGCTCCCTAAGGACACCCGTATTTGTATGTACAAACACATCCTATCCTCATCTACACGTTTTGGGAAATTGCCAAACTGATAAGAGTTTCTTGTGGTCTAGATACGTTGTCTAAATGAAGTAAAAAATTACTTCCTTGTTCATTTTAGCCTTTGCTAAGTTAACTATGTTTGTGACTAAACGGAATTATGTTGATCGGATGCTGGGACTATGTTGTCTGGAATTTGAAAGGCCGGAGTAAATTTGGAGCATTGAAAATATAACTCTGGACTAATACAATAGAGTCTCCGTGGTCTAGTGGTTAGAGCATTGGCTCTCGACTCGGAGGTCGTGGGTTCGATTCCCGCAGTGGAAAAAAAAAATGTTGTTTCCAAGTTTGGTTAGGACAATGCAGGCTGATCAACTGATTGTCAGACAAGAAAGATGATCCATGCGTCGGATGGGCATGTAAAAGTCGGACCTGCGCCTCATCTCTCGTCAGTCGTGTCGGTTATCCGTCGCACTGGATTACGAGAGTAAAGGAATAGAGAGTGCTCTTGTGTATTGCGCACACACTTGCGCACTATAAAATTACTCCTGCGAAACTGGCCTGGTTTCCATGAAACCGGCCACCGTCACCGAAATCGGTGTGGGGAGTTATTATATTTATACAATAGAGTTGAAAACACATGAGTGACGAGTTGTCAGATTTGACATTGACATTTGACTTGACACTCATGTGTTCGATTTTCAACTCTATTGTACGAGTATTAATCGAAAGTTCTGTTTTCAATTCTCTAAACTTTCTCCGGCCTTCCGGATTCCGGACAATATAGTCCTACTCCCAGCCTAATCTAGTACATACATTACTGATCTTATAATATGACGTGGCATTAGGCATATGTTATATTAAAAGATAAGTATATTTTTGGATAGGAAAGCATTAGTAGGCATACTAACGTTTTCGTATAAAAAAAAAATTTACGACAAATATATCCTTACTTATCTTTATTATCTACATAAATATATAAAAAAGGAATGAAATTTGGCAGAAATATAGAGTAGACCACGGGGAAACACATAGTAGCTTTTTTATCGCGAGAAAATGTATATTTTCAGGTTAACTTTTGCGTGCACGAAGTCGCGGGCAACATATAGTATAGTATAAAATGAAGTCGCTTCCTTTCTTGTTCGCTTATATCTTTTAAACTACTCAAAGGATTTTAATGCAGTTTTAAGAAGTATATAGACTGATTCAAGAGGAACGTATATATTATGCAAAATACATTGAACACGTGCGAAGTTGGGGCGGGTCGCTAGTAATACAATAAACGCGAAAGTTTGTATGTATATAGTTTGATACTTTTTGAAGCAATAAGTAATTACTGAACGGATTTTAATTGCTATGTAAGTAGTTTAAGCTCTGGATGAATACATAGACTACTTTTTATCGCAGCCAAATGTACGGTTCTCAGGAGATACTTACGCACGTACGAAGTCGCGTCTTTTAGTGTAGAAATAAATTTGAAATCGAAAGGAGAAAATTTACTTTCAAATCTTTTAGTCATTGGATACAAGCATAAGAGTAGGTAAAGTTGAACATAAGTTTTATTTTCTGTTTTCGTACTTCGTAAGCTCCTTATGTCGGCTTATTGCACTTCAAGTATTTTTAAAATGCCTTTCATAGTATTTGTTCGAATAAAATTCCAAATAGCATGTTTACCAAAACAACTTTAGTATTTGCTGCCTTTGAAACAAAGATTATAAGCCTTAGAGCCTATAAAATAAAATTTCTGAAATATTTTGAAATTAAATATATTTTTACTGCAACAATTTAGTATAGAGATGTTAAAATTTAAAATAAAGTGTCCTTTCATTTTTTTACTTTTTTACCTTATTAGTTTTTACCTAACTATGGCGAAGCCAAAAGGAAGTGTGATATTCAGTGCTGTTCATGTGCTACAGACACTCACTCTCTATCTCACACACCCACCCACACAACACGCACACACACCAACACCCACACAACACACACACACCAACACCCACACAACACGCACACACCCACCCACCCACACACACACACACACACACACACACACACACACACACACACACACACACACACACACATACACACACACACACACACACACATATGTACCCCTACACACCACTCTCACCTTAGTATATGCAACTCCTTATGTATAAAAATCTCACTAGAGATTCATAGCACAAGTTTGTCTTATTTTTTCTGTAATTTGTTACTATTGAAATAAACAGATTTTTTATTTATTTATTATTTATTTGATAATGATTTTGGCAGTCTATATCCATATAATATAGACTGCCAAAAAAAACATACATTCATGCATATGAATGTATGTTTTTTCCACCGTAGCGTTTAAACTACTTTGCAATTTTAATGAATGAGGTGTCAATAGATTCGTAATAATAGCTCGGATAATATAGTTGCGTTATAGTTTATTAAAATTGTAATTATTAACACTAGCTAAATCGCCTCTACTAGATAATTCAAAAGAGTTCCTTGTATTTTAAGTTTAACCCTCCTTTTCCCGGATTAGGGGATCAGACTGATTTTTTTAAATTGTCAGGCATAATTAATAATAAGCATTTTCCCCGCGCGCCGCACTGAGTTCGAGCCGTTGACTAGCGCACTCTTAAGAGCTCCTTATGTAGCTTTTGAGCCGTAAGTGCTATTTGTGATCGAGCTGATAATTATGAATTATATTAATATTTAAGAATACTCAATCCTTTTAGCTTACTCGGATTCGTGGTATGGTAGCTCCTAAACCTTTCGTTTAGAAACTACGATACCACGGAAAGACAGACAGACACATCAAACTTATAACACTTTTTTTTTGTGTCAGGGCTTAAAAATCACTTAATGTATTCCAGTTGGTATTAATTTTTTGTCTAGCTAGTTTCAATAACAATATAACCTAACCAAGAGCATGACAGGACATGTATTAGGAGGGTTCCGTAACTATTAACGAGCAATAGGTTTTTTGAACTATTTCAAAATACGATAGTTAATGGAATCAGGCGTTACTTTGCGGAAATCCATAACATAAAATTAATAAATATTATTTATTAATTATATATCTATACATATAAAATCCTTTGTCCTGAATGACTGACGGATCAACGCACAGCCTAAACCGCTGATCGTAGAGACCTGAAACTTGCAGGGCTTGCTCTTTGTAATGCGTAGGGATCCGATAAGAAGGGATTTTTCGAAATTCGATTCCTAAGGGGGTGAAAAGGGGTAAAACAGTTTGTATGGGGCAACGTGATTCCTTGGTCCAATCTACTTCATATTTTGCACAAACATTATGTAACAGAATTGATGGAATTCGTGTATCATAGTTTATTGAAATTCGTCCGCTAACGGGAATAAAAAGGGAAATTAAGTTGCTTGGGAGCGATTTGCTCTAAAGTTGATATAAATACTCCTTAGTGCTTTTGATATAAAGCTCCCCACACACAAGTGATCGATCGATTTAGTCTTTACAATTTAAACATTTACTGGATTCGTAGTTGCAAGTAAATCGGTTTAGATAAAAATTTAATATAGTCTGAGATCCTAGGACCACCTTACTATACTTTTTATATGAAACTCGTATATATACGCGTAAATTTTGTTCCAACTTTTGACCCCCACCGCAAAAACTAGCTGGTAGGTCTTACACTAATCATTTTGTGTAATAGTTTTTCGTTAGCAATGTACTTTCAGATACGAATTATTTTCCAATTTGATCGAAGCAATCGATAGCCCGTGAGTGGGAAGCTTTATTTTTATTTTGACATAATATATTGTCATCGTGTCAAAAAGCAATAAAGTTGTCATTTGATGAAAATCTCTTTGAAAAACTAGGCACGTAAATATTTGCGATTGCTGCATTAATTATATTCATAATACTTATTATATTACATAGGTACCTACTATTTCAGTAGAATATTTTGAGTGTAGATTTAATTATATTTCTTTCTATTTTGTTGTTATATGTAATATTTAATTTATTTGTGCTTGAATTATCAGTGTTTAATACATAGGTTTTTAGTTTTTAACCCAAAACAATGACTTTTAAGATTTTCTTAAAAGATTTTTGATCTGTACGTTTGTGCGCACTAATCTTAGAAACTACGGAACAGATTTTTATAAAATTTGTTACCGTAGTAGTTTAGCCCTTGGATAAATACATAGGACTCGCTTTTTATCGCGGAAAATTTTTGGGTACCTAACTACCTACGGGTTCCACGCGGTTAGGAATTAGGATAGCTCTGCTTATAATTTTGTGTAGGTATTTCAGTTCAATCGGTTCATACCTACAAAAAGTTTTATCAATCTAAAAAATAACGTAGTATAAAATGCTATAAAATAACCAGATATTTTAATTGGTTAAAACTTTACCTAGGTAAATCCTAATCATGATTATTATATGAGGAATAAGTGAATGAGAAGTTAGATGGCTTCGTAGTTGTACTGCTAACTCATCTCTCTCTCAAACTCTGCCGTGTTCCCAACTAGGATGGGCGAACACAATCCAAATTATTTTTATTAAGTTCAAAGTCCACAACGTCTTCCCATTCAAAATATTTTCGAAATCGTTATCAACAATCATAATATCGAAATACTAATTATCGGCTACAAAGAAATCCTTACTTAATATTATACCTAAACGCGAAAGTTTGTATGTACATAATAATATGTTTAGTTTTACATGCAATAAAGTAAACTAAAGAAAACACGTAAAGAATTTTGATGAAATCAGGTATGGTATTAGGTTAAGCAGAATTAACACAGAATACTTTTTGCAGCTTATTAAATTTTATTTATGGTACAGTTCTCGGTAGATTTCTTGAGCGTACCTACGAAGTCGCAGGAAACATTCAAATAAAATATAACTGATACGGCTGTGCAGTACCTACACCATTATGTATTCAATTTTGGTATTGGTATTTTCCCGAACAAGCTTTCCCTCTGACGCGAGCGAAGCTGCGGGCAAAAGCTAGTATATTACATAATTTATATAATATTTATTAATTATTAATACTATTTCAAAAGTTATTGTCCAATTTCGCTCATAATATTTTTCCTAAAGCGTATTAGCATGATCTATCAGGATAGAAACCTACAAGATTCTATCTCCTATACCTACCTAGTTTAGAAATGCCAGGGGGGAACTAACTTATAGACCAGTTTCGAGGCCGATTACTCGAAAATGGTTGACTTCGTAAATAAGTCATGTATAAAACCTTATTTTTATTTTAAAAGATCTATTAAACGATACCTCATAATCCACATGATGGGGTAGAATGAAAAAATATTTTTTATCCCTACTTCATGGATGTATATGGAGAATCACTACTAAAATATCCAATTATTATTATTTTATGATGCCAAAATATATGATCTGTACACATTATATAACTATACCAAATTTCATCTATTTATATTCATAATAAAGGACAGACGGACAGACAAACAGACGGATAGAGCGAAACTATACAGGTTCCTTGAATATTACAGAACTCTAAAAACGTAGCAAAATCCATTGCGACATGGGTTTCGAGAGAATTTATTCAACATACTATATTCATACGGTCAAACTTTATTGCATATGCAAACTACCCCTTATTACCATATAGGGAGAGTAACCCTTTTTGTAATAATTTAATATTTTATATTATTTGGCGTCTAGTGGTCAAAAATATTATTTTAATTTAATATGACTACAAATATTATAAATGTGCAAGTTTATGAGAGTGGATGGATGGATATTTACTACTCTATCACGCAGAAACTACTGAATGGTAGTAGTTTAGGCTCTAGATTATAACATAGGCTATTTATAATCTCTAAAAAGTACAGCGTTCTCGTGGGAGAATTTATTTATGTGAGTGGGACTTAAAGAGCTTCTTTTTGTATGTATTATAAAATAAAATAAATAAATATTTGTTTACTAACAATTTATTAAATAAATTTGCCTTACCTGGGGCCCGCAATACATGTTGTTTGAAAACTAAGAGCGAGACCAGATTAATGTAGAGGAGAAGCGTCTATAGGTATAGTAGTAGTATAGTATTATTATATTATCTGCACCTTAAATGTCGAAATATTTAAGGTCGTGAATATACACTACCATAATAAGGCTTTAAACATTTAGCATAATGCTTCTTACAGAACATACTTCATGAATAATGCATTAGCGTGTAACGTGAACGTTGAAACTGTTAATGTAAGTACTATCAGGGAATATAATTCCTAAGCAAGATTACCTGTTTGTGAATTAGATGTTTTGATAATTTGTTTAAATAATAACAATATTCATTCACAAGTCACAATAGGTACAACTAGATGTTGTCCGTGACTTCGCGCGCGCAAAAATAAATCTCGAGGGAACCGATTGAAACCAGGCCAGTTACACAGGAGTAATTTTATAGTGCCTAAGTGTGTGCGCTGTTACACAAGAGCACTTTATTTCTTTATTCTCATAATCCAGTGTACTCTCATACTCTCTCAACTCTCATAGTCAGGAGGGATTACTGACACGACTGACGAGAGATCAGGCGCAGGCCCGACTTCCACATGCCCATCCGACGCATGTATCATCTTTCTTGACAGACAATCAGGTGATTAACCTGCATTGTCCTAACCAAAGTTAGAAATAACATTTTTTGTTGTTCCAATGCGGAAATCGAACCCACGACCTCTCGAGTCGAGAGCCAAGCTCTAACCACTAGACCACGGAGGCTGTTATTATTATTATTGAATTATATAAATAGTAGTAATTGTAAGCATTGTAAAGGTAGGCGTTGTTAGTAGGTATGTAATATCGGTCTGAACGTTAAATCCTGTTAGTTGTGTTAGTACTTCAGTAACACTGAGCAGATATTTTAAAAGCTCGAACTAAATAAGAGCGAACGGTCAAGAGAAAATCTTTTAAAGGGCTTTCTCTTAGCAAGTCATTTTATTTACTTTAAAATACATTTGTGTTTATTTTTGTATACGTTTTAATGAAAAGTTATAAGCTATGTGAAGAATACATTCTATTAATCGTGATTGTTCTTCACCTACATAATATGATGGACAAAAAAGTTTTTTTCGTTCTATTTCATAATTAATAATATTTTTTCAGACGTTAATAAGTATAATAATTATTATAACCCGTCATATGAATTGTAACAGTGTTTGCAATATTATATATTGTTTCGATTTATAATATTAATTTTTGTTTATAAATAAGTATTAAAAATATTACTATCATAATTTTCAACAAAAAAAGAAAAAGTAAACTAAGTAATAAGTATGCGAGTAAAAAGTAACATAGTAGGTAGGTAATCTATTTGATGTAGTACCTTTTTATACCCCGTTTCTCTCGGAACGGAATAAAAAATCACCCAGTATTAAAAATTATAAGTTGTACGGATAAAAATATCTACTTAAGATGAAGCTGGAAACGATGTAGTAAAACTATATTTTTCACGTTATCTCGCCTCAACGAGAGATTCTATAATGCCTGCTACACACTTACCCCCTTACTAATAAAAATATTTACCAGTAGATAAGCAATACAATGTTTTGTCCTTGTCCGTCAAGCGTCTTTTCCAACACATAAGACAAGGCCAAAACATTGTATTGCTTATCTACTGAATTTTTTTTTATTAGTAAGGGATTTTAATGGTGTATTTAAGCCGATCTATGCAGTTTTATCGATTGTGTACGTGTATGTTAAATCGTTACGATAATTGGCTACGATTTTCCATGAACTCGATCGATAAAACTGCACAGTTCGGCTTACACAATTATGTTGTTACGAAATAACGTTAGGTGTGTAGCAGGTTTTAGAGAATTATTTTATTATAACAACATCTTTTATAACTAATACCGTTTCGCAAACAAATTTATAAATCAAATATATTTTTTCAATAATAATATTTGTTCTTTTTATTGGTTACTTAAAATAAATGCGAAAGTTTAGAAGGGAATAATATCATCACTATTGTCAAACGGGGCAAGATAGTTTATGGGTAAATCATGATCCATTAAAAAAATTATGTTCCTCTTAACCTGGAAAGAAAAATTGTCAATCGAAAAGACGTCTGCCCATTTTGAAGTTAGTAATCCAGGTGTTACACTTACAACTAACCAAATTTTTATTTTCGGTCGTCGTGCATAATTGATCCATAGTAAAATCCCAATGTCCATACAACAACATTTTCTGTTTGAAAACTGTATTAAAAATTACGTAAGCCAACCTGATTGCCATGTTACTAGATAATGATGTAAGGAGCCAAACCGCTAGCGTGTCGGTGACTTTGATTGCCAAGTTGCCAAGTTGGCGTGCACCGGCTTCGTTATCTAACTACACCAAGTAGCTTACAATTCTAAGTTTTTACGGTTCCGTAGTAAATTAAAAGGAACCCATAGTTTCGGTTTATCCGTCCCTCTCTTGATAATTTCGAAAATTTTAATATACATAGACAAATTTTTGTATACTTTCAGATTGCATTGAAACTTTATTTTTAGCATCGTTAAATAATTATAATTTTGTATTTTAGGGGTATCCCCATACATGTGAAGTGGGGATGAAAAAAATTTTTCATTCTACCCTATCGTGTAGGGTGTCGTATATGTATTTAAAAAAAGGAAAGTTTCATACATGACTTTTTTACAAAGTCAACATTTTTTCAATAATAATCGGCTTATATAAATGAGTTCTCTGGTATTTTTATACTATAGGAGATATAAACTTGTAAGTTTCCATGCTAATAGATCATGCTTAAAACTCTTAGGAAATTTATTATGATCGTAATGGGATATTAAATTTATTCAAACTTATTTCAATTACTTTGAAATTATAATATTGTATAACCAAGTTGATAGTTACGGAACCCTCCTTAGATCTGTCCTGACATGCTCTTCAGGTTTAGAGTTTTAAAATAAAAAGCTAATTTTGTAGGTTTGCAATTATTTTTAATTTTAGCTGAATTCATCTTAGCCATCTTACAGCAACTTTTTATGTGAATGGTCTTTTAAATTGTCTATATAGAACTGTCGTAAGTATACTCGAAGTTATTGCAAGTTAAAAATTGATTGATAACAAAATCTGGGAATACAGTTTGGTATGTCAACTACCTATCGATCATACATACATACATACATACATATAGATAATCACGCCTCTTTCCCATAGGGGTAGGCAGAGACCGCCTCTTTCCCGTAGGGGTAGGCAGAAACCACTTCTTTCCACTTGCTACGATCCTTACATACTTGTTTCGCTTCATCCACTTTCATTCTTACCATTCATTCCTCCTCTTACATTCAACGTAGCGAAGCGGCTCTCCATGGGCCACTTTTCGCCTCCGCGAGAACGAGAAGTGATGGGTGGCGAACCACATCGCCGCCATTTTGGATAATTAAATTATTTTTACAATTTTCCATTCTGTTCCCACGGATTTGCGGAGAGGATAGGAATAGGAAAAGGGAAGGATAGGTGGTGTAGAAAGGAAGATTGGTAAGTTAGAGTAGGAAATAGGAAATGTAGGATATTACCGCCCAGGAGGGCAAGGGATAGGACAGTAATAGCTAGGGAAGCTGGGTCGCATACCCGTATACTATACCACAACTACACAGGTAAGTTGGGATCAGTGTCCCATGACATACTATCAATCACTATCCAAAATTTAATTACACCACTAGGTAGCTGAAGTATCATAAAATTTATTATGCTGGACCGTGACGGCTCATAGGCGTTGGAGGGAGAAGCGCTATTTTGAGATAATTTCAAAATAAAATTACTTATACCTTAATATTGTGTACGTTTATAATATATTAAAAATTGGTGACTAACAATATTTCTTGCACTGCCATTTTGGGGTCATTTCTATAAACTTGGGTATACTATCAACATCAGTCGTTTAAATGGCATTACGCTACCATGCCGGGGAGATCAGAACGCCAATTCTCGTATTTAAAGTAGACTTTTATTTTACTTTGATTGTATTGTAAGTGAAGCGACATGTTATCATTTAATGATTATGAAGTTTCGACCAATCAGAGCGCTTTTCACGTTGGTTTAACGTTTACTAGAATACCGTTTGACAATTTTAGCGTATCGAGACTTGATTGTATTTGTATTAATGCAGGTTTTATTTAGCAGAATTGACCTTCAGTTAGAACTCACTTAGAACTAACCGTGTCCCATACACGGATTCATGGATTAACATGACAGTGGTATAAATGGACAAAGTGCAGATTGGATCGAGCGTCATGGCGGTTCGACGATAGGCATTATAGTGTAATTACAGTCCAAGATTTCGAAACTATATGACGTACATTTGACAGAACAAACCTTCATACGATAAAAAGTTACGCCATCTTGTTTTTCATCATACTTCAAAATATGTCAGCCATCTTGTTTTCACCAACCTCAACTGTAAAAATAGGAAAATCTCAAAAGTCGGGCCATTTAAATGGATACACTTTTCGCCTCAACATGCCTCGTCTATAATATATACGTTTATGATTACAGTGCTGTCGAATTTATGTTTCTATTAAAATTGGCGTATGCTTGTGACTGTACCAATATTTCTACTGAAGTTATTAAGCCGTAACAGTATGATCGGAACTTCGAACTGGGCCAACATCATTTGGAGTTTTCGACGTCTAGTAAACTAGTCTAGATTGTTCATAGTTATAACGATATATTTTTATAACAGTTTAATATAAATTGGGTTCTGTGGAAAATTAGTTACGCTTCAATTTAACAATGCCATAACATGAAAGTGCTATTTATCCTATCCTAGTACTATTATAAATGTGCAAGTTTGTGAGAAAGGATGGATGTTTGTTACTCTTTCATACAAAAACTACTGAACGGATTTTGAATTTGGTATGGTAGTAGTCTAAGCTTTGACTTAACACATAGGCTACTCTTTATCCCGAAAAAGTACCTAGTGTTCCTTTGATACTTTGATTTATCACACCACCTTAGAGGGAGAACCACGGCACGAATGGGCCGGATCGACCGGCTCAAAGAAAACCAGCGTGTGAGTTAGGTTACCCAGGGCCAAAGGGACAAGGACCAGGAACGCAAATATGCAACACTAGAGGAGTTACAAGTGTAAACACACACAAAACGAAAGTCCATGGGCGGTGGTAATCGCTTACCATCAGGTGATCCGTCTGCTCCATTGACAATTATTGGTTTAACAAAGGCCTAAAATTTGCAATATTGCATCGAAATAATTTTCGCAAACATAACACCGCTAACTTTGTCGACGTTACGTTTAATTTCGGTGCTTATTTCAAGTTGATTAGATTAAACAAATAATGTATCAACTCGCAATATCGGTTATCCGTATTAGTTAATTATTGTATTGCTAACAAACACGAGTGATCCGATTATGGGGGTTTAATGAAGAAGCGATCTAACTATACAGAATATTGTTTACATTTCGACGTAATTCTCGTATTTATTTATTTATTTATTAACACTTTCTGCACAATGTACAATGGTGGACTTAATGCCATAGGGCATTTTCTACCAGTCAACCATAGGGTGGTGACAGAAACAAAATACAAGGTGCTTACCAACTGGAAAAATAATAAAGTTAAATTAACCGAAAGATCGTGTAAAACTATTAATAAAAATAAATAAAATAATTTCATAGCGAACTAGATAAACTTAAGTATAAATAAACATAATATATAGCAATCCAATTAAAGCTACATACTATACAATAATATACATATTTAAAGTAGACTTTCATTTTACTTTGATTGTATTATAAATGAAGCGATTTGTTATCATAAACTGATCTTGTGAAGTTTGGACCAATCATAGAACAAACTTGCACAATTTTAATAATAGTAGGATAGGTTAAATCATTACAGTACGCTTACGTGCCATAGAAATACGTTGTATCTATACAATAATGGACATTAGACATATTTACAGATTGTATTGACAAAATGATAGATATTTTCTTTTTCCTGTCATTCCTTTTATAAATATGTCATTTTGTCTATTTTACTGTAGAAAGAAACATTTCTACAGTCATCAAAGTTGGTATTTTATACACTTTCTGAACGTACAATAAATACATGCTGCCTAACACGTCACATAACATACAATAATGAGATTTATAACCAGTAACAAGTTAATACATAGGAATTACGGATAGGTACCTAAAATGCGTATATGTAGGTATATATAAAATATATTTTTTTATGTAAAGGTAATGTAAATGTAATGTAAAGGCTCAATATTATACCGGTAATAATAAAAAATCGGAAAGAAAATGGCAATAAAAATAATCAATTATTTTATTTTGTGAAAACTAGTGAAAAATATAACACTAAAAAGGCTGGTTAGCTGTTTTACTCAATGTCGCTATTAAGAGTGATTCCCCTAAATTTCTCTCAAGCGTCCCGCGCCTTAGAATGCGTAGAAGTTTTTAAGTGGCTCCCTCAACTTTTAACAAAACGGCCGCTTCAGGTTTATTGATGATATTACGACAGACGCAAAGTAATAAGTTCATTTACAAGCTGAGCTGTATTATACTGTATTATGTTGTATTGCAACGTATTATGTTTGTACAATACAAACTAATTGTACAAACTTACTACGCTATCTTTGTACAATACGTTTGCGACATGTCACATAACGATGACTTATTGTCAAGTCCCATACATTTTTGATTTCGAAGTTCGCCGTCGAAATTATCGAATGCGTCTTGTCTATACTCTATTCCCCTTACTAATAAAAAGATTTATCCAGTGGATAAGCAATACATTGTTTTGTCCGTGTCTGTCAAGCGACTTTTCCAAGGCATAAGACAAGGGAAAAACATTGTATTGCTTATCTACTGGATAAATATTTTTATTAGTAACTAGTATTAATACTATTGAGTTCCGTAGCCTAGACCGTTTGGTTCACACTCGAGAGAGTGCAGGTTCGAATCCCAGGTTGAGGCGTGTACCAATGAGACTTTTTCAGATCTCAAGTACATTATATGGACACTCTAACGGTGAAGGAAAACATCGTGAGGAAACCCGCACATAGTTGGTTCCAGACGCATTGACCAGTTCATTCCTCTGGACTAGGCTGACTATGTTGTGAGAATGCCGTATGTGCTTGGGCAACCATACGACATTTAAAAACCAACTGTCCCAGACACTATAGTATTTCAAGTGTACTCGGAGAATACTGTATAAATCATCCAATAATGGATGCAAAGGCCTAAGAATTAATACTGTAACTAGATACTGTACTTTATTAGTACTGTCACTCATCCAAACACAACATAAGCGTGTTTTCTGTAAGTTTTAAGCTTAATCGTATAATCGTAAATCATTTTTACTTTTTGCCAGCTTTTACCACGAGCATGTAGACAAATAGTAAGTTAACATGAGAATACTGGAGTGTTTCAGAGAAAAAGTACATTATAGAATGCACATATTAAAATGGCTTAACGGCATTACAAGGTAATAAATAAACGTTTCTTTGTACAGGAATTTGGAAAAACATTCAAATGGCGCACTGCCGACATGCAAAGAAGCTTTTTATTTCTTAATATAACTTAAGGTGCTGATCGATAGGGAAAATCTTTAGGAAGTATAATAAATAAATCAATTATGTGAACAAATAGGCATTTTCTTGCCTAATAAAATTTTGTTCATCTGTTACAAATAAGACAAAGTGATAATAAATAAATAAATAAAAACATTTTTTATATCTTAAAAAATAACGTAGATACAAACAATTAAAAATTACAATAAGGAACAGAGGCCAAAGCGAATTATCGGGAAAATGACGTCACGAACTGCTACCGCCAAACAGTTTGTAACGTTTTGCGAAAAAGAGGCGGGCAGTAATTTTTTGTTTGCTTATAATTTTTAATCATGTCAAGCTAAATAACTATTTTTTCGCTTTATGTATCTCTATTTAACAATATTTTCATTCAATTTGTAAAAATGTAATATTCGACTATAGGAAACATCCCTATTGAAGTAAATTTTTGACGTGATAACGTCATATAAATCGATGAACGACAGCTGTATGCAAGAAAAAAAGTCACGTTCCGCCTGAGCCGAGCGTGCAAGCGAGAGCGCGGAACAAGCGATAGAGAGGCACGATCGGCCTAAGCGTTCGGCTTGTGATGACGTTATCACGTAAATTATTATCTGACAAAAACTGAAATTTAAACTGACTTAACAGACAACCATATTTATAACGATCCACGAAACTAGGACGTAAATGGTGTATACTGTACAAGAAAGGGTAGTTAAGAGTAATCGTTGGTTTACTGTCTGTATGAAAAGATTAGGTATATTTTGTGATTTGATGTCGATGTCGAAGAAACTCAAACTATTTATTATGTTGGTATAATTATGTGCATTGTGCAATGATATTCACGTAACTACAATTATCAAAAAATAAAAAATAAAATACAGCTAGAAAGTTGCTACTCGTATTAAACTTTAGCTCCATACTGACCCTACGATTATATCGACCCCGAAGAAACAAAGTTAGCCCTATGTAGGTTACGATTAAATAGAAATCGATAAACCCACGCAAGAGCGAAGGAAAATTAAGTTAAGCTGACGTCGGAACTCGCTCGTCAATCAGCGGCGCTATGTGCGATGTTTATTTGTTTTTTAATGTCATGCTAAATTACGTGGTAGATTATTATCACAGTGTAAAACTTACCAGTAGTCTGACTCGCTTTATGTTTGCGGAAATGCTGAAAATCGACATGATTTAAGAGCGAGGGTTGTTACAATCATAATAATAAAAACTGGTCAAGTGCAAGTTTCAAAAGGCTAATCTAATGATACCCCACAATATGAGGTAAACGCGAAAAATCATCACCACTTAACATAAAGAGGAGATAGTTCAAAAAAATATTTTTCATGATTTTACTACAAAACATATCCATGCATTAAATCTTTCTAGCACTATCCGTTTGAAAGAAAGTTCGATTCTTTTTTTGTCACCAGGAGGCGCTTGGCAGACGGTTCTTTTCGTGTCAAAAAGCTGAGCCCGACGGTCCTTGTCGTGTCAAAAATCTGTCAGATGTCACAAATTTAAAATCCCTCATTGTTCCGTACTTGCTCCGTACTCGTTCGTTGGAAGACTGTTAAAGCGTAGACTGTGGTAGAATAATATTATGTCCTTTTGTAAATTATTATATTCGAGCACGGGGGAGTCGTTTGAATTACGTGCATTTTTCACAGGTTATTAATACTGTGTTCAAGTCACGTGTTGCGTTCTATTGTAGTTTTAGCTTTTGTTACAGTTATTTTTAAGGCGCAAATTGTCATAGAAATAATACAATGTACATTAGGTAGGCACTTTATTCCATACTAGCTTTTGTATGCGGCTTCGCCCGCGTATGTACAGTATCCCACGGGAACATTGTACTTTTTCAGGATAAAAGGCTTTTATGTTAATCTAGAGCTTAAACTACTACCATAACAAATTTCAATCGAAATCCGTTCAGTAGTGTTTGCATGAAAGAGTAACAAACATCCATCGATTCATACATCCATCCATCTGTCTATCCATCCTCACAAACATTCACATTTCTAATAATAGTAGCATAGTAGGTTATGTAATAGTAATATTACAGTTTATCTTTTCACTAGCTGTCCCGGCGAACTTCGTACCGCCTTAGAATTAAATTTATTGACGTACTGACAGCAGCGTCACCTGCCGGGTCCAATTGCAAAACTAAAACATTCTCGAATCCACTTGAACACACACAAAAAATGTATTTAAATCTGTAAAATATGAATAATTTTCCCCGTTTTTGCAACATTTTTGACTGATGCCTCGCTTTTATTGGTCGCAACGTTATGTTATTTATGTAGCTTAAAGCCTTCCTTGACAAATGGACTATCCAACACAAAAATAATTTTTCAATTCGAACCAGTAGTTCCTGAGATTAGCGCGTTCAAACAAACAAATAAACTCTTCAGCTTTATAATATTAGTATAGATTATATTCTGGGGATACCTTAAACTCTGTTAGTCATATTATAGGGAAAATGATTTTACCATTTTACGATGTTATTTCAGTGACATGTTACAAAGTTAGTCACATTGTAAATTATATTAAACTAGATATTGCACGCGACTTCGTGCGCGCAAAAGAAAATCTCGTGGTAACCGTACATTTTGCCGCGATAAAAAGTAGCCTATGTCCATACCCGTGGTCTAATCTATGTCTTTACCTAATTTCATCAAAATCCGTCCAGTAGTTTCGGAGCTTATTCAATGAAAACAAATAAACAAACAAACAAACTTTTCCTCTTTATTATATTAGTACCTATAGATAACGAGAAAATAAACGTACGTCGTCTAATTTTCAATAATTTAAATAAATTATCAGTTTGTGTGTTCAAAAGAACCTAATAATTATTAAATACCTGTACCTACCAGAGTTGGAGTGATTCAATTTACAAGTTTCAGGGAACATTGTGTAAGGTATCCACAGCTTTTTGAAAATTCCCTCAAAGCAACAAGTTCTGGAGGAAAGGTCTAAACTTTGAGAAACAGGGCTGGTGCAATTTAGAGGCGTACAACGGTTTTATGGCTGTTTGTTAATCTTTCACGCAAAAACTACTGAACGGATTTCGATTAAATTTGGTACGGTAGTAGTTTTGGTTCTGGATTAACGCATACGTTACTTGATATAGCAGTAATGTGTAGTTTAGTAATGTATCTAATTACTAAACTACACATTAAATATTATATTTTTTACATTTACCATTAAATAGTAATGCCTCAATATTTCTGAGTATATTCATGGAACTGAGAGCTCCGTGGCCTAGTGGGTAGACCGTTTGGTTCGCACTCGAGAGAGAGCATGTTCGAATCCCAGGTTGTGGCGTGTACATACCAATGAGACTTTTTCAGATCTCAAGTAGATTATACGGACGCTCTAACGGTGAAGGAAAACATCGTGAGGAAACCCGTATATGGTTGGCCCCAGACGTATTGACCAGTAATTCCTTTGGACTAGGCTGACTATGTTGTGAGAATGGCGTACCTATGTGCTTAGGCAACCATACGACATTTAAAAACCAACTGTCCCAGGCACTATAGTATTTCAAGTGTGGTTACTTAAGAGAATACTGTATAAATCATCCATTAACGGAACGGAAAAGGCCTAACTTTTTATAATTGAAACTAAATATTTTGGATGTAGTCATCTCCCCTATAAAGGTTCTGTTTAGAATTGCTTATGCTTTTAAAAGGCTATGCCCTAGACCGCAGTGCTAAGCGCAGTATGACGCCACCACAAATTCTGTGCCCGCATTGAGCGGAGTTTTCCGCCGCTTGCCGCTTGCCAGTAATAGCCAGTCATTGTGCAGAGCGACGTATATCACAACTTTCATGGTGTTTGTAGCAAAGAAAGGAATAGAAGAAGAAAGTTTAGACAAAGTAGCGGTCAGAGATAGCATGACCTCAGAGATATATTGACACACGTCTTCAATGGCTAGATTGACGTGTTCAGCCAGCGAGTTGACAACAGCTGATAATAACCGAACTGAGTTTTGAGGTACCAGAATTGGGAACCTGACAACGCTGGCTTTTGGGGAAACTCGCTGGCTGGACACGTCAACCGCTCTCAAAACTCAAACTCAAAATTATTTATTTCCTTAAAGATTACTAAACAACATTTATAGAATTGTCCTACATGATGCCTATCACCGGTTGGGAAACTAGCCCGGCGAGCAGAACCGGGAAAGAAACTCGCTGGGCTACCTTTTGTTAAAATATGGGAAATCAATTTTCCATGTTCAAAAAATTCTTAGCCAGTAATTCGAATATTCATTCTAGTGCTATCAATAAATAGCTGAAAGCTTATTAGTGTTAGAATTTCAAAAAACTTCTCTCTCTTCTACTAGATACGATATTCAATGTTATATTGACGATAATCCATATATTGACACCTCCGTGGTTTAATGGTTTAGATCCTGGCTCTCAACTCCAGATCCGGGTCATGGTTTCGATCCCCGCATTGTAGCTATGATTTTCTCAAGTCTGGTTAAGACAATGCAGGCTGAGAACCCCATTGTCTGACAAGAAAGATTATCCATGCGTTAGATAAGCATGTAAAAGTCGGACCTGTGCCTGATCTCTCGCCAGTTGTGTCAGTCATCCACCTCGTAACCCACTGGGTTACGAGGGTAAAGGAAGAGAGTGCTCACAAGATAAAATACTTGGGCACTATAAAAATAACTCCTGCGTAGGTCTGATTTTAATGAAGCCGGATACCGTGACTGAAATTAGTGTTGGGAGTTATTACTATTATTAATTACGTTCCATCTAGTAAATCTACCCTCACTTCACTTTAGTTTACTATTAGGTACCCTACATAAGTATACACATTAACTTATAATATACGGGCAAAGCATTATGTAAATATGGTGGCTATAATCGGCACGTAATAAACTGTATGGTGTATAATAAGGGGGTGATCGTGTTGCTGTTATGTTTCAATCATACTCCAATCATCATCTATAGTATTTTTTTCCGTAAACGGTTTTTATTAGTTTAGGAACTTAAGTAGGAATATTATAAATGTAAAAAGTTTGTGAGGACAGATGGATGGATGGATGTTAGTTACCTACTTCTCGCAAAACCTACTGAACATATTTAGATAGAATTTGGTATGGTAGTAGTTTAGGTTCTGGATTAAAATATAGACTACATTTTATTCCGGAAAAGTAAAGAATTACCGCGGGATACCCGATAGTATATTTACAAGGGCGGAACTGTGGGAAACAGTAATAACTGTTTTTGTATAATATGATGTGAGTAAAAGAATTATTATTTTTAAACAAAAAATTAAACCGCCTTCCAAAGTAAAAATACACAAAAAAGTATGAAATAAAATTTATTTTCTAAATAATTCCCCTTTTCAATTTCTCTACTCAATCTTCTTAATTTTTAAGTCGCTAAGTACTGCGTCAAATAATTTTGCTGTACCTACCACCGACAAAGTTCCGCTCGACCAGTCTCTAAACATTCACCTTTGCACTAGGATGCCTCAAAATATTGAAACGCAAAGGAAGTAACCGCAACGACTGCAGACGAGATTGAACTACATATTTACTCGTAAGTATGTTTGCGAGCTCAATATTCAACGGCGCGGTTGAGCGATTTTCATCTTATGCCTGGTCGAGCGGGAACTTGTTCGGTAGTACCTACCCAGTGCCTTACATAGTAACTATTTATGAATCTATGCCTTAAGGTAGCATTCCAATGCACGCGACCTGAGACTGAAATCGCGGAGCCACTGCTTAGTAGTAATTTATATGGAGCACTACACAATACCCGCGACCCGCGTTGCGCGACCGGTGAGCGTAGCCCGGGAACCAGGGCCTCTAGTCAAGATGTATTCGATAATTTCGACGGTGAAGTTCGAAAACAAAATGTATGGGATTTGACATAAGGCTTCGCAAGCGATATGTCACGTCTTAACGATGACTTATTTCAAATCCCATACATTTTTGATTTCGAAGTACGCCGTCGAAATTATCGAGTGCATCTTGATTAGAGGCCCTGATTAGCTGGTTTGCAGGTCGCGGTCGTACAGATTGGAAGGCTACCTTTACTTAGGACTTAGACAAATCTAGTGCCATATCTCAAGGCTCTAGAGTGTGTCAAAGTAATATACATACATGCATACACTCGAAAAACCTCCTGGCACAGTCGGGTAAAACATACAATTAGAACATAATAACAATTATTTCCTTAATCCTCATAACAATAATTCACCTGCGTAATAATAATTCAGTCACGTACGTATGTTTGCTCGAGTTAAGTCGACGCAAATGGAGTCACGAGGCGAGCCATGTTTACAAATTATTAACCCAAATAAAGCAGCTAGTTAACGCGTATAATTGTTAAACCATCGCGTGCCCACTATGCTTACATTAGGCCCTGATTTATTTCGCCCCCTCGCCCACCTAGCTCCGCCCCTGGCCCGAAATTACTGCCTTCATGAGCCTTCTACGAATATATTATCAGCAAAAGCGCTCGAGGTGAATTGCAGTAAGTCACATACTACTAATATTACAAATGTGAAAGTTTGTTAGCATGAATGTAGGTGTGGAAGATAGATGGATGGATGGATGGATGGATGGATGAATGGATAGATGGATGGACGGACGGATGGATGGATGGATGGATGGATGGATGGATGGATAGATGGATGTATGTTACTCTTTCACGTAAAACTACTAAATGGATTTTTATGAAATTTGGTATGATAGTGGTTTGTTTACTTTTTATCCTGAAAAAATACAGTGTACCAGTCGGAAACAGGGAAATTTACGCGGGTGGAGCCAGGGGAAAAAGCTAGTTTTTTGATAAAGATGAATTACGAATATACTCTGATTTTGTATTTTAATTATGATTTTTTTAAAGAAGGATAAAAATGAAGAACATAATTGTACAATGTCAGATGGGACTTAATAGCTGTGACCAATTTTTATTGTCATGGCCTAGAATTTAAGATATTTAATGCCCTAAATTCTAGGTCACCACCGTTACATTTAGGCCACTATGCTTGTCCACGATTACGTGTGTGATTTTTGCTCCGACCGCCACCACCGTCATGGACACAACGAAACGCGAGCGATCCGTAACTTTTTATGGAAATTACAAGTGTATGCACCTCAAGATTGTCAAATTCAGTCCAATACAGACGCAGAAGGACAAAGGCAGAAGAAAACCGAATTAAAATTGAACCAACGGCTGAGGAGATATCGTAAAATAAAACAGGACATTTCGACCGGACGCCACACTTTTTATTATATGTATATAAGGTTCGGTAAAATCAACTACAGATATGTTGGGCATATTATGATCTATTGCTTATGTATAGAAGTTTAGGCAGAAAATAATTGTTGCACTCGAAAAAAAAAAACTTCCTATAAATGGGCTAGTTTGCGTTGAGCGGAGAGTCACCCATACATGAGATGATTTTTTTTACTTTGAGTATGACAGTAATTTTTTTGCTATCTTTATATGAGCAGTAGGTCATATACCCAAAATATCCGTAGTTGATTTTATCAAACATTATATTATTATAATCATAACTGTCCCCGCAGCTTCTCCCGCGTAAATACATTATCCCGCGGGAGCACTGTACTTTTTCGGGATGATAAATATCCTATGTCCTTTCCCGGGACTCAAAGTATGTTTATACCAAATTTCATAAAAATCGGTTCAGCGGTTAAAGCGTGAAGAGGTAACAGATAGACAGACAGACAGACAGACACACTTTCGCATTTATAATATTAAGTATAGAAGTATATATTATGTTCCTTTTGAACATCAAACTCGTTCGTAAGCAGGTTATAAGACGAAAGTAACGAAAAAATAAGAAAAATATATTTATCGCTTACTGACTTTTGCTTTTTTACATACGACGGGTACGTTGCTTAACATGTAGGTTAATATTGTCAGTACTTTGATTACTGTACAAAATGCGTTCATCGTTATTACATAATATATTTCTGTAATGTTAGTCTGAAATGTATAGGCACAAATAACACTAAGCTATAATAAAACTTCATATTATGAAGTCTATGATTAATAATAATAGCTCCCACACCAATTTCGGTGACGGTCGCCGTTTAATTGAAACCAAGCTAGCTACGCAGAAGTTATTTTATAGTGCCCAAGTGTGTGCGAAGTACCCAAGAGCACTTTATCTTCCTTTACTCTCGTAGCCGACACAACTGGCAAGAGATCAGGCGCAGGTCCGACTTTTTACATGCGCATCCGACGCATGGATCATCTTTCGTGCCAGACAATTAAGTGATCAATATTTTTGTTGTTCCAACGCATGAATCGAACCCACGACCTCCAAGTCGAGAGACATGCTCTAACTGGACCACGAAGGCTGTTGAAGTCTTTGATTACTAAAGCATTGGGTTTGTATTTAATGTTTCTTTAATTTGTGAATGAAAGAAATATATTTTTTCATTCACAAACTCGTTGCAAATTCATTTAGGTGGAACCATTCATGGAAACGGAACCATATTTTTTTAAACGGACTGCAAGATAAAAGTTACCCAAGTTACTCCTTATATATTATGTCACCATAAAATTGTAAAAACCGTTAGATTGTAATATTACTAGAGATATTATAAAATTTCGACAGATTGTCAAATAAAAATTTCACCTTACAATAATTGTACGCATTATTTTTCGTTATATTGTAATATTTACCGTGCCGATTGGTTAAACGGCAAGTGTCCCGCACCGCCATATTTGTTTGCTTTTTCATAATAATAATTATAACGAAAAATAATGTGTGCAATTGTAAGGAGAAATTTTTATTTGACAATCTGTCGACATTTTATAATATCTCTAGTAATATTACAATCTAACGGTTTTTACAATTTTACGGTGACATATTCATGTTATTAACGATTTATTTATTTTTATCACTGTCTATTAAACATAGCTATACTATTTATTTCCTTCTAATACAACTTCTGATTAGAAATCGAATTGAATTTTCAACTAACTCCACTTACATACTTTTACTTTATGATTGATATGTACTGTCTACTAAACATAACTATACTATTTATTTCCTTCTAATACAACTTCTGATTAGAAATCAAATTCAATTTTCAACAAACTCCACTTATATACTTTTACTTTATGATTGATATATCGCACCTTTAGAATTGAAGTGGCTTAATCCAAAATTCTTGATTTTTGGTAAACGCCTAAAATGTAATTGGAGAATAGGTCATTTTTTGGTTTTTTGACTATAATAGTAAGTGTAAGCCTTATGTAGTTAAAGTTTTTGTTATTTGCCGTAGGTGAATAGTTGCTTTAGTGATTTCTTATTAAAAATTAGATTTAAATTAATTAGAACCTTTGTTAATTAATCATTAAAAAAAGGTGTCACTTTTTTTCCATAATATTTAAAATTTAATTGGCTTATTTAGTTTTGTGTCTATTTTTTACTTAAGCATTCAAAAATAAAACGTTACTATTTTAAAAATAGGCTATTTATTTCTAATGTAAAATTTACTTTTGGTGTCAAATTTTGGAATATGCTAGTTTATTAACGGTGGCCTTTTAAAATTAAAGGTAAATTAGTATAGAGGACACTGAAAAAAATCTTTTATTTTATGCGTAATAAAGCTAAACTTAGCCCTAATTGTTTAAATATAAAGTAAAATGTATTAGGTACCATATATTTTTACGTATTTACCGTGTACACAAAGATATAAGGTACATGTACCTTATATTTTTATGTAGTATAGTGGCGTCTTCCTATCAAAATAATGTTTATTATGCAGGAAAAGGAAATGCTATTTAAATAAGCAATAATTTAATAAGCCTTTCAATATCAGAGGTCAATATTAATTATTTTCGACGGGGAAACTTCATCATCATCAGCCTACGGACATATGGATTAGTGGAGACCTGCTTAATGTAGGTCTCCACTAATAAGCGCCAGCCATCCCGATCTCGGCAGCAGATGGATGAGCTATGCTGCCAACCAATTTTAAATTGTTGGTCCATTGTGCCGCAGGTCATCCTACACTACGTTTGCCTAAGCGTGGTCTCCACTCTAACACTTGTCTATGCCATCAACCGTCTGTCCGTCTGCAAACATGGCCGGCTCACTTTCAGTTCAGCGTGCTATGAGCAATGTCGGTAACTTTAGTTCTCTGTCGAATCACATCGTAGCAAGTTTTATTATCCACCAGATACCCTCAACATTGCACTTTCCATCACATGCTGAGCAACCTTGAACTTGTCAATCGGCAGAGTTCGCCGCCTTGTATCTTTACCGGTAGAACACATTGATTAAAGACCCTGGACATTTAGTCAAGAATATTCGCTAATTTCGACAGCGAACTTCGAAATTACGTTTTTAATTTCGGATTTGAAATAAGTATTCGTTAAGTAACTTGTTGCTTGCGATGCCTTATGTCAAATCCTCGTTTTGTTTTCGAACTTCGCCGTCAAAATTATCGAATGAATCTTGACTAAACGTGATTGTGATTGTGGGATCGACGATTTAAAGTTGTCCCGGAGCTTCCCGAATGCAACCCAGCCCAAGCTTATTCTTCTATTTGCCTCGTTCTCAAAGTCATGCTGCCCTAGTTGAATGAGAGTTTGCCCAAGATATACGCATTCTTGCTTCTTAACTTCAAGACTAGTACCACTTACGACGACAGGTCCCGGGAGAAAATGTTCAATATGCATAATTTTGGTTTTGTTAAGGTTCATCCTGAGACGCACCCATCTTAAACAATCGCTTCGGCTGTTCAGCATCTCTTCCAGGTCCTGCAGATATTCTGACATAATGATTATTTCATCCGCAAACTGCAAGTGTCAGATGTATTGGCCGTTTATGTTCAGTCTCAGGCCGTTCCAATCAAGCGACTTGAAAACGTCCTCCAACGCGTTAGTAAACACAGAGATAACATCTACCTGTCTTTCTCCTTGGCGAAGTTGGATCGGTTTTATGGTCTGTTCTTTTACTTGGATGGTAATTGTTGTGGCTCTGCACAGACATCTTAAAACCTCAAAATTACGTATTATCGGCAGTCAACGAGGCATTTCTGCACAGACCAGAACCTCAATTTTCATATTTAAAGAAGAATTTCATTTTACTTTATGACGTATATTGGTCGAAACCAATTATAGCGCGTTTCACGTTGGCTTATAAAAACACAGTTTGAGATTAGCGTATCGAGACTTGATTGTAATTGTTTTATTTAGCCCCTCAGGTCTCGACGGTATCGAAGGCTTTCTCATAATCCACATACGCTAGGCAGAGAGGCTGATTATACTTCTCGATGTATGTATGTGGTTTCCGGTCTGCTCCACTGGCTGAAAGTCGCTAAATTTCTGGGAAGGATGATTCAAGATAACCCTCGATAATACCTAATAAACGTGGATCAGGAGCCGAATGGGACGGCAGTTTCAAGTCGCGTGTTATCGCCTATTTCAAAAAATAAAACCACCATGCTCCTGCTCCATGCTTCCTGGGTAGTGCCAGTGTGGATGACGGAATTAAACAGCTCAGTTAAGACAGGTGTTCCTCCTGCCTCGAGCTCTGTGGTTATTTCGACATCTCCTGGTGCTTTATTATTATGAAGCTGCCTGAGAGCTATTCTGCTCTCACCCATGTCAATATCAGGAATTTCATCTGTAAGGTGGCGCATAAGTCTGGCTCGTGAATCATGTGCAAGATGGGTTTGGGGTGGGCTCGTGTTTAGGTGTACTGTTCCCCATTTCGACTTCATCGAGAATCTCCGATTTCTTGGTGACAATAGTGCCTTGCAAGTTGCGGCTGAGTTTTGTCAAAATATGACAACGTGAGTCATTGAGTTTAGCCTTACCTTCTAGCCCTTGTTTCGCACTATAGCTTACTTGATGGCCCAAAAATACCCAATGCTTTTATATTTATAGAAACACCCAAGCCATAAATATCTTTTATACGTTTAGATTTTGCTGAACTCATCTTTTCTCGTATTGTATTTTTATTCCGGTTTTATTTTAATAGTGGCAAAATATGGTCTCGTCTTTTCATTATTAACCTCAAACTTTCACTGAAATAAAAATAAAAAGACTCAATCACAATTGAACTCGCCAATTCATATCATTCTGTAGAATATAATAGACATAATTCCGTATACGTCGCTGTAGTCACAAAAACGGTTTATAAAGTAAAGACGTAACACATATTCAGGCTCATGCATTTATGAAATGTTTAGAAATGAAATGACACTAATACAAATATGGCGTCATAATATATAATTATCATTTAGATTTAAAACGCCCGAAAACTAAATGAGTCTGTACAAAAATAAATAACACACAAATTACTTACCTTACGTTTACAATTAAAACGATGAATTACAGTTTAGGTCACTTACAGAGTAACCGCGTAGCACCCAACTTTTAGCATTATTGTCTCAAGACTAAAAGGGGCCCTTCAAAAGTGAAGAAACGCATGATAAACGGTCGATATGAAAGAGACATAACTGATCGTTTATCCTTTTCTAGCTTGAAAGTGGCTGTTTATTTCTATTAGACCGATAGATTACATGTTTCTAAGTCGTTTGATGTATAAAAGTCGATTTCTTAAATTTTTGAGTTACGCCACTTTAATTCTAAAGGTGCGATATGATCAAAATGTTTTAAATTAAGATTAATGACAAATTTTGTTTAATATGTACTCTGTGTAGCCGCGAAAATCTGAAGCGTATTACTTTTGAACCTTGTTGCTATAGTAACAAGGTCGAAGCGTGGTTTCCCGGCGACTGTACCAACGAAATTTCGAGAAGTTTTAATGAATTCTACTAACTGGATTAATTGGAAATGTGTTCGGGGTGTGCAAGGTTGTTATAATTAATTATTAAAGGATTTTCTTTGTTTCCCGCCACTCGATCACGTATATATGTCACAATATAAAGGAGGCAGTATCTTAATTAGTTTTTTTATATTTTATGTTATTATTACGATAGGTATAGTAATTTAGATATTACAGTAATAATTACTAATGTCCGCTACACACCACAATGATAAAATTGCAGAGTTCTATACCACGGGAACACTGTTATTTCTGATAAAATATGTGTCCACAGCTTTAACTACTACCATATGAAATTTCATCAAAATGTATTCAATAGTTTTTGCAATCAAGAGTAACATTAATCCATCCATCCTCACAAACTTTCACATTTACAATAGTAGTCGGATGTATGCATGCGCCGATTCGGCCGGTCTACTGTTACCGAACAGTGCAGTTTTATCGCTGTGGTGTGTAGCGAGTATAAGCTCCGTAGCCTAGTGGGTAGACCGTTTGGTTCGCACTCGAGAGATTGCAGGTTCGAATCCCAGGTTGAGGCGTGTACCAATGGGACTTTTTCAGATCTCAAGTACATTATACGGATGCTCTAACGGTGAAGGAAAACATAGTGAGGAAACCAGCACATAGTTGGCCCCAGACGTATTGACCAGTCATTCCTCTGGACTAGGCTGACTATGTTATGAGAATGACGTATGTGATTGGGCAACCATACAACATTTAAAAACCAACTGTCCCAGGCACTACACTATTTCAAGAGTGGTTACTTCGCTCGGAGAATACTTGTAAATACTATGGAGACGCTGAAACTATAATTCAATGTTACATTCAATTATAGTTTCAGCGTCTCCATAGTATTTACAAGTTAATTTTATTTGGGACACACACCAATAGATAGGCAATTTCATAAGCTAGATATTCGCCGTTTAGATTTTTTTTTTGGTCAATTTTGAACTAAGTTATGTGAAAAATTTTGAACTGAGTTATGCGGCTGACCGCCTCAAGGTCTTTTGCTCGGGGGAGGGCCTTAATAGATGATTTATACAGTATTCTCCGAGCGAAGTAACCACTCTTGAAATAGTGTAGTGCCTGGGACTTTGAACTGAGTTATGCGGCTGACCGCCTCAAGGTCTTTTGCTTGGGGGAGGACCTTAACGGATGTAAAGGCCTAAAGGCCTGAGTGTAGCGAGCATTAAGTAATTAGTGCGAGATGAGCATATTTACATTCTAGCAGGATTTCCCATCTAGTGGGGCGCGCCATCATAGGGGGGCGTAGAATGTCAAGATTTCATCACAAATATTAATCGACGGTTCGCTATTATATAGAGTGACGCTAAGTTACAATGCTTTTTTGCATAAAAAATGTATCAGGGGGGCATGAAAGTATTACTCTTATTTATAATCTTATGGGGACGCTATGAAAAAATGGATGGGAAAATGGGAAACCCCGCTCTAGGTCAATAATTAAATCATACTTTTTGTACGGACATCTTTCTTGGAGGTCATCTTAACCCATAATAATCATCTTGCCCCAATTTTGACAAATGGTAAATTGACGAGAGCTTCTAAATTTTTATAAAAAATGGTTTACTATTAGACATAGACATATAGGTATAATATTATTATAGACGGACTTTTGCGGTTGTTTGGGGCAGTCGAGATTTGACATCTGTTATCTTGACATTTAATATTCGATTTCCGCAATTTGCAGTCCGCATTTAATTGCCAAAATCTACTGAAATCAAGATGGCGTAATTTTTCTAATACGAATTTTTTGTCATTTTGTGTATATTTTGTTTGTTTGCATCGGTTAGGCTCTGAAACTATTGGACTGATTTTTATGAAAATCGGCACACATATAAAATAGACCACGAGGAAGGACATAGGCTACTTTATATCGTGGGAAAATGTACGTTTCCAGCGTAATTTCCTTTTGCGCGCACAAAGTCGTGAACATGAAACGTCTAGTATTAAATAAAGCTTAAGCATACAGGCTGACCTGCTCTAAGTGGCTCCAACCATCTGCTGTCGAGCAAATCTCCCAGCCGTTAGCTCAAAGGATAAAGTGTTTTAGAATTTCATTTAAGAGTCCTAGTCTACAAAATATTATAAATGTTAATTTTTGTAAGGATGGATTGATGTGTGTATGAATGGATGGATGAATGTTTGTTACTCCTTCACCAAAAACCAACTGAATGGATGTTGATGAAATTTTGTATAGTATGTAGTACTTTTTGGATTAAAACACTACTTTTTATCGTTGAAAAATACAGCATTCCTGCGGGATACTCGATAGTATATACAGACATATAGTTATAATATTATGAATTCTTAAAACTGGAGGCGATTGAGGTATATGATTTTATCGTTGTTAATTCTAAGACGTTAATTAGTTTGTACACTATAGATAAATAGGAGCGAGTTCAGGTACCTCTGATTTTTTCATAAATCATTTGGAAATTATGAAAAAAAAAAAACTTGTCAAAAATTATAATATTGTTGTTTCTGCCATCAATTTATCTTGCTAAATTCAGTTTAAATATATTGAATATTTAAAGTGTAAACAATAGATGAATAATTAGTATTTTTATTAAAACTCCCACACAACACACACTCTGCCAGCCTTTATTTTCTATCTATAAAATGTATTAATATAATATTATATAGTAGCTGGCAGATACTATACTATAATTTTAGGAGTTTTTTATTTCTTATTTTGAAATTACTCAAATAATCACGATTATACTGAAAACTCTGAAAGCCTTTTCAATGTAAACAAACAAACAATCAAACAAACCTTTCCTCTTTAAAGTATAAGCAAATTCAACCTGACGAAAACATAAACCTTACTAAAATGGTGTATATATGAAATAAATAAATAAAATAAAAATAAAATATCAAAGCTTAAAGTTAGTACTGTCGTAGCACACTTCGTAGCACTGCTACAGTATCGTAGAGGGCCTACGGAAATATCCATAATTATCATAACTCCCCACCGATTTTCGGTGACGGTGGCCGGTTTCATTGAAACCAGGCCAATTACGCAGGAGTAATTTTATAGTGCCCAGGTGCGTGCGCAGTACACAAGAGCACTCTCTCTTCCTTTATTCTCGTAATCCAGTGGGACGGATCATCCCATCCGACGCATGGATCATCTTTCTTGTCAGACAATCAGGTGATCAGCCTGCATTGTCCTAACCAAACTTGGAAACAACACTTTTTGTTATTCCAATGCGGGAATCGAACCCACGGATTCGAGTCGAGAACCAATGCTCTAACCACTAGACCACGGAGGCAGTTATATCCATAATATACACTATGACAATTTTCATGTAATAAAAACATCTTATGAGTTTTGTTCAAAAGAACATAACTTTGTAATATGACCCAAAACATCTAAGTGTGTTGAGAGACCTAAAAGTTGTCCACTTAGTGTCTAAGATACAAGTTATATTCCTACAATATGGCCACATGTTTGAGACCTTATTTTACGATGTAAGCAAAAAAGTTTTCAAAAGAATATTACAACATTTTTAGTTGTAAAGAACTGGTAATCAAGCAAGTAGACTGATGGTAAAATTGGTAATCTATTACTGCCGTTCTCGGAACTTCTATTTTTAAGTGCGAATGCTGATGCCTGATTTCATAAAATCTAAATATTTCCAGCGACTTCGTGTGCTCGCGGGCACCGTATACTTTGCCGCGATAAAAAGTAGTCTATGTCCTTCCCCGTAATCTATATCTGTATCAAATTTCATTAAAATCGGTCAAGTAGATTCGGAGCATATACAATGCAAACAAACAAACATACGAACAAAGCTTTCCTCGTTATAATAATATAGTATTAAATATAATATTATAGTATAAATTATAATTATTCAATAGTCTATAATATTAATATTATAAAGGAGAAATATTTGTTTGTTTGTATGTTTGTTTGTTTGCATTAAATATGCTCTGAAACTGCTGGACCAATTTTGATAAAATTTGGCATAATATATAATATAGATTAGATCACGTGGAAGGACATAAGCTACTCTTATCGCAGAAAATATAGACTTCCGTGAAGTTACTCTTTTACACGCACGAAGTCACGAGCCATATCTATAAATAATAAAAATCTTATAAAAATGTTATATTAAAATAATAGAATACTAAAAATCAATAACAACTTTTAGATTATAAGGTTCTAATCAGCTAAGAACATAATACGGAAGTGACATCCATTAGTTGACCTTAAGCCTGTTGTAGGTTAACTCGATAAGTATTCTTTTGCTTTTTAAAATTACTTTAATTTGTAAAATAAATAACTTTACATGCCCCAGATATGCCAAAGGGTCCTGTTAAATTTAACCTTTATTTTAACTGATTGAGTTAAATTTGAACTCTTATCGTTAATCATATACTTTTAACACGTAACTTTTATCGTGGTGTTAAAAAATTAGGCAGTAAAACGTTTTGGTTTATTCAAGTAAATTGTACAGCGATATAAAATAGTTATATTTTACTCTTTTATTACTATCATATTGATTGGAGAAAATAATACATGACTACTCGTATATGGGATTTCTAGCCCATTAAAATAATACTTCACATGTGGATAATAATAATAGTTTATTCCAGTATATATCTATGGTTTATTCAGTCTCTCACACTCACATAATATTAGATATCCTTAGGCCCACTTGCGCCAATCCGGGTTAAAGTTAACCTTGTGTTAAGATATCATGCTTTCTCTTTCACAAATACGAAGAACGAGAGAGATAACATGATTTTTAACCCAGGGTTAACTTTAACTCGGATTGGCGCAAGTGAGCCTAAGATATCCTTTCGTCGTTCAAATCTGACACCATGACAATATCAGTTTCTCTATTTACATTGAATGAGGTTTTATGTCGCCATAACTTGATTGGAAAATTTCGATTAGAAATGTATTTTAAACGACGAAGATGTGATTTAAACCAGTAAAAAATGGCATTGAATATAGTAAAAAAGATATTAGTTAAATAGTACTTTAGATGCATCTTCTTCTTAAAGTATAAAAGCTACTTTAAATAGTTTATCTAGCAACGTAGGAAGCAAAGTATTATACAAATTTAGCTTAGCAGCGAACTTAGCCTAGCTTAGCAGCTAAGTATGTCCGGATTGTACTAATTAATCTACGGACGCTTCACCCCACTTCAATCTGGCCCCGTGCTAAGAATCTAAAGAACTTGTGTTACAGGTACCAGACAACGGAAAGTAATACTTTTTATACTGTACAATTTATTTAAGATTTTTATCATCTATAAATACTTAATATATTAATATGATAAAAAGGAAAATTTTGTATTTTAAATTTTTGTTTGCATCGAATAGGTTCCAAAACTACTAGACCGATTTTGATGAATTTTGGCACAGATATAGAATAGACCACGGTGAAGGACATAGGCTACTTTTTATTGCGGTAAAATGTACGGTTACCGCGAGGTTTCCTTTTGTCGCGCACGAAGTCGTGCGCAACATCTAATAATATAATATTACACGCCATATTTAATACACATCCATGATCCAGGAACACAAAACTTTTTCCCTCGGCAGGATTCGAACAGGCGACCTCTAGCTTGAGCGCCAACACTCTAAGCATTGAGCCACAGAGATCGTCAATAATCTGGATTATTATAAAATATCATGGTTAAAAGTTAACCTTTACAAAAATAACGTCTAATATTTTATTTATACGATAAGAAATTAAAACATAACTCGGACTTGCTCTTCGCACCACGAAACTTAATATAGGCTATTATAATAATCAAATATTTTTAAAGTAATAAATATTACTATCACACGCTAATCTCAAATTTTATTTTCATAAAAAAAAAATAAGATTCAACAAAGATATCAGAAAAACTGATTTGATCTATAGTTAATTTTGTACCACGAAAATGACTTGCAAAAAAATATAATATTACTTGGGGTACGAAAAATAATATTATAATTTTAATACCCCATACATTTTTAGGTATTACTTTTTTGCATAACGTTGCGATCTATAGGAAAGAATATACTCGTAATAGTATTATTTTATATTTCTTTTTATTATTAATAAAATACTAACGTACCCGTCAACCATTTTGTTATATTACTTTAGATACTGATCTAACAATACAGTATCTAAAATATAACAACATTACAATTAGCGAAAAACATAGTTTAATGAATCTTTAAATTAGTTGCATAATTATTAACTAGATGTTGCGCGCAAAAAGTAATCTTGCGAAAACCGTACATTTTTCCGCGATTAATTGTAAACTATGTCCTTCCCCATGGTCTACTGTGTATCTGTGCCAAATTTCATCAAAATCGGTCCAGTATTCGTAGTTTCGGAGCCTACTCGATGTAAACAAACAAACTTTTCCTCTTTTTAATACTGGTATTGAGTTATAGACAAATGCAAATACCAACCTCTTTATTATCACTAATTTAAAAAATTAGAGAATTACTGCAAAACATTAGTATACACCAGTTCAAGCGAGGAAATTACTAAAAATGTTAAACATTAGCTAAGCGTTAAGCATCAGTTAAGCGTGAAACATTAGTTAAGCATTTGAAACGTCACGGGGCGTTGATGAATCGACGGGGTAAAACCCGTAGGGACCAGTACAATTGTACAAGGGGTAGCGAGTCAGTTACACCTGGACCAAAATGGCACACGGATGTATACATTATATAATTATATAAAATTAAAGGTTTAACACATAAATATGACAGGTAATTTACACAATTAATCATTTCAGTTCGTTAGATTATAACGCAACGAAAAATAATAAGTTGTAAGCGGTGTTTCAGTTCCCAATTTTCAAAATTTTACAATCTCGCTAGTTATATTATCTTACAGTATTTACAATTTTACGGTGACATAGTATTATATTTTTCAAATATCAAAAAGGTCGTAGTAATTTTTATTTAACGATATTTGTAAAAAGTTTTATATCTATTTTTAAATATTGTTATCTAAACTTCACCTGTTAAAAAAGTTTAGATAAGCTTAGCTGTTAGATTTAACAGTTAACAGCTAAGTTTGAACAAAAAGTAGTTAAAACTTGGACCAATCCCTTTAACAACATTAGCGCGACTTGTATACGGCAACACAGTTCTTGCATCCAGTACAAGTACGGGACATGCGGGGTGGCCATGTTTTTGGTACAATAAGTTTCATTTTAAAACAAACTTTAATTGTCCGTTACGTTGGTCTTTATTCACCTGAAAGAACATTTTATACTTTAAACGAGACAATATTGTATATACTATATTATTATAAGCATAATCTCGACAACTGCAATTATTTACATATTATAAATAGAATAGATAAAAATCGGTCGAGCTAAGTTTTTCCTGGAAAATTGCGCACGTATAAGTTTTTTCTTTCATCGTGCAACAATATATCAATAATTTCGACTTTATTATGCTAGTCCAAATAGCAGTTTGGTTAATTTTTGCATTGTCCGGGAATTCGAAGTATGGTGGGTTCGAAGTTCAAACCCCGGTGATGTAATATGTTTGTGATTCTTTTTTTAAATTTATTAGAGCTCCCAGCTAAGCTCGGTTACCCAGGTACTATTATTTTATGTGTCTAACTTTGAAATACAGTCTGTTATATCCATAATTATATTTTATATCCATGATTATATATTTTATCAATAAAGCTGTTTACTCCAGCTGGGACTGTATTATGATCCGGGATTGGGACGCCGGAGAAAATTTACAGCATCGAAAATATATATTTGGGCTTATATTATAATAGTGGTGGAAATCAAACATGTCGTGTCAAATGTCAATGTCATATATGACAGCTCGACATTCGACACTTCCATTTTCAACTTTATTGTAGTAGCGCAAAGTTCTATTTTCAGTGTTCTGAACTTTCCCGGGTTAAATAATTTAGTGCATATTTTACAAAAGCACTTATTATAGAATTAAATAGTATTTAATTATAGCGTTTCACAAAAGTAGAAAATAATGGAAGGCAGAACGAATACTGTAAGTACCACATAAGAAATTCGCAGCACCCCAACCATATCGTTCATATTTATGAGCAGCATAGATCTGGGGCCAGTACTATAACGTGGAGGAGTTACAATATATTCACTTGGGTCGCAGTGACGTCACAGCATTATGACCTAATGATTGAAGGCATTCAATTAAAAAAAAACTGGAGAGACGTGTCTAGCAGTGGATGTCTTGCAGCATAAAGTTGATGTCAAATGCTGAAACCAAAAATATCCGATATAATACACTCGCATAGCTAACCTACATACAAACACTGTCGTTATATTGTCACACAATTCTACCCCTTATGCACTACACAATTACAGCTATAATGGCGCGTTCACTTTTTGACAATGCACACTACATGATGTATGAACTCGTAAAGCGGGTAGTTAGAAAATATATACGTCGCGAATGAATTGTATACTGTTTAGAAATTATGGTTTATATGTGTTATGTTTGTTTGTTTATCTACATCATGATCAACCACATGGCAAAAAGGAAGAAAGTCAGCCTTTAAACTTAAATGTAGCCTTCCGATCTACCGTGACCACGACTAGCAAACTAGTGAATCAAGTTGGCGATGTGCACCGGTCGCGTGACGCGGGTTGTGGGAATAGGGAATATGCATAAAATTTAAAAATAGCTTAAAATATAATAATATGATACTAGACAGAAAAATAAAGAAAATGGCGAGAAAATTTTCAATATCTGTTGATAAATGAGCAAGATATGAGCGGTCAAAGTTTGTAATCTATCTCTTTCTAGCAAAACGAAATTTAGTATGAACTTTCTATGAAAGTCGTGTTATGTGACGTCACGATACACGTCGGATCTCTCTGTCTAATAGACCACTTTAAACGTTCATATCTTCGTAATTTTTAATGATATCAAAAAACTGATTTTACCATACGGTTTACCAAACAAGATAGATCTATATAAATAAATAAAAAAAATACGTGCATATTCCCTATTGTTTAGTGCTCCGTATAAATTTATACTAAGACCAGGATCTCTAATCAAGATGCATTCGATGATTTCGACAGCGAAGTTCGAAAACAAAATGTATGGGAATTGACATAACGCATCACAAGCAATATGTCACTTAGCGATGACATGTCAAATCCCATACATTTTTGATTACGAAGTTCCCTGTCGAAATTGTCGAATGCATCTTGACAAGAGGCCCAGAGACCAAAATAGGTTACTCCGCGATCCTATTTCGACTCGGGTCACGGTATTGCGTCGCACGTTGCGTGCATCGATAGGCTACATTTAGCTCTATTATTTACGCCACAAGCGACCATGACGCGACAGCATATTGACACCCTTTTTTAGGGTTTCATAGAACAAGCCTACCCGTACATCGCTTTGTCCGTCCGTATGTTCAAATATTATTTTGAATTGACTTCTAAAGTGGTTAGAAACTTTTCACACTGGTATGTCATGTTAAATACCTACTCTTTAGGATTATTATTTTGCGAAATCCTACTAATATTATAAATGTGAAAGTTTGTGAGGATGTATGGATGGATGGGTGTTTGTTACTCTTTCACGCAAAAACTACTAAACGGATTTTGATGAAATTTGATACGATAGTAGTTTAGGCTCTGGATTAAAACATAGGCTATTATTTATCCCGGAAAACTACAGTATTTCCGCGGGATACTCGATAGTATATTTACGCGGGCGGAGCCGCGGAATACAGCTAGTCGGTCAATAACTTTTCCCTTGGCGCGCACGAATCCGCGGTAACATAATGTATCAAATACGCTCCTGACTACACAAGCCGGAACATTATGCTATTTCAATGCTCTATCATAGCAAAAACACTATCTAGCGCTCTATAAAAATTCTAACGAATATTACTTTCACACTTTTTTCCATCTAAATGCTATGCGCATAATACATCAAAACCAGACAGCGCTTTAAGGCGAGTAATTGAGGCGTATTTTTAATACCGTGCCCTCGAGCAGCGTGCTGTGTGACTAATTAAAAAAAATCGGGGCGTCAAGCTAGCGAGGCATGTAAGCGCTACATTATAACATGGAGTCATTACGTAGCGTCATAGAGATCGGTCGCTATCGTGTGACATAGAGATTGGTACAGTAAGTAATTCATTACTCGACGTCAGTCTGGGCGTCAAGCTAGTGAGACATGCAAGCGCTACATTATAACTTGGAGTCACTATGTAGCATCATAGTGATCAGTCGCTATGGTGTGACGAGTAATGACGGTCAAGCTAGCGAGACATGTAAGCGCTACATTATAACATGGAGTCACTACGTAGCGTCATAGAGATTGGTCGCTATCGTGACATAGAGATTGGTAGAGTAAGTAATGATGAAGTCTGGGCGTTAAGCTAGCGAGATATATAAGGTCTACATTATAACAGGGTGTCACTACGTAGCGTCAAATAAATCGGTCGCTATCGTGACATAGAGATAGTTAGAGTAAGTAATGAAGTCTGGGCGTTAAGCTAGCGACACATTTATATGTCTCGCTGTTATAACGTAGACCTTATGGTCTACCTTATAACAGGGTGTCACTACGTAGCGTCAAAGAAATCGGTCGCTATCGTGACATATAGTTAGAGTAAGTAATGAAGTCTGGGCGTTAAGCTAGCGAGACATATAAGGTCTACATTATAACAGGGTGTCACTACGTAGCGTCAAAGAAATCGGTCGCTATCGTGACATAGAGATAGTTAGAGTAAGTAATGAAGTCTGGGCGTTAAGCTAGCGAGACATATAAGCTCTACATTATAACGGAGTCACTACGTAGCGTCATAGAGATCGGTCGCTATCGTGACATAGAGATTGGTACAATCAGTAATGACGTTTTGGCGTCAAGCTAGCGAGATATGTAAGCTCTACATTATAACAGGGCGAGGCTACGTAACGTCATAGAGACCAGTCACTATAATAATAATTATTATATCAATGGACGCTTCACATCACGACAATCTGGTCCCGTGGTAAATTCTCGAATAATTGTATTACGGGAACCCAGGAACATGCAAAAACTTTTTGTTCCTTCAGCGGGATTCGAACCCGCGACCCTCGGCTCGAGTACCAACACCCTTAACCACTGAGCCACAGAGGTCGTTGTCGGTTATTATGCCACAGAGATTGTTAGAGTGAGTAATAAAGTCGTGGCGTCAACTAGCGAGATATGTAAGCTGCATTATAACAGGGCAACATTACGTAGCGTCACAGAGATTGGTATCTATGCTATCTCGTTTCAGCCTGGTGACGTCCACTGCAGGACATAGGCCTCCCCCATAAATTTCCAGTGCGACCGGTCGCTCGCGGCCTGTATCCACCGACTCCCTGCGACTTTTCTCAGGTCATCTGTCCACCTGGTGGATGGCCGTCCTACGCTTCGGCGTCCAGTTCGTGGTCTCCACTCAAGAACCTTTCGGCCCCAGCGGGCATCGGTTCTACGGGCTATATGTCCAGCCCATTGCCACTTTAACTTGCTAATGCGCTGGGCTATGTCGGTAACTTTAGTTCTGCTACGGATTTCCTTATTTCTGATTCTATCACGTAGAGAGACTCCGAGCATCTCTGCATATTCTATGCTATGGTGAATTTATATTTTCATCATTTCTTAATAGATATTCCTCATTTCTGTTCACCATTTCAAGCCTTCTATAGTCGAATAAAAAAAATGAGTGTCGAAGTGAACCTTTACACCATAAGGTAGATAGGACCTAAAATGTTATGTTTTCAATGGGTTACTGCATATTTTTGTCTAAACAAAGAATACTGCAGATATAAATATGCAGAGACAGTTGCTTATATTTAAGAGTACTGGGTTTTATACTCTTAATAATATAATAACTTTTTCTATGGTGTTTCCTACAAAAGTACTTTGGCATAGATATAGCACTTTTATAAGAAATAGCTGGTTTTTTTCAAGTAGCAGACGTGTTGATTCCATAGTAAAAACTATATTCACTTTTGAAGGTTTGGCTACTGATTCAAAAACACCGTGTAAGTAAATGGCTCTGGGCCTCTAGTCAAGTTGCATTCGATAATTTCGACGGTGAAGTTCGAAAACAAAATGTATGGGATTTGGCATATTGCATCGCAAGCGACATATCACTTAACGATGACCTATGTCAAATCCCATACATTTTTGATTTCGAAGTTCGTCGTCAAAATTATCGAATGCATCTTGACTAGAGGCCCGTGCTTCAATCAAGTAATTCAACGCACAAGCTTTTCTCTCACTCGATATTCAAACAGTATTAAACAAATGTTCAGAATTTATTAACAAACCCTAAAAGATATAGAACATTCGATAATTGCGCCGGCTGAAAGTTTTAACGATGGCCGTCACCTGAGCAGTGTCGGTTTCCGATTTTACAGAACATTTAAAATGGAGCTATGAATAACTTAGTTATCATCAAAGGGCAAAAGTGTATTTTCATTTATTTTTTGATAATCCTACTAATATTATAAATGTGAAAGTCTGTGAGGATGGATGGATGTTTGTTACTCTTTCACGCAAAAACTACTAAACGGATTTCGATGAAATTTGGTATGGTAGTAGTTTAGGCTCTCGATCAAAACATAGGATACTTTTTATCCCGAAAAAGTACAGTATTCCCGTGGGATACTGTATTTACGCAGTCGGAGCCGCGGACAACAGCTAGTACCTAAATATATAAAAGGCAAACCTGACTGACAAACCTATCAACGCACAGCCGAAACTACTGAACGGATTTTGCTGAAATTTAGCATACAGATAGTTGAAATAACGTAGGCATCCGCTAAGAAAGGATTTTGGAAAGTTAAGTGGGTGAAAAAGGGGTTAAAATTTTGTATCGAAACCGAACTCCATGCGGACGAAGTTGCGGGCTAAATCTAGTTTATATATTTGCATGTTTTGTCGAAGTTGCTCGATATAAAGTAAGCAATCAAAACTTTCGAATAAGCTATCGGGCATTTATCAGAAGATTAAGAAACAGGCCAAAAGTGTTATATCTATTATTTAAAACACGTAATACCCCTTATACCCAGATTAAACTGTGGCACAATGCGCAATATTTATCCGGGGGATGATTTGTATCGCCTGAATACCTATTATGTGCCATATTGTAGCCATTCTTATAATATTTTATATTCTATACTTATATTAAATGCTCTATAACGAGATGTGTGAATACTATAACAGTGGCGAAGGCTGGTTCTCCTTCATAGGGAAGCCGTAGCCTGTATAATGACCTGACCTGATATAATGACCATTATGACCTGCAAACCTTCTAGAAGGGAGCGTATTCCCTCCTAAAAGGCCGGCAACGCACTTGTAACGTCTCTGATGTTGCGGGTGTCCATGGGCGACGGTAATCGCTTTCCATCAGGTGATCCGTTTGCTCGTTTGCCCCCTAGTTTTATAAAAAAAATAAAAAAATAGGTAGGGATTTGGATGAAGGTCTTCAAATGGTAAGTGGTAAGGGAAGCCGTTAGGAATGGAGTTATAGGAACCCCTCGCCACTGTACTATTATTACATATTTTGCTTTGTGTTAACAACCATCTCACAATAATAATACACGGGACTTGCAGTTTCCACTTTAATAAGTATTTTACGTTAATTTGATTATAATTTACGACCGGTTTCGACAAAGTCGACATCAGCAAAAAGTTCTATGTATTACGTCTATATACTGTGAAACATGAATTTCTGCCAAGAACTGTACTGTAGTACAATTAATAACATACAAACCATCTCGACCGAATCACCATGGTCACTCAGAAAATTTTACTGAAACAACACCTGTGCTATTTTTGACAGAGTGATTGAGGGCCCGTTTTGAGGACTAGTAAGGAGGCACCCAAGGGCTTTTAGGGCTTTGCTTCTCGAATATTCGACTGTTAAAGATCAATCTTAAGGCTTCTCTAGTTTTGTAATATTGCATCGGTACGCGATCACGATAGGATTAGGACACTGCAACAGCAGCGGTACGCGATCACGATAGGATTGGAACATTGCAACAGCAGTGGTACGCGATCACGATAGGATTGGAACATTGCAACAGCAGCGGTACGCGATCACGATAAGATTGGAACATTGCAACAGCAGCGGTACGCGATCACGATAGGATTGGAACATTGCAACAGCAGCGGTACGCGACCACGTAGGATTGGAACATTGCAACAGCAGCAGTATGCGATCACGATAGGATTGGAACATTGCAACAGCAGCGGTACGCAATCACGATAGGATTGGAACATTGCAACAGCAGCGGTACGCGATCACGATAGGATTGGAACATTGCAACAGCAGCGGTACGCGATCACGATAGGATTGGAACATTGCAACAGCAGCGATACGCGATCATGATAGGATTGGAACATTGCAACAGCAGCGGTACGCGATCACGATAGGATTGGAACATTGCAACAGCAGCGGTACGCGATCACGATAGGATTGGAACATTGCAACAGCAGCGGTACGCGATCATGATAGGATTTGAACATTGCAACAGCAGCGGTACGCGATCACGGTAGGATTGGAACATTGCAACAGCAGCGGTACGCGATCACGATAGGATTGGAACATTGCAACAGCAGCGGTACGCGATCACGATAGGATTGGAACATTGCAACAGCAGCGATACGCGATCATGATAGGATTGGAACATTGCAACAGCAGCGGTACGCGATCACGATAGGATTGGAACATTGCAACAGCAGCGGTACGCGATCACGATAGGATTGGAACATTGCAACAGCAGCGGTACGCGATCATGATAGGATTTGAACATTGCAACAGCAGCGGTACGCGATCACGGTAGGATTGGAACATTGCAACAGCAGCGGTACGCGATCACGATAGGATTGGAACATTGCAACAGCAGCGGTACGCGATCATGATAGGATTGGAACATTGCAACAGCAGTGGTACCTACGCGATCACGATAGGTGACCACCACCGCCCATGCACATTGCACCATCAGCGGGGCGATGTCACAATTGCGAAACTCAATAGGAGTACGCGCTTTTTTAATATTTTATAAGCTCTACATTTTTACCTACATAATATAATAACCCTTAAAATCCATATACCTTCCAACACTGTAAATTAAGTTTATATTATGCTAAACACGTCAATTAGGTTACACCAGCCACTTTTTACTCCCCCCCATAAACGACGGCAGTAAAAAAAATTAAGGCGCGAAAAACTTTACCATGTATCTTAATAGGCAAAAGACACGTATAGTACGCATTAATTTAATTTTACGACGACCAGCGAAGCGTGAGCTGTGATATCATAAGCGGGCCAGGGTAATACGGGCCTATAACGACCGGTATAACCCGGCCTATACAGTATACAGGATGTTTAAAAACAAAAATAGATATTGAAGGAGCGTCACAGTATTCATTCTCGTTGGTAGAATTTAATGTTATAATTATGTAACATTTATAATATAACGATTATCCTATAAATTAAAGGCGTGCAGCTGTCACTGAGCGGCGATCGCTTGAACTTTAAAATCGGCACGTTGTACGGTAGTGGGAGTGAGTCCATACTGTAAAGTCCCCTCTGAAATCGTTATTCATATTATTATTATTATAAGAAATAAACTATAAAATAATTTAACCTCATAACCAAATAATAATAATTAAATCTTAATACACATTTAATCATTTCATTGTATGTTTACATATTATTATTTAGAAGTATTTTATAAAACCTTTAACTATAAGCTTACAATACGTATTGAGAGTTGTCGTGAAATGTGAATCATGTTATTTTTCTATAAATTATGAATATTTACAGAAATGTATTTTATACTACTAATAACAATGTAATATTGTGGCCTTAAGGTGCTCCCTCATCTGGTGCATTCGCGTGTAATGATACATTACATATTCGAGTACTACTCAGTGTAGGAGAATAACCAAGCATTACAATGCGCACCATGTAATGATACAATTTGTAATATCTTGATACAACTTGTAACATCAATGGATCTCCCGTCCGCTCGGCGCTCAAACTCGAATCTATAATGTAACATTACTCGTGAATGCTTCAGATGATGGAGCACCGTAATGCTATGTAAAATATTTCATTCGGATAAAAAATACATCCTGTATAATATGCGCAGCGCTTGTTATGCGGTACTGTGTATATGGTTGGAAATGGCATACGGGGCTCGAAATGATGCGAATTCGAAATTCAATTAACGACTATGGATCTCGGTTCGTTTTGTTCCGAAATGTTTAAATATTCGAAGCCCGGCCGCGATTGGTCGGTTTTTGCATAATCGCCATTTTGTTTTGTTGGATTTCAACAGGCTGGTAAGTTGAAATAAATCTTAAATAACGACATTGATAAGTATAATTTTTTTTCAAGCCGCCTAGCAGGAAAATTTAACAGTGACGTAAACGTAACGGCATCGATTGAAAAATCTCTAAACTCAACTGCCCCAAACAACCCCAAAAGTGGGACAGTTTAGCTGTGGACAATTTTTGCCTCGACATGTCTATAGTATTATAATTATGTATTAATTGCCCGCGGCTGCGCCCGCGTGAAATTAGGTTTTAAGCTTTCATCCCCTATTTTGCCCACCTAGGGGTTCAATTTTAGAAAAGGCTGAAATACGTGACATTACTTTTCCGTACCAACTCAATTCACACGAAATTTCATACAAATATGCTCAGGAATAAAAAGTTTCATACAAACTTTTATGGTATTGAATAACTTTTCGATTACTTAGTCGTCACAGTTGTATATTAATCTTCCTTTATCTACACTAATATTATAAAGAGGAAAACTTTGTTTGTATGTTTGTTTGTTTGTAATGAATAGGCTCAAAAAGTACTGGACCGATTTCAAAAATTCTTTCACCATTCGAAAGCTTTTTTTTTTTTTTTTTTTTTTTTTGTTTCCGGAGGGGAAAATGCATTACGCATACCACCCAGGCGCAGGGGGCACCCGAGTGGTGATGTGGGACTCCCGTATAGGCTAATGAGACCCACGGTATACCCACTAAAAACCACCCCCCACCTTCCTCCTCGCCGCCCTGTGACGGGGCCACGGGAACGATAAACACATCCGCGACCCCGCCGGTGGCGGCCGCCCACTAGCGGCTCCATCCAATGCCCGAAAGCCCCAGGCGCACCAGATGGTAAGGTGCGCCTTCCTCCTCGGCCTCCACCAGTACTGTAGCAGACTCCCCCCGAGTCTGCTACTAGGAGGCCACGGATACCAGCCTCCACAACCGGTACCCGGTGGCAGATCTGGTATATGGTTCTGCCACCGACCACTGCTCGGCCGCAGAGGATAGGGCAAGCGGCGCACCGTAATACCAACTTGCCTCTTCCTCTGCGGCCCCACCAATGCCGTTAACCGTACGGAACGGCCCCGCCAGCTCGCAGGGGGGTAGGGAGAGTGGCACAACACTACCACGCCTCTCCCCCTGCGATCCCTCCACGGCCGCAGAAGATAGGGAGTACGGCGCACCGTAATACCGGCACTCCTCTTCTTCTGCGGTCCCACCTCCTAGCGCGTCCGCAACGGACTCCTCCAGCCCGCTGGGAGCGCCCTCCTCGGGCCAGCCTTCGGAAAACAAGCCGGCCCTGGTTGCCTCTTCGCTTCACCGTGGGTGTCCAATCCACGGTTACTAAGCCCCACCGCCACGACAAGGCGTGCAACCATCGGGGGGCACCATTCGAAAGCTACATTATCCACGAGTAACATAGGCTAAATTTTATTTTAGAAAAAAATAGGGTTCCGTAAGATATTTGGGTTTTTCGGACACCAGGTGTAAAAAATCAACCAGAAAAGTTACTTATTTTGCGTACGCTGCCTAAACTATAAAATATAGAACCATAAAATGTTCTAATTAATTGTAGATCTTATAAATATCTACAAAAAAGTCCGCGACACACTATACCTATCTATGTCGAGTGAGGCACAACAACCATTTTTTTATTTAGAAATCTTGAATTTTTTTTGGACTATATTTAAACGCGTTTATTTTACTCATGCTATTAATCCTTATCAAAATAAATTATTTCATCACTAAGTACAGTTTATGTAGATAATATTTGGTCTTTAAATGATTAAAATTCGATGTTTGGTTTTGATGTTATGGCGAAATTAAAATATTACGATTTCTGCTGCACGGCCCGTTGCGAAGTGGGTGTCACCAAGGCCTCCGCCTTGGTGACACCCAAGTGGCGTGCGGAGTTTAGATTATTGGGTATTTTTTTTTGTTTTGTGTTCGTTGTAACTATGATAGATAGTTACTTGAATACCTATTTATTTAGTGTTTGTTGTATTGTTAGTCCTGAAGAGTATAGATATTTCATACGATAAAAGTATACCCACCTACTTATTTAATTGAGTTTTAGTAGGTACCTACATTAATTTGTTTCTGTTTGTTTTGAACTTTTGACTAAATTTCGCCCGTTCGGTAGAGGTTTAAAGACATTCTGTAGTATTAGTATCAGTATTGTACCCGTGCGAAGCCGGGGCGGGTCGCTATAGATTATATTTACGCGTGTCTTCAATATCGTAAGTTTCACGAATTACTGCTTACTGTTTAGTATCCTATCGTAGTATTTATTATAAACACTGAAATAAACTGGGGTTTGATAATCTCGAAGCCTAGGATCTAGACATGCGCGGGCTAAGACCAATCTATTGGACAGATTATATTGTTTACTCTTAATTAAAATAGATTGTTTATTTACTGGGTTTCGAGAATGTTCCTGTAATTTTGTGTTCTAGAAGTGGGCACGATTTTATAATCTGTCGAGAGCCGTTAAATGGCAAGATAAAGGCATAATTATGTTATCTAACTCGAATGTACGCACTATGCCTGTATTAAAATAACTCTGTGGTTCAATGGTTACAACGTCAGCGCTTAAGCCGAAGGTCGCGAGTTCGAATTCCGCCGAAGGGAAAAAAGTGTTTTCTGTGTTAATACATAATATATTGTAAATTATAATAGAAATATAATGTGTGTATAATAGTATTAAATATTCTATCCGTGGTATCCAAACCAGATGGACGTGGACATAATATATTATATGTATTTTAATTACAATTTGTAAAAAAATTAAGTTCTAGTTAAAATATATAAATTATAAATAACTTATTGTCTAAATAAGAAACAAATAAAAAGGTCTATAGATAAAAAACTGTATCTAGGTATTGTCATTAAAATACATTTATATTTCATTGTAAAATAAGATGTGCTGACTATTACTAAACATACATATATGTATATTATGTTATTATTATTATTATGCACGTATGAAAGCTTGATATTTGAATATCAAAAACTAAAGTCATTTTCGCAAAGGCCATAATGCTCCCCACCCCAAGCACACATTCTCACCACGTCAACTGTGTAGTCTGGATCGATAGGTTCCAACACAACCCTTTGACATGATCTCAGGTGTGCCCAAGGGACGTAACAGCTAATGTATCATGATATTCAACCTCTATTTAGCTGCTAAAAATCTATTTTGATGCGTAGATTTTAAGCTCTTATTTACCTACTAGATATTCCCGCAAAAAGAAATCCTGCAGAATAAAAATTTGCCTATGTGTTAATTCAGAGTCTTAACTACTATCATACCAAATTTCCTCACAATCCGTTCAGTTGTTATCGAGTGAAAGAGTAACAAACATATGGATGTATATATCAAACTTACAATATATAAATAATACATAATTTAAAACTCAGTGACATTTTAATTATTAATTTCATTTTTTTGATAGTATATTATGCTCTTCCTCATTTTATTACCTTATTATTATTATATTATGATCGTTTGGAGCAATATAATTTATTAATTCATTATTCATTAAATTAAATTAAAAATCATCTTAATATATTGTAACATACTAATGCTTGAATCTCTATTTTATTATTCCGACATCACCCAAACAGTTTTATTGACATTTATTTTATTTTTGCAATGTGACTACTCTTCCTATATATATATTTTTTTCAATTTAATTTTTTTTTAGTGATTGCAATGTTATTTTATTTTATTTATTTTTTATTTCAGTTATGTAATATTAGTTTTATATTTTTAATTTATATTTATTAGACTATAGGTTAATTCTTAGTTAAATTTAGTTATAATTGTGTAGAATTTTTAAATAAGTAATTTATAAATATGTATTGTATAATTCCTTCTGATTGTGTTTATAATGTAATCTATCTAAAATGTTGTGCTTATCTGTAAGTGATGTAAACACTAGCCCTTACTTATACATGTGCTAATTATTTTGTAAGTGTTTATATTGTTGATGTGCCTAAATAAATAAATAAATAAACTTTCGCGTTTATAATATTATTACCACAGAACGCGCTTTTGATTCCCTATGTAGCAGAACCAACCTTGACCACTCAGAACTAGTTATTCGTAGAGTAAAACCCTATAAAAATATAATCACCTAGCTTACAGATTTTAAAATAGAATTATATAGTGAATTGGTCACACAGAGTTCGACGTGGCGGGAAACCGAGATGGCCACCTGCATAAAATGTATTCTGTATCGAGAATTCAACTACGTTACTCCATTTTCCTAACTTTATTTATTTGGTGCATATTTTTTTGTTACACAATATTTTTATGTGAATATAACCATTCATTATTATTTATTAACACCATTTAAATTAATTTAATAATTCTTTTTTCGACTAGTCACTAGTCAAATACTTAGTGTAGCACTTGACACAAAAAGAAGAAAAATTGTAGGCCGCATAAATTACCTACAATTAAATTACTTTTTATTTAAATAAGTAAATGCTGTAGAATAGGTTTATGTATGGCAAATATTTCAAAAATATTTACAAACATATTGGTCATTCAATTATAATTTAATGACACCTTTGGCCGCTTTGAATTTTGAGGTGAGCGGCGACGGGCAGTGACAGCAACGGCGATGCACGAAGGCAGCGACACTTTGAGTATCAGCGACATAATCACCGCTTGTCAGAGCACTCGTACAGCGGTGACGTCACCTAACGTCCACTGCTGTTACTGGCTAGTGGCTACTGCCCGCCGTCGCCGCGACGCTCACAGCGAGGCAGCGGCCTAATATAACAATACTGTCAATACTATTCCCTATAACTGCAAGCTTTACCACCGCTCGTTTGAAGGTTACGGTCTGCCCACAATACCACATGTCCACGACAAGACGCCGTCACCAAAAAAAGGTGCGGTTTTCAGTGTTGTGGTTAGCAATACCTGTATTCTTAGGTCGTGGTATAACGCGGTTCAAATGAGAATAGGAACGTCAATGACCTTTATCTGTCAAATATCCTTGAAAAGTGCGATTTTCAGAAAAGCATAAGTGCATAAAAATATTAATAGTCTTGCATCGAATTTAAATAAAAACGTAGAATAGTAATCAATTATCTAAACATAAATTTAACGATCATAACAGTCTAAATTCGAAACAATATGGCGCCGACTCGATCCTATTCTCATTTGAACCGCACTATACGGTTTGACATAATCATGCAAGCTCACGTTGCCGTAAAATGTACGTCACGATGCCGGATCGCCGTGCCATGTAAAATTCTGGTACATTTTGCGTTGGTTTGCCACGAAGTGTCAACGCTGCGACACCGCCCCATTTCGCATTGATGACGCCCGAAGTCATCACGTTGACAAGTTCTTACGCACATTCGGTTCATTTGCACGATGCGATTACTCTAATTAAGGTCCGTTTCAATAAGGCCTCTCCCACATTGGGTGTGCGCGTTACCTGGGGCGTGTCAAGGCGTGACTCCTGTTCGAAACATTACACAGAAAACATGAAACATTGGGGCGTGGCTATACACATTTGTCTAGGAATAGACAATGTTTTTGTTTTCGGAGACGGACGAAAAACATTCCCGCGCGGGTAGAGAGGGGAAGAAATGTATCATTTCTTATCTAGTGTTCACATCGGTCACATGACACCTAGGTACAGGTTTTTTTGAGTTATAGTTTTGCTTGTTGTGTTTTTTGTGTTTGTTTTTGTGATCGCTCATAATATACGGCCTGACTTAATTAAAAAACACAAATTTTGTCAGTTTTCAATAGAAATGCGTAAAATGGCGCACATATTTATGAGTTGAAAAAAATACTTTATTGAAACACCTAAAGTGGCCTTTTCAGAACCCCTCTTTTCTCCTAGATTCTACACCTACAATCACTAAAACTGCGAGCGCTAATACGTCTTCCTCGTCGGAACTTAGATCGTGTCTGGACAAAATGTTTTGTTTCGACCAAAAACATTTTCTGTAGCTGGAGACAGCTTGTGTATGAAAAGAAATGTTTTTGTTTCATGTTTTCTGTGTAATGTTTCGAACAGGAGTCACGCCTTCAGATATGCGGGTGCTGCTCGCGCCCGACGAACGCGCACGCCTAATGTGGGGTCAGCCTAACCTATCTACCAATAACTATTTGCTAAAAACGTCAAATTTATATCGTAAAAAACTGCCAAATGATTGAATGAGACGTTTTTAACAATTAGTTACTGGTAGATAGGTTATTGAAATGGGCCGTAAGAGATTGGGAAGCATGTGAACTGACCCTAGGATGTTACTTAAAAACATAATATTATTACATAGGTAAATATATGTTTATTATAATTTCTACGAAAATCATGAATACCTTCATCATTTTATTTATATACTAGCTGATGCCCGCAACTTCGTTTACGCAGAACTAACGGAAGCGGAACCCTAAAATAAAAGTAGCCTATATTAGACCTTATAACATCAGCTATCTCCCAGTGGAAGTCCCGTGAAAATCGGTCCAGCCGTTTCAGAGATTAGCCGGAACAAACAGATAGACCGACAGACAGACAGACAGACAGACAGACGGACAGACAAAAATTTTAAAAATTCGTATTTTATTGTAAGTACCGAATATACTTTCAGATGCATTAAGTGAAAAGCGATTAGTTTGAAGTTACAAACAGACACTTCAATTTTATTTATCTGTATAGATGTATAGATTAATTATTTAAATCACGATGTGGTCGAGTTCGGGCTTGCACGCCTGTGTCACAATGCATGCGCTACCATTATATTTATCTTGAATAATGAATTACCTGCAACATTAAACTTCATGTTTTAACTGACGAATTAATATTTTGTTATTCTTTAGCTACCTAAACGGTGAAACCAGCTCATAGTCGGCTTTAGACATATTATATACCTACTACTAAGCTTTGCGCCCGACCGCGTCTATTGCACCTCCGTGGGGTATGAATTTCGAAAAATCCTTTTAATTGTATACGTAATACCTTCTCTAGTCTATTTCTTGATATTTCTCTGTAAAACTTTCAACCCCATTTCACCCTTTATGGGGATAAGTTTAAAAGAAATATAAGTAGTATACCTACGTACTCAAATATTTACATTTATTAGCTCAGATCATTCCAATTATTTTTCTAATAAAAATAAAAAATGGCAAAAATAATAGCTTATGATTATAACTTTTACCACCCATTTTCAGACTGGACAAAAACTGCAAATCTCGAGACTTGATTCCTGAACTATTTAAGACGTTCCTACTTTGTACGGAACCCTCGGTGTGCGGGTATGAATCGGTTTTATCCGGTTTTTTATTCAACTTCTGGCCCCCTGGTCAACTTCGGTGAAACTCGAACACCCAAATCACGTATCCTATCTGTATGGGATGAGTTAAAAATGTTTTCAATTTCGCGAGATGTGGCCAGTGTATTCGTAATGTGGCCATACCATCTGCCCGCAAGACGTGACGCTGTTGTGCATATTCGTGGGCATAGATGTACCACTATAAAATATATCGTTGGACATCCACAGTGGAAATACGGGGCATAGACTAGAGTTCCTTTGATATTCATTCTACAACATTTGAAGCAACATTCATATTTTATACGGACGCTTTAACAACGGTGAAGCAAAACATCGTGGCAAGCAAAACATTGGGCAACCATACGACATTTAAAAACCAACTGTCCCAGGTATTTTAAGAGTGGTTACTTTGCTCGGAGAATACTGTATAAATCATCCATTAACGGATGAAAATGCCTTTTTTTAATGTGTACATACCTAGGGAACATGTTAAATCTTTGGCGCGGATACACTTTGTGCTAATGACTGTGCAAATTAGTATGAACTTAATTAATGACAATATTATATTTCAGTTTTCAGAAAGGCCCAACCGGAAAGAGAAAAATAGGACGACCAAAAAGTCAGTGGGCTGACGATATAGCAGACATGACAGGGAAGGACTGGCAAACAATTAGCAAGGACAGAGATGAGTGGAAAAGACTGGAGGAGGCCTTCACCCGAGGAGGGATCCGTATCCAATAAAAACTAATAGAGCTAGCGCCCACCGTCGAAAAAGGAGCTCATCGAGAACAAGCATTGGACCACTGCAGATCGCTAGGGGCCTTAAAGCTTGATATAAAACCGCCGGTCTGGCGGTCCTAAACCTGGTAGATTTTTTTTTATTGACCAAAATGTGTGAAGATTTTTTGAGTAAAAAAAGCTCATAAGGAACAAGAAAACTGTTGTTATACACGGCTGCGCGCCAACTAGAAACCGATAAAAATGCAAGTCTGGCAGTCCTACTCTTGACCAGTTTCCAGCCAGACCGCCCTGAACGTGTAAGAATTTTGAGTAAAAATAGCTCATAGAGAACAAGGTCAAGTTATATGTCAATCTGTTCGTCTCCTAATCCTCTTTTGAAAATCGTCGGTCTGGCATGTTCAAACCTGGCCAAAACTCAGCCAGACCGGGATGAAGTTACCTCCTGTGATACTTACTAATAGGTAAATCTTGAGTAATTTGCACTTAATAAAGCGTGATTTTGATAGATTTGTATGTATTCTTTCCGAATTTAAAATTTTCTACCCGATATTGCTACCACTGGATCCGCCATCTTAAAAAAATGGCGATACCTTTCAATATTTTGGCTATATCTCTTTACAGACAAACTTTATGATAAAAATATGTTCCACTAATATGAACTATATATAATTTTCTACAATTTATTTTATGAACATTTTTGATTTGATTGATAGTTTTAGCGCTGCAGAGTCTTAATAGGAAATTTTATTTGTGTTGCTGACATTTTTTGTAATCAACTATATTCTACTGTTTATGTCCTTTTAGATGATATTTATATCGAGAAGTTTATAAATAATTATAAAGACCGCCAATTTATGAAGGCAGCCATTTTGAATTAACAATAATATTGAATATACCAAATTTTTGTGTCAATAAAACCTAAAGTATATATACTTAATATCAGATCAGAATATCAAAGATAAAGGGGTCAAACTTCTATTCGAAAGTTGACTGCTTACAAAACTGAAAGTTTTGCAAACTCTGGAACTATGTTTCTTTTAAAATTGATTTTATTAGACTAAAATATAAAAATGAAGCATCACACAAATTTATTTTTTTAGTAATCGCTGTACGGAAATTATTTTTCACTAATATTAATTTTACTTATTATAAGATATTAGTTTAGTATACTTTAAGTTTTATTGCTACTAAAATTTGGTACATTTAAAATGATTGTGAATTCGAAATGGCCGCCGTCCTAAATTGGCGGTCTTTATAATTATTTATAAACTTCGCGATATGGGTATCATCTAAAAGGGCATAAAAAGTAAAATGTACTGAATTATAAAAAATATCACCAACACAAATAAAATTTCACTCTAAGTCTCTGCAGCGCTAAAACTATCAATTTGACACAAAAATGCTCATGAAATAAATTGTAGAAAATTGTATATAGTTCATATTCGTGGAACATATTTTTATCGTAAAGTATGTCTGTAAAGAGATATAGCCAAAATATTGAAAGTTATCGCCATTTTTTCAAGATGGCGGATCCAGTGGTAGCAATATGGGGTAGCAAATTTTAAATTCGGAAATAATACATACAAATCTATCAAAATCACGCTTCATTAAGTGCAAATTACTCATGATTTACCTATTAGTAAGTATCAAAAGAGGTAACTTCATCCCGGTCTGGTTGAGTTTTGGCCAGGTTTGAACATGCCAGACCGACGATTTTCAAAAGAGGATTAGGAGACGAACAGATTGACATATAACTTGACCTTGTTCTCTATGAGCTATTTTTACTCAAAATTCTTACACGTTCAGGGCGGTCTGGCTGGAAACTGGTCAAGAGTAGGACTGCCAGACTTGCATTTTTATCGGTTTCTAGTTGGCGCGCAGCCGTGTATAACAACAGTTTTCTTGTTCCTTATGAGCTTTTTTTACTCAAAAAATCTTCACACATTTTGGTCAATAAAAAAAAAATCTACCAGGTTTAGGACCGCCAGACCGGCGGTTTTATATCAAGCTTTAAGGCCCCTAGCGATCTGCAGTGGTCCAATGCTTGTTCTCGATGAGCTCCTTTTTCGACGGTGGGCGCTAGCTCTATAACCACTTACTATAAGTCAATTAGTAATATATTACATAATTAGTACTAACCAACACTAACAAAACAACAGAATTTGAAATGTTAATTATGGATATGGAAATAAAGGCTTTATTTTTATTTATTTTATTATTATATTTCAGTTTAGAATAATAATTATTTTGTGTTTATTTACGAATGTGATGTCCCTGAAATTTGGTACTCCGATGGTAGACATTGTAAAGAATTATAAAGGGGAGCAGTTGAGAAAAGTTTTGTACAAGAAAAATGGGAAATCGAAATTTACGTAAATGCGGATGGTTGCCATGGCACTACCTACACGAAAAAATCAATTAATTTCTCTGTGTGTCTGTCTGTTCGTTCCGGCTAATCTCTGAAACGGCCGGACCGATTTTGACGAGACTTTCACTGGCAGATAGCTGATGTTATGTGGAGTAGTTTAGGCTAATTTGACCTCAGGTTTTCATTTAAAAATAGTGTTCGGATTCCATTTACGACGATTCTATTTGACGAACTCTGTGGCTCAGTGGTTCAGCGGTTTGGTGTTCTAGCCGGGGGTCACAGGTTCGAATCCTGCCGAAGGAACAAAAAGTTTTTCTGTGTTCCTGAGTCATGGATGTGTATTAGATAATATGTGTATAATATAATAAAAATCTTAAATATATGTATAGTATAAAATGTAAGCTTATAGTTGAAGGTTTCATAAAATACTTCTAATTAATAATATGTAAACGTGCAATGAATGGTTTAAATGTGCATTAATATATAATTATTATTATTTGGTTATGAGATGAAATGATTTTATAGTTTATTTCTTAGGCATAAGAAATAATATTCAGTGCCATGTTCAATTTGTATAAAAAATGCAAGATCAGTATCGTCGCTTGTTTGGTATGGACGCCGGGTTTGGCATTATTACCGAGAGACGGCCATGGAGGCACATGTTATGTTAATTTATGGAGAATAAATCCTGTATATTATTTATTTGAAGTTTTAATCACTGGGTATGAATAAGGATTTCAGAGAGGACTTTACATTTCAGAAGTGTGATCGGCGAAAATTATATTTTTTTTCGCTCTGAGCCTACGTAAGTATCGTTGTTTATATCGACATTTATTTTGAAAATTTTTCTTTGTTTTTGTGGTACCTAACTACCTACCTAATAATGATTAATGTTATGGTAAACTATAATTAATTGCTTAGATAATAGTAAAGTGAAAAATCGTAATATTATCTAAAGGGATTAAATTAAATTTTTGATGCATATCGTGAAAAAGGGGCATAGAGAATCGGAGGAAATTTGAAAATGGAATACATATTTTATTCTCGAACGTGCTCATGAGTCATGACGTCATATGAGTGCAAAAGAGATAGAATGATGATGGAAGAGATAATATTATTAAAATAATAATTTAAATAGTAGTTAGTTATTAATAAATAGGTTTTGCGATTTTATGATATTATATCAGATAGGTACTTTAATCGAGACGATATTGTTTATACATAATTATTGTTTATTAATATGTAAGTACAATTGGTTTTTCGAAAACAGTTGCAAGTATTACCTACCATGAAATTTGCAGAGAAATGTGGGGGAGTAAAATCGATCTCACTAAGGCTTATATCTGGAGAACTGTGTATTTTTTGCTACATTATGTATATGGTTTTTTTTTTCGTCTTGTAACAATGTAGTATAATTATTTCTATAATTTTGACTATTATAATTTATAAATGTTATGACAACTTGATCGAAATAGAACTCAAAATAATAATATGGGTTTTTTCGACTGGAGCAAAAGATTTGTATTTATGTTTAAAAGAGCATTTATTAGTTGAACTTCAATATATATGATTTATTAATTTTAATATAGAATAACGCTTAAGATTCTTAATTTCTTTTTATTTGGAGTGACATGGTATTAAGCTGTATTCTGTCAGTTTCAGATCAGATGGAATTCCGATTACGACTATCTATTTTGGGTATTTAAGGACCCTGGGAGCCCAAAATGAGAGTGAAAGTCAGGAAGTTCCTAATACCATTAGAAAGTACTAGGTGAGAAATTAAATGCCAAAATTAATATACCAGTTGACCAGGACGACCCGGGTGTAAGCGGTCAGGTCAGCCGGTGGAGCAATACAGAGTGATACCCAGGGAGCTCAAGGTTAATGGGTCAGGGTCAGGAAATAGACTTCTGCCGGTTGCTCAGGAAGACCCAGGTGTAAGTGGTTAGATCAGCCGGTGGAGCAATACAGAGGGATACCCAGGGAGCCCAAGGTTATTGGGACAGGGTCAGGAAATAGACTACTGCCGGTTGCTCAGGACGACCCAGGTGTAAGTGGTTAGATCAGTCGGTGGAGGTGAGTAGTCAGGGGTGGCGCAGGAGAGTAGCGCTACCGAGACCAGAATTGTAAGGGGATCGGTGGAGGCCGATCCCAGGATTGGTGGAGGCCAATCCGAGACGAAACAAATTGTAAGGGGATTGGTGGAGGCCGATCCGAGACGAAACGAGACGAGGACTGTATTGACGGAGAGCACCTATCAGAGAGTATTGGTGGGTGCCTATTCAAGAGCATTGGCGGAGAGCGCCTATTCCAGACGAGATTTGAGGATGGGATTAATGGAGTGTGTCGATCACGAAACGTTTTGATTATTCATGGAGTATGAGGAGTGAGGATGGTGTATTTTTCTGCCGTAGCCAGGCCAGATCGTGGGTCTACCGTGGAACACCGAAAGTGTGATAGAGATCAATCATAATTATTTAAGAGCACTATATAGTACTTTCGACATAACAGTTCGAGTAGAGTGGAGAGAACGATATAAAAAAAAATGAATTTGAAACGAGGTGTAAAAGTGAGAGAAGTAAGGTGCAGATTTTGTTTGTATCAATTTTATAGTAAGGGATTATATATGAGATTTAAATGAATTTACAGAATCAATATAGAACAAGGTTTTGACAATAATAGTGTCAGTCAATGGTTTGGGTAGACAAAAATTTATTAACCTACTTTTACCACAAATATTGAGTTTGACCCTATGTCTAAAGATAAGACAATGTTAATGTAGCTTATAGTAAGAGATTATACATATATAAGATTTAAATGAGTTTACAGAATCAATATAGAACAAGGTTTTGACAATAATAGAGTCAGTCAATGGTTTGGATAGACAAAAATTTAGTAACCTGAGATTTAAATGAATTTACAGAATCAATATAGAACAAGGTTTTGACAATAATAGAGTCAGTCAATGGTTTGGATAGACAAAAATTTAGTAACCTGAGATTTAAATGAATTTACAGAATCAATATAGAACAAGGTTTTGACAATAATAGAGTCAGTCAACGGTTTGGATAGACAAAAATTTATTAACCTACTTTTACCATAAATATTGAGTTGACCCTATGTCTAAAGAGCAGACAATGTTAATGTGGCTTACAAGTAATATAAGTATTAGTTATTGGAATGAAAGTTCCTATGGGGCGTTGCGGAGAGGTACTCTAGTCGGCAAAAAAAAAAAAAGGGTCTGTAACGTTAAATAAAACCGTAAGATTTTTATGTATTAGTAAAAAGCAAAATTCGATCGATCGATCAATTGATATCCTACATTATGGTCTAGTGGCAAGGATGCCTGGATTCTCACCCAGGAGGCTCGTGTTTGATTCCCGGTATTGGAATTAAACTTTTACATTATTTTAACTCAAATAAGTATTTATAATTATCACTTAATAATAATAATAATGTGACCTACACAAACTTTCTTCACATAAAAATAATATTTTTGCAAACAATGTTACGTAAAACGCCACCTGTGATCTAGAAACGGTACTTTATTAGGGTTCATATCGGAAGCGATCGTAGTTCTTATCGAGACAAAGTACAGTTTTAAAAGGTAAAGCTGATCGACTGATGTATTAATGCACAGACCATTGCTAGAAATTTGAAATATTGCACATGTATTTCTCATAATATGACAGGAATTGGTTGCGGGGTTATTAGGGTGGAGGTAATTTTCATTATTTTTTCAAATAGGATACACCGTTTCTGAGATAGAAGTATTACAGAAGAAAAAAATACGGCAATGCTCTACTTTGAGACACGAACGGTGTTTAAATCTGTAGAAAATTTGGAAAATTCAGGAAGGATTTTTCAAAATTCAACCCCCCAAGGGGGCAAAATATTGGATTAAAGTTTAAAACCTAACTTTACGCAGGCGAAGCCCCAGGAAATTAATATTGTTTTCTATAAACCTCAAATAGAACTTGAAATCAAAATTTTATAATGAGGAACTTCGTTCCTATCTGGTGTCCAACGACACCACACGGCTTTTTGTTCTAATGAATCGAATAGAACGACTAGGTATGTAAAAAAAATGTTAAATCGATGTAAGGTTGTGAGCTGTAGATTTTTAACAGCTGTACGGTATAAAAGATAGGGTGATAAAGATATGACGTGAGGCACTAGTAAAATTTTAAAGACTAAACATGACTGTGTACTTGAACGATTACAATTTGTAAAACTTAAAGAGATGAAACTTTGGATAATTGTCATTCTGATTTGAATAGACAATAACTACTTATCTAAAATGAAAATTTAACTAAATAATCATAGTTTAATATTTTCTTTGGGCTTTGGCTTTGAATATGGGCTTCTGACCGAAATAATAATCGAACTTGAGGATACCGAGCTGGCTGGTTAAAAAATAGACAAGTGATAGAGAAAGTATATTTATAGTAGGTATACAATATAAATAATAACGTTTTCTTAGGTTTTTACACTTTAAATATCACCTTGACCTTGCGTACTATGATAGGTACTAGATGCAAAGATTCCACTTTCTTCCCCTGCATTATCGTAGGAACATCTCCGATCTAGTCTACTTATGTAAAATTATTAACAAAATAGATGTTCCTGACTTACTAATTTGATACAGTTTAACGTTCCCACTAGGTAATCATAGTTTTATGCCTTTTTATGTCTCACCATTTAACACCTATTATCGTCGAAACTCTTCCATCCTTAGATCAAGCGCTCAAATAAATACATTCCTTAATGAAAATCCACTTGAAGATATATTTTCATTAAATCCACCTAAAATTAGGAGACTCCTAACTGATACCCTTCTTCAATTGTACCTAATAAACCATTTTAAATATTAATCTTAATTACTAAACAAATATAAGACTATCAAATAATTATGTGTACGAGTGTAGTTTTGAATTTTAATATTAACATTCATTCGGTTTATTATGTTTGTGGTTATGACTGCTTTTACTTTAAGGTATATATGGATATTTTTTTGACACATTCAGGGGCTTAACTTGAGCTTTGCTAATTTGTTTTGTACTTAGTTGTGAAAACTTGTTATTGGTACTTTATTTTTTTTAATATGTTAATTTATTATCATTGTATTTGTTGCTGTAAGCTTTCATAACAAAATAAAAAAAATCGCCCAAGTGCGAGTCGGACACGCGCGCCGAGGGTTCAGTACAAACCGGTAGTGATTTTGTTACACCTTAAATGTACTTTAAACCTGAGTGTTTGATATTAATTTCAATTTAATATCTCTACGCGTTCATGAGGAAAGGGGTAGTAAGTTTAAAATTATTAAAAATATTTTTATTATATTATGTAAAAACTAAAAAGTTACGGTTTTCGTAATTTTTCCTTTATATGTGCTATAAGACGTTACTCTATGTATTTCAAATTTCAAGATTCTGAGTTCACGGGAAGTAGCCTGTTGGTTTTGAGTTTGTGAACTTCAAAAATTTACGGAAATTTGCGGCATTAACAGCTGTATCTTTTGATTGCATTGGCTTAGAAGTTTGTTTTTTTCACAGCTCTAAAGGACCGTAGACCTTACCTCTACGCGTTCCTGAGAAAAAGGGTCTTGACAGACATTCGGACGGACAACAAAATGATTCTATAAGGGTTTCGTTTTTTCGTTTCGAGGTACCCTAAAAATGAATAAAAATAAAAATTAAAAAAATAATTATAGTAGTAGGAAGCGCAAGTAGAGAGGCAGATTCCCCACGATGCAGATGGTCAGTTTCAAAATTACTACTCAAATAAGTCCCTATCGGGGAGTGTACTGCAAAGTAAATGTAAATTATGTCATACTAGATGTTCATACGCGCAAAGAAAATTTTGTCACGAAAAGTAGCCTATTTAGATACTAGTGGTGACGATGATGTTTCTGAGAATGAAGAAGTGGTCCTAATAGTTATAAATATATTTTAATAACAATAGTCAGTAAGAAATTCATAGTTGTTATCTTTGAGTATATAACCACGTTGTTATATCTCTACCTCTCAATTGTCAAAAGTGTCCATTTTGTATCTGTCGGACTAGATTTCGGCCTAGGTCTAGAAATAGCGCCCCGTCGCATTCAAATGACGAAAACTTCCTAATTTTGTATGAAAGATATAATTATATAAAACATATGTTGTTAGAATCTGTGCAATGTAAACTAACAGAATTAATACAAGTTATATTCTTTTACCCTAAAATATTTTGTAATCCTAAGGAGAAAATAGGTGAAAGTAAGTGAAAGTATACGCGAATATTTCGAGTGATAATATAAAAAAAAAATCATTCATTCAAATTTCTTATATTCTTCTTACAAATGGATATACTGTTTTACAATAATTCATTAAAAAAAACAACACCTTTACATACTGTGTTTTTTAAACCACAAGCTTTTTAAAAATATATATTTGGCACATCTATCGATACGCCTGTTTATAAAAACGCCATGAGATGGCATTCGACAGACAAGGGGATATTTCATTAAATTGAGCGTTTTTTGGTAGTTTCTCACTAGAGAAACTACCAAAATAATAGTTAGTTAACTATTACTAACTATTGTTGTATGTTATAATATGATTGTGTGTAGATAAAGTGTTATCTATCTATATAACTGAAGCGAAGGGACTCGCTTCTTGCAGGAAGGCCGAGCTGTAAGCTTATAGTTGAAGGTTTCATAAAATACTTCTAATTAATAATATGTAAACGTGCAATGAATGGTTTAAATGTGCATTAATATATAATTATTATTATTTGGTTATGAGATGAAATGATTTTATAGTTTATTTCTTAGGCATAAGAAATAATATTCAGTGCCATGTTCAATTTGTATAAAAAATGCAAGATCAGTATCGTCGCTTGTTTGGTATGGACGCCGGGTTTGGCATTATTACCGAGAGACGGCCATGGAGGCACATGTTATGTTAATTTATGGAGAATAAATCCTGTATATTATTTATTTGAAGTTTTAATCACTGGATATGAATAAGGATTTCAGAGAGGACTTTACAAAAAGTATTAAATAGACTTCCCGTTTTCTGGCACATGTAACACAAGTTCTTGGGATACTTAGCACGGGGTCAGATTGACGTGGTGTGAAGCGTCCATAGAATATTATTATTATTTATAGTTCCACACAAATGAGGTTATTAAATAAGATTCTTGCTTTTCACCCACCGTACTTTTATTTAAGCTCTTTCAGTACTTAAACAAAAAGTGATCCCCTACTCATTAATCTACGAAAAACAATCAAAGAGACAATAAATCTCGTATCATGTACACTTGGTACAGTCGCGACCACCAGCGGTGTACAACTTTTGAACCTTTACCATAGTAACAAGGTTGAAATATGGTACAGCGGGTATGTTGGCCCACCACACTTACCCTCTACTGCAAATCCTGTGTACCCTGAGCCTCTGGTAAAGATGCATTTCGACGGTGAACTTCGAAAACAAAATGTATGGGATTTGACATTAAAGGCATCTCAAACGACATGTCACTTATCGATTACTTATGTGAAATCCCATACATTTTTGTTAGAAATTCTCCGTCGAAATTATCGAATGCATCTTGACTAGAGGCGACAGCGGTAACCAACCACACAAGCCCTTTGATAATATGATCTCAGGGGTGCTCGAGGGACATGCTCAATCTGTCTTGGGACACGTAACGAAATCAATCAGAAGATTGTAGGAGGAGTAGGAAGTATTCCAGTTTCCCTCCCCAAGCGCTTTGCTTGGGGAGGGAAACTGGAAAAATTGTAATGACAAAAAAATCAAAATTAAAAGGGGAAGCACCACGGGAATAATTTAGTTATATGTTTATTTCTTACTTTATTTAATTATCCAAAATGGCGGCGATGTGGTTCGCCACCCATTACGTCTCGTTTCTCGCGGAGGCGAAAAGTGGCCCATGGAGAGCTGCTTCGCTACGTTGAATGTAAGAGGAGGAATGGATGGTAAGTATGAAAGTGGACGAAGCGAAACAAGTATGTGAGGATCGTAGCGAAGTATCGTAGTGGAAAGAACTGGTATTTGCCTACCCCTACGGGAAACAGGCGGTCTCTGCCTACGCCTACGGGAAAGAGGCGTGATTTTATGTAATGTATAACAAAAAAAAAATATTGGTGCAAAAAGGCAGATTGTAGCTGGTACAAATTAACTTATAGCTAAGCATAATTTTACATACAATCCAGTCACTGTGGGTGAAGTCCTGTTACCCTTGATAGGTTGATGTATGTATGTTTTGTTTTACTACAAGACTAAATGTTGATTGTATGTTTTGATTTATGATATGACCATTAATTATTACAATGTATTTATAATGGCAAAATAGTGTTGGATTTTAGTTGGTACACCGGGTATATTGACGACTGTACCCAGTCTGTACCTATATACAGCCGTATGCGGAAGTAGCCGACAAGGGGGGAGGGGGTAAGAGCCTGATACGTTATTTATGGTCTTCCGGTCTCGTGGCCTTCATGTAAGGAAGAGGTTCAATAGTTTATAAAACACAAAAGTGGTTTCGCTTGCTAGATACTAACGACAGTAAAAAGCATTATTATTATTATTTTGATACGTGAAGCAAAAACTTTCAGTAGAGTTATACGAGAATTATGCACCCGGAGGAGTATGAAATTTGGAAAGTATCAAATTTTATGTGGAGGAAGATGTGCAGAAAGCTAATATTGTTTAAAATGCGTGAACTTGATAAAGTTCACACTTGTAAGTTGTAAATGCTATGAATTAACGTGTTAGCGACTCTAGTAAGCATAATACTGTGTTATATTTCCATAATATTAATAGTTCTTTAATAACTATTATTAAATTTCTTTACATTAAATAGTATTACATAGTGTGGAGATCTACTTTTAAGTTAAAAACTCGCGTTAGGAGAATCCCGCTCCTTTCTTTAGATAATAATAATTAGGTACTGTTTTTATTAATAGGTACATACTGTTGTATTACATTAATGTTATTAATTATCTTTAATTAAATATAATTTCCTAAGTTTAATTTTAAATAATATGTACTGCTATCCTAGAATTTGAATACGATTTATTAAGTTTAGAGTTCAGAGAGTATGTGTGCGAGTGTGTGTGCGTGTGAGAGTGTGTGTGTATGTGTGAGTATGTATAAGTGTGTACGTGAGTGTGTGTGAGTATGACGTATGGGTGTGAGTGTGTCTGAATGCGGATTGTAAAGCCGCGTCCAGACTGCTCGCGAGGAAAGGTCGAGGAAGTGCTCCGCGAAGTAACCCGAAGTACAAAAAGGCGAAGCGAAGTGCGTGCCCACACTGTCTTATTCGGCCAACCTCGGCCTACTTCGCGAGTAGCCTGGACGGGGTATAAGAGTACGTGCGTAGCCGATCGCGGTTGCAACTTGCTAGTTTACTTAATAATTATATCCTCTTTTTGTAACTTTTTGACGAATGCTTTCGTAGCCTGCCTACTTAAGCTGATTGACTGATGTATTAACGCACAGGCCTAACCCTTAAGGCTAGAAATTTGAAATTTGCTCACATATTACTCATATGACGTAGGTATCCACTAAGGAGGAGTTTTTTTTTTTAATTCAAGGGGGTAAAATAGGGAATAAAATTTTAAAATCTAATTTCACACGAGTGAAGCCGCGGGCAATTAATGCTAGTGTTATATACAAGTTTATTTTACTACATCATTATAAGTGGCGAAATCATCAATATAAGGCGAAAAGTGGCCCATGGAGAGCCGCTTCGCTACGTTGAATGTAAGAGGAGGAATGAATGGTAAGAATGAAAGTGGATGAAACAAGTAATTGAGGATCGTAGCAAGTGGAAAGAAGTGGTCTCTGCCTACCCCTATGGGAAAGAGGCGGTCACTGCCTACCCCTACGGGAAAAAGGCGTGATTATATGTATGTATGTATGTATCATTATAACTTTGGAATCACGTTAAAATGTTTGCGTATACAGTGCCCTTCTTTTTTACAGATTAATAAGAAATATAATAAAAGCATAAGAGAATCCAATATAGTGCACAGCGCGGTGACGTCACAGATGTAACATTGATATAAACCTGACCCGCCGCGGAATTCTCCACTTTTTCTACCGCTCAAGAGTAAGGCTTTAGCGATTTATGTTTCTCAAAAATTTGTAGGCCTAAGTGAGCAGAAGGATTGCCTGATGGTGAGCACTTACTACAAGTTATTTTACCAAATGAATAATAATAATAATACCTAGAGATTCTACTAGTCTAATAATAATAATAACTCCCTACACCGATGTCGATGACGGTGGTCGGTTTCATTGAAACCAGGCCAGTTACGCAGGAGTAATTTTATAGTGCCCAGGTGTGTGTGCAGTACACAAGAGCACTCTCTTTTCCTTCACTCTCATAACGACCACTGTGGCTCAGGTGGTGCTCAAGCCGGGGGTCGCGGGTTCAAATCCCGCCGAAGGAACAAAAATATTTTCTGTGTTCCTAGGTCATGGATGTGTATTAAATATGTGTGTATAATATATTAAAAATCTTAAATATGTGTGTAGCATAAAATTATTAACCCGTAACCCAAGTAAGCCCGTAACACAAGTTCTTCGAGAACTTAACACGGGATCAGATTGACGTGGTGTGAAGCGTCCATAGATATATAAAAAAATAAAAAAACCAGTGGGAAGGATAACCGACACGACTGATGAGAGATCAGGCGCAGGTCCGATATTTTACATGTCCATCCGACGCATGGATCATCTTTCTTGTCAGACAATCAGGTGATCAGTCTGCATTGTCCTAATCAAACTTAGAAACAACATTTTTTGTTGTTCTAATGCGGAAATCGAACCTACGACCTCCGAGTCGAGAGCCAATGCTCTAACCACTAGACCACGGAGGCTGTTATACATCCCATGGCATGGGAGAACGATGCTTCGCACAAATGGGACTATACGCATTTAACTGCTACGTATTTCGCCGCGGTGTATTGTGTGTGAGTGTGTGTGTATTAATACTATAGGTATTAATACACACACACTCACTTTGAAGTGAATTAATACTATAGGTACTCCGGCAGCAACCAAGTACTCCAGCAAACTCCGGCCTTCTATAGTCCCAAGACTATATTTTCCGGAATCCAGAAGGCCGGGGAAAATTCAGAGCATTGAAAATAGAACTCTGGCGTCTGGACTTATACAATAGACTTGAAAATTAAACACATGAGCGTCGAGTTGTCAGATTTGATATCGACACTGGACACTCGTGCGTTCGATATTCAGCTGTATTGTATCAGCACAGAGTTCTATTTTTCTCCGCCCTTACGTATTTCGGACAATATAGTCCCGGACTTAGGGTAAATTCACACCGAAACGAAATGGTACGCGATATGGCGCTGCATTTTTAAGATAGCTATAATATAGAATTGAACTTTATTCCACAAGACACATAAACACATAAACGTTTCATTGGCTGTGGTTCCGTGGAAGAAAAACGCTTGTTAGCGCTTGCTAGCGCTAAAGAAATAAAACAGATTATCGGTCAGGACACGTTTGCTTACTTCAATACTCCTAACCTAACATAATCCGCCATTTTGTTTCTTTAACGCCAGCGGTCGCCATTTTGCTTTCGTTTTTTGCTAGCGCTATTTTTCGCGGCACACAACCAATGTAAGACTTCGAATGTAAAGTGGCAGTTCGTTACACAGTACATGTGCAGATGATTAATGTCATATGAAACGTGTATCTTTGGTGTAGTGAATAAAGTTCAATTTTAAATAGCACAAAATGTTGCGCCGCTTAGCGTTGACGTCTGACTCTAATGAGAGTCTGTATTTGAAAGAGCGCAGCACACTTGTAGCACTTGATGGTCCTCTGGTGTTGCAAGTTGCAACTGCACGATGGTAATCGCTTATTTATGTCACCGTAAAATTGTAAAAATTGTAATATTTAGGTACCATGCCGATTGGTTAAACGGCAAGTGACCCGCGCCGCCATATTTGTTTGCTTTTTCATAATAATAATTATAACGAAAAAAAATGCGTACAATTGTAAGGAGAAATTTTTATTTGACAATCTGTCGACGTTTTATAATATCTCTAGTAATATTACAATCTAACGGTTTTTACAATTTTACGGTGACATTTATAAAAATGCCATTATAATTTGAGTTTTTGAAATAGTTTAAAACACACACCACAATGAACAGAAGTTGCAATACGACTTTAATATTCATACTGGAATGAATATTCGATGGCGGCCGAATCGAATGCAAGGCGGAATATAATGAAGCGATCCACTATTTTAATTATTCATATTTAAACCTTTACGATAAAGCTTTGGGGTTAAATATTTAAATGTGTAGTTTTTAGGTATGAGATACGAATTGATATTGAAAATTCTTCTAGTAGGTTGAGACTATATGTCCGGAATCCGATAGGCCGGGGAAAATACAAAGCATTGAAAATAGAACTCTACGCTAATACAATAGAGCTGTAAATCGAACACATAAGTGTCGAGTCAAATGTCAATGTCAAATATGACAGCTCGACACTAGACACTTCGATTTTTCAAGTCGTCTTAGCGTAGAGTTATATTTCCTCGGCTTTAAGGATTCCCGATAATACAGTCTTAGAGACATGGTACTACTCCTTTACTCTATTCTCCATTATCTGAATAATATCCAAGTAACACTTGCAGTAGATAAAAAAAAATATATATTTGCACAAAAATAAAATACAGTCATCCGTAAGCATAACATAAAAAATGTGCAAAATGGCGGCCTTACCACATAAAGCGGTTTCTTTCAGACAACATAGATACTTATATTCGTTTTAAAAAATAGTAGTGCCGCATTTTTTAACTTTACTTTTAATTTTACATTATATTACATCATACGACATGACATTACGTTACACTAATTACTTTAAATAAAAAATTACAAAGTACATTACATCACTTACATCGTACTTTATTTAAACAATCACTATTGTTTATAATTGAATGTTTGTTCCAAATATTGCAAGCAAAAATTCACTTTTGTTTATTCAGATTTCAGAATGAAAACATTTTTGTTTTAGCTTACAATATCGTTTTTCTATTTTTATTTATTTTATACCAAGCATTCACTTATGTTTGTTTTCGATAGCAGCAAACTAATAAAAAAATAATATATCAAACACTAGTTGTCCCGACACACGTTGTCCTGTCAGCTATGAACTGGAATAATAAAATAACTACACCTACAAGTATACCCACACCTACACCTGCACATACCATCTAAACCTACTGGGGCCAGAAATGTTGTTTGAAATAAACCAAAAAGCGCCTATAAATATTTGACAGTCAAGTGGAAAATTGAATACAGTGAACACTTAGCATTGAAAAATTAAATCGTCGTTTTTAGTATTTTCTCCACAATTGTACCAATATATCTCACCATTTTACCTTCCCTGAACTTCTACAATTATTTCCAGACTAAAACTAGCCAAATAAGTCAAGCTGTTGTCGAGTTTTAAGCTGGGAAGCTTAAGATCCAAAATCCCGTGAGTTGAAAATAGAAGTATTGAGTGTCGAGCTATCATAATAATTTAATTATGACATTGACATTTCACTCGACGCTTGTGTTCGATTTTTAACCTTATTGTATTAGCGCAGTGTTCAATGCTTTAGATTTCCTCCGGCGTTCCGTATTTCAGATCATTTAGTCCCAGCCTTAGCGAGAGATTGGAATTGCAATCTATTTTTATACAAAAAGAACTAGAATAAATAGGTTAAGCATTATAGCCCAAGAGACAAATATATTTATCACTAGCTGTTGCCCGCGGCTCCGCCCGCGTAAATATAATATCGAGTATCTCATAGGAACACTCTTCTTTTAACCCGTAATTGGGCGCATGAGATCAAGGTCATATCAAATTGAAAAAAAAAAAATGTTTTACAGTATTTGGAGCGCGCTCATGCTCTGTCTAGCTTCCTAACTCCCCGCGGGGTACGCAAATTAGTCGCTTCCAGGGCAAAAACACGTGTGCACAATATGTCTCTGCTCTCTAGAGAGCTGAGGCTGACCCCATGCAACCAGTTACGTAATATTTTTTGGCCAATAAAAAGTGCCAACAAATTGCTTCAAGTGTGGTAAATTTATTTGTCAGCAACACTTGAGGGCTTACTGCGTCGGATGCAGAACAGAAGAATCCGCTGATGAGACTGATTAATTAAAAAATATTTTTACGTTGATTTCGGCTATGCCAAAAATTAGTAGTTGAAAGAGAGTTTAGATTAATTTATTTTTTTGGGTAAGTATAAAGTTAACTTTAATAAATAACTTTTATAATTATTACAAAATAAATTTAGTTTTATTTATTTACAATCCTTTCCAGATGTTTTTTTGGGGTCATCCAAGACCACATGCACCTAATTATGTGATTTTCTTAATGCGCCTAAGGGATGCGCCCAGCCATCCATCCATCCATCTTCACAAAATTTCACATTTATAATATTAGTAGGAGGATGTTAATATAAGTACATACATTTGGAGTTATTTACTTTCTAAATTGTTATCTATAACTCGTCATCGACTGTCCGGCAAACAACACTGATTTCCCCCGAGGCCGCCCAATATTTCCACATAATATTATGGTGTTACTGCGTATGTTATTAAGGTATTTACTGACGGTGTGTTTAATGTAACGTCTTTCAATGTATACTTTTAACAAATGTATGGAGATTTCAGTATAAATCTTATGCGACTACAGACTATATACAAGTTTCTGTAAAAAGGACACTAGTATACTTTATATTATGTCACCAATTAACATGTCTCTTATTAAGAGTTCCTTGGGCTAGTGGATAGACCGTTTAATTCCCACTCGAGAGAGTGCAGATTCGAGACTTTTTCAGATCTCAATTGTACATTTTACGGACGCTCTAACAGTGAAGGAAAACATCGTGAGGAAACCCGCACATGGTTGGCCCCAGACGTATTGACCAGTTCATTCCTCTGGACTAGGCTGACTATGTTGTGAGAATGCCGTATGAGCTTGGGCAACCATACGATATTTAAAAACCGACTGTCCCAGGCACTACAGTATTTCAAGAGTAGTTACTTTGCTTGGAGAATGCGGTATTAATCATCCAATAACGGATGAAAAGGCATAAGTTTTAGTTTTTAACACGCTTATATTAACTTCACCTGTATGTAAGCTTGTTTGTTCGCTTGTATGAAACTCTCTCTTGCGCGCCTGCTGCCTTCCTGGTAGCTTTAAAACACGCTTTTAAAGAATATCGAACTAAAAAGTTGAAAATAATTTTAAAAATAAACTTAAAACAATAGGTAGTATATAAAAAATACTAATATAATTGAGGGAAAAGCGTGAGTCGCTCGATATACGAAAATTATGACACAAAGCGCCCCACGCTTTTCCCTCAATTATACTAGTATTTTTTTTAAACTACTGTTATAAGTTTATTTAAAAAAAATATATATTTTCAACTTTTTAGTTCGATATTCTTTAAAAGCGTGTTTTTTTTAGTTTTTTAAACTATATTTATTTGGTTTTATGAACCGAACAATAAAGAAACACACATACTTATTTGGCAATATAGTATTTTTATAGATTAAAATATTACTTCCTAGATCAATGATCCAACTAATTTTATAAATGTAAAAGTTTGTGAGGATGTATGGATGGATGGATGTATGTATGGATAGATGGATGTTTGTTCCGCTTTCACGCAAAAACTGCTGAACGGATTTCGATGAAATTTGGTATGGCAGCAGTTTAGGCTCTGGATTAAAACATAGGCTACTTTTTATCCCGAAAAAGTGTAGTGTTTCCGAGGGATACTCGATAGTATTTTACGCGGGCGGAGCCGTGAGAAACAGCTAGTCCTACTATAATATTATAAATGTAAAAGTTTGTGAGGATGGATGTTTGTTCCTCTTTAACGCAAAAACTACTTAACGGATTTCGATGAAATTTGGTATGGTAGTAGTTAAGGTCCTGGATTAAAACAGAATACTTTTTATACCGAAAAAGAAGTGTTCCCGAGGGATACTATATTATTTACGCGGGCGGAGCCGCGAGCAACAGCTAGTATTATTATAAATGGGAAAGTTTGTGGGGATAGATGTATGTTTGTTACTCTTTTATCCAAAAACTACTGAACGAATTTTGATAAGATTTGGTATGGTTGTAGTTTAGGCTCTGGATTGAAACATAGGCTACTTTTTATCCCGGAAAAGTACACTATTTGCGTGGGATAAACGATAATATATTGTTACGAACACAGAGAATAGCGCCATCTAGCGTCAACCAATGAAACCACTTGGTGTGAACAGGTACAGCGTGGGGCCTCCTACTCAGTACTAGATGGCGCTACTGTGCAAACGTTCCAGAATAAATCTAACACGATCACGCGACTCGGGAACCTTCTGGAGTCGTCTGGGACTCGTATCGACCGGTATAAATACGTCGGAAGAATGCGAGCGAGTCGAGTTCAGTTTCGAGCTTCCTGAGAAGCGAAACGGGCGATAACGATGTGAATACTAGTGATGTGATGATACCCTGAGTGAAACCCACGACTTGGCTACGATTAAGGACGCTGTTAATGCTTAGTGTTTGGACTTAGTGTTTAGTATTTGGACCTAGTGCTTAATGTTGGACTAAGTGCTAGTAAATAAAGTCTTCAAAGGAGTCAGCAGGTCTTTTATCTCCAAATCCTGCGACCCAACACGTAACAACTGGTGTCAGAAGTGAGATTTGGAGATGCCATTGACTCCGAGAGAAGATTTCAAGAAGTGCGGCGGGAGGAGCAGCCCTGGCGAAGAGGAGCGACCCCCGGGCGGAGACGTGCGACCCCCGGGCGGAGACGTGCGACCCCCGGGCGGAGACGTGCGACCCCCGGGCGGAGGAGCGACCCCCGGGCGGAGACGTGCGACCCCCGGGCGGAGACGTGCGACCCCCGGGCGGAGGAGCGACTCCCGGGCGCAGAGGTGCGACCCCTAGCGGAGACGAGCGACCCCTGGTGGAGAGGAGCGACCCCCGGGCGGAGACGTGCGACGCCCGGGCGGAGGAGCGACGCCCGGGCGGAGAAGTGCGACCCCCGGGCGGAGAAGTGCGACCCCCGGGCGGAGAGGTGCGACCCCTGGGCGGAGAGGTGCGACCCCTGGCGGAGTGGTGCGACCCCTGGCGGAGTGGTGCGACCCCTGGCGGAGAGGTGCGACCCCTGGCGGAGAGGTGCGACCCCTGGCGGAGAGGTGCGACCCCTGGCGGAGAGGTGCGACCCCTGACGGAGAGGTGCGACCCCTGGCGGAGAGGTGCGACCCCTGGCGGAGAGGTGCGACCCCTGGCGGAGAGGTGCGACCCCTGGCGGAGAGGTGCGACCCCTGGCGGAGAGGTGCGACCCCTGGCGGAGTGGTGCGACCCCTGGCGGAGTGGTGCGACCCCTGGCGGAGTGGTGCGACCCCTGGCGGAGTGGTGCGACCCCTGGCGGAGAGGTGCGACCCCTGGCGGAGTGGTGCGACCCCTGGCGGAGTGGTGCGACCCCTGGCGGAGTGGTGCGACCCCTGGCGGAGAGGTGCGACCCCTGGCGGAGTGGTGCGACCCCTGGCGGAGTGGTGCGACCCCTGGCGGAGTGGTGCGACCCCTGGCGGAGTGGTGCGACCCCTGGCGAAGAGGTGCGACCTCTGGCGGAGACCACACCCACTGGGGACCAAGCTCCCCGCCTACTATGCCCCGCCCACTGACCACGCCCCTCAGGCTCCGCCCACTGGCCCCACCCACCGGGCCCCGCCTGCTCAAGTCCTTTGGAGGAATGATGCTATGAGGAAGGCTCAAGACAGAGATGACAACCTTCGGCACATCGTCACGTGCAAGAAACGGGGTGACGTAAAACTAATCTGGAGTAAGGTTGCACCCACTGGCGCTATCACTACGGCGTACTGGGCGCAATGGGACAGTCTGATAAACGGAATACCCTACCGGAAATAACGGCAGAGAGTTCCATCCTCAGATAATTGTCCCAACAACGAGAGTGCCAGATGTTCTCCGTAAAATGCATGATGGCGTATCAGGAGGTCGTCTGGGTGTCAAGAGGGTCATTCAAAGTGGTACACATAGATCGTCTAGCGCGGTACCATGGCGGTAGCAATGATGCTCGGGACGAGCATCTCTAAGAGGGGAGTAGTGTTACGAACACAGAGAATAGCGCCATCTAGCGTCAACCAATGAAACCACTTGGTGTGAACAGGTACAGCGTGGGGCCCCCTACTCAGTACTAGATGGCGCTACTGTGCAAACGTTCCAGAATAAATCTAACACGATCACGCGACTCGGGAACCTTCTGGAGTCGTCTGGGACTCGTATCGACCGGTATAAATACGTCGGAAGAATGCGAGCGAGTCGAGTTCAGTTTCGAGCTTCCTGAGAAGCGAAACGGGCGATAACGATGTGAATACTAGTGATGTGATGATACCCTGAGTGAAACCCACGACTTGGCTACGATTAAGGACACTGTTAATGCTTAGTGTTTGGACTTAGTGTTTAGTATTTGGACCTAGTGCTTAATGTTGGACTAAGTGCTAGTAAATAAAGTCTTCAAAGGAGTCAGCAGGCTTTATCTCCAAATCCTTCGAACCCTAACACGTAACAATATTTACGCTGGCGGCTCCGCGGGATACAGCTAGTTAATAAGATTATTTTGCTTAGGTTTATCAGAACTAAAAACAAAATTGAAAATTTTAGTTACCTCCGTCTTTGTCAAGTAGTAAGCGAGCTCATAATTATTCAATAGATAAAATCATAATGATAGCTCAGGACACTCTCGATTCAAAGAATAAAAACTAGGTCAAAAACGGTTCATCCATTTGGATTCTATAATGCACGCACATACATACACACACACATATACACACACGCACGCACGCACGCACGCACATACGTACGCACGCACGCACGTACGTACGTACTCACGCACGCTAGCACTCACGCACGCATGCACACACACACACACACACACACACACACACACACACACACACACACACACACACACACACTATTACTGACTGACAGTGTGTGTGTGTGTGTGTGACACACACGCCAATTTATACGACCCATCCATTGCATCCGGATTTAAAAAGTAATTTACTTACAACACATTTTATCATTCAAATACAAACACGAGTTGATCATACTGTATGATTACAATTTACATATAAAGTCCATCACATTAAATATTGTTATAACATACGCGCACACTGCATGCGCTCCGATAACTGTTTTAATATATTCATTACACTATAATGTGTGCCATTGTTTTGTTTGTGATAAAATATCTAAGCTAAATACACTTATAATAATACAGTGTATATGTCATCGTAAAATTGTAAATACTGTTAGATATTTATTTTAGTTTAGAAGTATATTTTATTTAAGTTTCTGTTAGAGAATATTACTAGAGATATTATAAAATGTCGACAGATTGTCAAATAAAAATTTCTTCTTACAATTTACACGTTATTTTTCGTTATATTGTAATATTTACCGTGCCGATTAGTTAAACGGCTTGGGCACTTGTGCCCCGCGCCGCCATATATGTTTGCTTTTTCATAACAATAATTATAATGAAAAATAATGCGTTCAATTGTATGGATAAATTTGTATTTGACAATCTGTCAGCATATTATAATATCTCTAGTAATATTACAATCTAACGGGTTTTACAATTTTACGGTGACATATATAATATTTAATAATACAGTGTAAACTGTTGAGTTTAATGTAACTTTTTGCTAAATCAGTGAGGGTGTGTGATATTTTTTCTGCCACTAGGGAGCAGAATCAATGCACACAAAGCGTCATCTGGTGGCGTAAGTGGTATCAAAAACGGTCAATAAGAATTTACGATTCCTTTTCTGTCACCAGGTGGTGCTTGGTAGCAAAACAGTCCTTGTCGTGTCAAATAGCTGTCAGTTGTCACGAATTTAAAAATCCTCTTGCAGAAACTTTGAAGAAGTGATTAACTGCCTCTGTAAAGAAGTATTGGCAGAAAATAATAAAATTGAAAATAAATATCTAGCATAAATGAGTATACGGCACTGAATACGTCATTGGCCCACACAGCTGATTGAAATTTATTCAATTAATACTAGTGGTCGCTTATTGGTCAAAATTCTACCATTAGGTATTCATATTAAAGTTTTTAATTTTCAACTTTATTAAGGTTCTTTTGCCTCTTAGATATGCAATAAAAATATTACCTATCTGTTAACTATGGAATTCGAAAGAAAGTTTGACAATAAATATTATTGTGTGAAATTTACACCTACATACAAATAGATGGTAGTGTGAGTTTTGAATCTGAAGAAGTGCGTAAATAAAGTTGTATTTTACAAAACTTTCCCCTTTATAATTATATTAGATAAGAGTTAAGACATGACATAATTGAGGTTTTTAATATAATATACACATCATATTTAATACACATCCATAACTCAGGAACATATAAAACTTTTTTGTCCCGGCGGGATTAAAACCAACGACCTCCGGCTTGAGCCACAGAGGACGTCAAAGTACTTAGACTTTAAATTTTTATAAAAAATTTAAAAAATATTTGAAGAAAATTGCCAATAATTATTAGCTATTATCTAATAAAATATAAATATTTTATCTTGTAATCTTAATAAAAAGTACAAATTAATTCTTACAATTTTAGGGTATTCAAATAATTTTACATTTTTATCTTAAGAACCTTATTACGATAAATCCTATCCAGATTACGCTAATAAGCATTACAAAATTTAATTAACAGTACATTGAAATCTCGTAAATTCGGTCCTTTAATAAAGACAAAAAGGAAAAGATAGAAAGTTCAGAAGATATCTTTATCTTTAACAAACGGCCGGCTTTAATATAAGATTTAAAGACAGTTGGGACTGAAATAGTGTTTTAATATGGTCAGTAATGCACCTGAAAGTCACCCCTGATTTATGCTCCTTATCTGATTTAAATATTTTCGCTGCGTTGGAAACAAAATGTAAGTTTCTACTTTTCTGAAAATATATTTCATAACAAATGTTCTCTTTAAAATTACGTAGGTATAAGTTTTTGAACATTGTTATTAAAATAACATGGCATAATATTATCAAAGGTTATTTTAAAGGTGAATAGTGTAACATTGCCGAAAAGCCGCTTCTGAACCTTATCACTATTTAATAAATAAGGTCGATAAGTTTCTTTTTATTATACAAGACAACAATACAAATCCAGTTTTTGGTTTTTAGTCATCATCATTCTGCCCTACAGGGGCTTATATTATATGTTGATGACTTAACAAAAATGTCATAACCTAGCAAACTGAGAAAAAAGTTAAGGAGTACGATACATTATACATACATACAAACTTGCGTCGGTGGCTCGCTTTCTCGTAGGCCGCCGTGACGTGAGACGTCACGTTTTTTGTTTCTTTTCAGCGCCCTTCTCACGTAAAGTTCGGCTCGCGGGAAACAGCATGCGCCGTTCCAATCTTCGTTACGAAACGCGGGGCTGACAGTCCGATCTGGCATGTCGAGCGCATTTTCCACAGTTTTATCCGCGCATAATAAAACATGATGGTTTGAGCATCGACTTACTACTGACAGTGAAAATTAACGTTTCACGCGCCAGTCCAAACTGTAGTGTAAACTCTTGATATCACATTCACTCGTTCAGATTGAAACGTTCGTCTATGTATGTCAGATCCGTCCGCAGTCCAAACCGTGGGCGTATTTTTAATCGTTATTAATACGACAGTGTTATCCGCAGTCCAAACCGCACAGATTTATCTGTGGTTTGGAACGCAGTCTCAAATGCGCGGTACAAACAGTACTGTACCGAGTGGAGGGCGCTATTGGTAGCGAAACCAGAGCACACATTTTTAATTTCGCACTTTGCCGTCGAAATTATAGAATGCATCTTGACCCAGGTTAGCAACCAGTCACTGAATTCAATACATTTTATTTGTGGCGCCACAGTGGTGTCCTTATCAGTTTCCTGATATTAATTAAACTGTTTATAATTTGTAAATTATTTCAAAAAATAAAGTCATTAGAAGTACCTACCTACCTGACATTTTGCGATGGTAAATTACATCTGTAGCACTAGCAAGTTGCAGTTTGAAGTACACACTGTAAATGTAAAATACCAGGCTCGTATAAGTGACGAGGAGCGCTCATTAAAATAAAATCTGTTAAGCTGAACAGCTTGTGCATATTTGTTCGCGGTAATGGATTTAAAAACGTTGAAAACTTTTATAAAACTCATGTTAGCCGTGCAAAGAATGTAATATAGACATTGTTCTTGTTGGAACTACGAGTGTTTTCAATTTTTTAACATGTTCCCCCCAACGAATTTAAAGAACAAAAGCTTTAAAATGAGTCGAGAAAATATACTGAAGTGTACTTTTTAACTTTTTTGTGTGTTTGAATTTTACTGTGCAATTTTGATGGAAGCGGCGTGAAAGTGCAGTTATGTTTTCGTTATGCTGCGATCTAGAACACGTGAACAAAAATACGAAATCCAACCAAATAATGTGTCATTGCCGTAGGTGTATTATATTAAAAACTAGCTGTTGCTCGCGGCTCTGCACGCGTAATTATAGTTTATTCGCGGTCGTGTATAAGTGACTGATGCAAAAAAATTGATAAAAACAATGCTTGATGCGGGTTATATATCATGCTAAAATTTCAGCTCGATCAGTGAAGAACTTTGTGAGTTTTTGAAGCTTACACAAACCAACATAACATTTTTATATTTACAGATAATCACTGGTTAATCATTGCATATTGCGAGTGATATTTGCATTGACCAAATTAGTAGTATTATGTATAATGTTGTTCTTTTTGTTTACTGTTTACTTGTAAACTGGATCTGAGTGCTGAGTGCGTTACTACTCGTCGTGAAGAAGTTAACTATATTTAGTATAACATCAAAACAATGTTTAGCTAGGTAATTTGATGTCATAAATAGTCAAATTGTAGTTGTCATACAAGTTGTAGCTCGGTAGCCTAGTGGGTAGAACGTTTGGTTCGCACTCGAGAGTGTAGGTTCTAATCCTAGGTGGCGTGTACCAATGAGACTTTTTAGATCTCAAGTACAATATACGGATGCTCTAACTGTGAAGGAAAACATCGCGAGGAAACCCGCACATGGTTGGCCGCAGACGTATTGACCAGTTCATTCTGCACTAGGCCGACTGTGTTGTGAGAATGCCGTATGTGTTTGGGTAACCATACGACATTTAAAAACTAACTGCCCCAGGCACTACAGTATTTTAAGAGTGGTTACTTCTCCCGGATAATACTGTATAAATTATTCATTAACGGATGAAAAGGCCTAAGTTTTTCTTTACTTTTTCACGGCGAGCAGTGACAGAAACTCGCACTCAGACTATGGACATTTTAATATAATTTTCAAAAAAACAAAAATTTGTGTCAATAAAAAAAATAATGTCATGGGATACTCATCCCAACTTACCTGTTCGTTAGTTGTGGTATAGTATACGGGTATGCGACCCCGGCTTCCCTAGCTATTACTGTCCTATCGCTTGCCCTCCTGGACGGTAATATCCTACATTTCCTATTTCCCACTCTAACTTACCAATCTTCCTTTCCACACCACCTATCCTTCCCTATCCCTATTCCTACCCTCTCCAACAATCTGTGGAAACGCAATGGATAATCATAAAAATAATTTAATTATCCAAAATGGCGGCGATGTGGTTCACCACCCATCACGTCTCGTTTCTCGCGGAGGTGAAAAGCGGACCATGGAGAGCCGCTTCGCTACGTTGAATGTAAGAGGAGGAATGGATGGTAAGAATGAAAGTGAACGAAGCGAAACGAGTATGTAAGGATCGTAGCAAGTGGCAAAAAGTGGTCTCTGCCTACCCCTTTACGGGAAAAAGGCGTGATTATATGTATGTATGTATGTAAAAAAAAAAACTCTTCTTATAAAGAGTAAGCAAGGATATCCCATTCCTCTCTGTTTATCCGCAATCTCGATACAATATTACAAACACTCACATTTACGAAACAATAAAAGAGAAAGCACTTGTTCTTAGCCATCTATCTTTATTTGTCAGTGACTGTGATTTATCGAACTGACCAGCTAACGGTATTAGTTTACGACCACTCGCCTGTGTAAATAAAAGCCATTTTTATCGTATATGAGATACGGATTATTAAGTGGCACAGAAAAAAGGCTATATTTTAAATCCTTCAGGGTCAGTGCACACCTTGCCTTATTTTTAAGATAGCGATTCGAAATAGAACCAACTTTATGTGTGTGTGTGTAAGTGTGCCTGTGTATTTGTGCGTGTATGTTTATGTTAGTGGTCATCTAGAAGAAAGTAAGATTGATTAGGCATTTTTGATTGATTGATTTAAGTCTTGAACAACTTCTGGACTATTCTTATGTTATAGGTAGTGGATGTATTAATAAAACATATAATACGGTATTCTGGTAATCTTCTTTATCGTTACATATTATGCGAGATATATTATACTAATATAAACTTATGATACAAGTCTTATGAAAGAGGCTAATACAGATATATGCGTCTACGCTATACATAGCCTTTTGGCTAACTAAAATAATTATAGAGATGGCCGTTTAAACGAAAAACGTTTAAAAAACCGTGCTTTTATAAATAAGTTGAAAAGTCGTTTATAAAGTAAGCGTTTAACACTTATCGTCATTAAGACATAAGTGTGGTATGAGCAAAGAAAAATAGTTCTTACGACAGCGCAATAAGAGTGAAAATTCTTTAATGTAGCTCATCACTTATTTAAAGTTTTGATAAACGGCATATTTTTGTACTTATAACTTATATGCTTTTTCATGTTTAATCACTTTCTTGTTACTTGCGCTTTACGGGTTGATGAATACACGTTATATTACGTTACGCAATAATTCGTATTTTAATCGTAATAGTGATGTTTGGTTTTACCGTGAACTTTTAATGTAAATAATAAATATAATAATGGCATATGGACGTAATATAAACTTTTCGTGTAGTCTTTTAGTTTTAAGTTTATTAAGTTTTTGTCGTAAGTACTGTTTAATATAAGACGACCTCTGTGGCTCAGTTGGTTGAGCGTGTTGGTGCTCAAGCCGGAGGTCGCGGATTCAAATCCCGCCGAAGGAACAAAAAGTTTTCTGTGTTTCTGGGTCATGGATGTGTATTAAATATGTGTATAATATAATAAAAATCTTAAATATGTGTATAGTATAAAAGTATTAAATATATTTCCGTTGTCTGGTACCCGTAACACAAGTTCTTCGAAAACTTACCACGGGATCAGATTGACGTGGTGCGAAGCGTCCATAGATATTATTATTTTATTATTATTATTATTCATATAAAAATGACGACTAGGCATTGGAATTGGAACAGTAATTTGTGGAACTACTTTGAAACAAATGAATTACTATACTATAATATTAGTATCAACATTTAAAAACATTTTTATGAGTTTATATAATAATATTATTCAGATTTCAGACAGTCCTAAGCCTGCAAAGTACGAAGGAAATTTCATTGAAATCAGTTTTAGCGATCGAAAAACGTAACATAAGCGCAAAAAACATTATATGTGGCAATAAGTAGATAAGCAGACATAAGTTGCTTTGCATATTCAATAACGGATAAGTTAACTTTTGATTTTTAGCCGTTTATCACATCTCTAAAAATTAAATACGACTCGAAAGGCTTTTACGCTGACATCTGTCAATATGACATTGATGTGTCATGTTTTTTTATCATTGTATTAATATGCAACAGTCGATTCGCTTTTAAATAAATCTATATCTAGTCTCCGCGCGCGTGTTGAATGCTGTTTTGTAGTGTCCTGATAGCAATGATAGCAATGATAGCTAACGCAATCCCTAACTATGCATTCAAATTGCGCGCGGACTGTACACCTTATACTTTAAACGAGATAATCTTGTATATATGTTATATAACCGGTTTCTCGAAAACGGCTGCATGTATTACCGAAAAATTTAGTATGCAGGGATCCTATCCCTAGGAAACTGCGTATTTTAAGCTATATTATGTATTTTTCCTTTGTTCGAAAATTTGGAATGCAGTGGGTTCGAATCCCAGTCAGATAAATATTTTTGTGACCACGTTAATTATTTTTTAATTTTTTCCAAATTTTTCATTGCGGTAGTGAAAAAAGTCTTATTCTTAAATAAAGTCTCTTAATTCGGCGTACCTGTAGGCAAATGCCTCCTCCAGATTTTTCCAGTGATTTCTATCCTTTGCCACTCTTGTCCAGAAGGTTCCAGCAGTTAATTTTAACCCATCTTCCCATCAAAGCCTACCTGTATACCTGGGTAACCAATACCCATACATACATACATATAATCACGCCTCTTTCCCGTAGGGGTAGGCAGAGATCACTTCTTTCCACTTGCTACGATCCTTACATACTTGTTTCGCTTCATCCACTTTCATTCTTACCATCCATTCCTCCTCTTACATTCAACGTAGCGAATCGACTCTCCATGGGCCACTTTTCGCCTCCGCGAGAACGAGACGTGATGGGTGGCGAACCACATCGCTGCCATTTTGGATAATTAAATTATTTGTACATTTATCCATTGCATTTCCACGGATTTGCGGAGAGGATAGGAATAGGAAAAGGGAAGGATAGGTGGTGTGGAAAGGAAGATTGTTAAGTTAGAGTGGGAAATAGGAAATGTAGGATATTACCACCCAGGAGGGCAAGGGATAGGACAGTAATAGCTAGGGAAGCCGGGGTCGCGTACCCGTATACTATACCACAACTACCGGACAGGTAAGTCGGGATGAGTATCCCATGACTTAAGTATCCCATGACTTATACCCAATACCCAGGTACTATTATTATATTAGTCATCACATCTGTACTCACCGTCAACCGGGTTGTCAACCGTCCTGTCTTTCCAGAACATGTCCTGGTTTTTACAGTATGCTGGTCTGTCTTTCCAGAACATGTCCTGGTTTTTACAGTATGCTGGTCTGTCCTGGATTGTATTTTATGTATTGTATAATATCGACGGCCCCATAGAACAAAGTCGTAACTGCTAATTGCAAGATTTTGAGTAGCGCGCATAGTAACTCTAAGAACGAATTCAAGTGCAAATTAATGTTAATATCACACCTAAAGTTGAAAGTTCTTACTGATCCCTTTTAGCAATGTTACCTTCTTGTATTATTTATGATTTTTGTAATTGTTTATACTTATTTGTAGAAAAAGTGCATTTTATTTTACTTTACGACGTTGTTCTATGAAATACAGGCGGGCTTATAAACACAAACGACTATGTACCACGGTTATTTGAATTAAAATATAGGTTGTATGTGCATTAACAGCTTTGTTTTTCGGAACTCAGTACTAATATATGGCGTCGTATATTGTTATCATCGTCATCTTTTTAGTTGCAATACTTCACTGCTAAATATATTATGCTTCAACCGAAGTTTTTCACAAGTCCCGGCTTATGTACTACCTGCATCCAGCAGCTACTTCACCAGATCCTTAACTTAACGGGGATATTGAAACGTTTTTCCAACCTAAAATATGCAGGTACATAAATATTATAATAAGTAATGTAGGTAAAGTATATATCGAGTTACTGTTTAATGCAATTTTCATGGAAATAATAAACTTTTATTAAAAATTTCAGTAATAATTATTACAAATAGGAAACTTGTATTGTAAAAAAAGTAAGCTCGAAAATAACATCTGGGAAATCTCTTTTTTTTTAATATAATTTTATTTAAAATCTTTCAACTTCGGGACGCCATTGTATGAACACCAAAAATCTCTTTAATTTTAAGCACAAAAAGACACGCTTTTTAACAAATTACGAAGGTAACCGTTGATGGTCGTAAACGCGTCCGACTCGCGCAGTATATTGGCTCAAGTGAAGATGTAACGCAGCGCGCGAGTCGCCACTTTACAATTAGCTACTGTGTTCGCCGGAACGTTGTTCAGATACGATTATGTTCAATTCGCTAAATCTGGAAATATAATGATTAAAAAAATAATAAAAACAGGGTCATGTTACTACTATTAAGTGCAGATCGAATGTGAAATAAAAGTGATTTCGTCTTATTTTACCCTACGACTATGTTCTATGGGACCGTCGATATATTCTATTGATGTAGATGTATTTTAAAATTCGCGCGCCACTTTTACAAATTTTCTTTGTAATTTAATTTTGTTCAAAATATGATTATTTGTTAGTATTACATTATTTCATTTAATTTATTAACTTAACTGTTGTATCTCTATTACTGCGTCCTGTTTAAACTAAACTAAACTGAATTATCCTGGTTTTTTAAATTTGGGGTTGGCAACCCTAAAGTACAAATAGTATAGATACGGCCTTTTGCTATCTTTGAACGGAAGCAAATTGCATTAATGTGCCTTTCAAAGCCTGGTGCACCCACGCACTCGAAGGCAAAGGTCATGATTGGTAGGTAGTAATCCATTTAGTCGATTTTTATTTCTGCCTTGTTCGTGAATCTTTTGTTACAAGTACATTATATTATTGACTAGCTGATGCCCGCAACTTCGTTTGCGCAGAACTAACGGAAGCGGAACCTTATTTTTAAAAACGGAACCCTAAAATAAAAGTAGCCTATGTTAGACCTTATAACATCAGCTATCTGCCAGTGAAAGTCCCGTGAAAATTGGTCCAGCCGTTTCAGAGATTAGCCGGAACAAATAGACAGACAGACCGACAGACAGACAGACAGACGGACAGACAAAAATTCTAAAAATTTGTATTTTATTGTAAGTACCGAATATACTTTCAGATTCACTATGTGAAAAGCTGTTTATTTGAAGTTACAAACAGACACTTCAATTTTATTTATCTGTATAGATGTATAGATTATGGTATATTTTTGGAATTTGCACAATTGGAATTTGCAAATAAAAAAGTGCGGGCAAAAGGCACTGGCACCGTACTTTCTGTCGTGATTAAAAGAACTTTATTCACTAAACAAGAAGATACATTTTGCAATAGTTCAATTATGAGCTGCATCGAAAGAAATTAAAAATGCAACGCCGCGTCCCGCCACGTCTAGGCGTCCTCGGTGTCACAGCTGAATATAACGCGTTTCAAATGAGAATAGGAACGTCAATGACCTTTATCTGTCAAATATCACTTGAAAAGTGCGATTTTCAGAAAAACTTATGTGCATATAAATAATAATAGCCTTGCATCGAATTTAAATAAAAACGTAAAATAGTAATCAATTATCTAAACATAAATTTGACTATCATAACTGTCTAAATTCGAAACAATATGGCGCCGACTCGATCCTATTCTCATTTGAATCGCACTATACCATAAGAATACATTTATATTTATTTTTCGTGGTAGAGCCATGCTTCGGCACGAATGGGCCGGCTCGACCGGAGAAATACCACGGGCTCACAGAAAACCGGCGTGAAACAGCGTTTGCGCTGTGTTTCGCCGAGTGAGTGAGTTTACCGGAGGCCCAATCCCCTACCCTGTTCCCTTCCCTACCCTCCCCTATTCCCTCTTAAAAGGCCGGCAACGCACTTGCAGCTCTTCTGATGCTGCGAGTGTCCATCAGGTGACCCGTTTGCTCGTTTGCCCCCTTATTTCATAAAAAAAAAAAAATTATAATTGACAGCATTCAAAATAGACTTCTTTCTATTGCAATAAATATTATATTATATTGCAAATCGCTATTGAGTTTGAAACAAACAATTTTGTTTTGCGGCTACCCACCAAATACTGAACCTTATGCCGTCGTAATAGGGCATAATAGTGAAAATTTTGGAGAGGTTTCCACAGAATACTGGAACAATTGTGTGAATCCATGCATTTATTCATGAAATGGCTCTCAAATAGTTTTCGATGTTGCTCTGGGACAGGATTGGCGACGTTTTTCACCGTACCGATAGATAGGGAAATGATCTATGATTTTTTGATGAAATATCTTCGGCTTTGTAGGTTTTGACGAATTTGAAGGACAAAAAACTTTTTAGATGTTATGTATTCCTGGTACATTCACTTAATAATAAATGGAGTCGTCCTCATTATTGTTACAGAACCAGCAAAAAAGGATTTGATGGTAAGCACTGCCGACATTAGAATACTTTAAACGAGACAATCTTGTGTATATATAAACGGTTTCTCGAAATCGTCTGCAAGTAATTCTAGGAAATTAAGTATACAGAGAGTTTTGGACGAGAAAAATCGATCCAGCTAGGTATCTTATCCCTGGAAAACTGCGCATTTTAAGTTATAATAAGTAAATTATTTTTGGTCGTGCAATAATATACCAATAATTTCGAGTACAAAACGTCAGTCCGATTGGCATTTTCGAATATGAAATTCGGAATGTAGTGAGTTCGAAACCCTGTAAAATATTTTTGTAATTCTTTTTTTTTTATATACTAGAGCTACGCGAGTATAATTATCTCGGTTAGGTTATAAGTAACTGACTATATTATGTTACACTAGAGGTGTTACAAATTCGTTGAAATTCTTTCGAAATACCTTTCCCTGTAGCTCTTCTTCTTAACCTTACTGTTTATAATGTGACTAGCTGGTGCCCACAACTTCGTTTGCGTGGAAATATTAATGGAAACGGAACCCCATTTTTTAAACGGAACCTTAAGATAAAAGTAGTCCAATTCATTACATATAATATTAGCTATCTGCCAGTGAAAGTACGGTCAAAATCAGTCCGCCTATTTTGAGATTAGCTGGAACAAACAGACAGACAGTCAGGCAGAAAAAATTACAAATTTGATTTTGGTATATTTAACATAAATGAGTTTAGTGCAAATGTAATTATTTGTATTATATATTTAAACCCAGCGCTATTTCACATCGGTTTTCTATTAGACCCTAGCACAAGTCACACCAATCATGACACTTTTCTAAAAAGTAAAATTAAAAATTTTAAAAACCCCCCGACACAAAAAATAAACTCTAAAAAATAATAAATAATATTTTAAACCTATTATAATTATATTATCACATATAATATTATGTAAGTTGAAATAATTTTATTTTCCAATCGTCGCCTCGTCGGGGGACCGCTAAAGTTTATAAAGTATTTTTACAACAGCTAATTAATTATTACGAATTACATTTAAGTAGGTATGAGCAGATTTTTTTCGGAGTAAATACTTTTGTTCATTCTGCGACTACACGTTTTTTTTTCACATAGCGGTCCCCCGACGAGACGACGATTGGAAAATAAAATTATTTCAACTTACATAATATTATATGTGATAATATAATTATAATAGGTTTAAAATATTATTTATTATTTTTTTAGAGTTTATTTTATGTGTCGGGGGGTTTTTAAAATTTTTAATTTTACTTTTATTTTATCCTTTTTAAAGTAGGTATAAATAATGATTACCTTACCATATACATACTTCCAACATCATTGAAGTAACATGGTACCAAATTTCGAATCGATAGGACATGTGGACGATAGTCAGATCCCCTCATCAACTAATAAAGAAAAGATGATCTTCAAACGGCTAATCAGGTCATGGTTACCTTACCATGTTCTTTAAATATCGTTGAAGTAACACGGTACCAAATTTCGAATCGATCGGACATAAGAAAGTTAGTCAGATCCCCTCATCAACTAGAAAAGAGCTGATCATCTTCAAACGGCTGATCAGGTCATGGTTACATTAGCATGTTCTTTGAATATCGTTGAAGTAACACAGTACCAAATTTTGAATCGATCGGACATTAGAAAGTTAGTCAGATCCCCTCATCAACTAGAAAAGAGCTGATCATCTTCAAACAGCTGATCTTCCCACCACCAATTTTCTCATCAAACGAAGCTACGAACACTGTCGATTAAGTTATCAATATTCTCTTTCAGTGAGCTTTCATTTGAGACCTTACTCGAGTATATTTGCACATTCGGATTTTCTTCCCCGCTTTCACCCCCCACAACTTGTAAACGGCTCAACCGATTTTCATCAAACATGTCTAAGAACACTTGCATGTAAGTCACCTTTAATACAAAAGAAACTAAATTGAAATCGCTTCATCCGTTCGGGAGCTATGATGCCACAGACAGACAGACAGACACACCCACAGACAGACAGACAGACAGACAGACCGACAGACAGACACGTCAAACTTATAACACCCCTCTTTTTGCGTCGGGGGTTAAAAAACGATCAAAAAATCCTGATGATGATCATTTCAATAAAACAGATTGTAGAAGTTAGTATCGCGTTATGTAAATAAGGTTCGGGCAAATTGTACGAGTTGGCACACAAATCACCAACTTTACTTACTGCAAGTAAGATGTATGTTGTTTGGTTATTTTTTGGGTGAAAAGGTGATTTCATTTTCATCATTTAAGGGCGTCACAGACGACGAATACACTATGTTCATTTATCAGTCATCGGCTCTCGACTCGGAGGTTGTGGGTTCGATTCTCGCATTGGAACAACAAAAAATTTTGTTTCCAAGTTTGGTTAGGACAATGCAGGCTTATCACCTGATTGCCTGACAAGAAAGATGATCCATCCGTCGGATGGACATGTAAAAAGTCGGACCTGCGCCTGACCTCTCGCCAGTCGTGTCGGTCATCCGTCCCACTGGATTATGAGAGTAAAGGAAGAGAGAGTGCTCTTGTGTACTGCGCACACACTTAGGAACCATAAAATTACTCCTCTGTTAACCATAAAATTACTCCTGTGTAAATAACTCCTTACCTGGCCTGGTTTCAATGAAACCGGCCACCGTCATCGAAATCGGTGTGGGGAGTTATTATTAAACATCCATTTTTATATTTTAGCATTAGTTTAGATAAAAATCTAGCTTAACAATATCGCCGTAATGAGCACGGCTTGACAAAGCATTGCGTTCCGTTTGTACGGCCAATGATGTCAAAGGCGATTTTTCAAGTACTTTGTTGGTTCATTTTTATTTTCCGTATAATAAAAATTATATCGCATAGAGCAGCTGCGGTACATTCTATTTTTTAAGCTAAACTAAAAAAGTTTTACATAGCTATTTGAAAATATTATAAAAGTTTAAAATTACAATAAAATGATATGCGTAACTATATATTTTAAAGTGATAATTGCTTTAGCGGCGTTGTGCACTTTTTTTGGGATGGGTAAAAAAAAATTAAACTTGCGTCAGGACACGTGACCTGATCGAAAATTCGTAAGACGAAGGGAGTAAAAAAATAAAGCAATTCGTGCGAAATGATTCCCTAACCATTCTAAAATATTCAAAAATGCAAAACCCTTAAGGCTAGAAATTAGAAATTTTGAACACGTATTTCTCATATGACGTAGGCATCCACTAAGGAAGGATTTTCCAAAATTCAATCCCTATGGGGGATGAAAGCTTAAAACCTTATGTCACGCGGACGAAGCTGCGGAAAATTACTGCTAGATATTAATATAAATATTAAGGCGCTCTTACCCTAGAAATACGCTTCTTTCAAAAATTTTTTGAGACGAATGGATACATTTTAGTGCAGCAAAAAAATATATGTTAATTTTGATCATATTTGCTAGGGGGGGACCTTCGTTTTCAAAACACGTTATCTGAAAAAAATCTCGATAAAAAAAAATCATAAAGTAACCATTAAAATAGAAATTCTTGGAGTTGTAACTGTATTATTTGTGAACGAAAATGAGAAAATTATTTGCAGTTTCGTAAAACATAATAAAAAGAAGGTATGATTGTTGTTTTGATTTTTCGTATAGAATGTGATATTTGTTAGTATTAATTTATTTCAATAATAAATAATTCGTACGAGTCGAATGAAACATCGCGAAATGGCGACCTGTCATTCCTTCTCTTTCATATCTATTGAATAAGACAGTACCGGCTTAGGCCTCTTGCTAATGAGACGTATGTCAAAATTTTCCCCTCTTTTCTGCTCAAAAAATATTCGAATTTATTGTTGAAAGTCCGTTCAAATTTATTTTACCTCCGACTTGACCTTTATGTCGTCTGCATAAAGGTCAAGTCAGGGGTAAATATTAGTTTTTCTTTCGTCGTGTAATACTTATAAGATATGCGTAATTTCGCTATCTGACCTAAGACGCTCGGTAGCCCTTTGGCTTTTTGCATTGTTGCGACCAATTGGTCTCGGGTTCGAATCCCGGTCAGACGATTTTTTTTTTGTCGCACTATAAAACTCCGAGCAATGCTTGTTTTCCCAGTAATAAAAGTATATGGTTAATTATGTACTTATTTTATTATTAGTTACTTTAAGTTGTTGTAAATATTAGTGTAGATTGTATTATAAAAATATGAAAAGATTGTATTCGATGAATGTCCAAATTTTTAGTCCAAAGTTTTAAGATGGAGGTACAAAAACTCTTTATAAGTAGGTATCTACTAGGGAGACCGAGGTTTGGTCGTAGTTTTTAGTACAACGATAAAAATTAATAAAAAATAAATAAAAAAATATTAAAGAAAAACAAAGACATTATAAGAATCACAAAAATAATATTTATTTTACCGGGATTTGAACTCACCACCAAAAATCAAACGTCGGTACGCAAACCGAGCTGCCAGTGACAGACTGACGTAAAATAACCGAAATTATTAATTTAATTTATTACACGACGAAAGAAAAAACATAATATTTGATTCAAAATTGACAACATTGGTTGACAACAGAATGAGTAAATATACATAAATATTATTCTGTTGGTTTGTAAAGTTTATACATATATAATTATATCAATTATTATAATCAATTCTAATTCTAATCACCATGAGCAGATATTAGGAACATGACGTATTCAGTAATCTACGTTTATTTTTTACTAGCTTTTGCCCGCGACTTCGTCCGCGTAAAGTTCGGTTTCCATACAAAATTTTAACCCCTTTGTTACACCCGTAGGGGGCGAATTTTCAAAAATCCATTCTTAGCGGATGCCTACGTCATTACAACTATCTGTATGCCAAATTTTAGCAACATCTGTTCAGTAGTTTCGGTTGTGCTTTGATAGATGAGTCAGTCAGGTTTGCCTTTTATATATTTAGACTAGGTGTTGCCCGCGACTTCATGCGCGCAAAAGGAAATCTCGATGGAACCGTACATTTTTCGGCAATAAAAAGTATGCCTATGTGCTTCCCCGTTGTCTATTCTATATCTGTCCTAAATTTCATCAAAATCATTCCAGTAGTTTCGGAGCCTATTCAATGCAAACAAACAAACATACAAACAAATAAACCTTCTCTCTGCATTATATTAGTACTTAATAGATTAAATAAAACAATATTTACAATTAATATTATGATGTAGCCGAAGAGACTATTTGGTTAAACCACAAATGTCAGAAACTAGGTATTTGAAATTGTATTTTTTTTTGCTGTCAGCCGAAGTTTCATGTATGTAGAATGGGAATATTTGATATTGAATTTTATTGTGTATTTATGTATTGTATAAAATCAGTCGAGAAAATTTAGCTTTGTGCTACGCGAACGAAGTTGCAGGCAAAAGCAAGTTTAGATTTTGTAACCGCTGAAAAATGCGAAATATATAAAATTTTGAAATGTCGTCCTAGGAAGAAACGTCAATGTGTGTGATGTCATACTTAATGTGTAATGTGTTACATATTGTGTGTATTCCGCAGTACTTCGACCGCATATTATAATAATACTAGCTATCCCGGCAAACTTCGTACCGCCTTAGAATTAAATTTGTTGACGTACTGACTACTGACAGCAGCGCCACCTACCAGGTCCGATTGCAAATCTAAACCATTCTCGAATCAACCTGAAGACACACAAAATTTTTCATTAAAATCGGTCTAGCCGTTTAGGAGTTCAGTGACTAAATTGAGCTTTTTTTTTAGATTTTTTTTACCCTTTAACTACTTACTAAAAAGCTTAACTTTCTCAAATCGCAATGGCTAAATTTGGCACAAAATTAGGAATTAGACTTCTTATAATTATTGACCTAGACAGAAAATAGATATTTTGAAATATAATAAATTGTAATGAGATTTGAACCTAGACGCTACGCTTTGCTTTAGGCGGGCAAAATACCGCTAGGCTATGAAACACATTACGATATTATCGAAATTACGCTTTTGTACATTATAGACACATCACTTTGACGTAAATCGCATGAAGCCCCCCGCAGTAACGGGGGCGGCACGTCCCCCACTCATCTCCTTCACCCCCTCGAATACTTCATAGTTGACTACTCACAGCGCCTTAACGCAACGGCTACGCCATGTTGCCGTCTTTGTCTGACAAATGACCTTTCAAACGTATCAGACAGATATAGCAACGTTGATTGTAGGTATGCGTTGCGTAAATATTTTTATTAATACGAGTATGGATTTTATGCATTAAATTTTATATGTTTTATGCATTAAATTTATTTCGATGTAGAGCGTTTTCACTTGACTACGGAGAAGCTAAACGGAAGGGTAACGAGATGACAGTCTATGTATATTATATATGTTTGTTTCATCGTAGCGACTAAAATACTCATCCGATAATAATGAAATGAGGTTTCAATAGATTCCTAATTATTGTCATAGTAATATGGGTTATAATATATGAGTTATTTACTAGTCGGATTATAATTTTTAACTTGTGATTATATTACAGCGCAGAGCGGTCTCACCCTGGTGATAACTTAGCTTAGTAAACTACATAAACTTACTACCTACTAAGTATTACTTGTTGTATAAAATTTTAATATAATATTATATAAAATATCCAATAATTTAGACCTTTAACTTACTACAAATTAAAATATTACAATATTTGCTAAGATCGAAAATTCAAAATATCTTCTAGTCTATAGCTATAGTCAAAGAGAAATAACTTACTGAACAAATTCTAAACAAAAGTGCTAACATAAACTTATTTGTCACAAAACTAATATCGTGTTTTCGTATTTGTATTCAAATCAGCGTTCCGCAATAAAAAATGTAAAGGCAATAGTTGGACGTTTGTAAGCTGGCGAAAACTTGTGTGATTTATACGAGGGGAAAATTGTGGTTAATATCGAAGTTTTTTTGCCGAATATGTTGGATATTTTACTTTCAAGGCCGATGTTGACAGCGAAGTCGAAGAAGTTAACATGTAACATCCTGATTAAGTTAAACTGCAAAGCATTCGAAATGTTGAGAATACCTTCTTTAAAAAAACCGGCCAAGTGTGAGTCGGACTCGCGCACGTAGGGTTCCGTACAATTGTACCAATATTTTATCCCCCTTACTAATAAACGCTGTATAAGCTTTGAATAGTTATACAGTGTTTTGTCTTCTTCAATCGAATTAAAAATGTCACTTGTGTGACGGGAACTGTATAACTTTTCAAAGCTAATACAGCGTTTATTAGTAAGAGGGTATAATAATATGTTAACTTATTATTTCATTATTTTTGTACGTAGTATTCCAAGCAAGCATTTACAAGTTAGATCTCTCTCTTTTGAACTAATAAAGTTAAATATATGCCGTTAAAGTTTTTTTTTTCAATGTTTATTTATTTATTTATTTATTTATTTATTTATTTATTGTTATGAACAGCCAACAAAAGTTACAATTATGCATACATTTTGATAGGATTTACATTATCATGGTTAATGCACTTTTAATTACAGGCTATTACATCTTGCTTCAAAAATAATATTGTAAATGTATCGGCTATGAACTAATTAAAAAAAAAATACAAAATACAATTAGTTTACTTAAATTAAATATTTAAAACAATTATATTTAAATAACAAAAGTCAAAATATGTTAAAGTTGCATTAAAATTGAATAGTATAAATAATTAAATATTACAATTTCAAAAATTCATTAAAAGCATAATAAAATTAACTAAATATTAAGAGAATGTCATATTAAAATAATAGGGAATGTCATATAAATATAATAGAAGTGAAAATGGTAAAATTGACTAAAGTAAATAAAAATAATGTCATTGAAGAATAAGTGCAATACATACGTCACGATAAAAAAAAAACAACAATAATAAAAAATAATAATAAAGAATTCTTAATATTAAATAATACTAGTACGTCAAAGAAAATTAATTGGTTACGATTTTTAACATGTCAATAATAATAGATAGGTCAATGTTATAACTTATATGATTGATTAGTTATCTAAATGCTTAAGAATCCTAGATTTAAAAATATTCAGACTGTCATAATTAATGTCTAGGTCCGCGATCCTCGACGACAACTCATTGTAGTCTTTGGTCATTCTATTAATAGGGCAATTCTTTCCTAGGTTAGTTTTATATCCAGTAGATCTAAAGAGTGTTACATGTTTTCTAGGCATTCTAACAGGGATATTGAAGTTTAGCGTGGATAAGAGGGACATACAATCGATTTTATTGTTGACTAATTTATGTAAAAATATCATATCAAGAACTTTTCTTCTCAATTCAAGTGACGTTAAGTGGAAATGTTTTAATCTCTGATTATAAGAAGAGTTTACCATGGAACGGGCAAATCGGTAGGCAATATAACGAGTGACTCGCTTTTGGACTTTTTCTATTCTGTCAATATGAATTCGGTATTGCGGGTTCCATACTGTAGAGCAATATTCGAGCTTACTTCTGACAAAACTATTGTAGAGTTTTATTATTGTAGAAACTTGAGAGAAATTCCTGGACGTTCTCATTATGAAGCCAAGAGACCTAAGAGCAGAACTGACCACATCGTCTACATGACATGAGAAGCTCAGCTTCGAGTCTAAGATAACACCTAGGTCTCGAATAGTTTGCGCTCTTGAAATTTTATCAGTTCCGATCACGTATTCGGTATCCATTGTCTTTCTTTTTCTCGTGAATTTAATGTGATAGCACTTTTTCGGGTTTAAGTACATTTGGTTTTTGTTACACCAATGTAATAGGGAGTCAATGTCTTCTTGGAGTTTAATAGAATCATGTCTTGTTTTAATTATTCTTGTAATTTTGAGGTCGTCTGCATATAGTTCTATTGATGTATTTTTTAGTATATCTACTATGTCATCTAGGAATACATTAAAGAAAAGGGGGTCCATTATTGAACCCTGAGGTACACCAGAGTAAGAAATAAAGGACTCGGACTGATAGCCATCAATTTCTACAAAAGAAGGTCGATTCATTAAGTAAGAGGAACACCAAAAGAGTAAAGAGCCAGTTACACCAAAGGATTTGAGTTTCTGAATAAGTATGTCGTGATTAACTTTGTCGAAAGCCTTTGAGAAGTCCGTATATATTGCATCAACCTCTTGCCCATCATCAACTGCTTTAATCAAGTGTGCCACATATGAGGATAAGTTAGTACCACATGACCTCCCCGGTATGAATCCGTGTTGATTTACATTAATTAACTTGTTTATGTGTCTAGATAAGTGTTTATGCACTAGAGTTTCAAAGGCTTTCGATATTGTCGACAGAATTGATATTGGTCTGTAATTAGCCACATTATTTGGATTTTCACTTTTAAAAATTGGTACAATACGAGCCTCCTTCCATTTTTTAGGAAAATAACCAGAGCTCAACGATGCGTTGAATAAAAGTTGGAGGGGATAAGAGAGAACGGATGCACATTTTTGTAGGAAGATAGGGGGAATGTTATCGGGGCCAGGCCCCTTAGAACAGTTCAGTTTTTTCAACAACTGATATACATCGCGTTGGGGTATGAAAACGTTTTCCATTCCGGTTTGGGGCTCTGGTGCAGAATAAGACTTAGTATTATTGGCTGGAAGCTCATATACTGAGGAGAAGTTTTTAGCGAATAAGTTACTTATCGTGGGACCATCTTTTCCTTCTGATTCTCCTAAAAACATGCGAGATGGGTAAGTACTATTATTTCTCCTTAAATTTTTAATGTGGACCCAAAATTGTTTTGGGTTGTCTTTTATTGAGTCTTCAATGGATTTGATATAGTTTTTATAACAATGTTTTATCATCTTATCGCAATCCTTTCTAAGATAATTAAATTCAATTTTGTCTAATGGGTTATTATATTTTTTAAGTTTTTTATGACAATTATTTTTCTTTTTTAAGAGTTTAATAAGTTTATTTGAATACCAAATAGGGAAAGATGATCTCACATTTGTTTGTGATTTTGGAGCATATTTATTTATAATGTTATTAAGAATTCCATAGAAAGCATCAGTTTTTGCGTCTATGTCTTTGGTAATGTTAAGCTCTTGGATCCAATTTATTTTTTTAAATGATGATATAATTTGTTCGTAGTCGGCTTTATAGAAGTTATACTTCACCTTCGAAGCAATTTTGTTCTTGTGTTTAACTTGAGCATCAATTACAAAGTTAAGAGCTGGATGATACGGGTCAACTGTACGAATAGGAAGGAAGCACTCAGTAACGGATATTATTGGATCACGACATAAGACTAGATCAAGTATACGTCCCTTGCTGTTAACGATCTTATTAAATTGAATTAGTGAGTTAAGAGCCAAAAAGTCTGTCAGAGTACTTGTAACGTGACTTATAGCTTGTCCTGATGTAAGTTGTATGTCAGGGCATGTGGCCCATGTTATCTCACTAGCATTAAAGTCCCCTATCAACAAGACTGAATTATTGTTTGTACTATGTAAATTTAAAATATTCTTATTAACGTTTTCAGTAAATGTGTGCAGAAGATCATGCGTTAGGGGCGGTGGAAGATAAACACCACATAAGTAGAGTGTCGTTTGTTTCCCTCCCAGGCGTAGATTTAATGAGACCCAAAGATCTTCGCAGTCACTCTCCCAACGGGAATATCGTATTGAGTCAATTGTTTTTGATACAGCAATTAGAACACCGCCGCCTCTATTTTTATGATTAGATATTTTTGACGTCTCTCTATCTCGCCTATAGACTGAGTACCTATCGTCGAGGATTTCGGAATCGAAAACACTGCCCTTGAGCCATGTTTCGGTAAGTATTATAATATCATAGTTATTATTTAAGATTTCTAGTCGCACTTCAGACATACATGTATTAATCCCTCTGACATTTTGGTAGTAACAGGTAAGAGAATCGAAGGTGACAATATTAACAATAAATTCGTGCTAAGAGAGTAGATTACATTATTTAAGGTTGTTCAAAACTTCTGAGTTTTTGACGTATACATATTCACTTTGGTCTGTTTTTCTCATGAATTTATTAAATGGATTTATTAAATGGACTATCATCATAAGTTTTACAGCTTTTTCGAAACAGCCGTTTAGCCACCTTTCTAATGGGATGATGCAATATTTTAACAAAAAAATGTGCAACAGTTGAATATCTCGCAAACGGATACCTAAATAAAAAATTCGTCTTAGCGACCTACATTCATGCAGATAAATAAATGAATTGATTGTGAATTTATTCTGATTATAAGTATACAAGAAAATCTCGTTTAAAGTACTTTAATACAACCTACCTAACCTACCTTCTATATAACGTATTATCAAATATTGAAAAATTTTATGGGTTTTATAACGTAAAAGCTGCCATAACCATGCTTTCAATGTCTTCAATATTCCTGAATTGAATTTCTACGAAATATCACCGATACGTCTGGGTCTTGGAATCCTCGATTTCTACGTATATATATATATATTTTTTTTAATGAAATATGGGGGCAAACGAGCAGACGGGTCACCTGATGGAAAGCAACTTCCGTCGCCCATGGACACTCGCAGCATCAGAAGAGCTCCAAGTGCCTTGCCGTCCTTTTAAGAGGGAATAGGGTAATAGGGGAGGGTAGAGAAGGGAATAGGGTAGGGGATTGGGCCTCCGGTAAACTCACTCACTCGGCGAAACACAGCGCAAACGCTGTTTCACGCCGGTTTTCTGTGAGCCCGTGGTATTTCTCCGGTTGAGCCGGCCCATTCGTGCCGAAGCATGGCTCTACCACGTAAACAAGTTTCGTTTGAAATTTACGGATTTCAAACGAAATTCATGATTTAATAATGATAATTAATATTATAGTTTTTTTCTTTATTACATTTAAAAAATAACAAACTATTTTCACCTACTACAAAAATATTGTAGCCTTAATTCGATTGTAATTTAACGAACGAAAACGAAAATACGATTTATAGTTTTAAATAGGTCAGTTAAATCGGGAGCCAGGAGCATGTTATTAAAACTGGAGGGCTTGTAGCCCTTTGTTCCCTTATCAGCTCGTTATTCCGGCTCACGGTACTTCGTAAATAGCGCGGAAACGTTTTTTATAACTCATCCCTACGAGTAGCTCCAAATAAACATTTTGTGATGTATGTATTTTCGGTATTTATAGCTCAATATCTTGGAAAATCATAAACCTTTTGGTTCGTATTTATGATTTTTTTCTATTTACTTTGAATATATCGCAAGATAAGTAAATGCTACGAAGAAACATGTTACGCCACTCGTTAGTTCTAAGCTGCATTTGTGTTGCTACGCTACAAGCAATACACTACTCGTTCGCTCTACGCTGAATGTCTGTTGTTACGCTACACGTTATGTTTACGCTATAATATTTGTGTTGCTATGCTACAAGTAATATGCTACTAGTTAGTTCTACGCTGCAAGTCTGTTGCTACGCTTTAAGCAATGCGTATAGTTATTGCTACGCTGCATGTATTAGCTACACTACAAGCAATAGGCTACTCCTTAGTTCTACGCTACAAATCTGTTGCTACGCTACAAGTAATGCGCTACACGTTACTGCTACATTGCATGTGTTTGCTATGCTACAAGTAATATGATACTTCTTAGTTCTACGCTGCAAATCTGTTGCTACACTACAAGCAATGCGCTACATGTTATGCTACGCTGCATGTATTTGCTACGCTACAAGATATACGTTACTCGTTAGTTCTACGCTGCAAGCCTGTTGCTACGCTATAAGCAATGCGCTACATGTTACTGCTACGCTGCATGTATTAGCTACACTACAAGCAATGCGCTACATGTTACAGCTACGCTGCATGTATTAGCTACACTACAATAAATACGCTACTCATTTGTTCTACGGTGCAAGTCTGTTGCTACGCTATAAGCAATGCGCTACATGTTACTGCTACGCTGCATGTATTAGCTACACTACAAGCAATGCGCTACATGTTACAGCTACGTTGCATGTATTAGCTACACAACAAGCAATGCGCTACATGTTACTGCTACGCTGCATGTATTAGCTACACTACAAGCAATGCGCTACATGTTACAGCTACGCTGCATGTATTAGCTACACTACAATAAATACGCTACTCATTTGTTCTACGGTGCAAGTCTGTTGCTACGCTATAAGTAATGCGCTACATGTTACTGCTACGCTGCATGTATTAGCTACACAACAAGCAATGCGCTACATGTTACTGCTACGCTGCATGTATTAGCTACACTACAAGCAATGCGCTACATGTTACAGCTACGCTGCATGTATTAGCTACACTACAATAAATACGCTACTCATTTGTTCTACGGTGCAAGTCTGTTGCTACGCTATAAGCAATGCGCTACATGTTACTGCTACGCTGCATGTATTAGCTACACTACAAGCAATGCGCTACATGGAACAGCTACGCTGCATGTATTAGCTACACGACAAGAAATACGCTACTCATTTGTTCTACGGTGCAAGTCTGTTGCTACTCTACAAGCAATGCGCTACATGTTTCTGCTACGCTGCATATGCCTTCTACGCTACATGCAATACGCTACTCATTTGTTCTACGCTGCAAGTCTATTGCTACGCTACAAGCAATACGCTGCACGTTACTGCTACGTTGCATGTGCCTTCTACGCTACAAACAATACGCTACTCATTTGTTCTACGCTGCAAGTCTGTTGCTACGCTACAAGTAATGCGCTACACGTTAGGTACTGCTACGCTGGATTACATGTTTGCTACGTTGCAAGTAATACGTGTAAACAATTTTATAAAAAACTTATAATGTCTGTAAAATATTATATTAAATTTATGTTAAAAGTAAATGCCTTAAATATGCAGAATTATTTAATTTATTGAATTTTATGGTCATGAGCACGAAAAGATCATCGTACTCATGGCCAAACATCCGGCTTATTAATTTTTATTTTATAGACCGGATGAACATACGCCCCTTTGGTAGGAATAGTGAGGACGTCAAGCCAGAGAGGGCTGGGGTAGAGCTCGACAGCCATTCTGTTGGAAGCAACCTAAAGCAGTAGACCTAAATTGTGGTAACGCTGTAATAATTTTAATAATAATTAATTAGTAATTGTGTTGTACTGGAATATATTAAGAAATATAGTGAAAGAAGACTTTTATTTCTGGAACTTCCTTATATACGCTATACGTTAGTTGTTTGTTGCTACGCTACACGATAGTATTACGTTTTTTGTGTGTTAAACCATGCTATAAGTTAGTGCTACTACCCTCTATGTTGCCATTAGCAAATCACAAGTATAGCTACGCTACAAATACTGCCATAATATATCTATCTATATTAAAGCTACGTAAAAATTCTACGTCCATTTAGATTCCAGTTCGAAACTTATCTAAGCGTTCCGGATATCTTTGAATGAGAGCAAAAACGTTTACTCGCAACGGGGACGCGCGGCCGTTTCTCTTCACAAACATCGATTTAAGTCGTATTAATAGCTAAGGGATCACACTGCAGTTTCGAATTTATCAAGCCATAGGTGTGTTCGACAATTTATTGGAAATTTTCACTAGACTACGTGTAAGGCTTCGAAATCGTCGATTGGTTTGTAAACTTTTGAAGTGAAAACTTTTTTATCACTGTTGAAAGTTAAAACTCGTTGATATATTTACGAAAAAGCGAATGCACAAAAATTACATCTATTATCTGTGAGATTCATAAGCATAGGAATAGATTTTCGTTGGTTAGATTGTTGTAGGTATAATTATTATATAAGTACTCTAGCCTAAAATAAAATTTTTTGGTATTAAGTTTTGTGTAAACTGCATAGCGAACAAGTTATGTTTTTTAATGCAATTATACTCAGCAATATCATTGAAAAATAATATCTGACAACATACAAGAAAAATATAAATAATAAATGTACCTAAATAAAATATTCAATACAATACTAAGCCCACTGAGAATTGTAATGTTTTCTGATTCAAGGCCGATAGAAAAGCCTCCAGATATTTCTATTTGAGACATTTCTTTTTATATACATACTATATGCGCCTAACAGACGTTGTTCTGTATTAAATATGAACTGGAATAAATAAATAACTACTTTTCTACACCGACAACTACATCTACGTCCTAAAATCTACTACCTACTCTTAGACCTAAACACTACATAATATTATTGTACTACCTACACTAACCTACACCTACTATCTACATCTACACCTATTATCTACTACTTACACACCTATACACAGTCAACAGGTTAGATATTATGAAATAGTTATCGACCGCCAAGGGTAATAGATTATTACAGAACTAAACTCGCTAATCAGCTATGGGGTGAAAATTTATGGATAGGTATAATAATATGTATAACGTATATGTATTCAAAAAAACCAATTAATATTACTTAAGGGTATGAAAAAGCCTACAACGTATTCTTATGCCAATCTAAATATATAAAAAACAAACCTGACTGACTCATCTATCAACGCACAGCCGAAACCAATTAACGGATTTTGCTGAAATTTGGCATGCAGATAGTTGTAATAACGTAAGCATCCGCTAAGAAAGGATTTTTGATAATTTGATGTGAAAAATGGGTTAAAATTTTGTATGTAAACTGAACTTCACGAGGACGAAGTCGCGGGCAAAAGCTAGTAAATAATAAAACTAAAAAAAGGACAAGAAAAAAATTGGGGTGGGCTAATCAATATTACTTAGGTTAATGAAAAAAAAAAAAAGCCTGCAACCTATTCTTAAACGTACCGAATACACCTTTTCTTCTTCTTCAGTTTCACAAAAATCGTTTCGGAGAATTTCTGTTAGTAAACAATGTGACACGAGAATCCATACTAATATTATAAATGGGAAAGTGTGTGTGTCTGTTTGTCCGTCTTTCACGGCAAAACTACTAAACCGATTTATATGAAATTTGGTGCACAGATAGTCTAGAGTCTGAGAAAGGACATAGGCTAATTTTTATCGTGGGGAAATGTAGGGATCCGTGGGATACTTTATTTACAGTTTCACGTAAAATCTACTAAACCGATTATCATGAAATTTGGCACAGATATAAAGTAGAACATGAGGAAGGACATAGGCTACTTTTGATCGCGGGACATATACGGTTCCCGTGGGTTACTGTACTTACACGGGCGGAGCCGCGGGCATCATCTTGTGGTAAATATCAGATTCGAGTATCGACAAAACATCAAGATTATTAAAGAATTCATGTTTGGGAACTGAAGACGCAGCTGCGAGAGGTTTCTTATATTAGACAATCTCGCTTTTAGTATTTGCAAAAGTCAGCTGTGATATCTATTTATTATTTGTGATTAGATATTTTGTTTCTTCAGTAATGTTTTAGGCTATAGCATTAAGGTCAGTTCACACCGAAACAGGATGTGACTCGACGCGTCGCTGCATTTTTAAGATGGGAATTAAAAATTGAACCACGCTGCGCAGTACGAGGAGACGCGACGAGAGGCAACGCGACGTTTATGAATTATAATTTGATCTTTACAAGAGTTCATCTTATTATACTAATCTAGCAATAATCGCCCGCAGCTTCACCCTCGTGAATTTAGGTTTTAAACTTTCATCCCCTATTTTACCCACCTAGAGGCTGAATTTTAGAAAACGCTGAAAATTAAATACACTCATTATTTTTCCCGTACTTAATTCATATGAAATTCATGCAAATATGTCAAAAGAATAAAAAGTTTTAATACACATTTTATCGCCTATTTCACCACCTTAGGGGTTGAAAAATTCAACCCCCAAGGTGGTGAAATAGGCAAAAATTTATTTCTTAGTGGATGCCTACGTCATATTATGAGAAATACGTGTGCAATATTTTGAATTTTTAACCCTAGAGTGGGCGCGCTATGAGCATTTTGCCGCCCGCGCTAAAAAAACTTCAATAATTCGTAAAACAATAGCCCTCTAGGCTTGCGCTTTTGAGTAGCTGCCCTCATTTTCGTTAGCAATGCGTACCGAAAGGCTGGACGCCATCAAAGCGCAGGGTAGGGCTTGAGAAGGATGTTTTTACTATCAGGTGTCGCCGGGCAGCAAATTGCTCACTGCGCGCCCACTCACGTGAGTAAAAATTTTGTCACTTATTTTTTGCGAAATTGATATTTAAACTATATTTTATGGCACATTTATTGTGAAAACTAAAATCAATTTAATTGTAGGATTAGTAGGAATAGTATCAATTGATTTGTAGGAATATTTATCAAATTTGCATGACGACGACAAAATCAATTAAATTTTGATGTTACGCCGAAAAAGGTATTTTATTGATACATTAAATAATATTACCTATATAAATATTTGAGGACACAAATTGCTTGCTTTGTACATTATAAAAAAGCATCATCTTCAAAGAAGGAGGCCAAATGCATGCATATTATGTTCAAAAAAGGAAAAATAGGCGCACGAAAAAAGGGTGTTATAGATGCTCAAAGTTACTGTGCATGAACATTGCACATACCTTTGTGAAGACTTTTTGGATAAAGCATATTATGTAGATTTAGAAAACATATAATTATGTTATTTTTTACATTTTTTTAGGTACTATAGAGTATTTTATAGAGTAAGTTAAAAAATCTACTAAAATATTACTTCTTGAATTGAATAATTTGTAAATCAAAGTTCATAAAATATAGTTTAGTAAATATGTTGATTTATTAATACTTATTTGTGTATTATTTACGTTCTGAAAAAATAAATTAATTTAATTGATGTATTCCTACTTAAAATGGTCAGTGAAAAGGGGCGGCAAAATGCTCTACACGTGCCCACTGACGTTTCGCGGATTGACGCGCCCACTCTAGGGCTAGCCTTGATGGTTTGGCCTGTGTCATACATCAGTTAATAGAATCAGGCGTTACTTATACCCACAAACTTATGCGTGCACTCAGAAACAAGATCGTGTAAACACCACCACCACACAAGCAATAATGTCAGCAAGATCGTGCAAAGCCCCACACCACCATGCAGGTTGCATAACTCGACGCGTAGCGTATTGACGCTCAAGCCGAAGGTCGCGAGTTCGAATCCCGCCAGGGAATAAGGAGTTTTCTGTGTTCCTGAGTCATGGATGTGTATTTAATATTATGTATTATATACAAAAAATGTTTAATATAATATGATAAGTATTATCATAGTATAAAATTATTGAATATAATATTTTCATTCTCTGGTATCCGTAACACAAGTTCTTCGAGAACTTACCACGGGAACAGATTGACGTCGTATGAAAGCGTCCATATATAAGGTTCGGTAAAATCAATTATGGATATATTTTCTTTATATGGGAAAGCTTGCGTTTTGCGGAGAGTCACTCATATATGAGATGATTTTTTACTTTGAGTATGACAAATATTTTTTTTGCCTAAACGTCTTTACATAAGCAGTGGATCATGTGCCGGAAGTATCCGTAATTGATTTTCGGAGACATAATAATTATATTATTATTATGATATCCTTCCTTATAAGACACTTTTCAAAGTGTGTGGACAGCCTTAGCCGATATCTGCGCATCATCCCCCGCTGTCCCAACTTCGCTGATTTATTGCGTTAGGCCGGCTACAGACAACTATTAATTGCGGCAACTACCTACGAAACTATTGACGTTGAGGTGACGTGCACAAAATAATACTCATAATGATCGACTTACCACTAACTCGGTGGTGGCGAGGGGTTCCTATAACTCCATTCCTATCGGCTCCACTTACAATTTACCTTTTAAGACCTTCATCCAAATCCCTATCTATTATACAGGCTAAGGCTTCTTTCTGAAGGAGAACCAGCCTTCGCCACTGCTTGATCGGTATGATGTATAATTATGTCACCGTAAAATTTTTAAAATCGTTACATTGTAATTTATCGAACAAGATTATAAAAATATGTCGAAAGATTCATTACTATAATTATATTAATTTTATAAAATAACGAAAAACTATGTGTTAAATTATAGGCAAAATATTCACGTCCGAAGTCTATCAAGTATCAACATTTTACAAATTCACTAGTGATATTACAATCTAACGGTTTATACAATTTTACGGTGACATAATCACTATCGTAGCTAGCCAGATCGGACAGACGCACAGACAGACACGTAAAATTTATAAAACCCCTGTTTTCGTCGGGGTTACAAAGGTACAACAAAACCAAGTTGCTAATGACCCTCGGAAATCGTTTTTGTATGGAAATGACAGTCGTATGAAAAACGACACTTACCTAAAGCCATTGACATCGTGGCCATACTGTAGGTACATAATATTTATATAAAATTATTTTGGTGATTTTCACTATTTTTATTTATGATTTTAAAGTTAATTAAAACGGTTGACCCCAATTATATCAATTAACTAATAACTATAAGTTCATAAACAAAATAAAAAATAATATTTAGAATAACGCTAATATTATCAACAAAAAAAATTACAAAATTACCTTACAATAGAAAATACAGTTACTTACATTATAATAGACGTACATTAACAATCATTACATTACATTAGAAAATACATTAACTAGCTATAGAAGAGAGAGACTTTTTCGTACTTTTCAACGCAAAATTTCAAACATACTTACTTCACATCCATCCACTTATCAGCAAACACATAATAAATACTGGTACGAAAAAAAAAAAAACATCATTTGAAATCTAATATTCATCCAACAATTTAACGTTCGGATGTAATGGATGAATTTAGCAATTAATGCATTTCGGCGCTGACGGCACTTCAAAGGCGGCGCTATTGGACTTAATTAGAAACATTTTCGGCGGGAGCAGAATTATTTGTCTGGAGTGGACGGGAATTTCATTTCATGTATGTAGGTACCAATGTATGCGTGATGTACATAATATATGTATAACGCATACATATATGTACATACATACGTACGTACGAAAAATAATTTCCTGTATCAATTTATAGTTTTTAATATCAATACAGGAATAAGAATAAGAAACATTTATTGCAGCTCTACTAAAAACTAAAATTTATAATAATTAAGCTTTTAAATAAATATAATATGAAAAATACATCAATTAAAAACGTCTAAAACTAAAACAGCATAGGAAGCTGCAATTGGATCAAGCTCGGCATTGCTGGCACACCTAGGTATGTCCAGCACCGGTCTTCCGCTTGACCCATTCCGTGACCTCATAGCCGTCCAAACTCAAAACCTTATACACTACAGCTTTAAACAGGAATAATTAGAAAAAAGAGAATAAAAAAAGTAAGTCTATAAGTTTTGTATCGATTTAAATTAACCTCGCAGCTGATTTCAAACCACTTTTTTCTCTAAATATTTTTGGTTTTAAATTAGTCGTGATGTGAATCAGCTAATAGTGAGAGTTCAATAGCCGCAGCAGCAAAAAATCGTTTCAACACTAGATATTTATTTTGACTTTACGACTTTAGCTGTAAATCGTGTGACTGAATTTTCTGTAATTGATTTTACAAACAGTTAAAATAATATAAACAAAAAACTATTTGTATGTTTGTGTGCCAGCTATTATCTAAAGCTAATGGGAGCACGAACTAAATGTACCCGCATGTTTGGCTTAGCAGATCTTGTCTTTCCCCTTCACTGGCCAAATTCTTTGTGCACGTAAGGCTGTATTCACATTAACGTTAGTTACGAACACTAAAATACAAAGTAGGTTTTAAGTGACTCAATTTCAATATTGTGTCAATTACTTTCGTAGTAATAATACTGTATATATCGGGTGTCCGGTAATTAATGGATAACCTTAAAATGTCTTATAGTAGAACTTATGCCAGTTCAAAAAAAATACAAAAAAAAAATCTATCATAATTAGTACCTAAGGGCCACTTGCGCCAAAACTAGGTTAAATTTCGATAACTCCGAGTTTGTTAACTCAGAGTTACAGGGTTAAATATTTAACTCTTTTTTGTCTTGCGCCAATGAAAATTAGCCCCGAGTTAACTAACCTTGTGTTAGTTCATTTAGTACTGGCAACATTGCGTGTGCTATTTAAAACGAGTATAATACGACATAATTGAGTGGAAGTGACAATTGTATTTGTCTCTTTTGCACTACAGTCTGTCGTATATGAATGTCGCATTATTTTATTTTGACAATGACTTTCCTTTTTGTTTCATAATAATATACGCCAATGTCAATAATTAGAAGCTGACATTGAAAATTTTTCATCAAAACAATCCTCTTATTAATATTATATACCTATCTATGAAAACAATAATTTTGTTTAACAATAATAAAACTCAATTTATGAGTAAAAATGGAGAAAAAATAGGACCTAATTCTACAAAACAAGTAGGTAAATCATAATGAACAAAGTCCATAATATTATAGACACAAAATATATGTAGTAAATTACATATTATATGGTGGAAGCTCACTTTTTATTTTCATTTGCGTATTTCTAATTTATACTTTATTTTGTCCAACAAGAACATTAGATACACTATATTATATCTCCCGACGGAATCTTCTTTCGAAACTTTTATCTCGGAGGGAGTTAAAGAGATCAGTGTGTTCATCTACCCTTCTGTTAAAAAAATCCGAACCAATAAATTCGATCAGAAAACATAATATTACTTTCATTTATCATTTTTCAACAAGAAATCATAATAATATAACCACAATATAACCTCAAAAATCAATTTTTGTCAATTATATTTGCTTAGACAAGAAATTAACCCCGAGTTAGACAATTTAACCTGCCAAAAAGGTAGGGTTAAAATTTTAAATTTTTAACTCTAGGTTATCTCTTTTTTTTTTTTTTTATGAAATATGGGGGCAAACGAGCAAACGGATCACCTGATGGAAAGCAACTTCCGTTGCCCATGGACACTCGCAGCATCAGAAGAGCTGCAAGTGCGTTGCCGGCCTTTTAAGAGGGAATAGGGTAATAGGGGAGGGTAGGGAAGGGAATAGGGTAGGGGATTGGGCCTCCGGTAAACTCACTCACTCGGCGAAACACAGCGCAAACGCTGTTTCACGCCGGTTTTCTGTGAGCCCGTGGTATTTCTCCGGTCGAGCCGGCCCATTCGTGCCGAAGCATGGCTCTTAACTCTCGATGGTGCAATACGCAATGTCAACTTAACTCTAGACTAGGGTTTAACTCTGGGTTTATTTATTTAACTCGGAATGGCGCAAGTGGCCCTAAGATAAGTTATTTTTAGAGAAAAGTCTATTATTTTAGCTTATTTTTTAGTTTTTTGAACACTATGACCAGAAATGAATGAATTACATCGGTTTTTTAATGTTTTCATATTGTAGTTTAACTATGCTGATAGATAGAAAATAAATTGTATCACTAGCTATTACACTTTTTAAAAGAAAATATATGCAAGTTGATTTATTTTAGAAAAAATTGCATAATTTATTTTTTCATCGAAATTTAAACATTATGGGTATAAAAAAAAAGTATGAAGGCATGAGTGACCAATAATTTTTAAATAATGCTGGTTTTAAGTAGATTTTATAATGGTACAATTCATCATTGAATCTACCATAAATAGTGAATTATTGCTATTAATGTAGAAAATAAGAAAAATGTACTAAAGAAAGAAAGTAGGTAATTGGGGAACTTTAAGAAAAATAATTGTACCTGAGCATTCAGGGTTAATAAAAACATCGTTTAACATTAAGAATAGGTACTTAATTTACACGTATTTACAATAAATGTTCAAATTGTTGGCCTCCCACTCTTATGCAGGCCCTACATCTACGGATACATGGTCTTCTGAGCAATCTAGTATATCGTCAACGTAACAACCTCCGTAGTCTAGTGGTTAGAGCATTGGCTCTCGACTCGGAGGTCGTGGGTTCGATTCCCGCATTGGAAAACAAAAAATGTTTTTTTCAAGTCTGGTTAGGACAATGCAGGCTGATCACCTGATTGTCTGACAAGAAAGATAATCTATGCATCGGATGGGCATGTAAAAAGTCGGACCTGCGCCTCATCTCTCATCAGTCGTGTTGGTTATCCATCCCACTGGATTACGAGAGTAATGGAAGAGAGAGTGCTGCGCACACAAGTTGGGCACTATAAAATTGCTCCTGCGTGAATCGAGCGTAGTTACCGAAATCGGTGGGGAGTTATTATTATATCCCTTTTTTGATGCGGCTGCTCTAACACGGCCACGTAGTTCTTCCAAAGACCGTATAGGCTTACGGTACACCTATTCTTTGAGGCAGCCCCAATAAAAAAATCCAATGGATTTAGATCCGGTGAACGCGGAGGCTACAACATTGACCCTAGACGCCCGATCCATCTGTTTAGGTACGTATTATTGAAATATGCACGAACGGGTACAGCATAGTGCGCAGGATAGCCGTCATTTTGTAACCAATAAGAGTCACTCAGCTCCTCAGGCACTTCTTATGATAAATTGGGGAGGGATAAATCTTTTCTTTTCGCGCTTAAAAGTAACAATTTTAAACATATTGCATTAGTATTACATTAAACATTTCTTAAGTAATTTAATCTACTTTTCTACATTAATAGCCATAATTCACTATTTATGGTAGATACAATGATGAATTGTACCATTATAAAATCTACTTAAAACCAGCATTATTTAAAAATTATTGGTCACTCATGCCTTCATACTTTTTTTTTATACCCATAATGTTTAAATTTCGATGAAAAAATAAATTATGCAATTTTTTCTAAAATAAATCAACTTGCATACATTTTCTTTTAAAAAGTGCAATAGCTAGTGATACAATTTATTTTCTATCTATCAGCATAGTTAAACTACAATATGAAAACATTAAAAAACCGATGTAATTCATTCATTTCTGGTCATAGTGTTCAAAAAACTAAAAAATAAGGTAAAATAATAGACTTTTCTCTAAAAATAACTTATCTTAGGTACTAATTATGATAGATTATTTTGTATTTTTTTTTGAACGGGCATAAGTTCTACTATAAGACATTTCAAGGTTATCCATTAATTACCGGACACGCTGTGTAATTTTTGTACATGTTTATTGAAATTCATAATTTTAATTAGGGTTGTAACGGAGCTCCGCCTCCGCCTCCGTTACTGCGGAGCCTCCGCAACAAATTTCACCTCCGCCTCCGCATCCGCCTCCGCAAAATTGATGCGGAGTTTTAACGGAGGTTTATTTACGATTACATACAACGCGCAAGGAGCGACACTGGGCGAAGCGGCCGCTCTGTGCCTCTAGTTAAAATGCGTTCGATAATTTCGATGGCAAACTTTGATATCAAAAATGTATAGGATTTGACATAAGTCATCGTTAAGTGACAGGTCGTTTGCGAATGTGTCTGTCAAATGTAAAATCCCATAAATTTTGTTTTCGAGCTTCGCCGTCGAAATTATCGAATGCATCTTGATTCTTAACTAGAGGCCCGGGTGCGTGTTTGCGCGTGATGTGGTCAAGATTTTGCTTGTGCCGCGGGAACACGGGCGAGCGGTGGTGGGGGCGTGAATGCACGAAGTATAGATACCGAGTCCGAACGTAATGTTAAAATAATGGTCTCAATTTGTGGGACAGATTTTTTGCCGGTAGAGCGCGCCATATTTCAAGAAGTACCAAGCGCGATTCAGGACTGTGCGCTGATTGGTCCGCCACAATAACATCGGTACGTCCAAAATTCCAGCGCAGCCAGTGGCAGAAAAGAGAACTAATATCTGGGTTTATTATTGTGTCATGAATATTATGGAAAAGCCTATACCGTTCGGACTCATGGTATCTATACTTCGTGCGTTAACGAATGACAGTGTGACCAACTTCAAATCTGTTATCCTGCCCCACTGAGTTTAAAAAACTGACAAAACCTGCCATACTCTTAAAAAAAAATGCCAAAATAATGCCGAAATTTAAAATACAGATTTTTGGTGGTTTCGTTTAATGCAAAAGCCAAAATAATGCGTAAATTTAAAATACAGATTTTTGGTAGTTTCGTTTAATGCAGTGTACTGGAAAGTTTAAAAATTAGATTACCATTACACATTAGTTGTATTTGCATCATTAATTTCTTCATCGACTTCTTTAAACATCGCTTTATTTTACTGCATCATTTATTTTGTTGGTTGGAATGAAATGCAATCATTATATTCACTGATGCCTTGTTTTACATGTAAAACCTAAGTAGCTACATGTAAGTACCAACTTCAAAATTATGAAGATTGAGTAGAGAAACAGTTAAAATTTTAGCCGAATTTGAAAGAAAATAATTCCCAAATTACTTATTTAAAAAAATAGTTTTATTTCATATTTTTTTGTGCATTTCTACTTTGGAAGTCGGTTTTCGTTTTTTGTTTATTATGATGTTGATTTGCGAGAATCAACATCATAATAAAAAAATCTCGCAAGTTGAGTTCGAGATTGACAACATATTTTACGGGGAATCCTCTACCCCCAAAGAGAGTTGCCATAATTACCTACTGATATTTAAATTAGAACATTTTTTATCGATACTACTTCAATACTACAAATAAACTTCTGAATCTTTGAATCATTTTACTGCCAAATCTGCCAGCTAATATTGCAATAGTGCCACATCCTCCCAAATTACTTAAACGTCAACAAATACTGCCAGAGGCTAAAATTATGACCAAAATGGCAGGATCCTGCCACATATTATGGTCACACTGAACAGGAATCAACTTGTCTAATCGTTCGGTACCGCGAAGTTGTAATTGACTCGTGATTGTTTTAAGTGATTAAGTGCATAATTAATAGTCGTTTTTATTTAAATCGCGTGAAATGTTTCTGACTTTAATAAATCATGAATTTATTGAATTTATTCCACTTCAAATTTCACCTCCGCCTCCGCCTCCGCTAACCTCCGCATCCGCGGAGGTGAACCTCTTCTCCTCCGCATCCGCCTCCGCCTCCGCTAAAATGGCCTCCGTTACAACCCTAATTTTAATGCTTACTATTATGTTGTTATTACTAATTATTCAATTTCATGATATGATTTTGAAATGCATTGAAATGTCTTCGTATATTTCAGACTAGCTTTTGCCCGCGACTTCGTGTTGAGTTCGGTTTCCATACAAAATTTTAACCCCTTTTTCACCCCCTTAGGGGGCGAATTTTCAAAAATCCTTTCTTAGCTGATGCCTACGTTATTACAACTATCCGTATGCTAAATTTCAGCAAAATTCGTTCAGTAGTTTCGGCTGTGAGTTGATACATGATCAGTCAGGTTTGCCTTTTATATATTTAGACTTATGGTCAAAGTTGAGCTAAAAATCCGATGTTTGGAGGCTATTATGTTTTAAAATAATTAAAAACTACCGACCTGGATATGTGTTATAAAAATCAATATTACGCTAGAGTCAACAATGTAAGACTTGAGAGTAAATCACCAACAGCGTTTGTATGGAGAAAAAACCGAGTAAGTGCAGCCTTAATATAATTATATTAAGAGTAACAGCTTCCTCGGTCTAATGGTTAGAGAATTAGCTCTCATTCGGAGGTCGTAGGTTCGATTCCCGCTTTGGAACAACAAAAAATTTTGTTTTCAAGTTTGGTTAGGACAATGCAGGCTAATCGTCCGATTATCTAACAAGAAAGATGAGCCATGCGTCGGATGGGTATGTAAAAAGTCGGACCTGCGCCTCCTGATCTCTCGTCAGTCGTGTCGGTTATTCGTAAGATTTTCTGGATTACCAGAGTAAAGGAAGTGAGAGCGCTCTTTTGTATTGCGCACACACTTGGGTACTATAAAATTACTCCTGCGTTGAATCCTGATTTCAATGAAACCGGCCACCGTCACCGAGATCGGTGTAGGCGAGTTTATTACTAAGAGTAAAACAATACAAATCAATTTATCACAGCAATCAATTTTTTTTATCTATTACGAGTAGAATTTGTTCTAAACTAGTCTACATGGACGCAGCCTTACACGTATTATCAATATAGTCGTCTCTTGGACGTCCGCCAACTAAAACGGAACAGTTTTTTTGTTTGCCGCCAAATGATACGTGACTTGTCATTGGTTTCAATTACGTTAGAAGGAGAGGGCAATAATGATGTGTGAATACACAGCTGGTTATACTGTTTGGCTTTGCGAACCCTAGACTAGAATTGTCCAGGCTAATAGCTCCCTACACCAACTTCGGTGACAGTGGCTGGTTTAATTGAAACCAGGCCAGCTATGTAGGAGTTATGTCGTAGTGCCCAAGTGTGTACGCCGTATATAAGAGCACTGTGACTTCTTATACTCTTAAAATCTAGTGGGATCAATAACTGATACGACTGGCGAGAGATCAGGTGCAGATCCAACTTTTCACATGCCCATCCGACGCATAGATTACCTTTCTTGACAGACAATCAGGTGATCAGCCAGTTTTTGTTGTTCCAACGCGGGATCGAACCCACGACCTCCAAGTCGAGAGCCAAGCTCTAAAGCACTTGATTATGAAGACTATTAAAGGTCAGGTTTTGTAAGATTACGCCATTCAACAAATCAATCCAGGCCGTCCATGTCAAAGCAAACCGAAGTCCACTTATGCCCCGTTTCTATTTTACACAAACTATAAACTGCAGATAAACTAAGTTCAAGTGGCACAGTTTCCGAATCCCAAACTCAAACTCAAAATATAATAATAACACTTATAGAATTGTCTTACATGATGCCTACCACCGGTTCGGAAACTAGCCCGTCGAGAAGAACTGGCGTGAGAAACTCGCACGGGGCCATCTTTTAGCAAAAAGATGGAAAAATTGTTCTTTTCAAATATTTTTTTTACAATGTAGTAACTTAATCTATATAACAAAAGTCAAGATACTTAATTACATGGAAGCAGCCTTGCAGGGGTCCATCTTATTCCCAAGGTGCAATCGTTTAATGCAATAACAAACGTTCTTTAACAACTTTTTAAAATTTATTAATGGAAAGATTTTGAACGTTTTCTGGGATTATATTGTAAAGGCGTATACATTGACCTTTAAAAGATTTACTTACTTTACTAAGTCTGATCACTGGTATTTCTAACTTTTTCCTATTTCTAGTATTTCTACAATGCGTGTCACTTTTCTTTTTAAAATTCGTTAAATTTCTTTTGACAAAATCATTGTCCAAAATGTATTGAGAAGCAACGGTCAGAATACCAATTTCTTGAAATTTTTCTCTCAGAGATTCAAAACATGACATCTTATAAATAGAACGTATAGCTCGCTTCTGTAGCACAAACGTTTCATCTTATGGTCACAAATACAAAATTAATTTTACTAACTTATATACTGCGTCTATGTATAATTTCATTGTTGTAACAAAACATGTCATAAGCCACATATAAATATGAACAATAATGTTCGTTTTTTAATCATAGCAAAAAAATCTTAGATTTTTTAGTCCTGTATCTTTTTAATTTAGCAACAGATAACTGTACCTTTTGCATTTTCCGGTCCATTTTTATGTTACGTTTCGGAAAATATAAGAAATAAAAGAAAATACAATTTGGTGATTTAAAACAAATACATTTTCCCTTTTACATTTTAAATTTAAACAGCAACCATCTTAAGAACCTAGGAGAATTCATCAAATATTACTTAATGAGATTTTCGTGAAAGAGCATTCCTTGGATATTAATATTTTAATTTAAGTGTCTGTAATACTAGATTATTTTCTTTGTATATTCTCATTCCTTCTAGAATATTACAGGACTACTTAGATCCTTAAAAGTTAAAACTAGTAATAAGTCTAGATGAAATATGAAAAATGTATAATCCATACCGTCTTTCACGGCAAAACTGCTGAACCGATTGAAATGAAATTTGGTATACAGATAGTCTATAGCCTGAGAAAAGACATATGCTACTTTTTATCGCAGGGAAATGTACGGTTCCCGTGGAATAATTTATTTACAGTTTCACGGAAAAACTACTAAACCGATTATCATGAAAACCTGGCACAGATATAAAGTAAACCACGGGGGAGGATATAGGCTACTTTTCATCGCGGGATATAATAAACGGTTCCCGTGGGTTATTGTACTTACTCGGGTGAAATCAGCTAGTTAATAAGAAAAGCTGAGTGTTAGTTTCTGTAATGTAATTTTTATATTCGGTAACCTACAATATCTAGAGAACTACAGCTGATATCTATGTCCAAATATAATATCCTACTCCTGGATGGAATGAATGGATGGATGGATGTATGGATGGAAGTTACTCTTTCACGCAAAAACTACTGAACAGATTTCGATGAAATTTGCTATGGTATTTAGTTTAGGCTCTGGATGAAAATATAGGCTACTCTTTATCACGAAAAAGTACAGTGTTCCCGTGGGATACTATATTTACGCGGAGGAGCCGAAGGCATAAGCTAGTTGCTCATTATTCTAAAATTAGGTGAGTATCTATGTTTCTGATCATATGTGTACACCGTACAACCGACAAACCCGATGTACCACTTTTGAACCTTAATGCCATAAACATAAAATCGAAGTGTGATACACCGTGTTAGTAGGCGACTGTACAATACATAGGCGTTTTTATCCGTTAATGGATGATTTATACAGTATTCTCCGAGCGAAGTAACCACTCTTGAAATACTGTATTGCCAGACATTTAAAAACAGTTGGTGTTTAAATGTCGTATGGTTGCCCAAGCATTCTCACAACATAGTCAGCCTAGTCCAGAGGAATGACTGGTCAATACGTCTGGGGCCAACCGTGCGGGTTTCCTCACGATGTTTTCCTTCACCGTTAGAGCGTCCGTATAATGTACTTGAGATCTGAAAAAGGTGACTGAACAATATTGGCACATTTTCGACTCAGTGGAGTCTAGTCTAGTAAGAAATCTTCAAATATAACAATGCACTTTTTTATCCAATTTATTTAAAGAGTAAACACAAATATTGAATTCGACCAAATTAATGCGTCATGTCCAGTGACCAACTAATTTCTTTACTGTATAGCAAAGAAGTGACTTTTTGAATGGTAGCATTATAAATCGCTATTGAATTTTTGTGTACGTACAGCTCAAATTAGATCTAAAGGTCGAAATCCTGCAATAATATAGTTAACCGAATTACGTCCCAGTCACTATAATATTATGTTAAAACTGCAAAATGATATTCTCATAACTGGCTCCGCCCGCGTAAATGCAGTATCCCTCGGGAACACCATACTTTTTCGGAATAAAATGTAGCTTATGCTTTAATCGCTCTATGTTACGCTCAGAAATTAAAGTGGAAGTGGGCTGGCCACGTAGCCAGACTGTTTGACAACCAATGGACCATAATAACGACACGGTGGAACGGCAAATTTGGAAAATACACTCGTTAGTTCTGTATTATATCTTCTACGAAATAAAGGCCTTTCATTTTACTTATATGGTTTAATCTACAACCTAAACTACTACCACACCAAATTAAATCAAAATACGTTCAGTAATTTTTCATGAAAGAGTAACAAACATCGATCCATCCATCTGTCCATCCATCTGTCCATCCATCCTCACCAACTTTCACATTTATAATAATTGACGTAGGATATTATAACTAGATGTTGTTCGCGACTTCGTGCGAGCAAAAGGTGAGCCCACGGGAACCGTACGTTTTGCGGCGATAAAAAGGAGCCTATGTGTTCCACCATAAATATTATGTGCCATATTTCATGGCGATAGGTTTGTAGTTTTTACGTGAAAGCGTAACAAACAAAAAAACTCACACTTACATTTATAATATTACTAGCGGCTCCGCCCGCGTAAATACAATGGGAACAATGTATTTTTTCGGAATAAAAAGTAGCTTATTTCTTAATCCAGAGCCTAAACTACTAAGATACCAAATTTCATCTAAATCCGTTGTTTTTGCGTGAAAGAGTAACACATATCCATCCATCCATCCATACATCCATCCATCCATCCATCCATCCATATATCCATCCATCCATCCATACATCCATCCATCCATCCATAAATCCTCACAAACTTTCACATTTATAATATTAGTAGGATAGTAATAGATTAGTAAGGATAACGCGTTGCGCGTTAGATGATTCATACAGAAAGAAACTACTTGTGGAAGTAGACCGTGTACTTAAATTGTTCACGAGCATTTTTCTACTTCTCGAGAAGTTTTGCAATCTAACTTAGATGCCTGACTTAATAGTTTTTGCACGTACAATTCGTCTCCTAGTGAATCTTGTGGTGAAGAAAAAGTTTATTTAATTAATAAGATTATTATTACATAAGAACCTAAATTCCGGCGACTTCTTCTTCTTCTAAGAATATTGTAATTTTATTGGATAAAAGCATGTAAAAGTAACAAACAAAATAACATACTCATACACATAATTGTAAATGTGAATATTTGTGAGCATGGATAGAATATCGATGGATGTTTGTTACTCTTTCACAAAAAAAAAAAAAACTACTAAACGGATTTTAACGAAATTTGGTATGGAAGTAGTTTGAGTTCTGGATTAACTAGCTCCGCCCACGTAAATACACCCACAAGAACACCGTCCGTTTTCGAATTAAAAAGTAGCCTATGTGTTAACACACAGCTCAGACAACTACCATATCAAATTTAATTAAACTCCGTATAGTAGTTTTGACGTGAAAGATTAACATTAAACATCCGGATGGATGTTTGTTAATGTTTCACGTCAAAATTATTTTTCTGAGAATGTCTGGATACCATCCATACATTCTTACATACTGGTACAAGGCCTTTAGTCAAGGCGCATTCGATAATTTCGACAGCGAAGTTCGAAAACAAAATGTAAGGGATTTGACATTAGGAGCAAGCGACATATCATTTAACGATGACTGACGTCAAATTCCATACATTTTTGATTTCGAACTTCGCCGTCGAAAACAAAATATATGGGATTTGACTTAATGCATCGCAAGCAACATGTCATTTAACGATGATTGAAGTCAAATCCCACACATTTTTGATTACGAACTTTGCCGTTGAAATTATCGAATGCATCTTGACTAAAGGCCCAGGTCTGATGAGCTACCATTTCTACTTTTCCAAATCCATATCTCAACCCACAAGACTGGCTTATGAAGTCGAATATTTATATCTTCGAGCAATAAATGGAAAACAGAATTCCGTATTGCGGCTGTACGCAATATTATGAGGAATCAAAATGAAATTTTCAATTCTATCCAACTTTTATAAAATTTATAGCCACTGGCATTCGATACCTGCATTTGTAAAACGTAAATAAACTATTTGGTATTGTATATCCGGTTCCGTTGTTCGACGACTTTAGTATGGCGTATTGTGTAAGACGTAGCGATTTTCGCGTCCTTAGAAATCTATACTAATATTATAAATGCAAAAGAGTGTCTGTCTGTCTGTCTGTTACCTCTTCAAGCTGAACCGATTTTTATGAAATTTGGTATAGAGATACTTTGGGCCCCGGGAAAGGACATAGGATATTTTTATCCCGAACAGGTAGTGTTTCCGCGGGATAATGTATTTACGCGGGTGGAGCCGCGGGCAAAAGCTAGTATTATATAAAATAATTAGCTTTTTTCTTTGGCTCCACCCACTGACACACTGTATTAACACGGGAACACATACCTTTAAAAATATAGCCCATGTTTAAATCCATGGTAAAATATAGCCCATGTTTAAATCCATCCAGGGCTTAAACTACTACTATACCAAATTTCATCTTTATCCATTCTGTAGTGAAAGAGTCACAAATATCATCCATCCATCTTCACAAACTTTCACATTTATCACTTAGAGGTATGAAAAATAGTCTATAAATTACTATTGTCATACCTACCAAATATACCTGCAATATTTCATAAAAACCAGTCAAACCGTTCCGGGAAGTTCTTTGTGTGTAACAAAGCCTGTGACAGGATAATTTTATTTAACACTAGCTGACCCCGACAAATATTGTATAAGATTACTGTTAAGGCCAATTCACACCAAGACGAGACGCGACTCGATGCTGCGCGCACTTTAGTTTTTAGCGATACAAAATCTATATTCAGCGCGGCATCGCACGACGCAGTGCTGCTTAATATGCATACCTAGTATGATATCTTCAAGCATCGTCGCGTATCATCTAGTGTACACAGACCCATAGTAAATATATATTATTTTATTGTTTTTCCAACAAAACAATACTATTTATTAACTATCTGAAATGCTTCAGCTTGTAACATTAACCATATTTTCCTTGGCCGGCCAATGAAGAGTTAAAAGGCAATACTTTTATAAATCGTTTTTAAATCTTATTAAGAATTTCTGTATTGTGTTCCTCGAAACCATATTTTTATAATATTTTAGAAGTAAAGTGTTCAAAAGTAATTTTTCTATACTAATCCTACTAATAATATTGTGTGTAAGTTTGTGAAGATGAATGGATGTTTGTTACTCTATCACGAAAAAGCTACTGAACGGATTTTGGTAAAATTTGGCTCTTGATGAAAACATAGGCTACCTTTTATCCCAAAAAAGTAGAGTATTCCCGCGGGATACCCGATAATACCCGGGTGGAGCCGCAGGAAACAGCATAGTAACATCATAAGGAGGAAGATTTGTTTCTTTCCATTGAATACGCTCTGAAACTTCTGCACCGATTATGATGTAATTTGGCGCAGATATAGTGTAGACCACGGAGAAGACATTAGCTACTTGTTATCGCGGCAAAATGTATTTTTTCTGCGGGATTTTTACGAAGTTGCAGGTACTAGTTGTATAAGTGTGTGTATCACCTCCCTACTATATATTGTAATGTCAGTTGATTGAATAGAGAGTTAATAAACGTTATTCGCGAGTATAACATATTTTGTTTGGACTCCCCAAGCCTGCACATTGCAAGTTAACTAGTAATGTAACTGAGACACGGATGATGGATACGCTGGACAGGAAAGTTACCAGGGCCCCAAAGAAAATCAGCGATAAATAATGATTCTGCGTTGTTTCGACGAGTGAACGATGGTAGAGCAAGCAATAACTGTAGACGTTTTACGACGTTACGCACTTGTAACTTCTTTGGTGAACATAGTATTTAAGGATTTTTTCAAACGGCACCCTAGTGGTCTTAGTTACTGATCCCAAGATTTCATATCGCAGGGCTAGGGTGCCAAATGTGAAACAAGTATACTGTAATTATTCACAAATGGATCAACTTTTACAGATTTAAATGCACTTCTGTTACAGAGTCTATCAGCAGAGCTATTTGTAAAATAAGTAGTATTCACGCGAACATAGTCTTATGTTTACGTGAATACTTTTATTAAACAAGATAATATTAAACTAGAATACTACCTACTTAAGGATAAACATACCTACTTTATACATTCTATCATAGAACATTGAGCTAAAACTGTACCTACTTATACCATAGTATTTATTATTCTGTATCATGATTCATGATTGACCATACTGTACCAATAACCATGTTACTCTATTTTTTTTTTCTTTCATACTTATTGTATTCTAGACATAAGCACGATATTGTACCATTTATATTGTAATTTTCTCATGTAAGTGGCTTTGGCCTTTTTTGAGAAATAAAGTTCTTCTTTAAACCTAACTTCTTTGGTGTTACAGGCGCCATGAGCAGCAGAAACTATTTAACATCAGGTGATCCTCACACTCGTTTTCCGGTCTTATTCCATAAATAAATTATAAAATACAGAATATGAAAATAAAGACGATCACTAGGTAGGCGTAGGGTTATTAAAGTACTTAACATGACGTAATGATTTTTCATAAGCTAACCCTAAAACTATAAACTTTGAGCACGTGGGGTCTCTCAAACCCAATTAATACAGTTAACCCCACTTGAGCGTGGGTTACGTTTAATCTCATGTATAATGCTCGAATAGTTATTTGACCCTTAATCAGAGATTCAAAAGTTTATGAGACTCTGTTTATGTTCTATTATTCTATATACTTAAATAATAAAGAGGAAAAGTTTGTTTGTTTGCATTAAATAGGCTCCGAAACTACTCGACCGATTTTGATGAAATTTGGTACAGATATAGACTAGACCACGGGGAGGGACATAGTCAACTTTTATTGCGGGAAAAAAATATTTTATGTTATTTTTGTATGGACGCTTCCAATTACGTCAATCTGGTCCTGTACTAAGCATCCGAAGAACTTGTATCACAGGTACCAGACAACGGAAATATATTTAATACTTTTTTAATAAACACATATTTAAGATTTTTATTATATTATATATAAATTTTATTATATTACACATCCAAAAGTCAGGAAAATATAAGAGCTTTTTGTCTTTACGACGGGATTTAAAACCGCGACCTACGGCTTAAGCGCTGACGCGCTAACCACTGAGCCACTAAGGTCATCGAAAGGTTTCCGCAGGTTTTGCGCGCACGAAATTGCAGACGACATCTATTTAGGTATAAAAGGGGTTAGTGCACCGTGATTTGTCGTCAAATACTTGGATCAAAGTGGGCCATTCGATCCGCTCCCTACTTCTCGTGTTACTAATGCAATAATCCTCTCGTGTGGTCTCCCGGCGTTAATAGGGAATCAGCCATTTTACTCTGAAACTTCTCAAAAATTCCTCAGTACCGCTAGTGCGAAATATTTTGATTTAAAGAAAGTAAAAAGTGTAATTTATCATCACAACGAATATATTTCATAACTAGCTTTTGCTCGCGACTTCGTCCGCGTGGAACAGTTACTTTGGGATATCGCACTTTTTACGAAAATTTACACACGACTTCATTTTCGTAGAAGGAGCCTCACGATTGCCCGCCGCGCGCCGTACATTATTATTACGTGCTTATTTTATTACTTGCGATATCTTCTAAAATACTCATTGAAATCAAATGATGTAAACGGCAAATTACTTCTAAATTAAATGCTTGTAATGAATAACGTATTTACTTGGATAAGGATTAATATCATCTCTATGAAAACACCCTCACAAATAATGCTTAATTTTAGAACAAATTTGGTTAGCATAAAAAGGCTATTGTGAGCCAACCTTAAAATATAGACATATACAGTCGCGGACTTTTTTTTAGAACTTTTAAAGGGAAACAATTCTGTCATACAAAATTCTAGCGAAACTTTAACCGTTTCCGCAGCGTACGCAGCGAAAGCTCTCAAAAGCAAAAAACGATTTTGCAACATTGATTGGTGCTCCGCTATATTGGTGAAAACACTATGGAGAAAAAAGTGTCTCCAGTTAAATGACCCCCATTTTGAAATTTGACGTAGGTATGATGAAAACACTGTGGAGAAAAAAAGTGTCTCCAGTTAAATAGCCCCACTTTTGAGATTTTTAGGGCCATTTTGAAATTTGACGTATGATGAGAACACTATGGAGAAAAAACTGTCTCCAGTTAAATGGCCACACTTTTGAAATGTTTCACTTCTACCGGCACTCCCGGAGTGCAACCCGTTTTTATTTTTAAAGTTTTAATTTAATAGTTTTATTTGAAAAGAAAACAAAATAATGCATTAAATTAAGATGATTTAATGCGAAAAATTATGATTTATTCCGGTTTCTGAAGCAAGTTCAAAAATACAGTTTTTTCATAATCCCGTGGGAACACTTTTGTTTTCCAAGAAAAAAAAAAATTCTGTTAGTTATTTCATGTTCTAATCCATCTTTGTGCCAAGTTTCATTTAAATACGTCGAACATATTGCCTGAAATAACGTCAAATAGGTAGGTACAGTTTTTTGAAGATCCCTTCAGGTCCTAAGCTACCTACATGCAAAATTTCATTTTATTCCATCCAGTGGTTTCAGCGTGATGTGATAACAAACACACAGACAGACAGACAGACAGACGGACAGACAGACATTTTTTTCAAAAACGTTATTTTTAGGTTCTGTGGCCTTTATAGACCCCCCATTTTGATTTTCACTTAAATATCTTTAATGTACAGACATGACCCCTCTACAGATTTATTATATGTATAGAAGTGAAGTGAACAATCTTATTGATTGTCAAAAACAACATATTGTTGTAAAAACAGAGAGAGAGTTCTGCGAAATAAAAATTTGCAATAATACAATTGCAATCAAGTTTCGGTACGCTAAAACTGCCAAACGGTATTCTCGTAAACGTTAAAGCAACGTGAAACGCGTTCTGATTGGTATAAACTTCACAAAATAAGTTTATATATTTAGTATACTTTTCGCTTGTCGTGTCGTTTCACATATAATACAATCAAAGTAAAATGAAAGTCTACTTTAAATACGAGAATTGAGGTTCTGATATATACCTATCGTTTGTTCATATCATTTGTACTAAGTATTCAAATTATAATATGAACACTTAGTACAATTTACTAGGTGTTCATATCAAAAGAGCTCTGTGGCCTACTGGGTAGACCGTTTGGTTCGCACTCAAGGGAGTGCAGGTTCGATTCCCAGGTTATGGCGTGTACCATTGAGACTTTTTCAGATCAAGTACATTATACGGACGCTCTAACGGTGAAGGAAAACATCGTGAGGAAACCCGCACATGGTTGGCCCCAGGCGTATTGACCAGTCATTATCCTCTGGACTAGGCTGACTGTGTTAGACTAGGTTGTGAGAATGCCGTAGTGCTTAGGCAACCATACAACATTTAAAAACTGACTGTCTCAGGCACAACAGTATTTCAGGAGTAGTTACTTCGCTCGGAGAATACTGTATAAATCATCCAGTAACGGATGAAAAGGCGTAAGGGTGCGTGTCGACGTGACGCTTCGGTTTCAATACAAAATAAAAGTATATTATTTTTATTATTTACGCTTTGAAACGATTGATTCTCAGACCTACCGAATATGCAAAAAAAAATTCATAAGAATCGGTCAAGCCATTTCGGAGGATGAATGATCCCCGAATACTATGAAACGAGAATTTTATATATTAGACTAGCTGACCCGGCAAACGTAGTTTTGCCATAGTATATAAATAATAGAATACGACCGATTCTCAGATTTACCGAATATGAAAAAAAAAACATAAGAATAGGTAAAGCCGTTTCGGAGGAGTGTGTCCCCGAACAATATGACACGTCAATTTTACATATTAGATTTTGAAAATCACTATCTATATCTAAATACCTCAGTGTGAGCCGACCCTTATGACGATCAGATAATACTAGAATCTTTTTTATCGATAGGAGATTAAAAGGTTTTTATGTAACCAAAATCACGAGCCTAATGGAACCCGGATGTGACGTCAAACACGACACTTAGAGAGATTGAACGCTATTTTGTACGATATAAGTGAACGGGACTGAGAACTGAATGCCAACAAAAGCGTTTTAGGGTTAGCTAACACCGAGAAGCGACGTCTTGCGTACTTTTTACGATAGCGATTCAAAATTGAACTTTATTTAACTACACAAAATGCTACACATTGCCTTGCAAGACCGACGCTATTTGTGTAGTAAATAGAATTCAATTTTAAATCGCAATCTTAATAACCCTTCCAGACAGTCGGGTAAAAAGTGTGCGCCGCGTCGCATCATCTCTAGTGTGAACTGACGCTAAATCTCGATAATTTTGCTAAATTAATATTGTTTAATAATAATATATAGATATTTTCGTAGGCCATCTACGACTGCGTAGCCGTGCTACGAAATTACATTATAGTAAGATTGGTGATTCCATTAGTATAATGTCATTTTTATTAACTTTATCTTCTTTATATTATAGCTATATTTCGTAATTGTAACTGTAATTTTTAGGTTTCCGTACCAAAAGGATCCTATTACTTAGAAAGACAAGTCCCAGGACTTCGTTGTCTTTCTATCCGCCCGTCACCAGGTAGTATCTTCATAACCGTGATAGCAGACATTTTTCTATTTTGTACGGAACCTTTCGTGCGTGAGTCCGACTCGCACTTGGCCAGTTTTTTACCCCCGGCGAAAACTGAGGGGTGTTTTTTTTTCCAAAAACCATACTGAGGCTCTTTTGTACCTATATACTTTATAGGATAATTTTATTAAATCTTATATTATTTTGATTCCAAAACATAGTCTTATATTAGATATCACTACGATTTCCTACAAATCCCCATTCATTAATATACGTCTAATATTATGACACGTACAAATGGATCCGATATATCATATACAACATATGAGATGGGTCATGTCACTTCAATTTCTGCAGCTCTGATTATTATGTCTGACAGATCTACGCTCCATTACAATATTGTACAACAATTGTATGTTTTACAGAGTAATTTTGACCTAGTGGGTCCGTTTTGACCCATTTTTGTCTGCTTTGAAATAAATGTAATATATGTCATGGGATACTCATCCCAACTTACCTGTCCGGTAGTTGTGCTTTAGTATACGGGTATGCGACCCCGGCTTCCCTAGCTATTACTGTCCTATCCCTTGCCCTCCTGGGCGGTAATATCCTACATTTCCTATTTCCCACTCTAACTTACCAATCTTCCTTTCCAAACCACCTATACTTCTCTTTCCCTATTCCTACCCCCTCCACCAATCCGTGGGAACGCAATGGATAATAATAAAAATAATTTAATTATCCAAAATGGCGTCGATGTGATTCGGCAGTTCGGCACCCATCACGTCGCGTTTCTTGCGGAGGTGAAAGGCGGACCATGGAGAGCCGCTTCGCAACGTTGAATGTAAGAGGAGGAATGGATGGTAAGAATGAAAGTGAACGAAGCGAAATAAGTATGTAAGGATCGTAGCAAGTGAAAAGAAGTGGTCTCTACCTACCCCTACGAGAAAAAGGTGTGATTATATGTATGTATGTATGTGAAACAAAAACTTACAGCATTATATGCCGAATATACTAACCTAATACGTGTCTTATAGACTCGATGTGCTAACTGCCAGTGGAATAGAATAGAAATGTTTATTGTCCGAGATATTGGTAGTTACATAGGTGTCACATATTCAATATTATAATTGCAATATTATAATTGGGTCACGATTTCTGCGTTTAGGGCATGAAAATAATATTAATAGGATTTAACACAATGTGCTTAAGTAAAAACATAGAAAATCATTTGTTTTTGTGAAGCAGAGCATAAGAAGCAGATATTAAGGTAGTTACATACATTCAATCTTTACCAGCAATATTCTAATAATATATTTGACATGATATGAAAACTGGCCAAGTGCCAGTCGGACTTGCACACATAGGGTTCCATTATACCAATATTTTACATGTTTGTTTAATTATTATTAAGTTATTTTGTACGAACTTTATCAAATAAGCAAACAAGATAAATAGTGTTAAGTATAATAATTATATAAACTCCTGAACTGACGAAGTTAGATAAGCAGTTAAAGTTTTTAATTTTAAGTTCATCATATTGACTATCATCATGAACCTTTTCACACTTTTCGATCCGTTTAGCTTTTAGAGGTGGGAGAACCCTAACCCCTTTTTTAAAAATCGCTTTATCTTTAAATATCACGTCCTAGTACTTTCTCAATGTTTTAAATGACCTACCTAATGTGAGAAAAAACTTTCCCACTTTATGTGCAGGTACCCCAAAAAATATTTCTCATGATTTTATTTAAACTCTTTGTCGACGTGGTAAATACGCATATTGAGGTAAAATTTCATTCTTATTCGCAAAAACTAACCTAAAACCTAAAGTCTAATGTCAAGTGGTAGTTTTTTTTATATAAAAAAAAGATGTGTGGCACTCGGGGATTGCCGCAGTAAAGCTATTGCATAAAATATAAATAAAATAATAGTATAGCATTTTTTCCATTCCGTTGTACTTTAAAATAAAATACATATTATTTAAAAGTACAACGCCATCTACCAATCAAGTACTTCATTATCTTCAGCAATGTGTAGGGAACATACACACGTCGTAGTTTAAGCTTGAATATGGCTTGAACACATAGATGGCGAAACCATTGTAATAATTCAATATTCCTGCTACTAATTTAAATAACACGTAGCTCACGTTACACTAGACGGAAAGCGATTCAGTACCAGCGGCTCGATTGTAACCAAATTAATCAGACCCCCACCCCAGCTCAGCGGTGTTAGGTTTTTTCAATACGGAATTTCTTGATTCGGTCGCCGCGCTCAAAGCCCGCGATAAAAGCTATGCAATAGCTTAAAACATAATAACCAATCTGCTCGATACAACTCACTTGGCTAGTATGTAGCTGTTTATTCGTTTTGTTTTTTAATGTATTATGCCTTACGGACTTTTATTAAATAATTACTTTTAAGTTATACCTGGTGAATGGTGATTATCATATTAAAATTATGATAATTTACATTACGAAAATATTTTAGTTTAGTTAAGATAATGTAAGTTGTTTTTCTTTTCTAACAATATTGTAACAATTAAGTGTTTAAAATATTTAGTTAAGAACGCTATATATTATGTCTGGACAAACTCGACAAGAGTTTATAGGCATATCATAATTTATCATGTAATTGGTTTTAAGTTATGTACTTACTTATATAAATAAATAAATATTACATACCATACGTATCCAAGGAAGAAAAAAATATATTAAAAAACGTAATTTCTAATAACAAACAGCTTGTTTGTATTGAGTACCTACGTTCATACATTGCTGCCCATCCTCCTTTATAATTTAAAATATTGGTACATTAATTCCGTTAACCTTGCCTCACTTTTAAATTCCAATCAATAACATACCTCTTGCTATTCAAAACACCTTAATATCTAAATAATCTCAATTATAAAACATTTTACATTCCTTCCCTAATTTATGTTAAACAAATCTCAGTTTTATTACCGAGCAATATAAATCATTTTCTTTCGCATAAGTTTTTGTTTCCGTTCTTATGTAAATGCGGATTTAGCTGTCAGTCCTTAAGATTAGGGTCAAAATTGACCTCAAACGAAATAAGTCCCAGCCACAAACGATAAGAGGTAAAAACAAGGTTTTGCATTTCAGCTACATCCTAACCGAAATCAACATAATATTAAAATTGTTTTATTATTATTTTTATCTTTGTGACTAAATCTGTGTACATATTAAAATGAAATTATAATTATACATATGTACTTCAAATAAAGCCAAATAACCTAACCAAGAGCATGTCAGGACATGTCTAAGGAGGGTTCCGTAAACTATTAAGTTTACTATACACTATAGTACACTATAGAATACTTAAACTTAGGCCTTTGCATCCGTTAATGGATGATTTATACAGTATTCTCCGAGCAAAGTAACCACTCTTGAAATACTGTAGTACCTAGGACAGTTGGTTTTTAAATGTCGTATGGTTGCCCAACACAGAACACTATTACTTGTTGCCCAAGCACATACGGCATTCTCACAACATAGTCAGCCTAGTCCACAGGAATGATTGGTCAATACGTCTGGGGCCAACTATGTGCGGGTTTCCTCACGATGTTTTCCTTCACCGTTAGAGCGTCCGTATAATGTACTTGAGTTCTGAAAAAGTCTCATTGGTACACGCCACAACCTGGGATTCGAACCTGCACTCTCTCGAGTGCGAACCAAACGGTCTTCCCACTAGGCTACGGAGCTCTTCACTATAGAATAAACGTATGATAAATTAATAATAATATTATTAAGTAATATTATATATTATTTCTTTACTATTTTGAATGTTGATTAATAATCAAAATATATATATGGTGAATAGTAACCAGATGTACTTTATGATTAATTTTAGGCTTGTTGAAAAAATATCGATATATCGATATTTTGTGTTTGATATATCGATATTTTTAGCCGATATTTTTTGATCCGATATATCGATACATCGATACAAAAAAACAAATATCGAAATTCGTATCAAAATAGATATTTTTTTTATTTATCATCTCATGACGATCTAACTAAATTCGCTAGAATTCAAAGCCGTAAAATATTGAAAAAAAAAGTTCTTGTTGTGCAGAATTCCATTAATCTTAAATAAATTTTGACGACCTCTGTGGCCCAGTTGGTTAAGCGTGTTGGTGCTCAAGCCGGGGGTCGTGGGTTCGAATCCCGCCGAAGGAACAAAAAGTTTTTCTGTGTTCCTGGGTCATGGATGTGTATTAAATATGTGTATAATGTAATAAAAATCTTAAATATGTAGGTATATAGTATAAATGTATTAAATAAATTTCCGTTATCTTGTACCCGTAACACAAGTTATTCCAGAACTTTCCACGGGGTCAGATTGACGTGGTGTGAAGCGTCCATAGATATTATATTATTATTATTATTAATCTAATCTGTGGTAGTTGAGTGCGTAACTAACTGCCCTGTCGGCTGAATCGATCTATATAGTAACTATGGAAAGAAGACTCCGAATTTTGTAATTGCTTTATGCTGAACATCGGGTTATATTAAAATTGAAAATAGTTTTCACGTATCTCCGTAACTATGTTTTTATTATTTATTTGATGATTTAACAGTCATAATGGTGAAAAAATGTTTTATATATTCTTGTCGAAGTGAAAGTTATGCTGGTTGCAATATTTCGTTTATTAGTAACATAGTTATTCTAGTATAAAAGTGTTAACAATAATGAAACTGACGTTATTAAGAGTTTATAACGGCAGTACTACGTTTTGTTATAAACTAGTCAGTAGCGACTCGCCTAGAATCGTAGTAAGTACTGAGAAAATAACGTGTGTAGTCGAGTATGATAATATTATAGGTACAGTTTTTATAGATTTCTCAACAATGAAGAAATGCAACAAAAATGGCTCAATAGTGTTTAAGTAAGGCAGAGAATTACATAAAAATCTGTTGCAAATTGGTCGAAAAATTTGACCGATATATCGATATTTTTTTCGCGATATATCGAGACCGATATTGATATTTTTTCAAATATCGATGTATCGATATATCGATATTTTCTTTTATTTTCGACATCCCTAATTAATTTTTATTTTTTATTCGATTTCGATGATATTTTAAAGAGTTTTTATTAATTTTAATATTCGCTATCGCTAAATCATTTGAGCATATTTTAGTCTATTACGATATCGCCTATCTCAATGTAAAAACACAACCAGATGCTTATTACTTATACATATCAGCGTAGTTTTCGATAGCGTGATGCAGAATTAAAATCCAATAACACAGCGACATCTAGTATTATTTTTCAAAAACAATCCACGATTTAAACAGTAGACTAGCGCCATATAGTTTTCGTAAAGTTACTAGCAAATTGAAGCTTTTAATATTAAAGGTAGGTATTAAATTATATTAAAAACAATAATACTGTGGTAATTAATAATACATATTAATGTGTTTTCAGTGTTATTAAATTAAGTATTGTAATAATTGTTAAAAGAGGCACATATTCGTAAAAATAATTATTAATTAAAATTTTACATGTGTTTCAAAACTTAGCTTTAATTCTGGATAGAAACATAAATTCGCAGCAATCAATACAAGTACTGCAGGGGCCGTATTACGATCTTTTAAAAAACCTGGCAGTTTCCAGCCAATTCAATATACGGCCCTAAAGTGCCTGGTTCTTTTTTCGTATTACAACGACATTTCACTCTGACTGGATTCATCCTAGTTTGGTTCTCGCTGGCTGGTATACGAGCGTGAAAGTGACGTACGGAAACGTCAAATTCAACTCAAATTTGACAGTTTTTTTTATGGCATGCTCTTAGTAGGCACAGAGTTAATAAATAACGGAAAACTTGTACTGCCGTAATGATTATTATTTATTAAAATAATACATATTATTTAAAATAATGCGATATTTAGATGATGTATATTATGATATTTAGATGATGATGTGTGCGATATGGGACATTATTTGGAACGGTATTTTAAAAGTAATGTATTTTTAACTATAAATAGAATATGTATATAGTATATAGGTATTATATAGTAATCCCTCGGGAACACTGTATTTTTTTCGGGATAAACTACTTTTCAAATATTTTTATAGGCTACTGCCTATATTTTAATCCAGAGCCTAAACTATTACCATACCAAATTTCATCAAAATCCGTTCAGTAGTTTTTGCGTGAAAGAGTTACAAACATCCATCCATCCATACATCCATCCTCACAAACTTTCATATTTATAATATTAGTAGGATGGTGAATTGCTTGGTGATTTTGGTTCTTCTCGTGTGAGGCATTATTTCTAGAAATTCAAATACATATTTGTAACTCGTCAGCTGTGCTCGTCAGCGTCACACATGATTATTTTCTATGAATATATGAATAAAACCTATATCTTAAACATAAACAAATATTCGCAATTATTTTAGCGATATTTTACGTTACTAAAATACCCAAAATAAGTTTAAAAGAGAACACTACAAAATAAACCAGTCAGTATAAGTTAATATTTTGTGGCGTAAACTGAACGGCTTTGTTTGACGTAAAGACAAGCCAGCTAATGCCAGTTAAATTGTCGTAATACGAAAATACCATTCAAATTTCAATGCAGAAGTAACTCAAGTGTCACGTGACCGCTGACTGGCTGGCAATAGGTGGTCATAATACGAAAATGCAAGCCAGTTTGTTTTATGGCGTAAACTGGCTGGAAATAAGAGCTTGTAATACGCCCACAGCGACAGATTTTTTATGCGACCAATTCTGAAACATTATTTTAAATAATCATTTCACATTTATATGTACAACTAATTATTCTGATTTGCTTTATGTTAATTTGTTTTTCTATAATTGCTCTAGAAATAGAAATTATGATGCGATTTCGTTCAAAATAGTTTTCCTAAAGAGTTTTTAGCATGATCTATCAGCATGGAAATTTGCAAGTTTCTATCTCCTTTAGTTTAAAAATGCTAGGGGGGGGGACCAACTTACAAACTACTTTGGAGGCCGATTACTTGAAAATGGTCAAATTTATAAAAAAGTAACGTATGAAACCTTGCCTTTATTTTAAAAGACCTATTCTACGATATCCCACACGATGGGGTAGAGTGAAAAAATATTTTTCATCCCCACTTCACATGTATGGAGGGCCACCCCTAAAATATAAAATTATTATTTTTTTATGATCCCGAAACCGTGATCTATACACAATCTATAACTGCACCAAATTTCATCAATTTATATTCATAATTACAGGAGCTAGAGGCGCGGACAGACAGACAGACAGACAGACAGACAGACAGACAGACGGACAGAGCGAAACTATAAGGGTTACTTAAGTATTACGGAACCCTAAAAAGTCTCATGTAATTAAAATTATTTGAAATAGATAGACCAAGAAGGCCTACGTAGAAACGTCAAAAAAATATTTCTTTTTAAATTGAAACGAGCGATATAATATAATAGCTTATTTAAATATTTTAAGTAAAATTAATAACGATTTTATAAGGCTGATTTCACAGTTATCCGGGAGACCCATACGGGCTTACTGTACGGGCTCCCAATATCGTTTCAGAGCGACGCGGATAGGTCTATCCGTAACCGGGGCCTTTAGTCAAGATGCATTCGATAATTATGACGGCGAAGTTCAAAAACAAAATGTATGGGATTTGATATAACGCATTGCAAGCGACATGTCACTTAACGATGTCTTATATCAAATCCCATGCATTTTTGATTTCGAAGTTCGCCGTCGAAATTATCGAATGCATCTTGACTAGAGGCCCTACTCTGGGTTGAGCCCGTACAGCGTAAAGTACTGAATCATTGTTTCAGTCGGACCGTACGGGTATGGAGCCCAGTACCTCCTCCCCGTGAAGGAGTCACAAAAGATCCACTTGGGTCGCAGTGACGTCAGTGCTCGATTATGACCTGCCTTCAATCTAAAAAAAAACGTGTCTCCCAGTCATCTGTGAAACCAGCCTTATATTAAATTGAACGTGTATTAAAGACATATTTTTATATCTTTCATCTCCAACGCTGCGATGTCGCTGAAAGATCATTATCTGCAGTGTAACTTTTTAACAGACATGCAGACTTATTATCAATATTTTTTAAATTGGCATTAGCCCGATGAACACAGTATTCTCAAAAATTATAGACACTCGGTACGAACCCACGCACATGCATGGATGAAAATTGTAGTTAATGATGATGATGTTGATAGTAACGTTGTAAGATTTCTAAACAAAATCTAAATAATAGCTCTCCACACTGATTTCAGTGACGGTGACCGGTTGCATTGAAACCAGGCCAGCTAGCTACGCAGGAGTTATTATATAGTGTGTGCCCAGTACACAAGAACACTCTCTTTTCCTGTACTCTCCAAACCTAGTGGGACGGGTAATTGACACGACTGCTGAGAGATCAGGCGTAGGTCCAACTTTTTACATGGCTCGCTCGATCAGCCCGCATTGACATAAACAAACTTGGAAACAACATTTTTTGTTGTTACAACGCGGGAATCGAACCCACGACCGAGTCGAGAGCCGAGCTCTAAACCACGAAGGTTAGCTTCGAACAAAATCTATTATAGCATACATCACAAAAACAATATCAAGAACAAAACCAAAACGAACACAACTACTTACATTTTAAAACTTAAACGAAAAGCTACAACTATTTCAATACTAAACGCCATCATCGTAATATATACGAAATGGTGTAAACTATCGTGACAGCGATCGTGGGTCAGATAGACCGATCGTTAAATTTTTCCCAACAGAACCGCGTGCGGGTTAATTTCCGGTTGAGTCTGAGTGGGTGTATTATGAGGCGCCCTATACACCGAAACGAGCATGAATTATTTTATTTTAATATGTTACAGTGGAGAAGCAAATATATAAAAGGAAATTATGTATTTATATTTATATTTTATTTGAAATATTATAATTTCTCCACTGTTTAATAAGTTACAGAAACAGGATTTCATTTTAACTTTCATAAAATCCTGTCTAACACTATAAAATCCAGATATAAACTTCGAAACTGTAGATATTATTTTTAAATTAAACATGATAATATTTAATATTATATTAAATTAAAAAATATTATTTATAGATATTTTCGTTCCATATTTATTATAAGAATCTAACAAAGGCCTTTTAAATTAGGTTAAGCAAGCTAAAGTTCTTGTTTTTGGTTTATAAATTATGAACAATCTTAACCCTTTACTTATTTTATTGGAAATGATGGGACTGTGTAAAGGCGGCCACAATGATACCAAAGAATATAATATACAGAGTGTATCGTCTCGAGGTTAAATTTATTTTAAAAGCATCTAATTCGTTTAATTTTATCGATTAAAGTTACATATTTTACCCCTTTTTTATGGGTTATGTAATTTTTTTATAAATACCTATATACATATTGTTTTAAAATTAAAATTATATACAAAAATTTGGATATTCCTGTAATATTCGGTATTGTATTTTGCGTCAATTGTAGGCAGTGATAACAAAATTCTTAAAATAAATAAAATTTTGGAGCATACGTGAGCTAAATTTAAAAATATATATAAAATAAGGGAAAAAGTGAGAAAAACTTCTTTTTTAAGTATTTTTTTTTATCAGTAATTATATTTTATTTTATTTATTTTATAAATTTATTCAATAAATGTAAAAAGGAACATTAAAATTAAACTGAGATGCTTTTGATGTGTAAAATAAAATTATTTATTTACCTTGTAACCAAATCTTAATATATTCAATTGCTTGTAGTTCGGGAAGTATGGGTTACGACCCCCAAAAGTGCACTTAGGTCCCTTTTGTCGATAAAATTAACCTTTTATCTGCTGTTAAAAATCTCCTTACCTAGAGACGACACACACTGTATGTTACAAAAGCCAGTACAAAATACGTTCGGCTCACAATGTTGTGATAATAAGGACACTACATTCTGTACATTGTACAACCCGGGGCTGGCTAAAAGGGAACACGCTGTATACATACATACATATAATCACGCCTTTTTCCCGTAAAGGGGTAGGCAGAGACCACTTTTTGCCACTTGCTACGATCCTTACATACTCGTTTCGCTTCGCTCACTTTCATTCTTACCATCCATTCCTCCTCTTACATTCAACGTAGCGAAGCGGCTCTCCATGGTCCACTTTTCACCTCCGCGAGAAACGAGACGTGATGGGTGGTGAACCACATCGCCGCCATTTTGGATAATTAAATTATTTTTATGATTATCCGTTGCGTTTCCACGGATTGGTGGAAAGGGTAGGAATAGGGAAAGGGAAGGATAGGTGGTGTGGAAAGGAAGATTGGTAAGTTACAGTGGGAAATAGGAAATGTAGGATATTACCGCCCAGGAGGGCAAGGGATAAGACAGTAATAGCTAGGGAAGCCGGGGTCGCATACCCGTATACTATACCACAACTACCGGACAGGTAAGTTGGGATGAGTATCCCATGACATGTATCCGGAGAAAATTCCGGATGTTTACTGAAAATTACTTCATCTTCCTTTGTCGGTGATCGTCGGGGTTTCTAGAATATTACATACATACATATAATCACGCCTGTTTCCCGTAGGGGTAGGCAGAGACCACTTCTTTCCACTTGCTACGATCCTTACATACTTGTTTTGCTTCATCCACTTTCATTATTCCCTTCATACATGCTCTTCGGTTTAGGGTACTCTTGACCTGGCCTTTTTTCAAGACGTCCCCGATTTGGTCTTGGAACGTCCGCCTAGGTCTACCCCTTCCAACACTTCCATTCACACTCTCATTATACACTTTTTTCGTCAATCGTTCTTCATTCATTCTCTCAACATGGCCAAACCATCTCAGCATACCTTTCTCAATTTTTGTCACTACATCTTCTTTCAGACCACAACGTTTCCTTATCTCACTATTTCTTATCCTGTCACCCAGTTTAACTCCTATCATGCTTCTTAATGCTCTCATCTCAACTGCATTTATTCTGCTTTCATTTTTCTTCTGCCATACCCAACTTTCACTTCCGTACATGAGTGTCGGAACCAACACCCCCGCATGCACAGCCAAACGAGCCTTGTTAGACACCTTCCGACTGTTCATAAAGGAGTGCGAAGCTCCATTCACCATGTTTCCTGCATTCACTCTTCTTTCAATATCACTCTCACACTTTCCATCTCTTGTAAACTTTGAACCCAGATACACAAAATCATTCACCTGTTCAATTTGTTCATCTCCAATCACGATATTGCAGTCTGTCACTGCCTCATCTCTTTCAAACACCATCACTTTCGTCTTCTTTACATTCATCTTCATTCCCTTTCTAGTAAAAGCTCTACTCATCATCGTTACCATCTCCTGCAACTCCTCGGCCGAAGACGCAAGTAATACTTGGTCATCAGCATAGAGAAAACATTTGACGAGTAACTCATTCATTCTCAACCCACTTTCATCTTTTAAATCTGTCAAGCAATTGTCCATGAACAGATTGAACAGCCACGGTGACGCTACACATCCCTGTCGAACACCTTTTTCGATATTGAACCATTCAGTGTATGCCCCGTTTATCCTTACACAAGCACTAGAATCCCTATAAAGAGATTGTAATGCTCGTATGAGGATACTGCTCACGCCGTTCACGGACAAAGCTGACCACAATTCATTCCTCACCACTCTATCATAGGCCTTTTCTAGATCCACGAACGCGCAGTAGACCTTCTTGTTTTTAGCCAAATACTTTTCGGCTATGCACCGCAAGGAAAAGACCTGATCCGTACATCCCATTCCCTTTCTGAATCCCGCTTGTGCATCCCATACTTTTTCATCTGTTTCATTCACAACTCTTTCAATCAACACTTTCGCATATAATTTACCGACGACGCTGAGAAGGCTTATACCGCGGTAATTTATGCAGTCCTGCCGCGACCCTTTTCCCTTATACAATGGCACGATTACGGCTTTACACCAGTCTCCTGGTACTTGCCCATTTCACCAGCATAAATTAAAAAGGCGGTACAGCTGGCTAGCCGCTATGCCCTGTCCAGCCTTCAGCATCTCGACGGTAATCCTGTCATATCCTGCAGCCTTACCTAATCTCATACTTTTCACTGCTTTCACTATTTCATCCATGCTTATCTCACTCTCATCACCATTTATATTATTTTCCATGGAAGGTGCCGGATGTTGTACCTGCACTTCCTCTCTTTCAAACAAACTTTCAAAATACTCTTTCCATCTCTATAACACACATTCTTCTCCTTTTATAATGCTTCCATCTTGACTCCTGATTGTACTCAACTCCGAGGTAGAAGATTTTCCTCTGACTGTTTTAATGGATTTCCAGAAAAACTTGATGTTTGACTGGAAATCTTCAGTGAGTCTCCTATCAAAATCATCCTTTCGTTCTTCTTTCTTTCTAGACACAACTTCTTTCGCTGCTGATTTCAATCTTTTATACTTCGATCTTGCTTCCTTTATCTCATCATCCGTTGCCTTTTGGACTTTTTGGTTAGCCTTTGTTGCTAACCAATCCAACCACGCTTTCTTCTTTTCTTGCACAGCCCTTTGTACATCCTTATCCATCCACACATTATAGTTATTTCTTCCTTTCCTTCTTTTAGCCACCCCGCATACCTCAATAGCAACATTCACTATTCCTTTTTTAAATTTCTCCCACAACTCTTCAATCACACCTATCTCTTCTATGCCTTTAAAACTTTCTTTCAGTTTCTCTACATACTCGTCCCTCTTTTCTTTTTCCTGTTGGCATTCCACATTCACTCTGTCCAAAACACTCGTAGGCTCGGCCCGTCGGTGTCGCCACCGTTTAAAGAGGCCACGCATTCGGGCTATGACCAGAAAGTGGTCTGTGTCGAGTCCTACACCGCGGTAAGCCCGAGTGTTTAGCACTTTCTTCCTCAGTCTTTCATCCACAATTATAAAATCAATCATACTTCTAGAATCACCCTCATCTCTTGTATACAAATGGATATTTTTGTGGTCAAACATTGTGTTGGCCACGCACAGATTCCATTCCAAGCATACTTCAAGCAGACTTCTCCCATTGTCATTCACTCTCTCGTCCCCAAACGTACCCAGAACTCCTTCATACCCATCACGCTTTACTCCAACCCACCCATTAAAGTCCCCTAACATCACGATTCGTTCATTTTCTCCGCATTTATGCAAGACCTCTCTCATGCTATCCCAAAACTCCTCTCTCTCTTGTTGGGCTTTTATTGACCCACCTCCGCGCAGATCCGTCGGTGCATAGACCCCAAGGATGAACAGGCGAGTGAGTCCGACTTTTAACCTAACCCAGAGGAGTCTTGGGCTTACACATTCATGCTCCATCACACATTCAACTATCCGAGACGAAAGAATCACACCAACTCCCTGACAGCCTCGGCTGGTTTGGGGAACTCCCGACCAGTATGCCGTGTAGGGACCATGAACCGTGGTGTCACATCCTTTCCTCTTGGTTTCGTTCACGCACAGAATATCTATACATCGTTCATCCATCATCTGACATACTTCATCTATCTTACCATCCATTCCTCCTCTTACATTCAACGTAGCGAAGCGGCTCTCCATGGGCCGCTTTTCGCCCCCGCGAGAAACGAGACGTGATGGGTGGCGAACCACATCTCCGCCATTTTGGTCAATCAAATTATTTTTGTGATTATCCATTGCGTTCCCACGAGTAGCGAGGGAAGAGTTTGTCCACCCCAGCAGAGCCCCGCATGCCAGGGTAAGGCTAGCCTAATTCTGGGTGCGCCCGGTCCCAGGGCAGTGTTACACGCTAACGACTAGAGCTTGCCCCTAGCCATGCATCCATCCGCGCGGCAGACGTTGGATTGGCGGAGAGGGTAGGAATAGGGAAAGGGAAAGATAGGTGGTATGAAAAGGAAGATTGGTAATTTAGAGTGGGAAATAGGAAATGTAGGATATTACCGCCCAGGAGGGCAAGGGATAGGACAGTAATAGCTAGGGAATCCGGGGTCGCATAACCGTATACTATCCCACAACTACCGGACAGGTAAGTTGGGATTAGTACCCCATAACAAATTCTAGAAATTCTGTATAGTTTATCATTCAATAGGTATAGAGATAAATCAAAGATTTCAAAACTCAAGATAGCTATGACGTACATTTGTCAGAACAAATCCTTCATACAATAACAAGTTACACCATCTTAGTTTTCACCATAGCTCAAATGTCACGAATCTTGTTTTCACCATACTTCAAATGTCAAAATGGCCCCTAAAATCTCAAAAGTGGTGCCATTTAACTAGAGACACTTTTTCCTCTAATATGCCTCGTCTATAATATAATATACGTTTATGGATAAAAGTTTAATTTACTTTCAATATTACAAGCATTTATTACTTGGCTTTAATACAAACTGCGCAAACAGCTTGACAAGCATGTAGATACATTTATTTTAAAGTGTGATGAAGCCTGTAATTAGCCAAGCTGCTTGCACAGCGTGCGCGGGCTCCATATTTATAAGTATAACTATTATAAGTATAATTAATAATTAATATGTCCATTGTAAACATCCGACTACTATTATAATTGTGAAATTTTGTGAATATGGATGGCTGAATGGATTTACGGATAGATGAATATTTGATACTCTTTCACACAAAAACTAGTGTACGGATTTTGATAAAATTTGCTATGGTAGTTATTTAAGTTCTGGATTAATACCCTACATATTTATCGCAAAAATTAGTGTTCCTGTGAGACACTAATTTTACGTGGGGCGGCAGGATAGTTAAAAATAATGATGTGTGGATAGCCAGATCTATACAAAATGCTCTTTTGACCTGAAAACAACTGTAACTGTGGGAGAGCCACGCTTCGGCATGAATGGGCCAGTTCCGGATAAATACCACGACCTCACAGAAAACCGGCGTGAAATAACGCTTGCGTTGTGTTTCGCCGAGTGAGTGAGGTTACCGGAGGCCCGAGGGGGGATTGGGGATTTTAAGGAACAGGAACGCAAGTCGCAATCTCCTGGTGGTGTTGCGAGTGTCTATGGGAGGCGGTAATCGCTTACCATCAGCCGATCAGTCTGCTCATTTCCTGGTTCATTACATAAAAAAATGGAATCCCCTTGCCCCGTTATCTTATAAAATATTAATTAAAATCCAATATTCACTTTCGTGTACATTTCGTGTACCATAAATGGGTGTCTGTATTAGCAAAACACGTAGATTATACTAAACTAGTGCTGCCATAATTTCGGTACATGTAATATGTAAACTTGCGAGTTTATAGCGGGTTCCATAGTCTAGGAGGCGACGGTAAGCTAAATAATACTGTATTTTCCTGTAACATTTTATTACATAAATAATATCTATGGACGCTTTCACACTTCGTCAATCTGTTCCCGTGGTAAGTTCTCGAAGAACTTGTGTTACGGGTACCAAACAATGGAAATATATTCTTCACTTACCACTTACTTTTTGAAGTTCCCCATTAAAATCCCTACCTATATAATATATATAATAGGGTAGGGTCTCCCTATAAAACAGAACCAGCCTTCGCCACTGAGTGGCAATACCTGTTTGTGCCTTTCGCAGACGAAACAGGAGGTCCCTGGTGCGACGAAGGAAAGTGACTCAGCTGTGAGCTGGGCTGACCCTTCCACACACCTGCCTCAGTATGTTACGTCACCCATAGCGTCATGGAAACATTTGAGCTCGGTAAGCTGTGGGGTGGGCTTTACTCTTGAGGGTCGCTTCGTAGGTATAGTGTATAATAATTATAATATACAGGGTATAGATTAAGTCGATGGTCCTTTAAGCGGTTTTAGTTTACATCATTTTCAATATTTTCTTCAATGAAATTAATATGTTACAAGATTCTAAACTTTTCAATTTTTTAATTGTACGAGAGTTCTATTTTCAATTATTTGAATTTTCCCCAGCATAGCAAATTCCGGATCATATAATCCAAGCTTTAGATGTAACTATTTTACAGCTGCCTCCCGGCCTATAATAACGAACCCTCATACGTTTGCCGTGGCTATGACACTTTCATTAAGTCGAGCGTATTGTGAGTAACAAAACTTCACATACGCGATACCATAAACTAACCAAATATTGTTTTGAGACTGGCCTCCAATTTTTGAACTATAAGGGCCAATTCACATAGCGACGATACGCGACGCTATGTGGCGCTGTATTTTTAAGATAGCTATTCAAAATTAAACTTTATTCAGTACACAAAAAGACACTTTTAATATGACATCATACACTGCACATGCTACGTGCAGCACGTTGCAAAACGACACGAACCCTGACTATGAAACGTATAACGTGTCTGTCTGTCTGTCTGTTACCTCTTCACGCTTTAATCGCTGAACCGATTTTTATGAAATTTGGTAGAGACATACTTTGGGTCCCGGGAAAGGACATAGGATATTTTTTATCCCGATAAAGTAGTGTTCCCGCGGGATAATGTATTTACGCGGGCAGGGCCGCGGGCCAAAGCTAGTAATCAATAAAGTTCAATTTAGAATAGCTATGTTAAAAGTGCAGCGCTATGTCGCGTATGCTTTTGTTTAGTTAGCTAAACGCCTGACTTAGGTCAGATATGTAATTATTTTATTAAAACAAGTGTAGCCAGTCGCGATGATTCAAAATGACAACAATGACACAAAGGTGCTGGTTGGCAGCGGACGACACGAAGCAACCGTAGACGACGTGTCGTCGCGACACTACTGGTTTGTATGTTTTTCTATGAAATACCCTGAGCAGCTAGCGACACGAAGCTAGCGACACATTCATAGAAATACATAGAAATGTCGTCTGCTGCAACTTCATGTAGTCGGCTTCTAACTTGTACCTTAATCGTCATTATTGTTAAGCTGTGGCGGCGACTGGTCGCAGTTGCTTGTGGCCTGGCACCAAACATTAACAAATTCAGTGGTATTTTTTAGTTTGTGTTGCCCAAACATTAATTTAAATTAAGAGAAATGCTTGCTCCTTGAATAAATATTGATATTTTGCGTTTTGCAATGTTGCCAATCCAAAGGTTACAGTCAAGGAAAACAGAAACACGTTTGTTTATTTACTACAAACAGTGGATAACTAATTTTAGAAACGTTTTCAACTATTCAAGATAGTGAAAAGTAAGATAGGATGTAAAGATGCGAAGTGTAAAATGACATCTGAAATATTTGGTTTCATTAATATATTCAGAAATATTGAGGCATTACTACTTGGTAAATGTAAAAAAAAGTTTACTAATAAAATACATTTAAAAAGTACCAGAATTTTTTTTTTTTGCGAAATTGGTAAACAAAACCTACATCATTAGTTTACTCACATCATATACAAAAACATTTATTATGGTAAGTATGAACTTAAACGCACAAATATGGGAGATATTTACAAATATATTCCGGCGGCCATATACTTCATATACTACTTCGTATACTATAACCTACAAGTGACGTCATTTGTAGGTCGACTTTGGTATGGAGCGTTTTTAGGAGGCTCGCGAATTTTTTTATACAAATCGCTGTATCTTTGAAAATATTGACTTTTGATATACGGTTTCTTCTGAGAAGTTACTCATATTTAAGAGTACTATTCATTTATGCAATAAAAAAAAATATTATATTAATTGTAAGCGTCAGTACAGACCGCTACGATGCTCGTGGCGGTATTAACTGACCCACAACATAATAAAGAGAACATGATAATATAAATACTTTATATTTTTTTTACATTTTGAATAAAACTTAGGCCTTTTCATTCGATATTGGATGATTTACACAGTATTCTCCGACCGAAGTAAGCACTTGAAATACTGTAGTGCCTGGGACAGTCGGTTTTTAAATGTCGTATGGTTGCCCAAGCACATACGGCATTCTCACAACCAGTCAGCCTAGTCCAGAGGAATGACTGGTCAATACGCCTGGGGCCAACTATTTGCAGATTTCTTCACTATGTTTTCCTTCACCGTTAGAGCGTTCGTTTAATGTACTTGAGATCTAAAAAGTCTCATTGGTACACACCACAACATGGGATTCGAACCTACGCTCTCTCAAGTGTGAACCAAACGGTTTACCCACTAGGCCACGGAGCTCTTACATTTTGAATAGTGCTCAAAATTTTGAGTAAATTTTAATAAAAAAAAAATATATGTCAAAGACTCCATTAGGATAAGATGGCGAACGGTTGAAATATTCCAAGTTTAGATATTTATTACAATATTATCGAATAGCCCAAATGCTGAACGATCAGAAACGTGACAAGTTCGATGCCACGTATTCCACGACTTCCGTATTTTATCCTGATTCCTGAGCTTTTATAATCCAGTCATTTCCAAATTCAGGCAAATAATACCCCAGTCTCCATGACAACCCTTATTTTTCTATGACATCTGTCAATACTGGCATCGACCAAGTCCAAATAGTAAAACTACTTGACGTTTCCAATCAAAGACAATCTTAGCTTTAACACGCTCCGACACGGCCATTCTGACAATTCGCACGTCCCTGTGCGAAACAAATCCGTTGACACTCCGACAAGATCACCCTGGTGACTCTGAGATCCTTGTGTGAAGAATATTTATGTGCATCAACGCTCCGACACGGCTATTCTGTCCATGCACACGTCCCGGTGTGAAGCGTCTCACGTCTTCGTTTCAAGTTTCTGAAAAAAACATTTGACAGCACAGTAAAAGGTTCTCACTCGGTCAACCTGACCTCGGAAAATTAATAAGAACTGCTTTAATCCATGGACATAACATTTAATTTTCTCATATTCTAACACATCAATACCTCCCTCCTGTGTCAATTACACTCTAATTAACATCCTTCATCTAACCTCTATCTAGTGTTCTCAGAGTTAAGTTTTAATTTACATTTTATACTCTCAGATTAAACACACATGAAGTATACAGATACAACACAATATCAACCATAATCTTGCTACCAAATAAATCATGACATGCTTTACCACACACTTCACACTTTACATGTACCAATCTCAATATCGAAAAACGATGCTGTTATATTCCCATTATGTACAATACAAGGCCACCTCCATCCGGTGCACCTCACTACAAAAAACCACTGGGTTGCCTCCATCCGACACCCAGTCACAAGGCCACCTCTATCCGGTGCCTACTCTTATCAAGCAATGGGCTGACTCCATCCGGCATCCACTCACAAGGCCACCTCTCTCCGGTGCCTACTCTCATCAAGTAATGGGATGCCTCCGTCCGGCACCCAATCACAATTCTCGCTCGCAATCCGCAGTCGCAATTCACATTCGCAATCTACAGTTGCAATTAACAGGTGCAAACAAAAGTATTGACAGTTTACATTTTAACAAACAGTTTACAATGTACTTCAAAATCTTAATGTCTTTTGGACCGCTTAGATTATTACCGGATTGAGCGCGCCGAACATCTTGGTGAAATAACTAAACCTACTATTAAACCAAAAGCTAATATCATTTTACTTTAGTGCTAAACAGAGCCGTCGTATTGCATACACGTCACGAACTTTTAACAAAATATTTTTGCATTTAACTTTTTTAATAAATACATCCAGAAGCAGAGACGGGCGAGCAAAAAAAAAACATTGACCGAACCGGTAGCACATTTACAAGAAATAAATAAAGATTTAGTGCCTCACATGACTATCGAGTACTTTAAAAATTATTCCACATAATTCGAAAAAAAAATACTGTCGCAAAAACGTTAGACCGGGCAACCCGATCGTCTTTGTTTTAGGCTCAAATTGTAGCTGACTAAATTGTCCAGAGGAATTTTTCGCAAATTTTGAAATAATTCTCCGTTTCCAAATTATCGCGCTCCAAAAAATATAAAAAAATCTGAATAAAATTTAATTTTTATTTCACTGTTTCAGCCATAACTTTTTTCGTTTTTTTTCGTGAATACGCGTCTTTTGACCTTTTTTTTTGAATATCATATCCTTCACAACTCTCCGAGATATAAGGGAATCTTAGTTTTTCATGAAATCGGAGCTTGCACTGGAGCGAACGAAAAGAAAGTTACAATGTCAAAAGTATTTCGTATTTTTTCTAGCTATACACACTACAATTAATGATGAAGGGTCAGGTGTTTCACAATACTCCCGCCGAATGTAAGCAGTTGTAACTTGTTACACTAAGTTAACATAACACATATTAGGACGATTACGCTAAAGATTGATATCAATATAAAACTGTTGAATTTTCAAAGTTTCTGATGGAAATTATACGTTTCTTTCTCATAAATTTAATAATCGTTTGGTCGTAAGCAACTTTGGTGCGTTTATAACGAACGACAAGGGTATTCAACTCGAGGTTCATTTTCACGTTTACAGATGAGCAATCGGATTGTTGATGCAAAATAACCATAGCCGTCGCTTTTATTACCATACCAAAAGAGTCATAAATGCGTTGCTAGTCGTTAAGATAATCTTAGGTCTCCTGTCGCACAATTTTTAAGTATTTTTGGTTTTACCTAAGTACCACAATATTCTAGGCAATTTGATTTTAGCATGTGTAACAATATACATTTGAAGCCCACAAAGTAAACCAAAAGGTCGATTCTACTAATCAAATTCCGTAACAATACAGTTACGATCCAATCCTGATAATATATTAAAACTGCAAAAATGGCACTCCCACAAACGTCTAACCAACGTCAAACCCGTTTTGATTGGGCACAACTCCAAAAATCAGTTCACGACGTCAAGACTAGTCATCCACAACTAAACAAAAGCAAACTAAAAGTGTAAGTCAACTACGAGAATTGGGGTTCAGAATAACTGATAGTTGACACAGAGATGACTGAATATACCAGTAGTGAAAAACCTCCTCCTGACATTTCATAAGCTTACTTCTACATCTGTTACTTTCTGGTCGATATCCTTTAACTATTAGCATATATATAGCAATTTTAAGTCCACGGTTTTAATATGCGCAAGTAAAATTCAGGCTTCTGAAACTTTGCCATTACTTTCTACTTAAAACCTTACCGATCAATAATTAATTGACAATATTTATAAGATCAAATAGCTCATAAATATCAAAAAACAGGACAAAGATTGGTGATTTGGTTTGATGTCCGTTTTCGCAAACTAGAGTATTGTTGTATGTTGGATCTGTTGACTCAGCAGCATTTATCATAAACTCACGGTGGAGATATTCAATGATACAATGATTGTATATTCTTCTTTATTACATATGTTCTACATATAACATCCATATAATGTATCTTATCATACATATAATATGTTAAGGAGGCCAAATAGACATACACACGTCTAAGCTATACATAGCCTTATGGCTAACTGAATATTCTATCATAGGCATCAAAGTGACACCTATGAATGACAGATTATCTTTTTAATAATGTTACATCATTATGCAACAAGTATGTATGTTGTGTATATATGATGACGTTGCCATAGGTTTGACATTTCCGGTTAGGTTCAAGTGGTTCATTTTTCTGAAGGTTTGGGGCCGTTATACCAAATACTCCATAGACCTTAGGAAAACAATTATTATTACCAAAATCGGATATTGACTTTTTCATAATGCCTGCTTTTTCTTAAAACAGTAACCTATATTCAGAAGATAGATGATTCGTCATTTCGATATATATAATAGTAAAAAAAATTTAGTCATTCGTATCGTATCGAAATAAGTTGTTATTTCTTTGTTCTAAGTAAACATTTTTTCAATGGCTCGGCTCTGATCACTAACATTCCCAACGCTGGGACTCCGATCTCTCATCAACTGAAAGTTGCATCAGTCTACTACGCTACCTAATCACAGAACGCTTATTACGGAGAAGAATGTCGACCTCATACAAAAAAAATTGGGACCAGATAAGCGCTTCTAGTGAGCTGCCTCTTCAAAATTTTAACCGCCTTCCAACAAAGGAGGACTACTTAATTGATTATATCAATATGGCGACAAATTTAAGATACGTAATCATAGTTTAAGATATCGTTAAATTCCTCTTTCGAATACAATTTGATATTCCAACAAAACCGATTAACCATCTCCATAAACTATTCATTAATACTGCAGAACAATAAATAAATTTTTTTTCTGTTTCTTTTTTTTTTTCAAATGGGGCTACGTTAATGTCATTTAAGTTGTTCCAACTTAATCGGACTGGTGACTGCCATTTGGCTAGTCTTTATGGTACAATATATTAATTATTCGTGAGCCTCATGTACATAAGTCTAGCGTTTTCGATAGCGCAAGGCAGAAGCGACATAGTGTCATCTGTTGTGGTTTTAAGTAGCTTTTATGTAACATTAACCCTGTAGGACAGAGCGATATATTGAAATGTCGCCATTCTCGTTGCACCGAACTGCCCCCTTGTACCTAATACTAAAACCAAGAGAGAAAATAATTTATGCAATCAATAATTATCTGTCAAAATAAAATCATCCCAAAGTACATACGTATCATTCCAAATTAATAAACAATTTCACTTGGTTAGATAATAATCTAGCGCCTGACACATGAATTTTCAACTACTATCTTAAAGTATCATGCGAATTCTTATTGCAAAGTTAGATTTTGACAAACGGACAAAACTGTATTTTCAATTTGATCCAAAGGTTGCGAAGTACTATAATTTTATGTTCGTTTTAAATATTCTTTTTATATTTGTCTCATGAAATCAATTATGAGTTATTATGTACTCAAATAATAATGTCATTCGTGAGAACGCGCAAGATCACGCTCCTTCTATATCATAACAAAGATTACTTAAATTTGCAAAATTTAACAACTATGTCATACATTCTTATAGCATCATTTACAAAATAACAGTACACTGTAAGAAGTAAATTATTACACTCATGCACATCGTCTCAGACTTCAGCAGGCTACGCGTCGCTATATAAGTAGGTAGGTACACACATATGCGGTCGTTCGATACACAAACTAGTATCTAACCTAAATCTTAGTTTGAGATGTGCTAACTCGGTTAGACCATGAAGCCATTAGCATCAAGAGAAGCAACATCTTATATTATGATCTTTATTAGCTAGGTAATTTCGCTATGTGTATCAAATGAAAGAGACTTCATAAACAATACTAGATCAATTCTACCAATATTTCGAAAAAAATATCGTAATGGAAGGAATACGCTCACCACAGTTATTGAGTGTCCAAGTTGGAATCTTTATGCCCAATATATTATCATTTACCAAGTTAAGAGAGCAAAACTGCATCTGCCACGTAATTTATCGTCAATTTCCTCCAAGTATGTCAATACATAGTGTCCTTGTCTCCCGCTGTAAAATAAAAATAAACAATACATGACATATCTCAGAATTGCTATTAAACTAGCTTTGATGTTCTGATGTAGCTAAACGTCTTTAACAAAACTTTTCCTCATGCAGGACAATCAATTGACTTGTGTCCCTATCAACCACAAACAAAGCATTTGCGAGCAGTGTGTTGACCACAGGATCTTATATTCTCTAGTTTTGGCTTTCCATCTCTTATGTTTGTTATTATTATATTTGCGATCAATACAATTCAACTTCAACTCAAGAATCTTGTGTACTAAGTCTCCGCTACGGATTAAGTGTACCCAATATCCTTTGTAATTGGAAAGTGAATGCAGTCTGATTATTTCATCTTGCTTTTACACCATGAAGATTCACCCATGCTAAATGCATGTAATACACTCTTCTGAACCTAGTGTCATTCTGATCGGTTTCGATCTATTAATCTAGGTATTACTTTCGTCGGACAACTTTTAGTTTTCTCCACGTTTTGGGCTCTACGCATTTGTTCATTTGCGATTTAAGCAATTTGCTCATCCTGCGTATCATGCTCATTCTGCCCTTTGCACGTTATGCTCCGAAGGGTCTTTCTATGTGGGTCGTGATGTTCATACCAGTTCTGATGTCAAAGACTCCATTAGGATAAGATGGCGAACGGTTGAAATATCGAATAGCCCAAATGCTGAACGATCAGAAACGTGACAAGTTCGATGCCACGTATTCCACGACTTCCGTATTTTATCCTGATTCCTGAGCTTTTATAATCCAGTCATTTCCAAATTCAGGCAAATAATACCCCAGTCTCCATGACAACCCTTATTTTTCTATGACATCTGTCAATACTGGCATCGACCAAGTCCAAATAGTGAAACTACTTGACGTTTCCAATCAAAGATAATCTTAGCTTTAACACGCTCCGACATATATATCATACGAATTTTATGTTTAGGCGCTACACAAACATTTGAGCTGCTGCTTAAAGGGCAATGCCAAGATTTCCTACTGAGCTCTGCCAGAATCAACAAAGGTGAATTAAAAAGGATAAAAATTTTAGATATCAATTTACTTTTTTGTTAGAAGTTCACCAAAAAAAGTTAGAGCTTAATGAAATATCACTCTTATGTCTTCTGGCACAGGTGCGTTTTTTAAAATCTAATCTGATGTCCGGTAACGCGCCGATAATGACAAAGACGGGTTTCATCTTCATACATATACCTGTCTCTCTCATGCCTATCTACGCGCTCGTATGGAATACCGGAAATAATTAAAGTACTATTTAATTGAGTTTTAATCGGTGAAGTTCTACAAGTTTCTTTTTTATCGTAAAAATCATATGATTTTCTAATATCAATTAACAATATCATAGAAAGTTTGTTGGTTGCTTTTTTATTCGGAAATAATTAAAGTACTATTTAAATTAAGTTTTAATCGGTGAAGTTCTACAAGTTTCTTTTATATCACTAAAATCATATGATTTTCTAATATGAATTAACAATATCATAGAAAGTTTGTTGGTTGCTTTTTTATTCGAGCCGGATCATGGCATTCCCCTTTTTGTGACTTTTCTGTATTTGGTAGTATGTCTCCATAAACCGTTAATAAACCTATTTGTATGAAAGCTATAAAATCCTTATGTTATCTGCAATACCAGTAGCCTACAAATCACAAGATATTTTTAGATTAATAAAGATAACATACGGGCTAAATAAAGCGTTATTTTCCTTAATGTTAACTATAAAAATAGCTTAGCGTCATCTGGAATACATAGATGCCTTCAAAATAGGGCCATATTATATCCGTTATTTTCTTATTTATAATACTACATATTCCCTCTTACTAATTAGCGCTGTATAAGCTTTGAATAGTTATACAGTGTTTTGTCTTCTTCAATCGATTAAAATTCTTCTTCAATTAAAAATGTTACTTGTGTGACGGGAACAAAACACTGTATAGCTATTCAAAGCTTATACAGCGTTTATTAGTAAGGGGGATTATGTTTTTAACGGTTAAAACTATAAGAAAGGCTGGTTAAAGCGTCATCCGCATTACGCAGTGGCCTACAAGATCACTATGTGCGGAGTAATTAGGAGAACATTAAGGCTATATTACATGTGGGCCGCTATTAACCAGGACCTACATCAGTAAACGACCTCGAATACTTGGCTTAAATGTCATTTTCATAGAGATTAAGTTATGCGTAGAAGCGACATCGTTGTATTATAAACTAGCGGTTGCCCGAAACACCGCGCGTAAATATAGTATCCCTCGGGAACACTGCACTTTTTCGGGATAAAAAGTAGCCTATGTTTTAATCCAGAGCCTAAGCTACTATCATACCAAATTTCATCGAAGTCCGTTCAGTAGTTTTTGCGTAAAAGAGTAGCAAACTTCCATCCATTTTCACAAACTTTCACATTTATAATATTAGTAGGATTTTACCTACATGAAATCAAAACATATATCTACACTAATTGTTACATAACATGATAATTATTTAAGAGCATGTTATGTCAATGCCAAACTTCATACTGTCACTTTGATGCCTATGATTGTTTATTCAGTTAGCCGAAAGGCTATGTATAGTATAGACATGTATTAGTATGCTCCTCTGTTATATGAGTTATATATTAAATGTATCTGTTGTACGTGTAGTAATAAATCAACATATTGTGATGCTATGATTTGTATCATTTGTATCTCCATGTAACTTATAAGAAGAATCCCCAAGATATTCAACGTAGAGATCCTGGCCGGAACATCAAACATGGTGTCAGAATCAGAAGCTGGAGCTAAAATATAATAAAAAAGAAAAACAAAATATTAACCGAAGAGTGGGTACTTCGACAACAACTTCTGCGGGTGTGGCGTTTTTTTCGAAAAAAAAAACGGTGGTAAAAAAGAAAAGTGAAGACCTTACAATGGCTGGAAACGGTGTACAAAAACTTGAAATATCTACCGAAATTATCAACAATAATGCTGAGAATTTCAAGAAATGGGCGCAATCATTCGAAATATATTTACTGGCATCGGGTACAGAGAAAACTGAAGACAGAAGAAAAATAGCGTTAATGCTACATTCCATGGGGGAAAAAGGTCTAAATATCTACAATTCCTTCAATTTGGACCTAGACAAAGCTACATTTCAAGAGGTCAAGACAAAATTCGTCGAGTATTTTGAACCCAAGAAGAATCTGACGGTAGCGAGACACAAATTTTTTACGTTGAAACAACGCATGAACGAGTCTCTGGACAACTTTCTTATGGAATTGGAAAATGCAAGTCATGCCTGTGAGTTTGGTTCGCTCCGCGATTCCCTAGTGAGGGACATCCTTATTGCGAATATGGCCACAAACTTCTCGCAATTTCGTCAGAAACTCCTACTAGAGCAAGATTTGACCCTAGAAAAAGCCAAACTTTTGTGTAGAACCCTCACCATGGCACAAAAAAGCGAGGAATCAATGAATTCAACAGACAAGAAAGAAGAAGAAGCCACAGTATACAAGATACACAGAAGTCGTCGGGCCACTTCATATCAGAAAAGAAGAAAATCAAGGTCTCCGTCGCGCCAAGGTCAACCGAGATCAGCCACACCTGGATCCAGAGCAAAATGTGTGAAGTGCAACACAGCCCATGGTCCGCGCAATTGTCCAGCTTGGAAGCACAGATGCAGGTCATGTTTTAAATATGGACATTTTACCAATTTGTGTTTTAAAAAGAAGAATAGTGTCAGGAATATAGCTTCTGAAATAGGGAAAATGGGTCTCGATGATGAATCGAGTGTTGCTCAAAACAATACTCATACTGAGAGATTCACCATTGGGGCGTTATTCAATATTAAAAACATAAATTCTCAAAATACCAGTACAAATTTGATTAAAGAAAATTCCTGGCATTATTTTTTAAAAATAAACAATAAGAATGTAGATTGTTTAATTGACACTGGGGCAGACATAAATATGATGTCTTATAAAGTTTTTAAAGAATTAAATCTTAAATTTGATAAGCAAAGCAAAGAGCAATGTAAAAAATATAATGTCTATGCTTATGGTGGAAGTAGAGTTCCCATATTGTCAGTGTCAAACATATGGTGTGTTTTTGAAAACAAAACAGAACCTGAATGTATTAATTTTGTGATAACTAGTTTAGATTGTCCTACTGTGATAGGCTTGCCCACTTGTATAAAGCTAAATTTAATATTAAAAAATTTCAACTTAAAAATAGATCAAAAAACTTGTGACAAAATTGTAATCAAGTATAATGATGTGTTTCAGGGTCTAGGCTGTCTCCCATACGAACACAGAATAGTGCTAAGAAAGGATGCTGTTCCCTGTATAGACCCACCTAGGAAGGTGCCGTTTAGCCTGATGGAACCGTTGAGGAGGGAACTAGATCTCATGGAAAAGATGCAAATTATACAGAAAGTCAGCAAACCGACACTGTGGGTGAGTAGCTTAGTGTGTACCATTAAAAAGAATGGAGGCTTGAGAATTTGTTTAGATCCTAGAAATTTAAATAAAAATTTATTAAGATGTCACTATCCGATTAAAAACATAGATGAAGTTAGGTCTAAATTGTCCAAAGCCCGATATTTTTCACATTTAGATGCATTTTCTGGATTTTATAATATAAAATTAACTGAAGAGAGTAGTGACCTCTGTACGTTTCAAACTCCCTTTGGCAGATATAAATTTTTAAGGTTACCATTTGGAATAAACACCGCTACAGAAATCTTTTATAAAACCATGATAGATTTATTTGGAGATATTGAAGGTATTATTATCTGGTGTGATGACATTTTAGTATATGGGGAAACAATTGAAATACACAATAAAAGATTAGAAATGTTTCTTGACAGAGCCAGACAGATGAACTTGAAGTTAAATAAGTCAAAATGCAAATTTCTTTTAGAAGAAATAGCATATTTGGGTTATATTTTTAGTAAACAAGGTATAAAAGTTGATCCAGAGAAAGTTAAAGCTATAAAAGACATGCCCATTCCTAAAAATATAAAAGATTTACAAAGATTTTTGGGCATGGTAAATTTTTTAGGATCCTTTATAGAAAATTTAGCGGATAAAACTAGTATCTTGAGAAATTTGCTTAAAAAAGATGTAGTATGGCTATGGGATGATAATTGTCAGGAATGCTTTAATTCATTAAAAGAGGTCATATCCAAAGCGCCCGTGTTAGCTAATTATGATTGTAACTCACCTTTGACTTTGTCGGTAGATTCATCAAAGAATGCTGTCGGTGCCGTCATTATGCAAAACAAACGTCCCATTGCGTACAGTTCAAGAACGCTTACAAGCTCACAACAAAATTATTCTCAAATTGAAAAGGAGTTGTTTGCTATACAGTTTGGATGTAATAAATTTCACCAATATATTTATGGCAGTAGAATAACTGTACAAACTGACCATAAACCGCTTATTTATTTATTTAAAAAACCTCTTCATGAAGTACCTGCTAGGCTACAAAGAATGATGCTTTCATTGCAAGGCTATAACTTAGATGTGATACATGTACCTGGTAAATATATGTACATAGCTGATACATTATCACGAGCATCACTTAGTGATAACTATATACCTGAATATGAACAAGATTTAGAGTTTCATGTAAATTCAATTTTTTCTAACATATCTGTGAGCAAGCCATATTTGAATTTAATATTAACAGAAAGTAATAAAGATGAATCATTAAATTTGCTTAAATCTTACATTCAAAATGGTTGGCCTCCCAGCAAAAACAAAGTATGCTGTTCGGTGAAACCATATTGGAATTTTCAAAATGAAATACATATAATGAATAACTTACTATTTAAGGGAAATAGACTTATTATTCCTAAATCTTTGCAAAAACAGATATTAGATAAGATTCACTGTGGTCATTTGGGTATAAATAAAACGCTAAATGTTGCTAGAGAAACAGTTTATTGGCCTAATATAAATGTAGATATTAAAAATTTAATTGATCAATGTTTAGTATGTGCTAAGTTTAAGCCAAACACAACTATTGAACCGTTGCAGTGCTACGAGATGAGTTACCTGCCGTGGCAACAAGTCGGTGTAGATTTATTATATTTTGACGGTGAAAATTTCCTTGTTTGTATGGATTATTATTCCAAGTATATTGAGCTTGCTTCGTTGCACAAAAATTACACTGTAGACAATGTTGTCAAACACCTAAAGTCTTTCTTTGCTAGACATGGAATCCCAAAATCATTGATATCCGACAACGGTCCACCGTTCAACTCATGTAAATTCAGATCTTTCCTTGTTGATTGGGATGTTGAGCACATAACTACTAGTCCTTATTGGTCCAGATCCAATGGGCAAGCTGAGAGCGCTGTAAAGATAGTAAAAAATATTTTAAGAAAATGCAAACAAGATAATTCTGATATATATTTGGCTTTATTACATTATCGCAACACGGCTAAAGGAAATTTTCACAGTCCTGCGAAGTTACTAATGTCAAGGAATTTGAGAATAAACTTACCTATTCTAGAAAATAGATTAAAACCTGAAATTGTAAAATTTTCAACATACGAGAGATGTTATAAACAAAGCAGAGACAGAATGTCTTTTTATTTTGACAGGAAGGCTAGGCAAACGTCATATTTCTTTCAGCCAGGAGATGACATTTTTTTTAAAAGAAATCCCAAATCCTGCTGGACGCCGGGAATTATTAAAGAGAAATTGAAATGCGGTAGATCTTATTATGTAGTAGATTTAAATGGTACTGTTTATAGGAGGAATAGAGGACACATTAGACCTAGAAAAAGTGACATAACAAACAAAAATTCTTCTCCTTCTTTTTCTGGTAGTGAACTGAGCGCTGGCAAAAATAACAGTGTGGTTCCCCTAATGGATATTGTTGACCCCATGAGTTCGGCATACCTCGGAAACGGTCCTGTTCAAAATTGTGTTAATGATGATAACTGTGTTCCTATGGAGAGTCCAGCCAATAATAATTATGTAACCAGATCTGGTAGAAATATAAAACGTCCTAAAATGTATATGCATGAAAAATTTGATTAGTTATGTATAGTAGTAAGTTTCTAGTTGTATAGTTCAAAATATTAAGTTGTATTCTTCTTGAAAAGGGAGGTGTTACATAACATGATAATTATTTAAGAGCATGTTATGTCAATGCCAAACTTCATACTGTCACTTTGATGCCTATGATTGTTTATTCAGTTAGCCGAAAGGCTATGTATAGTATAGACATGTATTAGTATGCTCCTCTGTTATATGAGTTATATATTAAATGTATCTGTTGTACGTGTAGTAATAAATCAACATATTGTGATGCTATGATTTGTATCATTTGTATCTCCATGTAACTTATAAGAAGAATCCCCAAGATATTCAACGTAGAGATCCTGGCCGGAACATCAAACACTAATATTTTAAAGAGGAAATATTTATATATTTCTTCTTGGCATCAAAACCGGCGTAGTATTCTCAAAACCTATTGTTTTGAGAATACTACGCCGGTTTAATGGAATCTAATACACATGTACAGTAGAACGTAGGAAATGGCATAAGTTACTTTTTACAGTGGGAAATTTACGGTTCCTGCGGGGTTTTCTTGCGCGTACGAAATCACGGAAAACATCTAGCAGAATAAAATAAAAGTACAATAAAAAATATATAAAATATAAGTGCACAGGTAGCACTTAACAATTCCTCTTTACCAAAAATAGCTACTGAGAGAATGTATTTTACTAATTATTATTTTTAGAAAACCTGTGTGACTAAATACAAAAACCGAGATTAATGATTTTGGTATGTCGCTTGAGTAGTGAATAGACTACGATATAATATAGTATTAGATGTCCCTTCTACGTTATTTTGATAATATCCAGCCGCAAACCCGCGCTATCAGCGCTCACGTAAATTCCATAATTTATTCCGGCCGGCCCCGCCCGCATCGACACTCAACTATTAACTCTGTGTAATCGGACCCTTAGCTGGCGTTTATATTGGACGTCAAAAATCAAACACATTAGGGTCTAGTCACAGCATAATTAAGATAGCTATTCAAAATTGAACTTTCTTCGTTACACAAGAAGAATTAAGTTATATTGTAAGAGTTCGAATATTAAATTGCACCGCGCGCATGTGGAGTATATGACTGATGTTATACGAAAAGTGTGTCTTTTTGGGTAGTAAATAAAATTCGATTTTGAATAGCTGTCTAAAAATTACAACATAGTGAAGGGTCGCTTATCGTCGCGGTGTGAACTGACACTAATATTGTCATACAAGTCTAAAGTATATTATAATTATACATGATTTTATGTACTGTTACGAACAATATAGTGAAAAGTCTATTTTAGTTGTATTGAGTCGTCAGTGAAAATATCAAAATAGTAGACAGGGCTTTTTCTTTACAAGTAATTATTTTTATTTTTCACAAAATGCATTTGATCTTTATGACAAACTAGCCGTTGCCCGCGGCTCCGCCAGCGTAAATTCAGTATCCCTCGGGATCACTGTATTTTTTCCGGATAATAAGTAGCACATGTTTTAATCCAGAGCCTAAACTACTACCATACTTAATATTATCAAAATTCGTTCAGTAGTTTTTGCGTGAAGGAGTAACAAAAATCCATCCATACATCCATACATCCTCACAAACTTTCACATCTATAATAATATTAGTAGGATCAGGCTGGTATTTTTGGCCAATCATCACAAACTCCAATGACTTATTAAACTGAGAGAACAGCAATGTATTTAGTGATCCTGAAGGGTTCTATAGATGTATCGTTACTATCGAAAGTGGTTATAGTTCAGTTTCCGGGGAGCATTGACTGTAGCAATGTTAAGTGCATTTACAGTTTACTGGTTTTGTATACAATTTGCTCCGATAAGTCGAGGCTTCACCACCATTCAGTGTCTGTATCTGTATCAAATCTCCAGCTTAGGCGTTAACGCGTTAACCACTGAGCCACAAAGGTGTTCAAGGTTAAGAGTAACACATACAGACCATATTATATACTAGGCATGTCGAGGTAAAAAGTGTCTCCAGTTAAATTGCCCCACATTTGAGATTTTTTGGGGCCATTTTAACATTTAAAGTATGGTGAAAACAAGATAGCTGACATTTGAAGCATGAAAACCAAGATGGCGTAACTATTTAGTGTATGAAGATTTGCACTGTCAAATGTACAGGCATATCTTGAGTTTTGAAATCAGATCATATTCGTAATTAGCAAAACGTACTTTTGAAAGCATCTAAGGCTGCTTTTTGTATATTATAGCCATCGCAATAGTAGCGGGACAAATAACGCTAAAATATGGGTTTATTTTGATGGTTTCGGTGCAAAAAATATTGAAAAGCTCTGAACATAAAGCAAATCGTTGAGTCACGGCATTCCTGAATTATTATCCCGCGTGAAAGAGCTACTCAATCTGACCTGGTTTGGGAAAAATACGTACGAACTACGGAAAGAATTTTGACTTATAAAGGCTATGGTGACCATGGTGCGAAAATTAAAGAGAAATCGTTATTTTTAATTTTCCAAGTATTCGCAGATTCATAATGATAAATATTATAATTAATAAGTATTTAAAATAATAATTATACCTTAAGGATCTTTAGTTGTATGCACATAATTGTACATGTTGGTAAAGAAAAAAAAAAAGGATTATCTATGAATTTACAATTAAAAATTATATAATGTTCTTTTCTGAGTGTGATATCTTATAAAATTTGATAAAAATTGCGACTGCTGGTTAATATAAATCAGTAATTAAAGCACTACTAAAATATGTACCTACATTAAAATATTTTATTTTTCGGTTTTGAAAATTATTTACTTTAATTCTATAACAAAATAGAGTCATTTTTTATGAAATATTCATTGTCACCCTGTTAAAATCGATTTACAAGCGAAGGGTCCAAAATGATAATGTTTTAAAGGCCTTTCGAATTTAAAGCCCTCATTTCTAAGGGCAACAGATTTCGCAAATTATTCCAAATGTTACGTTGTATGATTACGAGCTGACTGACTTATGACCTTCTAATTATTTCCCTCCGGACCCAGGTAACGCTTATATAAGGTTCACCAGCATCATCAGCCTCGCATCGTTCTTTAAAGTAAAGTTACGGGAATTTCTGGAATAGGCAAGCGAACTGATTTTTTTTTATTGCATAAATGAATAGTACTTTTAAATATGAGTAACTTCTCAGAAGAAATCGTATATCAAAAGTCAATATTTTCAAAGGTACAGCGATTTGTATACAAAATTTCGCGAGAGATTACCGAAAAAAATTTTTTTTTGCGAAATTGGTAAACAAAACCTACATCATTAGTTTACTCACATCATATACAAAAACATTCATTATGGTAAGTATGAACTTAAACGCTCAAATATCGGAGATATTTACAAATATATTCCGGCGGCCATATACTTCATATACTACTTCATATACTATAACCTACAAGTGACGTCATTTGTAGGTCGACTTTAGTATGGAGCGTTTTTAGGAGGCTCGCGAAATTTTTTATACAAATCGCTGTACCTTTGAAAATATTGACTTTTGATATACGGTTTCTTCTGAGAAGTTACTCATATTTAAGAGTACTATTCATTTATGCAATAAAAGAGTTTGTCCGATTGCCTATTGTCAATATTTGCTCGTAGAACATCTTCACAAACATTCATACATCTTCACAAATTACGTTTACTACAGTAAGAGCAGAAATTATAATCTTCTGATAAGCGTCAGATTATTTGTATGTTTCGTCTTTGTCACTCAATATTATAAAGTAAGCACAAACATAACTTTCCAATAAGCTATCCGACATCTATTTAAGATTGTAAAACTGGCCCTAAGTTTATTAGTAGTAGCATAGATTAAAGAAAGACGAACAGATAACTCCCTAAGTTGCCACACCGATCTCGGTGACTGTGGCCGGTTTCATTGAAACCAGGAGTAATTTTATAGTGCACAAGTGTGTGCGCATTATACAAGAGCACTCTCTCTTTCTATACTCTCATAATCCAGTGGGATGGGTAACCGACACGACTGACGAGAGATCAGGCGCAGGTCCGACTTTTTACATGCCCATCCGACGCATGGATCATCTTTCTTGTAAGACAATTAGGTGATCAGCCTGCATTGTCCTAACCAAAATTGGAAACAACATTTTTTGTTATTCCAATGCGGGAATCAAACCCAAAATCTCCGAGTCGAGAGCCAATGATCTAACTATTAGACCACAGCTGAGGAAAAGATAAACAGCTACCTGCTACACAGTTCGCTTTCGATTTAATTACACTACTACAAGCATACGGTGTGTCAACGACTGTGTGAAAATTTGTGGGCCGTTGAAGGGGACATCAAAATTTTCAAACTTATCGATTTGGATCGGTCCATGAATTATATGTTTCTCTATACGTTACTTGTATTTATAATATTTCCTAATCTGTACTAGTAGGAAGTAGTATCAACTTAAAAAAGTATCACACTAGCAGCCCGTTTCAATAACCTATCTATCTCTTCGATCAATAATACAACTTACAACTATTTGTTAAAAACGTCGTCATTCAATCATTTGCCGGTTTTTTTCAATACAAATTTGATGTTTCTAACAAATAGTTATTGGTTGATAGGTTATTGAAACGGCCCGTAACGGCCCGATTCAATAACCTGTATAGCCGGCAAACGATTGAATGACGACGTTTTTAACAAATAGTTATAGGTTGTATTATTGATCGAAGCGTAAGCTTAGTGCTTACCCTTCGTAATACGCAACTCACCTATTCGATTTACTTGTCATAAAAATATGCAAATACTAAAACAGTTTTACTCTAAAGCATAAGTAATTGAAATGAAAAAATCCCTCCGGTAATTTCTAGAATAGAGCCCAGCTGACAGAGCTCACTTTATTAAGCTGTCGTTAAATGTGTGCCAACAATAATGGATTAGCCACCGGCATTGCGCGTTATTTTACTTAGTATACTGAGCTTTTCCAGTTTCATTTCATACTAGCTTTTGCCCGCAACTTCGTCCGCGTGGAGTTCGGTTTTCATACAAAATTTTAACCCCTTTTTCACCCCCTTAGGGGGCGAATTTTCAAAAATTCTTTCTTAGCGAATACCTACGTCTATATCTGTGCTTATGCCAAATTTTAGCAAAATCCGTTCAGTAGTTTCGGCTTTGCGATGATCGATTTGTCAGGTTTGCCTTTTACGAGTATAATTAGATTTAGACTATACCCGCTTTAAGATTGCTGGGGTTACTAGCATAATATTTTTTTCCAGTAATGAGTATTCAGTTAGATTGACATAAAAGCATGGTACCTATATAGCCGAAAGCCAATTCAGCTAAATGACATAAAAGTAGAAAACCTAGTCAGCAGAAAGTCAACCGTGCTGGAAGACATAGAAGCAGAATGAACAAGTAGCAAAACGTCTGAAATTGCAAAGAGTCTGTATGATTAGAAAAACTTAATAGCTAGAAGCTAAATTAGTCGGATGACATAATGAGATAGTAGCGAAAACATCTGGAAAAATAAAATATAGTCTGAATAGTATTTTGTGCGTTTGCCCCCTTTCTGATTTTTTCCATTATCATCATACTTGTTTAGAAGGTAGCCCGCTCCTATTTTGGCCTTTTGAGCACAAAAATCAAAATCGACCACACGCTTAAGTGTTCGTGTGGTCGATTTTTAACACTTATTTCGATTTTGAAAACGACGAATATGAACACTTTGAAGTTATTTTAACCACATTTATAACTAGATGTTGCCGGCGGCTCCGCCCGCGTAAATATAGCATTACATAAGAAAACGCAATACTTTTTCGGAAAAAGTAGTCCCTTTGATCTACTCTATATATGTACCAAAAAACACCAAAAACGGTCCATTTTTTTCGCAGCCTATTCAATGCAAACAAATAAACAGACCTTTCCTCTTTATAATATAACTAGATGTTGCCCGCGACTTCGCACAAAAGGAAATCTCGCGGGAACCGTACATTTTGCTGCGATAAAGACGGTGCACTCGCACCTTGTCTGTGATCTAATCTACATCTATGCCAAATTTCATTAAAATCGGTCTAGTCGTTTCGAAGCCAAATGTATTCAATGCAAACAAAAAAAACACAAAATCTATCTGTTTATAATATTAGTATAGAAAACCAATTCAATCAGTGCGGACCAAGGTGCGGACGCATCGCTGGTCAATTCTGACATTAATTGCATTGATGACTGAATACAATCTTAACGTAAATATAATTTAATATTAGGTGTATTGTTTTTGATACTATAAGGAAAAGTTAGATATTTGACTTGCATTTTGAAACGCAGAAAGAAAGGATTTTGAAATTCAGAAAGCAAGGAAATCGCGCAAAGTAAATAATATTCATTATATTCATTCATTCATTTTCTAAACTGTGATTATAGCAGATTGTCCATAGACATAATCAATTTTGTTTTCCAAAAATAATTATATATTTTTTTGGTTAAGATTAGTTTTGTGTTGAAAGAGCTTACTTTATTGCACCTACTTAATGTAAAAACTTACCTTAAATGTTGTTCGTATTCGTAATCTTGCCTGGCTTGCCGTAATTTCCAGCAGTTACACTCTTACGGCACGTTTTAATAACCTTACCAATAGCAATATAAAGTGTTCCGTGAAAAATAGCGTTTATAGCGCTTGCTAGCGCTAAAAAAATGATTATCGGCCAGGACACGTTGGCTTACTTCGATACTGCTAACATAATCCGCCATTTTGTTTATTTAACGCCAGCGGTCGCCATTTTGCTTATGTTTTTTGCTAGCGCTATTTTCCGTGGAACACAGCCATAGACTATTTGTTACAAACGACACATTTTGTATCACTGTCACCGATAAATATTTCTCCATCTTGTTTATTGAAACGCGAAAATTCTGCAAATGATACCAAAGGTGACGTTTTTAACATAATATAGTTATTGGTAAATAGGTTTTTGAAGTCACGTTATAACTTATAACATAACTCCCCACACCGATTTTGGTGACGGTGGCCGGTTTCATTGAAACCAGGCCAGTTACGAAGGAGTCATTTTATAGTGCCCAAGTATGTGCGCAGTACACAAGAGCACTCTCTCTTCCTTTACTCTTGTAATCCAGTGGGATGGATAACTGACACGACTGACGAAAGATGAGGCGTAGGTCCAACTTTTTACATGTCCATACGACGCATGGATAATAATCTTTCTTATCAAACAATCAGGTGATCTGCCTGCATAGTTCTAACCAAATTTGGAAACAACATTTTTTGTTGTTCCAAAGCGGGAATCGAATCCACGATCGCCGAGTCGAGAGCCAATGCTCTAACCACTAGACAACGGAGACTGTTATATATAACTTATGAAATAACTCCATAAGATACAAAAACAGGGTCTGAAATTTCATGCCCCTAATAATTCGCCTCCTGCGAGAGACATGATTATGGCGACCTTCTTGGAACTGCCCCTAAGCCTTCGGATCCTATCGTGATTGGGTAGTGAATGACATATAATTCTATAGATTAGGTGACAGAACGTGAGGAGAAGAAACATTTGTAATAAAATATTATATATAATAAAATATACTAGAAAATAATTTTGTGAAAATGAAATACACAAAAATATTGTGTACTTTATGACACTTATTCAGTCTCTTACCTTTTTGTAACGAAATGGACCAGGAAAGGAGCAGACCTCGCGGTGATGCGATATGGCAAGCGATTACCATGGACACTGGCAATACCCTTGTAACTCCTCTGGTGCTAAGAATTGCGTTCCCAGTCCTAAAAATCCCCAACTCCCCTTTGACCTACAGTAACCTCACTCACTCGGCGAAACATAACGCAAGCGTTATTTCACGCCGGTTTTCTGTGAGACAATAATCGTGGTGTGTATGTGTATTAATATAATTATGTATAATATAATTATTTTGTACTTATATTGTTATTAATATAAATTAATTATGCGTTTATTGTATAAAATATAATTATGTCCGTTGTCTGATACCCGTAACACAAGTTCTACTTAGCACGGGATTAGATCGACGTGATATATTGTTTAATTAATATGTATTATGTGTTAATAATTTCTTTGTGTATATTTTATGTGTGTGTGTATAAAGAATTTGAATGAATACTAGCTGTCTAGACACACATAGTTCTGTCCTAACTATGAACTGAAATAAATAACTACATCTACATCTACAACTACACCCACAATTACTTAGGCCTTTACATTCGTTAATGGATGATTTACACAGTATTCTCCGAGCGAAGTTACCACTCTTGAAATACTGTAGTGCCTGGGACAGTTGGTTTTTAAATGTCGTATGGTTGCCCAAGCACATACGGCATTCTCACAACATAGTTGTCCAGTGGAATGAACTGGTCAATACGTCTGGGGCCAACTATGTGCGGGTTTCCTCACGTTGTTTTCCTTCACCGTTAGAGCGTCCGTATAATGTACGTGAGATCTGAAAAAGTCTCATTGGTACACGCCACAACCTGGGATTTGAACCTGCACTCTCTCGAGTGCGAACCAAACGGTCTACCCACTAGGCCACGGAGCTCTATACTCACAAATACACCTACAATATTCCACATTTTCCAATATTTCTCACCGTTTAAATCTTCCCTGAACTTCCACAATTATTTTAAGGCCACAATAAGCTGCATCTCAAGCCAGCCAGCCGTTCTCGAGTTTTAGCGACAGATTGGAATTGCAATCCATTTTTATGTAGAAGAATAAGTACTAAGTCCTCACTATACTCGTACAACAGTGGCATTGGTAAGTCCAAATACTGATTAAGTAGGATATTTTACAACATAATATCTTGTTAATTCTTTCATCAAATAACGATTAAAACACTTCAAGAACGCAAATCATATTACCTAATATTTTATTTTACTCATTTTCCCTCCACACAAATATTTGCTTATACATAAAACAAATACATAATACACGATATATTAATGTTATTCTGCTCGTAGGACCAACTCCCTCTGGTATTATTATCTCCAACAACAAGCTTGAGGCCACTGTCTCGAACAAAGCGGTGAGCGGTGTGGCTTCGGAGCGGCAGCGGCGAGCGATATATTCACCGCTTGCTTGATACTGAACTTCTGTTAAGCGAAGACTATGGCACAGAGTAGAAAATATATGTCACCGTACAATTGTAAAAACCGTTCGATGTAATATTCCTAGAGATATTATAATATGTCAACAGATTATCAAATAAAAAATTATCCTTACAATTGTACGCATTATTTTTCGCTATAATTTTATTATTATGAAAAATCATAAAAATATGGCGGCGCGGGGCACTTGCCGTTTAACCAATCGGCACGGTAAATATTACAATATAACGATAAATAACGTGTAAAATTGTAGTAAGAAATTTTTATTTGACAATCTGTCGACATTTTATAATATCTCAAGTAATAATCCAATCTAACGGTTTTCAGAATTTTACGGTAACATATATAAGGTGTAACAAAAATAAGTGATAATACTCAAGGGTGTGTTTGTGTTCCTTATAGAGAGTTCACTGTGAAAGTAACAGCGCTGAAAGAGCAAAATATTTTTTGCGATTTGTATGGGAAAGCGCTCCAGCGTCGCGAGTTTCCCCATACAAAAGTGAAAAAAAAATTGCTCATTCAGCGCTGCTACTTTCACAGTGAACTCTCTATAAGGAACACAAACACACCCTTAAGTATTATCACTTATTTTTGTTACACCTTGTATATACTTACGTACAAAGAAACAGCTTTCATGAAACGATCCAAATTTTAAAATTTTGACGTCCCCTTCAACGGCACACGATCGTGGACACACCGTACGCTTGTAGTAGTGCAATCAAATCAATAGCTATGTAGCTGTTTATCTGTTCCTCTTAAACTGTGGCTATAGAACCCGAATGTGCGCGCCGCCGTTCGCCGCCGCGCCGCTAGCCGCTGTGTTCGAGGCGGTGGCCTGAAGGTGAAAGGGTGACAATAGGTTTGATTAAGGGCGCACAAAACAGTGACCGTGAATTGTCCTCGAAACTTCGTATTATGTGGTGTTATAAGCGGTGTTGTCTATTCGTTTGATATTATTATCACTATCTATTTTTCGTTTGATATCATATTAACATCTATAATAATGAAGAGATATAAAATATTACTATGAATATTTGTAAAAACAAACTAAATTGACAACCATGTTTAATTTAACTTGTATTACTTTCTACTAATAATAACAAATTATTGTTGATTATTGTAAATCTAGCTCCGTGGCCTAGTGGGCCCGTTTGGTTCACACTCGAGAGAGTGCAGGTTCGAATCTCAGGTTGTGGCGTGTACCAATGAGACTTTTTTAGATCTTAAGTACATTATACAGACGTATTGACCAGTTATTCCTCTGGATTAGGCTGACTGTGTTGTGAGAATGCCGTAATTTGCTTGGGCAACCATAAGACATTTAAAAATCAACTGTCCCAGGCACTACAGTATTTCAAGAGTGGTAACTTCGCTCGGAGAATACTGTATAAATCATCCATTAACGGATAAAAAGGTCTTAAGTTTTTTTTTGTGAACAATAAAGAACATTAAAATAATAAATTATCAATATTATTGGTTGCGAAATGTCAGATAGCCTTTTTTTTTATTTTAAATAAAAAATATTTCGTCTAACTTTTATTACAATCTTATAATCTTAGACTTCAAGAATTCATCTGATAGCGCGGCTGCGCTATAAACCCAAGTCTTAGTCTTTAAGCGGTAATATTTAAAACTAAGATACTCAACTTTAATTTCTTAATAATAATTATATAGCATTTCTCAATCACTAAAACAACAGATATTTTCCTTTCCCAAAAAGAAACAAAAGATATGAATGAAACTCTATATTGACGATCAATATGTTTATTATCTTAACACCTTACATAATATATTTACAAAACCGCTTACGAGAATCTATTTAAAAACAACTTCACTATTATAATCACAAACTTATATTTACCACAATAATTTTATACATACTCCCGTTAAATTATTTTCTACATTAAACGTGTGTTATGAATGATTGTTTACATAAATTTCATTTCATGTTAAAATACAAAAAAAAATGATATGAATCGTATGTGTGCTACGTCGTCGTAGCAATCGTAGCGCTTCGTAGCAGCGTAGCGATCTCGTAGCTCGCTGCTACAGTAAAGTTGCTGCTGTTAATGTGTTTAATTTAAACTGGCAACCAACAATAGGACGCGTCTGTAACGGCCCGTTTCAACAACCTATCTATCTATAACAATTGGTTAGAAACGTCAAATTTGTATTGCGAAAAAACGGCAAATGATTGAATGACGACGTTTTTAACAAATAGTTATAGATAGATAGGTTATTAAAACTGGCCGTAAGTCGTGGTGTCGGACGCGGCTTGCTCTTAATTTGGATTACTATCCATATTTTGTACTCAAAATGCACTAACGGCTCGTTTCAATAACCTATCTATCTATAACTATTGGTTAGAAACGTTAAATTTACATCGCAAAAAATCGGCAAATGATTGAATGACGATGTTTTTAACAAATAGTTTTAAATATATAGTTTATTAAAACTGGCCGTGAGTAGTGGCTGTCGGACGCGGTTTGTTCTTAATTTGGATTACTAACCATATTTTGTACTCAAAATACACTAACGGCTCGTTTCAATAACCTATCTATCTATAACTATTGGTTACGAAGAATTTATATAACAAAAAACCGGCAAATAATTGAATGATGACGTTTTTAAAAGATAGTTATTGATAGATAGATTACTGAAACTAACCGTAAGCTGTGCCAACTGTCGGTCGTAAGTTGTGGACATGACATAGAGCATTCGGATAGAATAAAATCATGCTGGTCAGGTATTTTTGCGTCCGTGAAAAGTGTCAGTGGGTTGCGGGACGCATCCGCGGATGTTTCTAGTATCAAAAGCGAACCGACCTTATATTTGGAATGACAGAGAGGAGATATGTCCACTGATGGCCATACATACTACTCAGTGACGTCCTTCATACGTGACTTATAGTTTCGTAGTGTTGTTGTTGCCGCTATGGCGATGTTGCTACGATTGCCTCTTAAAAAATATAGCAACATATCTATATGTTGCTATATTTTTTAAGATGTGTATATAAAATTAACGATTGTAATTATGTTAATGATTACTTGCATTTTAGGTTAAATTTATATTAGTATACTAATCTGAATTATTATAAGTTTAATACATTCACTATATTCTTTACCTATTTCGTATTTACATAGATAATATTTTTTTAGATTTATTTCGTAAAAACAAACACTAATTAATTATGTATGTAATGTACAATTTACTTCATATAGACTAATGAACTATTTTATTTCGACGTATTTTAATCGTACGAAAATTGTGTTCAAAAATATGTGAGAGACACAATAAAGGATTGGTCTTAGTGACAAATGCTTTTGTATCGTTCTTCATAAGGAACACTTAAGTTGGGCCTCAGCCTTAAAATTATTCATTTGGCCTAAACGTGCTTACATCGGCCCAATAATATATTTTTCTAAGCCTGTTTTAGCCCAATACCAATTTATATCCATAGTTTTCCATGAATATAACTGATCACTTTATGTATTCTTAGATTAACAAAGGTGATAAAGTTGATTTATCAAGTAAATCGAAGCTATTTTCTTAATTTACGTATACTAAAGCCGCCTATCTACTAGGCAACATTTAACGCGCAGATGTGACGCGCAACAGTGACGCGCAACATGTGACGCGCAACATGTGACGCGCAACATGTGACGCGCAACATGTGACGCGCAACATGTGACGCGCAACATGTGACGCGCAACATGTGACGCGCAACATGTGACGCGCAACATGTGACGCGCAACATGTGACGCGCAACATGTGACGCGCAACATGTGACGCTCAATATTTGACGCTCAATAAGTTGGCAATTTGCAAAACATCGCACAACTTTGCCAGCTGATCAGTAGATGCGTAGACAGAGAACGTAAACAAAAATCCGCATTAAGGTGGTTCGTTTCCTATACAAAAAAACAATGGACATTATTTAGGTAATTTCATACTATTACTACATAAATTTATATGCACATCTATTTATTCTGCAATACAATTGTCGCAAAATGTATTTAAAATACTTTATTTCACACAGAAGTCACATTTTTATTGAATTTTCGACAAAAAGTGACATAAGTTACAAATGTCACTCCATTGTTTTTTTGTATAGGAAACGAACCACCTTAATATTAATCATACTAGCTATCGCGGCAAACTTCGTAATTTTTTGACCCGCTTTAGAAATAAATTTGTTGACGTTCTGACAGCATTACCTACCGAGTCCAATTGCAATTCTAAACCATTCTCGAATCCACTAAAACACACACAAACATTTTCATGAAACTCGGTCCAGACGTTTAGGAGGAGTTCTGTGACATAGACACGCACAAAATAAATATATTAAGATGGGCAACATGTCGTGCGCCATATTATGTTGCCTATCGGATACGAGGTTTAAAAGACGGCCTCTGCGGCGGGTTATCACGTTGGCGCTCAAGCCAGAGGTCACGGGTTCCCATCCCGCCAAAGTAACAAAAAGTTTTCTGTGTTCCTGGATCATGGATCTGTATTAATTATGTGTATAATATAATAAAAATCTTAAATATACGTATAATATTAAAGTATTTAATAAATTTCCCGCTGTCTGATACCTATAACACAAGTTCTTTGGATACTTCAGACCACACGGGACCAGATCGATGTGGTGTGAAGCGTCCATAGATACTATTATTATGTTATAATTGGAGCTTTCTAGGAAGCGGCTACGTGAAACTCATAGTTAACGTGAAAACTAATTAGAAATACTAATTAATGGTATACCTCGTGGCTTTGTCTACTTTTCATCAAAGAAACAAAGGAAGAATGTGATGCCCGCGAGTTCGTCCGCAGTTTATATATTGTTACGTGTTGGGCCATATCGGAGGATTTGGAGAGAAAAGACCTGCTGACTCCTTTAAAGACTTTATTCCCTAGCACTAGGTCCAACACAAAGCACTAGGTCTAACACCAAACACTAAGTCCAAACACTAAGCACTAACAGTGTCCTTAAGTCGTAGCCAAGTCGTGGGTATCATCACATCACTAGTATTCACATCGATATCGCTACATCACTTCGCAGGAAGCTCAAAGTGAACTCCTGATCACTAGTTTTCTCTTGTATCAATCACTGGTATCGCTCGTATCGCTTCGGATGAAGCTCAAAATGAACTCGACTCGCTCGCATTCTTCCGACGTATTTATACCGGTCGATACGAGTCCCAGACGACTCCAGAAGGTTCCCGAGTCGCGTGACCGTGTTAGATTTATTCTGGAACGTTTGCACAGTAGCGCCATCTAGTACTGAGTAGGGGGCCCCACGCTGTCCCTGTTCACACCAAGTGGTTTCAGTGGTTGACGCTAGATGGCGCTTTTGTGTGTTCGTAACACTACTCCCCTCTTAGAGATGCTCGTCCCGAGCATCATTGCTACCGCCATGGTACCACGCTAGACGGTCTAAGTGTACCACTTTGAACGTCCCTCTTGACACCCAGATGACCTTCTGATACGCCATCATGCATTTTACGGAGAACATCTGGCACTCTCGTTCTTGGAACAATTATCTGAAGATGGAACTCTCTGCCGTTATTTCCGGTAGGGTATTCCGTTTATCAGACTGTCCCATTGCGCCCAGTACGCCTTAGTGATAGCGCCAGTGGGTGCAACCTCACTCCAGATTAGTTTTACGTCGCCCCGTTTCTTGCATGTGACGATGTGTCGAAGGTCGTCATCTCTGTCTTGAGCCTGCCTCATAGCATCATTCCTCCCAGAGACCCAAAGGAGTTGAGCAGGCGGGGCCCGGTGGGCGGGGCCAGTGGGCGGGGCTTGGCCCACAGTGGGCGGAGCCTGAGGGGCGTGGTCAGTGGGCGGGGCATAGTAGGCGGGGCCAGTGGGCGGAGCTTGGTCCCCAGTGGGTGTGGCCTCCGCCAAGGGTCGCACCTCTCCGCCAAGGGTCGCACGTCTCCGTCAGGGGTCGCACCTCTCCGCCAGGGGGCCGCACCTCTCCGCCAGGGGGCCGCACGTCTCTGCCAGGGGTCGCACGTCTCCGCCAGGGGTCGCTCCTCTCGGCCAGGGGCCGCACCTCTCGGCCAGGGGTCGCACGTCTCCGCCGCCAGGAGTCGCACGTCTCCGCCGCCAGGGGTAGCACGTCTCCGCCGCCAGGGGTCGCTCTCCATCGCCAGGGGTCGCTTTCCATCGCCAGGGGTCGCAGTCATCCGCCAGGGGTCGCTCTCCACCGCCAGGGGTCGCAGTCTTTCACCAGGGGTCGCTCTCCACCGCCAGGGGCCGCTCTCCACCGCCAGGGGTCGTAGTCTTCCGCCAGGGGTCGCTCTCCACCACCAGGGGTCGCAGTCTTCCGCCAGGGGTCGCTCTCCACCGCCAGGGGTCGCAGACTTCCGCCAGGGGTCGCAGTCTTCCGCCAGGGGTTGCTCTCCACCACCAGGGGTCGCACTCTTCCGCCAAGGGTCGCACCTCTCCGCCCGGGGGTCGCACCTCTCCGCCCGGGGGTCGCACCTCTCCGCCCGGGGGTCGCACCTCTCCGCCCGGGGGCCGCACCTCTCCGCCCGGGGGTCGCACCTCTCCGCCCGGGGGTCGCACCTCTCCGCCCGGGGGTCGCACCTCTCTGCCCGGGGGTCGCACCTCTCCGCCTGGGGGTCGCACCTCTCCGCCCGGGGGTCGCTCCTCCGCCCGGGGGTCGCTCCTCCGCCCGGGGGTCGCTCCTCCGCCCGGGGGTCGCTCCTCTGCCCGGGCGTCGCTCCTTCGCCCGAGGGTCGCTCCTCCACCCGGGGGTCGCTCCTCCACCCGGGAGCTGCTCCTCCCGCCGCACTTCTTGAAATCTTCTCTCAGAGTCAATGGCATCTCCAAATCTCACTTCTGACACCAGTTGTTACGTGTTGGGTCGAAGGATTTGGAGAGAAAGCCTGCTGACTCCTTTAAAGACTTTATTCCCTAGCACTAGGTCCAACACAAAGCACTAGGTCTAACACCAAACACTAAGTCCAAACACTAAGCACTAACAGTGTCCTTAAGTCGTAGCCAAGTCGTGGGTATCATCACATCACTAGTATTCACATCGATATCGCTACATCACTTCGCAGGAAGCTCAAAGTGAACTCCTGATCACTAGTTTTCTCTTGTATCAATCACTGGTATCGCTCGTATCGCTTCGGATGAAGCTCAAAATGAACTCGACTCGCTCGCATTCTTCCGACGTATTTATACCGGTCGATACGAGTCCCAGACGACTCCAGAAGGTTCCCGAGTCGCGTGACCGTGTTAGATTTATTCTGGAACGTTTGCACAGTAGCGCCATCTAGTACTGAGTAGGGGGCCCCACGCTGTCCCTGTTCACACCAAGTGGTTTCAGTGGTTGACGCTAGATGGCGCTTTTGTGTGTTCGTAACAATATTATGGATTACACATATATTATAATAGCTTGTTTGCCTCCGTGGTCTAGTGGTTTGAGTATTGGCTCTCGACTCGGAGGTCATGGGTTCGAATCCCGCATTGGATTAACAAAAAATGATGTTTCCAAGTATGGTTAGCACAATACAGGCTGATCACCTGATTGTCTGACAAGAAAGATGATCCATGCGTCGGATGGACATGTAAAAAGTCGGACCTGTGCCTGATCTCTTGTCAGTCGTGTCGGTTATCCGTCCCGCTGGATTAAGAGAGTAAAGGAAGAGACTAGGCACTATAAAAAGACTCCTGCGTAACTGGTCTGGTTTCAATGAAACCGGTCACTGTCACCGAAATCAGTGTGGGGAGTTATATTTATAATAGCTTGTTTATGGATAATACGAGGAGGCCCAAAGGGAGTTAGGGGTTTTGAGGTCTGGAAACGAACTTGTAATATATACTCTAGTGTTGTGAGTGTCCGTGGGCGGTATTGATTTTATATTATTTTTTTCGTAATCTACTTTAAATTCCACAACTTTTGCGGGTTATTTAATGTTGTTACACAAACAAAAAAAAAAATGTTTTACGGGACACCCTAATCTATACTTCCATATTAATATAATAAAGAGGAAATATTTGTTGGTTTGTTTGCGTCGAATAAGCTCCGAAACTACTGGAATGATTTTGATGAAATTTGGCACAGATATAGAATAGGCTACGGGAAATAACATAGGCTACTATTCATCGCGGTAAAATGTACGGTCACCGCGGGATTTCCTTTTGTCACGTACGAAGTCGCGCGCAAAATATAGTAAATAATATTTTTATACAAAATATAACATTTTAATTCGTTTCTGCAGAATATGAAACAATTTAACTCAAGTTTAAAACGAACGGATTAAAATTATTGACACGTTTTAATTAATAACTAAAATTCGTTTTAATTAAAAACTTGGAAATTCATATTATTTGAGAAGCGATTTGAATTTTAACTGAGTTGCAAATTCTCCAAGATCTCCATTTTGACACATTTTCAGTTTGATCATTAAATTTATTAAAGTATCTAAAGTTGTAACTACAGTTTTATGAAAATTGAAAATTAAATACAAGAAACGTTATTTAATTATTTCATTTATTAGACTTTTTCAAACTAGCTTTTGTACGCGACTTCGTCCCCGTGGAGTTCGGTTTCCATACAAAGTTTTAACCCCTTTTTCACCCCCTTAGGGGACGATTTTTGAAAAATCCATTCTTCGCGGATGCCTACGTCATTCCATCTATCTGTATGCCAAATTTCAGCAAAATTCTTGTAGTAGTTTTGGCTGTGCTTTGATAGATAATTCAGTCAGGTTTGCTTTTTATATATTATTTATTATTATAATAAAAAGAATAACAGCTATTGTTTTCCTCTTATAACTATCGTATTGTAAACACTAAATTTGCATGTTCTTTTGTCATGATCATTATTCTCAATTCTTATCTTTTTATCGTTTACACTTTTTTTCTAGCAGACGATGTCATAAGTAATTTGATTTTCGAATAACCTCCCTTTAAAACAAATTTAGTCTGACTATAACGATGTGTGTAATTTAATATATTTCAAAGTTATTAATTATAGAAAATAGTCCCTATATAACCCTTATTTACCCTACATAATTACCTTCAAAGGGATCGCACGCCATTGAACATCTATTGAAGGAATCAAACACAATATCCCACTAATAGGGTATGAATTTAGTTAAGTTAACGCGTGTAAAGATAAAATACCTTTGTATTATATACTCCCCACACCGATCTCGGTGACGGTGGCCGGTTTCATTAAAACCAGGCCAGTTATGCAGGAGTAATTTTATAGTGCCCAAGTGTGTGCGCAGTACACAAGAGCACTCTCTCTTCCTTTACTCTCCTCATCCAGTGGGACGGATAACCGACACGACTGACGAGAGATCAGGCGCAGGTCCGACTTTTTACATACCCATCCGACGCATGGCTCATCTTTCTTGTCAGACAACCAGGTGATCAGCCTGCATTGTCCTAACCAAACTTGGAAACAACATTCTTTGTTGTTGCAATGCGGGAATTAAACCCACAACCTCCGAGTCGAGAGCCAATGCTCTAGCCACTGGACCATGGAGGCTATTATTATAATAACGTCTAGGTTAAAACTAATATGAAAGAATATTTTATTCTAATAAAAAACACAACCATTATGTGCTGGAAAATTAATGAGGCTGGATATTATGAACAGTTGGCGTGACGACCTAAAAAGCCTAAAATTTGAAAGTCTTGGTTTTTACATACATACATACATACATATAATCACGCCTTTTTCCCGTAGGGGTGGGCAGAGTCGCAGAGACCGCCTCTTTCCCGTAGGGGTAGGCAGAGACCACTTCTTTCCACTTGCTACGATCCTTACATACTTGTTTCGCTTCGTCCACTTTCATTCTTACCATCCATTCCTCCTCTTACATTCAACGTAGCGAAGCGGCTCTCTTGGTTTTTACCATACTTTAAATGTCAACCATCTTGTTATCACCATACTTCAAATGTCAAAATGGCCCCAAAAATCTCAAAAGAGGGGTCATTTAACTGGAGACACTTTTTGCCTCATCATGCCTCGTCTATAATAATATATTCGTCTATGGTTTGTCTGCATTTCGAGCTTTAAAATCTAACAAGTGGTAACCCTAACAGGCTCTATATAAATTACTTTTGGATTTTCTTTATCAGATCGATAACAATACTCGGTCAATTTCTCAAGAAATTACTTTTTCGATAATAATTTCTATTAATTTGAATATTTTTCTAATTATGTCTCTCACATATTATAAAACTTTAAGATCAAATTTCAAAATTAATTATCATACAAAAATTAATAATTCAGTGAACTTTAGATTTGAACTTTTAATTAAATTTATCATTAATACACAATTAATTGAATTAATTGCTTAATGAAAAGCCATATCATACACATCCATACAAACTCCAACATTTCGAAGTATACTTAAATATTACATTACTCTCAGATATATACCTAATATGCCAGTTACAATATTTTACTTTAGTTAGCTGAAAACATAGAAGTACATTACATTTTGTTTTAATTTTTATGAAACACATAAAAAGTAAGTTACTTAAACAGTCTGCTGTTCTTGTACTTAAACTAGGTCTAGCCTGTAGCTTAAAGTTTATCTGTAGTATAACTTCCTTATTGTTATTAGCGAAGGCATCTTAGCTAAATGCTCAGTTTAGTCGCTTTGTCATAGACTTTAATGAGAAATCTGATAAATTGCCTTAAAATTTAAAAATTTACACGGGTGACTAAATTCGGGCTTTGGCTACACGTCAAAAATGTTAATGTGTATTTAAATGGTAATTTTGATAGTGAAATTGCCATTTACATGATCGATTTTCGTCGTGCGGCTTTAGCCACCATTATAATTCCCAAAAAATAAGAGGATGATCAAAATGACAAAAATTAAATATTCCTCTCTTTACATACAATGTAAACATTTAATTCTTCTAAACATAATATGTATTGGGTGTACTTGGGTAATTCCTATGAAAATATTATACAGCTATTCGAATATGAAACGTCAGTAACTGGCATAAGACTCACAATGCTACTAGCATCCCATGAGGGTGACTATCACGCTGAGGAGCGCAGCGGAAAGCGGGTACTGCAGGCGTAACTGCCCGCCGTGCTGCATGGCCGCAGGGTGCTCGCCTGGAACAAATATAAATGTTAGATCTACGACAGAAAAAAGTTTATAAAAATTGCCTACACGTGTCAAAAGATTAAACATAAAATCTGTAATGCTTATAATATGATGTCAGTATTGTCATGATTCCTTGGAATTTTACTTCTAACGCACCTAAAGTAGTTTCACAAATACTTAAAAAGTATTTATTTAGGAACTTTGCTCATGTAGATAATAATATATAGCTGCGCGTCCACTGGTTCGGAGCGTACGCAGCGTACGAAGCGTCGTCATTTACGAAATGCCGATGGGGTGCGTCCACTGCATTCGGATTCATCATCGGCAGTTAAGTTATTTTTAGTCCGTCATAGCGGATATTGTTGTAATTAGCTGTATTTTATCAGAAGAGGAAAAGAGAAACAAGAGGAAACGAAAGATATGGGTTCATAATAAAAACTCAAAAAAAATTGTTTTCGGAGAATTTCATACATTACATTCTGATTAATAAATCTTCTAATAAGAAGATGAAAATAGATTTTTTTGGGTATATTCATATGACACGAAAAAAGTTTTTGAACTTCACTATATTCTACAACTGCGGATGACGTCATCGGCATAAATACCGGTCTCAGGTGCAGAAATGCCGATCCAGTGAACGCAGTACCATAGAAATCCAAAGCAACAAATCCGTACGCTGCGTAAGCTCCGATTCCGATCCAGTGGACGCGTAGCTTTAACCTAACAAAATGATAAAAGACCCAAGGACATCAAGAAAAAATAAATATGAAATTAAAATTGTAAACATATTTTAAAAGGCTTAAAAACTAGATGTTTCCAGTAACTTCGTATGCGCAAGAAGAAATCCCGCGAAAACCGTGTGCCTAATTTGCCCCGATGTAAAGTTCCCTGTGGTTTACTTTATTCTGTGTCAAAGTTCATTATAATCGGTCCAATAGTTTCGGAGCCTATTCAATATTTATATTGGGCTCCGAAACTACAGAACCGATTTTGATGAACGATTACAGGGTAGGATACTTTTTACCGTGGTAAAATGTACGGTTCCAGTGGATTTCTTTTTGCGCGCACAAAGTCGCGAGCAACATCTATAAGTAATAATAATCAGCTATTTACTTAAACTTCGTTCGCGAAGAAGTCAGTTTTCTAACGAAAAGCAATTGTTGTTTTCTACGGGGATTTCTTTGTTTAGTTATAAAAATATAATCTCTGTGTAATTTACACAAATTCTTGAAGCTTGGGCTTGGAAATTCGAAAATTGGGCGTTACATATAAAAAAATAAAAAAAACAGAAAACGCTTGCTAATACCATCAGTTTAAAGCAATTTTAATTAATGAAAAACCCGTTAAAAGGAAAAACACTTCGCAATAATTGTTTAGTGAAGCTGGACGGCATCCAAACGCAGCGCCAAAACCGTGACAAAAATATTATGCATATAGACCCGAATATTTTATCTAAATATTCGCTTCCGTTTGTTTTTATGACGGTTTTATTGAGGCGCCTAAATTTTATGACAATGCTGACGAGTTAATTTAAATAAAGAGCCCTAGGATTTGTTGGTTACAAAGACTGTGTTCAGCGGAAAAAAGCGCTTGTTTGCGCTTGCTAGCGCAAAAAAAATAGATTAACGGTTAGGACAAACGTTTGGTAACTTCAATACTGCTAACATAATCCGCCATTTTGCTTATTTAATTCCAGCGGTCGCCGTTTTGATTACGTTTTTTTGGTAGCGCTATTTTCCCCGGAACACACCTATCTTCTTACTGTGCCGTCTCCTCCGGCGTAGTTGGCGATCATAAGGACTACAATGAAAACCGATTATAACGACATACATGGAACCGCTAAATTATGATCGTAATATCCGATAGTCATTAAAACTAATGGTAAAATATTCATATTTCACGTGTCAAACTTCAAAACTTGGTCGCAATATCCGGTTTGTCGTAATAAATGAAGTTGTAAAAGAAGTTTTCTCTGTATTTCTATTTTGGAAACCGATGTTCTAAAAAGTGTCTACGGCTAGACTTCTGATTCCAGTAACTAACACATTCATTTACTTTCATTAAATGATGAATGAATAGGGGATCGGACAACATCTGAAATATTTAGATTCATTAATATATTCAGAAATATTGAGGCATTACTAGCTGGTAAATGTAAAAAAAATATATTATTTTGTGTGTAGTTTACTAATTAAATACATTTGAAAAGTACAAAAAAAATATATTTTTTTGCGTAATTGGTAACAAAACCTACAGCATTAGTTTACTTATATCATATACAAAAACATTCATTACTATGAGTATTAACTTAAACGCACAAATATCGGAGATATTTACAAATATTTTCCTGCGGCCGTATACTTTATACATACATACATACATACATACATATAATCACGCCTTTTTCCCGTAAAGGGGTAGGCAGAGACCACTTTTTGCCACTTGCTACGATCCTTACATACTCGTTTCGCTTCGTTCACTTTCATTCTTACCATCCATTCCTCCTCTTACATTCAACGTAGCGAAGCGGCTCTCCATGGTCCGCTTTTCACCTCCGCGAGAAACGAGACGTGATGGGTGGTGAACCACATCGCCGCCATTTTTGGATAATTAAATTATTTTTATGGTTATCCATTGCGTTTCCACGGACTGGTGGAGAGGGTAGGATAGGGAAAGGGAAGGATAGGTGGTGTGGAAAGGAAGATTGGTAAGTTAGAGTGGGAAATAGGAAATGTAGGATATTACCGCCCAGGAGGTCAAGGGATAGGACAGTAATAGCTAGGGTCGCATACCCGTATACTATACCACAACTACCGGACAGGTAAGTTGGGATGAGTATCCCATGATATATACTTTATACCTACTTAATACACTTTAATCCAATAGTGACGTCATTTGTATGGCGATTTTAGCATAGAGCGTTTTTACGAGACTTGAGAAATTTTATATACAAATCGTTGTACCTTTGAAAATATTGACTTTTGATAAACGGTTTCTTCTGAGAAGTTACTCATATTTAAGAGTACTATTCATTCATGCAATAAAAAAAATCAGTCCGCTTGCCTATCGTCTTGATCTACGCGGGCGTAGCCGCGGGCAAATTCTAGTTTGTAATATTAGACATCATTAAATAAAATTTAATAAAATTATATAACACATAAATCATATTTGTTATTTCAAGAAATAGTCAAGTTACTCCCAGATATTCTCGCCGCAAAATGTCATATTTTTAAAAACGCGCTAAAACAAGTGAATCGAAAATAGCGAAAGGATTTATTATACGTGCTGTCATAATGCAGCCGTGAAATATTTGAAAACTTTAAAATTTTCAAGATTATATTGGACTTTTAAAGGTAAATAAAATATCAAGTAGATACCCACCTTACGTATTTTGCATTAGTTTCAATTAAGTATTTATTAATAATCTTACTATGAAAATTATGGTGGCCGGTTTCATTAAGACCAGGCCAGTTATGCAGCAGTAATTTTATAGTGCCCAAGTGTGTGAGCAGTACACAAGAGCACTCTCTCTTCCTTTATTTTCATAATCCAGTGGGACGGATAACCGATACGAGTGACGAGAGATCAGGCGCAGGTCCGACTTTTTACATGCCCATCCGACGAATGGATCATCTCTCTTGTCAGACAATCAGGTGATCAGCCTGCATTATCCTAACCAAACTGGAAAACAACATTTTTTGTTCTTCCAATGCGGGAATCGAACCCACGACCTCCGAGTCGAGAGCCAATGCTCTAATCACTAGACCACGGAGGCTGTTATTTTCAATTTAGCACAAAAACAAGCTGAGAGGGTTTTCATTAATTAGGTACTAATCTTATAAAACATTTTTATGATCAGTTCCCTAATCGTTAAAATGAAACTTTTCAATACGAAAATTAAAAATACATACAAGAGAATCGAAGATATTCCTCAGAAATTTATGGGGACGGCATAATTCGGCAATGGTCGGAGACAGAAAAGTTCACTTAGGATTATTGCGAAAGTTCGAGGAATAAAGCCTAGCAATAAAATTTTGCTACGACTCCGATCTAGTAAGTTACGAGCGAAAGCTTAAAGTTGTCGGAGCTTTACTTGATTAAATAACGTTTGAACTTTTGTGCATTTTTAATTTAATTTTTCTGATTAAATTAAAAGTAATGACTTCGGGGAAGGGGGTAACGGATTTTATTTGCGGAAAAAAGTTTTTCTTTTTTTTTTATTTATATTCTATTTACAAAAAATCGTAATCCAATTATATTCTTATTACTATTGTAACTCTGATTTAGGCAAACGACCGATTATTATTTGAAGAAAGTGGCTGGCAGCGGATGGATGAGGGCTGCCCAAGATCGGAATAGTAGGCGCTCATTGGGAGAGGCCGACGTTTAGCAATGGTCGGCGATAGGCTGATGATGATGAATTCTGACTTCATTCATTCATTCATTCATTAATATAATCACGCTTCTTTCCCATAGGGGTAGGCAGAGACCGCCTCTTTCCCGTAGGGGTAGGCAGAGACCACTTCTTTCCACTTGCTACGATCCTTACATACTTGTTTCGCTTCGTCCACTTTCATTCATACCACCATTCCTCCTCTTACATTCAACGTAGCGAAGCGGCTCTCCATGGGCCACTTTTCGCCTCCGCGAGAACGAGACGTGATGGGTGGCGAACCGCATCGCCGCCATTTTGGATAGTTAAATTCTGACTTTCACGCCTAAATTCTCAACCCTGCTGAAAGTAAGTGAATCACAAGTCACTTGTTGTTTTTGCCTTTCTGCTAAACGACAGTGACAATAACAACCTGTGATTTAAGAAGCCCTTAACTTTAAGGAGTTTTTGAGGAGCCGACTGTTGATATACTTTAAGCCCCCGACGGAAAAATATATTGTTATAAGTTTGACGTTATTGTCTGTGTGTATGTCTGTGGCATCGTAGCTCCCAAACAGATGAACCGTTTTTGATCTAGTTTTTATTGTGTGATAGTTAACATGATCGAGAATGATCTTAGCTATAATTCATCATCATCAGCTCGTTAACTTCTTGAAAATTCGGGGGTTCATTTTTTTTAGTTTATTGTTATTGGTAAGCTCATTGATTACCTTATAAAGAAAATTATAAAATCAAAAACCCAAAAATATGTAACCGAACAACGTTATAACATGATCTAAAATATCTTCAAGCTCTGTGTCCCAATTTCCAATTTTGTATTTTAATAGAATATACCCTTAGAAATGCTGACACATATTTGGAAATTCGAGTAAAGAGTGCCGTACAAGTTTAAAGCGAGATGCTTGTGGCTTCATAGAGAAAATTCCGATAGAATTATTACTTTAACAATTTTATTTTATAAAACTCTTTTTGATCCATAAAGCTTTGTTGACATCTGTAGCTCAGTGGTAAACTCGTATCCCGCCGATGTATTTTAAATAAGTGTATAATATTATAATAAAAATCTTGTTATGATTTTATAGTATAAAAGTATTTAATATACTTCCCGTTGTCAGGTCCCTCTAAAACTAGTTCTTCGGATACCAAGCACGGCTAGACTGACACGGTGTGAAGTATCTATAGATATTATTAATACACGAGAAAGCCAAGATGACTGTCAAACGTATTGGCTTGGCCATATGGCTCGGGTTATTTTTGCAAAGTTTATATAAATTGTTTTATATGCAAAACAATTTATATTTTTAGAGTTCGGTAATACTTGAGAAACCCCTATAGTTTCGCTCTGTCCGTCCGTCTGTCTGTCTGTCTGTCCGCGATTCTAGCTCCTGTAATTATGAATATAAATAGATGAATTTTGGCATAGTTAAAGACTGTATATAGATCTCAGATTTGCCATTATAAAAGAATAATAATTTTTCATTTTAGGAGTGGCACTTCATTCATGTGAAGTGGGGATGAAAAATATTTTTTCATTCTACCCCATTGCGTGGGGTATCGTTGAATAGGTCTTCTAAAAAAAGGTAAGGTTTCATTCATGACTTTTTTACACAGTCAATCGTTTTTTAATAATCAGGCCTCTGGCATTTCTAAACTATAGGAGATAGAAACTTGTAAGTTTCCATGCTGATAGGTTATACTAAAAACTCTTCTTTTGAAGTAATTTGAAAAACCTATTACGCGTTGTTAGTTACGGAACCCTCCTAAGACATGTCCTAACATGCTCTTGGTTAGGTTATTATCATTAAATTTTAATGTTGATCACAAAGTATCGATGATGATTCACTTGATGGAAAATTATTTAAAATTCGTTTATTTGGATTGATAGAGTACCTATGTGCTAGCTGCGATCGTTAATTTTAAATTCAAGAATAGTTAGGAAACTTTTCAGTAAGTATACACTATTTTCTTATTTATATAATACAAAAATGGATTGGAATTGCAATGGCTCGTTATAACTCGAGAACGGCTGGACCGATTTAAAATTGTGATAGTTCAGGGGAGGTCTAAATGATGAAAGATATACTCGTATACTAAAAAAAGACGATTTCATTTATTTTCATACACTATCTGTTTACTGTGTTCAATTTAGCACTTGAATATAAAATATTAATAGGAACATTTAGTTTACCAGTTTGGTTATTTATTTTTTTCAGTCCATAGTTAAGACTTAAGACGGAACATAATATTGTGTCGGGACAGTTGGTAAAATATAAAAAGTAATCTCAGGGAATGATAATTTTACGTTCTAATATAGGACTAGCTATTGACCGCGGCTCCGCCCGCATAAATACTGTATCCCAAGGGAACACGGTACTTTTTCGAGATAAATTAATGTAGCCTATGTTTTAATCCAGTGCCTAAACTACTACCATACCACATCTCATCAAAATCCTTTCAGTAGTTTTTGCAAGAAAAGAAAAACAAACATCCATCCATCCTCAGAAACTTTCACATATAAAATAGTAGTAAGATATACACCCAAATCATTTGTGTCGCCTTTTTTAATTCAAATTTTATTGAATGATACGACTTAAAAAAGTCATCCACATTTCTGTACGAAAATACCATCTCACCAATAAAAACGATAAAAATCGACGTTCGTAGATGTTTATAGGCGTTATTAATCACTTATCATCAGCCGTTTCGGTGCCCAATAACAAAAACACCGAACATGCAGTTTCATGCATTCGAAATTTGGGTCAATGCCGCATACGCCAATATACATGTGCATCTAAGTTTACGTTTTATAATGAGGGGTTTCGTTGAAATGTTAGTTTTCATGGATAACATATTTACATTTTACAGCGAACTACATAATTTACATATTAATTTTCGGGTTTATGTATAATAATAATAATAATAATAGCTCCCCACACCGATGTCGGTAACGGTAACCGGTTTCATTGAAACTAGGCCAGCTACGCTGGAGTTTTTTTATAGTGCGCTAGTGTATGAGCAGTACACAAGAATAATCTCTCTTGCTTTACTCTCGAAACCTATTGGGGCAGATAACTGACACGACTGGTGAGAGATCAGGTTCAGGTCCGACATTTTACATGCCCATCCGACGCATGGATCATCTTTCTTGTAAGTCAATCAGGTGATCAGCCAGATTGTCCTAACCAAACTTGGAAACAACATTTTTTTGTTGCCCCAACGCAGGTAATTGAACCCCTAAGTCAAGAGTTTAATATCCGTCATTGAAATCTGGCACCAATCTGGGGTGGGCGCGTGCACCTTCTGCACCAGCAGATGGGACGTCATCATCTCCCCCTTCTCCATGATGACCCACAACCCCATCTCGCAGGGAGGGGGGAGTCGTAGTTTATCTCATGCCAGTAATAGTACTCACCGCTTAGCACATGCACCAGCACGGATCTGGGGTTGGCGTTGGCGGGCGCGCACGTGTACCGCCCGGAGTCCGGCGCGCGAGCCTTCTGCACCAGCAGGTGCGATGTCGTCATCTCCCCCTTCTCCGTGATGACCGACACTCCTCCGCGAGGGGAGTCATAGTTTATCTCCTGGAGAAAGAAGTATAACTTTAGCGGGGTGTATAATATGCGAGAAAAACTGAGGTGTTGCTAAAGGGAAAAGAATCGTGGACCTAATTGTGAATTTTACGAGGATACAACAAAATTCCCTTGAAATGATGGTACTTCCTACTCCATTGCACGCCATGCATCTCAGTTCCATTAAGCGTAATGAATTCTTTGATCCTTTGGATATCCAACTCATAGGTTTTAATTTATATTACCATTAGGTTTTGGGAATTAAAATCAAATACAAAACTACTGGTAAATGTATGTCACACAAAGCATTAAATATTTTAATATCCAAAATCTGTAGTTATAAACAGACTCGTAAAATAAAATTCTCATAAAACTAATAAAGAGTAGTGAATAGTGAGAGACGTATTGACTTTAAAATTGTGACACAATTTTTGTGGGTTTAACTGCCGTTTTACGATAGTCACGAATGTGTTTAAGGATAAAACTTTATGAAATATAGTCTAGACGAAATATTAACATATTATGTAAGAATATTATAATAAAGTGTTTAATGGACTATAACGTAAGAAGTGAATGTGATTAATTTTTTATATCCTAAGAAAGATTTAGCGTGTTTCTTGGGCCCTCTTGTATGTGATTAGTAGTATAAGTAAGTATAGATATCAAACTATTTCGAGTGCTCTAGCCATAGATGACAGTTGACTTGTCACGGTGACAGGAGATGACAGTCATCATGTAGCTGCCAGGGCGACACGTGTGGCGGGAAAATGGCTGTGTTCCGTGGACAAATGACTCGTATAGTTGATTGAGTTTTGCTCCGCAATTAAAATAGAAATAGGGCGTTTATGTTCCTTATCAGAGTGTATTTTAGTGCAAAAACGTTTATTCCTAACTTATTAACAATATCCAATAATAATTTCATGGACTAAATGACTAATTTAGTGAATTAAGTCACTCTCAATTTCGTCGATAGTGTTTGTGACCTCGCCATTTTGTGTGATTTGCAGAAACGCGCAACAAAGTTTAACAATGTCACAAAAACTTATTAACTGTGCTGGTTGTAAGCAAAATATAGGCGTTCGTGAGTCATTATGCTGTGCTAAATGTTATAATTGCTTTGACTTGGAATGCGTTGGCGTAATACCGGCTTTCTTTCATAAGAAAATGACAAGTGAACAAAAACAAAACTGGATTTGCCAAGAATGTAAATGTAAACATCCTAAGTCAGGAAATATTACGCCGGTGCGAAATTCAAGTGTTGAATCACTCTCTGGATCTCATGAACAAGTGTCTGACCTGGCAAACATTACACTCCGCATGAAAAAATGCCCACAATCACAAGACGACTCGTCGTTGTCTAATGAAAACCAAGACATTACTATTGCTGATGTACGATACCAAATTTCCCAGGTAATTAAACTTGAACTCCCGTCTCTGCTCACTCAAATAATACAAAAGGAGTTGTCCGAAATTAAAACTGATTTACTGGAATTACGTGAATGTGTCAAATTTGTAAGTGAGGAATACGACCAAATTAAAAAGGAGCTCGATGTGATGTCGAAAGTAAATTCGCAGTTAAAAACAGATAATGCTCAACTTAGCAATCAAGTGCGTGATGTGACTGACCGCCTAAACCATGTCGAACAACACATGAGGGAAAAGAATCTTGAAATAAATGGAATCCCGGAGTTCCGAAATGAAAACCTAATTAATTTAATGGAAAGGTGCACTTCTGTGATTGGTCATGTGCTAAAAGATGGTGATATTCTTAACTGTACCCGTGTTGCTAAAAGGGACAAAGAATCACAGCGCCCCCGCTCAATTATAGTGAAATTCAAGAGCACCCTTTGCCGTGACGAATATTACTCTGCTGTGCACCGCTACAATCGAGCTAACCCCAACAATAGATTGAATTCTTCGCTGCTTGGTATCGCCGGTGACAAAAAACCTATATATGTCCAGGAACATCTATCGCCAACAAACAAGGCACTTCATGCTGCTGCACGGAAGAAGGCCAAGGAGTGTGGTTTCCAATTTGTATGGGTACGGAATGGCCGTGTTTACACCCGCAAAGGTCAGGACTCTGATTATATACTGATCAAAAACTTTGATTCCATAAACCTTATGCGCTAAAATGTGCATTATTGCTGACTAATGGTTCTTGTTTTGAGTTTATATAACTAAAATGGCTGTCTCAAACCTTACTATGTACTACCAAAACATACGTGGTATGAAGGGTAAAACAATAGATATATATAATAGTATTCTTATAAATAATTTTGATATAATATGCTTAACAGAGACTTGGTTGGACACGTCTATTGTTTCATCTGAGCTTTTTGATGACAGGTATATTGTTGTGCGAAGGGACCGTGATGCAAACTTTCTTAAACGTTTTAATAAACATCATGGTGGAGGAGTGTTGGTAGCTATAAATAAAAAACTAAATTTCACTGTTTTAAGTGATTGGCAATCTGAATATATAGAGGATATATGGATTAGGATATCATTAAATATGAAAAATATAATCAGTCTATGTGTAGTCTATATACCTAATTATGTACCAACAACAGATTTTAATAAATTTACCTTAAATTGTGAAAGAATGGTCACCGGTCATACAGAACAAAGCATTTGCATTCTAGGCGATTTTAACTTAGGAGATATACAGTGGTCAAATAAAACACAGATGCCTGTCAAATGCAATAATGAAAGATCACGTTTATTGCATGATTTATTTAATAATGCACACTTATATCAAATCAACTCCATAACAAATTTAAACAATAAAATATTGGATCTGGTTATAACAAATCAGCCTGATCTATTCTCATTAGAAAAAACCGCATCAATAAGCAGAATTGATACTCACCATCCTCCGTTTGAATTTAGTTATAAATATGAAACATCCGTCTTGCGTCATAATAAGATTTTGGAAAAACTTTGCTACTATAAAACAGATTATAATGCTTGTATTAAAGAACTTCTTGAGATAAACTGGACTTATTATGCTAGTATTTTTAATTGTAATGACCTAGTTGATTTTTTCTATGATAAAATTCACATAATAATTAATAAATTCACACCAAAAGTCAAAGTTTATAGTAATTGTTATCCTAAGTGGTTTTCCTCACAACTTAAGAAAACTTTACAACAAAAAAATAAGTATCATAAACTTTTCAAACGTTTTGGTAATCCAAGAGACTATGACACATTTTCACTATTAAGGGCTCGAGCCAAAAAATTGATGCTTTGGTGTTTTGATAATTATATAGCACAAATAGAAACAGATTTAACCTTAAATATAAAATCTTTTTGGTGTTACACGAAATGCAAGAGAGTAACCAACACTATACCTACACCCATCCGTTTCTTGGACTCTGAAGCGGTTAATGGTCCTGAAGTAGCAAATTTATTTGCAAAATTTTTCTCCTCAGTATATGATCCGTGCGTGACCGCCAGCTATAGCCCTGACTTTCCATCATCTAGCTTTTTATTACCTACTTTAAAAATAGAGTCAGATACTGTACTAGATAAATTAAAAAGTGTAGATTTATCCAAAGGTGCTGGCCCAGATCAAATCCCACCTGTATTTGTTCGTTTTTGTGCAAAGGCTTTGGTTGTTCCTTTAACAATCATATTTAATAAGTCTATCAGTGAGGGTGTATTCCCAGAAACATGGAAGCAAACAAAAATTACACCGATACACAAATCAGGGAAGAAAAATGATGTGACTAACTATCGGCCTGTAAGTATTCTAAATCTGTTTGCAAAGATTTTTGAGTCTATTATCTACCAACAGATCTACTTTCATGTCAGTCCACAACTGAGTTCTAAACAACATGGTTTTGTCAAAAGTAAATCCACCAACACCAATCTTTTATTATACACCACTTATTTATGTGATTCTTTTGATAATAAGCTACAGGTAGATACCATTTATACAGACTTTTCCAAAGCTTTTGATCGAGTAAACCATACAGTACTATTAAATAAAATTTATAACTGGGGCATTCAAGGAAATCTTTATCGATGGCTCACATCCTATCTTTCTAAACGATCTCAGCTTGTGGCAGTTGGTGGTTATAGCTCTCTACCTTATCAAATGACTTCCGGTGTGCCTCAGGGCTCAAATTTAGGACCCCTTCTGTTCCTCATATTCATCAATGATTTACTTAATATACTGGAGAGTAACTGCTTAGGCTATGCCGACGATCTAAAATTTTTTCGACGTATTACAAACAATAATGACTGTGAAGTTCTTCAAAAAGATATTGATCTAATTGTAAAATGGTGTGAGTGTAACCATATGAATTTAAATATTGGAAAATGTAACATTATCTCCTTCACAAAAAACAAAAAACCCTTTATATACAAATATGCAATAGCTGGCAGGGAACTCCCTCGTGTTAAAGTAATAAGAGACCTAGGTGTTCTTTTTGATGATACATTGTCATTCAGACCACATATTGACTACATAAGTAATAAAGCCAACAGAATGTTATCCTTCATTATACGTCACGCTAGGCCCTTTAAGAATATTAAATCATGGCTAATACTATATGCCTCTTTAGTTAGGAGCATTATCGAATATTGTTCTACTATATGGTCACCAATATACCACACACACATAGATAGAATAGAAGCAATTCAGCGGAGGTTTGTGAGATCACTATGCATTGCCAGCGGTATCAAGAAAAAGTTGCATGTTTATACTGATCGACTCAAATATTTTAATATGACTACATTAGAGAAACGTCGACTTATCATTGACTTGTGTACTCTTCATCAGATTGCCAATGGTACATATGACAGTACTCTGCTAGAAAAAATAAATTTTAATGTTCCTCTAAAATTTGTACGCAAACCCAAACTTTTCTCAATACCTGTGTCAAGAAACAATGTATCTAAAAATGACCCTTTGCGTAGAATGTGTCTTTGTTATAATGAAAAGTGTTTGGATTATGATATATTTGCAGATAGCAAAATATCATTTAAAAATAAACTCATTTCTAAACTGTAGTATGAATATTCTAAAACTAAACTATAGGAGAAATATAAAAGAAACTATAGTATTTTGGCTTAAATATGTCTTAAGTCTAAGTACTATAGTTATTGGATTTATTGGATTTCTATTTCTTTTTTGTTTTAAAACTTAACTTTATACCTAATTATTGTAATTTGGAAATAGGCCGTACATGTGCTGTGACATAGGCACCCTAGCAGTATATTAAACTGATCCCAAGACCACGGTCGTAGGGCTAGGGTGCTACCACACACCAACTTTAAAATACATGTGCATGTACACTCACGTCAATCACTGGAATTACTTTGGGTTGATAATACCTGGTGTAAAACAGTTTTTTAAAAATGCTATAATTTTATATTATAATTACCATAATTATGCTGTGACATAGGAACCCTAGCAGTATTTAGTATAAAACTGATCCCAAGACCACGGTGATAGGGTTAGGGTGCTGCTCACACACTAAAACAAACATAAATGCACATGTATATGCTCATGGATTATTGAAATTACTGTAAACTCTCTGTATTAATGTTTTGATGAGGTTTCCATCTAGTTTGAACATAAGCTGACTCACTGGCTTCTGTTTGTGAATCAAATGTTGTGCACATGTATAACTGGTTTTTGGGTTACTTTACTTACCTCATATAGTATTATCTATAGAGATACATGGATAAGGAGTCTATTTGTATAATGTTGTTCATGGGTTCTGTTTGTAAAATTAAATATTGTGATAATATTAAGTAATTGATGTTAAGTTACTTTGAGAAGTGAAATTTTTATCACCTGTATTGATATATTGATAGGTGAACCTGTATAGTGGTTTGAACTACCTACATATTTTGTCTCATAGTTTTGTTGTAAAGCATAAGTAGAAGTTGTGCATATAATGTATTATTGGATGTTGGGTTACTTTGATAAATGTAAATGTACCTACAACTATAAAAGTGTTTTGTTAGGGTGTCCATGTATATAATGTGAACATAAGCGAGTTTTATATGCTGGTTCTTTATAAATTAAACATAAGTTAATTTTGTTTACTGGTTCTCTTTGTAAATTAAATGTTGTGCACACATATAATTGGATGTCAGGTTTATATAGATTAGTGCAAATTGTATCTTCCATTAATGATCTGATCTGATGTCTGTTTTTGTGCCTTATGGAAAATAAATAAATAAATAAATAAATAAATAAATAAATGGCGCTAGCAAAAAAACGTGAGCAAAATGGTGACCGCTGGCATTAAATGAGCAAAATGGCGGATTATGTTAGCGGTATTGAAGTTAGCAAACGTGTCCTGGCCGATAATAATGTTTTCTTTTTCTTTAGCGCTAGCAAGTGCTAACAAGCGCTATTTTCCGCGGAACACAGCCATTGGCGAGCCTGTATTAATACGTGTAAAGGTACGCGCACATTATGCCGGGCCGCAGCGTGCCGGGGCGGAGCGCAAAAATCCGCTCAGATCGCTTTCATACAATTTGTATGAAGTATCGCACACTGTGTCGGGCCGCAGCGGCGCGCATTATTGCGAGGCGGATTTCCGTCCGTGCGATGCGGCCCGCCCCGCCCCGCTGCGCCCCGTCAACAGTGTGCTATAGCAAGAGGATTTGTTTTATGCAGATCCTTCTTTATTATATCAAGTAATTGAAAATATCGATCAGGAGTCATCTGAAAGTATTCCCCAAAAAAAAAAAAAAGTATTCGCCGAATACCTTTCCCTTGAAAAAAATTGGATGTATCTATATTTTACATTTATTTTTTGACGAACTTCTTGTCTATGCTGTTCATTATCTTCTTCTTCTTACAAAAAAAAAAGAAAGTTCTTCGTCAGAGCTATCCTTAACATTAGTTGCACATAAATTCTGGCAGTACACTGTACTCAAAATCCGTCAATGCGCCGCGACCCGGCCCGTCACCAGTGTGCTAGGTTAGCATTTTACGCTGCGCTGCGGTCCGCCCCGGCACGCTGCAGCCCGGCATAATGTGCGCGTACCATTAACGTGCGATAGCGGAATCCTACACCCACCTTAGAGTCTATTTTATGCAATAATCGGCAAAATTACAGATCGTAGAAACGTTAACACTGTTCGTAGTAAAATAGTTCTTATTGTAAGGCAGCAAGAAGCATTGACAATAAGAGAAGACAACATTAAATTTTGTTTTCTGCTTCTTATTTCTCAAAAGAAAAAGCGAATGACTAATTTCCTAAAACATAACGCTAGTTCCTCCTACGCTTTTTATAAATAGAAATAGAACGTAGAACATATTAATATGTAAGAATAGAATATTATAAAACGCTTAGATTTCTCTGAAGGACTATCGAGAACTGACTAAATCCATGTCAAGTGTGTCAAGAATCTCAGTTACATCTTAATATGGACCGTTTCAATATTTGTGTCGAGGTCGCATCAGTAGCCCAGATCTGGCGTTCCAAATATTGAACGTTCTGTTCTAGTTTGTTTTCTATATTTTGTGAACTGGCATGTTAGAATTTTAATTTTTTACGGCTCGTTTTACCTGACCAAACCGATATCTTTGTAGGCTAAAATGTTATTGCTTATTTTGTATAGTTGATTCAATAATATCAAACTACTAAGGTTTATTCACACCGAAACGAAAGGATACGCGACACGGCGCTTAATTTAAAGATAGCTATTCAAAATTGAACTTTTTTCGTCACAATTGAAGATACACGTTTCATTGTAAGAGTTCGAATGTCGAGTTACACAGTGCATAATTTTCAGTGTATGACTGATGTCATATGAAACGTGCATCTATTTGTGTAGTGAATAAAGTTCAATTTTGAATAGCTATCTTCAAATGCAGCGTCGCGTATCGTCGCATATCGTCGCGGTGTGAACTGACCATTAGTTATATCGAACAATAGCATTCTTATTACTTAGCAAAATGTTAGTACATATTATTTATTACAAGTAATATTTTTCTTCACGAACTTATTACGTCAACAGCAGTAGTAGTCGTATTAATTAAATCTTATAGACAATAATACAGTTTCGATGTAGTCTCATAAATGACAAACAAACTTCGAACCCCTTTTGATAAGTGCAAACTTTAAAAATCAATTTACGATATCAAGACAATTCATTTATAGTTCATTAAAAGTAAATTGAAAGCCTAAGTTTTAACAGAAAATTATTTATTCTCATAAGCGACAAACGAACTTCTAACCCATTTTGATCTGTCCAAACTTTAAAAATCAATTTATTAAATCAAGACGATTCATTTATAGATTTATAGTTCATTGAAAGTGAATTGGGGTTCTGTTATAAAGCTTTAGACTTTTGGATGAGTGGGTTCCACGTGTGTGTCAACTATAAGACCATTTTAAGCTTGTGATTGGGTATTTAAATCGAAACACATAACACGCTTCACCCAACTCTCGCAGAGAATGATAGAGGGCTTCCAAGTGACGAACTTTCAAAGTTCCTGATCCCTTGTCAAGTTAAGATGCGCATTGTATCCTCTGCCTACGCGACAAAATTTACTTCCTACTGGTAATAAATCGTGTAAAGATTTAAACAGAACCAAACTTTGAGCAGTTGTAACAGCAAACAATTCTATTATCCTCCTGGGTGTCAGGCGCCGGGTGCCGCCTTTGAGAGCTAGGGCAAGAAGTGTCAGGGGCCGGGTGCCGCCTTTGCGGGTAGTAGTTATATTTTTTTCTTTCATTTAAAACCCTACAATTTTTACAATTTTTTTGCTACACCACGCTGGACATAAATAAAAAAGAAGGAGATATTGGGCATTTGCGTATAGATTTCATAAAAATTTTAGAGGGAATTTTAAAAATTTCTGCGACATACCGTCGTGCCGGCACCCGGCACGCGACACTGAGTACTTGACAGCTTTCGGTTAGTATGAAAAAAATTTCAAATTTCAATAATTTCAAATAGGAATGTAAATTGAACACTTTATTAGAAATAGTATGTATTCTAGTGCCTAGGAATGTCATTAATTAATGATAGAATTAAGTACATTAGTTACAATGATTGTTTTTGTAAGACAGTCCCGTCAAAAAAGCCTTTTTTCCGAGGGTTTTTATTCCCTCATTGTGCATTGAAAACAAACAAAAGTGGCACAAAATTGATTTAAAATATATTGAACTATTTAAAAATACAAAAACATGTGAATAAATATGTCCCAGCTACAGTTTATTGAGCAACAAACCATGTCCTGTTTTTCATAAAAACTGTAATTTGTGTTATATCTCTGAGATCCAATCGTAGTAATAGTACAAGATGTTTTGTATTGAAATTAAATTTCTAAAGTATCCACCTATGTAAATAAAGCAAATTTTACAATATTAACACATAAATATGGCATTATTTGGGGTCTGAAATAAATAAGTTTGAAAAAAAAAAGAACTCGTGTATTTTTTGCATCAAGATTCCTTTTATTTAGTTAGTTATTTTAAAATTATAATTCCGTCATCACGTAGGCAATTTAATCTAGTTTCTAAATATGTATAATATATATAGGTTTAAGTTACAATTTATCAATATAATCTTGAAAAACTACAAGGCGGGAGTCGCGCCCGTGATTCGCCAAATTGGCCCGCGATGGCCCGACGCCAGCTCATTTCGGCCATTTTTCGGCCCGACGGTCTAGAGGATAATCAGGAAATGACATCTATGGCTCAGTGGTTAGCCGAAAGTCACGGATTCGAATCCCACCAGGGGACAAGTTTTATGTGTTCCTTGATCATGGATGTGTATAAAATTATAAAAATCTTAAAATATGACTGTGTAGTATAAAACTATTAAATATATTTCCGTTGCCTGGAACGCGTAATACCACCACGACCACGGGACCAGATTGACGAGGTGTGAAAGCATCCATCCATATTATACTTAATATTATAAATGGGAAAGTGTGCGTGTCTGTTTGTCCGTCTTTCACGCCAAAACTACTGAACCGATTTAAATAAAATTTGGTACACAGATAGTCTAGAGCCTGAGAAAGGGCATATATATATATGTTACTTTTTATTGCGAGGAAATATACGGTTCTCATACTTTATTTACAGTTTCACGTAAAAACTACTAAACCGATTATCATGAAATTTGGCACAGATATAAAGTAGACCATGGGGAAGGACATAGGCTACTTTTTATCGCGGGACATATACGGTTCCTGTGGGTTACTGTATTTACACGGGCATCAGCTAGTAGATAAATAAGTCTTCGTCACGTTTCGAATGCTTTGCTCCGTATATCATCATTAGGCCTCGCACTCATTCGGACAAAACACTGGTGCCTCTAGTAAATTCTGCGGAGTATTCCCCGTTATAAATTTTAGCGGATATTATTATTTTATAATAGCTTCCCACACCAATTTCGGTGATGGTGGTAGGTTTCATTGAAACCAGTTACGCAGGAGTAATTTTGCCCAAGTGCGTGTGCAGTATACAATAACACTCTCTCTTCCTTTTCTCTCATAATCCAGTGGGACGGATAACTGACACGATTGACGAGAGATCGGGCGCAGGTCCGACTTTTTACATGTCCACCGGACGCATGGATTATCTTTCTTGCCAGACAATCAGGTGATCAGCCTGCATTGTCCTAACCAGACTTGGAAGCAACATCCTTTGCTGTTGCAATGCAGGAATCGAACCGACGACCTCCGAGTCGAGAGCGGATGCTCGAACCACTAGACCACAGTATGCTACTAACGGCCGAATACTGAAACGATAGTTAAATTAAGTGACGCTCAAGTCACATGCTATCCTTATCATTTCGGCTAGCAGAGACAGCGACAGCCTGTGAATAGGAGGGCTCTTAATTTTGATTAATGTTTAAGTATTCGGACGTAAAAGGGGTTAACGGCTTTACAATAGGGGATCACATTGTACCTTGTCGTTGTGCGTCCAGTGTATAGCTGGCGGCGGCTCGGGCGAGTGCTGCACCACGCAGGTGAGGTTGATGGTGCTGCCCATGTTGATGAACAGCTCCGGCCCGCCCAGGATCGTGGTGAGAGGCTCTGCTTGAATAGACAGTTGTGGTGAATGGAAGCTGCTTGAAGTTCATTCGCGTTGAGAATACAGTGCGAGAGCTTTTTTGTAGTTGCGACTGAAAAAACAGCACTGTAAATTAAAGTGTGCGCTAAGTTTACAATAGAGCAGAAAATTGAAATGTTAAGTATCAAATCTCAAATTTGACAGCTCTATTGTATTAGCGTAGAGTTCTATTTACAGCGCTACATTTTTGTCGCGGCTTAGAATCATAAGTGCAAAAGAGATGTTCAAGAAATGTATGAGGCCTGGGCCAGCCCTACGTACAGTATATGCAAATATAGCTACATAATATAGTAACCGTTTCCTATTCTTTATTTTGTTTAATTTCACTTCGTTTCCATGTACATTTAAATTAACTTCGTCAAGGAGAGCAACACAAAGTAAAATAAAACACGGCGGATCAGATCCGAATTAACTAAAGAATGTCATTTTGACAATGACATGACTTTTGACAAAGAAAGACGTATGATATTCAAGACGACGTCTCTTCGTAAAACTGTCTACTACGTTAAAAGTCAAGTCAAAACGACTGTCATGGCCGCCCTAAAAATAGTGTTTTTTTTTGTACGCATGTACAACGCATGTCAAATAATTTTTTTCGTATTTTTATGATATTCCCATATTTTTTCCTATTTATCTATGTAGTGTACATAGAACTGGCCCAAAATCAAACATCTCTTTTCAAAATGGATCAGCTCCTTCCTATTCCTCCTTACTTTCACGCCTATTATAAAACTTAGCTAGAATGTTTTATAGTCTTTACAATATTAGCTTGTTTAAAAAAAACAAATATGGTTTAACTGTGTTAATAAATCAAAGTCAAAACTTTACGCAATTTTTATAAAAAAAAAAAAAAAAAAAACTCACATAATATAATTATTGCCATAATAATATTGAAATGTGATACACTGGTTTTGTGGGCACAATATTTTGTTTTATTGCTCTGAACGATATGAAATATTTGAATCATTTTTTCGTTGTTCGAATTTTCGATATAGCAAAATTTGCACCAAAATACTTCAAATATCTTAGTTTTAATGTGTTTTTACACGTCGGGAAGCCTTTTGGCGCCAATAGGGGAAATATTTATAAATAGGCACAGAAATGCGGACTATTTTTATCCAGAGCCGATGTTTCCCTAGCTTAATCAAGCGTGAATCGTCAATTTTCCGTGTTTTGGTTTGAAAAATACCGGTAGTGGCGTATCGTATATAACACAATCATTATATTTGTTGAAATTTAGTATGGTAATAGTTTAGGCTCTGGTTAAAAATATAGGTCGCATTTAGAGGGCCAAATAGGGCCGCAAGCATGGGCGTAGCCACGGGGGTGGTTTAGGGGGTTCAAACCCCGCCCGAAATGGGCCGGCTGGTATATATAATACAGAGATCTGATCAATATATAGAGGCGTATTTACAAATTTTGCGCCCGAGGCCAATTAACAAATTTTGCCGCCCCGTTAACCCTATCTGAAAGATGATTTTTGAAGTTATTTTAGAAACATAATCGACAGCCTAAATCAGAACTTTGATACTACCCCCCCCCCCCCCCCGTAGTTGTTTTATTTTCTTGAACCCCTCCCCGAAACTAAAACCTGGCTACGCCCGTGGCCGCAAGGCTGAATCTCTTCGACCGGTCGAGGAAAGAGCAGGAGGTGCGATGAGGAGGGCTTCATTCTGGTGGAGAAAAGAAAGAAGAGGAAGCCCACCGTCCGCAACCATCGCGGCACCGCACCCTACGTACCCGAGCTGCGTCTGCGGTGTGAGGTACCCGCAACGCAGCTGTACGTGTCCCGCCTGCACTGGTCCATGGAAGTGAAAGATGTCGTGAGCTATAATCCGTGAGAAGATCACCTACATTTTAAGGGTTGAGCGTCTGCAGTCTTGCCACAAGGTCAACTTCAGTTCCTTTGTGGTGAGAGTGCCGACATCACTTTTGTCTACCCTCGAGGTAGATGCGTTCTGGTTCGGGTGTAGGTTACCGAAAGTTCCGGGGGAGACTTCCCAACGAAGCGCGCATCACGTCGCCGAAAAATGACAATAGGTACGTGATAAACTACTTTTAGTGATTGCGCTTTGTGTAATTAGTATAACATTTTTAAATGTGTATCCGTTGTCTGATTGCCAAAACACAAGTTTTAACTTAAGCACGGGATTATATTGATGTGATGTACATTACATCTTTATTCTTGTTGCAGTTAAAACTAGTTTCTAGATAGAACGCGTTTTCTCTAGTTAGAACTTGTTTTTACTAAGCACCTTTGTTAAAACTAGAATTAACTAAGGCTCAAAATTTAATATCAGTTAAAAATAATTCTTACTAGTCAAAACGCGTTTTTCTAAAGACTCGCAGTTAAAACTGTTCCAAACGCGGTTAAAGTTCATCGTATTTTCTTCATTATTCTCTAGACAAGATGCAATGGACTTCGAAATCAAAAATGTATGGAATTTGTCACAAGTCCGATGACATTTAACGATTTAAATGACACGTCGCTTGCGATGCCTCATGTCAAATCCCATACATTTCGTTTTTGAACTTCGCCATGGAAATTATCGAATGCATCTTGAGAAAAGGCCCTTAGCCTCTAGTCAAAATGCATATGTCCCGCGATAAAAAGTAGCCTATGTGATTTCCCGAGGTCTACTTTATATATCTATCTGTGCCAAATTTTATGATAATCGGTATCCCACGGGAACCGTAAATTTCCCAGCGATAAAAAGTAGTCTATGTCCTTTCTCAAGAATTTTATTTTCATAAATTTCATTTAAATCGGTTTAGTAGTTTTAGCGTTAAAGACGGACAAACAGACACACACTTTCCCATTTATTATAAATATTAGTGTGGATTATCACCTTAGCAACTACTAGTCGATGTTCCCTAAACTGTTTCTTTTGTGTAAGATTATTAATTTTACTAGGTAAGTATATAATATGACTCTGTCTTAAATCTCATAATAAATATTTTTAAAACTATATTTAGCTTTAAATACCAAATTAGTTTCCCTAGTGCTCGTTTTAACTAAAAGTCAGAGTTACAATTAGTTTTATCTGAAAATCAAATATATTAGTATTCTAGTTTTGACTAGGTATTTCTAGTTTTAACAAAGGCATTTAGTAAAACCTAGTTTTAACTAGGGAAAACGAGTTATAACGAAAAACGGGTTTTAACTGTAACATTCTATTGTATATTATTGTGTTTCATAAAGAATTGAATCCCGAAAAAAGTATTCCCGTGGGATATTGTATTTACGCGGGTGGAGCCGCGGGCAAAAGCTAGTCTAATTTATATAACGGAACAAGTGATTTACCGACTACGGAGAGGTACATCCTGTGGCCGATAGGGGGCGTCGTCCCCACTTGGCACTCGTACACGCCAGAGTCGCGCCGCTGCGGGAACCTTATCTGCAACAACATAATCAACAACTGGAGTGCTTACTTTTTGTAAAAACGATAAGGGCCATCCATAAATTACGTCACACGAATTTCATGATTTTGACCCCCTCCCCCGTCCTTGTCACAGTTGGTCACATTAGTGAGAACCCCCCCTTCCTAGTGTGATGTCACATTTTACAATTTTACATCGAGAAATAATTATTCAATTAAAACAGCAGTTGCGAAATTTTCTTGCAACTTGAAAACAACATTTTTTGTTGTTATAACGCCGGAATCCAACCCACGACCTCTGAATGGAGAGCTAAGCTCTAAACCACTGGACCATGGTGACTTTCGAACATGCATACAACATCATTGCATCGTCATGATCCAAATAAATAATGTCTTTGGCACAAACGTGCTAGACAACAGCGAGTCTTTGGGGACGAATCTTAACGTCGGGTAAAGATTCTTGTTGTTTCTTATGTAATTGCTTTTGTTGATTAGTGGCCTTGTATATTGAAAAGTATAGACAACTGATGCATCATGCAACATGATCGCTTCAACAAGTATGCATCGACACTGGGGCAATAGCTATCATATCATTACTTAACACTCATATTGAAATAGATTTTGAAATGAGGCGTCACGAAATTAAGGACCCCTCCCACCCCTTGTCACACAATATCATACTTCGTCGGCCCCTCCCTCCCCCTTAACATGTGACGTAATTTATGGATAGCCCCTAACAGAGTGCTAAGTGCAAGTTTTTCATTTAGAATTCTATAGTGAGCGCGTTTGGCGTTTACTAGGAATTTGTATGTGATTTGTTCAGCGCCACTTAGTTGTCGCGTTTATAAATGCGACGTGCTCACGATCAAATGCAAAAAGAAGAATTCACACTAAGCACCCTGAAGCATAGATTAATAAATAGTTACTATGCCTGAAGGCCGATAATTATACGATTATAATAATATGTTAAAAACGCAATCTCGTCTTAGTCACAGACCGTATCTATACCAGTCTCTTAAGATTAGCTGTCCTTATGTATAATGAGCAGTAAGGTTGATTTTCAATAACATAAGAATAGTAGTGAGATTATTTTGTCATATTTACGTGATAGCTTTATAAAGTAATAATAACTCTCCACACCGATCTCGGTGACGGTGGCCGGTTTTCTTGAAACTAAGTTTCAATAAAACTGGCCTAGTCTAGGCCAGTTACGCAGGAGTAATTTTATAGTGCCCAGGTGTGTGCGCAGTACACAAGAGCACTCTCTTTTTCTTTACGCTCATAATCCAGAGGGACGGATAACCGACACGACTGACGAGAGATCAGGCGCAGGTCCGACTTTTTACATGCCCATCCGACGCATGGATCATCTTTTATGTCAGACAATCAGGTGATCAGCCTGCATTGTCCTAACCAAACTTGGAAACAACAATTTTTGTTGTTCCAATGCGGGAATCGAATCCACACGGAGTCGAGAGCCAATGCTCTAACCACTAGACCACGGAGGCTGTTCACACATAAAGAAATAATATATATGTACTTTTCGGCCATGTTTTCGTCAAGTTTTTGGAGACAATTTCGAAATCAAGCAATTAATCATAAGGTATATCAGTCAATAACTGGCTATTTTAACCTCAATTCCATAAGCGATAAAAAAGCTGGTATCCAGCCAAATGTAAAATTAAAAGTAACATGATATTTAGGAAGTTTTATTTTCATTACTCATGGTCAACAATTGGGTAGTTTACCCTAAATTACTGAAGTGATAAAACAGAGCTGGGACCACGCCAAGCGCAAATTAAAAATGTCATAAACCGTTTAAAATATTTCGCCAGATTTAATAAATCTAAGATTGTTGAGTTTATTGCTTCTTTTATTTGATAATAACGAAATATTGTTTATAATTCCAAATATTTTCTGCGAAATACTATAATTGTATTAATTTGTTTTTCCTCATTCAATTTCTGTGAATGAAATCCAGACAGGATTTGAAAAGCCATTCATAAATTATGTTTCGTTTTTTATTATTTAGTAGATGTTGCACGCGACTTCGTGCGCGCAAAAGGATATCCCGCGGTAACTGTACATTTTTCCGCAATAAAAAGTAGCCTATGTCCTTCCCTGTGGTCTTATCTATATCTGTACCAAATTTCATCAAAATCGGTCTAGTAGTTTCGGAGCCTATTCAATGCAAACAAACAAACTTTTCCTTTTTATTATATTAAGTATAGATTTGTAATCAAACTAAAACATTGCATCTCAAAATCTTTGTCAGTTCCACCCACAACATTTGTTATCAAATTCCACGTCATAGACAAATTATACAACAATATTCGACGCAATAGCGGGAAAAGGGGATTCAATTTACAAAATGGCGTTTGAAAAAAAGAATACCTTATTACTCGTAACTTCTAACTATGGCGGAGAATTTAATTCAGTCTGCTTATAAAATTTCTAACTGAATTCTGAATCCTCTGCAACGCAAATATAAATGTTATTTTAGGTTTTCATTTGGAATTCGAGCGTTGGACGTTTGCTGGAGATTATGTCTACAGAACTTGTGTTAATAAGGATTTTACGAGTCGAAAATGTAATTCCAGATTACAGTTCTCTTGGTGATTAACTTTCGATATTTTTCATGTGATTTTTGTCGATTATAGATTAGATTATTATGATCAAAATTGTCTATGAATTAAGTAAATTACCCGACAATTAAACATTACTTTCGCTTTTACCTACTTTACCTCTTTATAATATTACTTTATAATAACTGAAAATACTCAGTAATCATTTTCAGTTTCTAAATAGCGTAAATGCGAAAATAATATTTTAATAACTGGCTGTTAAGTTTTTTCTAGGTTTAATTAAAAAAAAGGATTCACGCACCGAGGGTACCGTACAAACCTGTAGGTAGGTATAAAAGTAAAAGTTTACACATCACAACAATCGAGCCATAGTATATTTTTATTATATAATGTAACTAAATATTTACACTTTTCGCAATTTTTCCTTTATCTGTTAAAGCACAGACGCCGAGCACAGAGACGAGCTTCGTACCAAATTTACAGAGTAAGAGTTCACGGGAAGTAGATATTAAAAAGTGGGAAGTAGGGTAGGGTTAAGCTGTAGATTTTAATTCCCTTAATTGTGAGTATCGTGTGTGATCCTTTAAAGGGTTCCGTTTTTTCCTTTCGAGCTACGGAACCCTAAAAATTAAAGGTACTTATTACTATAATGCAATGTTAACGTTTTTGTAAGATGGTAAAAACTAGTAAAAAGTCACCAAATTTGTTGTTACCTTCCTATTCTCTTTCGACTCTCTCATAAAAGTAGCGAAAGGAACCTCATTTTAATAACAATGTTTAAATAATTAACCACAATGAATTCTTTAATGGATCGAAAATAACAAAAATCGAAAACACATAGACAAAAGAGAATCTTTGAAACTGTCTATAAAAACGTTTCTGCGGTGAAAACAATTTAAAAAGAAAGGAATTGTTTAAGTAAACTTGATTTGAGTGCTTGTTCGTATATTCTGAATGTTAACTGAGAGTGGAAGATTGTTGTCATTATTTAAAGTATTTTAGCTATTTCAAGACTCATTTACTTAGAGAAACTAAAATGTACTCGTATTTAAGTTAGAAATGTTTACACTAGAAAAAACAAAAAATCCCGACTGCGTCAAATAGTTTTGATGTATCCAGTCAACAGTGTCACTAACACGACTAACGTCCGAAAAGAGATGTTTGATTTTGTGCCAGCTCTATGTACAATACATAGGTAAATAGGAAATAAATATGGGAATTTCATTAAAATATTTTAAAAAAATTTGAATAACGTTACATGCGTACAAAAATGATTATTTGAATGGCTTTTATGGCGAGAACCCTATTTTTAGGGCAGCCATGACAGTTATTTTAACTTGACTTTTGACGTAGTTGACAGGTTTAGGAAGAGACGCCTTCTCGAATGTCATACGTCTTTCTTTGTCAAAAGTCATGTCATTGTCGAAATAACATTCTTTGGATATTATTAATAATAATAATATTAAAAAACCCAGCCTAGTTTAATATCATTCCATACGCGTGGTTTGGTCCAATAAACATCAATAATTGCATGAAACTGAAATTAATATTACTTTATGCCACTTAACGACTTTAAATACTACGCCAAATTTAAGTACACACGTTCGTGTAGGTTTACGGCTGCACTGGTCGTTTTTTTCTCCATACAAACGCTGTTGGTAATTTACTCTAAAGTCAAACATTGTAAACCCAAATTTTAGGGAAAAATTTATTTTTATTAGACTTATCTAGGTCGGTATGTGCTTAAATTTCTAAATTTTAAATTACTTTAGAACATCGAAAAACATCTTTCTTCTTGACAAACTGACAAACGAAGAATGAAAATAAAAAATCAAGCACACACTAGTTTGATTGTTCAGCAATTGAGGTAACTTTATGTCAGACAAAAATATTATATAGTTTTGTCAAAAACACCAACAGCTGAGTGTCGATTTGCGTAATTTGAGGACGCCTTTTGTAAAATAATTTACAAAGCAGTATAAAAGTGTACAATATAGCTTCTCTTTTAAGTATATATTACTATTTTATGCTTATATCCTTTTTCCCCGATGTTAGGTGAAATAACAAGCATTTTCCCCGCGCGCCGCACTGAGTTCGAGGCGTTGACTAGCGTACGCACCGCAACAACAATTTCGACCAAATACTTAAACATTTGTAGCACCTATTACTACAGGTCTTAAGACTAGGTATTAATTACATCCGAACTGTTTTTGAGACATAATATCTAGCAAATAGTCCTATCGTCGTCAACTTTTGACAAGTCCAAGAGGTAATAAAATAAGACGTTACTTTGCGGAAATCCATAGCATAAAATTTAATTATATCTAGCAATAAGTATCCCACGAAAAAATACCCACAACCTGCAAGCAAATGTGTGAGTGCACGCATAAGCATGCGTAAATCACCTCCCTCCTCAGTCCTCCCACACTGCTTATGCGTACACTCAAAGACAAGATCGTGAAAACACCACCACCACACAAGCAAATTGTGTGGTGGTGTTTTCACGATCGCACTCGCACGTTACTGACATTATTGCTTGAAGCAATAATGTCAGTAACGTGCGAGGTCCCACACCACTATGCAGGTTACAAAAGACCATCTTACCACTTACCATCAGTCTCAGATCAAATAATAAACCAAGGCTTTAGTTCAAACAAACGCCATGCGCTATCTTGGTTTATTATTTGATCTGAGCCATCAGTATCCAGACTCGGTCTTACCTTCAGTATCCAGTCCTCTGTGTGTGGGTTGTGTACGCTGATGAACCTCTGGTCGGAGGTGTACGTCATCCGTCCCGACGTCAGCAGGTGTATATCCCGGTGTCGAATCCATGATACCTGGTGAAAGACGTTTTTTTATTATTCAGAACACATACAGTCGTTTTCAGTATTACATTTACAAACATTTAGTTAGTAACAGTAACAGTTCATACCTAAGTTATAAAATACATAAGTAGTTGGATGATCGCAGATCCCAGTTTGGTGTGTGGTGTGCGGTATGTGGTGCATAGTGTGTATGTCTGTTTAGAACCATTATCTCAATATAACTGTTGAATCCGGCCCTGAACCATAAAAAATAAAATTTCAATTTTCTTGTTGAATTCCGGTTCTAATGTGTATTACTGAAAAACTTAATTTACTTGTTTAGATCCTTCCATGAAGTTGGCATATTTTCTGCACAAACATTTTTGACAGTTACAGTTTAGTCATGACCCCGCTGTCAAATAATATACATTACTAGCTGTTGCCCGCGGCTCCGCCGGTAATATCCGGTAGTATCCCCCGGGAACACTGTACTTTTTCGGGATAAAAAGTAGCCTATATTTTAATTTAAAATCCTAATCTACTATCATACCAAATTTCATCAAAATCCGTTGAGTAGTTTTTGCTTGAAAGAGTAACAAACATCAATCCATACATCCATCCATACATCCTCACAAACTTTCACATTTATAATATTAGTAGGACTACCATAAAGAATCGTCATTCAATAGACTAACACAAATGACAGCTTGCAGCTATGTGTGCGTGGCTAGACGTATGCGGGCTGTGTGCGCGGCGAGCGGGAGTGAGTTTTTACCAGCCAGCCATGCACACGAGGCTGGCCGCTGGTCATTACGTGCGTTGACAATATAATTTCATAATATTTATGATAGATTTATCTGGCGCGTCGTTTAAAAATTATTTCGGTGTCAACCTTAGGCTTATATTCGACGGTGCTCAAGCTCATTTTGTAGAGAGTGAATAGTAAGTGCCCTTGTACACGTTCCTGTTGCCGGGTAGCCGGTGCCAGGTAGTCGGTCGCAAAGTGTATGGCCATGTACACCGGTACGTGTGAAAACTATCGTACATGGCCATATACTTCGCGATCGACTACACGGCAACCGGAACATGTGTAACGGCACTTAAGCTGCCCATCACCATGATTAATGACGGATTTTAGTGTTTTAAAAGGCAGGTTTCCTTACGACGTCTTAATTAACATTTGAGCATTCGTATAATGTACTCTAAAGGTTTCATTTGAAACGCGATACCTCCAACGTGTTTAAGACCCTGGATGGAAATTGCATCGAGTGCAAGCCCAAAGGAGATCGAGAACGAGACTACTATACCAACTAACAAAGGTCGCTCAACAAAGAACATAGCATGTTAATCTATGTACCTATATAACAGAAAGTCGTTATTAGTTACACTATTTATAACTCAAGAATGGCTAAACCGATTTGGCTGAAAATTGGTGGGGAGATATCTTAAAATCAGAAGAAGGTCATAGGATACTTTTTATCTCATTCCCGGGGGACTTAAAACTCGAGAACGGCTGGACGATTTGGCTAATTTTTGTCTTGAAATAATTGTGGAAGTTCACGGAAGGATGAAACTTTGAGAAATATTGGAAAAGGTGTGGGTTGTAGGAGTAGGTGTAGTTATGTATTCATTCCAGTTTATATTTAAGACAGAACAACATGTGCCGGGACAGCTAGTTGATAATTATTATTATTAATTTCAGATCAGATAGAATTACAACTACATAAGATTAATTTAGAATTTGTGTTCGAAAGATTATGCTTCTCAGTGCTCATGAGATTAAAAATAATAATTTCAGAGAATTTACACAATACCACATTCCGAATTACGTGAACGAAATCAAACAAATTGAATATCAAAGAGCGCTTATCTTGGTCTCAAGTCGCAAAATAATTTGAAATACCTACGTTGTACGAAACATTTATTAAAATAATCCGAATTTGTAATTTTATTTGCTAATTAAATTAATTATAAAGTCCGTTTGACGTCGAAATTTGCTGGAATTTCGTTTCGAAGTAATAATTCCATTGAAGTTCGTAATCGCAATATAATAGATTTTTGAGCACAAAGTGAATTTTCGTAAGTATTGCCAATTACTGTCGACCTAGCAAAATTTGCGTGAGAAGAGCAAAAGAGTCAAAAAGTGATACCCTACGGTCTATATAAAATTCCTGTGTCTCTGTATGATATCAGCAGAGTAGCTGCCATAAACTATTTTGAAGTGCTGCAAAAAAAAACTACAAAAAACATTTTGGAACATGGATTTCATTGTAAAATATAATGCAAACAATGGAATCTAACACTTCTTTAATGATCGACTAACGACTAGTTTCAATAACATATCTACCGATAACTATTTATTAAAAACGTCAAATTTGTATCGCAAAAAACCGGCAAATGATTGAATCAAAAACGACGTTTTTAACAAATACGAGTAGTTAATAGATATTTAAACGGGCCGATAAACTTGAACGCTGTAAATTAAAAGCGCATTTATATAAGGTTCGGTAAAATCAATTACGAATATTTTGGGCATATGAACTATTGCTTATGTAAAGATGTTTAAGCAGAAAAATAATTGTCATACTAGACATTTTTTTTATATGGGCGAGTTTGCGTTTTACGGAGAGTGATTTTTAATTTTTTTTTTGCCTAAACGTCTTTACATAAGCAGTGGATTATGTACCTGAAGTATCCGTAATTGATTTTTGGAGACACGAACGAACTCAAAATACCTGCATATATAGGTATATACTTGAGACAATCCCATGCGGAGTTTAAATTTAATTTGTATCACCGCGACTTCATTATTTCGTTAGAATGGATTTCATTTTAATGAATTCCCGTAATGCGGAGGCTTACGGCTTATGTAATTTGTGTAATTACATATTAATTATATTCTGTTACACATCAAAGTAGTGTTGCTATTGCTATTAAAGTAGTAATAAAAAGGAAAAAATGTCAATGTCTTATTGACAGATGTCACAAGTGTGCTTGTGACTTCTTAGCTGGTTAGTTTGTTTTAGTAAGCCAAAAGGGTATAGGTAGGTAGGTATCAATATAGAGTTGACGTATCTGTGTTAAGCATCTCTCATAATATAATTATGTAATACGTATCTATGTTAAATATAATAATATCTCTTATATGTAGCAATAAAGAATAATATCTTATTTGTTGTTGTATCATTGTTATCACCATTCTAACATAAGAAGGAGCTGCAATAAGCATGACGTCTCAGCCCACAATAGGTAGATGATAAACCGCTAGCAAAGAATATATATTACTAACGTACCGCTAGTAGGTTATGCCAACCACGAAAGTATACAAAGGCTTTTACACATTTTAGGAATGCACGAATTTCAAAGACGTTCGGAGAACATTAGCTAGTATGGCAAACTGATTGTATGGCGTGTGAATCTAATATAAGATATTGGTAGTAGACACAATTTAATTAAACTAATAGGTACAGTCAGCTGGGCAAGATAGTCTATGGTTAATAACTGTGCTATACAAAAAAAATTCTTAACCCAAACCTTAAATCATTTACTAATAATTAACAATAAAATATAAGTGATACAAAAACACAAATCACAAACTTTAGTTCAATTTTCGTTCAAGCTAGACAAATAATTAACAAATTGATGAAAAGTAAACAGAACTTTGACTTAGTTACACAAAGCAGTTTAATATGTTCGAGCTAACAATTTAATGATGAAAGTCAAACTGCGAAAGGTCGCGACCGTAAACAGTGTAACTTCTGACATTGCACAACTTTATATTGGCGTTGTTAAATATTTCAAGGGTCTCAGCCCTAACGATGTACACTACACGTGGCAGTATTTATTGTACAGTCGTTGACGAATTGCTGCACCAATAGACGTGTATAAAACTGTCAAAAAACACCAAAAACTGTCCCCAATTAAATTGCCCTACTTTTGAGATTGTTTAGGGCCATTTTGACATTTGAGACATGGTGAAAATATGATGGCGTAATTTTTTCTTGTATGAATGTTGTTGAGGTTCAAACACGTTATTTGTGTCTTTCGGGAATCGGGGCATTTCATACATCTTCTTACATTTCCATGGAAAAGTGGTTATGACTGAGAGATATTAAGAATTAGTTGCACTGTTACCTGAGTGCCCAAGAAGAATTTATATGTCATATTGAACGGCCTCTGTGGCTCAATGGTTAGCTCGTCGGCGCTCAAACCGGAGGTTCAAATCCCGCCGAGGGCTTTCAATGTTCCTGAGTCATGGATGTGTATTAAAATAATATGTTTATTAGAATCAAAATCAAAATGTTTTATTTCCATATGGGTTACAAAGTAATGCTTAAAGAATTGTCCCTACTTGATGCCTACCATCGGTTCGAGAACTAACTCGACGAAAGAACCGGCGTAAGAAACTCGCACGGGGCCATATATTAGCAAAAAGATGGAAAATTGTGATTTAAAAAAAATGAAGATGTTTACAATATGAAAAATTAGTTGGTATAATATTGACAAAAGTCAGATACATATTATAGTACATAGAAGCAGCCTTGCAGATGGCCATCCTGTTCCCAAGGTGTGCGATCGTCAATAAAATCATTGGCCTTATAATAGGCTTTAGCACACAAACGTTCTTTAACTACTTTTTTTAATTTTTTAATTTATATACTTCCCGTTGTCTGTACCTCTTTACACAAGCTCTTAGGATACTTAGCTCTTAATAAATTATTGGACATCCTACGAGAATACAGTACTTTTTTGGTATAAAAACTAGCCTATTTTTTAATCAAAAGCCTAAACTATACTAGGTATCACCCAAATTTAATTGAAATCCGGCCAGGAGTTTTCGCGTGTAAGAGTATCAAATATCCATCCATCTATCCAAATTTCCACATTTATAATAGGGAATATGCATAAAATATAAAAATAGCTTAAAATATAATAATATGATACTAGACTGAAAAATAAAGGAAATGGCGAAAAATATTTCAATATCTGTTGATAAATGAGCAAGATATGAGCGGTCAAAGTTTGTAATCTATCTCTTTCTAGCAAAACGAAATTTAGTATGAACTTTATATGAAGGTCGTGTTATGTGACGTCACGATACACGTCCGATCTCTCTGTCTAATAGACTACTTTAAACGTTCATATCTTCGTTATTTTTAATGATATCAAAAAACTGATTTTACCATACGGTTTACCAAACAAGATAGATCTATATAAAAAAATAAAAAAAATACGTGCATATTCCCTATTGTAGTAGGATATCTATATGTAGGTCATTTATTTATAAGGAAACATTGCTTGTCAAGCCCTCATCAATACTATATTAATTATAATTAAAGTTTCACCACAAGTGGAGCGGCTTTTAATTACAGTACATAATTACTGTCACGACCCCGGTACACAGATCGATACGGCGACATGACGTGATATTGAGTCTGATGAAAGAATTAGTGTTCATTCTATCTTTTAAAAGTTGGAAAGTCATGCATGAATGAGCTCGATCAGACAAATACTACGACCATCCAGAAAACCGGCGTGAAATAACGCTTGCGTTGTGAGAAGACGTGAATCACCGAAATTATTATATTTACTAGCTGTTGCCCGCGGCTCCGCCCGCGTAAATATAGTTTTTTCGCGGTCGCGGATAAAAAATAGATAAAAACAATCCTTGATGCGGATTCATGCTAAAATTTCAGCTTGATCGGTGCAGAACTTTTTGAGTTTTTAAAGCGTACACAAACCAACATAACATTTTTATACATAGGTAAGATTACTATAGATGTTGCCCGCGATTTCGTACGCGCAAAAGTTAATCTCACAGAAACCGTTCATTTTTCCGCGATATAAAGTAGCCAATGTCTTCCCCTATTACCTATAGTCTACTCTATATAAGGTTTGGTAAAATCAATTACGAATACTTCATGCACGTGATCTACTGCTTGTATAAAGACGTTTAGGCAAAAAAAACCCGTGTAAAAAGAAATACAAACTAAAATTATTAAATTAAAATATTGCAAGAAATTAAATCTTTTGCATAAAGCGTCCGCGTGCGACAAGGACAGCAGATGTAGCACGACAGAGACAGCGATACACAATATGACAAACTTAATTCTCTACATGCCTAGAAATAATCCCCGAATTTGCTAAGCCAATCCTCCTGCCATTCAACATAAATGCAATATTTCGTACCATAATATAATTCCCAGGTCATGCACTATGCAGTTCAGCTGAGCTGTCTTTCCCACAAACGCTGTGACATTTCGGGAATATGACACGTCAACTCTAGCGTACCTAAGAATAGTCCTTAAACTTGTACATGGCCAATATAGGCATTGAACTTAAAGACAAAGCGACTAGGTCATTTAATTAGAAATAACAGTATAGATACCACCTTTATTTAAATTATTTCGTTTGATTTTATATTTGTTAAGAATATTAATTATTATATTACGAGTACCAGCTGTCCCGACACAGGATGTACTGTCTTAACTCGTAACGATAAAATAGAATAAAGAAATAACTACACCTACACCATACACTTACGTCTACACCTGTATCTACAACCATGTACCTATATATACACAGGTGTAGATGTAGATAATACATATTATGTATACTCCTACATCTACACCCACACTTACACATACATTTAAATCTACATCTACCAACCTAAGGGGCCGGCTGATTTTTTTTAATAAATCAAACAGGTAAACTAAACGCACCTATAATTAATATATTTTGACAGTCAAGTGTCAAATTGAACACAGTGAACATTTAGTATGGGAAAATTTAATCATCGTGGTATTTTCTCCGCAATATTTTCAATATATAAGGTTTAGCAAAATCAATTATTGTCATACTCAAAGTAAAAAAAAAACATCTCATATATGGGTGTTCTCCTGTCATCGCAAACTCACCCATATAGGTACAGGAAGATTTTTTTTCAAGTAAGACAATTATTTTTATGCCTGAACGTCTATGCATAAGCAGTAGATAATATTATTATGTCCAAAATATCCGTAATTGATTTTACTGAACCTTATATAAACTTACACAATTATTTCAAGACCAAATAAGACAAATCGTTCCAGCAGTTCTCGAGCGAAAAAGCGGTTCATTTTTATATAATATTTTATAGACCTATAGATTTTCTGTGAATATAGTATAGAATGTTCGTTCATTTTTGAATTGCAATAAATCCAACATTCAAATAACCGTTCTATTTGCCAGGTCACGCACTCAGCACTTGAGCTGCGCTGTTTTTCCAGCGCTATTTTGGGAATACGCCATGTCACTTCTGACTTGCTCAGGAATAAACTCTAAAATTGGCTGAGATAGATTTAGGCCATTAAATATTAAAATACAAAAGTATTAATTGTACAGATATAATTATAAATCATTTACATAAAAAGTATAAAGTTTTTTTTAAATTTCTTTCTTATATTTTGTTTGAATGTAGTAAAGTATAATATTTTATAATTGTTTTATACAATAAATTATCGAACGCCAAATTTTATTACCATTCCATCCATCATTATTTTATACCATCACTATTTTACAAAAATTACAATTCCATCCCTAAAGGGGTGAAATACGTAGTGGTTGAAAGTTTGTATGAAAAATCTTTAAACTGCACCGATTTCGATGAAAGATGAGATTCATGGTATTAAATACATTTAATTAAACACCTCTTTCAAGGTTTATTAGAATTCACCTTCTGAGGGCGTTAAATAAGGGTTGAAAATTTATATAAAAATATAAAAAAATCTCCTCCGATTTTCATGTAATTTAATATCTGAGCTAACAAATAAAAATTAAGTTCGTATGTTATAGTTTTATGAAATTTTACCCCTGAAGGGTGTTAAAAACCCAATTTGTTACATTTACATAATGTATATATTGTTTAAACAATAAAAAATTATTATCCTCTGAATGATGTATAATGATTTATGATTTTAAATAGGTAATATAGATAAACAAAAAAAAAATTATATAAATCGGAGCTGTTTCTGAGGACTTTCGACCAAAAAACTTTATTGACGCAGCTATTATCTGAGCTGTCATTCCCACGAGCGCTGTGACATTGCGGGAATAGGCCACGTCAACTTGCAGGCCACGCTGCGACATTGCAGGAATAGGCAACTTCGACGTGGCCTATTCTATCGTGACCTTATCTGGCCTAGAAGGCCCAGAAGAAACACCGAAGAATAGAAAAATATGACAAATCGAATAAACATTCACGTTTTCTTAATTTAATGTCAAAAAGTCTCACAATAATGTCAACCACTCTACATCATGGCAGTCTTAGACAAACAGTTTCTTTTCGTTGAATCATATACTTTAATATTTGTTCATTTTGACAGAAAAATTCCCGGCAACCATTTTAAAAATATGACTGTTTAGAAATTTTGACTTCTATTGACGACCTTGTTATCACGGATTAAGAACTATTTTGCAACGAACTGTTTTGGATATAATATTTCAACTTTAAAATTATTTATATGGATCGCCATGCTAAGCCTGCAGGTCAACTTAGGTGTAATCTATCTCATAAACCCCATCTATTGTTGATGAAATGCAAAATTTAACACTCAAATTACCGTTCTATTTCCCAGGTCATGGACTCTGCAGTTGAGCTGCGCTGTCTTTCCCACGAGCGCTGTGACATTGCGGGAATAGGCCACGTCGAAGTGCGGGCCGCGCTGCGTCAGGCCCAGGTCGACGTCGGTGTACTCTATCTCCTGAACCCCATCCTGGCCCAGGCCATTAGTGTTGTCTGTGCAACCTGAAACAAAGTAAAGATTGATTTTACAATTTACATTTTTTTTATTTTCACTTCCCTTTGTGAAGAAATTGAAGCAACCGCGAACCAATAACTTTTATAAAATATAATTTAAATACGTATTTTAACTCAGAATAGTTTTTAGGCTTCCGTAATACTCAAGGAAGGATTGATGAATGTTTGTTACTCTTTGACGCAAAAACTACAGAATGGATTTTGATGAAATTTGGTGTGGTAGTAGATTAGGCTCTGGACTAACACATAATAATATACTGCATTTACTACCGAAAAAATATAGTGTTCCCGTGGGATACAACTAACGAAACGTTAAAAAAAAAAAAGGTTTACTCGTTTCAATTTACGATAAAGCATTATTGTTTGTAATCATAATAATATTATTATAAATTGAAATGATTTAAAACGATCTCAAACTACCTCAAAAAAATATGGCAGCTAAAGCATTCCATTAATGGATTTGATGTAAAACAATCTATTTTGATGTGATAATAAGCAGAAATATTTTAACGACCATTGAATAAAATTGTCGAGCAAGTATGTCTTTGAAATTTGATTTCAATTATATTCGCTATTTTCGGTCGTAAATAATATAATATAATTTTGTTTGAATTAAAAATACAAGAGGTCGGATCGAAATTCGACCATAATTCATATTTGTATTTTTAAATATCAACTTTTAAGTAAGTATTCTTTTGCCTCTTACGGCTTTTTTTCAATAACCTATATATCTATAACTCTTTGTTAAAAACGTCGTCATTCAATCATTTGCCGGTTTTTTTAGATACAAATTTGACGTTTTTAACAAAATATAGATAAAGGTAGATTAGTTATTGAAACGGGCCGTTAGATACGCAAGAAAATGTGTGAAAGAAAGATTGACAATCATTATTATTGTGAAAAACCTACTGTTATGATACAAACGCACGGTAATGTAAGTGAGAAAGTGTGTGTAACTTATACGCATTTTAATTTAAAAAAATATATTAGCGTTCTGTGCCAAACATCAAACTCCTCCGTTCGCACAATTTTCGTCAAAATGTACTGACATTTTTGCTTCACGTTAATATAATCTTACTATTCTACTTCTACTATAAATATGAAAGCTTGTGAGGATGAATGTATGAATGGATGTTTGTTACTCTTTCACGCAAAAAGTACTGAACGGATTTCGATGCAATTTGGTATGTTAATACAGCGTTACCGTGGGATAGGTACCCGATGTTATATTTACGCGGGAAAAGGCTAAATAATGTTTATGACAATAAAAAAAATCTACATAAAAGTACAAACATTATTAAGAATTTTCCATAAACATGCTCAAACTTCCAATGCTCTTCTGTCCCATTTGCAGCTAAAAGCTTTCCATATTCAATCAACGACAAATGACATTTAGTCTAGCGTTGTTTGAAATTTAAAGGGGAAAATACCTAGAGCATTATAATCGTACAGCCAGCATGAAATATATGGCCAAATCTGCACAATTACTCGTAGTCCTACTAATATTATAAATGTGGAAGTTTGTGAGGATGGATGTTTGTTACTCTTTCACGCAAAAACTACCGAACGGATTTCGATGAAATTTGGCATGGTAGTAGTTTTGGCTTTGGATTAACACATAGGCTACTTTTATCTCGAGAAAGTACAGTGTTCCCGTGGGATACCGTATTTACGCGGGCGGAGCCGCGGGCAATAGCTAGTTTTAACTAAGCACAAAAAGTAGAGGTGTAGAAAATGCGTCAGTAAAAATATATTTTTATGTTATCACATAATATCTATAAATCTTTTGATCACGGTAAACTCGTTTAGTTCAGTAGTTCAGTTACAAGTTCACTGGTCACTATTTTTAATGGGCAATAGCTCAAGTCATATCTCACTATTCCCTATCTCAAAATAGTAAGTATTTGTTGGTTTTTCTCGTTTATTTAACAAAATGTTTAATGTTACTTGCTTCGAATGAGCTAATGTCATTTTGTGCATTGTCGAACTTGCGGGGGCGATGGTCGTGAACTAAAGATATGTCTGTATTGAAACTGAATGAATAAATTAAATACATGACGCAAGTGAACTAGTCCAATATATTGTCAGTTTCAATGACAGTACCGCCTACCTACTTTATTAAACACGAAAATACGAACTAAGCTGACTTCTGTCTGAACAAAGAGTCCACGACAGTCTATTTGTTATATTCTCTATTGCTCTTTTATTTGCTATTGTGCTCAGATTCATGACTATACATCCAGTCTACTGTCTTGAGTGTCTAGTCACTAATAGCGACTAATTTTACAAGTTAAATATGTTTTGTCACCAAAGATTTCAAAGAATAAGATTTTTTTATATGTAATGAACCAGAAAACGAGCAGATGGATCGCCTGATGGTAAGCGATTACCGCCGCCCATGGACACTCGCAACACCAGAGGAGTTACACTAATTGTAACTCCTCTGGTATTGCGACTTGCGTTCCTGGTCCTTAAAATCCCCAATCCCCCCATGGGCCTCCGTAGCCTCACTCACTCGGCGAAACACCACTCAAGCGTCATTTCACGTCGGTTTTCTGTAAGGTCGTGGTATTTACCCGGTCAAGCCGGCCCATTTATGCCGAAGCGTGGCTTTCCCTCAGCTGTTAGGCTATGATGTACATTTTACAGAACAAATCTTCATACAAGAAAAAGTTACGCCACCTTGTTGATTACACTATACCTCAAAATATGTCAGCCATGGCCCCAAACAACCCTAAAAGTGGTGACAGATTTTTTCTCACCTCATCTACGGACGGAGCCGCGGGCAAAGCTAGTATTATTATACTAGCTTTTCCCGCGGCTCCGTCCGCGAAAATACAGTATCCCTGGGGAACACTGTATTTTTTTCGGGATAAAAAGTAGCCTATGTTTTAATCCAGAGCCTGAACTACAAAGATACTAAATTTCATCGAAATCCGTTCAGTAGTTTTTGCATGAAAGAGTAACAAACATCCATACATACATCCATCCATCCATACATCCTCACAAACTTTCACATTTATAATATTAGTAGGAAGTAGGATATACCTCTATGGAAATAAATAAATTTTCAGTTTACTATGCACTGTGTCAATCCGTCATCAACTATTGCACCCTGGCTTGGGGAGGTTCTTCTTCATCTACACTCATTCCACTGGAAAGAGCTCAAAGAGGAGTACTGAAAGTAGCATTGGAGAAACCAAAAAGGTACTCTACCAAGTGCCTCTATAATGAGTCCGAGGTGCTTAGTGTAAGGAAACTTTATTATGTAAGAGTCTTTGAAGCCGTACATAAATCAGTAACTAAATCTATTGATACTTACGAACAAATGCTAAGTAGAAGGATATTTAAAATCCCCAATGTTACCGTAGTCACATCTTTCGCTTACCGCTTTGGAACCTTCTTGTTACCTCACATTTGTAACAAATTAGTAAATCTGTTTAACCTGAAGCTTTGCTCTATCCGACAAGGGAAAAAAGCACTTACCAAATCACTGTTGCCATGGTCATACGACGAATCTGAAAACTAGATAAAAGTGTACAAATAACACAAAACCACGCATACATCACGCACGTACAAAGAACACACACACACACATACAAATAACACATATACACGCATAGAAATAACACAAACGCACACATTCATCACGCACCGGCACATCACACACAAACTCACTTTCACTCTCATATTTGCATATACATACTCACACCCACACTCACAATAATTTTAAGTAAGTCCCCATAGAATGTTTCATTTTTTTTTTGTTTTTAGCCGCAAATTATATCTTTGTACTCTTTTAAGTCCCCCATAGGACAGGCGCCGCCTAGTTTGGGGGAACGTTACTTTTGTAATATTTTGTTAATGTTTTTATTGGAAATAAACTATTTTTATTTATTTTATAAATCTACTGTCTAGTGAGACTTATTTTACTACAACAGATTTGTATCATTTTATGGGTTTTTGTAAAACAATCTATTTTGACGTTGCTGTTGTTTCAATACGTACTTATATAATATAATATTATTTAATCAATAATTGCAATGATGATAATGATAGTTTTTCTTAATTTTTCAGAAGCATAATCAATATAAAAGTTTTAAAACATAAAAAAAAAACGTAAAAATACGAAAAATAATGGGAAAAATCTATATTAATGTAAAAAACCCGTAGTTGAGAGAATCAATATGGGATATATTACTTTGCATAAAATCGTAAAGAATACGATATTTTCACATGAAAAATCCTGCATGAAAATGAGAAACAACTCCATGGACTAAAATAAATTAAAAATTCCCATCAACTATGTACTACAGTCGCAATAAAATAAATAACGGACAAAATAAGTAATTACTTTTATTATTTTTCATGTGACGTTTTAATTTCACGGTGACGTCACCGGTGACGTAGCAATTCGGAAAAAATATACCGAAAGTTCCGGAACACGTTAATCACATGATAGTTGAAGTTGACGGAATTTATAGTCATTGTTGAAATGTTTCCCGCGTTTTTATGTTTTTTTATTATTATTTCAAGCCACATAGTAAACATTGCTCAATAGGCAAGCGGACTGTATTTTTTATTGCATAAATTAATAGTACCTACTCTTAAAATATATGAGTAACTTCTCAGAAGAAACCGTATATATCAAAAGTCAATATTTTCAAATTTGTATACAAAATTTCGTGTGTCTCGTAAAAACGCTCCATACTAAACATTACCTACAAGTGACGTCACTTTATTAATCCTTAATACCTTAATCTACTTAAGGTGTATGAAGTTGGTATACGGCCGCAGGAATATATTAAACATTTTATAAATTTTGTAAATATCTCCGTTATTTGTGCGGTTCAAACTTACTATAATGAATGTTTTTGTATATGATGTAAGTAAAAAAAAATTAAAAACCCGACTGCGTAAAAAGTGAACCAAACTAAGTACGTAATTAAAACTGAAAAGAAAAAAACAAACACTTAGATATCCGGTGGTCTAGAATTCTATAATATATTATTGAATTAATACTATTGGAACATAACAACTAAACAGTCAGGATCCATTGAAAAATTAGATTGGCTGTCGAATAATGGATCCCGACTGTTCAGTTGTTATGTTCCAATAGTATTAATTCAATAATATATTATAGAATTCTAGACCACCGGATATCTAAGTGCTTGTTTTTTTCTTTTCAGTTTTAATTATGTACTTAGTTTGGTTCACTTTTTACGCAGTCGGGTTTTTAAATTTTTTAAATTATTATTTTTTATTTTATACTTTTTAGTTATGAGTACCTAGCTAGCTATTTACCAGACTGGATTTCCTATCAGCATCAGTACTATATCACAATTGCACTGGAATGTGAGAATGGTTGTTACGCAACTTTAAATCGATATAGATCCTAAACGGTCAGTCAAATCGAAAAATGTTGAGAGAAAACTAACAATGATTTTTAAATACCTATTCAACGATACCCCACTTGATATAGTTTGTTGACTTTCATTTTTTTTAATTTTCACAATATGGCGTCCAGTAGTCGCCATATTTAATTTTCACCAACGTCATGTCTTCAGTGACACTCGCCGGACTAAGAGAAATTGATTGACGTGTAAATCATAAAAATCGGCCCAGGCGTTTGGTCTGTATAGTGCTTCAAAGGAACATACATACATACATACATACATACATACATACATACATACATACATACATACATACATACATACATACATACATACATACATACATACATACATACATACATACATACATAGGCTGATAAACACATTACCACTCCTTTGCGTCGCGCAGTCGGGTAACTAATGATATAGGTTTTGTTTACCAATTTCGCAAAAAAAATATTTTTTTTGGTACTTTTTAAATGTATTTAATTAGTAAACTACACATAAAATAATATATTTTTTTACATTTACCAAGTAGTAATGCCTCAATATTTCTGAATGTATTAATGAAACTAAACATTTTAGATGTAGTGCGATCCCATATTTTCGGTGTTTTTTTATTATTGACTTTTATTTACTTTTATTAGGGATATTGACGATTATTAGGGATCAGCTGTTCACACCGAGACATGTTGCATGCACGTTTAAAAATAACGATTCAAAAAAAAAAAATTGAGAATGAAAGTGTATCTGTTTGTGTAGTGCCTAAATAACGTTTAAATTTGTATTTTTATACAATTTTTGTGTAGTGAATTCAGATTTTGAAACGTTATTTTGAAATGTGTGTACAGCGTTGCGTTGTGTCTCGATGTGAACTGACCCTAAAGCATGCTATAATATTTTGTATAATATTTTGCATGAAATGAAGTTGTAAAGATTTACTTTTTTACTTGCAAAATAATTTTGTAACGTTACCGTGTACTTTTTTTTAACATGATCTATTAAATTTGCTCTGGTGTAGTCTTGAGACGGTAGTCACTTGCTTTGAGGTCAAACTTATTAAACTTAACTCGTTCGCTGGTCTCGAAAATGATGTAAAATTTATAACAATGTTCGCAAGATCAATACTTGGCTCCAAGTAAATCAATCTCCAAACAGCTTGTTGTGTAGATGGTGATTAAATTTAACAAAATGGCGTCTCAAAATAAATTACAGTGTATTTGCCTTCATTATTGATAGAATCTAGGAAGGGTGAGCTTTCATAAAAAGATTACTCGACCTTTTCCTAAAGGGTAACATCACGACGCGACGGGTCAATACCCACGAAATTAATTAAGTTGTAGGTGTTAGAAATTGGGTCGTATCGACCAACGTTATTTGAGCTCCGAGATCCTATACTATTTTTGTCAGAGATTTCGGAGGGTTGAATCTGGGATATTATGTTTTGATGAACTTTTTTGATTCAATATGACAGATGATTTTTATGGTGTACAGGATAAAGAAGCTGTTACGATTTCTGTTGCCCATGAATACTCACAACGCCAGATGAGTTGAAAGTGTTGAAAGTGAAAAAGAAGTGTCGCCATTTCTCACTATTTTCATCATGTACATATTTCATATTTATTTTATTACACTTTATATTCGACACAACTTTGTGGACCTTGAGCTCCGTGGTCTATTAGGTAGACCGTTTGGTTTGCACTCGAGAGAGTGCTTGTTCGAATTCCAGGTTGTGGCGTGTACCATTGAGACTTTTTTAAGTCTCAAGTACATTATACGGACGCCCAGACGTATTGACCAGTCATTCCTCTGGACTAGGCTGACTATGTTGTGAGAATGCCGTATGTGCTTGGGCAACCATTCGACATTTAAAAACCATCTGTCCCAGGCACTACAGTATTTCAAGAGTGGTAACTTCGCTCGGAGAATACTGTATAAATCATCCATTACCGGATGAAAAAGGCGTAAGTGTTTTTTTTTTTGTGGACCTTGTATTTGTGTATGCAAAGTAGTATAGGTGTGGTATTCATAAACAGATAGTGTTTTCTTAATTTATTTGTATTTAATGACGGCATGCAGTCACAATACAATAGGGCTGAATAGGCGATCGGACATTTTTTTTAAATTGCCTAAATGAATAATATAGTACTCTTAAAATATATGAGTAACTTCTCAGAAGAAACGGCATATCAAAAGTCAATATTTTCAAAGGTCATTCCTCTGGACTAGGCTGACTATGTTGTGAGAATGCCGTATGTGCTTGGGCAACCATTCGACATTTAAAAACCATCTGTCCCAGGCACTACAGTATTTCAAGAGTGGTAACTTCGCTCGGAAAATACTGTATAAATCATCCATTACCGGATGAAAAAGGCCTAAGTGTTTTTTTTTTTGTGGACCTTGTATTTGTGTATGCAAAGTAGTATAGGTGTGGTATTCATAAACAGATAGTGTTTTCTTAATTTATTTGTATTTAATGACGGCATGCAGTCACAATACAATAGGGCTGAATAGGCGATCGGACATTTTTTTTAAATTGCCTAAATGAATAATATAGTACTCTTAAAATATATGAGTAACTTCTCAGAAGAAACGGCATATCAAAAGTTAATATTTTCAAAGGTACAGCGATTTGTATACAAAATTTTGCAAGTCTCGTAATTAAACGCTCCATACTAAAGTCGTACCCACGAGTGACGACACTCGTGGGTACGTTAAGGTCTATGAAGTATAATAATTATGGCCTCAGGAAAATATTTGTAAATATCTCCGATGTTTGTGCGCAACCATAAAGTTCATACCATAATGAATGTTTTTGTATTTGATGTAAGTAAACTAATGATGGTTTTGTTTACTACTTTAGCAAAAAAAAAAACGTTTTTGTACTTTTTAGATGTATTTATCTATTAAAATAACATATTTTTTTACATTTACCAAGTAGTAATACCTCAATATTTCTGAGTATAATATTAATAATGAAACTTAATATTTTAGATGTAGTCCGATCCCCTACTGGGAATTTGAATGATTTTTGGAGTTTACTCCTTAAGAAACGATTTGAGTTATAAGGCCCGGTACGGAAATTTTATGAGGAGTAAAATCAAGTGTAACACGAAAAGTTGAGGCGTTATGTAGAAAGAGACAAACATATTTGGGGTGAAAGGGTGAATGAAAAGTCTTCTTCACTATTTGTTCACACCACGAAGTTTATTTGAGTGTTCAATAATACATTCCACGCAACAGTTACGTTCATATCACCTACATAATCCACAAGTTGTTTACATAGTTGTTACTCCTTTGAAATCTGTAACGCCAAAGTGAAAAAATGGCTGCCAACATAACCATCTTAATTGACAGATGACCAACATTACATTAACAATTTTAGTGTTGCTATTTATAAATTATAATAGTTCTAATAAAGTTGCGACAGAGTCGCCACACCACCCCCCCACGGAGAAAGATAACCCGATGAAATTGTAAGGTTACTTTAACTACTTAATCGTCGAAATTTTTAAAACGCACACGTCTGCCGGACCTTGTGGTGTATGGCTGTTTAGGCTGATCTGTTGTTGAAGATGGTGCTAATTGAGTTGCGGAAGAGTCAGGTGGTTGCTGAGATATCGGAGAAGTCGGTGGTGAAGTGTCCAAAGGTGGAGAATTGTCGACATAGGCTGGTTTGAGTCTGTCGACGCTGACAACAACGGTCTTGCCCTTAACATCAATGGTGATAGTTTTGCCGTCAGAAGCCCATTCAACAACTTGATAAGGACCATTATAAGGGGGCTGAAAGGGGCGGCGGACAGTATCGTCTCGCAAAAATACGTGCGAGGATGTAGCCAAGTCTTTAAACACAAATGTGGATGGAACCGAATGTCGTGAAGCTGGAACGGGTCGAATGGATGCCATGTGGCTCCGGAGTTTCGTCACAAAGTCGGCAGGGTCCTCGAATTTGTTCGATTCAGCCACTGGAACCAGTATTTCTCCAGGAAGACGAAGGGTTTCACCGTAGACCATTTCAGCAGCTGTAGCCTTCAAGTCTTCTTTGAAAGCTGAGCGTATACCAAGTAAGACGAGCGGGAGAGCTTTGATCCAGGAATCGCCATGACACATTAGGGATGCCTTTAATTGGCGATGGACGCGCTCTATCATTCCGTTAGCGCTCGGATGAAAGGCCGTCGTACGAATGTGTTTCGAAGCAAAATTTTGCAAGAGACGGCGGAACAGGTCGGACTCAAACTGAGTACCACGATCCGTGGTTATAATCGACGGAATGCCGAAACGGGGTATCCACTCTCTTGTAAAAGTGTCGACAACTTCTTCAGCTGTGATGGTATGCATAGGCCAGACTTCAGGCCACCTAGTAACCCGATCGATTGCTGTAAGGCAGTAGCGATACTCGGAGCAAATCGGTAACGGTCCGATAATATCCATGTGGATGTGAGAGAACCGACCGGATGGAGTGTCGAAGGTGCCTAAGGGGGCAGAAACATGTCTAGTGACTTTACAACGCTGACAAGCTTCGCAAGTGCGGGCCCACTCTCTACAATCTTTGTTCATGGAGGGCCACACGTAACGGTCAGCTACGAGACGTGCTGAGCCCCTAATGCTAGGATGACTCAGGTTATGTAGTTTATTGAATATCGTGCGACGCAAGTCACGGGGTACGTACGGACGAGGTTTGCCGGTCGCAAGGTCGCAAAATAGGGAGAAGCCTGTGCCAGGTACGCGTAATTTTACCAAATCAAGACTAGAATTGCCAAGTAATTGGGTCAACTCCCTGTCTGCTCCTTGGGACGCGGCAAGAGCCTCGTATTCTTGCTCTAAGGAAATGGCTTCTACTCGAGACATTGCGTCAGCGACAATATTGTCTTCGCCTCGTATGTATTTGATATCCGTCGTGAACTGACTAATAAAAGACAGTTGGTTCAGTTGTGGTGGGGGAAGCTTCTCGCGACGTTGTACGAAAGCGTACAGCAATGGCTTGTGGTCAGTGAATATTGTCACGTGTTGGACTTCCACAACGTGTTGAAAATGCTGTACACTTTCGTACACGGCCAAAAGTTCGCGGTAATAAGCCGGCCACTCACACTGTTTAGGAGTCAACTTCTTGCTAAAAAAGGCAAGTGGGACCCAATTTCCGTTAACTAGCTGTTGGAGGCAAGCACCGATATGAAGGCTTGATGCGTCGGTAAACAATCCTAAGGGTGCATCAGCATCATGCAGGATGGTGAAGGATAGTTGCATCTGAAAGGCTTTTCTTACAATCCTCGAAATTCTTCAGCAGTTCAGGCGTCCAGGGATATGGTTTGGAACCCTTACTCTTGGTAGCGGCCAAAGTCTCGATAAGCGTCGCCTGAAATTTTGCAGCGTGAGGGATAAAACGCCTGTAATAATTGAGCATGCCAAGGAACCTGCGCATTCCTTGGACATCCTCAGGGGGTTTAAAATCTATCAAGGCTTGAATACGGTCCTGGGGTGGGCGCGTGCCGTCGGCACATATGGAATAGCCGAGGAACATAACCTCGCTGGCGCCAAGGACGCACTTGGACGGGTTTAAGACTCTTGGAGGCGTCCAAAGAGAGTGCGTAGGTGTTTCTGGTGAGTATCCTCATCTGGTGCAAAAATTAAAATATCATCGATGTACGGGAAACAGAAATCAAGACCCCGTGTGACCTCATCAATAAATCTTTGGAAGGTCTGACCAGCATTGCGAAGACCAAAGGTTATAAAAGGAAATTCGAAGAGGCCAAACGGAGTCACGATGGCCGTCTTCTTAATATCGTCCTTGAAAACGGGGATCTGGTGATAGGCCTTCACCAGGTCGAGGGTACTGAAAATTTTGGCACCAGAGAGGTTGTGCGTAAAATCGTTGATGTGACGGACTGGATATTTGTCTGGGACAGTCCGGGCATTCAAGCCCCGGTAGTCACCGCAAGGTCGCCACAATCCGTCCTTCTTGAGCACCAGCTGTAAAGGGGCGGCCCAGTCACTTTTAGATGGCCTGGCTATCCCGCATTTCATCATATCCTCAAACTCCTTTTTGGCTGAAATAAGTTTATGTGGTGCCAAACGGCGAGGGCGATAGGAAACAGGAGGTCCATCAGTAGTCTGGATGTAGTGGACTGTGTTATGCTTCACAACTCGGGGTAGGTCAGGAGGACGTGTGATCTCAGGAAACTCAGCGAGCACCTGTGTGAAAACTGAGTTGTTGCAGGCTACGGCCTTGACACTGTCCTGTGAAACCTGAGCCATAACAGCAGACACGAATAATTTTGAATTGCCGTCAACAAGACGCTTCAGTCGGCAATCTGGTAAAAGGTTATAATAACTAAGGAAGTCTGAACCAATAATAGGAGTGTTAACATCAGCGATGACAAAATTCCAATGTAAGTCGCGACGAAGGCCCAAATTGAGATGCATAGAAATACTTCCGTACGTCTTGATGGAGCTACCGTTCGCAGCGCTGAGGTTGTACTCATTGTCAGTGAACCGACCTTTAAGGAGCCGCCGAGGGAAGCAACAGTGGTCTGAGCCAGTGTCGATGAGGTACTGGTGCTTAGACTTCTGATCTGTGACAAAGAGTCTAGTCTGGCGGCTGGGTTGGTAACAATCAGTGGCCGCCTCTACTGACTGTTGTTGCCGTTTCCCTGCGGTGCTGACCAGCTGCAAGGTTGAATGCATTTGGCCGCCTTGGTGTTGAATTTTTTGTGGTACCAACACATTTTTTCAGGAGCTCCGGGTGTTGAAGTACGAGAGTGTCGACCAGCAGATGCGTTGCGGCTGCGCGAACGTCCGGGCCTCTGGTGAGTTAAAGAAGCAACTTGCTTAGTAAGTTCGTCGACCCTTGCCTGAAGTGTGTCGAAGGCAGGAGAAAGGAATGATGTGGCCGGCGAAGAGCAAGAAAAAACTTTGCTTGGCCCGGCAATCTCATTGACCTTGTCGGCCAGGTCTGCCAGTTTCTCCAATGTCAGGTCAGTCTGTGAGACCAAAATAGCCTGTAATTGCTGGGGTAGGCGTCCCATCCACAACTGCCTAAGAATGCTCTCATCTGTGAGGGCATTGTTCGAGAGTGAGCGGAGGTGCCGAAGAAATTGAGAGGGTTTCCTGTCGCCTAATTCTTCCTCTCCGACAAGTTGGCGTACCCTTTGTTCTTCGGACATTGAAAGTCGTCGGATCAATTCCTCCTTCAATTTTGTGTACTTGGTACTGTCAGTTGGAGGAGCAGTTATAATGTCGTCCACCTCTCCAGCTAATTTCTGGCCGAGCTGTGAGATGATGTAATTAAACATTGTGGCATCAGATTTGATACCGGAGAGCTCGAACTGAGCCTCTACTTGAGCAAACCAAACTTTAGGCTTGTTCGGCCAAAATGGTGGGAGCTTCACAGAGATTTTACATATTTCTGGTTTCTTTTCTCGTTCCAGACGTTGCTGTAAAACTGCCTTCTCCGCTTCCAATCGAAGAATAGTATCTTGGGGAGTTTCAGCCATTGTTAGTGATTAGTAACCACAACCAAAGATCACAGACATGCAGTGCAGAAAAACAAAACAAAATAAACCGAAAATTAATTTAAAAAAAAAATTGGTGTGGCAACGCTCATACCTAAATGCAGTTAGTAGGTAAGTATAAGTAGCTATAAGTAACACCAATATACAATTTTTCATAAAAAGGTAACACCTCTTGAGAAAAAATTAAAATTAAGTTTTATAATTTGTTTTACAAAATTATGTTAAAAAATTAATATTCGAAACCAATAGGAATAATGCCTGTTATTATGATTAGCTGGTAAGTCAAATAAATGTTATTATTTATTTGTTATATTTATTTGTATATTTACAGCGAAATAGCGTTGAAACAAAATTTATGCTTGTGAAATTTCCGAAAAAACAAAACAAGATAAATCAGGCAAAAACTACAAAAACACACAACAAATTAGGGTAGAAAGCTTACCCTCACCGAATTGCGGGCAGATAATGAGGAATAATATTAGTAGAACGTTAGAAAGCACGTAAAACAAAAGTTAGTTCCGAGTTAGAACAACTCCGATAATAATTGGTTAAAAATGAGTAAAATGTCAAGAAAAGCTACCCGAAATAATGTTGTTGTAACTTAAAACCAAGTAACTCACTGTAATTTCCTATAAATCCTAATTAAAAGTGAAAATAAAAGTCGAAAAACACTTTCGCACTGTTTCCGAGTGTTTGTTTACGTTTTCGAGTTTTGACAGATAGGGAAGTACCGATGCCGTTGATTGCCGAGGAGAAAGTTCCAATAATCTTCAGAAGATGGCGCGACCAGTCAGAAACTTCTCGAATGAAAATTTTTTCACATAATTTTTTCAAAATTCTGCTGGAAATGACTGGAATCGATGTGTTTCAGCTGGGAGAATGTAGAACGTCGCAGGAAATGAGTGTCTTGGGTCGAAATCCTTGGAAATTCCGATGGAATGGTCCTGTTTGTGGCGGCCAAAAAATGGGTTCGCCCGCTCGTTTTGCAGCGAACGCAGAGTCACGGAGTGTAGCGGGCAGATGTAGTTCTTGTTCCCGAAGTCCGAATGAAAGCGTCGTGTAGCAATATAGCCAGGAGTTCCAGCACCGGAAAAGTAGGCTTGACTAACGAAGGCGGTCACCACTTTGGGGTGAAAGGGTGAATGAAAAGTCTTCTTCACTATTTGTTCACACCACGAAGTTTATTTGAGTGTTCAATAATACATTCCACGCAACAGTTACGTTCATATCACCTACATAATCCACAAGTTGTTTACATAGTTGTTATTCCTTTGAAATATGTAGGTAATGCCAAAGTGAAAAAATGGCTGCCAACATAACCATCTTAATTGACAGATGACCAACATTACAGTAACAATTTTAGTGTTGCTATTTATAAATTATAATAGTTCTAATAAAGTTGCGACAGAGTCGCCACACATATAATATATCATTCTGTAGGATTGAACGTGCAAAAGAATGAGATGGAATATATTACACAGCGTATCATTATCACAACCCATATTTTCTATTTTTAAATTTAAATATGTTCGAATTTTAAATGTCCGAATTTGTTCATTCGTTGTCCTGAAACCAGCTCGTTATTACCGTCAGCTTTATCACTATTACCTACTATTATAATACATACAATTTTGTAACATACTTTATGTACTACGCTTTTATTGAAGTAATATAAATAATCCGAATAATTACAGATATATATATATATATATATATATATATATGTTTGTTTCTCTTATCAATTTAGAAGATGCGTTCATTTACCCTCTTTCTATTCGATATATATTATATCATAAATATCGTTCGTAAGAAGGAAACTCCAGTCGTGCGTCGGAAATGACACACACACACTTTTTTTTTGTGATAAAAGGAAAGATCATATACAAGTTTTATAACTTTTTTTTTACTTATTTTACTCCAGGATATCGCAACTGGCGACCGTAAGTATTGGCGTTCGAAATTCAAGATTATATAGTCGTTTTCTTGACTTTTCGTTAAAAAGCTTTAACAATATGACGTCACAACTACGGTGATCGATCATGGCGCATTTGAAGTCACGTGATTTTAAAAAATATATAAATTTGTAATTGTTCATAATTAATTTAAAATATTTTTTCCAATTTTTCGCATTAAATATCAAAAATACTCGTATTAATAAATAAAGTTTTAAAATACATAAAAAATATATTTTTTTCAAATTTTTCAAATTTTTCAAATTTCAAATTTTATGACAACGGCTTATAAATTAGATTTCCTATATATTACCTATCTTTTTTGAAAATATGTAAGAAAACAAGTAACGTAATGTACAATATTCCCTTTCGGGAAGATAATAGGATCATCTCTGGATCAAAACTTTTCGAATATATTCTAGGAAAGTTAGAAGCCTTTGATCTATCAACTATAATACGAAGTGTAGCTACGAAACAGCAAATTAAATAAAACTAACAAAAATATTCCCTTTTTTCACCGAGGCGCGCACAAAACAGATATTCGAAACGAGAACATTTAATTCTATTTTAAAATTCAAATTCGTAATAGGCTTGTAATTTACGTTCCGAATATCCTCAAATCCAACAATACAGTTCCATTTAATTTTTTTCCGTTAAATATATAACATTTCTTTTAATGTCGCCTAATGGAAAGCGCTCCTGATTGGAGTGGCCACGAATAATCTGTTGGATTATTTTAAATCCCGACAATACGTTCTGTTCCTTTTTTAAATGTCGCCATTATAGCGGGCGTTTTGTTTTTTAAGAATAAATTATCTGGATGGCCAGGAGTATTTGATTAAAGCGGATTTGGTTGAGACAAAGCAAAGTGAATAATAAATTTCTTTAAATTACATAGACATTTCGCGTTATTTATTAGCCTGTTTGGCGAAATTCAAGACATAAATAAGCTTTAAGCTTTTTTCCATGAAATAGACGTTAGTTATGGGAGAATTATTATAGCAGAATGTAGATTGCATAGATGCATAAAATGCCATTTTTTATTTCTAGAAATCTAAATACCTACTATGGCTATGTTCTGTAATATCATTATTTAATGTTAATATTACTAAGTTAAAAAAAATATCGGCAGACATTAAAAATTATTACAACAGAATGTAGATCTCATTATGTGCCGGTTTTTATTCCTAGAAATCCAACTACCTTCTATGGTTATATTATATTGAAATATCCAAAGGTTTTAAATATCAACAAATCTTCATACAAGGAAACGTAACGCCATCTTGGTTTTCACCATACCTCAAATATCAATCATCTTGGTTCACCATATTTCAAATGTAAAAATGACCCCAAAAGTCTCAAAAATTGAGTTATTTAACTAGAGCTTAAGAGCATTTACTGTAACTTCATTCTGGCAATAAATTAATTATGAATTATGAGACACTTTTAGCCTCAATATGCTTTGTCTATAATATATCTGTCTATGGTAATATCATTATTTATTGTTAATAGGTATTACATACTAAGTTCAAAATAATAAAAAAATCTCTGTTGGTATGCATTAAAATCAGATATTTCAAATGTTTACTTGTTTGTGTTTGTGTGTATCAAGTAAAAAAAAGACAAAAATAGAAGTAGCTAATGCTACTTGAATTAATAATAGACATAAATAAAATAGTGAGGAAGTTGCACCAAAAAATTTACAAGTAAAAACAATAAAAGTCGAAAAGTTGACCAGAAACAAATAATCCCAGTTAGGAAAACAGAAATTTGTTCCGTAAGAGACGGAAAACTCAAATATTAGTACTGGACTTCTCTACAAAGAACTTAAAGTAATAAGTATTTTTAGAACCATACAAGTGTAGCCGTTGAGCGCGCGCCGAGCACACTTTACGTTGTTAAAACTTACAAAATGTTTCTCAACGTACAATAACATAGATGCGTGTTAGATAAGATCGTATAAAATGTATAATATTCTCAACGTATATTAAAAGAAATGCGTGTTACATAATAAGATCATACAAAATGTACAATATTTTCCATGTGCGTTGCATAAGTTGTACAAAATGTACCTATAATATTCTTAATCCACATTAGCAAAAAAAGTGCGTTAAACGCTTCTCATCTAAATGTTTATGTGAGATTTGTACAATACGCATAAAAAATAACTCGTTTAAGGTCTCAAAAATACTATAATATACGCACCTACCTATTTCTATCTCCGTATTACCGAAAAGTTGACTGGTAGAAAATACCTAAAGGAATTAAGTTCACCTCCTAACATTTATATGTGCACAAACTGTAAATATCCTACTTAATATTATAAATGTGAAAGTTTGTGAGGACGGATGGATGGATGGATGTTTGTTACTCTTTCACGCAAAAACTACTAAATGGATTTTAATGAAATTTTGTATAGTTTAAGCTCCGAATTAAAATATAAGTATGATAATTTTTATCCCGAATAATTACAGTATGTTACTGTATTTATGCGGGCGGAGCCGTGGGCAACAGCTAGTAAATAAATAAAATTCGTAAATAAATAAAACGCTGCATTCACTGTGGACATGACGTAGATCCCTACATTTAGGGCAGAAATGCGTGACATGTCTACACGTGTAAAATGGGTGTTTCATTTGATAATGTGACGTCAAATGTCTTCTAATGAGTCCTTTGAATTCCCTTATCGTTGGCTGACGCTTTGGGCGAAATTTTCCTTTGAAATAATTGACAGGATTCTAGCAACTTAGCTTTTGTCTCAGTAGGCGACGATGTGCTAAATTTAACTTATTCTAGAATAGATTACCTGGTTATTATTTCTAAGAAAATTAACAGTTATTTTCCCTACAATTCTATTAGATATTTTGTCTTTGTGTATCTTTAATTATGATCTTATTCAAATGTAATTTACAAATGTTATAATTTGTATTTATTAATATTTTATTCCATAGCTATTCTTAAAATAATGAACCAGTTTTTTATCAAAATTATTATAAGAGTAATCACCCTTCTTCAATACAACCATCAGAAGATCCGTTGTTTTAATATCTGTATTATTATTTTTAAACAAAAAATTAAACCGACTTCCAAAGTAAAAATACACAAAAAAGTATGAAATAAAACTTATTTTATAAATAATTCCCCTTTTAAATTTGTCTATTTCTCTACTTAATCTTCTTAATTTTGAAGTCGCTACCAGCCCAAATGATATCCTACAATATTTTATAGAACTCACGTTCATATTTGCTGGTACCGACTTCAAAATTAAGAAGATTAAGTAGAGAAATAGACAAATTTAAAAGGGGAATTATTTATAAAATAAGTTTTATTTCATACTTTTTTGTTTATTTTTACTTTGGAAGTCAGTTTAATTTTTTGTTTAAAAATAATAATTTCACCCTTTTTAGTGATATATCTTGTTAAGTTATTATTAATATTTCTTAAAAACGTCTAAAATAAACGATCGAATGTATAACTGAATACGCGCCAAGCTTCCATTAGGTATTGTCATTAAGATGATGATGATGATTACTGTAAGTTACAAAGTGGCATATGCTTGTGTTGGATTTTAATTAAAACCAGATTTTTACTATAAATCACACCACGTTTATTCAACGGTAAGAACAAGAGAGAGAGCACAGACAATTGTAGACGAGACATGGACAAAAATTTTCACAGATCAAAAATAATGTTGCTATTATATTAAATTTGTGTTTAATTTTCAACATCCCCCCTTAAACAAAATTTAAACCCATCTTCGAGGAGCAGTAAGCCAGCTTCTTGTACGGTGTTGCTTTTGTTAGTGAGTCAGCAACCATTAAGTCAGTTTGTATGTACTTTACACTGATAGCTCCTTCGCCGATCTTGTTACGGAGAAAATGATGCCTCACATCTATATGTTTTGTTCTTGGATGATAGCCATCTGACTTAGAGAGTTTGATTGAGCTTTGATTATCGCTATAAATTGTCATGGGCTCATTCTTTAACAAAGGCCAAAATGTCTCTTGAAGTTGCTTGAGCCAAATAGCCTCTTGTACACATGATGATAAAGCCATATACTCAGCTTCGGTTGTGGAGAGAGCAACAGTAGGTTGGCGTTTAGAATTCCAGCTGATTGCTCCTCCCTGAAACAAAAATGTGTAACCAGTGCAAGAACGACGATCATCTTCAGATCTCGCCCAGTCTGCATCACAGTAACCATGAGTCATATTCTCTACTGGGTCAAGTTTATAACTTAATCTGTAATTTTCTGTGCCTTTCAGATACCGCATAACTCTCTTCAAAGCTATCCAATGCACCATCTTTGGCTTATTATTAAACTTACTTAGCATATTAATTACAAAGCTAATATCAGGCCTCGTAATCTGTGAAATATAAAGTAAACATCCAATTATTTCTTGATATGGAATTTCAGTTAGGATATCTGATTCTTCAGGTGTCTCTTGGTACTTTGAATTAGGATCTATTGGAACCTTAACACTCTTGCAATCAGACATACCATATTTATTTAGTACTTCTTTTATATACTTCTTTTGATCTAAATATATGACTCCTTTCTCTCTATTTCTTTCCACATGAATACCTATACAATAATTAATATCACCAAGATCCTTAATTTTAAACTGTTTTTTAAGCTCTTCCTTTATGTAATTTTTAGACTCTATATTATTTGTAAATAAAATTAAATCATCGACATAAACTGCTAAGAAAATCATATTATTATCATCTACAATTTTATGATAAATACAGGGATCCATATCATTCTGTGATAAACCCATTCCTTTAAGTATAGAACTGAGCTTTTTGTTCCATTGACGGCTTGCCTGTTTTAATCCGTACAATGATTTTTTTCAGTCGACATACTTGTGTGCCAATGTCATACATTGGTGGTTGTGTCATGAAAATCTCCTCCTCTACATCTCCTTGTAGAAAAGCTGACACAGCATCCATTTGACAAATGTCTAAATCAAATTTCACAGCTAGGGCAAACAAATATCTTAAAGAAGCATACCTTATCACTGGCGAATATACTTCTGTAAAGTCGACTCCAGGTCTTTGTGAACAGCCTTTAATCACAAGCCGCGCCTTATATTTAACTATTTCTCCATTTTCACCTGTTTTTCTTTTGAAAACTCATTTGCAAGGTATACAACGTTTATTTTCAGGAAGAGTAGTCATTTCCCATGTGTTATTTTCTAATAAGGATTGATACTCCTCGTCCATCGCTAATCTCCAATGTTCAGCATCGGTGCTCGATAACGCTTCTTCAACAGTTTGTGGGTCTGAAAACTGTTGAACACACATAAAATTATTATGCCTCTGATGAGATCTTAAAGTGACATTTCTGGTAAAATCATCATCACTTATGATGTCATCACTTGTGCTGGGATAATAAGTTTCATCATCAGACCTATCTAATACAGAACTATCAAAAGTGTCAGTATTTGATTGTAACTGACAGTCATCCTGTGCCTGTATCTCATTAAGCGTTCCATCATCAACAGATGCTACCTCATCATTTTCAGAATTCAAAGAAATATTTGTTAACGGTTTAGTAGGTAAGGGTTCCAAAGTATTAACATTATTATCCGGAAGTTTTTCAATGAATATTACGTCTCTACTAATAACAACTTTTCTGTTAACTTCATCATATAATCTGTAACCCTTCGTGTTGTCACAATATCCAACAAATAATAGTTTTCTTGATTTACGATCCCATTTCAAACGATTCTGTTTTGGTATATGTACCATTACTTTTGAACCAAAAATCTTTAGATTAGAAAGGTTAGGTTTCTTACCCGTCCATTTTTCATATGGAGTTACTTGGTCCAAAACTCGGGATGGTGATCTGTTGATCAGGTATGCAGCAGCGGCAATGGCCTCTGCCCATAAGTGTTTATGTAGCTTTGCTTCAAATAACATACATTTGGCTCTCTCGACCAGCGTTCTATTCATCCGCTCCGCTAGCCCGTTCTGTTGTGGCATGTATGGGGAGCTAGTCTGATGTTTGATGCCAGAAGCTACAAGAAAATCAGAAAATATTTTATTACAATATTCTTTTCCGTTATCACTTCTTATGATTTTAATTTTCTTTTCTAATTCATTCTCTACTTCTGTTTTAAAACTCTGAAATACTGATTTAATATCCAATTTGTTCTTGAGAAAATAGACATAAACCTTACGGGAATAGTCATCTATGAAAGTTATGAAGTACTTCGCACCACCAACAGATGGTGTCTCCATCGGACCACACAGATCAGTATGAACTATTTCTAGTAATGCCTTCGCTCGTGAACCAGAATGTGGAAATGGTAATGTTGTTTGCTTCGCTTGACAACAAGGTATACATACGGTTTCTATATTTTTATCAGTAAAAGTTACACCCTCAGCACATAATTCTAACCTCTTCACATCTGCCAAATTTAAGTGACCCATTCTCTTATGCCATGTAGTAAGATCTGCTTTATTCTCATTCAATACAGCACAAGCATTTACAGTAATGGTATTCAATTTATACATGTTATTGATTAATATTGCATTTGCTATCAAAACATTATTTGAAGTGTATATATTACAGCCCATGTCTGTAAATATGACTTTACAGCCATTTTTGGTAAGTTGACTGACCGATAATAAGTTCACGCTCAAATCTTTAATTAACAAACCATTTCTCACTTGAATTGGACATTGATTTTTGCAAAAACTAGTGAATATATCGTCCCCGTAGAACGAAAACTCACCAGATAGCTTTTTCATCGTTTTGTAATACGAGCGTTTAAAGTTTTAAAATATTGAAAAAAATCTAGCAGATTTTTGTTAAGAGATAGAAACTTTTTATTTTTTCCATTGCATAGATGCTGTACCAAAGTTACTTAAACATTAATTTAAATGAATCTAAATAATTTATTTTAATAGATATTCAATAAAAACCAGTTTAGTTAGTTTTCGCCCATAATATTTTTTTCATAAGTGTAATTTCATTGCTTGTTAAATGTATTTAGTGATTTTTTGCATAAAAACTGATGTGACAAAAGTGTAATAAGTATGTTTAGTTAAATTTCAACTAAATAAAAACTGAACATGTCAGACTTAGTGAAAAATCAAAATTTTCCTTTATAAACGAAATAATAACACTTCAATTTGAAATCTTTAATTAATGTATTTTATAATATAAAAATGAAATAAAAATATTATTTTGTAACATACAATGTTATGATATTGACAATAATTACTTAGTTAAAGAGAAATTGAATAACATTTAAGTATTTAATGATTATCGTAATCAAAGTTAAAATTATTCAATTTCTCTTTCATTTTCCTCTGTTACATCGGGCTCCATCAGACTATCCGTTATTTCTTTTCCGGTAGGCAGCTCTTGGTACCACGAATGTAGTTCACGTGGAATTATTCCTTTGGTGCAAAGGCTGAGGAGGTCTTTCTTTTTGGCCTCTGATATTGGAATAGGACCGTTATAAGCCTTTGGGATTTGGTAATTTTTTAGCTTTAATATTAAATCTTCTCTTGGTACCTGCTCTGCAACTTTGCCACATCTTGTCTCACGTCCTCTATTTCGTGTCCTAGGAATATTTTTTTCTGACTTTTGGAATACGTCAAACTCTTTATAAACCCCCTCATGCTCATAACGAAACTTGACTATACCTGGCTGCGCTTTCTCAAACCTTAGGCATTTTATTTTCAACCAATTTATTTTATCCCCATCTTTATCTCTGGTCATATTCTTCATTAATGTTTCATTAAGCACTCGTACATCTAGCATCTCATCATATGTAAATTCTTTTACGACATATGGTGGGGCAGAGTTGCGGTGTCGCTTTGACCGTGCACGAGTCATAATTGACTTCCAGTCAATCATAGAATATACTGCCGAATTTCGCTGCTCCTTCTCGATTGCACTATGCATGGAATCTACTTCCATGTGAGTATGACCGCTTTCAAGGTATTTCTGTTCAAATATTTCTAAATGAACATCAACTCTTTGGATAAGGTGCACCAAAAACGCTGTAACGTACTGGTTGCGGTTTTGTCCCGCGCATGTGTCACTGTAAACAGTTACTTCTTTTATGGTTGTGGGTATCTGTAAGATCCACCAGTTTAATGCACTTGCTATTTCTGTACTGCCCCTCTTGCCATTTATTTCATTCCATGTTAGACAGTAAGCTTCATTAGGGGGTTTGGCAACATGAATTGTATAATTTTGTACATTCAACTTCCTTGTATAATAAAGAATGCCAACTCCACTCACGGGTATATGCAGTGTTGATTGCATATCAGCTGTAGCAACTAAATAGGTATCGTCTTGAACGGACCTTTGTTTATCCAATTCTTTAGCATTTTGGGCCTTTGTTTTTCTATCGATATGAGCTAAATAGTCATCTTTTAGATTATCTGGACGTCCAGCATTATCATACCGAGTACATGTTATACATAAATCTTTTTTCGGCTTAAAAAAAGACAAATTGAATTTAGTATCAAAAATTCTTTTGTAAACGAAGAATGAACAAGGAACTTCATTGTTTTGAATTAGTTTATCTTTGTACAATTCGTACATTTTCGCGATAGACAAATTTGCTTCAAGGTAATACCTTTTAGATTTTTTCCTACAGTAATGCGACTCTAACCTGGGAAAGGAATTGATGTGTTCAATAATTTTTTCCTCGTTCTCAATGCTAGTTTTATTTACGGGTCCCTTGTCGTTAGCACCACGTTTGTCCTGTCCAATATAATTTCCGAACTCGTTTTGGTGTCGAAATGCTTCAATAACTGGCCCATTAGAGATGCACAAAGTTTTAAGGAAGAACTCTTTACATACACGTATCTTTTCATTTTTAATAAAGTAGTATCCGAATGAGTTTTTACGGCGTTTTTCATCTGGAACCCCAATTTTAAGAGTTTTAGTTGGTACCGAAATTACTTGACGTAACAAAAACTGTTTTTGAGCTACATAGTCTTGTAGGCACCAATAATTCTTACATATTTCTAATCTCTCAGCTTCAGAAAAATTTATCAGGCACTTATAGCGACATCTACAATTTACAGATTTTGGAAGCTTAGCGGGCATCGTACCCTTCCTTCCTGCATATGGCAAACAATTCTGCCTATCCGTCTTCGCTTTGTTCTTTTTCCATTTACTGGGGTCACATTTTTTCCAACGGCGTAGGTTTACTTCACTATCGCTAGTAACAGTCGATACAGAGTTGATTTGATCATAAGATTCAAGAGATTCTGAACGCAGACTACTTACATTATTTAAACAAGTAGTTGATGACATAGGATTTTGTTCGCTTGAAGATGGCTGATCTACAGTTAAAGGTAAAGTGATAATATTCTTTTTCTTATTATTTAACTCCGGATAATCCAAGTCACTGTCACTATCATTCGAAGAAGATGGAATAATTACTTGTCTTTTTCTTTTTAACGTAGGACATTCATCGCTATCTGGATACCAAGAGACACTAGAATCGGAAAAATCTAAGGGTGAACTACTTAAGGATTCAATTCCGGATATGGTGGAAAATGGACTTTTCACTAAAGTTTCAGTTGCAATAATGTCTCCTCGTGTGCATGGTGTATCATTTTCTGATAACAATTCTCCAAAACTGTGTCTGTGATCATATCCGTCATCTGTTGCCAGGGGAGCCGACTGTGGTGCTTGTATAACTGAAAGCTTCTGAGGGCTGCGAAAAATAGTAGATGGTGGAGCAGACTCGTAGCAGTCGTTATTCTTAAACAGTTCTTCTACTTCTAAGTTGATCGAGACTTCTTTTTCGTTCTGAAATAAAAATAAAAATATATATATATATCACCCTCCCTATGAGATCCCCCTCAACCCATGCCATGCAGTAGGACATGTGTGATTTGTTAGTTGTCACACATATTCGCACATACGAAGCATGCAATTACAGAATCCCAGTTACATTAGACTGGGTTTCAAAGTTTTAGTTTAGTATATTAGTATTTTTAAGGTATTTATTAAAAAAACAGAAAGCAGCGAAAAATAAAGTGTTAATGAGCAACCATTAAGCATGTTATGCTTGCGTACGTAACAAATGTATAACACCGATTTAGCTATAAACTAAGAGAGTGTCCACGTGGCGCGTCGTGCCTCCGTTGCGTCGTCGAAGTGCTGTACCGCTGCGTCGTTTTACATACTACAATTACGCAGCAGTACCGTATCGCGGTGACACGACGCAACAGAGAATCAACACGCCATGTGGACACTCTCTAATACACTTTGGCGTGTAAGTTTAACTTTAAAGTTTACAAAGTTAAACTTACACGCTAGAGGCTAGCGTGTCAGCATTATATCTATGATTATTATTGATTATACACCAATAATATATACAAGCAGAATATTTATTTCGTTTCGAGCCGTTACGTTGTAGCAACTTTTACTATAATAGCAACTACATGAAGAAAATCAGCTTTTTCATACAAATAAGCGCGCGCGCCTTCTCACTTTAGCATGAAACAGCTGATTTTTTTTTTCTAGTAGGAAAGTTGCTTTCATATTAAAAGTTTCTGGTATTTATGAGTACATTCACCCTGTAACGGCTCGAAACGGAATAAATATTCACCGTGTATAATACAAAAATCCCTATAGGTAAGCCTTGTTATAATATTATGTAGGTGCAGTATAACACATTCAATAAACAACTTTTCAAACCCATAAATTAGGTAATTGTAAAATAGTTACTCTGAAAAGTCCTCCCCTGGACGATCACCGCTGTAATCTACAAAATTAAATCAAGTTGAACAAGAGAAGTTATAATTTACCATTATCTATTTGGAATTAATATATTTGCTATACAGCTAGTCTTAAACTAAAATAATATAAGCTACAATTTCATAAGAAGGTAATGGTAAATTCATTTTTTATTTTAATAATATAAATATAAAAATTAGGTACCTACAAGTAGAAATAAATAATTTACTCAATTAACATTAATAACTTACCTCATCCTCTGTTTCTTTTTTTCTCAATATTTCCAAAATTAATTTTGAGCGATTCATTTTATTACGATCGCAACAAAACACGCGCGCACAATAATTAGAGACCTGTCTACTTACGCACCGCGAGCGCGACTGAAGACTGAAATCGAATAAACTAATAAATACGCACTCGAAGTATAATACAATAGTCACTAAGTCTTCTGCGAAGAGCACATAATTCGCATTAATAGTATTTTAAAGAAGTTAAAAACTCATTAAAACGGTTTAAATGTACATTTTTTGGAATATTTTTAGGGGAAAAGTAACTAAATATATTTAGTGAGTTTACGCATAACTAACACAAACGCTAAACGAGTAAACATATAAATCGAAATATCACTTAGTAGACTTAGTTAGTTTTCGTTTTACATTTTTCGGTGCAAACCTTTATAAAGTGTTAACTAAAACAATTTAGTGAATTTTTGATTTAGTAAAATTTTGTAAATATTACTTGTACAGAGGACGAAAACTACCTAAACCAATTTAGTTACGTAACCTTTTGGCTCCATTAGTCGTCAAAATTAATTAAGTCGATTAAGTGTTCTTTCGCTATTTTGGTTGGGTAATAAACACGGAGTTAATGAGTTTTTATTTAATTTAATTCGGAAACTATGCATCATATCGATACACGGATAACACAGAAAGATGGAGAAAAAATCAAATATACCAATGGCATCCTTAACTCAATTTTGACCATTTTGCTATCTGGTGAGTTTTGTTCTACGGGGACGATATTTACTTTACCCATATTTTGCACAGGAACTGCATCATTATTTGCCACCTTGATTTGCTTAATCGGAGATGCTTGCATGTCATACATCCAGTCAGAGCGTCTTGTCATGTGCATTGTGGCACCAGAGTCAACGTACCAGTTCTCATTATCCACATTACTGAAAGCTGAAAAAGCTGCTGAAAAACTGTTATGATCAGATTTCTTCACTAAAGTGCACTGATTTTTAAAATGCCCATATTTATTGCAAAAAAAGCAACGAGGGCCTTTTCCTTTTGGCTTGAAATTATTGTTATTATTGTTAGAGGTTTTCTTGTGCTTTGTAAATAATACCGTAGACTCGGAATCTTTCACTTCCTGTAAAAGTTTTGTCTTGACAAAATCTGATGAAATTTTCTGACCGGAACTTTCCAGACCCATAATCATAGGTTTATAATTATCCGATAAACCTGCCAGCATGAGTGTTCCCAGCCATTCATCATGAACTGTGAAACCGATATTTCGTAATTTGTGAGCAGTACTCATTATTTTATTGACGTATATTTCGACACTTTCGCAGTTATCCAATGATGTGTTGATTAAATCTCGCAACTTTTCTCGATAGCCCGGAGTCCTCGAATGCATTTTGAAGGTTTTTCCACACTTCTCTTGATGACTTAGCATTTTCAATATGGACGTAGTTTAAGGGATCCACCAACAAAATAATTTTGGACTTAGCTTTCAAATCTTTCTTGCTGTCGACTTCGGTGCCGGGATCAACACATTCCCACAAATTTTCCAATTCCAGATACGATTTTACTGCGAATTTCCAGGTCGTATAATTTTCCCGACCGGCTAACTTCTCAATTTGTATATGGTTAGAGGAAGCCATCTTTGACGCCACCTTTATCCGACGAAATATTTTTCTTGTTTCAAACTTTTATGCACGATTCTTATTTGAATAAATGGTGATTTGTACAAATCTGGTATGGTAAAGAGCACTGGGCCACCATAACCTGTTGGATTTTAATTAAAACCAGATTTTTACTATAAATCACACCACGTTTATTCAACGGTAAGAACAAGTGAGAGAGCACAGACAATTGTAGACGAGACATGGACAAAAATTTTCACAGATCAAAAATAATGTTGCTATTATATTAAATTTGTGTTTAATTTTCAACAGCTTGCAGTTCTTTAAACAATTCCGAAATTTCCTAACGCATATCTTTAAAGACTGAGGAGTTCTGTTCAGTGCTTTTGGATTCAGGGTATACCTTGGTACAACGTCTTATTCTTTGGTAGCATATGCTTGTGTTACTTCAGTAAAAGTCAAAATCACTATATGTGTCGATATAAATTTCGAGGAGTTCCCTCGATTCCTCATGGATCGCATCATCACGTTTCCACTTTAGTGACTAAAGGACCAATTTCGAATTAAACCCTTTACAACAACAAAATATTTTTGCAAATAGGTCCATAAACGGCAGAGTAATGTTCAAAGATCTCCGTGTTAGTGTAAAATACTATAAGAAGTACCTTCTATATCATCATAATGTGATGATGTATGCTGTGATAGTGGTGGTAATGATGATGATTACTCTAATTGACAAAGTGGCATATGCTTGCTGTTGTTTAAACAATGCCAAAATCCTCAAACATGTATCTATAAGGAGTCAGGAGTTCTGTTCTATACTTTTTGATCCAGGATATACCTTGGAGCAAAATCTTACTTTTTGGTAGCATATGCTTGGACTACTTCAGAAAAAGTCGAAACCACCATATGTGTCCATATAAATTTTGAGGAGTTCCCTCGTTTCCTCATGGATCCCATCATCAGGTCACCAATTTTCTGAAAATGGGACCAACTTCGGATTATACCTTTTACATCAAAAAAAGAATTTTGAAAATCGGCCAACAGACGGCGGAGTTATCCGCGAACATACAAAAAAAAATAAAATAAAATATATATACAGCCGAACGTATAACCGCCTCCTTTTTGGAAGTCGTTTAAAAAGCATTGTAACCAAACAAATACAATAAACAAACAATTTGGGACGCCATTCGAGTTACATCTTCTAATTTACTGAACTGCCCAACAGATAATCTTATATTGTTATGTTGACACAAAGAGATTATGTTACTACTTACACGTCTATACTTCACCTTGTGATATTTTCGTAGGGAAACATCATCTAGGATTACTAAACTCAAAATGCTTACGCGGCAAAGAAAATGAAATAACGAATATGTTTATTTGGCTCTGTGTTTTTCTAGTATTAAAGTTTTTATGATCTTAGTATGCTACAATGAGCTCCGTAGCCTAGTGGATGGACCGTTAGGTTAGCACTCGAGAGAGTGCAGGTTCAAATCCCAGGTGTGGCTTGTATCAATGAGACTTATCAGATCTCAAGTACATTATACGGACGCTCTAACGGTGAAGGAAAACATCGTGAGGAAACCTGCATATGGTTGGCCCCAGACGTATTGACCAGTCACAAAAAACGTCAAATGTCAAAAACTTAATCAACATCGTCTCTAAGTTATTATTGATTTTTAAAATGAAATAAGTGATTGTTTGTGTTGAAACATCCACCAAAACAAAAATTATAACCTAGAAAGTGCATACAAGTGTTTTCACTGAAATACATACGATGGAAACAGAGTTGTGAGTACTAACGGAAAAACACATGAACCATCCTAGAATTATAGCTTTATGCACTAAATTGCACAAGATTGAACTAATAAATCCACAGTATTAACATAAAAAACCTATAACCTTCTCAAGAAAAATAATCACAAAGTTCTCAAAGCAAGATTCGGAAAATTTCGACACAGAGGCAGCCATTAATTTGCATGGATAAACATTTCTTTGTCTTGCCTTCACGAAAACGGTTATTAACATTTAAAATTTTCAATCAAATACCGATATTAACTATTACCAAAACTGGACAACGTTATTTTTAGACATTTTTAAACATCAAGGTGTGACAATCAACACGAATCCGAATTCTGGAAACTTCAAATGTGACAATAGACAGCTGTCAAAACTGGATACGAGGTGTTTACTCTTGCAATTATTGTTACAGATGATAAATAAAAATTATATACCACCACTCGAAAGGAAAGTAATTTACTCGGTAACATACTAGAGGGTGCTTTCACTGTAAAATAACTGTAACTCATTGTACAAAGCATAGATGGCAGCGTCTACATCATATTGATAAATAAAAGTACATAGAAATATAAAAAGACTATAATAAATTGCAACGAATTGGAAAACTATAATAAAGTATAAAAATCCATAAAATTGTTCTGGGTAACAAAATAAACAAACATAGAAAATAAAATAACAATACAATAAAATATATAATAATAATATAATATAAATAAGTATAGAAGCCTATCATAATGAATTGTTCGGGGTGTCTCCAATTATCAAATGAAGAAGATTCTATTACTTGCACTTTAAAAAGCTGCATGAAAACTTATCATCTATTATGCGCAAATGCAACAAACCTAAAATCTGACCAGATAACGTCTTGGATCTGCCCGGCATGCCATGCTACCACAAAAAAAGGTGGAGATAACACCCACACCCCCTGTCGTTCTCAAGATAACAATATTACACAACGCAGGAAGGTTAATAAATTACCAGCGTCGCATAATAACGATTCGGAAGCAACAGATTTTAGCTTACATACAGTTATCAAAGAAGTCCGTCTTCTGCGACAGGATATGGCTACTTATTTTTAGGGATTATTAGACTATGATGCTAGAATGAAATTACTAGAGGAGGAACAAAAAGAAAATATAGTTCTAAGAGCCCGCGTAATGGAACTGGAACAGCAAATAAATGGGCGAGCACAATCGGCCCTAAAAACTGAGGTAGAAGTGCTGGGGTTAACCGAAACTCCAAATGAAAACCCATGCCACATCGCTAAAACTGTCGCTCAGAAAATAGGTTTAACTCTCGAAGTGCAGGATCTCGATCAAGTGACACGAGTCGGTCCTCTACAACAATCTTTAATATGAGTCTCGAATCTGGAATTTATCCAAAAACTTGGAAAACCGCCGTCGTGATTCCAATTCACAAAGGTGGCCCCAAGGATAACCCCAGCAATTTCCGTCCTATTTCCCTTTTAGGAACAATATCAAAACTCTTAGAACGAATCATACATCGTAGATTAGTTTCATTTTTAGATACAAATTCTGTCATCAATAACCAACAATTCGGATTTCAAAAAGGCAAGTCAACTGAGGATGCAGTCTTCGCTCTCACTAATAAAATAGTTTCTCACCTGGATGAGGGTCAACGCTGCCTGGGTGTATTCCTTGATTTAGCAAAGGCGTTCGATACAGTTTCCATACCTATTCTTTTAAAGAAACTTGAAGCATATGGTATTCGTGGTTTGGCTTTAAAATGATTTACCAGCTATCTATCAGGACGACGCCAGTGCGTTAAAATAGGTGATAACATGAGTGACGCTAGATCGATCTCCTATGGCGTCCCGCAGGGCAGTATATTAGGACCGACCCTCTTTCTGATTTATATGAATGACATTGTCTCCCTGCCCTTGGCTTGTGCGGACGTTTACTGCTACGCGGATGACACCGCTCTCATTTTTCATGGTCCGTCAGAAGAAGCTGTCTGCCGAGTGGCGGAGAACGGTATGTCGCTGGTGTCGAACTGGCTGAGCAGCAACTTGCTAACACTTAACACAACAAAAACAAAATTTATGTTTTTCCATAAAACAGCTGCTTCAGGCTCAGCATCTCTAACTAATTTAAGTGTACATACCCAGACTTGCCTTTCAATTAGGCCTGCCTACTGCAGCTGTCCCCAAATACAAAGATGCTCTGACTTAAAATATCTAGGCATAATTTTGGACGAGAGGCTGTCTTTCAAGCAGCATGTTGGCTTGTTGAGTTCCCGTATTAGGAAAATGATACCTATTATGAAAAACATACGAAATGCAGTGGATAATCCTACACTCAAAATCATCTATCTAGCCTTATGTCAATCGATCATCAATTATTGTATCCTTGTTTGGGGCGGTATAGCCTCAATTACCCTGATTGCCGCTGAAAGAGCTCAGCGGGCCGTTCTCAAAGTAGGATTAAATAAACGTAGAAGATACCCTACCCCCACCTTATACCGAGATACTAAGGTTTTAAGCATTCGAAAACTATTCATTTTAAGGGCTGTGATTGCTGTCCACAAGTCGATACTTAGTTCTGCACAATATCATTCTTTGCTTAAAAAGAGAACCTTCAAGGTACTTCTGAGCGCTGTTAAAACTTCCTTCGCGCAGCGTTTTGGGTCGTTAATTTTCCCACATATTTACAATAAGTTAAATAAATCATGTCATTTCGAAGGGTACTCCGTTCAAAAATCTAAGAAACTTATTACTAGAGCACTACTCAGTAGTTCATACGAGGAAGCCGAAAACATGTTAAGGGTTACTACCTAAGATAACACACACACACAAACACATATACTAATACACACACACACTCTCACACACACACACACACACACACACACACTCATGCACCACTATAGTTTTAAGGTTAGTATTAAGATTACGTATACCTAATGCATTATCTGCTACATCAGTGTAATCTTAAATAAGTCAATGCTGTCAATTAATAAAAATGTCCCTCTCTATGTCAATCCCCTTTCTGGAACATTGTCTTGAATGGCCCCACAGGACAGGCTACGCCTAGTGTGGGGATCAGTCATAACTACTGTGTAAATGTATTTTTTGGAAATAAAACATTTGTATTTGTATTTCTCTAGACTAGGCTGACTGTGTTGTGAGAATAACGAATGTGCTTGGGCAACCATACGACATTTAAAAACCAACTGTCCCAGGCACTACAGTATTTCAGGAGTGGTTACTTCGCCTGGAGAATACTGTATAAATCATATATTAATGGATGAAAAGGCCTAAGTATGCTACAAAATAATAAGATAAATAATAAGAGTTCCTTAATTTAATTGATAAAAATAGGAATAAGCTGAACTTACCAGTGCGGCTGATAAGTGCCAACGCTCCTATAGCTCCAAACAATAACGCCATCATTATGTGATCATCGACTGATCATATTTCCATCTACTGCTATACCGCCTTTAAAACGATCATCTGTAACAAAAAAATCACTACTTAAATCTCTAATCAACGAAGATTGTTGAAAAGTTTAAAAAAATAAGGCCCAAAAATAGGGCCCTGTGGAACTCTCAACTTTTTTATTATTTTGACACCACGCATGCCTATTAGAATACGAAACATTTTATCCACACAAAAGCTTATCTCCATAATTCTTTTGTTAATGTTTCGCGTAAACAGATACATATGAGATATGAGAAATCGTGGGCGATAAGTAATATTGGTGGTTCTATTAATTTGGCAAGGAAATATGTTATCAATAATACGGATCTTCATAATTAATCACTGCATGATTGATCTACTTTTACTAATTTGTATTAGCTATCTATTATAATAGTAATTTGATTTCCACTAAATTGATTGACAATGCATCTACTCGTAATAGCTATTGAAATTCAATTGTCTATATTCGTCATTTTGATTACAGTCAACTGAGTTATATACTTTCAATTTCTAATTGAGGTTATGGCTTTATGTTATGGAAACAACCTTTGTTTTGTAACTAAATACCCAATATAGATTTTTAACCTCAAAATGACGATGGCGTGCGATGCGCCATAGTATTCAGTTAGCGTAGTGAATTATTTCGCAAACTAATGATAAATTAGCTGTACAGATAAATAAAATTGAAGTGTCTGTTTGTAATTTCAAATAAACAGCTTTATATTAAAGTAAACGCAATGACGGGAAGCAGGTACCATAGCAGCATTCAGGGCGGGATCAGGGGTCAGCAACTACAAAAAAATTCCTTTCCCATAGGTCTCTCAAGCATCAGTGAGTGTTGACGAGCTGAAATACACTACTATATATTCAGTACTTATAATACAATATCAATTTTTTAAAATTTTGTCTGTCCGTCTGTCTGTCTGTCTGTTTGTTCTGGATAATCTCTGAAAGGGCTGGACCGATTTTCACGGGACTTGCACTGACAGATATGAGGTCTAACATAGGCTTCTTTTATTTTAGGGTTCCGTTTCCGTTAAGTTATATGCAAACGAAGTTTCGGGCATCAGCTAGTACTAAATAAAATAAAAAATATATTTATTGGACACGAAATATTATATATATATGCTGTAGGTAATTATATTTTGGATGGAGACGATAAACAATCATATTGTGTAGCTAAGATACATTTTTATCCCAATTTTAAACGTTTGTTTTATTACCATTCACTATGAAAGCCATCTAAAGATTTATTCACTTCAAATAACCCATACCGATTGGTTGAGTGTATTTTTTGAGAATGTACATTAGCGGAGCAGATAGGAAATAAGAAAATACCGTGGATGCCTGGAGGAATATCGGCGTTCATATTGCGCTCGCAACTTAGACTTCTGAGACATTTCTTAATAGATCTCATTGTGTACGTGGTACAGTCGATTGTGGAAATGTATGAAACTTTTGAGGGACTCAGGACCAGAATCAGCCAATCTAAACAAACTTGGGTTTGTTTAGATTGGCTGATTTAATTCGTTTTAATGAAATGCCATTAACTTGTATAAAATTGGTACCTTGAATGAAAATTTCATATTTTAGTTTATAGATACAATGAAATATAATTGTATTTAGAATTTTATTCTGATCAAATGCGATTTATAAAATATTAACTAGTTACCCATAGTATTATTAGGGTGCTCCCTCACTTGGAGTATTCGCGTGTAATGTAACGTTACATATCCTAACATAACATCTGTAGGAGGATTACCGAGCATTACCTTTAGCGCACCTTGTAATGATCCCGTCCGCTCGGCGCTCAAAGTCGAATCTAGAACGTTACATTACACGCAAATGCTCGTCAGTCAGGGAGGTAATATTGTAATGTAATGCTCAAAGTCGAATCTAGAACGTTACATTACACGCGAATGCTCCAGGTGAGGAGCACCTCCCCCCGATGGTTGCACGCCTTGTCGTGGCGGTTGGGCTTAGTAACCGTGGTTTGGACACCCACGGTGAAGCGAAGAGGCAACCAGGGCCGGCTTGTTTGCCGCCGGCTGGCCCGAGGAGGGCGCTCCCAGCGGGCTGGAGGAGTCCGCTGCGGACGCGCTAGGAGATGGGACCGCAGAAGAAGAGTGCCGGTATTACGGTGCGCCGTACTCCCTATCTTTTGCGGCCGTGGAGGGATCGCAGGGGGAGAGGTGTGGTGGTGTTGTGCCACTCTCCCTACCCCCCTGCGAGCTGGCGGGGCCGTTCCGTACAGTTAACGGCATTGGTGGGGCCGCAGAGGAAGAGGCAAGTTGGTATTACGGTGCGCCGCTTGCCCTATCCTTTGCGGCCGAGGTGTGATCGGTGGCAGAACCATAGCTCAGATCTGCCACCGGGTACCGTGGGCTACCGGGCTGGTATCCGTGGCCTCCTAGTGGCAGACTCGGGGGGAGTCTGCTACAGTACTGGTGGAGGCCGAGGAGGGAGGCGCACCCTACCATCTGGTGCGCCTGGGGCCTTCGGGCCGTGGATGGAGCCGCATGTGTGCGGCTGCCGCTGGCGGGGTCGCGGATGTGTTTACCGTTCCCGTGGCCCCGTCACAGGGCGGCGTGGAGGAAGGTGGGGGGTGGTTTTTAGTGGGTATACCGTGGGTCTCATAGCCTATACGGGAGTCCTACATCACCACTCGGGTGCCCCCTGCGCCTGGGTGGTATGCGTTATGCATTTTCCCCCCCGGAAACAAAAAAAAAAAAAGGTGAGGAGCACCAGCTTTATGTTAATGTATGAAACTCTGTCATGATTTTAAGGGCAATAAAATCTTAAAAATTTGTAGATAACACGGGGTACACTGACAACCTTATTAACCTATTATTTACCGAAAAGTTATAAATTAAAGAAAAAAAAAAAAACAGCAAATGACAACTCATTATTATAAACCCACAACAAAAATCATTTCATTTATAAACCTGACTGTACTCACGAACCAGTTCGAAACTTCATCAAAAACTGCCAACGGGCTGCGAATAATCCTAGACTTGGAGAATGCACCGATGTTCTAGCTCGTCTAGTATCTAAAGAACTCCAGGTCTCCGCTAAATCTGGGATATAAAGTCATAAAGTTCACAATTTCAACTCTATTAAAGGAGATTTTAATTTCTGAAATATTCCGCTTTGAATGTTACATTATCTTCGTGTTAAAAATACGCTACAGTAATGAAATTTAATTTCACTTTATTAAATTTTCTAAGAAAGCTCAATAATGTTTGTAATTAATATAATTATAATATAGTTGTAATTAAATTTCTAAATTTGGCCGGCCACATCTACGTCAATCTAAAAAGTCTGACGTAATGATTTACTTGAGACCTCACTTTACTTTCATTATTAACAAACTTCTCAGAATGAAAAATAAAACCGGCCAAGTGCGAGTCGGATTCACGCACCGTGGGTTCCATACAAGCCTGTAGTGATTTTGTTACAGCATAAAGGTATTATAAACCTGAGTATTTGATATGAATTTCAATTAAATACCTCTACGTGTTTATGAGGAAAGGGGTAGTAAGTTTAAAATTATTTTTGATGTAACTAAAAATTTACGGTTTTCGCAATTGTTCCTTTATCTATGCTATAAGATGTTGCTTCATACCAAATTTCAAGATTCTGAGTTCATGGGAAGTAGGTTTTGATTTCCTTGCCAGTGTCGAAAATTTGCGGCATAAACGGCTTTATCTCTTGATTGCGTTGGCTTAGAAGTTTGATTTTTTCACAGCTCCAAGGGACCTGAGTATTTGATATAATCTCCAGCTTGATACATTCACGTATTCCTGAGAAAAGGGTATTGACAGACAGACGGACGGACAACAAAGTGATCCGACAAGGGTTCCGTTTTTTCTTCGTGGTACGGAACCCTAGAAATGACTATACGAAATTCTTTTTACCAACAACAAACTGAAATACATACTCAGTGACTTACACGTTACACATCTATAATTATAATTTTATCAAAGTCATTTAAATTTATATAAAGTCAAGAGTAAAAAAAAATCAAAAAGTTTTATTCCACATAAGTTAAAAATAACACTTATGGAATTGTCCCTACGTGATGCCTACATAATATTCCTACATAACCTTGAATTAGTTCCCGAATCTGCATAATCTAGATCACGGCTCAGATATACAATATAACTGTTGTCAAACACAATACCCGTCTAATTGGAGAGAAACTAGTTTGAGCCCCAATTTAGTTAAACTACTTCAACTTTATAAGAAACCAGATATATAAGGTTTGGTAAAATCAACTGCGGATATTTTGGGCACATGATTTACTGATTAAGTGTAGTGTAAAAAAGTTCACTTTTTTGCAAAATTAGTAAACAAAACCTACATCATTAGTTTACTTACATCATATCCAAAAACGTTCATTATGGTTAGTATGAACTTAAACGCACAAATATCGGAGATATTTACAAATATGTTCCTGCGGCCGTATACTTTATATTATACTTTAACCTAGACATGACGTCACAGCTAGGTACGTCTTTAGTATGGAGCGTTTTCACGAGCCTTGCGAAATTTTCTATACAAATCGCTGTACCTTTGAAAATATTGACTTTTGATATACCGTTTCTTCTGAGAAGTTACTCATATTTAAGAGTAAGTACTATTCATTTTAGCAATTAAAAAAAAAAACATTCATCTAGTATTATAATAGTTACAAGAGGGCGCCCTGTGGTTAACTTTCAATTATAATTCATAAACCAAAACGCTTGCGTTGTGTTTCGCCTAGTGAGTGAGGTTAATGGGGGCCCAAGGGGGCTTGGCAACCAGGAACACGAGTACGCAACACCAGAGGAGTTACAAGTGTGACTCCTCTGGTGCTGTGTGTGTGCATGGGCGGCGGTAATCGCTTACCATCAGGTGATCCGTTTGCACGCTTCCTGATCCATTTCATAAAATAAATATATGTTTGGGTAATTATAATTAAAATATACCTTTAACTATTTTGATTAATAAGTGAAAATCAATCACATAACTAAAATAATAATAATATCATCATTGCAAGGATGTAGTAATATTGTATATTTAAATCGTATATAATAAAATTTGAAGTTTTAATTAATTTCTGTTTATTCAGATTTTCACTGGGAATTATCTGCAGTTTATAAATTGAAATTATTTCAACATTTTCGCAAGTGTCAAGATGTCAGCTTCGTAAAATTACGTAATTGCTGTGCTGTATTTTTCAATTTCCACAACAATTTATTGAATTCGATCGAACAATATTCTATAATACTTATTTATAGTGAATAAAATTCAGAAACTTTACATACATAAGGAACATATTACAATATTACAATAACGGTTTAAAAACTATTTAAAATAACGAAATTATTATCTAAACTATATTATAATATAAGTTATTGTGTAAATAAAAAATAATAACCTAACCAAGAGCATGTCAGGATATGTCTTAGGAGGGTTCCGTAACTATAAACGCGTAATATGCTTTTTTTTAATTACTCCAAAAGTTACTGTCCGATTTGGTTCACAATAATTTTCCTAAATAGTTTTCAGCATGATCTATCAGCGTGGAAATTTGCAAGTTTCTATCTCCTATAGTTTAAAAATGCTAGGGGGGGGGGACCAACTTACTAACTATTTTGGAGGCCGATTACTCGAAAATTGTCAACTTTATAAAAAAGTAACGTATGAAACCTTACCTTTATTTTAAAATACCTATTCTACGATACCCCACACGATGGGGTAGAGTGAAAAAATATTTTTCATCCCCACTTCACATGTATGGAGAGCCACCCCTAAAATATAAAATTATTATTTTTTTATGATCCCGAAACCGTGATCTATACACAATCTATAACTGCACCAAATTTCATCAATTTATATCTGGGGGCACGGCAGTGCCCCCTCCAAGTCGAGCGCGAAGCAAACACTGCCGTACCATCCTTTACTGGAACCATTTCGCCGCATTTTCAGGCCCCTATCTGAGAACCTCTGGATAAGACCAGAACGCAGAAATTTTCGTCATCCAATAAGCTATAATCACGTACTTAAAATCCAAAATTTCAAGTCTGTAGGTCATTTAGTTCCGAAGTTAAGCGAAAGCAAAGTTTCGCATTTTCGACACTCACTCACTCACTCACTCACTCACTCATGATCATCAAAATAGAACTAGTACTTCCCATAAACTTAGAGAGCTGAAATTTGGTACAGAGTTGGGGTTTAATGGCCACATAAAGGGAAAACTATAAAAACTAGGATAATCGATCTGGGGGCACGGCAGTGCCCCTGCCAAGTCGAGCGCGAAGCAAACACTGCCGTACCATTCTTTGCTGGAACCATTTCGCCGCATTTTCAGGCCCCTATTTGAGAACCTCTAGATAAGACCAGAACGTCGATCTGGGGGCACGGCAGTGCCCCCGCTAAGTCGAGCGCGAAGTAAACACTGCCGTACCATTCTTTACTGAACCATTTCGCCGCATTTTCAGGCCCCTATTTGAGAACCTCTAGATAAGACCAGAACGTCGATCTGGGGGCACGGCAGTGCCCCCGCCAAGTCGAGCGCGAAGCAAACACTGCCGTACCATTCTTTACTAGAATCATTTTGCCGCATTTTCAGGCCCCTTTATTCTACTCGAACTTTATTCTACTCGAACATTACACAAATTAAATAAACAAATTACACTAAAATCTAGGGAAATAAATCAATATGCCCACGTTTCTACAAAAAGAAGTGAAATCCCACCAAAAACATTCTGTAAAAAACTAGCCAAGTCTCGATGTAGCTGCTTGTTTATCTCTAAAAAGTAATGAAATCTAGACAAAATCGTGCCAAGTCTAAGGTTCCTTACTGCGGTTTTTTTTATTATTATAGTTAATGTTGTGTGACTTGGCCGTTGAAGGGCACACAAGGGTACAAAGGGGGCTCCATGACACCATTGCTCCAATACGTGTGTTGTACAATCAACAACAGCCTAAAATGAGACACTAGCGTCCAATTACCAATACCAGTATGGGCTATTATCTCGCTTAACAAACATAGGTAGTTACAAATGTAAACAAAATTGACTTGTACCCACTAAAGTATAAAGAATGTTCAACGGCCAAGTCACTCAACATTAACTATAATAATAAAGAAACCGCAGTAAGGAACCTTAGACTTGGCACGATTTTGTCTAGATTTCATTACTTTTTAGAGATAAACAAGCAGCTACATCGAGACTTGGCTAGTTTTTTACAGAATGTTTTTGGTGGGATTCATAATTACAGGAGTTAGCGGCGCGGACATACAGACAGACAGACAGACAGACGGACAGAGCGAAACTATAAGGGTTCCTTAAGTATCACGGAACCCTAAAAAAGGGCTATAAGTAAAAACTGTATCTAGGATAGCGTACCTAAGAGGCTGGCAGCATTGCCTCGCTGTATGGCCAAACTGATGGCCTAGTCAAGATGCATTCGTTATTTTCGTCGGTGAAATTCGAAAATAAAATGTATGGGATTTGACATAAGGCATCGCAAGCGACATGTCACTTAGCGATGACTTATGTCAAATCCCGTACATTTTTGATTTCGAACTACGCCGTCGAAATTATCGAATGCATCTTGACTAGAGGGCCTGATTCGTTGGCCGAGGTACGCGCCATTAGTTTTGTCGACTAGTCTTTAGTTCAAATGCTTAAAAATATGCTTGGCAGTGGGGCCCCAAGAACCCATAGTTTCGACCCATGTTTAAACATTTTTAATAAACAATTTTTCAAGCCTATCTAGTCTTTTGTCTAAGAAGTTTATTAATAGTATAAATAATGCGTGTATTGTATAAAATATAATATTTTCGTTGTCTTATACCCGTAACACAATTTCTACTTAGCACGGGATTAGATTGACGTTATGTATATTATTTAATTATGTATGTACTAAAAATATTTTTGTTTATATTTTTATGTGTGTCTGGAAAAAAGAAATTTCAAATATATTTTTTAAACATATTTTCAGGGTTATTAATAAATCTTGGAGATTTGCCATAAGAATGATCCTCTTGTCTTTGACATAAAGGTCATATTAGTGGTAAAATAATTCAGGGGGTCTAAAAAGGCCACATCAGGTGAACATTAGATGAACATTAGACGAATCATATGCAATTCATATTATGTGCGCCATTTTAAGCATTTCTATTGAAAACTGTCAAAATTGATGTTTTAACTGTCAAAATATATGAAACATAATATGAAACACCTAAAATAGCCTTTTTGGACCCCCTGAACGGACTGAAGTCTTTAACTTAATTACTAGCTTAAACGTTGAGATCAATAACACTTAAACTTTATCCTACAGACTGTGAGGATGTGATGATTACCTGTGAGGATGTATCTATAGATGTTCTTTCCTACAAAAAGTACTAAACAGATTTTCATGAAATTGGGTACAGTAATAGTTCAGGCTCTAGGTACACTGGGAAACTGTATTTACGCGGAGCTCCGGGAAAAGCTTGTATTTCGTATAAGTAACTCCATTTGAGTGAAGTTGTTTATTAGAGTAATGCACGAACTTCATAAGTAATCTTTTATCCTTTCATGTTTATCACAAACAGTCATCTCGGTTACAAAGGTAAATAGAAAATAAAACATATGTTCTCTTTTGTCGGCCATCTTTGTTCAAACAGACGAGTTCTACTTTGTACCACAAAGAGACGTTTAACCGATTTCTCGGAGTTGTTTTCAATTTGTGACCGAGTGCTGTCCTTCTTTTACCTATTGCTATATGAATAGACAAAGATGTTACATTTTAGATGACAAGTTTCTTACGTTGTCATATTTTTTCAAAGTTATAACATTGCTATAATCATTTTAATAACTCCCCACCGATCTCGGTGACGTTGGCCGGTTTCATTAAAATCAGGTCAGTTACGCAGGAGTAATTTTATAGTGCCCAAGTGTGTGCGCAGTACACAAGAGCACTCTCTCTTCCTTTTACTCCGGTAATCCAGTGGGACGGATAACCGACACGACTGACGAGAGATGAGGCGCAGGTCCGACTTTTTACATGCCCATCCACGCATGGATCATCTTTCTTGTCAGACAATCGGGTGATCAGCCTGCATTGTCCTAACCAAACTTGGAAAAAACATTTTGTGTTGTTCCAATACGGGAATCGAACCCACGACCTCCGATTACAGAGCCAATGCTCTAACCTTTATACCACGGAGGCTGTTATATTATGGTACATAACCATCAGGAAATCTCATTCTTAAACAGGTAGAGTGTCATAATTTACAATTATTATTTTCAGTGATATGTCACTTTCTTATCATATTATTAATTTTAAACGAACAAATTTTGTTAACATTTATCTGCTTGTACATGAGACCTGATAGTAGTTAGTTTCAAAAATAACAGCAAACCAAGATTACTATTCGGGAAATTACGCTGTTATTATAATTATATTAATTGTGAATATTCTATTTAATTAATAACGATTGCATCATAAGACTTTCGTTTGATTAAGAGTCTTTAATATTCATATTCAAAGATTCAGATTAATCTGCTAATCTCAAATTCTGCCTTAATCTGGTGGGTGAAATTTAATTATCTTAAATCAATTGTTTTCAATTTTCAAATATATTAATATGGAGGATTACCGGATTGCGGGCTGAGATTAAGTCTAATTCACTTGAGTTGAATGCTCAACTAAATCAAATTAGTTTTGAGAGGAACCGAAAAGTTGAACCTTTAGTTTTACCACAAAAATTTTGGGCCATTATTTGTTGGGAGTTTATTTAGTATATTGTGTAACCTATTGTGTTTGATAAGGTCAGAATAAGTAAGGTTTCAGTACACTAAAAAGGTTTTTTATTATCCTACATGCTAAAAGAGATTTGAATGATTTGAAAGAGTTTGATTTTGGGCCAGCTCTATGTACACTACATAGGTAAATAGGAAAAAAAAATGGGAATTTCATATAAATACAAAAAAAATATTTGAAGAAGGGTACATATGTACAAAAATGATTAATTGAAGAGTTTTTAATAAAAAAAGCTCAAAAGTCAAGTCAAAACAACTGTCATAGCCGTCCTAAAAATAGGGTTCTTGCAATAGCAAGAACCCTATTTTTAGGACGGCTATGACAGTTGTTTTGACTTGACTTTTGAGCTAGTTGACAGTTTTAGAAAGATACGTCTTTGTCAAAAGTCATGTCAATGTCAAAATGATATGCTTTGTTTAGTTCTGATCTGACCCGCGATGTTTTATTTTACGTTGTGTTTCTCTCCTTGACGAAGTTATTTCAAATGTACATTGAAACGAAGTGAAATAAAATAAAATAAAGAATAGGAAACAGTTACCATATTATGTAGCTATAATACATATAGTGTACATAATGCTGACCCACGCCTCATACATTTCTAAAACATCTCTTTTCATTTCTGAATTGGTGTAAAAACGATTCTCAATAACAAACATTTCTAAGGTTTATTCAACAAGCCATTTGTAGATGTTGACACACGGAGTGTGTCGACTCAATATTCCGTCCATTTGGACGTGTCGGTCAGCTTGAAATTCAGAAATATGCGTACAAGCCTCAGTCTACCATTAAGGCCTGATTTATTACACCCAACTAAAAGGGTCCCCCAAGGATCGCTCCTTAGCCCCGAGTTACATTAGCCGTATGGAAATCTATATTATTTGCTTTCGTGTAAGTGTATTTTTAGATTATTGATTTTGCATTATGACCCTTTTTATGTGTTGTTAATATTTTTTTAATGGTGATAACGGTTAAAAGGATGACGATAAGGGTAATGTCCTTATGTGTTGCCATGATGTATGAAGCGTCTCATCTTTCTGGTTTTATGACAGGGGTTAATTTGTAATAGATTTTAATCCTTTTTACCCCTTTAAACATAAGCTAAAAAGGTATACCGTGCTTATCTCATTTTCAAGGCCTTTAGCAGAGACTTTTTGAGACCCATGACTTTCTGAAATAAAATAATATTCAAATAAATATAAAAATATTCTAATCACAAAAGTAATATAAAGTATTTAATCACGACGAGAAAGTAATAAATGATTATATTAAATTTTCATCAAGTTTTATATTAACCAAACTTAGAATTTTCTGAAAAATATTTTCTCAGCTAATAATATAATATTTAAACTTTTGTGTAGAGGGTTGTTTTCAAAGGAGTTGAACTTTTAATAGGTTTCGGTATTAACGAACATTGTTAGTAAACATCAACTTGTATCGGGTCAAAATATTTTAAGGATAAATATTTAGGACTAAGAAAAGCGAACCATCATCACTATCAACCACAATCACTATCATGGTAGTATGGTAATGTAACTTGAGTCTTTCTTCCAGGAGGATAAGGTTCCACCCTACGCTTGCCTTCTGTGGGTTAGTAGTCCTTACATATTATCGCCGTAGGCCCACTTGCGCAGATATGGGCTAAAAAAATACTTGATACGTGTCAAGGGACACCCGGATGGAACGAAGTTCCTTTCGATTAATTAGTGAATTCCTTCAGGTATTGTAGTAAAATAAATAAATAATAATATTAAAATAAGAGATAGAGAGAGACAGACAGAGAAACAAGCGCACGCCGCACGGCTTACAACTATAGCAAAAAGTGTCGTTACAACTTTTGGTCTTAATTTTTCCGTCTAGCCTCCTTTCGCAACGCACGATAAGGAACTTCGTTCCAATTCACCTAGGGTTAAAAATGTGAAGAACAAGTGAGATAACATGATATGATATTTAACCCAGATGTAACTGTGCCTTAGACACGTAGATGTTCTTGTTTTCTTTCATCGTTTAAACGTCCGCACAATACTCGTATTACAGAAAAGTCTTGTTGGAACACGCCATAACCTGGGATCGAACCGACTGCAATATCTAGATTGAAATTCAAACGACTACTCAGCCACGGAATATTTTGATAATAATTCAAAGATTGCAGTGAGATATTTTGTTCTATTAGTTCAAAATCAGTGTGGAAATACGTATCCAACTGGCATTTCTTGCCGATTTTCGGCAAGAAACGGCTTTCGGCAAAAACACGTTTGGTTGTCTTTCATTATTATAGTACCTACATGCTTTGCTCGGAGTTTTGATAAATTTAAAAAAATTAAAAGAATGCGCAGTTACCCAAGGAAGTTCAGTAACGCGAGATCGATTTTTCTCCCCAAAACTGCATACTAAATTTCATTGAAAACCTTGCAGCCCTTTTGGAGAAACCAATTATGTATATTCAGGATTGTCTCGTTTATTTAGAGTACAAGTTATTTTGCTCCGAAGGACAAATATGGTCCTTCGAGCAATCAAATGATATTGTTAGGTAATACGACAAGCAATTTGAGATCGGATTATTCAGGGAATCGATTTATTGTCCATGGGATTCAGAATTAGTATACACAGCTTGGGATTATCTCGAGTCTACTGTTAACGGCCGAACATCGTGTATTGAATATAATTTGCTTATGATAATTTTATTTGCATCGCCACAAACTAAGATTATAGTCACAGCTTAGAATAATTACATATGTAATAATTACATATGTAATTATTCAAATATGTAATTATTCTAAGAGTCACAGTAATAGAAGACATTTGCAAGTTCAGGATATTTAAGAAAAACGTGCGAGCCTTCCCTGTAGACGTATAACGTCTCACCTTGGTCATATAACAATAATTATTATTTAAGTTTAATTCCTACACATAACAAAATTAATATTTGCACACCCGTAGTTCCACTGATATGTGTAAAAGGAAGTCAGAACCTCAATTCTCGTATTTAAAGTAGACTTCATTTTACTTTATTTCAAAATCAAAAAAGTTTTATTCCCATATTGATAACAAAGTAACGATTAAAGAATTGCCCCTACTTGATGCCTACCACTGGTTTGGGAACTAACCCGTTTAGATTGAAAGTGAAGCGACATGTTACCATTAACGGATTTTATGACATTTCGACCAATCAGAGCGCATTTCAACACCGTTTGAGAGATTTAGCGTATCGGGACTTGATTGTAATGTTGTTAATGCCGGTTTTATTTAGCAGAATTGCCCCTCGGTTCCGAACCCCAAATCGCTGTACTATTGCAGAGTTTAATTATCAGAATTGATCTTGAGGTTCAGAAAACCACTTCCATAGACAACAAAAAGTGAGAGAAAAGTAACACATTTAAAACTATAAAAAGTAGGCGGATATCCGAATAATATTGGAATATTCTGGAGTTAATTTTCAGTTTAAAACGGCTAATTGTACAAACATTTCCACAATACGATTCTGCACACAGTAGATTTAACGAAATTAAAATCAGGTCAAAAGCAGTTACCTTCGCTAACTACATATCATTTAAAATGTACGAAAGTTGAGTTACCGAGTGAAAACAGCCTGAAATCGTTGTTGCCACTGCAAACAGGAACTAACTTGCGTTAAGCCCGCCCGCTTTGTATTGTATGATATTCTTAGAAATGGAGTTATATTTTCACAGAAATTTGACTGTAATGTACAGTTTTCGAGACAATTTTAATCCTTGCTTCGGCACGAATATGCTAACTTGTAGAGAAACTCCGGCCTCACAGAAAACTGGCTTGACGGAATATAAAAAAAATATAGTGTGAAGTTACAATTCAGTCCCGATATGTTAAAACTGCATAAAAAATAATTATCAAAATCGGATTACTCTGTAAAAAGTTATGTATGGTGTTGGGGTATGACGACCTCTGTGGTTCAGTTGGTTGAGCGTGTTGGTGCTCAAGCCGGGGGTCGCGGGTTCAAATCCCGCCGAAGGAACAAAAAGTTTTTCTGCGTTCCTGGGTCATGAATGTGTATTAAATATGTGTATAATATAATAAAAATCTTAAATATGTGTATAGTATAAAAGTATTAAATATATTTCCGTTGTCTGGTACCCGTAACACAAGTTCTTCGAGAACTTAGCACGGGATCAGATTGACGTGGTGTGAAGCGTCCATAGATATTATTATTATAAATGTTTACGTCCATCCAGTACAGTTTATGCGCTTCTGATAGTAATTAGAAGAGACGTGACCAGCGTTTCCTTCGCCACATCTCAAAAAAGGGAAACTTTTTCTTACATAATAATATCTATACTATTATAATAAAGAGAATAAGTTTTTTTTGTTTGCATCGAATAGGCTCCGAATCTACTGGAACGTTTTTGATGATATTTGTCACAGATGTAGAGTAGACCCCGAGGAAGGACATAGGCTACTTTTTATCGCAGAAAAATGTACGGATTCTGCGAAATTAGCTTTTGCGCGTACGAAGTCGCGGGCAACATCTAGTATGATATACACGTTGACTTGAGATCCTCTTCCGGTTTTTTTGTCAGTTAAAAATGGCATTTTCATAAACGTCAAACCAACATCAAACTTTGATTGGACGGAACTCCAAAAACCAGTTTATGAATTATGATATCAAGACGATTCATTTATAATTCAATAAAAGTAAAATGAAAGTGTAAGTTAATTACGAGAATTGGGATTCAGATGAAAAACACTACTACATATTTTAACACAGGCACATAATGGTAAGGTGAATCACGAAGGTAGACCATGGGGAATAAATGTAATCGACTAGCAATATTAGCTTCCTAATCTATCTATCTATGTTTAAAGCAGTGGCGTGGGATTCCTATAACTCCATTCCTATCGGCTTCACTTACCACTTACCTTTTGAATACCCTCATTCAAATCCATACCTATTATACAGGCTAGGGCTTCCCTATGAAGGAGAACCAAACCTTCGCCACTGGTATATAGAAATCTGAAATTTTGCACATGTTTTCCTCATATGACGTAGGCATCCACTAAGGAAGGATTTTTCAAAATTTTGAATAGGGAATGAAAGCTTAAAACACTAATTTTATGCGGGCGAAGCCGCTGGATATTAATGCTAGTTAATTCTAAAAATTGATTGCAATTCTAATGTCTCGCTAAATCTATATAATATAATGGACCCATTTCTCTAATTTTGGTCTTAAAACAATCTCCTAACTGTTTACTGCTTTGAGTATATAACCACTCTTTGGTTTACTGTGTTCAGTTTGTCACATGACTGTCAAATATTTAAAGATGCGTTCAGTTTATACCTGTTGGGCTTATCTACATAATTGGCTCGCTCCGGTAGGCCGACAAGTGTAAATGTAGGTCTACGTTTTAGGTTTCCGCCGGCGAAGGACAGGAGTGCGGAGGCGTCACTACACGAACTTCCTGCCTCCTGTCTAACGAGGCTCCGGGAGAGGATGGGAACCTCCCCGGTATAGCCGGTCCCGGCGTCGAGGGGGACGCTTCAGGTTGTCGGAGTGCCCCCTATTCTAATTGGAAGTCCGGTCCTTCATGAGGAAGACTGGCCGGTCGTGGAGACGCGGGGTGTCATGTGTTAGACAGATCCCGGACACTCCCTTTCATAGCGGCTGATGACAATCCGCAGGTTAGTGTTAGTGGGTAACCCGGTGACAGCGCCGGGAGTCCCACATATCCTCAGGATACCCATCGCAGGGAAGGCGTAACAAAAAAATACTCTGCGAGAACAAAAAAAAAAAGGTCTAAATTGTACGTTAAGAGAGAACGATGTGTGTCGGGACAGCTGGTATAAAATAAATATAAAATACGATTGTTAGTATTAAAACACATTACCCCCTTTTCTTTAGGTACTAAATTGTGACTATTCTCATAGTAAGTATGCAGATAAATTTAGTTAGTAAATTAAAGTTAATATAACAGCATGAATCGTGTAAAACAAAGTAAGTTCCTTGGCTTGTGAAATTACAGCTACCATGTATCATCTAAAGCGCGTACATATATTATGAAAAGTTATAGAATTAGTTCTGTGGCGTCTGTCAGAATTTATGCGAAAAGTTTGTCGGATTGAGTTATCATTTATAACCAGTCCTCTATTGATTTTGTTTATGCGAATCACTCACAAGTTTTAAGCCTTCGTGAACGTTGGAATGTAGCCAAGACATTTCTATAAAAACTGTTGGCGAGTCTTAACTCTATAGTATTCATAACGTACACTATGGCCGCTGTATCTTGACGGGTCTGAACATAGGCTCTGCGAACTTTAGCGCATGTACAACTCGTGAAGAAAACTGTTATTGTATTATTTTTATATACCTATGTACTAATAAATTTTTTCTAATACAGTTGACCAATTAGTACAAATGAAATAAATACGAAAACACTTAAAAACAGTTATTGCGCAACCTTCTGCGCGAAGCTATAACGCGCCTCTGCGCGGGGGCATTGAATTTAAATTTAATTAAACTATGGAGAATGTTCTATGTAAACATTTCTGTGTACTATGTAGTCAGTCTATTGAATAACGTTTTTTGATGTATTTTCAATAATTGAAATAATTTAATTTGAGTTTTTGGAATAGTTTTAATAATGAATCAAATTGGCTATTTTTTCAGTCGATTTTGCGACCAAATGAAACCAAATCTTTACATCTATACAGATAAATAAAATTAAAGTGTCTGTTTGTAATTTATAATTAACAGCTTTTCACTGAATGTATTTTCGGTACTTACAAAAAACTGTAGCTCAGTGATTGAGCGTGTCAGTGCTATGATCGCGGGTTCGAATCTCGCCAGGGAACAGTAAGTTTTATATGTTCCTGGGTCATGGATGTGTATTAAATATGTTTATTATTTAATAGCAATATTTAAAATGTGTATAGTATATTATTTAAAAGCATTAAATATAATATTTCCGCTGTCTGGTACCCGTAACACAAGTTCTTCGAGGACTTATACGAGACCAGAACCACAATTTTCATATTTAAAATATACTTTAATTTTACTTTCATTGTATTGTAAGTGAAGAGACATGTTATCATAAACTGATTTTACGAAGTTTCGACCAATCAGAGCGCGTTTAACGTTGGTTTAACAGTTTTAGCGTATCGAGACTTAATTGTAATTGTATTAATGGAGGTTTTGTTTATCAGAATTGACGTGGTGTGGAAGCGTCCATAAACATTATTGTAATTTATTATTAACTAGATGTTGCCCGTGACTTCTTGCGCGCAAAAGTGAATTTCGCAGAAACCGTACATTTTTCCGCGATAAAATGTCGCCTATGTCCTTCCCCGTAGTCTACTCTACATCTGTGTCAAATTTTATCAAAATCGGTTCAGTAGTTTCGAAGCTTATTCGATGCAAACAAACTAACTTTTCCACTTTATTATATTATAGTATAGATAAAGAATTCATCTGTTTTTCTGACAGTCATTCCATAAAGTATATAAGTATCTTCATGTACTCATCCTTTTTAAGTTGGTGGTTAAAATTGGAGTGGTTGAAATGCTCGCTTCCTGGGATTAGAGGTTAGTGGTTAGAATCCATTACGACCGAACCGCATTAGACGTTGGCATAACTTACTATGCCATTACGAAATTAATTTACTACTTTGGTTGCCTGTGACTTTGTGCGCGGTATATTATATCAATACACTACAGGATAAAACGTATTGTAGGTACACACATTGTACGTATTGCATATTGCTGTTCAACAGCCTCCGTGATCTAGAAGTTCGAGCATTGGCTCTCGACACGGAGGTCGTGGGTTCGATTCCCGCATTGGAACAACAAAAAACGTTGCTTCCAGGTTTGGTTAGGACAATACAGGCTGATCACCTGATTGTCTGACAAGAAAGATGATCCATGCGTCGAATGGGCATGTAAAAAGTCGGACCTACGCCTGATCTCTCGTCAATCGTGTCGGTTATCCGTCCCACTGGATTAATAGAGTAAGGGAAGAGAGAGTGTTCTAGTAGTTCTCGTAGCTCTCTGGGCAAAATTTCATCGAAATCGGTCCAGTAGTATTGCAGCCTATTCAATGCAAACCAAACAAACCTAAAATCTTTGTCATCAAAATAATATTAGATATTATAATATACTATTTGTTCTGACATTAACATAATTAGTTATTACCGCGAATCAATAATTAATATTCATTATTAACGCTTAGTTATAGTGCTTGATGCTCCAGCCAGGATCCTCTATGTTGAATATCTTGGGGATTCTTCTTATAAGTTACATGGAGATACAAATGATACAAATCATAGCATCACAATATGTTGATTTATTACTACACGTACAACAGATACATTTAATATATAACTCATTTAACAGAGGAGCATACTAATACATGTCTATACTATACATAGCCTTTCGGCTAACTGAATAATCTATCTTAGGCATCAAAGTGACAGTAAGAAGTTTGGCATTGACATAACATGTTCTTAAATAATTATCATGTTATGTAACACCTCCCTTTTCAAGAAAAATACAACTTAATATTTTGAACTATACAACTAGAAACTTACTACTATACATAACTAATCAAATTTTTCATGCATATACATTTTAGGACGTTTTATATTTCTACCAGATCTGGTTACATAATTGTTATTGGCTGGACTCTCCATAGGAACACAGTTATCATCATTAACACAATTTTGAACAGGACCGTTTCCGAGGTATGCCGAACTCATGGGGTCAACAATATCCATTAGGGGAACCACACTGTTATTTTTGCCAGCGCTCAGTTCACTACCAGAAAAAGAAGGAGAAGGATTTTTGTTTGTTATGTCACTTTTTCTAGGTCTAATGTGTCCTTTATTCCTCCTATAAACAGTACCATTTAAATCTACTACATAATAAGATCTACCGCATTTCAATTTCTCTTTAATAATTCCCGGCGTCCAGCAGGATTTGGGATTTCTTTTAAAAAAAATGTCATCCCCTGGCTGAAAGAAATATGACGTTTGCTTAGCCTTCCTGTCAAAATAAAAATACATTCTGTCTCTGCTTTGTTTATAACACCTCTCATATTATGTTGAAAATTTTACAATTTCAGGTTTCAATCAATTTTCTATAATAGGTTAGTTTATTCTCAAATTCCTTGACATTAATAACTTCGCGGGACTGGGAAAATTTCCTTTAGCCGTGTTGCGATAATGTAACAAAGCCAAATATATATCAGAATTATCCTGCTTGCACTTTCTCAACATATTTTTTACTATCTTTACAGCGCTTTCAGCTTGCCCATTGGATCTGGACCAATAAGGACTAGTAGTTATGTGCTCAACATCCCAATCAACAAGGAAAGATTTGAATTTACATGAGTTGAATGGTGGACCATTGTCAGATATCAATGATTTTGGGATTCCATGTCTAGCAAAGAAAGACTTTAGGTGTTTGACAACATTGTCTACAGTGTAATTTTTGTGCAACGAAGCTAGCTCAATATACTTGGAATAATAATCCATACAAACAAGGAAATTTTCACCGTCAAAATATAATAAATCTACACCGACCTGTTGCCAAGGCAGGTAACTTATCTCATAGCACTGCAACGGTTCATTAGTTGTGTTTGGCTTAAACTTAGCACATACTAAACATTGATCAATTAAATTTTTAATATCTACATTTATATTAGGCCAATAAACTGTTTCTCTAGCAACATTTAGCATTTTATTTATACCCAAATGACCACAGTGAATCTTATCTAATATCTGTTTTTGCAAAGATTTAGGAATAATAAGCCTATTTCCCTTAAATAGTAAGTTATTCATTATATGTATCTCATTTTGAATATTCCAATATGGTTTCACCGAACAGCAAACTTTGTTCTTGCTGGGAGGCCAACCATTTTGAATGTAAGATTTAAGCAAATTTAATGATTCATCTTTATTACTTTCTGTTAATATTAAATTCAAATATGGCTTGCTCACAGATATGTTAGAAAAAATTGAATTTACATGAAACTCTAAATCTTGTTCATATTCAGGTATATAGGATGCTAGGAGGATGATAAGTGATGCTCGTGATAATGTATCAGCTATGTACATATGTTTACCAGGTACATGTATCACATCTAAGTTATAGCCTTGCAATGGAAGCATCATTCTTTGTAGCCTAGCAGGTACTTCATGTAGAGGTTTTTTAAATAAGCGGTTTATGGTCAGTTTGTACAGTTATTCTACTGCCATAAATATATTGGTGAAATTTATTACATCCAAATTGTATAGCAAACAATTCTTTTTCAATTTGAGAATAATTTTGTTGTGAGCTTGTAAGTGTTCTTGAGCTGTATGCAATGGGACGTTTGTTTTGCATAATGACGGCACCGACAGCATTCTTTGATGAATCTACCGACAAAGTCAAAAGTGAGTTACAATCATAATTAGTTAACACGGGCGCTTTGGATATGACCTCTTTTAATGAATTAAAGCATTCCTGACAATTATCATCCCATAGCCATACTACATCTTTTTTAAGCAAATTTCTCAAGATAATAGTTTTATCCGCTAAATTCTCTATAAAGTATCCTAGAAAATTGACCATGCCCAAAAATCTTTGTAAATCTTTTATATTTTTAGGAATGGGCATGTCTTTTATAGCTTTAACTTTCTCTGGATCAACTTTTATACCTTTTTTACTAAAAATATAACCCAAATAAGCTATTTCTTCTAAAAGAAATTTGCATTTTGACTTATTTAACTTCAAGTTCATTTGCCGCGCTCTGTCAAGAAACATTTCTAATCTTTTATTGTGTATTTCAATTGTTTCCCCATATATTAAAATGTCATCACACCAGATAATAATACCTTCAATATCTCCAAACAAATCTATCATGGTTTTATAAAAGATTTCTGTAGCGGTATTTATTCCTAATGGTAACCTTAAAAATTTATATCTGCCAAAGGGAGTTTGAAACGTACAGAGGTCACTACTCTCTTCAGTTAATTTTATATTATAAAATCCAGAAAATGCATCTAAATGTGAAAAATAGCGGGCTTTGGACAATTTAGACCTAACTTCATCTATGTTTTTAATCGGATAATGACATCTTAATAAATTTTTATTTAAATTTCTAGGATCTAAACAAATTCTTAAGCTTCCATTCTTTTTCATGGTACATACTAAGCTACTCACCCACAGTGTCGGTTTGCTGACTTTCTGTATAATTTGCATCTTTTCCATGAGATCTAATTCTCTTTTCAACGGTTCAATCAGGCTAAACGGCACCTTCCTAGGTGGGTCTATACAGGGAAAAGCATCCTTTCTTAGCACTATTCTGTGTTCGTATGGGAGACAGCCTAGACCCTGAAACACATCATTATACTTGATTACAATTTTGTCACAAGTTTTTTGATCTATTTTTAAATTGAAATTTTTTAATATTAAATTTAGCTTTATACAAGTGGGTAAGCCAATCACAGTAGGACAATCTAAACTTGTTATCACAAAAGTAATACATTCAGATTCTGTTTTGTTTTCAAAAATACACTATATGTTTGACACTGACAATATGGGAACTCTATTTACACCATAAGCATAGACATTATATTTTTTACATTGCTCTTTGCTTTGCTTATCAAATTTAAGATTTAATTCTTTAAAAACTTTATAAGACATCATATTTATGTCTGCCCCAGTGTCAATTAAACAGTCTACATTTTTATTGTTTATTTTTAAAAAATAATGCCAGGAATTTTCTTTAATCAAATTTGTACTGGTATTTTGAGAATTTATGTTTTTAATATTGAATAACGCCCCAATAGTAAATCTCTCAGTATGAGTATTGTTTTGAGCAACACTCGATTCATCATCGAGACCCATTTTCCCTATTTCAGAAGCTATATTCCTGACACTATTCTTCTTTTTAAAACACAAATGGGTAAAATGTCCATATTTAAAACATGACCTGCATCTGTGCTTCCAAGCTGGACAATTGCGCGGACCATGGGCTGTGTTGCACTTCACACATTTTGCTCTGGATCCAGGTGTGGCTGATCTCGGTTGACCTTGGCGCGACGGAGACCTTGATTTTCTTCTTTTCTGATATGAAGTGGCCCGACGACTTCTGTGTATCTTGTATACTGTGGCTTCTTCTTCTTTCTTGTCTGTTGAATTCATTGATTTCTCGCTTTTTTATGCCATGGTGGTTCTACACAAGAGTTTGGCTTTTTCTAGGGTCAGATTTTGCTCTAGTAGGAGTTTCTGACGAAATTGCGAGAAGTTTGTGGCCATATTCGCAATAAGGATGTCCCTTACTAGGGAATCGCGGAGCGAACCAAACTCACAGGCATGACTTGCATTTTCCAATTCCATAAGAAAGATGTCCAGAGACTCGTTCATGCGTTGTTTCAATGTAAAAAATTTGTGTCTTGCTACCGTCAGATTCTTCTTGGGTTCAAAATACTCGACGAATTTTGTCTTGACCTCTTGAAATGTAGCTTTGTCTAGGTCCAAATTGAAGGAATTGTAGATATTTAGACCTTTTTCCCCATGGAATGTAGCATTAACGCTATTTTTCTTCTGTCTTCAGTTTTCTCTGTACCCGATGCCAGTAAATATATTTCGAATGATTGCGCCCATTTCTTGAAATTCTCAGCATTATTGTTGATAATTTCGGTAGATATTTCAAGTTTTTGTACACCGTTTCCAGCCATTGTAAGGTCTTCACTTTTCTTTTTTACACTCCGTTTTTTCTCGAAAACGCTACACCCGCAGCAGTTGTTGTAGAAGTACCCTCTCTTTGGTTAATATTTTGTTTTTCTTTTTTATTATATTTTAGCTTCAGCTTCTGACACCATGTTTGATGCTCCAGCCAGGATCCTCTATGTGGAATATCTTGGGGATTCTTCTTATAAGTTACATGGAGATACAAATGATACAAATCATAGCATCACAATATGTTGATTTATTACTACACGTACAACAGATACATTTAATATATAACTCATATAATAGAGGAGCATACTAATACATGCCTTTCGGCTAACTGAATAATCTATCTTAGGCATCAAAGTGACAGTACGAAGTTTGGCACTGACATAACATGTTCTTAAATAATTATCATGTTATGTAACATATAGGTGTTCATAACATAAACCTATAATTGACTCCTAGGTAGTAATACGACTAATAGCAATTAGGTAGAATTTAGAATTTAGAATTTAAATATTTATTTATTTCCAAGAAATTTATGGGTTTATTTATTTCCAAGAAATTTATGGGCTAAGGTAATTTGTGGGTTTTAGTTAAATTATAATATTAATTTATTAAAACTAAAAATAGCGGCGAAGGCTAAAATTAGACTTACTTATTTTTTGTCACACTTACTGACAGTTCTTAACTGTCAAACATTTCATGTTCATTCCGTCGTAAGCAAAAATTTTGGTCTCCAGTGTTAGTTGCCTCTTTATGAGTAATAGTGTTCTGTGGTCAGTTGTGACTTGACTGTGAAACATATTTTATAGGTTCTATTTCAGAATTATACGGTTGGCACCAGTTGTAGGTGTAGATGTAGATTGTAGGTATAGATGTAGTTGTAAATAAATGTATGTGTAGTTTTTAATTATTAATTACAGATAATAGTTAAGACAGAACAATGTCAGCTAGTTATTAATATAAAGTACAATATATTATATTATTAATGTCGCTTTCTTGTTTGTACTCTTTACCTATCTGCTGCACATTTTACAAACCTTAATTAAACACCGTAGAAAAAGCCCGGAGTAATTGTGTAAAAGTGTCTGCAAAAATTTGTAATTGTAAGAGAAACCCTTCAACCGGCGTCCCGAGAGAAAGTCAAGAAATTGACGTTAAAAATTCAAGTAAGACGAGGGCAAGTCGCAAATTAGCAATGTTGTGAATTTCACAAACGAATACCGTTGGAAAAATGCTCGAAATGAATTCTGTACCCAAATTGTCTGTTAGCGCGATATTTTGTCCCCCCCACTTAGCAGCGATATCCGACATTTCATTTATTTTTATATTTAACTAGCATATGCCCGCGACTTCGTCCGCGTGGAGTTCGGTTTCCATACAAATTTTTATTCCATTTTCACCCCATGAGGGGGCGAATTTTCAAAGATACTTTCTTAGCGAATGTCTACGTCATTACAACTACCTTTATGCCAAATTTCAGCAAAATCCGTTACTACTTTTCGGCTGTGCGTTGATAGATGAGTTAGTCAGGTTTGCTTTTTATATAATATTTAGAAGACTAAATGTTGCCCACTTTTTAGTGCGATAAAATATACTTTCCCGTGTAATCTATATCTGTGCTTTGGCATCATCATAATCCCGGTATCATAAAACGCGGCCATGGCCTCTAACAAGTTCATTTTATTATATCAGTACAAGGTTGTATTGAGATAAAATAATACAAAAAAAGAATGATGCCCAGTGTTTTTTTGTAAGTAATACATTATAATATATGAAAACAATACTCGAAGAAGTAGAAACGAGTGAGCTTTGATTAGTGGTATGTTTAACATCTATCACAAAACAAAATTAAAAATGTTGTTTCATTTTTAAACAAAAAAAAAAACTAGTTCAAAATTGGCTTATCCAAATCCAATCCAAAATCCATTTGGGAGCAATAATGCCAGAGACATACATACACAATTACACATGTACACCGCACGTCAAAATTAATCACACCCCTCTGTTTGTGTCGGGGTTAAAAATATAAAGAATAGAGAACATAATTTTACGTCACCAGTTTGTCCCCCTTAGGCCCACTTGGGCAGATCTGGGTTAAAGTTAACCATGAGTTAAATATCATGTGTCTCATGTTCTTCGTAGTTATGAAAGAGTAGGCGTGACATTTTCATTTGCGAATGACACAGATCTACGAAAGTAGGCCTTAGGCGCAACCCCCTAAGTTTTAAAGAATCCATTTTTAGAATGCTTCGTCATAAATTAAGTCGCAAAATTCAAGTGCAATCTGAAAGTTGTTTGAGCTGAATATTGAATTATATTATGACAAATAAAAACAATATCCTACTTTATAAATAATATAGGGTGACACACCCAACAGCTAGCACTGTACCTAATTATCAGCACCCCGAACAAATAGTAGAAATAAATAAGCTTCTCTGTATGTAATTAATTTTTGTTTCCACTTATTAAAAACAAAACTTTAATGTTTCTGGAATCTACTGCCGACGACACCATACTTTAAACTATAAAATATTTTCCTCTGTAATAATCGAGGTTATAATTGGACTATTATTTTTTTTTGGTGCGTGATAAATGGTACTCTCACCCTATATAATATAATCCTACTAATATTATAAATGTGAAAAGTTTGTGAGGATGGATGTTTGTTCCGCTTTCACGCAAAAATTACTGAACGGATTTTGATGAAATTTGGCATGGTACGAGTAGTAGTTTGAGTCCTGGATTAAAACATAGGCTACTTTTTATCCCGAAAAAGTACAGGGTTCCCGAGGGATACTATATTTACGCGGTCGGAGCTGCGGGCAACAGCTAGTATTCCTATAATTCCGACGCAAATACAATTTCAGAAGTTAATTCTCATTATGCATAATATTAATTTTGCTATGATAATGTATGAAAGTACTCCCTAGCTTCATCATTAGAGAACACTTAAGTGATATTAAAAACAGAATGGTAGCAGTGAGATTATTTAAGTGCGCTGGGAAATATAAAATATATTTAATTAACGCTTGTTATAGTTTTTTGCTGGGACATAATATAACGTAGTAACGTTAGTTATATTTATTTTTACTTTTATTTTGTTTTAAGATAATTGCTGATCTTAAAACAAAGCTAGGTTTTTTTTAAATATGCACCTAGCTTTTTAATATAATATCATTACTAGCTTTTGCCTAGAGCTCACGGGGATACTGTATTTTTCGAGATAAAAACTGTCTATGTGTTAATCCGAAGCCAACCCTAATACTACTCTTTATACTTATACTAAGGTTTATTAAAAAATAGTTCAGTAGTTTTTCCATCCATCCATCAGTCTATCTATCCTACTACCGTTCCAAATTTCATTCAAATCCGTTCAGTAGTTTTTGCGTAAAAGAGGAATAAACATCCATCCATCCATTTGCCGACCTGTGTGGCTTAGTGGTTAGCGCGTTGACGCTCATGACCCAGGAGCATTGAAAACTTATTTCATTCCCCCGGCGGGATTCGAACCCGCGAAATATTACGGTTGAGCCAATGCTGAAAAATAGTCTTAAATGAATACGATAATACCAAAAAAGGTGCAAATGATTCCAAGATGGCTGCTATAAATCAAGGTAATTTTCCGTCCACCGTTACTTTACCTGGGGGGTTCTACGATAGTGGTCCTTATATCGTCGGCATAAAGGTCTTGTTAGAGGTAAAATAACTCCGAACGGACTGTAACAGTCAGGTTTCGGCCAGAACACGTACCTCGGCGATGACGTAGGCTTCCACGCCATTTCTTCACAAACGAAAAATAAATGTCCGTTGGGAATTATCTCATAACTAGTTATTGCCTTAACGCGATGTGGATTTTATTAATGTCTTTGAAGGTTCAAATCTATACATCTATGCATACAAATAAATAAAATTGAAGTGTGTGTTTGTAATTTTAAATTAACAGCTTTTCACTAAATGCATGTGGAAGTATATATGGTACTTACAATCAAAAATCAATGTTTTAAAATGTTTCTCCGTCCATCTAATTGTTTGTTTTCACGGGACTTTTACTGACGGATAGCTGTATTTAGTAAATAAGGCTGCCTTTTAATCATTATCATCAAAAAATGTTTAAAGCGCAAAAAATTGGGCACGCATATGGTAGTCTTATATTTATGGGTAACGTGTCCCAGGAAATATGGCCAAGCCGAGTTTTTTTGTTAGAGTACTCCTTGGGCTATCCAAATCACTCCCATAGTATAGTATGTTATACGATTTTCTATAGTTTTATATTAAGGATAATATTACAAGACGTCGCCCGCATCTTCGTTCGTATTATATGGCGTAGGAACCGTATATTTTCCCGTACCTTGTAACAAATTTCATCGGAATCCGAATTCGAAACGTGTAGCGTGAATGTGTAGCAGGTTATTTTCGCATTTATAATCTTAGTTGGGAAGTAGGTACCTAAAGATAGTAATTGATATCTGTTGCAGATTTTTAAAGTTCCGTAGGAACTACGAGTTTTACTCTGTCCGTTCATCTGTCCGTCTATCCTTCCTTGCTAACTTCAGTAATTAAGAATTGTTGGTAATTAAGAGAGTAAAAATAATAAATAAAATTAAAAAACCCGACTGCAAAAAAAAGACGGATGCACTAAAAAGACCGAAACAAGATTGAGAAAACAGACTACACTATGAGCTGAAAGCCTAAGTGAAATAATTGATGTTATGTTTGGTAGCATGCGGGACCCATTCGCAAATTATAAATCGTACAAAAATATATGGGCCCCGCCTGCTAACAAACATAACATCAATTATTTCACTTAGGCTTTCAGCTCATAGTGTAGTCTGTTTTCTCAATCTTGTTTCGGTCTTTTTAGTGCATCTGTCTTTTTTTTGCAGTCGGGTTTTTTAATTTTATTTATTATTTATTTTATTTTAGATTTTTTAGTTAAACCAACACACGTTTGGTCAATTTAAAGCAATAATACGATGATACGAACACTAACTTAAAGGCTTAATGTGAGAATGGTTGTTATGCAACTTTAAATCGATATAGATCCTAAACGGTCAGTCGAATCGAAAAATGTTGAGAGAAAACTAAAAATGATTTTTAAATACCTATTCAACGATACCCCACTTGATATAGTTTGTTGACTTTCATTTTTTTCATTTTCACAATATGGCGTCCAGTAGTCGCCATATTGAATTTTCACTAACGTCATGTCTTTAGTGACACTCGCCGGACTAAGAGGAATCGATTGACATGCGAATCATAAAAATCGACCCAGGCGTTTGGTCTGTATAGTGCTTCAAAGGAACATACATACATACATACATACATACATAGGCTGATAAACACATCACTCACATCACAACACAAACACCACTCCTTTGCGTTGCGCAGTCGGGTAAAAAAGGCGAAATTTTTTGATTTATAGGTATACTTTATTTTTAGTATCATATAATAATTATTCTATTTTTGTATTTAGGTGATAGTTCAACATACAAATGTGAAGGAGGCATTTCTTTTTTATTCGCATGGGTATACCCATATCGTATATAGGTCTTAAGAAGGCGTGGTTTCATACACGACTTTTTTAGATGTTAATTGTGGAAAGCAATTAATATCAATAAGACGAATGTCAAACCTAAACTGCCCCAAACAACACCAAAATTGGGGCAGTTTAAGTGTGGTTACTAGATATGCCTCGTCTATACTAATATTACAATAAAGAGGAAAAGTTTGTTTGTTTGCTTACATTGAATAGACTCCGAAACTTCTGGACCGATTTTGATGACATTTGGCAAAGATGTAGAGTAGACCACGGGGAAGGACATAGGCTACTTTTCATCGCGAAAAAATTTACGGTGACTGCAAAATTAACTTTTGTGCGCACGAATTCGCGGGCAACATCTAGTCTATCATATATAGGTCTATGGTTATTTATGCCTTAAATCGTTTAAATTATTGAGACAAAGCTCAATTACAAAACAATTAAAATAATGATCACCGTAATCCCTGAATTACAACAAAATCATTCACAAAATACGATTACTCGTAGAATGTTGTTGTAATATTATTTGTACAGGCCGTATCTCTAATTAAATGATCGTCTAATATAATGGAGGAAAACACTTCCTCGGCTTTTCCACGGAGATTATTAAATTATTCCTTGTATTTAGACAGATGTCGCTATAATAATAATTCATTTGGATTGGGTATTTGTGTTTGAGTTATTCATATAAAAATAGGAAGAAAACGTTACATTAAGCTTAGCGTAAATATAGGAAGACTATTTTTTCGGAATAAAAGTAGCCTATATCTACGTTAATCCAGAACCTCAATTCTCGTATTTAAAGTATAGTTTCATTGTACTTTGATTTTATTATAAGTGTAGAGACATGTTATCAGAAACTAATTTTACGAAGTTTCGACCAATCAGAGCGCGTTTCACGCTGAATAAACGTGAATAGAAGAATACCGGTTTTGCAGTTTTAGCGTATCGGCACTTGATTGTAATTGTATTAATGCAGGTTTTATTTAGCAAAATTGACCCCACAGAGCTCAAACAACTACCATACCAAATTTCATTACTATCATTTTCATAGTTCTTGCGTGAGAGAGTAACAACATCCATTCATACATCCATCCATTTTCGCACAAACTTTCACATTTATAATAATAGTAGAATGTAGGCTCAGTGTATTTTGATGATTTTGCTTTGAGATAATATTATTTAAAAAGTATAAATTTTAAGTTAAACTCCCTTCGTGGTCCAGAAGTTGATGAGCTGATGTTGTTGAATGTGAACACTCGATCACGTCAGATTTCAAACAAAAAATACAAGATCAAAAATCGGTTCATCCGTTTGGGAGCTAAGATGCCACAGACAGACACACAAACACACGGATTACGTCAAACTTACAATAGCCCTCTGTTTTCATCGGAGGTTAATAATAACACCCCACATCGATCTCGGTGACGGTGGCCGGTTTCATTGAAACCAGTTACGCAGGAGTAATTTTATAGTGCCCAAGTGCTTGCAAGCCCACTTCCTTTACTCTCATAATACAGTGGGACATATAACCGTCACGATTGAGAGATCAGGCGCAGGTCCGACTTTTTACATGCCCATCCGACGCATGGATTATCTTTCTTGTCAGACAATCAGGTAATCAGCCTTCGTTGTCCTAACTAAACTTCGAAACAACATTTTTTGTTGTTCCAATGCAGGAATCGAACCCCGAGTCGAAAGCCAATGCTCTAACTACCAGACCACGGACGCTGTCATCGGATGTTAATAAGGTTCCTGTCATCACTATAGTCATTAATTATGTAACCACTACGAGGATTGCTCTAGAATTAACTACACTTGATACTTTGCTCAAAGGCTTCAAAGTTTGCTCAGCTCGAGAAATTCCTTCCTTATTATCATGCATGTAGTTACCGTAAGTTTTAAGCCGGATGTTTGTACAATGTGTATCATAATGAAATCATTGGTCAAACTTTGTCTATACTTTGTCCTTTAGACGCATTCGTGGACAGGGTTGATAATGTTAGCTAATTCATAATCATCAGCACGTTTCTGCTTGACTATTCGTGGGTTGCTTAATTTTCTATTCCGTGGTAGCAACTACCTATTTACTATTTACTACCATTTTAGTAGATGGCTTTTATTTATTTATTTATTTAAACTTAATGCACAAACATGTACAAAGGCGGATTTAATGCCTTATGGCATTATCTACCAGTCAACCTTTGGGCGTTACAGGAGTGAAATTGTGTAGGTGCCAGTAAAGTGAGAAAAGGAAAAGAAGCTGAGAAGAATCAATATACTAGATGAAATAGGGATACAATCATAATACAATACAACAATGTAATACAATATGGATAGTTAAATATTATAATAATATATTCCTATGAAATCATAAAAAAAAAAACTTAGGCCTTTGCATCCGTTAATGGATGATTTATACAGTATTCTCCGAGCGAAGTAACCACTCTTGAAATACTGTAGTGCCTGGGGCAGTTGGTTTTTAAATGTCGTATGGTTGCCCAAGCACATACGGCATTCTCACAACATAGTCAGCCTAGTCCAGAGGAATGAACTGGTCAATACGTCTGGGGCCAACTATGTGCGGGTTTCCTCACGATGTTTTCCTTCACCGTTAGAGCGTCCGTATAATGTACTTGAGATCTGAAAAAGTCTCATTGGTACACGCCTCAACCTGGGATTTGAACCTGCAATCTCTCGAGTGTGAACCAAACGGTCTACCCACTAGGCAACAGAGCTCATGAAATCATAATACTATAAAATATAGTCAATATATATTATATTATACACCTATTATAATACATACATAATATTATAAAATACTTTATAACATACTACAATAATATTTAAGTATAATATATACCAAATACTAGGAATCTGCCAATTGCTGAAAATAAAATTCACGAACCCTGCGCTTGAACGTGTCCCTGGTTTTTAACATCCTGATTTCTAGAGGAAGTGCATTGCAAAGAAGAATAGCCTGGATGGTGAAAGAAGAATGGACGATATTAGACTTATTATATATTATATTATTAGACTTTTGCATTGTATTAAAATATTAATTTGACATAAAATACAGTGTTTCCGTGGGATACTGTATTTACACGGGTGGAGCCGCGGGCACATTTAGTAACTACATAATAATCAGCCAAAGAAGATAATTCTTCTATGCTGATTTCCACATTTATCAAAAACCACGTGAAACCGTTTTTTTTTTGGATATACCTTTTATTACTCGATGGGGTTGAACGAGAAAAAATTGATATTATTTTAATATAATTTTTGACGACCTCTGTGGCTCAGTGGTTCAGCGCTTTGGTGCTCAAGCGGGAGGTCGCAGGTTCGAATCCTGCCAACGGAACAAAAAGTTTTTCTGTGTTCCTGGGTCATGGATGTGTATTAAATATGTGTATAATATAATAAAAATCTTAAATATATGTATAGTATAAAAGTATTAAATATACTTCCCGTTGTCTGGTACCTGTAACACAAGTTCTTCGGATACTTAGCACGGGGCCAGATTGACGTGGTGTGAAGCGTCCATAGATATAAAAAAAAAAAAATGTCGACTGTCGCGTGACGATGGCAAGAGACCAGACGGTATGACCCTGGTCCCTTGGAGACTGGGACGCGCTCTTGTATGGGACGCTACTTGCGTCGATACACTCGCTCCGTCCCATGTCCAGGGCACCTCAAGTACTGCAGGTGCGGCGGCAAATCAGCCAGAAAACCTCAAGCGGCGCAAGTAATAGAACCTTATTAGGGATCTCATATTTGAACCGCTTGGTTCAACCCCAAGCGGTTTAAATATGAGATCCCTAATGGGGGAGATGGAGTCCAGGGGCACACAAAATATTCGGAGAAATTTCGAAAAAACTCGTAGAGGCCACCCGAGACCCCAGAGCCGGCACCTATCTGGCTCAAAGAGTTAGCATAGCCATCCAGCGAAGGAATTCTTTGAGCCTGATAGGCACTCTACCTGATGAGGACGACCTGAAGGTTTTCTTATTTTTATAGCATATCTTGTACTTTATTTTTATCTTTTTTAGTTTTATTTTTCTTTCTTTTAGTCTGTAAATAATTTAAAGTAGGTAGATATTATTATTTTATTGTAAAATTGTTTAATTAAGATAATAATTTTAATTTAATTTATCTTAAGTTACACCAAATAACTAAGTATATTTATTACTATTGAAGTCAGGGGGGGGGACAATTACAGACAGACAGACAGGAAGACGGACAAACAGACAGAGCGAAACTATAAGTGTTCCTTGTACTACGAATCCTTAAGAAGCAAAAAAAAAAGATTGTTATATTGATGATGATCATAACAGACCAGTTTCAATTTCATAAAGAATAAAAGATAAAAATAAACACACTAGTGTATATTTTCTGGGACCAATAACAGAGAGTCGTGAATACAATTGCAAATTTTCGGAGCCGTTTTTTCATATAATTGTATTTCGTTTATGTTAATACGGGTCTCTCGACTATTGTTAAGGGGCTTGACATAGAAAACCTTTTAACTCGATTTTTTTTCGCAGCGAGTGAATATGATCCACAGGGTGAGTTGAGACGAGTTTTGGCCTTTTATGGTAAATGAATATAATAATAATAACTCCCCACACCGATTTCGGTAACGGTGGCCGGTTTCATTGAAACCAGGCCAGTTACGCAGTAGTAATTTTATAGCGCCCAAGTGTGTGCGTAGTACATAAGAGCACTCTCTCTTCCTATACTCTCGTAATCCAGTAGGACGAATAACCGACACGACTGACGAGAGATCTTCACTCTTTACACGTCCATCCGACGCATGGATCATGTTTCTTGTCAGACAATCAGGTGATCAGCCTTCATTGTCGTAACCAAACTTGGAAACAAAATTTTTTGTTGTTCCAATGCGAGATTCGAATCCACGACCTCCAAGTCGAGAGCCATTGCTCGAACCACTAGACCACGGAGGCTGTTGTAAATGAATATATTGAATGTATGATTTTGTCATGGGGTACTCATCCCAACTTACCTGTCCGGTAGTTGTGGTATAGTATACGGGTACGCGACCCCGGCTTCCCTAGCTATTACTGTCCTATCCCTTTCCCTCCTGGGCGGTAATATCCTACATTTCCTATTTCCCACTCCAACTTACCAATCTTCCTTTCCACACCACCTATCCTTCCCTTTCCCTATTCCTACCCTCTCTACCAATCCGTGGAAACGCAATGGATAATAATAAAAATAATTTAATTATCCAAAATGGCGGCGATGTGGTTCACCACCCATCACGTCTCGTTTCTCGCGGAGGTGAAAAGTGGACCATGGAGAGCCGCTTCGCTATGTTGAATGTAAGAGGAGGAATGGATGGTAAGAATGAAAGTGAACGAAGCGAAACGAGTATGTGAGGATCGTAGCAAGTGGCAAAAGTGGTCTCTGCCTACCCCTTTACGGGAAAAAGGCGTGATTATATGTATGTATGTATGTATGATTTGTGCAAATGATTTATAAGTTTCAATCAATAACGATACATGATATGGCATTGCATTTTTAAGAGAGCTATTCAAAATTGAACTTTATTCATTACACAATAAGATTCACGTTTCATTGTAGAAGTTCGAATATCAAGTGGCACCGAGCTTCACAGCACATGATGGAATTTCGTTTGGTAGTTCAGGCACTGGATTAAAACATAGGCTACTTCTATCCCGAAAAAGTACAGTGTTCCCGTGGGATACTAAATTTACGTAGCTGGCCGCGGGAAAAGGCTAGTTTTAAATATTTGGTTTGATTTATACATTCAAAAATATTGCGGTATCTATTACTACTTGATAGATGTAAAAAAATATAAAACAGTTTGTGTTGTTTTGTAATGACGTATTTTATATTAAAAATTACAAAAAATAATGATAAATTTTGCTTTAAATACAGTAAGTACCTGGTACCTACATCATTACTTCATTACTTAACATGGGTACTATCAGGGAATCTTATTCATAAGCCGGTTGACTGTTTAACGGCCGAATACTAGAACGATAGTTAAATTAAGTGACGCTCAAGTCGCATGCTGTCCTTGTCATTTGGGCTAGTAGACGGCGACAGCCTGTGAATAGAAGGGCTCTTAATTTTGATTAGCGTTTCAGTATTCGGCCGTAAATCATTTACTTCCTACTTCCTATTATGTTATTCATATGATATCAATTATACCGTGACTGTATGCCGTCATAATACAAATTAATCACAAGAACTCTCTTTCAGCTTATTAATAAGATTCCCTTAACATAATAATATACAAAAACGTTCAAATATGTATGAGGAGCATAATATTACATATTATGTAGAAATTTTGGAGATATTAGTAATAATAATTGTGTTTTTGATCCTTATAAGAGATGTTCTAGAAATGTATGAGGCGTGGGCCAGCACTATATGTAAATATAGCTCCATAATTATAGTATACGTAAGTGTTTCCTAATTTTTATTTTATTTAATTTCACTTCGTTTTAATGCACATTTAAAATAACTTCGTCAAGGAGAGCAACACAACTCATCATCAGATCATATCAGAATTATCCAAAGAATGTAATTTTGACAATGACCATGACTTTTGGCTAAGAAAGACGTATGACGTTCAAGAAGTCTCTCCTAAAACTGTCAACAACGTCATAAGTCATGTCAAAATAACTGTCATGCCCGCCCTAAAATAGAGTTCTCGCAATAAAAAAACTCTACAAATAATCATTTTTGTACGCATGTATCCTTCTTTATTTTTTTTTGTATTTTTATGAAATTCCCAAATTTTTTTCCTATTTACATAGAGCTGGCCCATAATCAAACATCTCCTTTCATACAACTTTACGAAAGCATGAAGTCATAGTTTCGGCAACATTCAATGAGACTTGCGAAATTCTGTAAACAAATCGCTGAAAATATTCTGCTTTAAAAATACAGATCATTGTTTCTTTTGAAAACTTACTCATATTTTAGAGTACTGTTCATTTATGCAATAAAAAGTCAGTAATCTAGCCTATCCTCTCATTACTTACAAATACTGGAACGCTCGACGAAGCAGATGACATATTTCAGTGAGTTTGTAAGGAACACAAAACATCGTATAATTTTAAGTACCTGAAACAACGAGAGCAAATTATTAGCGAATACAATAAAGGATTTCTTTTATTCAAATGAGTTACACAACCATCTTTTTTTTAATAACAGAAAGTGAATTTGTTGTGAGATTACGAAGAATTCATTTTCTGAAGTTGTCGGAATTGTGGAAGCCATCGTAATATTAGCTATCAATTTAATAATCTTTTAAAGAAATTAGATGTTGAGATAAAGCAAAGTAAAATAAGTTACGTACCTACTTATTTAACTGTAACATTGTAGAATACATTTATCCACACAATAATACTAATATTGAATAGAGCATAGTTGTTGAAAGTTGTCCTATTTATTATACGACTACATTCCACCAGCTTGTTATTAAAACATGCTCGCTAGTATAGCAAATGAGCAACATAATTTACCTACATCTAGTTATACTGTGTTCATATCCAATTGTACCTTTTTGTAAACAAAGTCATTAAATTCAACCAAATATGATTGTGTTATTAGGTACAGTCACCGACAAATCCGACAAATCTTTAAATTTCTCAACTAATGTGTGTTTTATGTACAGTCGATGACAGATCCGGAAAAACATTAAATTTAACTAAACTAAACATATTGTGTTATTAGGTACAGTCACCGACAAGTCCGACAAATCTTTAAATTTAACTCAACTAATGTCCCCCTTACTAATCAACGCTGTATAAGCTTTGAATAGTTACACAGTGTTTTGTCTTCTTCAATCGAATTAAAAAAGTCACTTGTGTGACGTGAACAAAACACCGTTTAACTATTCAAAGCTTATACAGCGTTTATTAGTAAGCGGGTGTGTGTTTAAGGTACAGTCGCTGACAGATCCGGAAAAATCATTTAATTCAACCAAGCTTCTAGGAGGCTAACCTAAGCCTTACCCTCTAAATGGTATCGTAACTGGATCACGCTCGATAACTCGACACCAAGTATAGAATCTCACGTCAAACAAGCCTATCAGTGAGAGACATATTTGTTTTTCCAATATTTACAATATTGTCGTTTGTGTGTTTGTTACTACCTGTATATTATAGAGTTAAAACATTAACCCCCTTACTAATAAACGCTGCTTTGAATAGTTACAGTGTTTTGTCTTCTTCAATCGAATTCAAAATGTCACTTGTGTGATGTGAACAAAACACTGTATAACTATTCAAAGCTTATACAGAGTTTATTAGTAAGGGGGCAAAAGTATTTCTTACTGTCCAGTAAAGTTTTAATTCCTTCGCTCTTTGTTCGCGTTTATGGCGATTGATGGGAACACCCGATAGCGTTATTCAGAGTCCATAGATGTTTGTTAACCCCAGGTTAACAACCTCTGGATTTCTCTTAAAACTGTCGTATAAATAAACAACCTGTGCGTCGATCGATAACGTATCTATTCTCTCGTACGTGTTACAAAACATTCCTTTAGTGATTATAAGTTGCCCGCAACTTCGTTTATGCCGGCAGTCGTATAAAACGCGAAAACCGTACATTTAGCCAATATAATAGTTAATTAGAACATGCGGAAGGAGCCCATATCTTATCATAAGCCAATTCACATAATTATTTCTGTTCAATTTCGTTGGGTTATGGCAAATAATTTGAACCCCCCCTAAATATATGTGGCCGATATTGGACCGTTTCAATTAATATGTTTTCAAATATCATAGAGATAAAATTTAGGATTCATACATTAAATAGAACATAACAAAAAGTGTGTGGAGTTAAAATTTATAAATTTAAGCAACAAATCGGAATTAAATTAAATATATACATACAGCTAAATATGGACAATGCGTTTCAATTCACAACAACCCAAAAGTTTTTTTAGATTCTTTACATTGTCTAAGCAGGTGTATAGTTGGATTCTAATCAACAATAAACTATCATTGTTACTCATCAAATGCGGGACACGCGACTACTGCAAGGCTCGCTCGATTTTAAGTTTCCTTTACATTTGCCCAAACAGGATTATAGTGCACTATAATAGTGGACTATAGTGTAACCAATAGACTATCACCCGAGATAGATTAACCAGCTTTACTGCCGCTTTACGACTCATATAACTTTATGGAGAGAAAACTGCTATCCGACAGTCGCAGTAATTAATCGATGTTATGAGTTTCGTATGGACAAGCAATTTCGACTTTTATGTGTAGAGATTATTTTTTATTGCTTCCCAGTTATTTTTTTAATTCCAGAGTCGGTTATTGAAAATTATGAGAGTGACTTTTTGTCCAATAATGGCCGTTTTCTCGCTTGATAGAGTGTCAAGGCTACTGTAGTTATCCTATTCATGTTGTAGCATTTTTTTAACGATCAAATAGCCCAACACACATACCCACCACTGCAAATCCTGTGAAGCCAGGGCCTCTAGTCAAGATACATTCGATAATTTCGATGGCGAACTTCGAAATCAAAAATGTATAGGATTTGACTTAAGTCATCGACAAGTGACATGTCGCTTGCGTTGCGTTATGTCAAATCCCATACATTTTGTTTTTGAAATGTGCTGTCGTAATTATCTAATGCATCTTGACTAGAAGCCCTAGTTATAATAATTATATAACAGCCTCCTTGGTCTAGTGATTTTAGAGCTTGGAATTCGATTCGGAGGTCGTGGGTTCGATTCCCGCATTGGAACAACAAAAAATGTTGTTTCCAAGTTTGGTTAGGACAATACAGGCTGATTACCTGATTGTCTGACAAGAGAGATGATCCATGCGTCGGATGGGCATGTAAAAAGTCGGTCCTGATCCTGATCTCTCGTCAGTCGTGTTGGTTATCCGTCCCACTGGATATGAGAGTAAAAGGAAGAGAGACTGCTCTAGTGTACTGCGCACACACTTGGGAACTATGAAATTGCTCCTGCGTAACTGGCCTGGTTTCAACGAAACCATCCACCGCCTCCGAAATCGGTGTGGGGAGTTATATCTTGCCAAGTGTGTTGAAGCCACATAAAACATCTCGACCCGCGGAAAGTTTCATATCAGAACATCAATTCTCGTATTTAAAGTAGACAATTTAAACAGTCAATTTTACTTTGTTTCGATTGACATGTTACCATGAACGGATTTTATGACGTTTCGACTAATCAGAGCGCGTTTCACGTTAGTTTAACGTTCATAAAAACACCTTTTGGGAGTATAAGCGTAAATAAAAAAAAGTATCGGGACTTGATTGTAATTGTATTAATGCAGGCTTTATTTAGCAGAATTGCCCCTCAGAGCTGTGAACACTGAACAGTGATAATTTTACATTTTAATAAATGCGAGAGGTTTTTATTACTTCATTTGAGCGCGGCCATGTTGGTACGTGACAGTCCGTTATTGCGACCCGACCTACCGCCCTAAATGAACTTCTGACATTATTTTTTTATTTTTTTTTTATGAAAAAATATTTTGCTCATCGCTTGATTTTGTGTTGTGGATTTTGCTCTTACGTTCAATATGCTACTAGTAACTGGAATCACGTACTTATTATACGGCTTACACTAAATGTCTGAGCCGGATGTCTTACTAGCATTATCTCGCCCACAGCTTCGCCCTCGTTTTATCCCCTAATTTACCCCCTTGGGGGTTGAATTTTGAAAAATCCTTATTTGGTGGATGCCTACGTCATATGAAAAATATGTGTGCAAAATTTGAAACTTCTAGCCTTAAGGATTTGGCCTGTGCGTTGATAGATACCTACATCAGTCAATCAGCTTTGCCTTTTACATGTATAGATGACGTGTATAATATTTTACGAAAAAGTGCAGTATTTCCATGGGATACTGTATTTACATGGCAAAGTCGTGGTTCACACACGGCAGCTATAATGTAAAGATGTACATTATAGCATGATACATCTCGTTACATCTTTCCATAGAAATCGTCAGGAGTCCACACACGACCGCTATAATGTATCACGGAATGTAATGTACATTAAAATACATTATAGCTATGTATATACCGTGTATAAAGCCCTTTAAAGCTAGTATAACGAAAAACAATTCAACTATTGTTAACACGATTTGGGGAGTCTCCTCAGGAATCTCAGTTCACTGCACCCGTCGGTCAGAACTCCTCCACCTCGAAGGTCGGCAGAGGATGAGTCGAATTAATGATAGCCACAAATACATTAGGTATTAATTTAGTTCATTCTACCCACTACCTACCTACAAAAACCTATATTATACCTCATTACTGTAAACATGCCATCATTAGTTTCGGTATTGTGCTATTCGGTTGATTGAGGCCGGCACCTGCTGCTATGCCTGCCAGACAGGTAATTTAACATTGTTGACGACCTCTGTGGCTTAGTGGTTAGCACATCAACACTTAAGCTGAAAAAAAAAAATCTGTGGTCATAATTCTATGTTCCTGGGTCTTGGATGTGTATTAATTATACTAGCAATAATTTCCTGCGGTTTCGCACACGTAAAATTAAATTAAATTATTTAAAATTAAATATTTAAAAAAAAGTTGAATTTTGAAAAATCCTTCCTTAGTGGATGCCTACGTCATACGAGAAATACGTGTGCAAAATTTCAAATTTCTAGCCATAAGGGTTTGGTCTGTGCGTTGATACAACCTTTGCCTTTTATATGGCGTAATATTTTAATAAAAACCTTAAATAGTATATAAAAGTATGAAATATGCTTCCCGTTATCTGGTACCCGTAACTCAAGTCATACACGTCATATGGACGTGGTGTGAAGCGTACATAGATATTATTAAAAAATAAAACATAATATGGAATACTTTAGTCCCATCTATATTTTCTGCATGAACATCTATAACTATTCATTCGCATTAATTTTGACATCTATTACTAATGTGGTAGATGTAGATGATGATGTAGATGTAGTGTGGTGTATGTAGATATCAAAATTGACCAATGACGATTATCGTTAACTTTATATGCATTGAAATCCTCCACCGACAAAAGAAAAACTATTAAATCGAAAAGAAAAAGAAGAATTAATACAGTTTTACAGAAGTCGATGATTTTAGCCGAAACTACTGTATTTCTAATGAACGAATAGGTACTATATTTGGCCAAAAGATTTTAGACAATACTTTAAAAACATTTATAATGCTAAAACATAAATACAAAGCGTATTAAAATTCAAAATGGAATTGAATCAAAACATAGCGTAAACATACAAATTTATCGCCGTCCGTATTTACGTCCGAAATCTCCTTTTATTCGTTATCGGATCCGGCAAACAGCCATATATATGTATGAGGAGGAAATATGGCCGAATGTGTCTGCTATTTTATGGGATTCGAAGATTTCGATCCGAAATTAATTGGATTTAAGATGGACAGGTAAGCTTATTAATCTGAATTGGCAATTTTAATTATCTGATTTCAAGATTTGGGATGTTCACTGCAATGTTATTAACCCCGATGCAAAAAAACGGGTGTTATATTAAGTTTGACGTGTCTGTCTCTGTCTGTGGCATCGTAGCTCCTAAATGAAAGGTCTGATTAAGATGTGGTGTCGTTAAAAAGCTGTCATGTTATAGCCACAGACATCTTTGGACTAGACCACGCAAGTCTCATCATCTGTATGCAAGCCAACCAAGTATGCCATTATTATTCTACTGTGATGTCACAAGAGCGATTTTATGCAGCTAACTCCCGTTCCTGAGTAAACGATTCAAAAGCCGTGGCCGCGCGCCACTCCATCGCGTTTTTTAGTTTTTTGTGATCGTGTGACGTTTGGCAACGAGAATATTCGAGAGGAAATGGCGCCGAAGGAAGCAAAATTTACTCCCCTTTTTAACCGACTTCCCAAAAAAGGAGGCGGTTATACGTTCGGCTGTATATATTTTTTTATTTTTTATTTTTTTTGTATGTTCAACGATTACTCCGCCGCCTATGGACCGATTTTCAAAATTTTTTCTGTGATGTATAGGGTGTAATCCCAAATTGGTCCTTTTGATATCAAAGTGGTGACCTGATGATGGGATCCATGAGGAATCGAGGGAACTCCTCGAAATTTATATGGACACATATGGTGATTTTGACTTTTTCTGAAGTAGTTCAAGTATATGCTACCAAAAAGTAAGATTTTGCTCCAAGGTTTACCCTGGATCCAAAAGTACAGAACAGAACTCCTGGCTCCTTAAAGATACATGTTTGGGGATTTCGGCGTTGTTTAAAGAACTGCAAGCATATGCCACCCTGTCAGTTAGAGTAATCATCATCATCATCACCACTATCACACCATACACCGTCAGATTATGATGATATAAAAGGTATTTCTCATAGTATTTTACACTAACACGGATATCTTTGAACATTACTCTGCCGTTTATGGACCTATTTGCAAAATTCTTTTGTTGTTGTAAAGGGTTTAGTTCGAAATCGGTCCTTTAGGAACTAAAGTGGGAACCTGATGATGCGATCCATGAGGAATTGAGGGAACTCCTCGAAATTTATATCCGCACATATAGTGATTTTGACTTTTACTGAAGTAACACAAGCATATGCTACCAAAAAATAAGATGTTGTACCAAGGTATACCCTGAATCCAAAAGCACTGTATAGAACTCCTCAGTATTTAAAGATATGCGTTTGGAAATTTCGGCATTGTTTAATGAACTGCAAGCATATGCCACTTTATAACTTACAGTAATCATCATCATCATCTTAATAGCAATACCTTATGGAAGCTTGGCGCGTATTCAATTATACATTCGATCGTTTAGTTTAGAAGTTTTTAAGACGTATTAATAATAACTTAAGAAAATATATCTCTAAAAAGGGTGAAATTATTATTTTTAAACAAAAAATTAAACCGACTTCCAAAGTAAAAATACACAAAAAAGTATGAAATAAAACTTAATCTCTAAATAATTCCCCTTTCAAATTCGGCTAAAATTTTTACTATTTCTGTACTCAATCTTATTAATTTTGAAGTCGGTACCAGCAAATATGAACGTAAGTTCTATAAAATATTGTAGAATATTGTTTGGGCTGGTACCGATTTCAAAATTAAGAAGATTGAGTAGAGAAACAGTAAAAATTTTAGCCGAATTTGAAAGGGGAATTATTTAGAGATTAAGTTTTATTTCATACTTTTTTGTGTATTTTTACTTTGGAAGTCGGTTTAATTTTTTGTTTATACATACATAGACTTGCGTGGTCTATGTCAATATATATCTGTGTTCTTAGCTATAGTTTATCATCATTAGCTCGCTCACTGCATAACAATTCGAGGGTTAATATTTTTTTTTTAATTTTGTTTAGCTACACATTAATATTTTCGCTATAAAGATGTAGCTAATTTTGAGCATTACAATAGCAGAGTTGATGACCATTCGAGTGTTATATTATAACAATATTAAAAGTACACATAAAATGTTTTGTATTTTTTTCTGTAAAATGAAACAGGAAACAAGCAGATGGATTGTATGATAGTAAGCGATTCCCGCCGCCCATGTACACTCGCAATAACAGAGGAGTTATGCTTGTAACTCCTCTAGTGCACTTGCGTTCTTGTGTTCTTGGTCCTTAATATCCCCGATCCCCCGTTTGGGCTTCCGGTAACCTCACTCACTTGGCGAAACACAACGAAAGTGTTATTTCACGCCGGTCTTCTGTGAGGTCGTAGTATTTATCCGATAGAGTCAGCCCATTCGTGCCGAAGCGAGGCTCTCCCACAGGTAACTCCCACAGTACTGTATCACAGAGTAAAATAAATATTATATTATACCTATTTTGCTTAATATTATGTGCTGTAATGTTCGGTTTTACCTCACCCATGTCATAAGGAAATCTACATTACGATCATTCTTATAACAGGAAAAGCTATAGGTACTTTTTGCATATTTTAGTTGTCGCTTATATTCCCTTTCGGGTGATTTAAGTAAGTCGCAACTTCTCTACTTCCACAACAACTACCGATACTTTATCTGATCTGTCTGATCAGAGGGTTCAATTGTGCTAAATAAAACCTCCTATAATATAATTACAAGCAAGACACGATTTGCTAAAACTGCCAAACGGTATTCTCGTAAACGTTAAAACAGCATCAAACACGTTCTGATTGGTACAAACTTCACAAAATTAGTTTATGATTCAAGTCACTTCACTTATAATAGAATCGAAGTAAAATGAAAGTCTACTTTAAATACGAGAATTGAAGTTCAGGGCTATTGCTTAAAAAATGCAATTCCTGTCATTTCACGTCCATTCACAATAAAACCCTATTTAGTGTATTCAAATTGCGAAAAGATTTTCTTTCACGGGTTCGGGTCAGATTTTCCGCTCACTAAAAGTATTTTCGTGTCCATTCCGCTACCCAATAAAACTTGTTTGGCGACACAACTCACTCGGAAATCACGAGTAAATAAATTATACAATTTAGACAGTTTTAACGTAGGTTTTAACGCCATTAAATTGTTAATCAAACAGTAATGACATTAAGCATAGTTTTGCGCTCACAGTTTTGCAACCTACATAATTATACCAGACTAGCTGTACCTCTACTACTCAGAGTAGTTTTTACGTGAAGGAGTAACAAACATCTATCCATACATCCTCACAAACTTTCACATTTATAATATTAGTGGGATTAGTAGGATTAGTAGTTCAAAGTCAATAAGCAACGGCACGTTTTTGTTCTAAATTAAAATTACTACAAATAATGCACATAATATAAGTTTTGTTCGCTGTGGGTAATGAAATAGAAATAATAATTAATGTTTATATTTGTTGTAAAATTGTTGCGATAGGTCAAAATTGGATCGTATACACTGATGTAGTGTACCTATGTATTTAGTTATCTGGGTAGCTTTTCTATTGGTTCTAATACAGACAATTTCTGTAATAATATCCGAACAATCTACAGAAAATCTGATAACACTTTTATTAAAAACAAAACGCCAAGAAAATATTTTCGTGGAAATCGTGAATATTCTTAAAAAAAAAACCGATAGATAACACAATTTAAATAAACAAAACAAGAAAATTAACACCAAACAAGTTTTAAAAAAGCGGGATAAAATGGAAAATTCTTAGAATATGAATTTAAAAACAAAATGTTATTGGAGAAGTGAGAATCTTGGAGAAATAAGTATTGACGGTGAAGGCTCTGCATTATTCATGGCCGTAAATTCTACGGCTGTATCTGTTATCAAGCCTACCGATATCTTTGAAAAGTGTTCATATTTAAAACGCGAAATACCTTTTTCATTGTGGGTCATGTCTATTGAAAAGCGATTATCATTACAACTAATAAACTATACATGTAGGTATTTACATTACGACCAATAAAGTCTGGGGGGGCTTTTACTTAGGCCCGTTACATACCATAGCGATAAAACTACACAGTAGACTACATACAACACTACATCTTCATTCTTCATACCAGACTGCCCGAATCGGCACACGCACACATAATATTACTTACTGATGACACGTACCATCGACAAAGTTCCTGCACTAACAGTTCCTAAACATTTTCCTTTGCACTAGGACCCTAGCATAACGACTGCAGACGTGGTTGAACTACGTATTAACATGTAAGTATGTGTGCGTTCGCGAGATTCAGTGGCGCTGTTGAGCGAATTTTATCGTATGCGTGGTCGAGCGGCAACTTTTTCGATGGTACGTTCCTTTGGGTTGACTGAATAGAGAATCATTTTATATTTTGACAGCACTTTGACATATGATTATTGTTTGCATACATTATTCTCTCTCGTGGTTTTTAATTTAGGTAGGTACATCATTTATATTATTAATATTATGTCAAGAAACCTTTTCGTTGTTTACATTAATTAGGTATGTTTGTTGTTTACCATTTTCAAAACAACTACTTATCAAAGGACACTCAAAGTACATAATACATAGGCTGCACTAAAAGTATCTGGAATGGAATATTTCCACTGTTCCTGTCATATTAAAATCTTTTTAATTTAAAACTCCTTGCTTTTAAAAATCGAATACCGTTTATTTATTTAAAAAAGATTCTCGGTCTTGTCACAAGGTCTTGTCAAAGAAAATAGAGAAAATAGAATTGACTCGAGGAAATTCTAGAGCGATGATTTATTATGACTTTCGAAGTGGTTTAACACAAAAACAGTGTGTTGACCGGATGATTTCTGCATTTGGTGATGAAGCCCCATCCAAAACCACAATTTATCGCTGGTTTGCTGAATTACAACGTGGACGTGTCAAGCTCAGTGATGATCCCCGTCAAGGTCGTCCAAAACTGCAGTCACCCAAGAAAACGTTGATGAGTTAATCCCAACAAAAATTGTTCGTTCACGGAGTGTTGCAAAAAAAATTTTGGCCACGTTTGTCTCCAAAACCGGCCATGTTTATTACTGGGGAGTAAAAAGAACTAAAAAGTTCAAAAACTATCTGAAGACAAATTACTCATCAAAACGAATCATACGAGCCCAAACTTGATGGGACTATGTGGTATTATTACGGAGTTCCTATGGCCACCATCCAGCTCCATCATCAGATCAGCTCCACGTTATCATAATATTGTACTGTCACGCGATTTACATATTCGTGGAAAATTTCAGCTCAATCGGAAACCGGAAAGTTGATCAAATTTAACTTGCAAGAATCCATTACAGACAACGCGACAGGTGAAAGTAAAAAATAAAAGCTTGTAAAAAGACTGTATTTTCCCAGTATTTTTGCTTTTTCAATGATTTTCCTATATTTTCGTTCGGCATTTATTTTTCTCGGTAAATCTTTGCACATTTAAATTTATTTGCAGTACGCAAAATATTTAAATATTTCTCACATCATAAAGACATTACGCATAACATTCCCTCGATATAAATGGTAATCGAAAAACAGCTGCTTATATTAAAAAAGTAACTTATTATTCAAACTCTTGGAGGATTAACCCCCACGTGTGTGTAGGGGGTTAAACTTGGGGATACCCCCCAAGTTTAACCCCCCCATACATACCCCTCAACCACGAAGCCTTGTCTAACAATCAACAACCTTAGAAGGCGGAAGTAATTTAACGCACGCGTGTAGTAACCACGATTAATACTTAATCTCGGATGATGTTCTTTTTGTCACTTTGTAATTTAACATCTGTGATGAAATTAATAAACTTTTTATTAATTTTTTTGTAGTAAATTATTGTGAAGAATAAGACGTGTAATCATACAATATATCATGACAATGAGGGATTTTGATATTTTTTCTGCCGTTAGGTTAGGTCTTTGGTATCAAAAACGGTCAATAAGAATTTTCGATTATTTTTCTGTGACCAGGCGGCGCTTGGTAGACCGACGGTCCTTGTCGTGTCAAAAACCTGTCAGATGTCACGAATTTAAAAACCCTCATTTAGTTACTGCTTACTGCTTACTACTTGACAACGACAAAAATTACTTACATTTTTAGGGTTCTGTAATACTTGAGGAACTCTCATAGTTTCGCTCTGTCCATCCGTCCATCTGTTTGTCTCTCTGTCTGTCCGCGCTTCTAGCTTATGTAATTTTGAATATAAATTGATGAAATTTGATGTAGTTGTAGATTGTGTATAGATCTCGATTTTAGCATCATAAAATAATAATAATTTTATATTTTAGGGGTGGTTCTCAATTTATGTGAAGTGGGGATGAACAATATTTTTTCATTCTATCCAACCGTTTGGGGTATCGTCGAACAAGTCTTTTAAAAAAAAGGCAAGGATTCATACAATATGAATTATTTACAAAGTTGACCATATTCGAGTAATCGCTCTCCAAAGTGGTATAATTTGTTACGGAACCCTCCTTAGACATGTTCTGCCATGCACTTGGTTAGGTTTTTTTATTTTGTTTTATTTTAAGATTCTTGATATACATATCAACAATACACATAAAATTTGTTTATTCCTTTAACTTTAGGAAACTATGTTAGAGTTAGGCCTTTTCATCCGTTAATATAGTATTCTCCGAGCGAAGTAACCACTCTTGAAATACTGTAGTGCCTGGGACAGATGGTTTTTAAATTTCGTATGGTTGCCCAAGCATATGTGCTTGGGCAATCACACGACATTCTCACAACATAGTCAGCCTAGTCCAGAGGAATGACTGGTCAATACGTCTGGGGCCAACCATGTGCGGGTTTCCTCACGATGTTTTCCTTCGCCGTTAGAGCGTCCGTATAATGTACTTGAAATCTGAAAAAGTCTCATTGGCACACGCCACACCTGGGATTCGAACCTGTACTCTCTCGAGTGCGAACCAAACGGTCTACCCACTAGACCACGGAGCTCAATGTAAACTAATGTAAGTACCACAAATATAAGTATCTAAAAATTTTATGAAACATGGTCGTCCTACACGATAAGGCGCTAACCTGCTTATAAAATTTACACACATTTGTGCACCTTACCTACACAATGACGTACTGATTACAGAATAATGTTTTTATGAACTGGATTTCACCTATGGCTTCATCGGCTTTTTCAAATCAGCAAACGAGCAGACGGATCGCCTGATACTATAAACAATTTGTGACTGTTTATTGTCATTATTTTTTTGTTTAGTTGTAGTCACTGAATTTTATGGCGACGCGTTATTTTGACGCGTAAATAAATTGTCTGGCACGCTCACCACATCAAATTAAAGTTATATGAATATTCACAAGAAAGTATTTGTCTGATAGCTTGAGATAATTAAGTAATTCGGCCGACAATTAGAAAGATGCCGACTCGGGGTGAAACATCCAAATCTACATATTCAACGGCAGCGTTTACGTACAACAACTAAGGTTCGTGTACAGTGGAAGCTAAGATATGGATCTCATACGTTATATGAACAATTTTTGTATTATACTAGATGTTGCTCGCGGCTTCGTACGCGCAAATGTTATTTTCACAAAAACCGTACATTTTCCGCTATAAAAAGTTGCCTATGTCCTTCCACGTGGTCGTTTCTACGTCTTTGCCAAATTTCATCAAAATCGGTCTAGTAGTTTCGGAGCCTATTCGATGCAAACAAACAAACACACAAACAAACAAACTTTTCCTCTTTATTATATTAGTATAGATAGATAATCATAATCACGAAAACGGATTATAGTACCCACATGGAGAATAAGAGAAAATCGTAGATCGATTTTCTCTTATTCTCCACCAAAATATTATATTAGTTTAGTCTTTGGGAAAAAGCGCATATTTATTTTATATTTTTCTTACGTGGTGTTATGTGTGAATAATTTCAACTTTTTTAATGCCAGTCCATATGGCATTTTTGTATTTTTGCGTTGTTGACAAATTAGGGACTCCGGTTCGAATACCGGTCACAAGAATAAAAACGATATTTATGAACATCAGTTATCAGTTTATATGAACTAAATCAGCTCTGAAAATAAAAAAAAATAACTCGATACAATAATAATACTTATTGTAATCCATTTTTTCCGTTTAATGTACTAGAACTCCGAGCATAGCTCGGTCACTCAGGCACTTTATAATATTAAACGAGTGCGCAAAGGCTCAGCAGATGTAAAGACATCTATCACTCTCAGATACCTATTGTAAATATAAAAAGCGATAGTTATAATGTTCCACTTCAACAACGAACTAACGAAGCTGCAGATTGTAGACAATAGACTAATAATAATAATAATAGTTACGCGTGTTTCCGTTTTACTACGCGTATGCTACGAGTCTAACTACGAGTGTACTAAGTTTTATAGTGCGATTCAAATGAGAATAGGATCGAGTCGGCGCCATATCGAATTTAGACTGTTATGATAGTTAAATTTATGTTTACATAATTGATTACAATTTAACGTTTTTATTGAAAATCGATTCAAGACTATTAATATTTATATACACTTATTACTACGAGTGTACTAAGTATTATTATTATAACATTATACACTTCTAGCTAGGCTTGTGGTACGAGTGTGTTACGCGTGTGTTACGCTTCTGGCTAAGTGTGTGCTACGAGTGTACTATGCGTGTGTTACGCTTCTAGCTAAGAGTGTGCTACGAGTGTGCTACGCGTGTGTTACGCTTCTAGCTAAGTGTGTGCTACGAGTGTACTATGCGTGTGTTACGCTTCTAGCTAAGAGTGTGCTACGAGTGTGCTACGCGTGTGTTACACTTCTAGCTAAGTGTGTGCTATGCGTGTGTTACGCTTCTAGCTAAGTGTGTGCTACGAGTGTGCTACGCGTGTGTTACGCTTCTAGCTAAGTGTGTGCTACGAGTGTGTTACGCTTCTATCTAAGTGTGTGCTACGAGTGTGCTACGCATGTGTTACGTTTCTAGCTAAGTGTGTGCTACGAGTGTGCTACGCGTGTGTTACGTTTCTAGCTAAGTGTGTGCTACGAGTGTGTTACGCTTCTGGCTAAGTGTGTGCTACGAGTGTGCTACGCGTGTTTTACACTTCTAGCTAAGTGTGTACTACGAGTGTGCTACACTTCTAGCTAAGTGGGTGCGACGAGTGTGCTATGCGTCTGTTACGCTTCTAGCTAAGTGTGTACTACGAGAGTGCTACGCGTGTGTTACGCTTCTAGCTAAGTGTGTGCTACGAGTGTGCTACGTGTGTATTACGCTTCTAGCTACGTGTGTTGCTATTAGTAGTAACTATTTGTTCATCTGTGCTAGTAATAGTAGTAACTAGTCTGCTGCGTATATTTTATACACTTCTAGCTACGCGTATGATACTCCTTTTTTATACGCGTGGGCTACTTATATTTAGTAAACTTCTTGCTTCGCGTGTCTAATGTGTGTGTGGTATACGTTTGTCAGTTTTAAGTATCATCTAATTTATCTTGTTTTTTATTAAATTCGACATAAATCATTCGACAAAGCTAAGTACATTAAAGCTTTCAATAATCTTCTCTTAGCCAATGCATAGGTATCAAATTTAAGTGCAATCCTTTCAGTGGTTTGAGATGCGTATATCTTTCTTTGGCAAAAGTCATGCCATTGATAAAATGACATTATTCAGTTAATTCTGATCTGATCCGCCATGTTTTATTTTACTTTGTGTTGCTCTCCTTGACGAAGTTAATTTAAATGTACATGAAAACGAAGTGAAATTAAACAAAATAAAGAATAGGAAACGGTTACTATATTATGTAGCTATATTTACATATACTGTACGTAGGGCTGGCCCAGGCCTCATACATTTCTTGAACATCTCTTTTATGTCAAAGACAAGCTTCGATAGATCTTCGATCAAACAATGATTACAAATTTTATATTTGTAGATATATTTATCTAAACTAAGGAAAGATTTGTATGTATGTTTGCTTGCATTGGATGGGCGCCGAAATTACTGAAGCGATTTTGGTGAAATTTGTCACAGAAGAGAGATATAGAGAAGAAATCGGAAAAGGGTACAAGCTGCTTTTTTATTGCGGCAAAATGTACGGCCACTGCGAGTTTTCTTTTTGCATGGACAAAGTCGGGGGCATCATCTAGGAAATTATCCGGGTGTATTCACAAACGCTTCTTGAAGCCCCTTTATTACAGGCTGTCCCTGTCTCAACACGACAGACCGATAAAGTCAGCATGAGATTCAAGAGCCTCTTAATTATACAGCGTTCAATTGGTCGATAAACATAAATATTTCAACAAATGGAATTTATCGAGTTTAACTTTGTAAAATGTTAACATTATAAAATCAACACACATCAATCCGACAAAGGTTTTCAATGGAATTTTAATTCGAAAATTCAACCCATGAGATTCTTTTAATGGGTCTTAGATTAAAACGTTTTTAATTAAAATATTCTGATACAAGCTTTGACGTAGCTTCGCTCGCTCAGCCGGCAGTGAAACGTGTAATTTTGCATATTAATCATACGGTCTAATGAATAATCCTATGATACATCCGTTTGAGGATGATGTATGGAACTTGAGACATTCCTTATAGTTAGGTTAGATTGCATCGTAACTGATCGAATAGGTTCTCTTAACTGTTGGTTACTAAAGATTTATTATTATACTCGCTTTTGCCCGCAACTGCATCCGCGTGGAGTTCGGTTTCCATACAAAATTTTAACCCTTTTTTTCACCACTTCAAAATTTCAATTTTTCCAATATCTAAATGTGGGAGAGCCAAGCTTCGGCATGAATGGGCCGGCTCGACCGGGTAAATACCACGGCCTCACAGAAAACCGACGTGAAATAACGCTTGCGTTGTGTTTAGACACCAGAAGAGTTACAAGTGTAACTCCTCTGGTGTTGCGAATGTCCATGGGCGGTGGTAATCACTTACCATCAGGTGATCCATCTGCTCGTTTCCTGGTTGATTACATAAAAAAAAATCCAAAATTTCGAATTTTCAAATATCCTTACTTAGCGGATGCCTACGTTCGCGTTATTACAACTATCTGTAGGTATGCAAAATGTCAGCAAAAGCTATTCAGTAGTTTCGGCTATGCGTTGAAAGATGAGTCAGACAGGTTTGCCTTTTATTTATTTAGAAGAAGATTATTATTGACTAGTTTTTGCCCGCTGTTCCCACGGGAACGCTGTACTTTTTCGGAATAAAATGTAGCCTGTTTCAGTTGTTGAGCTCCGTGGCCTAGTGGGACTGTTTGATTCGCACTGGAGAGAGTGCAGGTTCAATTCCCAGGTTGTGGCGTGGTGGCGTGTACCAATGAGACTTTTTCAGATCTCGAATACATTATACGGACGCTCTAACGGTGAAGGAAAACATCGTGAGGAAACCCACACGTGATTGGCCCCAGACGTATTAGCCAGTCATTCCTCTGGACTAGGCTGACTGTGTTGTGAGAATGCCGTATGTGCTTGGGCAACCATACGACATTTAAAAACCGACTGTTCCAGGCACTACAGTATTTCAAGAAGTAACTACTACTTCGCTACTAATAACAGATGTAAAGGCCTACGTTTTTTTTAATTCAGAGCTTAAACTACTAACACACCTTTAATCACAATGTGTTTAGTTGTTTTTGCGTGAAAATTTCACAAACATCCATCCTCACAAACTTTTACATTTATACCTAATAGTAGTAACTCGTAAGATAATTTATTAATTATCTATACTACTATTATAAAGCTGAAGAGTTTGTTTGTTTGTTTGAACCCGCTAATCTCAGGAACTACTGGCTGGAATTAAAAAAATATTTTTGTGTTGGATAATCCATTTATCGAGGAAGGCTTTAGGATAGCCTAAAGCCTTTCTCGATAAATGGATTATCCAACACAAAAATATTTTTTTAATTCTACTATTTTTTTATTCTAACATCATGCTAAGCTCAACACGAGCAGAGCACTAATCAAGAATGTTTCAAAATCTTTTTTTCCTTTTTGAGAGCTTTCACTGCGTACGCTGCGGAAACGGTCAAAGTTTCGCTTAAATTATGTACAACAGAATTGTTTCCCTTCTAAAAGTTCTAAAAAAAAGTCCGCGACTGTATATGTCTACTTTTTAAGGTTGGCTCACAATAACCTTTTCATACTAACCAAAATTGTTCTAAAATTAAGAATTATTTGTGAGGGTGTTTTCATAAACATGATATTAATCCTTATTCAAGTAAATACGTTATTCATTACAAGCATTTAATTTAGAAGAAATTAGCCGATTACATAATTTGATTTCAATGAGTATTTTAGAAGATATCGCAATAGTAAAATGATTATTTAGCACGCAATAATAATGTACGGCGCGTGGCGGGCAGTCGTGAGAGGGAAGTGCTTCTCCTTCTACGTAAATGAAGTCGCCGGTAATAGTCAATAGTCAATAGTCAAATTATTTATTCAAAATGGGTTCTTACAACACTTTTTGACGTCAATTTACAATTTGTTTTTAACACTTTCTTATTATTATTATTATACATTAACATGGTCATTATACTAATTTACATTTTCGTACATATTTTAAGTCATTTTTAGGGTTCCGTAATACTTAAGGAACCCTTATAGTTTCGCTCTGTCCGTCTGTCTGTCTGTCTGTCTGTCTGTCTGTCTGTCTGTCTGTCTGTCTGTCTGTCTGTCTGTCTGTCTGTCTGTCCGCGCCTCTAGCTCCTGTAATTATGAATATAAATTGATGAAGTTTGGTGCAGTTATAGATTGTGTCTATATCACGGTTTCGGGATCACAAAAAAAGAATAATTTTATATTTTAGGGGTGGCTCTCCATACATGTGAAGTGGGGATGAAAAATATTTTTTCACTCTATTCCATCGTGTGGGGTATCGTAGAATAGGTCTTTTAAAATAAAGGCAAGGTTTCATACGTTACTTTTTTATAAAGTTGACCATTTTCGAGTAATCAGCCTCCAAAGTAGTTTGTAAGTTGGTCCCCCCCCCTAGCATTTTTAAACTATAGGAGATAGAAACTTGCAAATTTCCATGCTGATAGATCATGCTAAAAACTCTTTAGGAAAATTATTGTGAACCAAATCGGACAGTAACTTTTGGAGTAATTAAAAAAAAAAGCATATTACGCGTTTATAGTTACGGAACCCTCCTTAAATTTTAGCTATATCCCAAAGTAACTGTTCCACGCGGACGAACTCGCGGTAAAAAGCTAGTTTATTATAAACTTGTTAGTAACGTATTGTTTGAATTTTCAAAATTCGAAACGTGGACAGTATATTTTTATGTAGTAAAGTTGTTCAATTTTGAAATGCTGTCCACCGCCAGCGCCGCGTCGCCGCAAAATTACCCAAGGCAGAGCACTAGCTAGAGAAGTAAGTAGTCGATACTATATTGGCAAAGTTAGTTTAAAATAATAAAATCCTTCGATTAAAATAATTATTAACTGTTAAAAGCATCCACATCTATGGCGAAAAGTCTCGCGAAAATTATCTGCCCCTCCAACCTTTTTTCTATAGACGCTACGAGACGCGAATAATATGTCGTTACTTGTCGATAAAATATTATTATGATGGTCGGAAAAAAAACGTATAGGCTTTTACAGCTTTTTCAACATACCTAATGCGACATTAGGGAAGCTATATCGAACAAGACTATTTATATTATAGCTATATATTATAGCTTGTCACTGTCAGAATACCTAACATCGTTTTGTGCGCGCCGCTTCACCTCTCGCTATAAGCTGATCGTAATTCTACCTTAACATTTAGTTACCAACCACGATCAGACCTAACGACGCTTGACGGAGGCAATATAAGCGACACTTGCAAGGAATTCTAGGAAGGTAATCGCGATTGTACAATTACACAAATTACTCTTTGTGTACTAAGAAATTAGGTAAAAACATAGACGTATTTTTTTTTATGAAATATAGGGGCAAACGAGCAAACGGGTCACCTGATGGAAAGCAACTTCCGTCGCCCATGGACACTCGCAGCATCAGAAGAGCTGCAAGTGCGTTGCCAGCCTTTTAAGAGGGAATAGGGTAATAGGGGAGGGTAGGGAAGGGAATAGGGTAGGGGATTGCCCAATCCCCTACCCTATTCCCTATTTCCCTTCTCCGGTAAACTCACTCACTCGGCGAAACACAGCGCAAACGCTGTTTCACGCCGGTTTTCTGTGAGCCCGTGGTATTTCTCCGGTCGAGCCGGCCCATTCGTGCCGAAGCATGGCTCTACCACGTAAAAATTCTATCCTATTAATATTTGTGAAAGTTTGTGAGAATGGATGGTTGAATAGATATATGGATGTATATATCGATGGATGGATTGTTACTCTTTCACGCAAAAACTACTGAACAGATTTTGATTTTGATTTGATTTTGATGAAATTTGGTACGATTGTAGTTTAGGCTGTGGAGTGAAACATAGGCTACTTTTTATCCCGAAAAATTTCAGTGTTCCAGAGGGATACTATATTTACGTAAGAGCGGGCAACAGCGAAGGGTTCATTGTCAGAGTTCGAATGTCGAATTGTATCACGCCGCAAAACGCATGTGCAGTGTATGGCTGATATCATATGAAACGTGTATCATTTTGTGTAGTTATTAAAGTTCAATTTTGAATAGCTATCATAGAAATGCAACAAGTAGCATCGCGTATCGTCGAGATATGAACTGACACTAAGTGTTTTTTGTAAATACTTAAATATTATGTAAGACGTAAAAAGTAACTAAGACTGTCACCATAGAATCACTCAAAAGTGGCTTAGACTATGTCCAGAAACTGCGTATTCTTACGCACGTGTTAGAATATTGGTATTTTTATAGTAATATACCTTTAAAATAAATTTCATTCAAAAGCTAAATTTATCATTTTTATACTTTGACTGTTATGTCACAATATCATTTTATTATTTCCTGTTTTACAATCTACTGTTTAAAATTTAATAATAGTTTAATAATTGATCTAAATTATCAAGCTATTTAATTTCTCTTAATCAATAAATTAATCTAAATTATCAAGCATTGGAAACATATTTTGTATGACAATTTTAGTAAATTCTTACCTACTAAACTTCCGGTGTGGTTTTAACCGCCAATTATTTCCTATAAATTGTTGGTCCGCCATTTTAGGCGGCAGTCTTGGCGAAGCTGTGAGATTGATCGTTCAATATATTAAAGATAAGTAAACCTATTTTATAAGTAGTGGCTAAATTATTATGTACCTATATGTTTTATGTCTTATTTGATGATTGATTTTGATGATTTTTAAAATTATAGTGTTAAGATGTTAATGAAGTTAGTTAATACTTATTTTTAGTAATTTGGTTTAATAATTACTTTGTTTTGAATATTTAGAATTCTATTCTGGAATTACATTATAAATAGGTTTATCGAAGTGTTGGTATTTAATGTAAATGGTTTAAATTGCTATACTTATCTCGTACAGATATAAAATATCAACTTATCAAAGAATATTATAATAAGTATTTCTTATTGTGATTAAATTTGTTATAACATGTACAGTAAATAAAATACCAATTAGTTATTATAGACTATGATAATCAGTATTTCTTTATTTGTATCTTTATTTGCCTATTACCTACATTTGGTTACAGTTTTTGATAAAAGGTAATTTTAGTTGATAAATTAGGTTATGATTTGAAACTATCAGTGTTTACTATTATAATAAGGAAAACTTTTGTACAATAAAACTATTTAGCAATGCTTTTATTATTTTACTTAGTATCCTTTTGATAGTAGCTATTTTGGTCATTCTGACTTATCCTTTTAATTTTTAATTTTCTTATTTTGATCCTATTTGACATCAGAAGTTGGATAGCTCTCCATCCCGCGATTTCCACTTCATTTTTCTAATCGTATTTTTATATGTTTCAGGTGGACATTCAAGCAGCTCGGAACTCCTGCCAGCGCCGGCGGCCGTGCGTGGCGCCTACCTGCATTGGGAACGGCAGGTCGGCCAATTGTATCGGCGGTCTCCAGGCTGTCTAGGCCTAACGAGGATCTTAATCAGTGTGGTACCAATTACGGGATTCCACGGAAGGTACAAGTTATCATAAATACATTGAAAATTGAATTTATAAATTCTACCCATACAAACTGCTATTATAATTACCTATATTTAAATTACGATATTAAATAGCAAAATATGTCTGACATTATTCTGTTTAGGTACAATGTTTTACTAACTACCCTCATTGTGTTTGATAGTGAATGTTAAGACTGACTATTAATTTGTGAAGTAAATTTTATTTGCGACATGTCACTGTATGTTCCAAGTCTTTGTATTGTGTAACTTATTATAAATATTTTCTCATGTAAAGTGAATTGTGAGTCATTGTGATAAATAAGTGTTTTAAAACCTTAACCGTATGGACTATTAGAGCCAAGTAAGTACCGGTGAATTATCCTGCAAGTTTTGTGGTTTATTAGTATCAAATTGCTTTTGCGATCTTTTACTTTGTTACATCTACAATATAATTTGACGAAATTGTTCGCGGGAGTTTAATCTACGGATTAAATAAATAATATTAACTAACGTACTAATAAATAACTTTTTATTACCGTCTTAAACATTTGTAATTTTATGATACATACTGTTAATGCAAGTAAATACCAGTGAATTACCCTGCAAGTTTTGTGGTTTATTGGTATCAAATCGCTTTTGCGATCTTTTACTTTGTTTTACCTATAATTTGATGAATTTGTTCACGGGAGTTTAATCTGCAGATTAAGTAAATGATTATTAACTGTCGTACTATCTAATAAATAACTTTTTATTACAATAATGACCTGGGAATAAGGGAAATGCGATAGGCAATTAAATCGACACAATTTAAAGTAGTATATTACATAGATTCAGCATAAATAATAAGTACCTACTGATTATTATTTAGGTTTATTTACAATACTATTTTACATGTAGTGACGCTACGCTATGTGCCCATAAATCGATAAGGGAATACTCAAATAACTGTTGTTCTACTTATCAGAGTTAATATATTAATAGATAATTTAATTATTATAACCATGCTCTGTAACTATTCGCCATGAACATTTCTTTTGTACACTAATTATTCCTACTGAATATAATTATATATTTTTTTTTGTTAAAAAAAAAAATACAAAAGAAAAATAAACTTATAAAGTACGTTTCATCTCAAGTTACTTTTCGTTTCATCACAGCAATCCGTTTACATTGTATTAAAGGAGACTAATAATTATGATGACGTAATACATTGGGAGCAAAAGCAAAATATATATCGCACCTTTAGAATTGAAGTGGCTTAATCCAAAATTCTTGATTTTTGGTAAACATCTATTGGAGAATAGGCCATTTTTTTTGGTTTTTTTGACTATAATAGTAAGTGTGAGCCTTCTTTAGTTAGTTTTCATTATTTGCCGTAGGTGAATAGTTGTTTTAGCAATATATTATACTTAAAATAATTTTTGTAGGATCGCAGGATACTTACTTAAATTTGTTTTAAAATAAATGACTTAGATCACGGTTAGATATGAGGTTCATAAATTGAAATGAAACTTGAGACAGAGACAAATTTAGAAATTTGGCACCATGGCCCCATTAGCATTATAGTACCCAAAGACGCCACTTAACACAAGTCTATTATAGTCTACGGTACCGTTTGTCTGGGCTGTGAGTACCATGATGACATGACAGAACTGAGCAATTCATTAACCATTAATAATAATAATTACTGTAGAAACAATAACTACGTATAACTTCGTTAAATATTTATATAAAGTCACTTCTACATACTTATAACGTATAATATATAAAAGCCTCTTGTTACAGAAACAAATAGGTTTTGTTCAATTTTTATATATATATTAATATATATTTTTTTTATTGTAATACCAACATTATATAATATGTTTCAAATGAATTTTGTTGCGACAGAAGAGTAATTTTTGGAAAATTAGTAATGTCGGATTGGCCGAACGGAAGTATGAGTAGTGTGATAAATATCACAATTATTGAGTAGGTACGGCCACGATCTTCATGTCTTTTGGATCGTCGTTTCTAAATATCGTCTGCCATTTCCGTGAAAAAAAAAAGGAACAAAATATTGTTGAATTTTTGACAATAGTCAAGAAATATTGATAGTTTGTTTTTTTTCTTTTTACTGTACTGTCGTGTAAATCATGACTACAATTTAGTTTCCTTTTTGACACAACCCTAGTGTACGATGACTGACCTTCTCTCACTTCAAATAAATCACAGTAACAAGTGAGCCACTATTTTATGATATTTCAAGTAGCTAACCGAATAATATACCGAACTAAATTAGTCTGGGTTTATTGTTAGATTAGTAAATAGTAAAATCTAACGAACATCATATCTTATTCAGATATAACAAATTATGAAACAGTTTGACAATTTCGGTAAAACTTGGAGATGAACAATTTTGGTGTTAGACACAATGTAGGTACATTCTTAAGGCGAGGTCATAGCCTACTTTGTCATTTCCTGTCACCTAGTCTACCTAGTCAGAGAACAATTACAAGAAAAAAAATGGGAAGTGGATAGAAGTGACCCGTGGATTTGAAGAAAGATTGTGTACACAATCCTTGACGCGTCATGAACCGTACACATTTAAAAAAAATACATATTTTTCCTGAGTGAAAAAAAAATAATTATAAAATCACTTCTTAAAAACCACACAATCTCCTAAAACGTAAAGTTTTGTGCAATACCATACAAGATATTTTTTTTTTGTTAAAAATTTATATATATATATATATATATATATATATATATATATATATGTCGGAGCGTGTTAAAGCTAAGATTGTCTTTGATTGGAGACGTCAAATAGTTTTACTATTTGGGCTTGTTCGATGCCAGTAATGACAGATGTGATAGAAAAATAAGGGTTGTCATGGAGACTGGGGTATTATTTGCTTGGATTGAAAAATGACGGGATTATAAAATCTCAGGATAAATACGGGAGTTGGTAAACGTGGTGATTATATGCTCTTTGGTTGGTGATACGTGGCATCGAACTTGTCACGTTTCTGATCGTTCAGCGTTTGAGCTATTCGATAATATTGTAATAAATATCCTAATGGAGCCTTCGATATATATATATATATATATATATATATATATATATATATATATATATATATTGAAACATAAACCGAACACCTTTGTGATTGGTACAATACTTCGAAAGATATTAAAAAAAATACATTGCAAAAACCGTCTACATGAATATAAAAAAAATAATGCTACGCAAAACAGAATCTTATTACAATGTGCATAAGAGAAATGAAAGTCATTTTGTTTTTGAGCTTGGTCCTTGCCTTAAATCATGCTACGGGTATTATGAATTATTAAAATCATAATACAGAAAAATCAGGACTATGACTAGCGAGGAAGTCTAAAATTATTAAGGTTATTCATTTTATGCATAAATTAGCATAACAATTAAACACCCTATATGCAATATACCTAGGCTGTGTCAATCTTAATAATTTTGGAAATAAAGTAATTTTGTCAATTTATTTTAAGAAAAGGTTGATTTTGTGTTAAGTAATGTATGATTTCGGTAATAAATAAATCGTATAAAATTTGTTTTTTTTTCTCACTTACATCTAAGGACTGCTAGAGTCAGTGCTCTACTCAAGGCTCGCCTCATGTGTAGCAGGACATGTGGAGCCAGTACAATTAGAGTATCACTGAGCATTGCTTACGAGTTACAGGGGCAATGAACAATGTTAGAATAAGTTACAATTATTAAGGGACTGCTGAAATCAGTGCTGTACTTGAGGCTCGACACATGTGTAGCAGGACATGTGGAGTCAGTAATTTAATGTATCACTGAGTGTTGCTTACGAGTTACAGGGGCAATGAACAATATTAGAATAAGTTACAATTAAGGGACTGCTGAAGTAAGTGCTGTACTTGAGGCTCGACATATGTGTAGCAGGACATGTGGAGTCAGTAATTTAATGTATCACTGAGCGTTTCTATGAGCCACAGTGGCAATTGCTATGTTAGAATAAGTTACAATTAATAGACTTCTAAAGTCAGTGCTCCATGTGTAGCTTATGATTTAAGTGTATTGGAATAAAATAAAATTTGGTACTTCAGAGAACGAAGTACCTGTCAGTATGGCCGTGTTAGAATATTGGTATTTTTATAGTAATATACCTTTAAAATAAATTTCATTCAAAAGCTAAATTTATCATTTTTATACTTTGACTGTTATGTCACAATATCATTTTATTATTTCCTGTTTTACAATCTACTGTTTAAAATTTAATAATAGTTTAATAATTGATCTAAATTATCAAGCATTGGAAACATATTTTGTATGACAATTTTAGTAAATTCTTACCTACTAAACTTCCGGTGTGGTTTTAACCGCCAATTATTTCCTATAAATTGTTGGTCCGCCATTTTAGGCGGCAGTCTTGGCGAAGCTGTGAGATTGATCGTTCAATATATTAAAGATAAGTAAACCTATTTTATAAGTAGTGGCTAAATTATTATGTACCTATATGTTTTATGTCTTATTTGATGATTGATTTTGATGATTTTTAAAATTATAGTGTTAAGATGTTAATGAAGTTAGTTAATACTTATTTTTAGTAATTTGGTTTAATAATTACTTTGTTTTGAATATTTAGAATTCTATTCTGGAATTACATTATAAATAGGTTTATCGAAGTGTTGGTATTTAATGTAAATGGTTTAAATTGCTATACTTATCTCGTACAGATATAAAATATCAACTTATCAAAGAATATTATAATAAGTATTTCTTATTGTGATTAAATTTGTTATAACATGTACAGTAAATAAAATACCAATTAGTTATTATAGACTATGATAATCAGTATTTCTTTATTTGTATCTTTATTTGCCTATTACCTACATTTGGTTACAGTTTTTGATAAAAGGTAATTTTAGTTGATAAATTAGGTTATGATTTGAAACTATCAGTGTTTACTATTATAATAAGGAAAACTTTTGTACAATAAAACTATTTAGCAATGCTTTTATTATTTTACTTAGTATCCTTTTGATAGTAGCTATTTTGGTCATTCTGACTTATCCTTTTAATTTTTAATTTTCTTATTTTGATCCTATTTGACACACGCAAGGTCTACGCACGTAGTCGAGGTACTACGGCCCCATACATTGCGTCCAGAAGCTACGTGCGTATTATTTTAGCTATGCGCGTATCGTACAAAATTGACCTATTAAACCGCTTTGGTTGATTCAGGCACGGATCCAGCTCTCAAACGAAGATGTGGCCCGAAAATTTTGATTATATTATTTCCTTCATAACATGGTTATTAGAATATAAGAAAAGAATTTTATTATTTTCTTTATAATATTATGTTAATTAAAAGCTAACGCGCGGAGTGAGTGAGAAAGTTTTTCGCTTATTTAGCAAAAAAATTATTTTATGTTTGGTAAAAAAATAAGCTTTCAATATAGGTACCTTAAACAAATTAACATCAACTAAGATTATAAATTAATTAAATAAAAAATATATGCATATATAGTAAAGAAACATACACAAATTATAGATTATATAACATCGGCAGGAGTAATTCCTATCGGTTCAAACAAAGTATTATTTTTTCTTAAATCTGTTGTTTAGTAAATAAAAAAGGGCCGAAAATTTATGGAGAGGTGACAAATTTTGCGTTTTCTTCAATCTACCTGACTAAAGGTCCGCTTAACACTAAATCCACTACTATAAATATGTATTTTAACAATAATATAAGTATGACCAGCAGGTAAAAAGCACCAGGTAAGACTCAAAAGGCTAACAATACCAATACTACTACCTACTGAACCTATTTTGATTATAAATTAATAGACCTTGAAAGTATGCACTCACAAGGCTGTTGGGGTTGTGGGTATGCCCATACCATACGTATAGGTGCTCCGCCCCTGACTCAATAGATGCAGCAATTACGCAGCTACCTCGAGTACGCGCGAGACACAAAGTGAAAGAAAAATGTTTTTCTCGCTCCGATTGTATGATTCAAAGTGAGACAGAAGTATTCAGTTCATTCGTTACACAGCATTCAGATCGGTTGACACTGTTGGCATTTTACTTTACAGAGTGATCCGAAATTTTGTGCTGTCAATGTTTTGTCAAAACCAATTATTTCTGAAGACACTTTATATTAAAACCTTCAACACACAATTGATATCGATTTGAAATAGTCAAAAGTGTCATCCCCTGTATTTTGGAGTGCAATGAAAGCGTAGTAAGATCGAGTTGCCAAGTTTCAAAAAATATTTCTCCCTAAAACAAATAGTACGGTTCCCATGGATTTTACCTAGCATGCGAAGACTCTCAAATATAATTATTAAAGTACTTATGCCATATCGAAACTTCATAAAGTTACATAATACGATAAAATATATAGGTACTTACCGTTAAAAATCAAAAAAGTTACATACCAAATATGTAAGTATTACTTATTTAGAAAAACATACCTATAAAGATCTTTATACAGTAAAACTACTTTGCTAATATCTTTCGGAAGTCCCACACATGCTTTCCAACATCCGTCATTTCCGTAGAAAAAAAAAACGATGATTGCTCATTTTCGAGCAAAATGAGTAGGACAATAACAAAAACAATATAATTTTGGCAAGTTGCCTTGCACCAACAATGAAAAACAAAATGTTAATGTATGATTTTAAGAACGAATTGTGAATATGTATTATTAAAATTAAATGTTTAGATAATTTAACGTTATTATTTAAATTCGATTATAATTTTAAAATAACCAACAAAAATAATATTTACCCTAAAGCGCCATACTCACGGGCCAAACAGCAAATCCAGCAACGGTACTTATAGTATAACAGTATCATTATCCTCTAGACCGTCGGGCCGAAAAATGGCCGAAATGAGCTGGCGTCGGGCCATCGCGGGCCAATTTGGCGAATCACGGGCGCGACTCCCGCCTTGTAGTTTTTCAAGATTATATTGATAAATTGTAACTTAAACCTATATATATTATACATATTTAGAAACTAGATTAAATTGCCTACGTGATGACGGAATTATAATTTTAAAATAACTAACTAAATAAAAGGAATCTTGATGCAAAAAATACACGAGTTCTTTTTTTTTCAAACTTAATTATTTCAGACCCCAAATAATGCCATATTTATGTGTTAATATTGTAAAATTTGCTTTATTTACATAGGTGGATACTTTAGAAATTTAATTTCAATACAAAACATCTTGTACTATTACTACGATTGGATCTCAGAGATATAATACAAATTACAGTTTTTATGAAAAACAGGACATGGTTTGTTGCTCAATAAACTGTAGCTGGGACATATTTATTCACATGTTTTTGTATTTTTAAATAGTTCAATATATTTTAAATCAATTTTGTGCCACTTTTGTTTGTTTTCAATGCACAATGAGGGAATAAAATCCCTCGGAAAAAAGGCTTTTTTGACGGGACTGTCTTACAAAAACAATCATTGTAACTAATGTACTTAATTATATCATTAATTAATGACATTCCTAGGCACTAGAATACATACTATTTCTAATAAAGTGTTCAATTTACATTCCTATTTGAAATTATTGAAATTTGAATTTTTTTTCATACTAACCGAAAGCTGTCAAGTACTCAGTGTCGCGTGCCGGGTGCCGGCACGACGGTATGTCGCAGAAATTTTTAAAATTCCCTCTAAAATTTTTATTAAATCTATACGCAAATGCCCAATATCTCCTTCTTTTTTATTTATGTCCAGCTTGGTGTGGCAAAAAAATTTTAAAAATTGTAGGGTTTTAAATGAAAGAAAAAAATATAACTACTACCCGCAAAGGCGGCACCCGGCCCCTGACACTTCTTGCCCTAGCTCTCAAAGGCGGCACCCGGCGCCTGACACCCAGGAGGTTATTGTCAATAGTGTCATTCATCATCATCATCATCAATCATTTATAATTTTTGCCTGCAAATCCGCGGCCTTGTGCTTGTAGGTGTGGTCAGTATGACCCATAAGTCTGGCCACAGATGTTCTAAATTTGACATTCTTTAAGAACGTCAAATTCAGGTCGAAGGCAAAGTTTCCATACAATTAAATTATTATTAATATATTATCTTAAAACCTTTAAAATAAACTATCGAATGTATAATTATTGAATACGAGCTAAGATTCCATTAAGTATTGTAAATAAGATGATGATGATGATTATTGTAATCATAATCAGCCTATCGCCGTCCACTGCTGAACGTAGGCCTCCCCCAATGAGCGCCAACCATCCCGATCTTGGGCAGCCCTCATCCATCCGCTGCCAGCCACCTTCTTTAAATCGTCGGTCCATCGTGCCGCAGGATGTCCTACACTACGTTTGCCTAAGCGTGGTCTCCACTCTAATACTTGTCTGCTCCATCGATTGTCTGTCCGTCTGCAGACATGGCCGGCCCACTTCCACTTCAGCGTGCTAATTCGTTGAGCAATGTCGGTGACTTTAGTTCTCTGGTGAATAACGTCGTTACGTATTTTATCCACCAGAGATACCCTTAACATTGCTCTTTCCATCGCACGCTGAGCAACTTTAAACTTATGAACCAAGCCTACGGTGAGTGTCCACGTTTCGGCTCCGTATGTCATTACCGGTAGAACGCATTGATCAAAGACCCTAGTCTTAAGGGATTGTGGGATCGACGATTCAAAGATGTCCCGGAGCTTCCCGAATGCAGCCCAGCCCAAGCGTATTCTTCTACTCACCTCCTTCTCAAAGTTGTGCCGCCCGAGTTGAATGGTTTGGCCAAGATATGCGTATTCTTGCACAACTTCGAGACTAGCGCCATTTACGATGACAGGTCTCGGGAGAACGTGTTCATTATACATAATTTTAGTTTTGTTCAGGTTCATACCAAGACCCACCCGTCTTGAAGAATCGCTTAGGCTGTTCAGCATCTCTTCCAGGTCCTGCAGAGAGTCTGACATAATGACTATGTCATCTGCGAATCTCAGGTGTGTATTATTGTAAGTTAGTTGCATATGCTTGTAGTTCTTTGAACAATGCCGAAATTTCGAAACGCGTATCTTTTAAGACTGAGGAGTTCTGTTCAGTGCTTTTGAATTCAGGATATACATTGGTGCAAAATCTTATTTTTAGTAGCATATGCTTATGTTACTTCAGGAAAAGTCTAAATCATTATATGTGTCCATATAAATTTCGAGGAGTCCCTCGATTCCACATTGATCCTATCATCATGTCACCGCTTTTTTCAAAACGGGACCAACTTGAAATTATACCCTTAACATCAAAAAAAGAATTTTGAAAATCGGTCCAGAGACGGCGGGATTATGGTATAACATACAAACAAAAATAAAAAAATATATATATGTTGCCGAACGTATAGCCGCCTCTTTTTTTGGAAGTCGGTTAAAAAAATAGTGTGCTGTATATTACTTATCGACAAGCAGTTTAATTGCATATTTAAATAACACAAGCATAAGATTCTTAGCCCCTTCAGATACTTTTCTCCCTAAATTTAGGGAAAAAGTCCCAAGTTGGTATCACAGATAGACCGGCAGAAATTTTGTTGTGATAAGATAAGAATCTCTACGTGCGTAGGTTTACGCAGGCTTACGCAGTTTCTGGACATAGTCTTAGAATTTCTTAATCGAGAGAACAACTCCTAAACGTCCATTTTCCCTATATAATCAAATCTGTAGAACTGCTTATATTTGTCAAATAGTGCAACTTCACAAATTCGGCTATCAACGAACTTCGTCTGCGAGTTGCGGTGCTTAAACAACTTCTGTGAATAAATTAATAATTCCACTTGAAATTGCAGTTTGTGTTTTGAGCGATTTAAAATTCCCTTTCAAAATTTGAAGTGATTAGGAGTCATCATCATTAGCGTCGAAAAAAAAAACGAGTTGCACTCCAGGAGTGCTGGCAAAAGTGAAAACTTGAACATTAAATTGGAAAAATCGCCATCGAGGTTAAAAGATACGAACTCAAATAGTGAGACTATTTGAGTTCTCGCGTAAGGGAACTAAGAAAATCGCTATCTAGGTTAAAAGATACGAACTAAAATAGTTTCATGCTATGCTCGTGGGAACTAAGACAGCAAACAGTTGCAAGTTGCATCTTACGAATTTTCGATCAGGTCACGTGTCCTGACGCGAGTTTAACATTTTTTACCCATCCCAAGAAAAGTGCACAACGCCGCTAAAGCAGTTTTCACTTAAAAAAAAGGAAGGTCAGTTTGATATGTAAGTATATTTATGTATTTGTATATTTGTTTCGTATGTACTATGTAAGTTTGTCGGCGTTTTTCTCAGCCACTGATGCTATTTGGACGGGGTTTTCACCATTGAATAGAAAATTTATCAGGGAAAGTTATTAAATAAATAAATAAATAAATAAACATTTATTCGACATGTTTGACATCACACTACATAACGAGAAAACCAAATTGCACAAAAAGAAAACAGAAAAAAAAAATTAACATCAAAAATAAGTAACTAGACAAAATTCAAAGATACTTAATTAAAATAAACAAAAATAAAACAAAAACACAGCAAATACGATAAAAAGAAAACAAACGAAGGCAAGGACTAGGTTAGGTAGGTAGTGTAATGCACAAACCGCCGAAATGGAATCCACTCAGGATAGTGACCGTGGGTACCCACAGTCCCTGGTATTCTGTGGACCCATATCGTCAGGCGTGAGACAGACTACTCCAGGCACATTTGCGTAAAATTATGTAATACATAATAATAATATTATAGCTATACACAAGTAAAATAAATTATAAAATATAAAAAAAACCCATCAAATAACATACGTCCGCCGACTCATACGCCCATCCCTAAGTGGCTGAGGCCTTCCGTAGGCATCGGGCGCAGGCACCTAGGCAATAAAAAAATTAAGATAGCGATACATAAATTGAACTTTATTTACTACCCAATAAGATACACGTTTCATTTTTTTTTTAATGAAATATGGGGGCAAACGAGCAAACGGGTCACCTGATGGAAAGCAACTTCCGTCGCCCATGGACACTCGCAGCATCAGAAGAGCTGCAAGTGCGTTGCCGGCCTTTTAAGAGGGAATAGGGTAATAGGGGAGGGTAGGGAAGGGAATAGGGTAGGGGATTGGGCCTCCGGTAAACTCACTCACTCGGCGAAACACAGCGCAAACGCTGTTTCACGCCGGTTTTCTGTGAGCCCGTGGTATTTCTCCGGTCGAGCCGGCCCATTCGTGCCGAAGCATGGCTCTACCACGTAAAAAGAGTTCATTGCAAGAGTTCTAATTGCAAGTTGCGCTGCACAGCGCCACGCCGCTCTTGGAATGAAACGTGTGTCTTTTTGTGTAGCGAACAAAGTGAGTTGACAACCTCTGTGGCTCAACGCGTTTGTGCTCAAGCCGGGGGTCGCGGATTCGAATCCCGCTGAAGAAACAAAAAGTTTTTCTGTCTTCCTGGGTCATGGATGTGTATTAAATATGTGTATTAAGTATTAAATATATTTCCGTTGTCTGGTACCTGTAACACAAGTTCTTCGGATACTTATCACGGGACCACATTGACGAGGTGTGAAGTATCCATAGATATCAAAGTTTTTTTTCTCGAAATTATAATATTTTTAATTCCAGTTCAACTCATTTAGAAATAAACCGTTCAAGAAAAACAATCCTTTAAAATAAACTCTTCAATAGAATTCTTTCAAGTGTTTTGTTTTTCATATTATGATTATTCTGCCCGCCACACACTGTCAAGTAATTTCAATAAATTGTCTGAATCAAACTTGAAACATTTAGTCATAAAAATGTACGCGTGAGGAAAGTAATATCAAAATCAAGAGTAGGTGCTTTAAATAAATAAATAATCTATATCTATACTAATATAATAAAGAGGAAAAGTTTGTATGTTTGTTTGTTTGTATTGAATAAGCTCCGAAACTACTGGACCGATTTAGATGAAATTTGGCACAGATGTAGAGTAGACCATGGGAAAAAATACTTTTTATCGCGGAATTAATGTACGGTTTCTACGAAATTAATTCACGGGAAACATCTAGTAAATAATATCTATGGATGATTCACACCACGTCAGTCTAGCCTCGTGGTAAATATCCAGAGTACTTGTCTTACGTGGACCAGAGAACGGGAGGTATTTTAATACTTTTATAAAATACTTATATTTAAGATTTTTTTATATTGTAAACATTTATATATTGTTTAATTAATACAAATCCTTTATCCAGAAAAATTGTTAACTTTTTTCTTCCCTCGGCGGAATTACGCATTAACCACAACCACAGAGAATTTGAACGTGTGTTTTAGTTTTAGTAAGCATTCGGTGCTGGTTTTTTTTTTTTTGATTGCTATTTGGTATCCTTAGATATCCTTCTATCCTACTAATCCTACTAATATTATAAATGTGAAAATTTGTGAGGATGTATGGATGGATAGATGGATGGATGTATGTATGGATGGATGGATGTTTGTTCCTCCTTCACGCAAAAACTATTGAACGGATTTTGATGAAATTCGGTATGGTAGTAGTTTGGGCCCTAGATAAAACATAGGCAATTTTTATCCCGAAACTGTACAGTGTTCCTTTAAGATAGTGTATTTACGCGGGCGGAGTCGCAGGCAGCAGCTAGTCAACAATATAGCTGAAAACGTTTCTATCATTTAAATTTTTATTTAGTAGAAATTTTAATACGAATAAAAAAATTGATTACGTAAAACATCGATTCATGTAAAAATATTAACAAATCAGCCAAATCGTTTAGGAGCCATGATACCAAAGACATCGACGAACTTATAACATCCCACTTTTTGCATCGGAGGTTAAAAAAAAGATTAGCAATTAAGAAATTATTTTGCATAGATCAAACAATTTCCAATTAGATAAATCAATTTCAATACAAAAAAAAGTCTTTGATCCGTAATTACAGTCCGCAGGCCCCTGTTAATTGTACGAGTTTTCTTAAGCAAAACCTTTGAGGAAATTGACGTTTAACGAGAACGTGTTCAACCGTAAAGAGTTTGTGATTTTCGAGTTTTTTTTCTGAGGTTTTTTTTTCGGACTTTTGATATTTATAAAACCAATATTTTATTATTCTTTCAATGAACTTAATCATTTTATAATCTTATTCTGGTGAATATCGTTTTACTCGCAATGATTGTTAGTGATGAAATTCCATTAGGCGCGTTAAGTGTATTTTTTTAAATGCTTAGTGAAGATTCATTTGTGCCGCGTGTAGATCTGAAAAACTTAGGCTTTTTCAACCGTTATTGGATGATTTATACAGTATTCTCCGAGCGAAGTAACTACTCTTGAAATACTGTTGTGCCTGGGACAGTCGGTTTTTAAATATCGTATGGTAGCCCAAACACATACGGCATTCTCACAACATAGTCAGCCAGACTGGACTAGCCAGAAGAATGACTGGCCAATACGTCTAAGGCCAACCATGTGCGGGTTTCCTCACGATGTTCCTTCACCGTTAGAGCGTTCGTATAAATGTGCCTACTTGAGATCTCCAATCTCATTGGTACACACCACAACCTGGGAATCAGACCAGGGTCTGTAGTCAAGATGCATTCGATAATTTCAACGGCGAACTTCGAAATCGAAAATTTATGGGATTTGACATACGTCATCGTTAAGTGACATGTCACTTGCGATCTCTTATGTCCAATCCCATACATTTTGTTTTCGAAGTCAACGTCGAAGTTATGAAATACATCTTGATAAGAGGTCCTGGAGGGCTAGACAAGATGCATTAAATAATATCGACGGCGAACTTCGTGAATAAAAAATGTATGGGATTGACATAAGCGTGCGTTAAATGACATATTCAGTCGTATCGTTAAAAAAATTGGTAGCCAAGCAGCCACTTTGAACGAATACGCTAACGATGCACTCATATAACGAATTGCTCTAACGTGTTTCTCCATACAATGCCTAGACAAGCGGCCGTAAGTGACATTTAGTAGATCGTGATCTTTATCTTTATCGACCTAACGATAAAGATACCCCGGAAGCTACCTTTATCGCCTCAACGAACAATATGGCGGATTTTTATTGATCAGCTGTTATTTGTAAATAATAATGATTTGCCTAAAGTTGCCTAAAGGGTCTATACAACACCTTCTGCTAGTAGTCTATATTGCATAAAGTCAAAAGAATTCAATCTAAAGTATTCAATAAATCACAATTATTGTCAATACCTAACATGTAATTCATTGTATTCAAGTATAATTCAACTTTGTTAAAATATAAATTTCTTAATTTGTAGCTTACTTGCAGTTTGTAATCTTTACACGCTACTATATCAGCTGAAAGCAATCTTTAGGTGTATAGTAGGTACCTAAATTATAGTAGGTAACAAATGGAGTTCATAATTAAACAAGTTTCTCTGAAACTTCCTTAGAAATAAAGATTTGTATTTAGTAGTTAAAATTTATAAGTTTTTCAATGTAATGATATTTTATTGTCATCGATGCTCAACACCTTCGCCTTATAAATGGGTTAGAAGGACACAAACACCTCATAAAAGTTTTGAAATATTTGCTATTATACTTTGATTAATTATTACAAATTTAATATTATATATCTATGCTATTATACACCTATTATAAACAGTCAAGTAGTGTTAACCAATTAAATACTTAATATTTAATCTCTATAGTATATTTGTGACTAAATAATTGAAATAGTCTTTACAATAATTATTAATAAAATACAATTAAAGTACCTTGACTGTACAGGGTACTATTGCAATAAATAAGTAAACCTAACACTTACCACATATTGTAGACAAAATATTACAATGCGGCAATAACACTTTGAATTTGTTATAAGCATTGTCTTGCTAGAATTATTCATTCATTCTAATTTAAGAGCTTTGCTCTTGCCAGTGATGCTTTCTCCATTCCTCTCTGCACTCCGGGCGTTCTCTTGACCTCCTGATACGACACAACCATCACATTCACCTACACCTGTCCATAAAAGTTCTTCTCGGCCTTCCACGTTTTCTACTACCATCCCTTCAATTATTCCTCTAATAAAGTTGTTGTGCCGTATCAAGTGTCCGTATTAGAATTGATTAAATAATAACAATACAAGAGTATCTACATTTTATTTTACTTTTTTAAGTAATTTTTACATGGTTTTAGTAAGAAAATAAACTTAAAATGTAAAAATACTTTTATTTCTTGCAAAGGAATTACATAATGCAGATATTTCTTTAAATAATCAGTTTTATCTCAAGTCACATAACCAATAATAACATTATACAATTTAAAAATCAACACAGCTAATAATAATTATTATTTACACGCACTAGTTAGAGCCTGTCACAGAATGAATACAAATTAACTTAGGTTGGTAGCGGTTTTGATACATTAATAACATTATGATTATTTATATCACTTCTCACTATCAGTGGTGAAGGCTGCTTCTCCTTCAAAGGGAAGCCGGAACCTGTATCATAGGTAGGGATTTCTATGAAGGTTTGCAAAAGGTATGTGACAAGGGAAGCCGATAGCCGACAAATTATAAAGATTTAAAACGCATTTTACTTATGTATAAGGTAATGATAATATTTAAGTAGTCAAAAATCCTACTAATATTATAAATATAAAAGTATGTGAGTATGTTTCTTCTTTTTTTCTTCTCTCCACCAGTATGAAACCTTGAAGCCAACTTTTATGTAAAACGATACAGAATCGGCCAGCAGATCTCATACGGACGCTCTAACGGTGAAGGAAAACATCGTGAGGAAACCCGCACATAGTTGGCCCCAGACGTATTGACTAGTCATTCCTCTGGACTAGGCTGGCTATGTTGTGAGAATGCCGTATGTGCTTGGGCAATCATACGATATTTAAAAACCAACTGTCCCAGGCACTACAGTATTTCACGAGTGGTTACTTCGCTCGGAGATACTGTATAAATCATCCATCATCGGATGTAAAGACCTAAGTTAGGTAAATTGTTATTTTGTTAACAAACAAAAATTATTGTACTTCATCTTCTTCTTCTTCTTCTTCTGGCCAGTTTAAACTTTAAAGTGTTACCAGGACATGGATATAGTACCTAAGGATAGAAGACTCCGTATTTTGTAATTGCTAAAAAGAACTGTATTGCCTTGGTAATAGAGTGTATTTCACAATGCACGTATCATAGAGGCAAATCCGAGCCGAGCGAGATAGCCAGAAGGGAGGCCGTGTATCTCGTTCTTGCATTTGCCAACCAGAAAAATGTTAGTATTTTTAAAAAGTAACTTGAAAAATCTTAGATAAAACGAGTGTACTTTATTATTATTTTAACAAATGTTTATAACTATATGATATTCTAATTAAAAAAGTTAGAAATAGTCATTTAATACTAAATAAAAATGCAGTTTACGTTAAAACCTTTTCCTTCTTTTTTATTAGATGGTATCATTCGCAAGGCAATAGATACGCCATTACAGTCGGACAAGGATCTTTTGGCACTTAGACGGGGGCGAGAGTATCGCAAATAAGAACAATACTTATTACTAAAAGTGAAATTTTACAAGACGGCGATGTTATTACTGATTTTATCCACGTGCCAAAAGGTAAGTGTCGCAACTACAAAACAATATAATATAATACTAAAAGTGACATTTTACAAGACGGCGATGTTAGTTCTGATTTTGTTCACGTGCCAAAAGATCCTTGTCAGACTGTACACATATTTTATGCTGAACACCGGATAATATTAAAATTCATAATAGTACCGGTGCTGGATTTGCTGGACGCACCGTGAGTATGGCCCTTTAGTGTAACATGTTAATATCTGTATAAAATGTGTTTCCTATGACCATTTGGCAAGCAATCCGTATACAGTCTGACAATGATCTTTTGGCACGTGGACAAAAACAAAACTATTACATCGCCGTCTTGTAAAATGTCACTTTTAGTATTATATTGTATTGTTTTGTAGTTGCGACACTTACCTTTTGGCACGTGGATAAAATCAGTACTATAATAACATCCCGTCTTGTAAAATTTCACTTTTAGTAATAAATATTGTTCTTATTTACGACACTCACGCCCCCATCCAAGTGCCAGAAGATCATTGTCCGACTGTAAAATCTGTATTATCAATGAAAAATAGAAGATAATTAATTAAATAATGTATTTTAATAGAATATAATTCTAAATAGAACTCTGGAGTCAAACAATAGAGTTGAAAATCGTACCCACGAGTGGTCAGTCACATGTCAATGTCAAATAATAAACAGTTGTCAAATTGTGTGTCTGATTTAGAATGCAATAATATTAGCCTGTGTTAATTAAGTACCTACTTAATTCTTATTGTAAACACTCTAGGAACTTTCAGTAAAACTACTAGGTACCGTTTTACTGAATCGACTGACTTGCACTGACTATCTGTATTTTGGACTTTGACTAGACATTAGACTTGAAAATAATACGGTGTTGAAATCATATACAGGCTACAATAAATCTATTTCTCTGCCTTTTAAACTTGACACTGGCAAATAGTTTTAAGCCGTAACGCCATCATTAAAAAAAAATTATGACATTTGATAACTTCGCAACTGACGGAAAAATTCTTATAAATTGTAGACAACTAACGTTTGAGCAATTCGTTGTTGCGATTCGAACAACAGTGAGCGTTTGGCTAGGGACAAAATGTCGTGATCTCAAAAGAGAAGTCGATACGACAGATCTTTCCGAATTTTAACGAAGGTAATTTGTCTAGGCGCCCTGCACTCTCTCGAGTGAGAATCAATCGGTCTACCCACTAGGATACGAAGTCAGTAGATCTGAACACGTCATTTTTATTTCAATTTTCTCAATTAAGTTATTGGGATTATTTAAAAAATGGCGTTATGTATAAACGACATGCTTTGATTCGTCCTCAAAAGCTTCGAATTGTGCATTCGTGAAGTAATTTGTCAAAGAGCCTAGAGCTTGTTAGTATCTATTCAAGTCCAGTGATACTGAGGCTGTGCTTTGTGCAGTTTAATTGATACGTGACTTCGACGAAACGATTAAAACGTTTCGACGAAAGTTTGTCGAATGGACTTTCCACGAAATGTTTTAAATAATATTTTATTTTAATAAAATATTAATGATAATAATATAATCCTACTAATTCCTACTAATATTATAAATGTGAAAGATGGATGGATGTTTGTTACTCCTTCACGCAAAAACTATTGAAGGTATTTTGATGAAATTTGGTATGGTAGTAGTTTAGGCTCTGGATTAAAATATAGGCTACATTTTATTCCGACAAATACAGTGTTCCCGAGGGTTACTGTATTTATGCGGGCGGAGCCGCGGGCAACAGCTAGTAATTGTAATATTTGTAAAGAGAAACAAAAATCCTATCTTTTTGTCGATAAACATTAATCGGTCAACTAGGTATATTTTGTCGATAAACTAGGTATGATTTTAAACAGATAACTAGCTGTCTCGATACAAATTGTTCTGTCTTAACTACGAACTGAAATAATATATTCATCGTTTAAGCCTTCCCTGAACTTCCACAATTATTTCAAGACCAAAATTACCGAAATCTATCCAGCCGTTCTCGACTTTAGCAAGACATTTCAATTGCAATCCATTTTTTTATACAAGAGTAGATAATAATATAATATAATATCTTTGAAAATCAATTACGGCTACTTCGGGCACATGGTCCACTGCTTATGTAAAGACGTTTAGGCAAAAAAATGACTGTCATACTCAAAGTAAAAAATCATCTCATGTATGGGTGACTCTCCGCAAAACGCAAACTCGCCCATATAAAAAAAAAATATAGTTTGACAATTATTTTTCTGCTTAAACGTCTTTACGCAATAGATCATAATATGCCCAAAATATCCGTAATTGATTTTACCGAACCTTATATAATATTTCTGAAAAAGTTGGCTAAAATTCTCCCCAAGGCTAAGATTTTTTTTATGTAAGCTGGATATTATTTACTGAACTACAATAATATTATCTAGTGGGCATTGATTTTAATTTCGTTAGTGGTTTGTATGAAATATTATCGTGTTTTGAATCATTCAATGTTATCTGATTTTACATAATTTCATTCGGTTTAATTAAAATATACAGGTATAAATTAATTGAATTATCAATATCATATAGTTCGTTTTAGCTTACTTTTATGATTTAACTAACGTTCATTACCTGCGGCTTCACCCGCGTGAATTTAGATTTTAAACTTTCATCCCCTATTTTACCCTCTTGGTGGTTGAATTTTGAAAAATGCTTCCTTAGGAGTTGCCTACGTCTTATGAGAAATACATGTGCATTTTAAATTTCCTCAGGGTTCGACATGTGCGTTGATGCAACAATCACTCAGCTTTGCCTTTTATATTTATATTATACAGATAAATATTTGCAATTTTGTTTCAAAAATAAAAAAGCGCTTATTACATTATCTAAATAACTTAAGCTATTGATATTGGTATTTAATTTGATACTGTACCTACTTATAAATCAATAGTATAAGCTTAATTGCACTTTGAAGTTACTGCGACCAATGACCATGTAATGAAAAATATTAACAATAATTAAACTTTCGGAACAAACTGGTGATACAGCTCTTTCAAATATTCTTGCTTTTATGATATTTGTAACAATCCTTCCATACAAAAATTAAGACATTGTCCTTGTTCTTTGAATCTCCATTTTACGGACGTTCCACAGAATATTCTGTATCAGCTATAAGGTTTTTATGGGCAAAATTACCCACAAAACAAGAACTTGTCACCCCAACATAAACAAAATACAATATCTCATTAGGGCCAGGGTTACAAAATAAGGCAAACATCATCAAAACTCCGACCCTAAGGGCCGACGCAAACATTTTTAAAACCACTCGTACCAGAGTTTGTCCTTACATAATTTGTGACAGTTTGCTCCCAATACTTCAAGAATTCATAAGGAGGGTTCAATTTTGTTCAAGTGCGCTCTAAGCCAGACAATATGCATAAGGCTGGGTTTATATGATCTGAGGGTCAATTCTGCTAAATAAAACCTGCATTAATACAATTACAATCAAGTCCCGATACGCTAAAACTGCCAAACGGTATTCTCATAAACGTTGAACCAACATGAAACGCGATCTGATTGGTTGAAACTTCACAAAATCAGTATGTAATAGTTAACAAGTGGCTTCACTTATAACACAATCAAAGTCTACTCTAAATGCGATTGTTTAGGTTTTGGAATCCGATGGACTTTGGAAAATTCAGAGCATTGGAAATAAAACTCTGCGCTAATAATTTAGAGCTGAAAATCGAATACACTAGTGTCGAGTCAAATGTCAATGTCATGACAGCTCGACACTCGATACCTAGATTTTCAACCGTATTGTATTAGCTCAGAGTTCTATTTTCATTGCTGCTACTTTTCCCGGGACCGCCGAATTCCGGATCATATAGTCAGCTTAAGTGCAACTTTCTTAAGCGCGTTCAGATTAACAAAGAGTCGCATCAGAAGTCAGAACACTAGTGACACAATTTTGAATTTTATTGATAAATGAACATTCACTTCTGCTATACAGTATCTTTTTATGTTATTTTTTTTTTTGTTTTTCTTGTAAAATTGTACGAGCCATGGAGAACGATAGGATTATAGATATGGCGTCACAGAAAACCAGGGTGAAATAACGCTTGCGTTGTGTTTCACCGAGTGATAGTTGAATACTGAAACGCTAATCAAAATTAAGAGCCCTCCTATTTAAAGGCTGTCGCTGTCTCTGCTAGCCGAAATGACAAGGACAACATGACTTGAGAGTCACTTAATTAAACTGTTGTTACAGTATTCGGTGGTAAGGGAGGTTACCGAAGGCCCAAGGGGGGTTGGGTTTGTAAGGACCGGGAACTCCTTAGGTATTGTGGGTGTCCATTGTCCATGGATTGCTTACCATAGTCGATTCACCTACTTATTTCCTGATCCATTCTATACAAAAAAAATAACGTCACCAATTTAAATTTATATTACTAGTTTTTCCACGCATAAGTTTACGGGAATACCGCACTTTTTTTGGCATAGAAAGTTGCCTTTGTTTTAATCCAGAGCTTAAACAATAACTTTACCAAACTTCATCGAAATCCGTTTAGTAGTTGTTGCGCGAAAGAGTAACAAACATCCATCCATCCATTAATCCGTCCATCCTCACAAACATTCACATTTACAATAAGTAGTAGTAGGATTTACCATGCAGTAAAGAAACACAATGCACATTTAATACTTAGTCGATTTTAATATTTTTTTTTACAAAAAGATTCAAATAGCACTGAATAATCCTTAACAAAGTATAAACATAAAGCACTATAAAACTTATTAAGCGCACTTTCAAACCGCGAAAGCAGATTGTTAAAATACCTCACTCCAGTAATTGTAGCTTACATCGCTTTAAATTTAAGCGCTAAAGGATTCCAATTTAATAGCAATAAATAGTGATAATAGTTGAGAATTTACGTTAAATGCGCAGTTATTTTCTATTGTAGTGTGGGCCACGCTTTATCGGAATATATGGTAATTTTCCGAATAACTGGCTGGTAATACGTTTCTGTAAGGTACTGGTACTATTATTTACATTTTAATAGTCGTCCAAGCTTACAGTCTAAACCCTTTACTAATAAAATATTTACACAATGGATAAGCTATACAATGTTTTGTCCTTGTCAGATACATCGGAATAGTCGCTTGACAGACAAGGACAAAACATTGTATAGCTTATCCATTGAGTAAATGTTTTATTAGTATGAGGGTAAATGTGTAGCTGTTCTAATAACTGCATGATTTTCATGAGAGTTACTACATATATCGCAGCTAACACATTCAATCAACAAAATCTCTTCTATAACATTCTCTTAATGCAGACAAGTGATAATCTTATACAAATGGATTCCAGAATTTGTGGAGAACAAAGCAATTCCTCGGTGGCGATTTCTTTAGGCGACCCTTATTATACCCAAGGGCAGACATTTAGACATGAATTGTATATTTTATCTAAAACCTATAAGCCGATTCATAATATTATATTTTATTGAAAATCTCGATACGAAATTCATATAAAAATATAGGTATTTAATTCGTGATAAGAAATAGGGCCATAGGATCATAGCAAACAATATTATAATCTAATATATAAAAGGCAAACCTGACTGACTCATCTATCAACGCACAGCCGAAACTACTGAACGGATTTTGCTGAAATTTGGCATACAGATAGTTGTCATGACGTAGGCATCCGCTAAGAAAGGATTTTTGAAAATTCGCCACCTAAGGGGGTGAGAAAGGGGTTAAAATTTTGTATGGAAACCGAACTCCACGCGGACGAAGTCGCGCAAAGGCTAGTATTATGAAAAAAGACGCTACCCGCGAATTCGTGAGCAAAAAGAGATCCCGCGGGTACTGTACATTTTTAAAGTAGCCTATGTCCTTTTCCGTGTTCTACTTTATTAAATAAATTCATAATGATTGGTTGAGTAGTTTTTACGTGAAAGAAAAACAACCAAACATACACTTTCATAACTTCATTATTTATAAAAGGTTAAACTGTTTGACTTATGTATCAACGAGGTATCAACGCACAGACCAAACAAGCTAGAAATTTTAAATTTTTGCACATGTTTCTTTCATATGACGTAGGCAGGTCCAGCCGTTCCAGAGATAAGCCGGAACAAACATACAGACAGACAGACATGACGGACAGACAAAAATTTTAAAAATTGGTTTTTTGTTGTTTATACCGTAGATACTATCATAATATGCATTTAGTGAAAAGCTGTTAATTTGATTTTACAAACAGACATCAATTTTATTTATCTGTATCTGTATTTATTACTTAAACTATATACTATATATTTATAATAATCTAAAGAAAAATAATTTGTTAAATTATAGGTAGAATATTCGCGTGCGAAGTCTATCAACATTTTACAATTTCACTAGTTATATTACAATCCATCGGTTTTTACAATTTGACAGTGACATATATACCTCGTATACTTATTTATTTAATGGTCCTGCGATTAAATAAAACGGTCAGTGCAAAATAAACCGCGATATAAAATGATATTAAAACGAATGGTTTTCTATTCATATTTCAACATGATGAATGTGGAACCGCAGCCGTCGACAGCATCCGTCCGATGACGTATATACGGACACAATTATTTTTCCATCGATATGTACTTTACATACTGCATACGTTTGTGTAGAAAATTATGTATGATCTGTGGGTCTGGCAGATACAGCGGTGTAAATGTAACATCAGACAGACGGACAGATATATATTTTTTATTTATTACAAATAGACACTTCAATTTTAATATTTACTAGCTGATGTCCGCAACTTCGTTTGCATAGAACTAACGGAAACGGAACTCTATTTTTTTAAACGGAACCCTAAAAAAGTAGCCTATGATAAACCTTATAACATCAGCTATCTTCCAGTGAAAATCCCACGAAAATCGGTTCAGCCGTTTCGGAGATTAGCCGGAACAAACATACAGACAGAGCGACAGACAGACAGACAGACGGACAGACAAAAATTTAAAAAATTGGTATTTCATTGTAAGTACCGAATATACTTTCATATGCATTATATGAAAAGCTGTTAATTTGAAATTATTACAAACAGACACTTCAATTTTATTTATCTATATTATAGATTATTGTCCCTTGTTATTTAAACAAAGTTGCATGGTAAATGTTGTCGGAATATATCTTGGAATTGTCCATCTGGAAACAGATTAAACGAAAAATCCGTGTTAAAAACAGATTATCCCTAATTTGCGAGAAACTCATCAGGGGACAAAAATAACGCGAACAAAACAATAAATTCTAATCAAGGCATAAATTGCTTTAGCAATTGAGATTCCTTTTGTTACTCAACGCTATGTCCTTGATCCACGGACGAGTGAGAACACGCTATATTCTATACTAAATTGAACTTTATTCATTACATAATAACTTGTAAGAGTTCGAATGTCAAGTTGCACCGCGCTGAAGAGAATGTGCAGTGTATATATGTCACCGTAAAATTGTAAAAACCGTTAGATTGTAAAATAACAAACTAAATTGTAAAAATTGTCGAAAGATTAAAAACTATATATTTATAATTTATCGAAAAATAATGTGTGAAAGTATAGGCAGCATATTCGCGTGGGAAGTCTATCAAAATTTTACAATTTCACTAGTTTTATTACAATCTAACGGTTTTTACAATTTTAAGGTGACATATAGATGACGACATAATATGAAACGTGTATCTTTTGTATAGTGAATGTTCAATGAGGGTTTTTAAATTCGTGACATCTGACAGCTATTTGACACGACAAGGAGTACTGTTTTGCTACCAAGTGCCGCCTGGTCACAGAAAAGGAATCGAAAATTCTTATTGACCGTTTTTGATACCACTTACGCCACCAGACAACGCTTTGTGTGAGTTGGGTCTGCCCGCTAACGGCAGAAAAAATATCAAATATAAATTTTTAATAGCTATCTTAAAAATGCAGCGCCACCTAGCTTCGCGGTGGGAACAGAACCTCAATTCTCTTATTTAAAGTAGATAATTAAAACAGTCAATTTTACTTTGTTTGGATTGAAAGTGTAGCGTCATGTTACGATGAACGGATTTTATGACGTTTCGACCAATCAGAGCGCGTTTCACGTTAGTTTAACGTTCATAAAAACACCTATTGGGAGTATAAGCGTATCGGGACTTGATTGTAATTGTATTAATGAAGGCTTTATTTACCAGAATTGCCCCTCTGACCCTTGTCATTTTTTGCCGCATTTCCGGCGGAGAAACGCCGCAGTTCTCTCGACGGCGGCGGCGGCGAAATCCATACAAAATCCAGCGGCGCGTGTGTTAAGATGCTAACTACTCTCGAACAAATTAATGTAACACCCCGTCCAGATTAGGTGCTCACGAAGTAGGGCAAGGTTGGCCGAATAAGACAATGTGGGCACGTACTTCGTTTCCCATTTTCATACTTTGGGTTACTTCGCGGAGTATCCCTCTGCCTACTTCGCGAGCGGTCTGGACGGGGCATTAGTCTTCAAAATGTTTTCCTTCACCGCTTGAATGATATAATGTACTTAATAAAAGTACGTATCTGTTATTTAGTAGCTAAGGGAAATAAATAGGCTCTGACTCATATATATACCCAAAAAAATACAATTAAGTGCCTTTTGTTGTACTCAACGTTACGTTCCTGATGGAAAGCTATTTAGGTTTCATTAGACTTTGTTCGGTGCGGAAATTAAACGTAAGAATCAAAACGGTTGATCCATAAATAAGTGAAAATGTATTTTTTATTTAAATATGTTTTTGTTTTTTTTTTTTTATATAAAACGAGAGCAACCGGATCACCTGATGGAAAGCGATAATAGTCGCTCATGGCGATCCGTAACATCAGAGAAGTCGCTAGTGCATTGTTGGTCTTTTAAATAGGATTACGCTGTTTTCTTGAAGATTTGAAGGTCAAAAGCGCACAGATGATGAAGATGGAATTTTGTCGCGTAGAACGGTAGTGAAAAGTTGCATCAGGTAGATGTCCGAATAATTTATTGGAACACTCTCCGTTATATCATAATATGCGATCGAAGACGGAGAGCAAGGCTACACCAGCTCTACAAAGTGCCAAGAAGTCGAGCCGATTTGAAATACTTTAGCAGTCAACAATTCGAGCCGCCTTTCGTTGAATGCGATCCAAAGGGAGAAGCTGGTATATTAGTGCTCCTGCCCAGAGCTCATCTCTGGGTAGAAGCAGCAGAACGGTATTTCATGTAAGGCAGAACTTGTGCCTTAAAGAGTATTAGGTGGTGGGCCGTAGTGAAACATTCCTTCGACCTATTTAGAAGAGCAAGCTTCTTGGAGGCTCTGACTGGACCTCACTCGAAATGTCAACACCAAGTATTCCAATGAGCGAGGCAGTTACGAGGTTCTTTCAAATGTGAAATACAACCATCGGCTACTGGCTTTTAGGCTATTATCCACGGGCGAAATCTTCTAGTTACACAATACTATCAACCTTCATAATTTAAAACCACAAACCTTCAAGCGGACCATGGAAAGCCGCTTCGCTACATTGAATGTAAGAGGAGAAATGGATGTTAAGAATGAAAGTGAACGAAGCGAAACAAGTATTTAAGGATCGTAGCAAGTGGAAAGAAGTGGTCTCTGCCTACCTGTACGGGAAAAAGGCGTAATTGTATGTATGTATGTACAAACCCACAAATTTGAAATAGACAATTATTCCACTACAGAACGTTAAAAGTTGAAATTGAGTGTAAAATAAAGTTACTTAAGTACTCCCATATCTGGACGTTATTCTTTCCTGAAATTTCATTCCCAGTATAAGCATACAAAAGACATTTAGCTTAAATGTGCCATAAGAGTTTAAAACTAACCTGGAACCTATCCAAGCAGCTGCGGCGGGAATTAGCACATGATACGTTTACTTAAAGTTCAAAGTTGTACAGCATAGTTTCCACCGTTTTGGCTCTGTAAATATTTAGATAGTCGAAAGTATTTAAAATTACCATGTTTATGTTTTTAATCTGGAACATGTGTGAGCACAAGTGCTGCCTTTTCTAATAACGCAAATGGTTTGCAGCGGTATGTGCGAATGTGTCGCGCTATTTTATGTGGTGTGCGTGCTTCGATAACTTGGCGTTTTAGAAAAAAGATGGCTGCCTAGGATGCTGCAAGGGTGATGCAACAAACAATTTTTAAATTAGGAATCTGTAATGGTCAATTCACTAATGGTCAGTTTCTATACCTCTGTGGCTCAGTTGATTGAGCGTGTTGGTGCTCAAGCCGGAGGTCGCGGGTTCAAATCCCGCCGAAGGAACAAAAAGTTTATCTGTGTTCCTGGGTCATGGATGTGTATTAAATATGTGTATAATATAATGAAAATCTTAAATATGTGTATAGTATAAAAGTAATAAATATATTTCCGTTGTCTGGTACCCGTAACACAAGTTCTTCGAGAACTTACCACGGGATCAGATTGACGTGGTGTGAAGCGTCCATAGATGTTATTATTATTATTATAATAAATATGGAAGTTTGTGAGGATGGATGGATGGATGGATGGATGGATGGATGGATGGATGGATGGAGGGATGGATGGATGGAGGGATGGGTGTTTGGATGGATGGATATTTATTACTCTTTCACGCAAAAACTTCTGAATATATTTTGATGAAATCTGGTATCATGGCAGTAGTTTAGGCTCTGTATTAAAACATAGACAACTTTTCATTCCGAAAAAGTGCAGTGTTCCCGTGGGACATTTTATTTACGTGCGCGAAGCGCGGGCAAAAGCTAGTCCTGAAAGTTTGTGAGGATGGATGGATGTATGGATGGATGTTTGTTACTCTTTCACTTCAACTTTTACTTCAAAAACTGCTGAATGGATATTGATGAAATTTGTTGTGGTAGTAGTTTAAGCTTAGAAACTCAATTCCCGTATTTAAAGTAGACTTTCATTTTATTTTGATTGGATTGAATGTGAAGCGACATGTTACCATGAACGGATTTTATGAAGTTTCGACCAATCGACAATTCGACGAAGTTTTATAAAAACACCGTTTGATATTTTTAGCGTATCGAGACTTGATTGTAATTGTCTTAAAGCTAGTTTATTAAGCAGAATTGCCCTCTGGATTAAAACATAGGCTACTTTTTATCCAGAAAAAGTACAGTATTTAAGCAGGCAGAGCCGTGGGTAAAAGTTAGTCGGACATAATCGTCATCTATATCCCTAACAATCAAATATGAAGTACAAAATAATAATATTATTATGATGATTGACAAAGTAATTAGACAAACGAAGAAAAAGTAACAAAGTACCAATTACGTACTGTTCAATTTTTTTTTGTTATTTTTACAAATCTATGCTTTTATGAGTCAACATTTGCATTCAGTTAGTTAATTTTACAATAACACATTCAGCTAAAATAACGAAAGTCAAAAATCATTTCGAGTTGATGCAATGGAAACATTTGGTTAAAGCAAATTGAACCTTAACGAAATGAAAATAGCATTTATTATTATTTGTTATTAGCTCTTTTATGGCTAGAAATGAAACGGCCATTTATGGAAATTGCAAATTCTTTTCAACGATGGCCAGGGAATTATATAAAAGAGAATATTTGGAGATTATTTGTAAAATTCTTGCAAAGTTGGTGAAAGAGCTGAGACCGGGGGAGAGTGCTTTGGCACGAATGGGCCGGCTTGTATTGATAAGTGTCATGGCCTCATAGACAAATGGCGTAATATAATGTATGCCGTGTTTCGCCAAAGGAGGCTTAATTGTTGTTTGGGGGGTAATGGAGGTTTTTGGGGTAAAGGAGGTTTGGGAGTTTGAAGAGCACCAACACACTTGTATCTCTGGTAATTTCAGAGGTAATTATCTTTTCCTTAAAAATATTAAACGGCGAAACTGAGTATAAAATAATCCTACTACTATTTTAATTGTGAAAGTTTGTGAGGATGGATGGATGGGTAGATGGTTGTGACTATTTCACGCAAAAACTACTGAACGTATTTTGACGAAATTTAGTATGGTAGTTGCTAGGACTTGGCATTGAAACATAGGCTACAAATTATCTACACTAATATAATAAAGAGGAAAAGTTTGTTTGTTTGCTTTGAATAGGCTCCGAAACTACTGGACCAATTTTTATGAAATGTGGCACAGATAGGTATTTACTAGGCCACGGGGAACGACATAGGCTATTTTTTATCGGGGGAAAATGTACGGGTTCTGTGAGTTTAACTTTTGCGCGCACGAAGTTGCGGGCAACATCTAGTACCTACTGAATAAGTACAGTTTTCTCGTTGCATACTGTATTTTACCCTAAGAACCTTAGAACTTTCTATCATGAATTAAAAATATAAAACGCTTGAAGTAATTACTTTGATTGTAGTGTCCACCTGCCACCACTTTCGCTATAATTTGTTTTTTTTTTTAATTATAAGAAATTGTTTTCCATCTTTTGTGTGTAAATGAAAAAAAAAATGTCAGTAACCTTGTAATTTATGATAATTACAAGCTTTAATACCAGACTACGGGTACCAGTAACAGCCTCCGTGGTCTAGTGGTTCGAGCATTGGCTCTCGACTCGGAACCCAAGACGGGTTCGATTCCCACATTGGAACAATAAAAAATGTTGCTTCCAAGTTTGGTTAGGACAATGAAGGCTGATCACCTGATTGTCTGACAAGAAAGATGATCCATGCGTCGGATGGGCATGTAAAAATCGGTCCTGCGCCTGATCTCTCGTCAGTCGTGTCGGTTATCTGTCCCACTGGATTAAAGAAGTAAAGGAAGAGAGAGTGCTCTTGTGTACTGCGCACACACTTGGGCACTATAAAATAACTTCTACGTAGCTGGCCTGGTTTCAATGAAACCACCGTCACCGAAATCGGTTCGGATCGGAAATCGGAGCTATGAATGAGATGCACCACTGAGTCAAAAAGATCGACGAAAGACTAGGGATTGAAAATAATAATTCAAAAACTAGATGTTGCCTGCTGAAAGAAATACGGGAATCGTACATTTTCCGTTATAATAAGTATCCTATGTACTTCCTCGATGTCTACTCTATATCTGTGCCCATGAAAATCAGACCAGTGCTTTTGGAGTCTATTTAATGCAAATAAACAAACATACAAACAAACAATTTACTCTTTATAATATTAGTATTGGTAGACACAGATATGACCTAATGACCTAAGTATGATTCTAGGAAAATATTTCACAACACAACACAAGTATGTTCCTTTTACCATAGTGGGTAGACCGTTTGATTCCGTGACCTTGCTGTTTCGATTTCCAAGTTGTGGCGTGTACCAATGACACTTTTTCAGATCTCAAGTACAATAGACGCCGCTCAGGTGAAGGTAAACATCGTGAGGAAATCCGCACATGGTTGGCCCCAGACGTATACCAGTCAGTGGCGTAGCTATCGTAGGGCTAGGTGGTGCAGTGCACCAGGGCCCCGGAGCTCAAGGAGCCCTCTAGCCTCAGCTTTGAAAAGAGAGGAGCATATAAGAAAAAAGGAAAAAAAGAATCTTGTGAGCAGGCTCGAGACTCTAGGCTCAATTTTTTTTTTTATATTGTTAAATGAACACCAACAATTACAAGACTTCTGATTTAAGATTTTCAACACATGAGCTAGATCAATTTGACAATTCCATACTCCACCCATATTAACTTTTTCGTCAAGTTTTCATTCCCTCTTGCCTTGCATCAGTTCTCATTTATGATATTCATTGCGATGGTTTCAACTTTCTGGGGTCTGGATGCACTATAGTCTATAATAGTTGACGCTAAGTCGACTAGGTGTGCCACTGACCGTTGCAATTCGTTTTCCCTACTACCAGCACCAGTCTTATTTCATCTTTCATCAAGTATCGCCTCTAATGCAAATGCTACTATTTCTATTCCGCACATCCATCCATCTGCCACCATATTCTGCTAGAACTCATCTTCGCTAAAAAAATCCGATGACAAAACATGTATGATACAGGATACAGGTTGCAGCACAACGGTATTCGTATAATCTATAATAACTCTCAAACTTTTAACTTGATCGACAACGAAAAATAAAAATAATTTTTCCAAACTCAAGTTCAAATTGAAGAATGAGCTACTATCTCAGACCAAATAAAAAGTATAGACGGACTATAAAAAGTATAGACGGACTTCTACGAACAACAAAGTGACGCTGGTTTTTTATGCATTGTGTGCGTGAGCCGGTGTTGCCATACTAAATTTTCATTTCCCTAGATATGTTGGCTAAACTTTAGAATAATATCCCACATTTATACTATTAATTGGTTTATAGTAATTTTACCGCTTAAAGTTCTTTTATTGCCGCAGTAATTTCGCAAGTTTTCAAAATTATAAGATCCGTAGTTTTAGAGATAAAAATATAATAAAATTTCGAAAATTGTATAGTAATTCGCCCATGTTAACGTTTCTGTGACATTTACGTTTCGTTTTCCATAGCTTTATGTCAAAAAACTTTGCAGAGCTATACCTATTTTACGTAAAAGTTGTAGCACGGCCTCACAAAAACCAGGCACGAAATAACGTTGTCACAACTCTCCCCAGCTATGGAATTCTAAAAATGGGTTACATTAGAACATTTTTATTGCGTTCAAAACGTCTTTAAATATGAAAAAACAGAAAGTGATAATTCTGTTTATATTTTATTAATAGATAAATTTAGATAAAGGATAGGTAAAGATGAAAAGTTTAAAGAAAAAAGTAAAAACTTTATTATTTAGTAACAAACTTTATTTTTGGCATCAACATACGAATGTAATATGTACACTTAACTCTAAAATCAACTCCCTTTGTTCAGTAGCGATATTAGTAAGATAAATGCCCCCTATGTTCGGAATCGTAAGGCTTTTCGGATTTTAACATTTTTTTATTACAACACTATCGAGAAATAGCGTCCAAGAACTCATGAATTAAAGCGCGCAAGATTGTGAATTGGACGGGGAATTCTATTAAAAAACCTTTTTTCCCTTTTATATTGATCTCAACAGTCATCTGTATAATAAATATTCTATATCGTCGTGTATGTGCGTCGTTGTTTATTTATTCCCATTTTCCTCAATTTAACACATAGAGATTCTACCCCTCATAGAGACGACGTATGGATTTAACCTACTAGGGATAAGGTTTATTCACTGTTTCCTATTTTTATTCCTATGACTAATTTTAAAGGTCAATATAAGTTGGGCATGAGGGCCCGATTCTTCCCTTATGCACCGGAGCCCTTGTCCACCTAGCTACGCCACTGATACCAGTCATTTCTCTGGAATAGGCTGACTGTTTTGTGAGAATGCCGTATGTGCTTGGGCAACCATACGACATTTAAAAACCTTTACTTCGTTCGGAAAGTAATTTATAAATCATCCAAGAATGGATGAAAAAGACCTAAGTTTTTTTGACCCGTAGAAAAAAATCTTGCAAAATGGTCTTATCAACAAGTTATTAACTACCAGTGCCATTAAAATATTTTCCATTTGAACCGGAACGTAAAATAAAGTTGCTTTTCCCCAACTAACTTTAAATAACTGATGTATAAAATTAATTGTTAGTTTAGTTATAGCAGTAACTGTTAGGTTAACTCCAGTTAGCTACGTATGGTCGGAAACTTAAGCGTACATGATACAAGTAAATGTGCTGCACAGAGCTTGGAAATTAGTGTAAGACTAAATTCAGTTAACTGGACACAATTTACCTTAAATTGTGTAGAAATAACTTAATGTTGAGTTTATCTTTCCGTACAGTAAGATTGCATATTATTAACTCCTACGATTTGGGTGACGGTGGCCAATTTAATTCAAATAATTTCAGTTGTTTATAGTGTCCTAGTTTGTGCGCAATACACAAGAGCACTCTCTCTTCCTTTACTCTCGTTACCCAGTGGGACGGATGACCGATGACCAACTTTTTACCTGCCAATCCGACGCATGAATCATCTCTCTTGTCAGACAATCAGGTGATCATCCTGCATTGCCCTAACTAGGCTTGAAAACAACATTTTTTATTATTCCAACGCGGGGATCGAACCCATGACCTTTTAGTCGAGAGCCAAGATTTAAACACCAGACCCGGGAGGCTGTTAGTTGCATAAGACTACAATTACGTCTTAGTATAGACAAAGATGAAATCATATAAGTACATAAAATGGTACCAGCTCCTTAACTATTATTCATAATTATGAGAAAAACGGAAATCCCATGAAAACCGTACATTTTACTACGGTAAAAGTAGTATACATACTAATCCAGAGTCTAAACTACTACCATCCCAAATTTCATCAGAATCCGTTCAGTGGTTTTTGCTTGTAAGAGTAACAAACATTCATACATCCATAGCTACATCTATTTTTCGCGTTCATAATATGACGAGTAGTATATATTGTGATAGCCCTTAAGTTAATTGTGTCTTTAATTTTAGAAACAATATTTCTCTATCTGATCAGGAATATAGTTCATAAGAAGATACAATGTCCAACTGTGACAATCTGTCCACAATTTCACGCGAGTTAGGTTTCGATCTAGACAATAATAATAGACCTAGATTAGCATTATTACCTAAGCTATTGGAGCATTTCATCTAGACGGACTATTGAAGTAAGAAAAAGACATAATCTTGAAAGAAAATAGTAATCCATCATCGGTAGATATTTAGAGGAATCTATGAACAATAATCATACTTATTAAAAAAAAAAACTCGACTGCGCCAAATAATTTTGATGTACCCAACTACCCAGTGTTACTCTCATGACTAAGACGAATCTTATGATAACTCTCAAGCTCAAATACGACAAGCTTTAGGGCATGCCAAAGAAATATATACATATATTTTAATTACTCGAAAATCATAACCCTCCTTCTGACGCAGTCGGGTAAAATTTACTCGCATTGTGCATTTCATGCTAATAAAAAAATACCATACCTATTACCAAGATACTAAAAGATTACAGGAAGAATATACATTTAGTTTGAAATTTTTGAATGCCTATGCGTAATGAATGTATATTATTAATAGCAATACACAACGCATAAGATATTCAATTTATTTGTCTGAAACGTTAGAAAAGTCTTTTTATGACATGAACCAGGAAACGAGAAGACGGATCGCCTGATGGTAAGTGATTACCGCCGCCCATGGACACTCGCAACGCCATAGGAGTTACACTTGTAACTCCTCTGGTGTTGCGTTCCCGGTCCTTAAAATCCCCAATCCCTCGGGCCTCCGGTAACCTCACTCACTCGGCGAAACACAACGCAAGCGTTATTTCATGCCAGTTTTCTGTGAGTTCGTGGTATTCGATATCGAGCCCCCCATTCGTGCTGAAGCGTGGCTTTCCTACAACTCTTCACTTCACTTGATAGATAAAGATAGCAACAGCTTATTCGTTCTGTAAAAATTTTATTAGTAAGAGGCAGTGGCGAAGGCTGGTTCTCCTTCATAGGGAATCCGAAGGTTGGTTCTCCTTCATAGGGAAGCCGTAGCATGTATAATAGCTAGGGATTTGGATTAAGGTCTTCAAATGGTAAGCGGTAAGGGAAGCCGATAGGAATGGAGTTATAGGAACCCCTCGCCACTGGTAAGAGGGTAAGTTATTATAAGGTCTATCATACTTACGGACTAATCAACTGTCGCATTTTCGGGGAAAGACACAGAAAACACCATACCTTATAATCTGGATCGCAATCTGTAAAAGAAAAAAAAAACAATATTAAATAACTCGCCATCTCATTCAAAAACGAGACTATGAAACATTTCAGTCATATCTTAGTACATACAATTATTTAGAAAGCAATAGAAGATATTAATGCCAGATTCTCGGAAAAATGATTTCACTGTAGGAAAATGTAATGCGATTTAGTAATATATTATAGCTAGAGAGTTAGTGGAAATTTAAGTATAACCTGGGTAACTGAGCTTTGCTCGGAGCTGTAGTAGATATAAAAAAGTATTACAAAAATATTTCACTGGGGTTCGAATATATAGATAACTTAAAAATGCTCAGTTTCCTAGGGATAAACCTACCTAGACCGATTTATCGCCCCTAAAACCCCCTGTGTACTAAATTTCATAAAAATCGTTGGAGCAGTTTCCGAGATTCAGATTATATACAAGAATTTCTCGTTTAAAGATTCTTATTATTTCAACGTCGTTGATACTAATGGTCGATTCAAACCGAAGCAGCATTGCTGTCATATGTCACAGCCGCCGGCAGTCGCTAGCGGCCATCGGCGGCCGTGAGCGGCGGCGGTTACCTCAAGCAAAACTGTGTTTTATAGTAATGATGAAGATAAAGTTTAAAATTATATGATAGCTATGCTACTCGCCGTTCCGCTGCCATTTCGGTGCGAATCGGCCGTAAGACGTAATGTAGTCAGCAACTATGTGAACTAGAGAAATATTGTGGCTAAAGTTAAGTGATAATAACTCCCCATACCGATTTCGGTGACGGTGGCCGGTTTCATTTGTCGCTGCGACGGCGGGCGACTAGTAGAATCGCGCGGGCCGCGATCACCCGCACTGCCGTCCTAACGAAGAGTGCAGTAAGTCGAGTGTTTGGGAAAATCGAGTTCAGACCATATTATACCATAATAGGTATAAGGTCTAAATCCAATTTGCCTAAAAACTCAACTTACTGCACGACGGCAGCGCAGCCTCAGCGATTTGCACCCGCACGCTCTGCGATCGGTTGGTGGGTGAAATTCCGACACCCCGTCCAGACTGCCCGTGAAGTAGGCCGAGGAAGTGGTTCGCGAAGTAACCCGAAGTATGAAAACGCGCAGCGAAGTGCGTGTCCACACTGTCTTATTCGGTCAACCACGACCTACTTCTCGGGTAGTCTGGACGAGGTGTAATGTTTAGATTTGTCCGTTTTGCAGTCGCCTCGTCTTGCGATTTTAACCTGCCATATTTGCGGGCAATTATCGCAACTGCGGCGACTGTATAATCGTGCAAATAACCAGGGCCTCTAGTCAAGATGCATTCGATAATTTCGTCGGCGAAGTTTGAAAACAAAATGTATGGGATTTGACATAACGCATCGCAAGCGACATGTCACCTAACGACGACTTATGTCAAATCCCATACACTTTTGATTTCGAAGTTCGCCGTCGAAATTATCGAATGCACCTTGATTAGACCCCCTGTCTCGTGAGTTTTGAAATAAAATCGCAGTTACACGATCGCGGCGGGCGCGACTGAAAATTGCTCCGTGAGTTCTTAGCCTAAGACGTTATGACGTCAAAAAGTTAATGTAATTCCTTTGTTCAACAAAGTATTGAATTCGTAGCCTTACAAGTCCCCCGCCTTTGCAATTCATCCAATTACAAGTAACACGGCACCTGTCTAGCTTCCATAAGCTTGGCAAATGGCTGGAACTTTTTACATAAATTTTTAAGTCACAGTGTAAAGTGTCTACATTTTTACTGTAGTCTTGAAAATATATTATGTTGTATTAAAATATTCCTTACACACAACTCACAAGGATTTGACAAAATTGGGTTTTTGGAAACTATTTGGATCAACCAGTGTATTCGCATATTAGAGAATCAATCGTTCGTGTTGGTTTGACAAACTATTTGAACCAGAACAAAATAATCCCGTGTAAATCGACAAAAAATATTTTATGAGAATATTTTCTTCATCATAAATATAAAATGTATAAACATCTCTCACTTCTAGCAATAAACGTTCTCCGTTTTTTTTATTATTTTTACATCCAGAACGTGTGTAAACTGTCATATGCAAATTCGAAGCAGGTGCATGCTTTGTGGAAACACAAAAGATTTTTTAAAATATAAATGAATTGCTAATTGTATGCTGTAATCATGTTTTGTTAGGATTTCGTTTGCATTCCAGATAATTGTGTCTCTGAACAAGGAAAAAAGTGCTTTGTGTTTAGGTTTCGGATGCATTGCTGCAGAAAATTTGTTTTTGTACTGTAACTAACAGTACGTTTTTACTGGATTTTTCAAGGATTTTCAGTCAAATGACATCTTTGGATAATTATTATTGGAGTAGCTATACACTATACTGCCTATCGTCCAATAAGCATGACGATGACCAGAGGGACAATTCTGCTAAATAAACATACATACATACATATAATCACAATGCTTCAATTTCAATCCAATCGAAGTAAAAGGAAAGTCTACTGTAAATACCAGAATTGAGGTTCAGATCCAATTAAATAGGGGATCGGACTACATCTGAAATATTTGGCTTCATTAATATATTCAGAAATATTGAGGCATTACTACTTGGTAAATGTACTAAAATATATTATTTTATGTGTAGTTTACTAATAAAATACATTTAAAAAGTACCAAAAAAAAATTTTTTTTTTGCGAAATTGCTAAACAAAACCTACATAATTAGTTTACTTACATCATATAACACAAAAACATTCATTATGGTAAGTATGAACTTAAACGCACAAATATCGGAGATATTTACAAATATATTCCGGCGGCCATATACTTCATATACTACTTCATATACTATAGCCTACAAGTGACGTCATTTGTAGGTCGACTTTAGTATGGAGCGTTTTTAGGAGGCTCGCGAAATTTTTTATACAAATCGCTGTACCTTTGAAAATATTGACTTTTGATATACGGTTTCTTCTGAGAAGTTACTCATATTTCAGAGTACTATTCATTTATGCAATAAAAAAAATTAGTCCGATTGCCTATTCCTAGTTCGTTTTTAAAGGCTGTTATTCCAATAATAATAATAATAATAAGACATTTATTCGACAAAGACATTACACTACATACAATAGATTTACACTATGGAAATACAATGACGTAATAAAAATTAACATAAAACAGAAGAGAAAGAAATAAAATAAAGCAAAACATAGATATTAAACAATAAACAAGAACAGAAAACACAATAACAGAGAAAAAAATAATAATAATACAAAATCTGACGGATAGAAAGGTAGGTAGCGTAATGTCCTATTGCCGAAAAGGAGACCACTCAGGCTTATCACCACGGTGAAAGCACCACAGTGCCTGGTATTATGTGGTCCCATCAGTATTGTCATTTGAAGGACAGATTAACACTCAGCAACAGCATTTGCATAAGTAAATAAATGTGAGAAAAATAAATTATATTATGGGATGCTATAGAGTATAGATATGAATAAAAAATTGATATAAATAAATATAAATAGATATAAATAAATAGTGTGACTCACTGCTATGGACAATGCAGTAATCACGCCACCTGCGCCCTCCGCACGCCCCGCACGCATTTGCATTTTCCCATAGTGACTACAGTTATGTTTCTAGAAGCAGACGCACGCATGGCTATCTGCCATAGGCCTGTCCATAGCAACTATCACGAGATATATAATAATATTATGAATAACAAGATATATTAAATACTTATTTACTACATAGGTACTAGCGCAATACATGGATTGAAAGGTAAGTTAATTTTGATAGTGATCTTATATTTTTAAGCATGCATGTACTTAAATGATTCATTATTATACAATACATTTAAAATATATAAAATAATAATAAATATTTATGTTTTTAGGTGTGTACTAAGAAAAAGAATAGCAATATATAAACAGTATAATTACGAGACATGGGCAGTACAGCTTTATTTGGTAAATTAATTTGCTGAAAAATAGGTATCTACTACTTGACCTTGAAGACGACTACGAATCACCTGTAAACCGCCATGACTCAGCTTACAACCCGAACGGTAGGTAGTTGTGGTGTATTAATTAGCATAATCAATAATAAACCAAGTTCATCAATAAATAGTAATAGTAATAATCAATAGAATAAAGATTGCAACAATTAGTAAAACATTAGATAAAAAACGTAAGTTGAATATTTCATAAGTAGGTTTAATAATAAGTATTCCAATAAGTTAATCAAACAAAAAATACTATTGCATTATTCCATATTGTTCTTTCAGTAAAAGATGTTTAAGTTTTAGTTTAAAATTGTTTATTGTTTTCAGAGCTCGAAGTTGCGGCGGCAGAAGGTTGTTCCAGACCTTGCTTGCTAGATATCTGAAGCTACCTCGGAACATAGAAGTGCGGTGTCGGGGTGTAATTATTAGATAGTCCGATCCCCTAGTGGTCATTGTCAGTTGTTTATCGCACGCCCACTGTAATTTATCATAAAGGTAGGCCGGTGTTTTGAATTTTACTACTCCAAATAAAAGAGTGGCAAAGTGTAATTGTCTGCGACCATCCATTTTGAGCCACCGTAAGTTGTTAATATAAGGAGTGACGTGAGCACGCGGAGGGATGTCGCAGCAATACCTACTGCATGCATTCTGGACCTTTTGAATGAGATTTTTAGAGCGTGCGAGTAAACAGGGACCTATCACCACGTCTGCATAATTTAAATTTGAGAGCACTAAAGATTCGCAGAGTGTCCGACGTAATGGCTCTGGTATAAAATTTCTTATTTTATACAGGACTTTCAGCCTGAAAAAGCATCGACTGGCTAATTTAACGACATGTTTTTCAAACCTTAGTCCTTCGTCTATTATCACCCCTAAGTTACGTGCCTCTGTTACCCTTACTATAATATCGTTTCGGACACGTATTAGCGGCTGTGTCAGAACAATTTTTTGGATCTGATATTTTGTACCTAATATCATGTACTGGGTTTTTTTTAGGGTTGAGAACTAGAGCGTTCGTATCAGACCACTCACAGATCCGCGCTAGGTCTTCGTTGAGATTGTCTACTGCCTCATTGACATCACTTGGCTTAAAAGTGATATACAATTGGATATCATCAGCGTATTTGTGATGTTTGCAATGTCTAATGTGTTGTACAATGTCTGCGCAGTAAATTGAATACAGGCAAGGGCCAACCACCGATCCCTGAGGTACTCCCCTATCTACCCTTGATGGATTAGAGCGTACTGATGTACCGCTATCGTCTTTTAATTCGACCACTTGAAACCTGTTATTCAGGTAGTCACCGAACCAAGCGATGGTCTTTTCATCGAAACCATAGAATTTTAATTTGGCCAACAGCAAAGGTATACTAATTGTGTCGAACGCGCGCGAAAAATCTAGCAATACCAAAATAGTAACCTCGCCTGCATCTTGTGCCGAAATAATATTGTCCACGACATCAATTAGTGCAGTAGCCGTGCTATGTCGACTGCGAGTGTACAGTAGGTAGTATATTGTTCTCTTCCAAAAACTTACTTATTTGGCCATGTACCACCTTCTCAAGAATTTTGGACATACATGGCAATATGCTTATTGGTCTGAGGTCGCTTAATTCGTATACATTTTCTTTTTTAGGCAAAGGTTTAACGTTAGCCAGGTGCCACATCTCAGGAAACGTGCCGGTTGCAAGAGAAGTGTTAATTATTAGAGTTATGACGCTTAGGCAAGCCGGAAAATTACTAACGATACACAACATGTCCAAGCTTATGCCGTCGACGCCCGCCGCGTTAGATGTTCATGATTTTATAAACTTAAGAACTTCGCTGTCGCTGACCGTAGAAAAGCTAAACTTACTTGAGCCAAATCGATGGTTATTAAAGTAGTTAAGCGTCGACTGAGGCACGAAACTAGTACCCGGAGTATCCAGAAAAAAATTGTTGATAAGGTTCGGGTCAGAAACATGACTAGGCAATATTAAATCAGTCTTAGATGTATGTAAGCCTATTCTTTCCCTAATATGCTTCCACATCCGATGTAGAGACTTAACGTTAGCATTGATATAGGTATTAAAGTAGGCTACCTTTTCCCTGGTAAGCGCGCTAGACACCTCCCTCTTAAGGTCTTTATAGTAGCGAATATGCGAATCATTTTTAGTTTTAAGTGCACGTTTATGCGCCTCGTCCCGGCACTTCATCATCCGTTGAATATTGTATGTGACCCACGGGTGCTGACGGTCTTTTATAGAAAGTGTTTTGACGGGGGCCAACAAGTCAAATGTCCACAAAATACTGTCATTGAAGATGCGCACCATATCATTAACACTAGATAACTGTTTGAAATAGTGCCAGTCTATTGTGTTAATAACGTACTCTAAATCATTAGTTGCAATATCTTTAAGACCTCGATAGGTGATTTTTCGAGCTACGGCCTTCGGTTTAGGTATAGCTATTCGAAATGTTACAAAGGCGTGGGCACTTAAATCTGGTATATAGTCAACCACGACTCGGTCCAGGTCTGCGTTAGTGCAGACAAGGTCGAGTAGGGTTTCTGTGTCCGCCGTAAAATGAGTGGCCTCGGTCGTAAACTGGTGTAGCCTGTGTGTGGACAAGAAGTCGCGTAGTATACTGAAATGAGCCGTATTGGTGTTCAAATAGTTGATGTTAAAATCGCCTACTAGATACAAGTTGTCGTGACCCGGTAGACTACTAATCGTGTCAGTCAGTGCGTCGAGGAAATGATTCACAGATAGCCACGGCGGCCGGTATGCAGTACCTATAAAAACGATCTTGCCGTTACTTTTTAATGAAAGCCACATCTGCTCAACGTTAGTGGTTACCGAGTTGAGTTTAACAGTCTGCGCGCTTAGTCCTTTTCTAATATAAAAGCCTACGCCGCCACCACGGGTGCGCACGCTCTCGGGTCTAGGTATATGCGCGAGTCGGTAGCCCGCTAACCGCGGCGCACGCCCCGTCTCACCTGGTCTCAGCCAGGTCTTATTGATCGCAATAAGGTCACAGTTATGTCTGTTCGCAGCCACTTAAAACTCGTCGTGTCTGAAGCCTAAGGAGCCTGGGTTTATGAAACCAACTTTTATTTTTTTGGGGTTAATCATTATAAATTATAATTTTAGTTACTAAGATGTGTATGTGTAAAAATATAGTTATATTTTCCAAGGCTGTATTATTGTAAATTAGTCCATTACACAATATGTAGTATCTCGTAATATTATATTTTAGAAGGAACGTAGTATGTATATAATATATTGTCGGTATAATAATGAAGCAAAAATAACAAAAACATATTAGGTACATGTACATAATGGTATATTAATATTTTAATTAAAAAATAGAATATGTTGTATCTCGTAATATTATATTTTAGAAGGAATGTAGTACTTAAATAACACAATATTGTCAATTTAATAATGTAACTAATATAACATAAACATATTACATGTATATAATAATATAATGATATTTTTAATATCTTATGTGTCTTTGCTTCATGTGTTGGGTTCGTGTACCTACAAAATGACAATACTGTGACGTTGTTAATATGTTTATCATAAACACAATACACTATAATTTTTGTCAAAGATAGCAATACACTACCGTACCATTTCCTAGACAGGTGAACCCTATGGTTAATAATAATATATAATAGGTTAAATAATAATATTATGTCATTTGCATACTATGTCTATACATAGTATGCAAATGACATACTATTATTATTAACAGTTCACAACAATTACACACAAATAATAAAATACTTTTCCAGTGTAGACATACCTCAGACAAGTAGCTTAATACTAAAAGTGGCTTATGTGCTAAAACTAAAATAAATATACAGATAATAATTATACTGGAGCATGTTATATATACTGTCCAACGGCACCAGAACGAAAAATTCGGTCTAGGTCATGATCCGTTCTGACTCTGTGTGCCTGGCTCACGGCGTGCAAATATGAACCCACCGCGGGTCCAAATATACCTCCAGCCGTGCCGACGGCCCTCCTCGCGGGCCCTGTAAAACAGAGCACGGTTGGATTTCGTTAGGTGCTCGTTGAGATGAATACGCCGTGGCGGCCCCTCAAGGATGCCGGAAGTATCCACACCACGTCGCACACGAGCCACCCTGAGGATGCCGTTGCGCACCGCTCTCCGTGTCAGGCGGACAATGATCGGTCTCGGTCTTTGGTGTTCTTCGCCCGAGGTAGTTCTTTTGACCCCTTTGCGCATAACACTAACAATTTCATGCTCATTAATGTCGAGACCAATTTTTTTTGTGATAAGACCTATCATATGTTGGACATTTTCCCCAGGGGTTTCAGGCAGGCCCGCAATCTGGATGTCGTTTAGCAGGTTATCTTGTTCACGATTGTTCAGATCGGTCTTTAACTGATCGATAAGATCAGTGACCGCCGGGACTTGCGCGCGGGCAGACGCGTGTTCACTGAGATTTTGCTCCACCGCGGCAACACGCTGTTCGACAGTATCCACACGTTTATTAACATCGTTGATGACTGTATTTAACTTCGCAACTTCCTCCCTCAGAGATTTCATCTCAACGCTGACCGTGTTGATAGCCTCTCTAAGGAGCCTAATTTCCTCCGCTATCAAATTTGGTGATGATGTACCTACGTTCGCATCGAGAAATGTGTCGTTCGGTGAATCTAGACCTTTAGTTGTGAAGTTCGTTGTGTTTTGTGCAGTGGGTGTTGTTGTGCATGAGCGGCAGGTCCATTTATTGGGGCTCTTGGAATTGTAACCTTTAGCGCAGCCAGGATGGAACATCGCAGTGCATCTAATACACTTGGCACTGTCAGCGAAGCTCAGAAATTTGGCACACAAGGTACATTTGTAATTAGGTATTATTAGGAGTGTTTTAAATAACCCTCACTTAATGTAAATATCTAATAAATTCCCAGTTTTTTGGTAACGAACGTTAGGCAGTTTGAATTCCAGTGGGTGCACTTTAAACAGCTGACTGTCAGTTGTCACTCGCGGTCGGTATTTTTAAACAGTGTTTTCTAGTCTTATGAAGCACTTCAAATTATATATGTATTATACCGAATGTTCACTATTAGTAGTTGTTTAATAATATATACTTTTAAGCACTTTTTTGTTGTTTTACTAATTTTAAACTTAATTTTACTTGGAGCTAAATGTAATCTGTCAAACGTCAAACGTCAAATTCTGGCTGTGAGTTTATTGTCAAACGTCAATAAACTCACAGCCAGGTCCTACTGATCCAATCGGTAGCGTCATTCCGGTGGTGTGACTAGCCTTACCCTGCTGTGTCTGCCTCTTTAATCTTATCAGAGTTATTATCCGTTAAATATAATATTTATTGTACTGTAGGTTCTTGGTGCAAATTCATGTTTAGTAGTATTATGAAAAGTACAGTATTTACATTGAAGTTGAGCTCCGTGGCCTAGTGGGTAGACCGTTTGGTTCGCATTAGAGACAGTGCAGGTTCGAATGAAGAAGCCTAAGTTTTTTAGTACATTATTTTTAATATTTTACACGACCGATTTCGACAACGTCATCATCATGGCCTCAAGTCAAGATGCATTCAATAATTTCGACAGCGAAGTTCGAGAACAAAATGTATGGGACATGACGTCATGCCTACGAAAACGGCTGGACCGATTTGGCTAATTATGATATTCAAATAATTGTGGAAGTTCAGGGAAGATTTAAACGGTGAGAAATTTTAGAAAAATTGCAAGGAAAACGCTAAAATAAAATTATATACTAACTGTTCCTCTGAATAAATGGATAAAGGCATACTAAAGATCCTATGAATTAAACTTAAGGTTTAACGTGTGGTCGACGATTCGTCATAGTAGAAATGTAACAAGGTTAAGCATGTTTCGAAAAGGCGTAGTGAAACCGTTCCTACCTGTCAAACGTTTAAAGTTCATTGTGTCGGTATCTTAAATTCGGGTCTCCAGTATCTTTTTCCTATCAAATATTTATAGTGTGCGTTTAGTTTTTTTAGTTGGACTGAAAAGAAGAGTAATGAAGAAGTTTTGGAATTAGTTAATAAGAAGAGAGAGATATATTAAAGACCATAGAGAACAGAAGAGGAAATATGCTAGTACACTTGATAAGGCACGACCACTTTATTAGATGAATAATTGAAGGGAAGGTAGAAGGTAGACGAAAACATGGAAGGTCGAGAAGAACTTTTATGGTCCAGGTGAAGGAGAAAATGATGGTCGTGTCGTATCAGGAGGTCAACAGAAGGGCGAAGTGCAGAGAGGAATGGAGAAAGCTCCATCGACAAGAGTGAAGCTGTTAAATTGGAATTGGAATGGTTTAGTTTTTATAGCAAAACAGTTATTTTTTACAAAAACACAGTTTCACAGTAGGTTGTAGGTATAGGGTGTAGGTGTAGGTTAGTGCACAAATTACAAAAATATATTGATAGTCTATAGCTGAGTATAAAAAGATTTCGAACGTAAAAAATAATTTCCATCGCAATAAGTTTAAAGTAGTTAGTAATATTAGTTGAGTTAATCCAGAATTTCTCAGAGCTTATGGTTTTACAAACGAATAAATCTGCTTAAAGACTCGACCAGGGTATCAGACGGATTACAAATGTAGTCACGTCAATATAAAATATACTGGCCTGCAAAATTAAAGTACTACGCTTTAATAATTAAGATTATTAAACTAAAGAAGATTAAAAAAAACACATTTTAAAACAAATTTTAAAGGCTTGCTACCAGTTTCGACTGTAAAAAAAATCGTTTATTACTATTGTGACTCCACAGGACTTATTTTTCATGTATTGATACGTAATAATTAAGATTTTTAAACTATAGAAAATTTAAAAAAAACACATTTTAAAACAAATATTAAAGGCTTGCTACCAGTTTCGACTGTAAAAAAAATCGTTTATTACTATTGCGACTCCACAGGACTTATTTTTCATGTATTGATACGTAATAATTAAGATTTTTAAACTAAAAAGATTAAAAAAACACATTTTAAAACAAATATTAAAGGCTTGCTACCAGTTTCGACTGTAAAAAAAATCGTTTATTACTATTGTGACTCCACAGGACTTATTTTTCATGTATTGATACGTAATAATTAAGATTTTTAAACTAAAAAGATTAAAAAAACACATTTTAAAACAAATATTAAAGGCTTGCTACCAGTTTCGACTGTAAAAAATTTCGTTTATTACTATTGTGACGGTCACAGGACTTATTTTTCATGTATTTATACTTACGTCATATTTAAAAACTGTGCCATCGATCGACGACACATTTTGTAGTTTAATTGTACCAAAAATTAAGCCTTACCCTACCTCAACTTACCTTAGTTTTATCTCTTTTGCCGTATACATTTAATACTATCTTTTGCCCGTGGCTCCGCTCGCATGAATAAAGTGTCTCACGGGAACACTGAGCTTTTTCGGGATAAAAAGTAGCCTATATTTTAATACAGAGCCTAAACTACTACCGTACTAAATTTAATCGCAATTTGTTTGGTAGTTTTTGCGTGAAAGAGTGACAAACTTCCTTCCATACATCTATACCTCCTCACAAACTTACATTTATAATAATAGTAGAAAGAAATAGGATATTTATGGTCAAGAAGTTTCCTTCATCCACTTACAACGTTTCCATTTATAGTAGAAACGTTGATGTTTTTAGGGTTTCGTAATACTTGAGGAACCCTTATTTCTAGTTTCGCTCTGTCCGTCCGTCTGTCTGTCTGTCTGTTCGCGATTCTAGCTCCTATAATTATGAATATAAATATATGACTTTTGATAATACACTGTATATAGATTTCGGTTTTGCTGTCATAATAATATTACATTTTAGGGGTGGCTCTCCATACATGTGAAGTGGGGATGAAAATATTTTTTCAGTCTACCCCATTGTGTGGTTAATAGTTGAATAGGTCTTTTAAAATAAAGGCAAGATTTTATACATCACATTTTTAAAAAGTCAACCATTTTCGATTAATCGGCCTCCAGATTGGTTTGTAAGTTGGTTTCCCCTGGCATTTCTAAAATAAAAGAGATAGAAACTTATTAGTTTCTAAGTTAAAAACTCTCGAGGAAAATTATTTTGAGCGAAATCCGATAATAACTTTTGAACTAAACTAAGGAAACCTAATGCTCGTTGTTAGTTACGAAACCCTCCTTGGATATGTCCTGACATGCTCTCCGGTCAGGTTAGGTTATTTGATACACGCTGCATGCTCGAGAGCGATTAGATCTAGATCTGGCAGGTGGCGGTCTCTTTCTGCGAAGCCATCATTTTGCCGAAAGAGGCCACTGAGCGGGACAGAGAGATATTATATCCATCCTATGTTCCGCTCCGCCAGACTCCTACGGAGGCGTCGCTTTGCCAACCTCCAATCTCCTTTCTAACGGAGCTCCGGGAGAGGATGAGAACCTCTCCGACTTAGCTAGTCCCGGCGCCGAGGGGGGCGCTCCAGTTTTCCGGGGTGGCCCCTAATTGTGTTGGAAGTCCGGTCCCTATAAGAGGTAAATCGGCCGGTCGCGGGGGGTGTCCTGTGTTAGACAGATCCGCGACACTCCCCTTATAGCGGCTGAGGGCAATCCGTAGGTTCAGTTTTAGTGGGTAAGCAGGCGAGTCGCGTCGGGAGTCCCACATACCCACGGGTCCCCCAACCCGGGAAGGGCGTCACGACCTTTGCCCTGCGATACAAAAAAAAGGTTATTTGATACAACGATTGAACTAGCAAACTGATCTAACAAACTTCTGCGACAGCCATTAAACGTTACTGAACTACATCACTTTTGTGACACTTTGAAGAACCATTTTAATATAACTTCGCACAACAAATTATGAAATTTCTATCTTCATTTTCTGAAAGCGTTTGATTTTAGTAACTTTCCCGTGAAACGTCTCAACTTGCTAATGATTAATTGACAGAAGCTCAACTCCGAGGAAAGGGATAGATGATAATTTATTTCAGTCAGAAATTATTGAGTTATTGGGAATCTCATAATACGTGACTACGCAGCTTAAATTGTAATCGAGTCTATCAAACCGTTCATTCTCAAAGTGTTCTATTATTTCAAAATGCTTTTTACGGTTCTGTAGAACAGAAACCTTATATATTTCTGTTTGTCTGTCTATTTTTATGTCATGGTATGTGTATATCTCGATGTTGTCATTATAATATAATTATTTTATATTTTAAGGGTGGCTCTCTAATTTATTTTCGACCGACGAATTTACGAGTATGTCTGTCAGGTGGTAGATTTAATTTTTTCTGACATTCTAATTAAAATTACTTTGTAAGTTTTACAAATAATTAAAAAACATACTTAATATTATATTAATAAGTAGATGTTGCACGCGACTTCGTACGCACAAATGAAAATATCGTGGTAACCGTACATTTTGTCGATATAAAAAGTAACCTATGTCCTTTCCCGTGGTCTAATCTATGTTTGTGCCAAATTTCATCAAAAAATAGTCCAGTAGTTTCGGAGCTTATTCAATGCAAAGAAACAAGAAAACTTTCCTTCTTTATTATATTAGTATAGAGTATAGACTAGTCAACCATCCAGTTAGCTGAATTTTATTACTATAACAGCACGCAAACACCAATTACAGGCTTAGATTTTTTCTCTAGCTTTTATTTAACAGTCGGTTAAAAACGAATTCACTGAGATATAATATAAGAAACTAGCTGATACCCGCGGCTCCACCCGCGTAAGTACAGTAACCCAGGGGAACCTTATATGTCCCGCGATAAGTAGCCTATGTCCTTTCCCATGGTCGACTTTATATCTGTGTCAAATTTCATGATAATCCGTTTAGTAGTTTTTACGCGAAACTGTAAATAAAGTATCCCACGGGAACCGTACATTTCTCCATGATAAAAAGTAGCTTATGTCCTTTCTCAGGCTCTATCTGTGTACTAAATTTCATTTCAATCGGTTCAGTAGTTTTGGCGTGAAAAACAGACAAAGAGACACACACTTCCCCATTTATATTATAAGTATGGATAACAGATGAATAAGACAATTTATTTCGAAGCGACCCTTTCTTTAGAACTTGAGGGTAGTAGAGTATAATCGACCAGACAGATCGGAATAAAATCAAAAATATATTCGGGTTATAAATTACTATTCGAGTGTCACTTTCGTATCACATTTCATGAGTTTTAGGACAAAAGTTTATTCGATTCCAAGAAAGGGCGCTATATCAAAACAAAAATCCTAAAATCAGGAACCTACAAAACTGACAGTAAGACTGGAACTATATTGTCGGGATTTCGTGAAGCCGGGGAAAATTCAGAGCACTGAAAATAGAATTCTGTGCTAATATAATAGAGCTTAAAATGGAACTGTCAAGTCAAATACCAATGTCATATATCATAATAAATTGACACTTCGATTTTCAACTATATTGTATTAGCGCAGAGTTCTATTTTCAGTGCTATGAATTTTCCCGGGCTCGTCGGATTCCGGATCATGTTATAGTCTCAGCTTATACTTCTACATTATCTACAATAATATGTGGCGGACCAATCAGCGCACAATCCTGAATCGCGCTATCGAAGTTTTCTAAGATCGGCGATATATATAGAACATCTGAAAACCACTACAGTGGGCTTCGGCCTGACCGAGCATAGCACTTCGCTCGGTCGGAGATCTCCCTTTGGGGCTTGCCACCACTATTCCCACTTTGGTGACCCCGACGTGATATGAACACGCAACCTTCTGGACATCATCATCATCACTTCCCACACCTCCGCATCACGCCAGCCAGCCTCAGCCTCTTCAGGTACCTCGACCACCAGTCGCAACACAGCGCGGCCTGGTCGAACCCTCATCGGAACCGCATCGGCAACGGGCAGTCCACTACACGGACCGGTCAGCAAGCAGAGCATGAAGCGCCTCTCCTGGTCAGCACACGTAGCACTTCACTCGGTCGGAGATCTCTCTTTGGGGCTTGCCACTACTATTCCTACAAATATAATAAATAGGAAAGATTTGTTTGTTTGTATAAGATATACACTAGCAGATAGGCATTGAAAGTACGGGACCGATTTTGATAAAATTCGGCACAAATATAGTGTAGACCACGGGGAAGGACATAGGTTTAGTAGGACTTTTTTGCGCGGGAAAATGTATGATTCCCGTACGATTTTCCTTTCCGTGTACGAAGTCGCTTGAAACAGAAAGGGAGCTACCACCGAACAACTATTAGGGTCAGTTCACATCGCGACGCGGCACTGTATTATTAAGATAGCTATTCAAAATTGAACTTTATTGACAACGCAAAATGATACACGTTTCATATATCATACATGTCAAGTGTATGATCATCATCGTCATACACTTGACATTCGAACTCTTAACAGCCTCCGTGGTCTAGTGGTTAGAGCATTGGCTCTAAAGCATCTACTCGGAGGTCTCGGGTTCGATTCCCCCATTGGAACAACAAAAACTGTTGTTTCCAAATTTGGTAAGGACAATGCAGGCTGATCACCTGATCATCTGACACGAAAGATGATCCATGCGTCGGATGGGCATGTAAAAAGTCGGACCTGCGCCTGATCTATCGTCAGTCGTGTCGGTTATCCGTCCCACTGGATTATGACGGTAAAGGAAGAGAGAGGGCGCACACACTTGAGCACTATAAAACTACTCCTGCGTAACTGGCCTGGTTTCAATGAAACCGACTACCGTTACCGACATCGGTGTGGGAGTTATTCGAACTCTTACAATATAACTTGTATCTTTTTGTGTTAATAATAAAGTTCAATTTTGAATAGCTATCTTAATTATTTTTTTAAACAAAAAATTAAACCGACTTCCAAAGTAAAAATACACATTAAAAAGTATGAAATAAAATTTATTTTATAAATAATTCCCCTTTTAAATTTGTCTATTTCTCTACTTAATCTTCTTAATTTTAAGTCGCTACCAGCCCAAACGATATCCTACAATATTTTATAGAACTCACGTTCATATTTGCTGGTACCGACTTCAAAATTAAGAAGATTAAGTAGAGAAATAGACAAATTTAAAAGGGGAATTATTTATAAAATAAATTTTATTTCATACTTTTTTGTGTATTTTTACTTTGGAAGTCGGTTTAATTTTTTGTTTAAAAATAATAATTTCACCCTTTTAGTGATATATTACCTTGTTATTATCAATACGTCATAAAAACGTCTAAAATAAACGATCGAATGCATAACTGAATACGCGCCAAGCTTCTATTAGGTATTGTTATTAAGATGATGATGATGATTACTGTAAGTTACAAAGTGGCATACCTATGCTTGCAGTTCTTTAAACAATTCCGAAATTTCCTAACGCATATCTTTAAAGACTGAGGAGTTCTGTTCAGTGCTTTTGGATTCAGGGTATACCTTGGTACAACATCTTATTCTTTGGTAGCATATGCTTGTGTTACTTCAGTAAAAGTCAAATCACTATATGTGTCGTTATTACATTTCGAGGAGCTCCCTCGTTTCGTCATGGATCCCATCATCAGGTCACCAATTTTCTGAAAATGGGACCAACTTCGGATTATACCTTTTACATCAAAAAAAGAATTTTGAAAATCGGCCAACAGACGGCGGAGTTATCCGCGAACATACAATATATATATATATATATACATACAGCCGAACGTATAACCGCCTCCTTTTTTGGAAGTCGGTTAAAAATGCAGCGCCATGTCGCGTATTGCTTCTTTTCGGTGTGAACTGGGCGTCAAGTCAAGATGCGTTCGATAGTTTCGACGGCGAAGTTCGAAAACAAAATGTATGGGATTTGACATATTGCATCGCAAGCGACTTGTCACGTAACGACGACTTATGTCAAATCCCATATATCTATTTTTGATTTCGAAGTTCGCCGTCAAAATTATCGAATGCATCTTGACTAGAGGCCCTGACTCTTATACTAAGTGCAGAGCTATATCGAAACTAATATTCTAAATTAAAAACAATACCTTGCAGTTGCTGTCTTCGAATATTTAAATTTAAATGGGTTTTCACAATTTCTACCATAATAAAAATTATGCTAAGAATATAAATGGAAGCTTTTAGCTTCAAATCGATTCACGCTTCGCCATTAGGGACCGTATTTTGATAAAAACGGGCGCAATTTTTTCCACGGGAATGACAAATGTTTAAGATCAGTCCCTTGTCCAGTGGGGGACATTCTGTGGTTTTTCAAAACGAAATATACGCTTACGGATAAAATATTCGGCGCGCGTAAAGCTGTACTTTGATTGATTCGAACTTTTGTGCCTCGGATCTGATTGAGTAAATATATTTGTCTTACGTTTTTCCACAGAATTCGGATAAATTGGTTATCTTCGTATTGTGTTTTGAGAAGGCTTTTTGTTGGCTTTATCCCAGGATTCGTTTAAAACTTCTGCTTAAGGGTCAACCCACACCGAAACGAGACGAACAACGGCGCGGCACTGCTTTGTTTTCCGTCCGTCCGTCTGTCTGTTTGTCAATACCCTTTTTCTCAGGAACGCGTGGAGGTATCAACCTATCAGGTCTATTTCAATTTTGAATGTCACGTCTCTTTTTGGTATAAGCTGCAGACCCTTAGGTACCTATTTGATTTCTACTAGTAGCTGAAATCTGACATCAGAAAAGATCATTACGTTTTCAATTCCTTAAACAAAGTCAACCCAATATTCTGCAATATATAGTTTAAATATAACAACACAAAATAGAGTAAAGAAAATCCAAACAACATAATAGTGTTTTCCAAATAAGTAGCACTATTCAATTAACCAATAATAATTGATTTCGAATGCACAACGTGCGGTAACAAAAATTAGGGTTTAAAAACTCATAGCTATTTTAACTTAACATTTATATATCGTTTTAACTACAACAAATAAGTTGAAACTACTCGTAGTTCGGAATTTGAAATGGCTGAACGTAATTAGTTTTGTTTTTATACTTCACATTTTGCGCTCGAAGACTACTTCTACTTCACAATTTAAACGGTAATGTTTAAACACAAGTTTTCTAACAGTCATAATGTTATACTGGATTCTTGATTTTATTATAAGGTATTTATATTAGGAATTGACAAAATGTTTTCATTAAAAAATTTAATGTTATACACGGTAAATTTTTCAAGAGAGCATGGCAGGCTTATTAGAAACTATAATAAAAGGAATAACGAAAAATTCTGAAAAGAGTCACCATAATTATCAATTTTGTTAAAAAAACTATATTACTAGTACTAGCTTTTGCCAGCGTCTCCGCCTGCGTAAAAACTGTATCCCACGGGAATTTACACTTTTACGATCATAAAGTATTTTAATATGACTATACCATACTAAGTTTCAACAAAATCCGTTCAGTAGTTTTTGCGTGAAAGAGTAACAAACATCCATCCATCCATCCTCACAAATATTTACATTTATAATAGTAGTAGGATATGACGTAGGTTACAAACTTAGAAACTAGCTTAAATGAGAGAGAGGCGTCATGCTTCTCGCTCGTCAGCTCGATCGGATAAATATCACGGCCTCACAGAAAACCGGTGTGAAATAACGCTTGCGTTGTGTTTCGCCGAGTGAGTGAGGTTATCGGAGGCCCAAACGGTTTGGAATTTTGAGGACCAGCTGCCCGATTATGAACAACTTACAACTTTCAAAGTCAGTGATCTCTTTTAATCCGATTGCGCGACGCAAAGGAGGGTAATGTGTTTATAAGCCTATTTATATTTGTACTTTTGTGACACTATTTAGACCAAACACGTGGGCAGATTTTGATTAAGGTGGTTCGTTTCCTATACAAAAAAACAATGGACATTATTTAGGTAATTTCATGCTATTACTACATAAATTTATATGCACATCTATTTATTCTGCAATACAATTGTCGCAAAATATATTTAAAATACTTTATTTCACACAGAAGTCACATTTTTATTGAATTTTCTTGAACATTTGTAACTTATGTCACTTTTTGTCGAAAATTCAATAAATATGTGACTTCTGTGTGAAATAAAGTATTTTAAATATATTTTGCGACAATTGTATTGCAGAATAAATAGATGTGCATATAAATTTATGTAGTAATAGCATGAAATTACCTAAATAATGTCCATTGTTTTTTTGTATAGGAAACGAACCACCTTAATGATACGTCGCTTGATTTGTCATGACGGCACGAATGTCATAAAAAAAATTTGGAAAATCAAAATAATACATGTACAATACGTGTGGGGAGACCCATAATATAGAAAGCAAGGCCGTGACCTAGTGTTCGATCGCTTGAACCGTACTCGAGAGGGTGCAGGTTTGAACCCAGCTGTTGACCTGCACCGATGACAGCTTTCCGATTCAAGTACAATAGACACTCAAACGATAAAGCTTAAATACTAACAATCTACCCTCCGTTCAGATTTTGATTTAAGCGTAAACAAAGAGACTATACTTAGCGAAATATAATGCTACGTATTTATATATCACATAATTGCCGCGCATTAAAGAAATACAATGACATATTGGCTGTGTTCCGAGGAAAAAAGTGCTTGTTAGCGCTAGCTAGCGCTATTGAAAAAAGAACAGATTATATATTACACTTCAACGGTCCTCAGATTAGGGCATAGCAGTAGGAAGATTAGTTGGTGATGATGTTGAACGTCCCATTGAACCAATAACACATTTTTTCCGATATAACGTGTATAAAGAATTCGCAAAACAAAATAACAAGGTCTATAAAAAGTTGCCATTTCAAATTACTCAAGCTTCGACTTTCATATACCTTATTAAAAGTTGCCAAAAGTTGAGGGCCTTTCAAAGTATAGGTTGTATTGAGTTAGTTATATTCAGGTACTTTTAGGGTTCCGTACCGAATGGGTAAAAACGAGAACCTAAGACTCCGTTGTCCGTCTGTCTGTTCATCTGTCTCTCTGTTAACACTATGTTTTTAATAAACCGTGACAGCTACACAATTGAAATTTTCTTTAACAACAAACAGGATACCTACTATAACAGAAAAAAATTAATATTTAAGGGCTCCCATACAGGGGGCTACCATATTATTTTTTGGCCAAGTGTCTGTGCGAACCTTCCCTTTGTGCGACGTCCAACTCACACTTGGCCGGTTTTTAAATAAAGTGAGACGTAATTAATTTATATTTTTTTTATTCGTTTTCTTTTTATACACTACTGTGTATAAAAAGTCGGACGTCGCACGAAGGGTACCTTCCCTTCGTGCGACGTCCGACTCACACTTGGCCGGTTTTGAAATAAAGTGAGACGTAATTAATTTATATTTTTTTTATTCGTTTTCTTTTTATACACTACTGTGTATAAAAAGTCGGACGTCGCACGAAGGGTACCTTCCCTTCGTGCGACGTCCGTAATTAATTTATATATTTTTTTTTCTTTTTATACACTACTGTGTATAAAAAGAAAACAATATACTAGTGCAATCGAATCGCAAGCTTACTATGTAGCTGTTTATCTGGTCGTCTATAACATGTGATTTAATATCTATATTAAATAAAATCGGGTCAGCGCCAAGATGCGACGCTGCGTGCACTTTTTAGTATAACGATTCTAAATTGAATCGCATAAAGTACCTCGCACCCCATCGCATCTGAACTGATGCTTGGTGCAGATTTTTTTCTTTACTCTTGTAACCTTTTTAGCACAGCGCACTGTATGAGTACTGGGATGAGGTGATGGGTAATAAACGTGAAAGATTGATGAACTGGAGGCTGTGTCTCTGAGGAATAATGGCTGTGGTGGTAAAAAGTTGAATAGATTGATGATGATTAGTTAGAGCATGTAGCCATGTGGTTAAGTTAGAAGAACTTGATTGGTAGGTAGCTACTTACATAGGTGGGTAAGTAAAATATATGTAGGTGTAGATATTTATTCCAGTTCATAATAATTAAGACAGAACAACGTCTGTCTGGCCAACAAGTCTTTATATTAAAAACAGATGCAATGTTTTAGTCATACTCATAATATCACTTTTAGAAAAAATTAATCACCTCTAAGGTAAAATTATAATTAATAAATTACAAGTAAACATTTGTTACTGTGTGTACATACACAGTAACAAATGTTTGAAATATGTTCGTGTATTACATAAGCCAATAAGCTGAAAACCTGAAAACTCAATTTTCTGGCATATTAGCTCTGTAAAAATGTTTTTTTTTTCACGCATTAACGTTAACGTGAAAAGTTAAAATGAAACATTTAAAATACCTACCGTTTATGGAACAAGTTATTTTTATAGTTCAAAATTAAATGTTGGAGCTACGTATTTAATTATTTATTAATATGTATAATGACAAAGAAACTTAAAATTGTCATAAGAAATAGATCCGTAGATTTTTTATGAGAAAGGCATGCTTCGGCACGAATCCTGTTTGTGGAATACACCGGGAAACGAATACCTATTGGAAAGCGATTACTGCCGTCCATGGACACTTCAACAAGTACAACATGTGCGTTCCCCTTTAATTAGCAGAGTATCCAAAAATAACTGTCTAGTAAAATGGGCATAATAATGTCTGAAAATTATTTTAGGTCTTGCTTTTCCTTCATAAAGGTCTGAAATAATTCAAGCAAGGCCTAAAATAATGAACCCTCCTAAAATAATTCAAGCAAATTATACTCTGTCAAATATAATATGGCTGTCAAATATTTAACCGGGAATTAATGAACCTAATATTGAAAGCATGAGGATGGATGGATGGACGGATGTATGGATAGATGGATGTTTGTTACTCTTTCACGCAAAAACTACTGAACGGATTTCGATAAAATTTGATGTAGTAGAAGTTTAGGCTCTGGATTAAAACATAGGCTACTTTTTATCCCAAAAAATACAGATTTCCCGTGCGATACTATGTTTACGCAAGCGGAGCCGCGGAAAACAGATAATCTCAAATATTTACAACAGAGCGGTCAATGAATGAATACGACGGTCATGATAATATTGAGGCGTAACTTCTAAAACTAGTATCATTTACATATTAGACGTAGGTATAATTAAAATATAACATATCCTACAATCCTAGCTATTCAAAACGAGGACTTGACATGTCGTGTCGTCCGCCATTTTGTCGTGCGGAAACACGTAATGGCGCCCGCCATTGTTTTAGTTGTGGGCTTTATATTTATGTTAATGGCCCTCGATGTCGTAAAAGGGTAAGATGAGCACGGTTGAATTTAAGACATGTTCCAGAACGTACGATTTCTCCGATCAAATTGAAACATAAACTTTATGTTGCCAAAATAATTTTGTTTTACTTTTATCTTGACATATTTCGTTTAAACGGGAAATAGGTTAAAAGTTATGACAGGGGAAGAATGTTTCTTATTGTATTTAGTTCAAATCGTTGAACTCGTTTATGTCAGAAACTATAATTAGTTTGAATTTTTACTGTCACTTAGCCCATGTTTTATCGAGGGAGCGCTATAGGATATTGTATAAACTAGATATTATTCTCGCTATAAAAAACTTAGGCCTTTACATCAGTTAATGGATGATTTATACAGTATTCTCCGAGCGAAGTAACCACTCTCGAAATACTGTAGTGCCTGAGACAGTTAGTTTTTAATTGTCGTATGGTTGCCCAAGCACATACGGCATTCTCACAACATAGTCAGCCTAGCCCAGAGGAATGAACTGGTCAATACGTCTGGGGCCAACTATGTGCGCGGGTTTCCTCACGATGTTTTCCTTCACCGTTAGAGCGTCCGTATAATGTACTTGAGATCTGAAAAAGCCTCATTGGTACACGCCACAACCTGGGATTTGAACCTGCACTCTCTCGAGTGCGAACCAAACGGTCTACCCACTAGGCCACGGAGCTCTTCTTCTCGCTATTGGATATTGTATATAAACTAGATATTATTCTACGTACGCGCTAAAGGTTGCTTACTAATGGGTAAATAATTTGGACATAATGAGGCGTGATTTTAATAAATTTGTATATACTCTATAATGCGAATTTAAAATTCGCTACCTCATTTTGTTACCATTCGATTCACCATGTTGAAAAAACACGATGAAAGATTTAACTTTGCTGACCATAGATGTATTATATTAAAAAGAGATAGATATGGCATGGCACGTAAAAAGTGAAGACTCAAATTGGCCCGACGTCGGGTCCATTTTGGTTAGTGTGCCGAGTGCTCCGCGATTCAGTTGCACGCAGATTAACACGTTGCACGCACATTAACACAAGATACAGTGTTCTGTGTTAATGCGCGACAAGCCGGTGGACGAGTAGTACGTATTACACGTAGGTACCATGTCAATGTGTGTCGCCGTACAGAAATAGTGTCAATTATGTAATGATATAACGTATATCTATGTAATAATAATAATTAATCAAAGTTACTGACATTTCATTTTAGTTTCGAGATTCAAGATGGCGATTGTTTTATTTTCCTATAGATCATGCTATAACGACGCACTGCTCTGCAGCCGGAAAACAAGTCCATGTAACTAAAGTTCTAAAGGCTTTCTCTGACGATCTGTCGGTCGTTTCCGACCATCCTAAGTTATTACAGGAAGAGAAGGTAATGCACTACAGCTGCACGCCAACTTGGCCACTTAAGGCTTCTGCGAGTGAAGGGTCTGGAGAATAACAGTAAGTTTGTAATGTATAAAACTGTTAGGGAAAATCGGTTATTTAATACACGAGTTTGTGCCATTTTAGGTTTCCGTACTCTATTACTACTACGCGTCTGTCTGTCTGTCTACTTATTGTATGTTGTTACTTAAGTACCTACCTAAACTGGGTCACCGAAGCAACCTCTTTTTATAGGAACTTATGCTCTTTGTTTTGGATAGTCGGTTTTAATTTTTTGTTTAAAATTAATAATGAATCAAACAACATTTTTAGTCACTTAAACTCTGATTTTTATACACATCTGATGTTAAAGACATGATATCCATACTAATAGATTTTATACATATTATATATAGGAAAGTGTGCGTGTCTGTTTGTTCGTCTTTCACGGCAAAACTACTGAACTAATTGAAATGAAATTTGGTACACAGATAGTCTATAGCCTGAGAAAAGACATAGGCTACTTTTTATCGCAGTGAGATTTTTTTCTTTTTTTATGAAATATGGGGGCAAACGAGCAAACGGGTCACCTGATGGAAAGCAACTTCCGTCGCCCATGGACACTCGCAGTATCAGAAGAGCTGCAAGTGCGTTGCCGGCCTTTTGAGAGGGAATAGGGTAATAGGGGAGGGTAGGGAAGGGAATAGGATAGGGGATTGGGCCTCCGGTAAACTCACTCACTCGGCGAAACACAGCGCAAACGCTGTTTCACGCCGGTTTTCTGTGAGCCCGTGGTATTTCTCCGGTCGAGCCGGCCCATTCGTGCCGAAGCATGGCTCTACCACGTAAAAGATACTTTATTTACAGTTTCACGTAAAAACTATTAAACCGATCATCATGAAATTTGGCAGAGATATAAAGTAGACCATGGGGAAGGACATAGGCTACTTTTTATCACGGGACATATACAGTTCCCGTGGGTTACTGTACTTACACGGGCGGAGCCGCGGGCATCAGCAAGTAATGAATACAATAAAGAATTATGAGTCTCTGAACAGGTCTAAGCCTCACTGTATAAGATAATCTTATGAGGCAGGAAGTAATCTGCTTAGAAAATAAAAAGCTAGCCTGCAATTTTCAATGCTGTGGTATGATTATTATCCGACTATGTGAAGCCAAAGAGAAGCGGAACGGTTTTGCAATCTATGTACTATGTATGTTTGTTTGTTTCATTGTAATGGATAAACTACTTATCCGATTTTTTTTATAAAACTAGGGGGCAAACGAGCAAACGGATCCCCTGGTGGAAAGCGATTACCGTCGCCCATGGACACCCGTAACATCAGAGAAGTTGCAAGTGCGTTGCCGGCCTTTTAGGTCGGAATACGCTCCCTTCTTGAAGGTTTGCAGGTCGTAATGGTCCGGAAATACTGCTGGCCGCAGTTCATTCCAGAGTTTTACAGTGCGCGGCAGAAAGCTTCGGGTAAAGCGCACGGTGGAGGACTGCCACTCATCAAAGTGATGAGGATGATAAATATTTTGTCGCTTGGAACGTTGGCGAAAAGTTGCAGCAGGTATAAGTCCGAACAATTCCTCGAAGCACTCCCCGTAATATAACCGATAGAGGATGCAGATGTTACATTAGAGATGTAGCTTAAGGAGTCAAGTTTTAATGAATAAGGTGTAAATAGATTCGTAATAATAGCTAGAGTAACATATGCTATAATTTTATGTAGTAAGGTTTTTAATTACATTCTGCAGTCTTCTTTTATTATTATTTCGATTTCTACTATTGGTGCGATAGAAGTGAAACTTTAAGTATTGCCTCCTATCACATTCTATTTCTCGTTATAACATTTTATCGTTGCTTATAAATCCCAACAATACATAAGAAATATTGACTTCAAAATCTCAATTACTAAAGTGGCATATTGCTGTACATTTACGGAGACGGAGAGGCTTGGTTGGAAAATCGGACGCAGTTTTCTATAAAAGATGCATTCTATAGATAACGACCGTTAGATTGACCGACGGGAGATAACAGCTTCCAATAGAGACTTTGTTATTAGAAACTAAGTGATTTCGAGCGAGTTTCATCTTACTAAGGCTGCCTACACATTGGACGTTTTTTGAGCCTTAACGAGGTGAATTTACCAAATAACTTTTGTGGCGTTCGTAAAATTCACCGTCTCTTTTGACGTAAAAATGTTGCTTACGTAACTATATACTTATATAGACATTACAGACAAAGCGTGCATACTATGGAAGTAATAAATATAAATATACTATGGAAGTAATAAATATAGTTTAAAAAAACTAAAAAAATACGCTTTTAAAGAATATCGAACTAAAAAGTTAAAGGGAAAAGCGTGGGTCGCTCGATATACGAAAATTATGGCACAAAGCGCCCCACGCTTTTCCCTCAATTATACTAGTATCTTTTATATACTACTGTTTTAAGTTTATTTTTAAAAAATTTAAAATTATTTTCAACTTTTTAGTTCGATATTCTTTAAAAGCGTGTTTTAAAGCTACCAGAGCCGAAGAAAGCAGCAGGCGCGCAAGAGAGAGTTACATACAAGCAAACAAACAAGCTTACATACAGGTGAAGTTAATATAAGCGTGTTAAAACAGACCCGGCTGATTATTATTATAAGTTTCATATACCTAGCGGCAATCTTACGATTGAGACGAATCTAGCGACACCTTCAAGATAATCCATCAAGTCATTTAGGATGTAGGGCGTAACAAATAAATCCTTTCTTCTTCAGTCAGGTGTAAAATTGAAAGTTTCCCTAGAAAAAAATCACATCAAAAATTCTATGTGGTCAACAGGAGAGTAAAATATCAAGTCCACAAGAAAACAAGAAAACAAATGAGCAGAAATATTTGAAAGCAGTAGGTATGTATGAAAGCAGACCAGCAGGTTTAAATGGCCACATTAGGTCTCCCACAATCTATACTATCTATACTATTATACCTACTAATACTAATATAATATTATTATAAATACGAAAGTGTGTCTGTCTGTCTGTTACCTCTTCACGCTTTAACCGCTGAACCAATTTTGATGAAATTTGGCACAGACATACTTTGAGTCCTGGGAAAGGACATAGGACACTTTTTATCCCGAAAAACTACAGTGTTCCCGAGGGATACTGTATTTACGCGGGTGGAGCCGTGGGCATATAATTGTATATTATAAACAAAGCATGTTGAGGCAAAAAGTGCAGTTAAATGGCCCCACTTTTGAGATTTCTGGGCCATTTTGACATATGAAGTATGTTGAATACAAGATGGATGTCATTCGAGGTATGGTGAAAACCAAGATGGCGTAACTTTTTACTGTATGAAGATATTTTGTTCTGTCAAATGTACGTCATAGCCTATCTTGAGTTTTGAAATCTCTATCTACCACATAGTATATCACTCCGAATTCGCGCGAATTTATTTCGCATCCGCGAGAGATGCGAATCCGCAATAATTATGTGTGGGGAGCCCATAAGTGAATCGTATTAAGAAACATCATTTATTGAAAATCAATAGATGATATTTCTTAATGCAAAATGTCCTTTTCGGCCCGCTTTTTAGGGTTCTGTACCTCGAAAGGAAAAATGGAATCCTTATAGGATCACTCTCTTGTCCGATCGTCTGTCTGTCAAGAACCTTTATACTAATACTCAGGTCTACTGTCTCTTAGAGCTGTGCAAACATAAAACTTTTAAGCCAATGCAATCAAAAGATACAGCCGTTTATGCTGCAAATTTCCGGAAATTTTCGACACTCGTAAGGGAATCAAAACCTACAGGGTACTTCCCGTGAACTCATAATCTTGAAATGTGGTACGAATCAACATCTTATAGCACAGATAAAGAAAAAATTGCGAAAACCGTAAATTTTTAATTTCATATTCATAAAATAAAAATATTTTAATAATTTTAAATGACGGAATTAGCATTGAGCATCTGAGACACGCAGGGATACATTTGCCAAGGGTTCTCTCTTTGTTTTTCACCCTATGCCTTAGGCACTCTCATTTACCTAGTGAATGTATGAAGACAGTGGTTGTACCAATAATCAAAAATAAAACTGGAGATCCCTCCAATAAATCTAATTATAGACCCATATCGCTAGCTACAACGATTGCTAAGGTCCTAGACGGTCTGCTTGATCAACACCTAGATAAACATATTAAGTTGCATGATGCCCAGTTTGGATTTAGAGCTGGGCTCTCTACAGAAACTGCAATTTTATCTCTCAAGCAGGCTGTCAGGTATTATACTGACAGGAGCACTCCAGTTTATGCATGTTTTCTGGACCTTTCAAAAGCTTTCGATATGGTGTCTTACGAGGCATTGCGGCATAAGTTAAGAACTGAGACGGATCTTCCACACGAGATAATAAATATTTTTGATTATTGGTACAATAACCAAGTTAATGTTGTTAAATGGTCTGGGTCTCTCTCTGATGAGTACAGATTAAAGTGTGGAGTGAGACAAGGTGGACTAACATCCCCTCGTCTATTTAATCTGTACATAAATAAATTGATTGAGGAGCTCAGCAACACCAATGTCGGTTGTTCAATTGGCGGGCTAATGATAAACAACATAAGTTATGCTGATGACATGGTGTTGCTTAGTCCCTCAATTAGTGGACTTAGAAAGCTGATAAATAAGTGCGAAGAGTATGCCGCGTCTCAGGGACTCAGGTATAATTCCAAAAAAAGTGAACTACTAGTGTTTCAACCTCGTGAGCACAAAGTTAGTATAATACCACCTGTGTTTTTAAATAAGTCTCCGCTAGCTAGAGTTCACAAATTTAAATACCTGGGTCATTGGGTCACGGACAATCTTGTTGACGACGTAGATATTGAGAGGGAGCGAAGAGCTTTGGCCGTACGTGGGTACATGATAGCTCGTAGATTTGCAAGGTGCACTGCAGAGGTAAAAGTGACCCTATTTAAGGCTTACTGCCAGTCCTTTTACACCTGCAATCTATGGGCATCCTATACCCAACGTGCGATCAATGCTCTTCGAGTACAATATAATAATATTTTTAGAATGTTGTTAGGACTACCAAGGTACTGCAGTGCCTCAGGCATGTTTGCAGAAATGCGCACCGATGGCTTTAGTGCCATAATAAGAAAAAGGGTGGCGTCGTTGATGCAACGTGCCAGAAGTAGTAATAACAGCATTCTAAGGGTTTTAATGGATACTCCAGACGGTCTGGTGAGGCATTGGATTGGAGTGCATGTTAAATAACTTGTGTCCCAGTTCAGTGCCTAACCATTTATTATTATTTTTTTTTTTTTATCAGTACTAATATAGATTTTTAAGTGCATTATGTATTTACTAACACTATGGATTTAATAATTATCTGAAATAAATTCTTATTTATTTATTTATTTAAACTTACTACCCCTTTCCTTATGAACGCGTAGAGGTATTAAATTGAAATTCATATCAAGTACCTACTCAGGTCTATAATACCTTTAAGCTGTAACAAAATCACTACAGGTTTATACGGAACCATCGGTGCGAGAGTTCGTCTCGCACTTGGTCGTTTTTTCTTAATGCAGAATGTTCCTTTTTCCGGTTTTTTTTAATATTTCAAACAATTTGTACACTACGCTTTTAGGAACGTAATATTATATTCAGGAGAATTTCCCCTACGTACGATGTAAAAAATAGCTGGCAATATGTACCGTCAAAGAGACTCGTGAAATTATGTAAATCCGTATGATACACTCAAAATGAAAAGTCATGCGTAAAAAATACGAAGCCGCTTACGTACTGTTTTTCCTTTGTGCTTATAATACGAAGATGTTTTGTGCTTTCTTACAAAGGCAATTTAAAAAATCCTCTCACTGTAGTCTGATTCACAAGACCCATGTCAGTGAATTTCTGTCCAAGAGCACCGAAAATTATGATCCAGGGCTCATTCGATTCGGAATAACCTCTAGTAACTTTTTGAAAAATTTCAAGAGGGGCTCGAAAAATTTCAAAACTTATAAACAATTTTGTAAAAAAGGGGTATGGTTTTTTGAAAATATGTCGGACACCATCAAATATATCTGAATTTTGAAAAAAAAATCCGTAAAGAGGAGAAAATTTCCTAAAAAAGTCCCACCTCCCGGAACTCTATCACCAATATTTATAATTGAATTTTAGAGGTGAAAATAGTGCTACACAGTATTTTTCGTTAGATTATAAATATATAGTTTTTAATCTTTCGACATATTTTTACAATCTCGTTAGTTATTTTACGATCTAACGGTTTTAAAAAATTTACAGTGACAATATAATATATGCTGTACAATGTTTAGATATCGGTTTGATTCTTGTCTAATACGTCGGAAAAGTCACTTGACAGACAAGGACAAAACATTGTATAGCATAAACACTGTATAAATATTATACAGTGTAGAATATACTGTAATTTTATGCATTACAGTTGCATAAAGCACATCTCAAATTCTCAACACAATGATATGCTAGAGTATATTCTAGACTATTATCCGGCCTCTAATCAAAGGTTATGTGGGAGATGAAATCTATAGTAAACATTGATATTTGCAAGTATCAAGAGCATGCTGTGCTCGACGATTTGGCAATTCGTCAAGCACATTGACTGTTCTTGGTACTTGATACAATTTAGGACTTCTTTTTGCATTAATAATAGCTTTAGAATGGTCTCTTATTTATAAACACTACCAATGTTTGTTTTAAATTTCATAGAATAGTAAACGATACAATATACTATCAGATGCCCGCGGCTCCGCCCGCGTAAGTACAGTAATCCACGGGAACCGTATTTATTCCGCGATAAAAGTAGCCTATGTCCCGTGGTCTATTTTATATCTGTGCCAAATTTCATGATAATCGGTTTAGTAGTTTTTACGTGAAACTGTAAATAAAGTATCTCACGGAAACCGTTAATTTCCCCGCGATAAAAAGTAGCCTATGTCCTTTCTCAGGATCTAGACTATCTGTGTACCAAATTTCATTTAAATCGGTTCAGTAGTTTTGGCGTTAAAGACGGACAAACAGACACACACTTTCCCATTTATAATATTAGTATGGATTTCAACAGTAATCTTGGTGACGAGATGCGACGCGAGATTTTTATGATACCTACTCAAAATCGAACTTTGTTCACTACACAAAATATACATGTTGCATATTATGACATTAGACGTGCACATGCGTACAGTGCGGTAGGTAGATATAGGTCGCGCAACGGTTTATGAGCGCTCAGTGAAAGTGGTGGGGATCGTTCGCGCATGTGACCAATAGCAAAAAATATATATTACTAACGAACCAATAGCGTGTCGGCAGCCACGTTCGGCATGCGTTCGGCGCATCCACACCTCCCCGCCCGAGCCCGCTACCGCCAAACACACCCAAAAACTGACTTCTGCGCATACCCCCTCTACTTTTGTCGAAAGATCTTAATTCGTTGCGCGACCTATACAACATGACATTTGAACTCTTCCAACGAAACGTGCATCTTCTTGTGTGATGAATAAAGTTCAATTTTGAAAAGCTAGCTTAAAACTGAAGCGCCATGTCGCGTATCGTTTGTGTGAAATGACCCTTACTTTGACTCTGTGCGTACATAGTATAAGGTTCGATAAAATCAATTACGGATATTTAAGGCATATGATCTATTGCTTATGTAAAGACGTTAAAGCAGAAAAATAATTGTCATACTAGAAAAATTCAGAGAGTCGGTGATACATGAGATGATTTTTCACTTTGAGTACGACAATTATTTTTTTACCTAAACGTCTTTACATAAGCAGTGGATCAATTGTGCCCGAAGTATCCGTAATTACGTACCCGATTTTCGGAGACATTATATATTAATACCCCTTTAGAAACACATAATGTACCCAGTAACCGTAACGTAGATAGTGATAGTACCCAATTACCCATCAGGTATCACCGGATAATGATGATGATGACCCAAATGCTGTAATGCCAACTGCACTTAAACAGATGCGGTGTTCCATTAAAACACATGATTCACTGCATAGGCTTTGTCGTGGCTAACCCAGTTAGGACTTCTGTTTTCGGTTCAGCATCATCAAACCTATTTGTTTGAATAATGTTAATACCGAATATATTATAAAGGTTTGATAAAATCATTATATACTTATAATAAAAAGCTGAATAGTTTGTTTGTTTGTTTGAATGCGCTAATCTCCGGAAACGGTATCTGGTTCGAATTGAAAAATTATTTTTGTGTTGGATATTCCATTTATCGAAGAAGGCTTTAGGCTATATTATAGCATCACGCTGCGACCAACAGGAGCGAAGAATCAGTGAAAAATGTGGAAAAAAACGGGGAAAATTATTCATCTTTGAGGGCTTCCGTTGTTTGTTTGGACGCGCTGATCTCAAGAACTGCTAAATCGATCTGAAAAATAAATTTTGTGTTGGGTAGTCCATTTGTCGAGCATGGCTTTAAGCTATATAACATTACGGTGCGACCAATAGGAGCGAAGCATCAGTCAAGAATGGTGCAAAGACGGGGAAAATTAGTAAGGAAAATATAGCCTATGCATTTATTACAAATAATTAAAATTCATGTTTCATATGACATCAGTGCACTGCACATGCGCTATGCAACTTGACATTAGAACTCTTACAATGAAACGTGTATCTTCATAATTAATAAATAAAGTTCAATTTTGATTAGATATCTTAAGAATGCAATGCCGCATCGAGTATCGTTTCGTTTTGATATGAATTGACCCTTTGAAATCACTCTGTTTCACAGTCACGACTCGAAATTCTCGTACATTCGACATTCAGGTCACAACATACGGATGTATCGTTACCCAAAAATGTTTAATTCTAATAATTAAGGTTATGCACACGGCACAGGTCAAGAGCCACTCAACAGAAGAGCTCTCGGCTAAGGTGCAGATATGGAGCAGGTGCCAGAATTAGGTCCTATAATTTAATGTTCCTACACTCCCTACTTGTGACTTACCTATTATAGGTATAGTAACCGAGCTTTGCTTTAGTACTTTAGAAACAACTTAACTTTAGTAGATATTAATATGGCTTTTAGTAGATATTAACCTTTAAACTATAACCCGCCTGCATAAATTATACCTATAGACTATTGTTACCACGCCTATTGTTACGAATTTTTCAGATCTCCAATACATTATACGGACGCTCTAACAGCGAAGGAAAACATCGTGAGGAAACCCGCACAAGGTTGGACCCAGACCTATTGACCAGTCATTCCTCTGGACTAGGCTGATTATGTTGTGAGAATGCCGTATGTGCTTGGGCAACATTTAAAACCAAGTGTCCCAGGCACTACAGTATTTCAAGAGTGGTTACTTCGCTCGGATAATCTATACTAATAGCTATACTCCTATATCTATACTAATATTATAAATGCGAAAGTGTGTCTGTATATCTGTCTGTCTGTCTGTTACCTCTTCACGCTTTAACCGCTGAACCGATTTTTATGAAATTTCGTATAGACATACTTTGGGTCCCGGACATAGGATATTTTTTATCCCGAGAAAGCAGTGTTCCCGCGGGATAATGTATTGACGCGGGCGGAGCCGCACGCAAAAGCTAGTACTTTATAAATCATCCACTATCGGATGAAAAGGCCTAAGTTTTTGTTACGAATCTATTGACAGCTTATTCATTAAATAGGATCAGTAGTCGCTACGTAGTACAATAAACATACATACATAGATTGTCGAAATCATTACCGTTCCTTGTGGCTTTGCCATCACAAAAACATTTTTCTGACAAGGATTCTAAACGATTCTGTCAAGACCAATTCGTAAAGAACAAACAATATATTATTATCTAAAACTATTTAATTGAAAACTGAGGAGTTGTTACCTACTTGATACCTTCAAGAGCCCAATTTTGGCTCAAACACAAACAATAGAAATATTCGGAAATGAAACAGTATAATTCAATATCCAAAAGCGGAACTAGGACAGGCTATTGATTTCGACAATTATCTAAGTTGTAGAAGCCTATTATAAGTTGGGAATGATATCAATGATCAATGAGAAATACAAACTGAGGATCCTTCGCCAATTAATGCCTGGAATACCTTCGGTTGGCGGTTACTAAGCGGTTTGGTTTGTTCAGGATAATTATATGGAGTAATCATTATTAGAAGCCATAATAGCTAAGGCCGCTGCCTCAAATTTGATGGCGAGCAGCGCGCGAGGAAGCGCACTAAGGGTTAATTCACACCTAAACAAAACGATACGCGATATAGCGTTGCATTTTTGAGATTCATTACACAAGAAGGTACCTACATGTTTCGTTGTAAAAGTTCGAATGTCAGGATGCACGGCGCTGTACATCGCATACATGACAATGTACGACTGATGACATATTATTATGAAATGTTTTTGAAGTGAAAACTTCTTTAACGGGCTGTGTACTTTTTTTGGGATGGGTAAAAAATGTTAAACTCGCGTCAGGACACGTGACCTGATCGAAATTTCGTAAGATGGAGGGAGAGTAGACCGCCGCACAGTGTTCTATTTCACTCAAAAAATTTCCCTATGCTGTTTATTGCATAAATCGATGAAGAAATGCATTTTAAATGCAAGAGTAAAACACCCGCGTGTCTATTTCAAATACTTTTTTTTATAAAAAATAATTTATGTTTCGTGACCTACACGTAAAAAAAACACTTAATAAATTCTGTAAGCGTGTCTGATCAATATATATTGTTTTGATTAATATGGTTTGATGAAGGACCTTTAGGCGCATATTTTCCATGTTTTATTTTTTGAAGATCACTTCTGGTTACCGACTTATTAATTTTTATTCAGATTTTTGTTTTTATTTTTTTTTCTCCCAAAAAACTCAAAAGTGCGACTTGTGACTGGCACTGAAAGATTCATCGTAAATGTGTTTATCACTGATAAAAAAATCAACTTGCACTATGGAAGCGTTTGGGAGTTAGAATAAAGGTCAAATGGTACATTTTAGGGTTATCACTAAAGGTCAAACAATAGGTGATCGGACTTTTTTTTAATTGTATAAACGAATAGTACTCTTAAATATGAGTAATTTCTCAGAAGAAATAGTATCATATATATCAAAAGTCAATATTTTCAAATGTACAGCGATTTGTATATGTCACCGTAAAATTGTAAAATAACTCACGAGATTGTAAAAATATGTCGAAAGATTCATTACTATAATCATAATAATTGTAAATCATATACTATTTTGTAGTTAAAGACAAAATTACATTAATTTGAACAAAAATGAAAGGTCAAGTGACACCCTTAACACAATATTTTGAAATTCGATTACTCGTAAACGCGTCCATAGTACAACTTGATTATTTTATCAATGATAGACGCATTAAAGGTAAATCTTTCAGTGCCAGTCACAAGTCGCACTTTTGAGTTTTTTGGGAGAAAAAAAATAAAAACCAAAATCTGAATAAAAATTAATAACTCGGTAGCCAGAAGTAATCTTCAAAAAATAAAACATGGAAAATATGCGCCTAAAGGTCCTTCATCAAACCATATTAATCAAAAAAATATATATTGATCAGACACGCTTACAGAATTTATTAAGTGTTTTTTTTACGTCGAGGTCACGAAATATAAATTATTTTTTATAAAAAAAAGTATTTGAAATAGACACGCGGGTGTTTTACTCTTGCATTTAAAATGAATTTCTTCATAGATGTATGCAATAAACAGCATAGGGAAATTTTTTGAGTCAAATAGAACACTGTGCGCCGCGCCGGCGCGGCGTAGGAGAGAAAGTAATATCCCCCTCTCTTTCTACCGCGGGGCGAAAATGTTTAATTTTGAATATCTGTCTTAAAAATGCAAAGCCGTTTGCGTCGCAGAGTGAACTAATCCTTAGAAGAATAAAAAAAAATAGGTTGTTTGGATGAAACTGCTTGAAGCAGTAAGATCGCTTTTTTTGTGATTTTACCTACTATTGTAATAATAAATGTATTGTTAAGTTACTAATTACTATTATATTAATACTCAACAAATATACATATACATAATTATATTTATACTCAAAAATTAAATAATTATTTAGTGTTCTATTATGCGCGTGTAAAAATAATTGAGTTATCTATCTACCTATCTTAAAATATATTTCTTCTATGCGTGTGTATGTCATTGAACTCCTAAAAGGCTGGACCGATTTTGATGAAACTTTTTGTATGTGGATTTGAGAATGATTTAGATTTACAATTGGATCCGGTAGGTATGGCCCTAATGTCAGTGCGTCAACAAATATAAATCTAACTTCTAAGGCAGTACGAAGTTTTCCGGGACAGCTAGTCTTACTATCTTACTAATATTATAAATGTGAATGTTTGTAAGGATGTATGGATGGATAGATGTATGGATGGATATTTGTTCCTCTTTCACGCAAAAACTACTGAACGGATTTCGATGAAATTTGGTTTGGTAGTAGTTAAGACTCTAGATTAAAACATAGGCTACTTTTTATCATTTTAAAAAGTATAGCTATTTATATATTTTAAAAAGTACAGTGTTCCCGAGGGATACTATATTTACGCGGGCGGAGCTGCGGGCAACAACTAGTCTATTATAAAGTTTTTCCTTCTACACACTTCCTTTCACACACGAATTACATCATCTTATTGAATATCTGTGACAACAGTAAAAGTCTCCTATGATGTATAATATGTAAAATATCGGACTCCGGAGTAGCCTTCATATGAAAGGCATCCACCCTGGATCGGAGGAAATTGGCAATACCTACTTAATGCAAATTATAATCTCCAGGGAGGCTCGAGCTAAATCGCTTTGTGTTCGATCAAAGGCGATCAAGTCATTTCTGTGTCCGTTAAATTTATAATGACTTTGTAGGGCAAGAATTTCTGCAGAATCATTGGAGTCTGTAATTTTTGGTTCTATAATTAAGATATTGTGGTATAATTTTTCTGATTTCATAATTATAAAGTACTACGTAAGCGTACGTACGTAGTACTTTATAATTATTATTTTTTTCATTTTAAAATTTTTGTAATTAAAATTCTCACAATTCTGACTTCGCCAGCTAGCTATAAAATGTAATAATTAGATTTAATTGGTGGCAGACTCGATTATAAGACTTTTTTATTTTATGTAATGAACAAGGAAACGAGCAGACGGATCGCCTGATGGTAAGCAATTACCGCCGCCCATGGACACTCGCAACACCAGAGGAGTTACACTTGTAACTCCTCTGGTGTCGCGACTTACGTTCCTGGTCTTTAAAATCCCCAATCCCCCCATGGGCCTGCGGTAACCTCACTCACTTGGCCAAACACAACACAAGCGTTATTTCACGCCGGTTTTCTGTGAGGTCGTGGTATTTACCCGGTCGAGCCAGCCCATTCATGCCGAAGCGTGGCTCTCCCACAGTTAAGGGGTTAGTCCCTTAAGGTTCCCACACTGAGGGCATTTTTATTACAATTTTGAAATTATTTAAAAAAATCGGAGATTTTTTTTATAAATAATTATAAAAAGGCAACTATTTTCCCTCCATTGTTGTAGAATATATTTGATTGTATTACGTTTGATTTTAAATATATCAAACGCACGATAGTGTGAGGTAATAATCTGAACCTCAATTCTCGTATTTAAGTAGACTTTCATTTTACTTCATTAGTTTTGTAAATGTAGACTAGTGACATGTAACCGTGAACGGATTTTGTGACGTTTCGACCAATCAGAGCGCGTTTCACGTTGGTTTAAAGTTCATAAAAACACCGTTTGGGAGTATAAGCGTATCGGGACTTGATTGTTATTGTATTTATGCAGGTTTTATTTAGCAGAATTGCCCCTCAGCTAATAGTGTGTGTTGTTAGTTTTATTAATTTTAAGTATATAATAACTTGTTGCACAAAAACTTTAACTGTGCTAAATATTATACTCCCCCGTTCGCACAATCCTCGTAAAACTGTACTGAAAGGTTTTGCTTCGCGTATTCGAACTTGAAGTTCTAGTTTTATTTAATTAATTGTCAGTTATTAGAAACATATAAATAGATATTCAAAGCAATTTCACGGGATACTTCCCGTAGCTATTCCTTGACTAAAATACCTTTATAATTGGTGGTTTCGAGACTTCATGCTTTGGAATTGTTATTAATTTCAGTTTGTTTATTGAGACAGAATTCAATTCTCTTTGTTTCCAAAAGTAGACGAAACCTTATCAGAAATATTTAGTAGGAAACTCTCAAACTATTTATAATAATATTATGTAAGAAGTTATATAATTTGTATAATCCTACCAAAATATATAGTAGGTATAGTCATATTTGTATCATTATATTAAATAATGATATAAATCATTTATTTTGCAAGTAACATGAAAAATGAAAAAGAAAAAATATAAACGCTTAAAGTTGTTAATTTTTAGGGTTCCATACCTAGAAAGGAAAAACGGAACCCATATAGAATCCCTTTGTTGTCCGTTCGACAACAATTTTTAGTCATTTAAAGAAAACCTACTGCACGTTGATTACTGTGGAACTATCCTTGGACATGTCCTGATATGCTCTTGGTAAGATTATTTCACTTGAAGTATGGCATGATATGGGGTAGTGTATATAAATTATGAGTCTATATCAGCCCACAACGGGCCGTGTACGGGCCCTGTTTGGTGCCATGCCAAATTCGTAATACCACCGCAACGACCCTGACTTAAGGCCTCATTCATAATACCAGGACTTATGGTGCGCCAACATACTTCTTCCGAAATGGAGGAACTTTTATTGGGCCTCAATTTACTAATAGGATGGTGATTGATAAGACTTTACAATGAACTAGCATTAATTGCTTGCGACTTCGCCCGCATGAAGGGTTTAAACTTTCATCCTCTATTTCATCCCCTTGGGGTTGAATTTTGAAAAGTCCTTCCTTAGTGCCTACGTCATATGAGAAATACATGTGCAAAATATAACTGCTAGTACAGGAGTTATGTGGTATTTAATCCTAAAAAGTTAAAAATTTAATATGAATAATTATGGTCCAATTTCGACTACAAGACGACCTCTAGCTGATTTAATTATTGTGTTTAAACTTATAAGACCTAAAAATATTAAAATATGAATCAAAGGTAAATAGTAAACATAAATTATTATCATCCTTAATGTAGCAAAAAGTAATGCAAATTCTGACCTAGATGAAGGTACTGAAGCAATCAGCAAAAAAATATCAAAATAAATAATTCTACATGAAAAATATTCAACGAAACCTGATAAATAAGAACTTAATGAAGAACATTCCGAATACATCGGGAAAATTCGAGAAAAATCACGTATCGAGTCTTAAAGTATCGCAGTGAATTATTGACCAACAATGTCTACATTACTTGTTCCACTTATGTGACAGAAATTATAACGTCCGACAAATGTTGGGAATCACTCGGGAATTCCAGATCAGAGAAATGATTAAATTTCAAGGTCAAGAAGATTCGAGAAAGTCTGGAAATACTTTGGATCTGTGATTGGCGTTGGATTTATCTGAAAACGTTTGTGTTTACTTGTGTAACCGTGCGTGATCTTAATCTCGAATGAATAAATATTTTCCTTTCCACGTGTACGGCTTAGGGTCAGCTCATATTGAGACGCGACGCGACGCATTTTTTAAAGATAGCGATAAAAATTGAACTATATTCGCTAGTCGCTACATAAAAAATCTATTTGCAAACTGTTACAACTTTGCAATGAAACGTGTATTTTTTGTGAAGTAAATAATAATACTGGATGCACACCAGCCAGGTTGACTAGCGGTGGCTCAGAACAGAGATACCTGGAAGACATTGGGTGAGGCCTCTGACCAGCAGTGGGACAGTCTAGGCTTAAAAAAACACGTTTCATAAAACAACAGTCATACACTCAGCGCAGTGCAACCTGACATTCGAGCTCTTACAATGAAACGTGTATCTTACTGTGTAACGAATTAAGTTCAATTTTAAATAGCTGTCTTAAAATGCAGCGTTATGTCGCTTATCGTTTCGATGTACATTGACCCTTAGTCGAATTTGCTAGATTTTCTTGTACAGTCACGAGGTTCGTTCGCGCTAAATTAATATTTATGCAGACATGTTTGCTATTTATTGGTTCATAAATTTGTACACGCAGGAACGTTCGTCTACATAATAATCGTCTACAATGAGTCGAGAGCCAAGCTCTTAACTACTGGACCACGGAGGCTGCTGATATTCATAATTACAGACGATAGAATGGCGGACAGTCAGACAGACAGAGAGACGACGCACAGAGAGTAACTATGACAGTCCCTTAAGTTCTATGGAACACTATATAAATGTTCAGTGCCATACAACCACTATGTTACGCTTAATACAGAACAGTTGCGTAGGGTTCCTATAACTCCATTCCTATCGGCTTCCCTTGTCACTTTTGCAAGCCTTCATAGAAATCCCTACCTATTATACAGGCTCCGGCTTCCCTATGAAGGAGAAGCAGCCTTCGCCACTGATACAGAATGTAAAATAAACTGTGCTTATCGTGATACATTAAACATGCAGTCGGATTTTCTAACTTAGTTATTGTAATTGCTTAAGGTGCACTTACACGGACAACAAAAATTGATTATATATTAATAAGCAATCATGGCCAATTGTGTCGTAATAAAATATCAAGCAATTCACGGCAATGGCACCAAGCATCAATTTAGGAAAATGTTTTGCTAAGGAGCAAACCCCAAGACATTGTAAGACAATACTTTCATACACGAGCAATTCAGTTGAAAATAAAATCGGTAGCTTTAGCGACATATATTTGAGCAATATGGAATATATTATGGAGCAACTAGAAACAATATTACCGAAACAATTGTCGATTTTTTTTAAATTGCTCCACATAACTACAGATTGTTCCAGCTGTATTACTGAATAATTATTGCTCAAAAATTGTCTGTATACACGCACCTTTAGGTACTCCACGTTATATTTTACAAATGAAAGAGCTACGTCATTAATATTCCGAAACAAAAACAAGAGGCGAAAAGTATTCACCTATATTTTATTTCATCGTGAAAAACAGGACAAAGCATGTAAGCCAGTATACGACTTTTGCACCTTATCACTACGACGGTAAGGTCCAAAAGTGGTACACCGGTTTTGTGGCGACCGTACACAGTGTGCTGACAGATTTACGGCTTTCCCCCAGCTATTGAGATGTTTAATTGTATTTTTTCGCCACCTTTCACCTCTGTCTTGTGTCCAAGCGGGAAATTTATGAGGTTTTCTTGTAAGGAAATTAATTTCATTCCAAATTTTGGATAATACTCTAATGATTTATGTAAGAACTGTTGCCGGATAAAATTTTGTTGTTGTAAGATTGTGTCAATGCAGAGATGAAACAACTTGATCCATTAGAATCAGATTCATTACTGGCCAAACAACATTATACATAAGATGTGTGAAACACAACATTTCATTGTTTTATTCTTAGAAACTCGAAAAGTACAATATCTAGAAAGCTCCAAAATGTATCCAAATTTTCTGATCGATTAATAATATTATGCTGGATCGTTCTAGAAACTTTTTATAATAAACAAATTACACATTTTATATATCTACTTAGGTGCTCATTAGTAACTTTATATTTTGCTGCGAAAATAGCTAACTACATCGAAGTCGGTGAAGGTATCCGATTTCATTGAAACCAGGGTAGCTACGCAGGAGTTATTTTATAGTGTCCAAGTGTGTGCGCAGTACACAAGAGCATCTCTTCCTTTACTCTCTAAACCTAATGGGACGGATAACCGACATGACTGGCAAGAGATCAGGCGCAGATCCGACTTTTTAATACCCATCTGACGCATGGATCATCTTTCGTCAGACGTGATCAGTCGGCATTGTTCTAATCAACGCAGGAATCGAACCCACAACCTCCAATTCGAGAGCCAAGCTCTAAACCGCTAGACCACGGAGGCAATTTTGATGTGATAAGCATTTGCTTATACCTTTTTCCAAGGTCTCATCTTAGAGACACTTTAATTCATCTATATCCATTCTGTGGTTTAGGCGTGATTGCGGAACATACAGATGAATAGTTGCTTTCGCATCTTTAGCATTATGTTGTAAAAAATATATTAACTGCAATTTTTTTAAGAAACTCTAACCGACTACATAAATTATATTAAGCCTATGTAATACTCGGGCTATTATTACGAATATAATGACACCTAAGTTATTAAAATCGGACCAGTAATTAAGGCGCTACGGTAGAACAAATATACATACATATTATAATGCAAAAATAATTACCATTCCTTTTGGTTTAGCCGTAGTCGGGTAGAAAGGATTAAAAAAACATGTAAGAGAATAAGTCGAAAGCTTTAAGGTTTCACTTCACGTGCAAACTGTGTCGATTTCCCCAAAGACACTCTTGTATTTTAATTAAATATACTGAAAATATTTTAATTAAGAGGCGAATGTTTTTAAGCCCTAATCCTCACGAACCAACATAATTACTGGATGAAAACCCTTTAATAAACGAATATTGTAATTAATTTATGTATTTATAATGAGAAAGTTTGTATGTCTAGTTAACAAAATACAATATTTTATGCATACTAGCTGTTGCCCGCGGCTTCGCCCGCGCCAACATAGTATCGGGTATCCCGCGGGAATACTGTACTTTTCCGGGATAATAGTATAAATGTTTTAATCCAGAGCCTATGCTACTACGATACCAAATTTCATCAAAATCCATTTAGTAGTTTTTTCGTGATAGAGTAACAAACCCCCATCCATCTATCCTCGAAAATGGTAAGATAGTATGAATAGGATAATTTATTGTTTTAAGTGAAAACTGTTACATAACATGATAATTATTTAAGAGCATGTTATGTCAAAGCCAAACTTCTTACTGTCACTTTGATGCCTATGATAGTTTATTCAGTTAGCCGAAAGGCTATGACGTATGGTATAGACATGTATTAGTATGCTCCTCTGTTATATGAGTTATATATTAATTGTATCTGTTTTACGTGTAGTTATAAATCAACATATCGTGATGCTATGATTTGTATCATTTGTATCTCCATGTAACATAAGAAGAATCCCCAAGATATTCAACATAGAGATTCTGGCTGGAGCATCAAACAAAAACTTATTAAGGCGCGTTGGGCATTTTTTGAGATGGGAAATTACCATTTAACTCTGGGTGCTGTTACCGACACTGATACCGAATAGGATAATATACTATCATGTGTATTTACCACGTCGACAAAATATAAATTTTTTGATAAGTGGGGATGATTTTTCCTCTCGTCTACCCCAAAGTGTGGGGTATTATTAGATAGGTATTTAAAAAATATTGAGAGGTTGCTTTAGACAATTGTTTGGTATAGATATCCGTTTGCAAAATATTCAACTTTCAAGCGCTTTTTTTGTTAAAATAGGTTCCTCCCTCGTCTAAAAGCTAAACGGCTAGCTTGAAAAATCTGAAAAAAATCATGCTAGTAGACTTTGTTTAGTGTATGTGAAGAAAAGTCATAACGGAATACATAAGTTTATCAGTTCAGGAGTTGTAGAGACTTAAATTGTACAACGTAAGCGCATTGTACAATTTAAATCTCTACAACTTGAACAACGGAAATATATTTAATACTTTTTTATACTATATACATATTTAAGTATACATATTTAACTTTTTGTTCCTTCGGCGGGATTCGAACCCGCGACCCCCGGCTTGAGCAATAACACGCTCACCCAACTGAGCCACAGAGGTCGACAAAGACACTATATAACTATTAGTGAGCGAAACTATATAACTATTACAACTCCCTACACCGATTTCGGTAACGGTGGCCGGTTTCATTGAAACCAGGCCAGATATACAAGAGCACTCTCTCTTCCTTTAGCCTCATAGCCCAGTGTGACGGATAGCCGACACGACTGACGAGAGATCAGGCGCAGCTCCGACATTTTACATGCCCATCCGACGCATGGATAATCTTTCTTGTCAGACAATCAGGTGATAAGCCTGAATTCTCGTAACCAAACTTGGAAACAACATTTTTTGTTGTTCCAATGCGGGAATCGTGGATTCGACCTCCAAATCGAGAGCCAATGCTGTTAACAGCCTACGTGGTCTAGTGGTTAGACCACTAGACTACGTAGGCTGTTAACAGCCTCCGTCGTACAAAAATAATAAAATAATGAGTAAACATGTATAATGGTCCGTACCAGTATACTAATATTTTACATGTTTACTCATTCGCGCAAGGTTTCCGTAACTCTACGTGCGCGAATCCGACTCGCACTTGACCGGTTTTTAATTCTATTTCGAAGCAGCCACCCGAAATGTAAAAACCAAAGTTCTATCCTTCTTATTATTTAACCCACCAGTTTCGATATGCGTATCAGAACACACAAACCGTTTGTAGGATAGTAAAATTAACTTCCGAATTATGCATTCAAGCATATAAAAGAAATCAAGTAAACTCACCTAGAAAGATAAGATTCGTTTGTGCAATAAAAAAGGAGCAATTTTGTTTTCCTCGAGGTCTGTACGTAATATTTTGGACCTGAGAATTTTATTATGCCCAATGGGAGTAGGTTTTGATGGGGTATAAAGTTTTTTGCGAGATACTGAGAATGATCCGAATCAATGCAGGATTGAGTTGTTTTATTTCTTTCTTTGCGTGTGCGTTCGATATATTATTAGGTTGTTCAAAATTAAATACAGATGTTTTGGGCATATTCAGAGGGACAATTCTGCTTAAATAAAACCTGCATTAATATTTGACGATTCGACCAATCAGAGCGCGTTTCACGTTAGTTTAACGTTCATAAAAATACCGTTTGAGAGTTTTGGCGTGTCGGGACTCACTTGATTTAATTATAATAATTACAATCAAGTCCAACACTAATAAAACACAATTTTTCGTGCACTTTTTCTATTATATTAAGATATAATAATTATAAATTTTAATAAATAACACGACCGGTTTCGAAATAAATCATTATATGGTGTAGTTAGTGTAGGTAGTTTTAAATAATTAATAATTGTCTAATTACATCACCAATAATTTAATTGAATTGTCCGTAATATTAAAAATTATAAAAATATTAATATCTATACCAATGTCAAATAAATTAAACTAAATTAAATATTGTCAATAAATAAAATAAAATGTCCATAAAAGTATATAAAATTAATAAATATCAGGTCAATTAAACAAATTAATGGTGAAATGTAAAATAAATTAATGTATAAGTAAAAAATTTTAATATCTTGCAATAATATTGAATTTGATAGGCATGTCTGGTCGTTTAACAAGTTCCCACATTTTTTGTGTCTGTTGACTTCAAATGCTTCCAATGCGTCCATTTTCTTGCTTTTGGACAAAACATGTAGGCATTTGATGTTCTTGTCAGGTTCAAAATTATGGTCGTTATTATTTAAATGCTCAGGAAACGTAGATCTTTCTGTTTTTCTTTTCCAGGCTGTGATATGTTCTTTTATCCTGGTTTTAAATTTCCGCCCCGTCTGACCTATATATTAGGTTGGGGAAAAAGTTTCTTCGCATTTTATATAAAAATTCAAAAGGTTTTTTTATAAAGTTTATTTACAAGTGACTAAAGTATATAGGTGCCATTTTGTTCGATAACTTTTTGCCATCTTGTTGGTAGGTACATGATCCCATTGCTATAAAATTTTTGAGGCTTCTGATGAAAAAACTGCGACAAGTGGTTTTGGCAGTCCTCTTGTGATGTCAACCTGACACTGCCTAAGGAATTCTGCAGCGACCGAAACGGGTGGAAATCTGAAGGTGCAAGGTCAGGACTATACGGCGGATGCATTAACACCTCCCAGCCAAACTCCCGTAATTTTTTCTGAGTGGCTAAAGATGTGTGAGGTCTAGCGTTATCATGGTGAAAAACCACACCCATTCTGTTGATTAATTCCGGCCGCTTTCTCTCAACTTCTTGCTTTAATCTCATCAGTTGTTCGCAGTACAGTTCAGAATTGATGGTCCTGCCTGGCGGTAACAGCTCATAATGAATAATGCCCTTCCAATCCCACCACACACACAGCATCACCTTGTTGCGAGTTAACCCGGGTTTCACCTCAGTCTGTGAAGCCTGACCGGCCTTTGACCACGATCTTTTTCGCACGTTCTTGTCGTACGTGATCCACTTTTCATCACCAGTTATCAGCTTCTTCAAAAATGGTTCGGTTTCATTACGTCGTAATAAAGAATCACAAATGAGTACACGGTTCATTAGGTTTCTTTCAGTGAGCTCATGAGGCACCCAAATATCGAGCTTTTTTGTGTACCCAGCTTTTTTCAAATGCGCCAAAACCGTTTTGTGGTCAATCCCCAGTTCTTCAGCTACATCGTAACTACTAATATGCCGATCTTGCTCCACTTTTTCAAAAATGGCAACAGTTTTGTCCGTAACAGGGCGACCAGAGCGACGTGCATCTTTGATATCAAAATTTCCGGATTGAAAACGCTTAAACCAAATTTGCGCTACTCTCACAGATACTGCATTAGGTCCATAAACATCACAAATTTTTTTCGCGGATTGTGTTGCATTTTTACCTTTTTTGTAATAAAATTTTAAAATGTATCGAAATTCTTCATAAGAATCACTCATTTTAACAATAAGAAAAACAAATGAAAATCTCAAATTTACCTAATTTGAATTTGGAATTGTCTTCTGTAAAATTGAAACTTTTTAATGATACCAAAATCAGCCAGATACAATTGGTATAGCCCAAGATATTTTATGACAAGTTCATACATACTATAATGCGAAAAGACTTTTTCCCCAACCTATTATATACCTCCACATGTTTCACAAGAAAGGCTGTATATTCCGCTGTTGTCCTAGATGCTAAACTTGTCCTTGTTATTACACAACAGACTTTTTAGGGAACAAGTAGTGTAGAATGCTTCTCTGGTCTCCTTGTTTTGCAAAATTCTTTGAAACTTATATGATAAAAGTCTAATATAAGGGATTTTTAACCCCCGACGCAAAAAGAGGGGTGTTATAAGTTTGACGTGTCTGTCTGTCTGTGGCATAATAGCTCCCGAACGGATGAAGCGATTTCAATTTAGTTTCTTTTGTATTAAAGGTGACTTACATGCGAGTGTTCTTAGACATGTTTGATGAAAATCGGTTGAGCCGTTTAAAAGTTGTGGGGGGTGAAAGCGGGGAAGAAAATCCGAATGTGCAAATATACTCGAGTAAGGTCTCAAATGAAAGCGCACTGAAAGAGAATATTGATAACTTAATCGACAGTGTTCGTAGCTTCGTTTGATGAGAAAATTGGTGGTGGGAAGATCAGCTGTTTGAAGATGATCAGCTCTTTTCTAGTTGATGAGGGGATCTGACTAACTTTCTTATGTCCGATCGATTCGAAATTTGCTACCGTGTTACTTCAACGATATTTAAAGAACATGGTAAGGTAACCATGACCTGATTAGCCGTTTGAAGATCATCTTTTCTTTATTAGTTGATGAGGGGATCTGACTATCGTCCACATGTCCTATCGATTCGAAATTTGGTACCATGTTACTTCAATTATGTTGAAAGTATGTATATGGTAAGGTAATCATTATTTATACCTACTTTAAAAAGGATAAAATAAAAGTAAAATTAAAAATTTTAAAAACCCCCGACCCAAAAAATAAACTCTAAAATATAATAAATAATATTTTAAACCTATTATAATTATATTATCACATATAATATTATGTAAGTTGAAATAATTTTATTTTCCAATCGTCGTCTCGTCGGGGGACCGCTATGTGAAAAAAATACGTGTAGTCGCAGAATGAACAAAAGAATTTACTCCGAAAAAAATCTGCTCATACCTACTTAAATGTAATTCGTAATAATTAATTTGCTGTTGTTGTAAAAATACTTTATAAACTTTAGCGGTTCCCCGACGAGGCGACGATTGGAAAATAAAATTATTTCAACTTACATAATATTATATGTGATAATATAATTATAATAGGTTTAAAATATTATTTATTATTTTTTAGAGTTTATTTTTTGTGTCGGGGGTTTTTAAAATTTTTAATTTTATTAACCAAGTGCTATTTATTTTTTCTTTATGTTCTGAATGATCGTTCAGAATAATATAAGTAAATTCAGTCGGAGTTTAAGCACTTTATTTATCTTGTCAACACGATGCCCAAAGTTGTTAAGCGTGTAATTGAAAAACAATCCTTCCTATTTCATGGGACAACGGCTCCCAAGATTTTAATCGCACCCTGTGTAGGGGTCATGCAAAAACCAACCACCCTATATATACAGGGGTCACAAAAACCTGCTAAAACACGCGCGAAAATTAATGGATTCGCTTTAAAAAAAATTAATCGCCTTACCGAAACGTGACAAAGCAATTTGATCTTTATAGTGGTAACAGTTAAATTTTGTGGAAAGAGAAATTCAGTAACATAATCCCTTTCTGGATCTCTACGCTAACTAGGTATAGTTAATATTGCTAAGGAGGTACTAACTATATTTACTTACTCAAAATTTTCAAGGAGAAATAAATGCAATTCGATGTTTTTTATAAAGTTCAATTTTTCTTTTTAGGGTTCCGTAATACTCATATACCTAGTTTCGCTCTGTCCGTCCGTCTGTATGAATATTTTTTCATTCTATCTCATGGTAGTCCATCCCATCCCATCCTATCCTATCTTCGAATAGGTATTTTTAAATAAAGGCATGGTTTCATACATGACTTTTTTATAAAGTCAACCATTTTCGATTAATCGGCCTCCAAAATGGTTTATAAGTTGGTCCGCCCCTGGCATTTCTAAACTATATGAGAAAGTAACTTGTAAGTCTCTATGCTGATGGATCATGCTAAAAACTCTTTAGGAAAATTATTTCGAACGAAATCAGACAGTAACTTTTGATTGATTTGAAAAAACCTATTACACCTTAATAATTACGGAACCCTCCTTAGACATGACCTGAAATGTTCTTGGTTAGGTTATTTTATAAGTTGAACAGATTTTTCTCTTTTTTTTCTATATTCTAATCAGGAGACTCGTAAGTGCGGAGCCGTGTTGTTTGCAAAACACTCGAAGCGTTTTCAAGGATGCCGGGGATTACTGTAAGTTGTCTGACTAGACACCGACTAAAGTGCGGTCGCAAAGCACGTAGAATTTCGTACATTGACTCTCGCTACTTATCTCTTTCAATCGCGTTTAGTAAAAATAAAATTCTAAAAAATACGACGATGTTTCAATTTTTTTTGCTAAATTAGTAAACAAAACCTACATAATTATTAAACTTATATCATGTACAAAAACATTCATTATGGTAAGTGTGAACTTAAGCGCATTAAATATTTCGGAGATATTCTTTACAAAAATACTATGTTCCCGCAGCCTTATATAATATCCCACTTACTAATAAAAATATTTATCCAGTACATAAGGAACATAAGGAATACAATGTTTTGTTCTTTTCTTATGCGTTGGAAAAGTCGCTAGACAGACAAGGACAAAATATTGTATTGCTTATCTACTGGATGAATATTTTTATTAGTAAGTGGGTTAATTTCTACTTTTGTTTGGAGGATTATCACGAAACATGATAAATTTTATAAAATATATTATAACTGGTTGAACTATTTAGTACGAAAATAATTATTAACTTCCCTTTCACGTAGATATGATTCAAAATATTATGTCTACCGTTACATTATTCCAACAATTATGCTAACGTTTCGTCCTAATCAAACATTCAAAGGCTACTATAATTTCTCGTTACTAGACATACCTATATACAGAGTGTGCCTATTCAAAACAAAAGTAGATATTCATGGAGTAGTCAGAAATCTAAATGAAAAAATGTTATGTTAGTTTCTATCAAACAGATCCGATCAAAGTCAATATTTTTGTGGGCAACAAATAAAATATATTTTTACGTTAACAACAAAACCTTGGGTTAGTCTGCAACAAACAAGATGTATTTTGACGTTGACAACATAAACTTGTTTGACAACATAACAATCAGGATATTTAACAGCAACCTTCCCGCACATTGCATCTATATTTCACGATCTACTGCCCACAACTCAAACGATCTACAGTATCAGCCATTCTCCCGTTATGCCTTAAGACTGTCAAATACAGGCCAATATCGAATTCAGTTCCGATTATTCGATTAATTCTAAATAGAAACGTTGATGCCGCTGCCTCGAACTGCGCGGCGAGCGGCGCGCAAGCAGCAAAGTATTAGATTCTCGTATATAAATAGACTTTAATTTTACTTTGATTGTATTAAAAGTGGAGCGACATGTTATCATAAACTGATTTTGTGAAGTTACGCGTTGGTTTAACGTTTACGAGAATACCGTTTGACAGTTTTAGCGTATCGGGACTTGATTGTAATTGCATTAATGCAGGTTTTATTTAGCTGAATTGCCCCTCTGGTCCCGCCGCACGCAACTGCCACACGCCGGCGAATCGCGACCGCCCGAGAAACGCGCACGCCTAATGTGTAGTCAGCCTTAGTGTTCGGCTTGTGATGACGTTACACGTAAAATTATCGTCCGTAAAAAGACTTAACAGACAAACATTCTTATTATTATAATTATATAGGATCCATACGCCTTGGCAATATCCTGTACTACTTAAACTGCCATGTGTAGTAACTTCACAGTTCAAAGTTAGGTAAAAACAAGTGGAAAGTTCTCGAAGATACGCAATAAACGTTAGCACCATTGTAGCTGTCATATTGAATTAGTTGGAGCCAACTTGGAATTGGCTTGTCGTAGTTTAAGTTTGATTTATCGAGAAAATCTGTTCGTGTCAGCTCTGTCTCTCAGTTATAATATATCATTGTTACCAAACTCCATTGACGGAATCCTTTATTGCTTTAGGGGTCCGTGGCCGATGATAAATCATTTTTTCATTGAATCCTAAAATGAAAAAAAAATTGTTTTTCACAACTTTGGTGTTGCATTTTATTGTTATTTGCAAAAAAGTCAGTCACCGTGGCCTGGGACAATCAGGCAAAACTGTTTTGCTAGATCTAATGATTTATGTTTTATATATTAATTGAAGCTCTTAAAAGATTTAATACAATATACAAGAGAGAATTGCATAAATAATGTGCTATATTATAGGGAGATTTGGTTTTCGTTACTCGACTAAATAAATTCTTGAAAACAGATCAAAATAAAAGTCTTACAAATGAGTTGTTCATTAAAAACTTAGGCCTTTTCATCCGTTATTAGATGATTTATACTGTATTCGCCGAGCGAAGTGACTACTCTTGAAATAGTAATAATACTACTCTTGAAGTGCTTGGAGCAGTCGGTTTTTATATGTTTTATGGTTGCCCAAGCACATTCATTCTCAGATCACAGGCTGACTGTGTCCATCGGAATGACAGGTTAATTACGTCTGGGGCCAACCCATGTGCGGGTTTCCTCACGATGTTTTCCTTCACCGTTATATCGTCCGTATAATGTACTTGTGATCTGAAAAGTCTTATTGGTATACCGTACACGCCATTGCCTAGAAATCGAACCTGCTCTCTCTCGAGTGCGAATCAAAATATGGTATATTGAATAATTACTAACTCTCGCTACACGTATAAAGTTTTATCATAACGAATAGCTTTTGCCCGCGACTTCGTCCGCGTGGAGTTCGGTTTCCATACAAAATGCTTACTCCTTTTTCACCCCCTTAGGGGGAGAATTTTCAAAAATCCTTTCTTAGCGGATGCTTACGTCATTATCTGTATGCCAAATTTCAATCAAATCAAATCCGTTTAGTAGTTTCGGCTGTGCGTTGATAGATGAGTCACTCAGGTTTGCCTTTTATATATTTAGATTAAATGGTACTGAACTGTGCTGTGCGGGCATAAGATGGCGAAAGATGGTAAGTACATTAAATTACCAAAAAAGGCGAGAAGATAATATCAGTTTTGGTTACCGAATATTCAAAACTGGCAGTGAAAACCTGTCAGAGTGTATTTTTGTATAATTTTGCATGAATGAAATCCATAAAATAAATTATTTAAAGTTAAAAATATTGTACATTTTTCGCTATTCTTCATTTTTATAGTATTAAATTCTGCTTTTACTACATTTTTCTGTTATAGATTATATTATTGTATTCCATTTATATAAAAGCGTTGTTCATGACTATGAAATTATGCGTTTTTAGTATAATTCTAAGTAAGATCTATCTAAAAAATATGAAACTTTTATTCTATACTATTCTGTTAATTTATGTAGAAGGCTTACCGTTGCTTTACTACAAACTAGATGTCGCTCGCGACATCGTGCGCGCAAAAGTTAATTTCGCAGAAACAGTACATTTTTCCGCGATAAAAAGTAGCCTATGTCCTTCCCCGTGGTCTAATCTACATCTGTACCAAATTCATCAAAATCAGTCTAGTAGTATCGGAGCCTATTCAATGCAAACAAACAAACAAACTTTTCCTCTTTATTATATTAGCTTAGGTTACATTAGCCGGGTCCACACCAAACGATACAGCTTGGATCGGCGATTCCGCGATCCGCGATCCAGGATCGTGTTAGACTGATCCAGTTGTAGAAACTTGCGATCCTAAAAACGCGCCAAGCGATCCTAAAGCGATCCGTGATTATTTTCCTTATTTAGTTTATTTTCCTTGAAATAAATTATATATTTTAATATATTTTATTTATACGGAATCCTTCTACATGTGCGGGTCTCGAAATTGTCCTGTTTTATTATATTCGTTTCCTGCCTATTTCAAGTTTGTTAGCTGAAGTTGAAAAAGTTTCATTGACAAGTATAAAGTTAGTTTGAGAATATAGGTTCCGCAAGCCGTGTTTTATGGCCATTAAAATGTTTAATAAAATCGGAAAAAGTAATTTCTTCATACAATTGTAGTGATACTAGCAACTACTGGTAGCTTAAGGAGCAATGTAGTTACATATTCGATCCCAGGTAATATTAGCCAATAAGGCAGATAGCATATGATCTAATGGTGAAAGAACTGCAAACGAGTTGACAAGCTCGGCGGGCTTATTACGTATCTTGCAATAGCCAAGCAATAGCAAAAATAGCAAATTCGTATTACGTATCGGCATAAAACTAGCAGAAGCAACCTAGCGACAGTACTGCCTCTACCGAACAATCGAGGAACTATAAATTGCAATCAATAGTTCGATCTCATCACTGCTGTCAAATTTTTTGTATTACGCAAGACTTTTACAGCAAAGCGAAAGCAATCAGCGAGCGATTTGAACTGTCAGTTAGCAATAATAAGTGGAAATGAAGCAAAGTGCATTCAAACACAACAGCGAGCGATTAGCAATCGATCGCATAGGTAATACGATTTTATTTGACGTTCAGCAATCGATGGCGCGTCTATCGCACGATGACTGCAAGATTTTTGCTAATCGCTATTTTTACGTTATTACGTAAAAATAGCGGCGGGTGGTTGAAAATATTTGCTTGGCAAACTGCTTGCTCGTAAATCTCGCATGATGATGATGATATATTATTTCCTTTGAGTTATTTTCAGTATTTTAATCAACAGTTTAAGGTACTTGTGGTTTTGTAATTGAGATTTCGTATACAGCTGTTTGTTCAGTCGCTAGAGGCGTATAATTCTGGAGATACGGGTTTAACGTTATGAATTACATCTTGAAATTAATTCTGTATCTATCTCTGTTCCTATATTCAAAATATTATAACAAAAAATAATTATCCTAGGGATTATTCCTACGTTTAAATATTACGTTTATGTAAAAGTTAATGAAAAGACTTTACTTAAAAAAAAATACACATCGGATACTATATCCGCCTACTACCAAATGGCAGACCCTTGTATTTTCTTACGATTAATAATTTGCAAATAGGTATCGCCTGCTACTGAAGGGATCTAAGATACTTGTTAGTTTTCATGATAGGTTTTAAAGCCATTTAAAGAAAATCTATTGCGCGTTGATAGTGACGGAACTGTCCTTAGACATTTCTGATATGCTTTTGATTAGGTTATTGGCTTCCTAGTATTCAAATAACGAAAATAAATTAACGTTTTGTTCGATAAACGATAGAACGTTCTGTCGTGATTATGCAAAATGTAACAATCTTGAAGCAATAAAAGGAACAAATCATCATGCGGAAATAGAAGTCAATATTGCTTATTGGTTAGTGTTGCAGACATTTTTAAGTAAACCATTTCGAACATTGAAGCATGCCAGCCAAATGTTGTTACTTTGTGTAACCTAACCTATATTTAAGATCGATCCAGAGTAGGTATGGTAGTAGAATTTTGTATGTTAGTAGTTTGAACTGTAGATAGGCTCTCATAGGCTTCTTTTTATCCCGAAAAAATACAGTGTTCCCGTGGAATACTGTATTTAGGCGAGCGGAGCCGCGGGCAAGAGCTATTATTATAGACGAGGCATGTCAAGGCTAAAACTGAGGGGCAATTCTGCTAAATAAAACCTGCATTAATACAATTACTATCAAGTCCCGATACGCTTATACTCCCAAATGGTGTTTTTATGAACGTTAAACCAACGTGAAACGCGCTCCGATTGGTCGAAATGTCATAAAATCCGTTCACGGTAATATGAGCGACATATTACCGTGAACGGATTTTATGACATTTCGTTTGAAATTCTACTTTGTTTGGATTGAAAGAGTAGCGACTCTTTCAATCCAAACAAAGTAGAGTTGACTCTTCAAATTGTCTACTTTAAATACGAGAATTGAGGTTCCTGTCCCACTTAGATGACATCACTTTTGGGGATTTGTAGGTACGGTGAAACCAAGATGGCTGACATTTGAGGTATGGTGAAATTAAGATGGCGTAACTTTTTCTTGTATGAAGATTTGTTGTGTCAAATGTACCTTATATCTCATCCTTAGTTTTGAAATCTTTGGTAGGTAGATCTACCTACCAAGGATTTAAAAACTAACTATACAAAATAGCGAATGCGAGTGCGCGCCGCCGCCTTACCTATCAACTTAAAATGGCAATTTAGCGACAAAGTTTTTTTAAGTTATTCATAAAAGCGCTGACAATGGTGAAGTTGAGAATTCTCACAAGACTTGTTAGTTTCATAAAATTCTGAAAAGTTTTATAAAAGCAACAACTGAATTAAAGATTCAAAAAAATCATTTATCATGATTAAGTTACAATCCGACCTTTGTAGCTCAGTGGTTGGCATGTCGGCACTCAAGCTGATCGCGGGATCGAATCACGGCAGAGGGCAAAACGTTTTCTGTGTTCCTGGGTTATTTCCATTGTCTGCTACCAGTAACACAAGTTTTTCGAGAAATTAGCACAGTACCAGATTAACGTGGTGTGAATGTGTTCTTAATTAATAAAACGTCATTTGTTTTTCTGATTCGTAATGGATTCGTATGAAATTTATAACATTGTAAAATAAAAAATAATGAAAATATTATTATTAAAGTATTATATAAGATAGAAAATAATAATTTAAATGTTAATGATAAAGATAATCTAATATCTAATATATCTAATGATGATGACTGCGTGTTGATGGAACATACAAGTAGAATCATTAATGATTAGTAACATAAGGGTCAGTTCGCACAGAGACGCGACGTGACGCGCACTCTTTTAATAGCGATACTAAATATAACTTTATTTACTACACAAAAAAGATACGTACGTTTCATTGTAAGAGTTCGAAATTGTATTTTAACATTTTATTAATTGGCATTAAGCTACTCAGCCCTAAATATTATTACTAGCTTTTGCCCGCGACTTCGTCCGCGTGGAGTTCGGTTTCCATACAAAATTTTAACCCCTTTTTCACCCTTTTAGGAGGCGAATTTTCAAAAATCCTTATTGAATGCCTACGTTATTACAACTATCTGTATGCCCAATTTCAGCAAAATCCGTCCAGTAGTTTCGGCTGTGCGTTGATAGATGAGTCAGTCAGGTTTGCCTTTTATATTTATTTAGATTATAATAGGTACATCGCCTTCAAGCATCGTCGCGTCGCGTCTCGTTATAACTGACCCTGTGTTAGAACAATCAACAAAATTATTTATTCAAATTCGGGATGACATGTTTTGCATGTGATAATGATACTTTAAGTTGGAAGTTTAACGGCAAATGACAAAAGTTTTGTACCCAGCTGGTGCAAAGTTGTTTTCATTCGTTTAATACACACAATACTTACGTGAGTCACTGTAATTGGGTAGTCCTACTACTATTATAAATGTGAAAGTTTGTAAGTATGAATGGACGGATGTTTGTTACTCTTTCATGCTTGAAGTACTGAACGGATTTAGATAAAATTTGTTATGGCAGTAGTTTAAACTCTGGATTAACATATCTAGGCTACTTTTTACCTCAAAAAAATACAGTGTTTCCGTGGGATACTTTATGCGGGCGAAGCCGGGGCCAAAAGCTAGTCATTTATATATTCTGAAATCTCGTGGTATTATTTCATGATTAGTGTAAAATTATATAAAATTTTATGTGTTGGTAGTTGTAATTAGGTGCATTTTGACAGTTACAAGAATCTTTTTTTATATAATTAGTGTAAAAACCTACATAATTAGTTTACTTACATGATATTTAATAATAATTATGGTAATTATAAACTTAAGCGCAATAGAGGTATTAGCAAATATATTCTTGCGACCTATATCTATTATTAAATACTAATATAATACAGAAAAAAGTTTGTTTGTTTGCATCGAATAGGTTCCGAAAATACTGGGCCGATTTTGATAAAATTTGGCACAGATATAGAATAGACTACGGGGAAGGACATGTCGCGCACGAAGTCGCGCGCAACATCTAGTGTTTAAATATTTTGAGATGTCGTCATAATTTTAAAACTGATAGATCTTACTGCTAAAGCAATTATAAATACATATTGAATGATATGCAAACCCTGGCTAAAATTATATGAGGTCTAGAATCTTAATTAAAGGAAATTATATCCCGCATAAATTAAGCTTAAAGCTCTTCGACTCGTCTGGAATATTAACAGGTAAGCTCAATAGAAAGTTCTGCGGGTAAGCACGCATGATATACGAACTTCGAAGCTTTCATTTAAACTTTTTCTTACGGAAACTATATGTATGCCATACTTTAGTTATTATTCCATTCGGTTTTTCTTGCCGTCCTCTGCATTATCTGTCAATGAAATATCTCTTTACTTTTAATCTTACATCTATATCTATACTATAATATAACAAAGAGGAATGGTTTGTTTGCATTAAATAGACTCCGAAACTACTCGCTCGGAGCCGTTTCCAAGATTCAGATTATCTTACCTAACTTTAAAATGCTCAGTTTCCCAGTGAGAAACCTACCTAGACCGATTTATCACCAGCGAAACAGCCTGTATCTAAATTTCATGAAAATCATTGAAGCCGTTTCCGAGATTCAGAATTGCTTATATTATATGAATATAAGAATTGCTCGTTTAAAGATATAAGATATCATTAGAATGATTAAAAACATTCTGTACCTATATCGGAATTTTATCTTACTTGCGAGTCGTCACAAAAAATAAGGCTGTATACAAAATCAATAGGTTGAAAGCATACACTCCGGAGACACGCGTGAGTGCCCTTAGGGTGTATTAGGAAAGGTTTTTTGAATTTTCATCCCTAAGGAACTGAAAATACCTACCCGGCATACAATATTTGAATCAAGGAGATACGTAACTAGATGTTGCCCGCGGCTTCGTTCACGTAATCTATTTATGCCGCTGGGACCGTACATTTTTCTGGAGTTAAAAGTAGTTTGTTTTATTCCAGGATACAAACTATGACTTTCAGATTCTATTAGCATTACCTGAAACCCAGTCAAACACACATACAAACTTTCGTATTTATAATATTAGTGTGATATGATATCCTTAGGGATACAATATTTAATCCAGGATAAATTTTGTCATTTCGATACAACCGGTATAACATTCGGTAATCCCAAATAATCCTTTCGCTTAGCTAAAAATGGAAATCGAAATAAATATATTACCAATTTTATAATAACATGGAACATAAATCTATTTGAATTGTAAAGCAGATTTGGTAATATTATTCAATAACAATAGTCCTAAGCCGATTTTGATTAAAATTATACGACAGAAACATAGCTTAGTACAAGTATAGAAGTTTGATGCATAGAGCTAATAGAATGTAATATATTAATTTATAGACGTACAAGCATACATACATACGCCATAATCACGCCTTTTTCCCGTAGGGGTAAGCAGAGAAGTGGTTCTTTCCATTTGCTACGATCCTTACATACTTGTTTCGCTTCGTCCACTTTCATTCTTACCATCCATTCTCCTCTTACACTCAACGTAGCGAAGCGGCTCTCCATGGTCCTCTTTTCACCTCCGCGAGAACGAGACGTGATGGGTGGCGAACCACATCGCCGCCATTTTGGATAATTAAATTATTTTTATGAATATCCATTGCGTTCCCACGGTTTGGTGGAGAGGGTAGGAATAGGGAAAGGGCCTTGATAGGTGGTGTGGAAAGGAAGACTGGTAAGTTAGAGTGGGAAATAAGAAATGTGGATAATACCGCCCAGGAGGGTAAGGCATAGGACAGTACCTAATAGCTAGAGAAGGCCGGGGTCGCATACCCGTATACTGTACCACAACTACCGGACAGGTAAGTTGGGATGAGTATCCCATGACATAAATGTATAGACGTACTCTATACTAATAATGATAATAAAAGGCAAAGCTGATTGACTGATGTATTAACGCATAGGTCAAACCCTAGACTAGAAATTTGAAATTTTGCATACGTATTTCTCATATGACGTAGGCACTCACTAAGGAAGGATTTTTCAAAATTCAACCCCCAAGGGGTTAAAATAGGAGATGAAATTTAAAAACCTTATTAAATAACCTAACCAAGAGCATGTCAGGACATGTCTATGGAGGGTTCCGTAACTATAAACGCGTAATATGCATTTTTTGTAATTACTCCAAAAGTTACTGTCCGATTTGGTTCACAATAATTTTCCGAAAGAGTTTTTAGCATGATCTATCAGCCTCAGATCAAATAAAAAACCAAGATAGCGCATGGCGTTTGTTTGAAGTGAAGCCTAAAAAACTACGCTACTTCAATTTTACACACGCGCTCACGCACACACAAGCAAAAAAGTACTTTACTTTTTGTCAGTATAGATTAGTCGTCGCGAAGATTCATTCGATACTGTCGAAAAGTAGCGTACTTTTTTGCTTGTGTGTGCATGAGCGCGTGTGTAAAATTGAAGTAGCGTAGTTTTTTAGGCCTCACTTCAAACAAACGCCACGCGCTATCTTGGTTTTTATTTGATCTGAGCTATCAGCATGGAAATTTGCAAGTTTCTATCTCCTATAGTTTAAAAATGCTAGGGGGGGGACCAACTTACGAACTACTTTGGAGGCCGATTACTCGAAAATGGTCAACTTTATAAAAAAGTAACGTATCAAACCTTGCCTTTATTTTAAGAGACCTATTCTACGATACCCCACACGATGGGGTAGAGTGAAAAAATAATTTTCATCCCCACTTCACATGTATGGAGAGCCACCCCTAAAATATAAAATTATTATTTTTTTATGATCCCGAAACCGTGATCTATACACAATCTATAACTGCACCAAATTTCATCAATTTATATTCATAATTACAGGAGCTAGAGGCGAGGACAGACAGACAGACAGACAGACAGACAGACAGATGGACAGAGCGAAACTATAAGGGTTCCTTAAGTATTACGGAACCCTAAAAAGTAGCTCATTTCTTAATGCCTACCATACTCACAAACTTTCACATTTATAATAGTAGGATTAATGTAAGATATCAAGCATTAACGAAATAATAAGGAAAATCTCATAGAAATAATTATATTAAAGTTTGTTGCTACATAAAAACCTTTTTAAATTAAATAAAAAGGTCTTTGTTCCTAATGTATTGTTGTTCACACGAGAACTTGCGCTCTTTGGACCTTTTAAACTAAAGTTCTTTGTGAAGGTTATTTTTAGATTCTTTGTAAACAACCTTTCACAAGTTCATGTAAGATTTTATGTAGAAAATAGTTTTGGTAATTTCACATTAATTGTATCAGACGTTGTCATACCGGGAGCTCCGTGGTCTAGTGGGTAGACCGTTTGGTTCGCACTCGAGAGAGTGCAGGTTCGAATCCTAGGTTGTGGCGTGTACCAATGAGACTTTTTCTGATCTCAAGTACATTATACGGACGCTCTAATGGTGAAGGAAAACATCGTGAGGAAACCCACACATGGTTGGCTCCCGACGTATTGACTAGTCATTCCTCTGGACTAGGCTGACTATGTTGTGAGTATGCCGTATGTGCTTGGGCAACCATACGACATTTAAAAACCAACTGTCCCTTGCACTACAGTTTTTCAAGAGTGGTTACTTCTCTCGAAGAATACTGTATAAATCGTCTAATAACGGATAAAAAGGCCTACGTTGTCATACCAGTTGACAGATTTCGTATTCTATCTATAAAATAGACATTGAATTCAGCTATATTTTCATACGTTTGAGAGATTAATAGTTGATTTGTTCGATTCCCGGGTTGGAACAACAAAAATGTTATTTCCAAGTTTGGTTAGGACAATGCAGGCCGCAAGAGAGATGACCCATGCGTCTTATGCGTCCCTCCGCGTGGTCTACTCTACATCTGTGCCAAATTTCATCGAAATCGGTCCAGTAGTTTCGGTGCCTATTCGATGCAAATAAACAAAAGAAACTTTTCCTCTATTATATTAGTATAGAAGTATAGATTTAAGACGCCGCGTACATTATAATTTTGTAATTCATACGACGCATTAACATTACAACCGAAATTACAAGCAAAGTACAAAAACATAGAATTTGTCAACTTGAGCGTTTTTTTCAAGTGACAGACGGCCGGCCAACGAGACATACACTTTTGAAGGCTTATCGATGTTTCACAAAAAAACCGGACACCGACTATCGGAAGTTAAGCCGAAACGAGGTAAATTAAGAACGGGAATTGCTCGTCAAAAACAATTGGAATGTATTTTTAACGTCCCATCTGGCATATATCTTCGTGAATGTCCATTCCCGCTCATCCGATTTTATTCCCATTTATCCCGGAATTCCCATTTATGTGTTCCCAGTTCCCGGTACAACGGTTATGACCTGGCTTGATAAAGGCGCGGTTTACCTCGATATTTTAGGGTCATTTCACACTAACGTAAAACCAGCAAATCAGCGAATCTATTTCTCAGGCGACGTACACCGGTCGCGCGACATTGGTCGCGGGGATTGTTTAAGAGTGCGCTAGTCAACGGCTCGAACTCAGTGCTGCGCGCGGGGAAAATGCTTGTTATTTCATCTAATATTGGGGAAAAAAGGATATACCCATAAAATAATAATCTATACTTATAAGAGAAGCTATACTACACACATTTATGCAGCTGTGTAAAGTATTTTAGAAAAGGCGTCTTCAAATTACGCAAATCGACACTCGGCTGTTGGCGTTTTATAAAAAAACTATATAATATTTTTGTCTGAAATAAAATAATCTCAATTGCTGAATAATCGAACTGTGTCGGTATTTGCTTGCTTTTTTATTATCATTCTTCGTTTAATTTCAATTTACGTTCAAATTTGCGCTAAAAATGCGATGTTTGGAGGCTATTATCTTCTACACTTATTTGAATTTCAGAAATATAAACAAATACCGACCTATATAAGTGTCATAAAAATCGATATTACGCTAGAATTTGGGTCTACAATGTTCGACTTTTGAGTAAATCACCAACAGCGTTTGTATGGAGAAAAAAACGACTAGCGCAGCCTTAATGCTTTATATTCATACTAAGCAGTGGCTCTGCTACCCTATGTGAGCCTTCACGTCTTGGTTCTTGCAAGTTCTTCTTATGTTAGAGTGGTGATAACAATGATACAGCAACAAATATGATATTCTTCTTTATCTATCTACTAAATGTTTCCCGCGACTTCGTGCGCGCAAAAGTTAATTTCACAAAAACCGTACATTTTTCCGCGATAAAAAGTCCTTTCCGTGATCTACTCTACATCTGTGCCAAATTTTATCAAAATCAGTCCGGCAGTTTCGGAGCCTATTCAATGCAAACAAACAAACTTTTCCTCTTTATTAATTAACACATTTACGTCTATATTATACACAGCCTTTTCGCTAAATAGTTATTATATTACGATAGGCGTCGCATGTGACATATTATGTCAATAATACATTGACATTGGCAAAGCCAAAAGGAAGGGTAATGATTTTGACAGTCTCAGTATGTAGGTATGTTTGTTCCACCGTAGCGCCTAAACTACTGGTCTGATTTCAATGAGTGAGGTGTCAATAGATACGTAATAATGGCCTGGCTAACGTAGGCTATGTAATTTACGTCGTCGGGTTATTAATTTTAGAAGGAATTTGTGCATTACGTTGTGGATATTAGGGCGAATTTAATATATTAAACTCCAGATTGTCGCTTCGCTGCGACTCTGCGCTAGTATGAGTTGACCTTTAGCGATTAGAGTCAATAGGATTTATTTTACCGTCGAAACTAAATCAAAGTTGAAATTTTCACGCATCGACAAACAAGTTTTTATATTGCCGATTTGTTATTGACATGTACGGATTTTTAATTTACAAGCGAAGCTTTGAAATGGTTAACTACGTATAAATATTTTCTTTCATAAAAGTGCGGATTTTCAATGCGACGAAACACTGCAGAGTGCAGAGGCAATAGTCTTTTCACGGTCGCGAATACCCGCGGTGTTACCAACTGAACCTTACTGCCATATAAAAAAACTTAGGCCTTACATCCGTTAATGGATGATTTATACAGTATTCTCCGAGCAAAGTATCCACTCTTGAAATACTGTAGTGCCTGGGACAGTTGGTTTTTAAATGTCGTATGGTTGCCCAAGCACATACGGCATTCTCACAACATAGTCAGCCTAGTCCAGATGAATGAACTAGTCAATACGTCTGGGGCCAACCATGTGCGGATTTTCTCACAATGTTTTCCTTCACCGTCAGAGCGTCCGTATAATATACTTGAGATCTGAAAAGGTCTCATTGGTACACGCCACAACCTGGGATTTGAACCTGCACTCTCTCGAGTGCGAAACAAACGGTCTACCCACTAGGCCACGGAGCTCTTGCCATACATATAAGGTCGAAATATAGCACACCGATTGTCGGTGACTGTATAGTGTACACGAGTAATAGAATAGTCAGTTCACACCACACGACGCGGCGCGAACATTTTAGGATAGCGATTCAAAATTGGACTTTATTGAACACACAATAAGATACACGTTTCAATCATGGACATAAAAAAATGGCGACGGAAGGTGAGCTAAGCATTGAGTGAAGCCCAACAATGGCGGTGACATACGTTTGTGTGAGATTTACGGATAATTGCCATTGGCGTGCGATCGATCGTCTTACTTTACTGTGAATGTGTGCGTGCGGCACGTGTCGCTACTATACGGCCGTCTTACTTTGATTGCTTCACTATTTATATTACTGAAGCGGTGTTCGCCTTTTCTTACGTTCAAGGTTTCAATGTTAAAAGTTGATATTGCGAGCCCCGCGATACTTCAATGAATCGTGTTACATATTATTGTGTAGTGAATATAGTTAAATTTAGAATCCCTACTTGAAAAGTGATCAACCCTTCCCGTCCCAATATGACCTAACCCTAATTTCACATTCGCATAGCTAGTTTTATTTAGGTATAATCTATACTAATATTATAAAGAGGAAAAGTTCGTGTTGAATTTTATCAGAATTTATCTACAAAAATCCCTCTCTTTTGTTTATTTAAGTTATCGTTTCGAAAGAGGAACCCTAATGCTCCATCTTTCTCACACCTCATCTTTGACAAGTATTTGAAATACGAATTTTACTAACACGGTTTTAGTTTAGCACAACAATTATAAAACAAAAGGTCTATTCATTGTAAAATATCTACTGATTGAGTTGTGTAATAAATATTGCTATTTTATGGCAACCAGATGTTAACAGTTAGTGGGAATAAAACCAGCCACCTTTTGAGCGCTTAATAATAATAAAGCGCAGTTATTAATTTTATTCAAAGTGTTTTATTTAATCTCATATCCACGATCTTCAATCTAATCTAAAAGCCCTGAATCCAATAGTTCGTTTGTTTGTATGTTTGTTTGCATCGAATAGGCTGTAGTTACCGGACAGATTGTGATGAAATTTGGCAGAGACAGAGTAGTCCACGGGGAAGGAGATACGCTACTTTGTATCGCGGAAAAATGTACGATTTCCGCAAGATTAACTTTTGCACTCACGAAGTAGCGGGCAACATCTAGTTTGGTATAATTTGGTATTTTTAGAACTCATTACTGTACCTAATAGTTAATACAGTTGCTGCAATTAATACCAATACGAATAAGTGTGAGTCGCACTCGCGAACGAACAGTTCCGTAAAAAGCAGCAAAAAAAGTCACGTTTGCTGTATGGGAGTTTCCTTAAAAGTATACTAAAGTTGTCATTGCGGCAACAGAAATACACCTTCAGTGGAAATTTAATTGTCTAGCTATCACACTTAAGATACAGCTTGGTGACAGATAGACGGACAGACAGAAAAGTCTTAATAATAGCCCAACTAACATTTTGGCGCTAAGGGAAACCTTTTTTGACACCTAAAGTATTATAAACGACATATAAGAGCTCTGACAATAGCTTTGGACTCTACTGCGGCGTTAGGAATAAATAATTAAAGTTTCAAGAGGCACAATAGAAATAAAGGAAAAATATAAAACTTAAGGTGCTAACTTGGAGTTTGACAGAACTTTTGTATAACTTACTCTTACATCTTTAGGAAACGTAAAACACTAGCACCAATTGTAAGGTGTCTGCTAATACTTACAAACGGTTAAAGTTCTTAAATGGAGTTAGTCAATACCTTGTACCACCTAACGAGTTCTATGGAGCCTAAGAGCTAAAAGAAAGTTATAGTAGTGATAACTATTTGTATTATAGAGCTATAGAAGTTAAAGAAGTGATAACTATAGGTATTATAGAGCTAGATGCTGCAAGTGTCAGAAACCACTTTGAAATCATTACAGGTTGTATAATAGGATTTACTCCCACATTATAAAAGTCCAAGTGGCATTAAAAAGCTAGCTATAATTTTTTTTAACACTGTGTTAGGAATAAAAGAGTTATCAGGAACCTTAGGTAATGTAGATTATACGCCATTAAATAAACATAACCTATAAAATTTTAAAAGTTAATTTATGGTCAAAATATTATTTTCCGACTTATTGATTTACATTATTTACTGTTTTCAATTAAAATATATATAGACGTACTGAGAATTGTTATTTACAACCACAACTAAAATAAAAAAAAAATGCCGTGGCAGTGATTTATTTTACCTAATAATATGAAATGTTGTTTATTTTTGAGGCGCTTCAAAATTGAGATGAAAATTAGTATATATTATCACAGAATACTTATCACCGCAGGGAGAATTCATAATTATAAAACCGATAAGGTATAAAATTATTAATTGATGTCGGCCATGATTGTCGGCCATGAATATGCGCACTGCTATTATATTTTATCATTTTTGACGGTAATAGAAACGTAAAGTAAAAAAAACTTTGGGGGATGTTTATTACTACTTACTATGCACAATATACAATCGAGCTATAAATAGTATCATAGGAGCACTCATATGTTGTTAAAAAAAGCTAATTGAGTGAATTTTATAAATTATTTATTACTAAAGGGTGCAGTTGTAACATGTGTATACCTTATAATACACCTAAAATGGTGAATACTACTTCAATAGCACTATTGTAACTCTTTATTCCCACCTTTTTATCACTTTTCTACAACTATTATGTCACTTTAAGCTCTAAAATTGTGGGCCCAATCGAGGGTTATAAGATAGTTATAGCGCGCTATACAACTAGTTGTTAGACCTTTTATAGAATCTTAGGTTTTTAAGTTTCTCTTAAGTAGCTCATTTAGCGCTTATTCTTATTACCAAAATGTTAGTTGGGAGAGTACCGTTTTTACGGAACCCTATAAATACCATACTATCTATATAATATATAAAACGGTAAAAGCTGATTGACTGATGTATCAACGCAGCGGCCAAATTTGAAAATTTGTACAAGTATTTCTCATATGACGTAGGCATCCAATAGGGAAGGATTTTTTCGAAATTTAACCTCCAAGGGGGTAAAATAGGGGATGAAAGTTTAAAATCTAATTTCACGCGGGCGAAGCCATGGGAAATTAATGCTAGTTTACTAATAAATTAAACGATCTACTTATATTTCTGTTAACATGCAAACAAAATACTACGAGTACTTATGTTTTGATTTAAATTCACACTGTATCATGTATATTACGTAACTGATTTTCATATTATCTTTATTTGTTTCAATCCCTCTCATTATCACGAGTCCATCACATAAAAATTGTCACTTTTGCATGTTTATTTCTCGCGAAAGTACCAGGCGAGCATGGCACTACAGGAGTTCTATTTTCCCGCGACGTCGGATTATTATTGGAGCTGTTATTTTTCCGATGACATCGCAGAGCATCGCATGATGTTACGAAATTGATTTTCGTCGTGCATGTGCATTTTACCCTCTAGCTGATACCACTCGCTTTGCCCTTTAGCATTTACAGCATATGTTTGGAAGCTGGATATATGTTACGAATAATAATATTATTATTTTGGTAAGTTTTTTTGTTGGCGCTCATTGGGGGAGGCCTACGTTCAGCAGTGGACGGCGACTGGCTGATGGTGATGATGTTTTTTGGGCTTCTAACTAGTGTTAGAAGCCGACACTAGTCTCGTCCGCTATGCAGAAGTCTCCATGGTGGATCAGAGCCTTCAGTCAAGACGCATTCGATAATTTTGACGGCGAAGTTCGAAATCAAAAATGTATGGGATTTAACATAAGTCATCGCTAAGTAACATGTCGCTTGCGATGTCTTAATATGTCAAATCCCATACATTTTGTTTTCGAACTTCGCCGTCGAAATTATCGAATGCATCATAACTAAATGCCCAGAAACCCCACGTCAACTGCTGAACGTAGGTCTCCCCCAATGAGCGCCAACCGTCCCGATCTTGAGCAGCCCTCATCCATCCGTTGCCAGCCACTGAATCTCAAACTCTCAATTTTCACCAGCGTTTCGGATTCCGAAGCATAATATAGTCCTAGCCTAACTTTTTACTTAATGACTCTCAGGATAAAATCCAGTCCATTTGCTCCGTATTCCAGAAAAAAAACATTAAATACTTTACGGAAAGAAGATTGGTTTAATCACCATTATTTTCGACATAACGTACGATTTCATCTTTGCCATATTAAATATTAATATTACTGAATACATCAGGCGAATTTGCATTGTTCTTTTTACAATTCCACAATATTAAAATGTTCCACCCACTCACTTGCAGACGAGAAACCACCGAAACACGACCGCATAAAGTTCAAATTTGCGAATCGTGATTTAATTTTCAGACTCCCGTATTACACGTTCGTAATACCCTCATTTTCTATTTATCAACTGTAAAGTTTAAAATTTAAATACTTTGGGTGTTTTCAATCGAAACCGATCAGGGTTTGGACCACATTTAAATTACATAACTACATTTCGAATGTATTTGGGCAAGTGGTTTGTATGTACAAATCCAAGTCATGCAATGTGGGCCATACTAACGAAAACGCTGTTATATAATTTTGTAGACGTATATATTATAGGCATGTTAAAGCAAAAACTGTCTCTACTTAAATGGCCCCACTTTTGAAGTTTTTGGGGCCATTTTGACATTTGAAGTATGGTGAAAACAAGATGGCTGACATTCGAGGGATGGTGAAAAACAACATGGTGGAACTTTTTACTATATGAAGATTTGTTCTGGCAATTGTACCTACCTACCTACCTACCTATATTTAGTTTTGAAATCTTTGGATATGTTTATACTTGGTGATTTTTTTTAAATTCCGAGAGAAACAGGATATAATAGGTACATGAAACAGACTATTATGACATATTTAGTATTCTTCTTTTTTCTAAGTTAGAGAAATTTTCTTTTACGACATCGCACTAGGTAAGTACTAATTTTGATTTTCAATTTACTAATTTCTATATTAAAAAAAAAAAAAAACAGAAAAAAATATACAAAATATAATGAAATTAAGAAATATTGTCACTCTATTGACCCCTATGACGTTGCGCGTGATTGGATCGTACAAAGGTGGGCGGCACTATCCTTTTGCCCCCGCAATAGGCTGACCTAAATTCACATTTTTTTGAGATTCCTAACTTTCAAATACTTATGCTATGACACAAATGAAGGGTACAGGAAAAGAAAGGGCTAATTGATATTGTTATTTCAAGAAAACGTATATATTTAAAGGTTTCAGACTATATTATCTTGAGTTTCATAGATGATTTTCTTACGCGCATATAACAGGAAACCGGCCCCTTTTAGTTTGTTTTGAACACGGCATACTTAAGGCACGTTTAAAATCTATCAGTATAGGAAAAGAAAGGTGCTAATTGACATTTTTTATTTCAAGAAAAAGTTATTTAAAGGTTTCGGACAATATTATCCTGAGTTTCATAGATGATTTTCTTACGCCCATATAACAGGAAACCAGCCCCTTTTAGTTTGTTTTGAACACGGCATACTAAAGACCCGTTCAAAATCTATCAACTACCATTGTTGGTTTGATTTGGACAAATATGTCGATGAGCCCCTTTTTTCGTGTACCCTTCAAATGCTTTTGTATAATAATATATTATATTCTATTTTAGATACAAAACATACCCTGTTCTTCTTAAAACGAAATAAAAAATCATCCAGTATATTTATTATTATGGCATAGCGTACATGTAATTATACAAGTAGCAATAGCTTTGTTAACAACTATGACAACACTTATATTCTGTTGACATGACACAATAATATTGTTATAATGAATCTTTAAAATATGTTTACTTCCGAATACATAAAAATATAATAATTACTCAATGCAGCCTTACCTTCACTTAATCGATGAATATTCTTCTCTGTAGAATCTAGCTGCTATCTGGAACAGAAATTACGTTTTAAAAAAATGAGAATCCACAAGTATAGCATCTCAATTTCATTTTAATGACCTGTAACCTATCTATTACAAAAAAGAAATTTTTACCCAGTTAGGTATAAACTTCATTTCAATAATAGTCTCGGACCTTAATTACAAAAGTTGCAATGCTCAGTCATTGTATAATGACATTAAAATCTTAACCCAGATAAAAATTGAATGGAGCTAAAGTTGGATCTATACAATTTAATAAAATTAAGGAGTCTGTCTGTTTATTAAATAAAATTTTAAAATTACTGGTATATCTCTTTGGTACGGCTAACCGTTATTAAACTGATCTTTGAAGGAATAACTTAGGCTACATTTCTAATATCTATTTTATTTACAACTAGCTGTTGCTCATAAACGTCAAACCAACGTAGTTTTGATTGGTCCAAAGTATAAAATCAGTTTATGATATCAAGACGATTCATTTATAATTCAAAAAAAGTAAAACTAAAGTTAATAACGAGAATTAGCTCCTAATCTGTAGCACATCTACATCCTACTATTATTATAAATGTGAAAGTTTGTGAGGGGGGATGGATGGATGAATAAGTGTTACTCTTTCACGTAAAAACTACTGAACGGATTTCGATGAATTTTGGTATGGTAGTAGCTTAGGCTCTGGGTTAAAACATAGGCTACTTTTTATTCCGAAAAAGTAGAGTGTTTGCAAGGGATACTATATTTACGCGGGTGGAGCTGCGGGCAACAGCTAGTAATACAATTCTGCCAACTTTACCCGAATAAATTCCTCTCTCAATCCATAAAATTATAGGTTTGCTGGAAGAGATCTCTTAAAGAGATAAGTACGCCAATGTATTGTAATAACTATCTAATGTGTCTTTGTAAATATTACATGAAGAATAAAAAAAAAATAGAATAAATAATAAAATCATTTTCAGAAATTATAAAATGAGAAAGAAAATATTATTACATATCAAAGTTCTAAATTCCACGAGATAATTAAATTCCACGCAGATGAAGCCGCTGAAATAGCTAGTTAGTTAATATAAGCGATAGACCCAGTGAAGCCTTAAGGGCAATGAGCCAGCAAATCGTCCCTACGCCTACCCTGTTCCCTAGTACTTCATCACTACCGTTCAAAGGTATTTAGCTTTTACGCGCTTGGTTAATTTTAAAAACTTTCGCCCTTTTTGGGGTTCATTTAAAAAATAAAATGTTCACACCCATGTCCTAGAACTTTCTAATGTTCAATGGTCTTTAACAGTGGCGTGGGGTTCCCATAACTCTATTCGTATCGGCTTCACTCACCACTTACCTTTTGAAGGCCTTCATCCAAATCCCTACCTATTAAACAAGCTAGGGCTTCCCTATGAAGGAAAACCAGATAACACCACTGGTCTTTAATCAAGCTTTTCAACTTATATTTTTATCTTATTTTATATAATATACTTATAGTTTTATTGCTTAAGGCGGTGAATAAAAAAAAATAAACAAAGTGTACAGAGTGCATGTGACAGAAATGATACTTCATTAATTATTTAAAATCCAAAAATACACTCATCGTGCCTAAAGAACATCACTTCAAAAATAATGGAATAATTAAAATTTGTACTAGCGCCACTGTATATTGAAATGCACTTTAGAAAGTCAAATTGTTATGCAAAAAGTATAATAAGTAGCTTCCGACAGATCAGACAGGCTTTATATCCAAAATCGTGTCGTGACGTACGACCTTAAAATTTCACACCGCTAAAGTAGTTTCACTCCAAAATGATGTAGTACAATATACATAGAATTCTTGTATGTTATAAAAATTGTTATAACTAATGCAAGAGTAAAAAGTAGCAAACATTTTTTCCTTCTATTCTTGACCTCAAAAATTTACCCCTAACACAATAAAAATATAACTTTCGCTTATGTGTTTCTGCTCCCATAAAAAGACTGCTGCAGCTAACGCAATTTACAATATTATACACAAGGGAGGAAACGTAATTTTGGCAAATTCTTTTACACTTCGTTTTTATGGTGCTTCCTATTATGCATTATGTTTGTGCCTAAATTGATGACACGGTGGAAATGTGCCTTATTGTACTCACGCATCATGATATTGTGTTATATCTGACTTGAACATTTTCATGCTGATAGATCATGCTAAAAACTCTTTAGGAAAATTATTGTGAACCAAATCGGACAGTAACTTTTGGAGTAATAAAAAAAAAAGCATATTACGCGTTTACAGTTACGGAACCCTCCTTAGACATGTCCTGACATGCTCTTGGTTAGGTTATTGTTAATACTAAGCAAACGAAGTTGCGGGCACTAGTCCAACTAATATTATAAATGTGAAAGTTTGTGAGGATGGATGGATGGATGGATGTTTGTTGCTCTTTCACGCAAAACCTATTAAACGAAATTTGATCAAGCAAAAACTTCTCGGAATAAGTCCTCTGAACTTCCGTGAGTCTGGACACCATTTTTATAAGTTTTCATTCGTAACTCCGAGACCAAAGTTATCTTGTATAAAATGTTTAACTTTGAAATGCTTAATCTTAAATGCAGTTATAACTTACAAGTGTGTATGTGATTGGAAATACAAAATATGGTACATACTTAGCAGTGGCCGAGGCTGGTTCTCCCTCATAGGGAATGCTTAGCCTGTATAATAGGTAGGGGTTTGGATGAGGGTCTTCAATAGGTAAGTGGTAAGTGAAGCCGATAGGAATGGAGTTATAAGAACCCCTCGCTAATGATAAAATTTTTAGAAATGTAAAGCTAAAACTAATTTAATATTTTTTAATTAAAACAAAAACTAGTGTATCTGTTAAACCCCCTGTATAAACTGTATAAACTCCCCACACCGATTTCGGTGACGGTGGCCAGTTTCATTTAAAACAGGCCAGTTACGCAGAAGTAATTTTATAGTGCCCAGGTGTGTGCACAGTACACAAGAGAACTATCTCTTTCTTTACTCTCATAGTCCAGTGGGACGGATAACCGATATGACTGACGAGAGATCAGGCGCAGGTCCGACTTTTACATGCCCATCCGGCGTATGGATCATCCTTCTTGTCAGACAATCAGGTGATCAGCCTGCATTGTCCTAACCAAACTTGGAAACAACATTTTTTATTGTTCCAATGCAGGAATGGAACCCACGACCTCCAAGTCGAGAGAAAATGCTCCAACCACTAGACCACAGATACATTATCCATTATGCTAGGGAAAGCAGATGCATAATAATTCTAATGGGTATTATGTTATCTGGTTTTTGTTTGAAGCCTGAAACACTTGTAAACGCTTACGCAAATATTATTTCTTCCCTTCCTCTTTGGTTTATTTAAACTTCCTCTCTTCATTTTCTTTATTTATTTAAAAAATACAAACACCACATCGTTCAGGGTTATTACTCGGGTCGCCATGACGCCGCAAGTTTGCCGATGACATGCAAAAATGTTTGAAACACGCGTAAAAAATACACCCTCACCTTTTTTATGTTTACGAAATTCCGTGTCATGTAATTAACATCAAGTGTGTAGATACCCTTATATAAACTGCAAGTAAGTACTTAGAATGTACCTCTATAATGGAAATGTATGGAGACTAAGGCACATGACCGACCTTTTTTGGGTTTGCGAATTATTTTTGTTTGTGTTGTCTTCTAAACACAGAATCCCAAAAGAACAATGTACTTTTTCGGGATAAAAAGTAACCAATGTTTTAATCCAGAGCTGTAGTCCCATACCAAATATCGTCATAATTCGTTCAGTAGTATTTGCGTGAAAGAGTAACAAACATCCGTCCATACAACCATCCATCATTCCATCCATCCTTACAAACATTCACATTTATAATATACTAGTTGATGCCCGCGACTTCGTGCACGCAAAAGTTAATTTCGCGAAAACCGTATATTTTTCCGCTATAAAACGTAGCCTATGTCCTTTCTCATGGTTTACTCTACATATGTGCCAAATTTCATCAAAATCGGTCCAGTAGTTTCGGAGCCTATTCAATGTAAACAGACATACAAACAAACTTTTCCTCTTTATTATTAGATTATAGATTATAGACTAGGACTTTTAGTAGGACGCGTTTGCCGCACTTTTGGAACACATCGTATTATTCCAATCGAACAGATAGAGTAAGGTTATAGGACTAAGTATATGATCTGGAATCCCGCGGGCCTGAGAAAATTCATGAAAATAGAACTCTTCTCTAATACAATATACTGTCAAACTAACATCTCACACATTTGTTGATTCAAATGTTAGTTAAATGTAAATTTAACTATAATTTTAGTATACCGCCGTTACTCATTCGAAAAAAACAACTCGAGTTGTTATAGGTCACCGGTTTTTCGTGAGGCCGTAATATTCCTTTGGTCAAATATTTATTCAAAGCATACACGATCTTAACGAATCTTAACCTTATCGTTATCGTAGTTCTACATAAAGGCTCGAACTGTTTTTCTCGTTTTTGCGGCGATAGAACAAGTACGATTCGTTATTAGATTTCTATCTCTCGGGGGAAGATGTTTGACCCCAGTAATTGTGAGAAAAAAAGGACTCGCTGACTTGGATGGATGTTTGAAAACTATTGGTTTTAAATACAAGCCACCTGAATATTATTGTTTGGAATTCATTTCTGGAATATTTTGGTGGATTACGCATATGTACGTTTTATATTATATTCTTCTTAGATGTGAATAAATAATTTTGTTTTTGATTAAATTTGTCCAAAATGCATTATTCTATTTCTTTATCGCATATTTAAATTTGTAGTAGAATATACTTAGTATACTAATTTATTTTTGTTTAAAGAAAGATTAAATTAGATTTAATGACATTACGTATGAAAATAAGTATAACGTAACTTTGGTACGGTTTGTGTGAAATAGGCAAACTCTCTGAAAATATCTACTTTCAAATCATCGATTTAAATTAAAGAGCTTTTCATTCGATGCCAATACAGATTAACTCTAATCATATTACACATAATTGTATCAGATTCGAGTGGACATTTCACAGAAATAGTTTACCTTTAAACATTATAGAGGTTGTTATTGAGCTCAATCTCCACCGCGTCTTTCGAGTTCTTACAGAATAGCAGCTCAATGAAAAAAAAATTATAGCGTTGGTGAACGCTATCACATCAGATGGACAATTCTGCTTAATAAAACCTGCATTAATACAATCAAGTCTCGACACGCTAAAACTGTCATTTGGTGTTTTTATGAACGTTAAACCAACGTGAAATGCGCTCTGATAGGTCGAAACGTCATAAAATCCATTCAATTGAAGCGACAATATGTTACCACATATTGTCGCTTCAATTTCAATCCAAACAAAATTAAATGAAATCTATATTAACACGAGATTTATTATTAATCAATACGAGAATTGAGGTTCTGACTATAATACAGTTATTATAACGAAAAAAATCTCTTAAAAACTGTCCAAGTGCGAGTCGAACTCATATGCGCAGAGAGGGATGGACGCCCTATTTTAACAATAACCTAACCAAGAGCATGTCAGAAAATGTCTAAAGAGGGTTCCGTAACTATCACCACGTATTAGGTTTTTTCAAATTAAAAGTTGCAGTCCGATTTCCTTCAAAATAATTTTCCTAAAGAGTTTTTATCACGATCTGTCAGCATGTAAACTTACAAGTTTCTATCTCCTATAGTTTAGAAATGCTAGGGGTGGGGGTCCAAATTACAAACCACTTCGAAGGCCGATTACTCGAAAATAGTGGACTGTAAAAAAAGTCATATACCAAACTTTGCCCTTAATACCTATTCAACTATACCCCTCACTATAGGGTAGAATGAAAAAATATTTTTCATCCCCACTTCACATGTATGGAGAGCTACACCTAAAATGTAAAATTATTATTATTTTATGATGCCAAAACCAAAATCTATTCGTTCATTTATATTCATAATTACAGAACCTAGAAGCGCGGATAGATAGACAGACAGACAGACATATAGACGGACGGACAGAGTGAAACTATAAGGATTCTATGTTAAGGAACCCTAAAAAGCGCTTTAAAGTTGAATATCTTGCAAATAGGTGCCTTAAATCAGAAAATTATCTAAGCAACCTTTCAATATAAAAAGTAACTTAAAATTAACATTTAAAGGTTGCTAAGACCTCCCTAATAATACGCCACACTATGAAGTACACGCGAGGAAAAACAATTATCCCCACTTTACGTGTAGGGGAGGTACGCCAAAAATATTTTTTTTTTGTGATTTTATTTAAAACAATTTATCGTCGTGGTAAATACAGATATATCAGATAAAGGTACCTAAGTGTCATCTTTCTAGCATTAACGCTTGGACGGTATGCCGAAGGGCAGACATGACATGACCCTAGGCCATCCATAGGCCCTAGTAAATCTACAGTGTCTTACGGATGGTAATGTAATGTCAATATGTCAGTATGTCCGTGTCTTCGATACTCGCGATGTGAGAAATGCCGAATAACTTACTTCTACTGTATCTTTTTATGGTTTTAATTCTGTCTTAAGTAAATTGAGAGAAAACCAAATAGCATGAAAACTCGCGGGTTAAAAGCCTGGCGTTGCAGACTACGGCAATGCTACTATACCAGGAGTTGTCGCGAATGCTGCTGATATTATACTCCAAGAGGCGTAAGACCTGCTCGAAGAACCTGCAGCTACTGACTGAAGAGTCCGTAAATTGCATGTAATAAATTTTCCGTACTTATTGACTTTCAACAGGGAATTTGTAGAGCAAACTGTATCCCACACACACAACATGACATGATGAAAATATAAGGGTTCCGAGACGTAAACTACGGAATCATAAAATGTATTTTTCATTTCTCATACTCGAAAAGTAGTGTTGTTTTGGTCTGATTATTGGGTAGAAAACGCTACTTTCCTTTCATAGGGAGGGAAAAACTCATACAAATTCATTGCGGCCCTCGGGCCGGAATGAATTTGTATATATCTTCAAAACTTCAATAAAAAATAATAATTTAAAAAATTTAAAAACCCGACTGCGTAAAAAGTGAAGCAAACTAAGTAGTACATAATGAAAAACTGAAAAGAAAAAACAAGCACTTAGATGTCCGGTGGTCTAGAATTCTATAGTATATTATTGAATGAATACTATTGAAGAAAATAAAATATAATCTATTATTGGAACATAACAACTAAACAGTCAGGATCCATTGAAAAATTAGATTGGCTGTCGAATAATGGATCCCGACTGTTCAGTTGTTATGTTCCAATAATAGATTATATTTTATTTTCTTCAATAGTATTCATTCAATAATATACTATAGAATTCTAGACCACCGGACATCTAAGTGCTTGTTTTTTTCTTTTCAGTTTTTCATTATGTACTACTTAGTTTGCTTCACTTTTTACGCAGTCGGGTTTTTAAATTTTTTAAATTATTATTTTTTATTTTATACTTTTTAGTTATGAGTACCTAGCTAGCTATTTACCAGGCTGGATTTCCTATCAGCATCAATACATCACAATTGCATTGGAATGTGAAAATGGTTGTTACGCAACTTTAAATCGATATAGATCCTAAACGGTCAGTCAAATCGAAAAATGGTGAGAGAAAACTAAAAATGATTTTTAAATACCTATTCAACGATACCCCACTTGATATAGTTTGTTGACTTTAATTTTTTTCATTTTCACAATATGGCGTCCAGTAGTCGCCATATTGAATTTTCACTAACGTCATGTCTTTAGTGACACTCCCCGGACTAAGAGGAATCGATTGACGTGTGAATCATTAAAATCGGCCCAGGCGTTTGGTCTCTATAGTGCTTCAAAGGAACATACATACATACATACATACATACATAGGCTGATAAACACATTACCACTCCTTTGCGTTGCGCAGTCGGGTAAAAATAGAACTGCTGTCAGCTGTGTATAGTTTTATGTAAAAAAAACCTATTAAAAATGACATGACTTTCTAAACAGCCAGTATGAGTTTAGCGCAAACTTCTTTGAGCGGAATAAGCCGCGAGTGCCGCGGCGAGCGGCAAGTTCTATAATTAAAAAGTAAAAAGTCAACACAAATTGCCGGGATACTAAATTACTAATATATTATTATCAATAAATAGTTTAGATAAACAACTAGTTTTATTTACCTCATATTCTAAATGAAAAGTAGAGTGTATGCCACGGGTAAAATAATGAATTCCTACTCGGTCTAACTACCTCGGGAATTGATTCCTTTCAACCCTAGGCTAACAATCTACAATTTCGTGGATTTTGGATGTGGGTGCAATCCACGGGGGACGAAGTCACGGTCAAAATCTAGTTACGCATAAAATCTAAACGTCAAAGTATAATAAAAGTGAGTAAAGTATTTTTGCAAATCACCCGACTTTGTTTTATTTGGTTTTTATTTAGAAGATTGAACGTTCTAGTCTGGGACGTAATAAGACGAAAGTTCAATTTGCCTGAGTACTTTCATCCTGTTATGAGGTATACCGTATACTTACTTTGTTTGTGGAGAAAATTTTCTGGATGACTTGGAAAATACTTTTTTATGGTCAGATTGGTCAGTAAGTTAGTGCCATATATAAGTTACCAACTCTTTACTCAGAAAGATGAATATAGAAGGAATGCAGCTACCGGTACCGGTATTATGTTGTATTATTACACAGTTATTAAGGTAAGAATTGTGCAAGCAGTGGAGTATGAAATTTGGCCGGCAAATTAAGATAAGTGTGCATAAAGCTTAATTTATTTAAAAAATGCTTAGAAATAGATAAAATTAATTTAAGGCATGTATTTAAACTTATTATATTAAAAAACAAACACTCGCCTCATAGCCAATCTCACAAAGGGAACCTTTCTGAATCACCGGACACAAATATACTTCCTTACATTCTTTCACCAACTTGCGACAAAACAATTAAATTTTGGATGTGAAAATACCCAATATTGAATACTAAATTACCAAGTTGGCGAAAGAATGTAAGGAACAAAAAAATTACTAATCTGGTGACTAAATAATACCACTGAATTTTCCAAACTGGCAGACAGATTATGTTTTAGCGACTAAATAACCATCTTGGCGACAATTTGTGAGTACACATTTAATTTAAGAATAGGCACATATATTTTCCCTGATGTAGGTAACTCAAAAACCATACAAGCAGCGAAACGAGCGCACACAAAAAAACCATAAAGGAGCGTACAAAATTCCCAATTTTTTTATTTTTCTCGGTTTTAGGGAGGTGTAGATTATTGTGTAGATTAATTTTGAAATTTAAAAATGGCGGATATTTATTTTTCGTAAAATTGATATGGGTGTCGTTTACCAGGTTTTTGGGAGTGCTGGATACGAAAATGACATTCGTTTTGAAATTCCAATATGGCGGACATACTTAATTTCATAAAAATAATATGGGTGTCCTTTTATTGGTTTCTGGGGGGTGCTGATTACAAAAAAGTCATCCATTTTAAATTTCCTTAGTAACCCAACAACCTCATATTTTCTTCATGATGGGAGAAAAAGAAATTTGAAAATCCTGAATTTTCCAACATTTCTATAGCTATAAACATCCGTCGTATCTCAATGTACAGCATTTACTTCTTTTTTTATAAAATTGATTCTATCTCGGAAACGGTGCATCCTATTGAAAAAATAATGAAAATGTCGCCCCCCTTTGAAACCCCGCAATATCATATTTTCTTCATGATGGGAGAAAAATAAAAATCGAAAATCCTGAATTTTCCAACATTTCTATAGCTATAAACATCCGTCGTATCCCAATGTACAGCATTTACTTCTTTTTTTATAAAATTAATTCTATCTCGGAAACGGTGCATCCTATTGAAAAAATAATCAAAATTTCGTCCCCCTTAGAAACCCTACAACATCATATTTTCTTCATGATGAGTGAATTTTTTTTTTCGAAAATCTTGAATTTTCCAACATTTCTATAGATTTATACATCCGTCGTATCTCAATGTACAGCATTACTTCTTTTTTATAAAATTGATTCTATCTCGGAAACGGTGCATCCGATTGAAAAAATAATGAAAATTTCGTCCCCCTTAGAATCCCCGCAACACATATTTTCTTCACGATGGGAGAAAAAAAATTCAAAAATCCTGAATTTTCCAACATTTCTATAGATTTATACATCCGTCGTATCTCAATGTACAGCATTTACTTCTTTTTTTATAAAATTGATTCTATCTCGGAAACGGTGCATCCTATTGAAAAAATAATGAAAATTTCGTCCCCCTTAGAATCTCCGCAACATCATATTTTCTTCACGATGGGAGAAAAAAAAATTCGAAAATCCTGAATTTTCCAACATTTCTCTAGATGTATACATCCGTCGTATCTCAATGTACAGCATTTACTTCTTTTTTTATAAAATTGATTCTATCTCCGAAACGGTGCATCCTTTTGAAAAAAATAATGAAAATTTCGTCCCCCTTAGGAATAACGCAAAATCATATTTTCTTCATAATGGGAGAAAAAAAAATTGAAAATCTTGAATTTTCCAACATTTCTATAGATTGATACACCCCTCGTATCTCAGTACAGCATTGTCATATTTTTTTCTATAGTCGCTTCTATCTCAGAAACGGTGCATCCTACTGCAAAAGTAATGAAAATTTGCTCCCCCTTATTAATCTACAAATCGCATATTTTCTTCATGAATGGCAGAAAAATTCATGAATCCTGAATTTTTAAAAATTTCTATACCTACATAGCTGGTACTTTGAACTACATAACATACTGTAATAATAATCATCAGTCCTAATTAGCATCCCAAAGATCTTTTAATTTAGTATTCATATTCATTTTCCGAAGATTGAATATTCTCCATTTTGGAAAATGAAATTGGAAGACAATTTTGTAATCAGAACCCCCAGAAACCGGGAAAAGGACAACCTTGTTAATTTTAATAACAAAAATTTACGCCATTGTGGAATTACGAAACAGATTTTATTTTCAAATTATTCTGCACCCCCAGAAACCTAGAAAATGACACCCATGACAAAGAAAAACATACTCCAACAGCATCCAAAAATATAATTTTCCGTAGCCTGCAAATTGAATTTTTAGCAGCCATTAATTTATCTACCAAATCTGGTATAGCTGCTTATATGGTATAATGGTCACCAACTCGGAAATTAAGTCACCAACTTATAAATGTCGGTGCTAATTTGGATTAAATTTCGCCTCTTTTTATCTGCCGACTTTAGAATTTTTTGTCACCCGAGTGTTTTCGCCAGTTTAGTAATTTAGTCACCAACATATTAATTCGCTGCCAAATTCAGTAATACAGTATGCTCACGTGCAGCCGCCAACTTATTTTTTGTTCGCTCGATTAATTATATCCCTTAATTTAACAACAAAATTAACCTAACCAAGAGCATGTTATACGTAGTCGCCACCTCTCGTTTCTCGCGGAGGCGAAAAGCGAACTTCGCTTCCGCTTCGCTACGTTGAATGTAAGAGGAGGAATGGATAGTAAGAATGAAAGTGAGTGAAGCGAAACAAGTATGTAAGAATCGTAGCAAGTGGAAAGAAGTGGTCTCTGCCTACCCCTACTGGAAATAGGCGTTATTATATGTATGAATTTCGACTCTGGTTTATTTAAATAAGGATATTATCAGCGAATTACATAAAAAATGGGTTAATTATGCCCTCTTTAATTCAAGGAAGGCTGGCAGTGTTGATAAAGTCATGAAAGATTCGTCTTTTATAAGTAACATATAGGTATCTGGTATATCCCAAGGAACTGTATATTTTTATTACAAAAATACAGCGGGATACAGTACAGACTATCTATGAGATTTGTTATTTAAATTCGTTCGGGTTTTAACGTGAAAGACAATCCAACAATATACTTACTATGGTATTTAAAATATGTATTACTTAGTGCAATAATCAAAATAATGTAGCCAAAAACTTGCCCGTATCTTTATAAGGAATAATATCTTAAAAGAAAGTCATAAATCATACTCGAGCTTAGTCAGCTAGTTAATAAATTCACAAACTTATAGATTGAGCAGTTTTTACTACGGCAGACTTACTGGGGGAGTTTCATGAAAATATCTTCAACGAAGTTTATAGTTTATTTGGATCAACTGAACTTTACATTTTTGTGAAATTTTATTTTTTGCTACTAGGTATTTTGAATAAAACATTATACCTATAATAATTGTGAACAAAGATTTCAAAACTCGAGATAGGCTATGACGTACATTTGACAGAACAAATCTTCATACAGTAAAAGTTATGCTATCTTCGTTTTCACCATACTTCAAAATATATCAGCCATCTTGTTTTCACCATACTTCAAATGTCAATATGGCCCTAAAAATCACAAAAGTGGTGCCATTTAACTGAATGCCTCGTCTTTAATATATACGCCTAGGATATAGATAAGGCGAGATGATCTATATAGAAAAAGGTGGCCAGTACAAAAAATATGAACCAGAAAAAAACTCGCCCTAGTGCAATATGTTATTTTTCTGTAATATTTTGATTATATATAAATGAATAATGCTCTGAAAAATAAGACAGTTTATAAAAGGAATAGTATGCTAAAAATCAATATTATCAAAGTAACTGCGAATAATTGTTAGAAGCTGTTTTATGACTTGCTAGAACGCCCCATACAAAAGTCGTACAAGCTGCTACGAAATCTTTGGTCACATGTACAAATTTTCTGATATCTCCGAATGTCCGAACTTCAAAGTTTGCGCATTTCATACTCACGATAGTAAATCTTTTTGAATTTCATTTAATTAAACTATTTAAAAGTAGGTTATTTACACTAAATTTATAAAAAAAATCTTCCAACTTTTTGTTGCTTTGAAATTTAAAATCTAATGTTTATTCCTAGTTTGAAAAAAAAATACACATAAAAATCTTAGTTCTTTTCACTTTTATCAGGTTGTAATACCTAATTATTTCTAAATGTATAAAAAACTACATTCTTGCAAAATACCAAATTTATCTTATATCATATTAATTATACTGTTTTGTTTTTTCTTTAACTTAATATTATAGTCAAACGTAAAATTTTTGTATGTAGGAAAATGCCCAATTTAACTTAATACTATGTTTTGTTTCTTCTCTAACTTAAAATTGTAATCAAACGTGAGACGAAAATGATTATTACGATCAAAAAACAAAACGAATGGAAATACCTAAATCGGTAAAATAAAAATATAAGGGAATAGGGAAATGTTACAAAATGGAGAAAAGGATTTTTACCGTAGACACGTGGGCTTAGGTAACATAAAAAGTCGTATTAGGGGTCCATTGTAAAAGGATGGAAATGGGATTACTATTACACGACTGACAGACAGCATCTAATGTGTTATAGGTATTACTTATTTTCTTGCTTACTGATTCTTATTTTGTTTAATAATACCACACTATCAATTTTCAATGCTAACAATTTTAGTGTTGTGTTCGTTTTTTTGCGTAAGTTACTTATACAACATAATATAGACGAGATATTATAGACGAGGCATGTTGAAACAAATAGTGTCTCCAGTTAAATGTCCCTACTTTTGAGATTTTTGGGGCCGTTTTGACATTTGAAGTATGGTGGAAACAAGATGGTTGACATTTAAAGTATGATGAAAACCAAGATGGCCAAACTTTTTATTGTATGAAGATTTCTGTCAAATGTACGTAGCCTGAGTTTTGGAATCTTTATACAATGTTAAGTAGCTGGGGTAAACCGAGTTTTACTCGAAATTCTAGTCGATTTAAAAAAAAAAACACAAAAATATTCGTCTGACCGGGATTCGCACCCGAGAAACCAACTCAAAAAATTGTAAATACGCATACCAATTGCCACTTAGTCATAAATCATACTCAAGCTTAGTCAGCCAAGTAAAATTATTGATTTACTGTCTTACGACGAAAGAAAAAACTAATTTATTAGGTCTGTAAAACTGGCAATGTAAAATCAGCGAAAATTAAAATAAGTGTATTCTGAATTTGTTGCTAATTAGTTGCCAAATTATCGATGTTGTTGATGAAAAATTACTGTCGATGGTACCTACTCGACAACTAAGATGGTACTTAACTTTAGGAGCTTTAGAGAGAAGTCGCAATTCGCATCGAGAAAGTCAAAATCAAATCGATTTCAGTACAATATAATCCTTATTCTTAACTAATAATATTATAAATTTGAATGTGAGTTTTTTTGTTTGTTTGATATGCTTTCACGTAAAAACTACTTTACCCATCACACTTTGGCACAGCGTAGAGTAAACCACGCGGAAGGACAGCCTTTCCCGTGGGATAGTTTATTTACGCAGGCGGAACCGTGGGTAATAGCTAGTATAATAAATAATTACAATTTTACACAACAAGGCATGCCACCTTATTGTCAAGTACCATCGACAGTAGGTTTTTTTTTTTTTCGAAAACAGCAAGAGCAACAAAATCGATTATTTGGCAACTAATTAGAAACAAATGAGCAACAAATTCAGAATATATTTATTTTAATCTTCGCTGATTTTACATTGCCAGTTTTACAGACCTTAATTTATCTTAAAAATGTGTGGTTTCTCAGGACTAAGATCTAGCTACTACAAACTTTCTCCCCGAAACCCTCTGCATACTAAATTTCATAGAAATACTGGCAGCCGTTTCTGAGATTCTGATTATATTATATACAAGAATTGCTCGTTTAAAATTAGGATTTGGCACCAGGCATCCTTTTTTTTTTCTTTTCGGGTCCATGGGAACATTTTTGTATGCGGTTTATGATAACAAGAATAATATTTATTTGTAATTCAATAAAGTTCAAATTAAACAAAACACAACGGTGTCAAAAGTTTAGCAACGAAAACGTGTGTGAAATTCATGACATATATCTACGGAACCCTCTATGTAATTTTTTCTCACACTTTTCTCACAGTAGGCGTAACTCACATCTTATTTATGTCTGTTTGTGTACAAAATATATTACGTTTTGTTTTTCTGAGCGACTAGACGAAATGAAAATTATTATAAATTGCTTTGTTTGTTGAAACATTTGTTATATCGCTGTTTAAGTCATTATTGCTTTTGTGATGTAGTGTTATTACTGATTCCTCGTACAAGTAAGATGTACCATGTAAATAAATTGTCAAAGATATCCGTGGCGTACTGCTTAAACCTTACTCCCCCCTCACCGATTTCGGTGATGGTGGCCGGTTTAATTGAAACCAGGCCAGTTACGCAGGAGTAATGTTATAGTGCCCAAGTGTGTGCCGCAGTACACAAGAGCACACTCTCTCTCCCTTTACCTTCATAGCCCAGTGGGACGGACAACTGACACGACTGGCGAGAGATCAGGCGCAGGTCCAACTTTTTAAATGCCCATCCGACGCATAGATCATCTTTCTTGTCAGACATAAGGTAATCAGCCTGCGTTGTTCTAACCAAACTTGAAATCAAAATTTTATTGTTTTTCCAATGCGGGAATCTAACCAACGACCTCCGAGTCGAGAGCCAAGCTCTAATCACTATGGTCGAGTGAAAAGAAAATGTTAGTTGATAACAATATAATGAAAACGAACAGAAGTTAACAACTTTAAATAGGCCTACTTTTTTTGCAGAATTTAAAATTCAAAATAGATCGAGTAAGGACGAAATGGATTTTCTAGCTGACGGAACTCCAGATCGTACCAAAACTAGAAAGAACCAGTCACCCATAAATCAATCGCAGTAAACAGGGCCAAGCCGAATGGAAACTGGGGCCGAATTGGAGCTTTTCCTACGTTTTCAACTCTATAATGATCAGGGGATGAGATTCGCTTTTAGGGTTACGTACGTCAAATAATGCAAAAAATGGAACGCTTACTATTGTGATACTAATTGTGAAAACGTGTTAATAGTGTTAAGAATTTTATATTGTACTTTTTTTTATGTAATGAACCAGGAAACGAGCAGACGGATCGCCTGATGGTAAGCGATTACCGCCGCCCATGGACACTCGCAGCAACAGAGGAGTTACACTTGTAACTCCTCTGGTGCCGCGACTTGCGTTCCTGATCCTTAAAATCCCCAATCCCCCCCATGGGCCTCCGGTAACCTTACTCACTCGGCGAAACACAACGCAAGCGTTATTTCACGCCGGTTTTCTGGAGGTCGTGCTAAATAGCACCGGGTAAATACCCGGTCGAGCCGGCCCATTCATGCTGAAGCGTGGCTCTCCCACAGTTAAAGCTCTACTTTAAAAAGTTTATATCTATCACTGTATGTTTTCATAATAAATAAAAAAAAATACTTTGTTGTCCTTCTTTCTGTCTATCTGTCTGTGTGTCAATACCTGTTATTTCGGGATCACGTGGAGGTTATCGACTTAGAATTAAAACAATATACTTTTAACGCAAAAATCGCATAATAATATCTATTTAATCATAATTATTACGTTCTTTAACCTAAAACTATGAAATTTGTCCACTTATATCGTATTCAAGAAAATAAATCTAAAAACTGCCAAATTCGTAATTAAAACACAAATATTACATTACTTGCAAACTTGGCAATGGCCATCTAAGGATGCCTTCTTGTAGTGTAAATAAAAAAAATATAAATATATAAAATAAACACAAACTTTTATTAATCAGAGCCCCGATTCTCGTACCTCGAATCTCGATTCGATTATCGCGCTGACTCATTTACACATGCGTCAAATCATGCGTGCGCGAGCAGGACAGACTGATAATCGAACCGATATTCGAAGCACGAGAATCGGGGCCCTTAACCTTAATTCTCGTATTTAAAGTAGACTTCCATTTTACTTTGATTGTATTATAAGTGAAGCGATATTATATCATAAACTGATTTTGTGAAGTTTGGACCAATCCGAACGCTTGGTTTAACGTTTACGAGAATACCGTTTGGCAGTTTTAGCGTATCGGTACTTGATTGTTATTGCAGGTTTTATTTAGCAGAATTGACCCTCTGGATCCATTTTCAAACATTGGAATGAAATAATTACAGAATGATAATTTTATTCTGCGAAATATCGATGTTCTAGGATGGTGGGCTACCTCTGATTGGTGATTTATGAAAGGATTTCTTTAAATTTATTCCGCACGAGGTCAACACGGACGAAGTCGCGTGTAAAAGCTAGTTTACTACAATTTAACATAAATATTTTAGGTCACGAGATTTATTCTGTGATAGATGGATGAATTTTATTTGCCAACATATTTGTATGCCATTTGAATGGAAATTCGATTCTGTTCGCAGCTAACAGCGAAATAATTTTAGACTAAATAGAATTACGATCTCGCTAGTATTTTGTATTTTTGATACAATTTCGTTTTACGATGAATTGTTTTATTTGATATGATTATAATAAAGAACAATTATTGGGACCATCTTACAACGAGACGCAACGCGACAAGGCGCTGAATCTAAAAGGTAGCGATACCAAATTGAACTTTATTCACTACACTGCAAGATACACGTTTCATTGCAAGAGCGCCGTACTACGCAGCTCTATGCAGCTAGAAATCTTCGTCGTAGGCGCGTATTTTTATTAATATCATTTTTATTAAGTACCTAATACAATTTTTATTTAATTTAAAGTAATTGTATATATTATTGGCTGTTGCCCGCGGCTTCGCCCGCGTAGATAAAACAATTCTTGATGCGGATTATCATGCTAAAATTTCAGCTCGATCCGTGCAGAACTTTTTGTGTTTTTGAAGCGTACACAAACCAACATAACATTTTTATATTAGATATAGATTTAATATCATTTTTTATTATTTACTTGTACTTATATTGTTATACAAGTGTGCCTGAAATTGTCTCACGCATCACAATATGGGTCCACAGAATACCCCCTGGTACTGTGGAGTATCTGTATCCACGGTCACTATCCTGAGTGGATACCTTTTCGATGGTTTGTGCATTACACTACCTACCACCCATATTTCTCGTTATCCTTGTTTATTTTCTCCTTGCTGTTATTGCGTTGTTTTGTTTAAGTTTTTATTTTATTTGCTTTGCTATGTTTTTTGTTTAATTATGTCTTTGTTTTAGTATTTTATTTCTGCTTTCTTTTTAAATATGTACATTTTTTTTTGCTGTGCAGTGTGAATCGAATAAATGTTTATTTATTTAATAAATCTGAACTCTTGGAATTAAACGTATATACCTTTCGTGTTATGAATAAGTTCAATTTTAAATTGCTACCTTCTAAGTGCAGAGCCCCGTCGCGTCGCGTTGCTTCTCAGCACGAGCTGTCGCTTAGAGGTTATGTTACAGTACTAGTATCGCCATTAAACAATGGAGTTGATGGTGTTAGAACGGAAAATTGCGGGTTATATAATAGCCGGGTTTTCCGCGGCTTCGCACGCGTAAATATAGGTACTATCGGGTATCCCGCGGGAATATGAAACTAAACTACTACCATACCAAATTTCATCAAAATCAGTAATTTTTGCGTGAAAGAGTAACAAACATACAAGATGTATCCACACAAAATTTGAAATTTGACATTTATATAATATTATATATTATGTAGGATTATTATGTATTTTATGACATTAAAAAAATTATAATTTAGAAAAACGAAAATAAAAATTTGAAGTGGACCATCCCTATTACTTAGGGTTATGAAAAATAGTCTATGGAACCTATTGTCAATTACCCAAGATTTATGGAAACTAAAAGACAGACAGAAAAACATAAAGTAAATTACATAGATATAAGGAATAAAACGGGATTGAATTATCGTCTGTAAAACGGATAGTATTTATGACTACATTAAACTTAGTCTATGGAAATCTCGTTTGAAGCTACTTATACGATGTACGAGTCCGTGATATACCTAAGCTAAGTATCTACTTTTTTTTTTTTTTTTATGAAATATGGGGGCAAACGAGCAAACGGGTCACCTGATGGAAAGCAACTTCCGTCGCCCATGGACACTCGCAGCATCAGAAGAGCTGCAAGTGCGTTGCCAGCCTTTTAAGAGGGAATAGGGTAATAGGGGAGGGTAGGGAAGGGAATAGGGTAGGGGATTGGGCCTCCTGTAAACTCACTCACTCGGCGAAATACAGCGCAAACGCTGTTTCACGCCGGTTTTCTGTGAGCCCGTGGTATTTCTCCGGTCGAGCCGGCCCATTCGTGCCGAAGCATGGCTCTACCACGTTAAAGATACCACTTAATATAATTTTCATAAATAAACATGATATTCATTTATTTTATATTTCTTTTTAACCCCCGATGCAAAAATAGGGATGTTATAAGTTTGATATGTCTGTCTTTGTGTGAATACATGTGTGTCTGTCCGTGGCGTTGTAGATCACAAACGAAAGGTCCGATATAATTTTTTTTTATTTTATTTGAAATCTGTAGTGATCGAGATTGTTCTTAGCATCTTCTTAATTCATCTTGACCGCTTGACAATTTTGGGGTTACTTACCTAATTTTTATTTTATTTTATTTATACTAAAATATTATAAAGTGGAAAAGTTTGTTTATTTGTTTGCATTGCATAGGCTCCGAAACTACTGGGCCGAATTTGATAACATTTGGCACAGATATAGAGTACACCACGGGGAAGGATAAAGGCTACTTTTATTCACGGGAAAATCTACGGTTTCCGCAAGATTCACAATTATTGCGCGCACGAAGTCGCGAGAATTTATTTTTTCATGATGAAACTGTTTGTATTTTTGGAAGATAAAAGTAGTAAGATCGGATGAGGCAAGAGAAGTATACATCTTTCTCTTACTTTCTGGGTCAAGAGGACAATAACTAAAATTTTTATAAAAAACTATAAACCAACTAGGAACGTGAATTAAATTATAGCCTATTAGCCTGTTCCAGACGGCACCACTTTTGCTCAAAACGCTGCGATAATTTTTACCACAAAATGGTGTTTCTTTAGCGAAATAATGATATTAATGAAAATTTCAAAAATTTCGTTCTTAGCAATTTTTGTGACTAGTTGAACAACTGACAGCTGATCACAACTAATGTTGAAAACGTCAAAAAGTGCTAACCCAAGTAGGGAGCTGGGTAAAAATATGCAAAATGGCGTGATCATCCTAAGCGTTTTTAACAGTTTTGACAGATGACAGTTGCGAGTGGAACAGGGGTGAAAACAGTTACGAATGAACATAGTGGTGCTAAAGAAACAGAATGTGAATGTAAATAATGAAAATAACGTTTTGAACGTGCAAATGGAACGAAGCATATGTCACCCGCGCTATTAATACAAATCTATTGATACCACATTTATTAAAATCGGACGCGCTATTGTGGAACAAACATACATACATACATAAACTGCAAAAATAATTACCTTTTAATTTAATTAGCTATTTAAAATTGCTCACCAATTACATATATTAAACAAAATCATTTTATATGTACACGATAATCCTTTTCAGGAATAACCGCACACTCGAAATTATTCGAATTAAAGTTAATAATAAAATAATATTAACCCAATTTTGAACAGTCGTTAATATGGGAAGTATATGAGTGGCTTAACCGATCAAAATTATGAGCGAAGATAATTATTAAAATAATTATAAATTTTAAATGTAGTTATTATCGCTACATTGTTAATATTACCTTAATCATATTTTAATATTCATATAATATTTTTTAGTTATCTATACTAATATAATATTATAAACGCGAGAGTGTGTCTGTCTGTTTTTAATTTGGTATTAGACATACTTTGTACTTTTTCGATATATCTAATTAAGTACTAAAATAAATATAAAATATTATATGTTTTTATATTTACCAAATATTAATGCCTAAATATTTCTGAGTATATTAATGAAACTAAACATTTACCTATGTGTAGTCTTCATCTCTATTATATTTCCCTACATAACCACAAATAAATACTCGTAATTTGTCATTTAATTGGACACGAAAAGCGACTCCCACGAGGAAAAGGCATTATTTAATCTTATCGCATTCGTTCAGATTTCTTTATGCCCTCGAAAATGCAGTGACAGCGTCTCATTCGGCACCCAGCCAAGTATTGGGGCCACAGATCAGGGATGTATAGACATTGGACACGCCAACGAGAGCCATAGATAAGGGACTAATAGATATGCCAAGACTAAAAGTCAAATAACGCTATAAACCACATAAAAGTGTAGATATTTTAAAAGCACGGGCTATTTAGTTCATTGTATTGTCCACTAGCTATTTCCACAGAAATTCCGTACTTTTTTAAATCCAGATTTCAGAGCCTGAACTACTAACATACCAAATTTCATTGAAATCCGTTTTGGAGTTTTTGCATGAAAGAGTAACAAACATTCATCTATCCATCTTCACATTTATAATAGTATAGGAGGATTCGATGAAAAAAAAAGTTGATATCAATGCGCGTATTTTTTATTTACTTCATATTTTATGGTACCAAAAGATTTGCAGGAACGTGCTAGGGCTGTATTTGCATGGATTTAAGTGAAGATCAAATGTTATTTCAATTACGTCACTCATGTAAACAAACCTTTGTTATCGTTCGGCCAGTTTTCGGGTAAGCACTTGGTTGTAACCATTAAATATAATGGCTGTTTGAGCTAGTGAAATGTGTTTTTATATAATATACTTCATAAAATATTTCGTAATCACTTTCTAAAAATTTGTAAAACGGACATCGAAGAGTGATTGTTATTATAATGATGACGGTTATTGTTACAATCACCCTTTGTCCCGACACTACATAAATTATAACTACACCTACAACAACACCTACATCTACACCTACACCTATATCTACAACCTGAACTTATACCTACTTATTTACTACATCTACAACCTACATCTACATCCTACACATACCAAACAGGCTGATTTTTTTGAAATAAACCAAACAGATAGACTTAGATATTTTAACCCAGGAGGGGTTATCTACTGATTAATATTATAAACAAAGTCCGAATTGTTATGGATTTATTTTCTAAGTTGGTAACATTTACTTCTCAAATATGTCACTTAAGTAAATTACGTAATTATTTTAATTTTAGTTCTTAGTGTCCCAATTTTTAGAGTTAATGGTTTAAGTCAACGAAGTGAGTCATTTAAGTGTAAGTCAATTACTCCTCTCGTTAGCGTTAATAATAGAGTTAGCGTGTTACCCAAGGCGGTACGTGTACAATTTCTTAAATACTTAGGAGCTAGAATAACACTAGTGCTTTAATTGTGTAAGAGGTTTCATCATCATCAGCCATAAGACGATTCTCACGCGTCCATTCTTGAATGCAGATTTGAAAATTGCATGTGTACGATTCTACATCATTGATAAATGTAAAAAAAATATAATGTTGTAGTGTGTTTAGTTTAGTATTTAGATAGTACATACATAAAAAGTTTTTTGTTAAATGAGTAAAAAAACTACATCATTAGTTTACTTACCGTATACGTAAATTAATTATGGTAATATGGTAATATATTATAATATATATTACAAATACGAACTTAAACGCTCAAATTTCGGAGACATTTGCAAATAGTTAAAAATATATAAATTTTTAGTTCACTGCTTCTTTTGATAATTTACTCACATTTAAGACTTCTATTTGTTTAAATGCAACAAAAAATTCAGATACCTAGCCTATTTCAAGTAACTTTAAATTAATCTACAAGAAGTCAATGACATCAGCTACGTTTAAAATAACAATAAAAATTTAAATGTGAATTGTAACAATAGAAACCTTTGCCTCGTCTCAGCCTTATAAAAGTCAAATATAAATATGTTAGCTTTGTAAATATTTATTAAAAATACAATTTTGGCATTATTCAATATATTGATGACCTCTGCGGCTTAGTGGCTGAGTGCGTTGGTGCTTAAGCCGGAGGTTGCGGGTTCGAATCCCGCCGTAAGAACAAAAAATTCAATGCTATGTGAAGCGTCCATAGATATTGTTCTTAATTTTTACCAAAAATGAAAATATTATAAATATTTTAATACTAGATGTTGCCCGCGACTTCGTACGCGTAAAAGTTAATATCCCAGAAACCGTACATTTTTCTGCGATAAAAAGTAACCTATATTGTCCTTTCCCGTGGTCTACTCTATATCTGTGCCAAATTTCATCAAAATCAGTCCAATAGTTTTAAAGCCTATTCAATGCAAACAAACAAACAAACTTTTCCTCTTTATTATATTAGTATAGATGAAAATCTTTAACAAATTTTGTACAAAACAGTATACAATTTATGTATACAAAATTTGCCCGCAATTCCGTTCGCTTTATCGAGACTTGCCACTATATTAATTACCGTGTTTGTAGCTATCTGGATACGACCGATGCCAAGTTTCTACTTAGAACTCTTGTTGTGAAAGCCGCATTCAATTTTATATTGAATAGTTTTTCCTTGTACACAGTATAGAAGCGAATACCTTATGTTATGTTTGAATACTAACACATATTAAACATTTTTTTTCGGGTCATTCTATTATATAAAATTTTTGGCGACTATAAATAAAAAAAAATAAAAAAATGAAGAAAATTGCATAAGCCGTGTGTAATTAAATACCGTGTCGCGTAGTGTGTTTTAATTATTAATTAATTATTAATTCCGCTGCCGCATAGAATTACGTCTATGGCTGGCCGCACACGTGCAATATTATTGTCAATAATGCTCGTATTGACAATAATATTCCCTGTGTGCGGGTCATATTGCCGTTTTTTTGTATATTGTGTTGACTAGTATTGACAATTTTATTCTGTCAATAATATTGCACGTGTGCGGCTAGCCTATGAAGTATGCCATTTTGACACTAACATTGAATACTAACATTGACTGTGCGAGAGCCATGCTTCGGCGTGGATGGGCCGGCTCGATCGGATAAATACCACGACCTCAAAGAAAACCGGCGTGAAATAACGTTTACGTAGTGTTTCTCCGAGTGAGTGAGGTTACCGTAGGCCGAAGAGGGTTTAAAGGACCAGGAACGCAAGTCGCAACATCAGAATATTTACGAGTATAACTCATCTGAAGTTGTGAGTGTCCATGGGCGGCGGTAATCGTTTACCATTAGGTAATCAATCTGCCCGTTTCCTGATTCGTTACATAAAAACAAGTAATATATAATTAAATTAAAAAAAAACTTGTTTTTATTACTGGGGTATTAAGTACTCATCAAAACGAATCAAACGAGCCTAAACTCGATGGGGTTATGTGGTTTTATTACGGAGTACCTGTGACCACCTTCCAGCTCCATCATCAGATCAGCTCCACGTCATATTGTATATTCGACTCAAATTCAAAAAACTCAATTTTTTTTATTTCCATATAGGTTATGAAATAACGCTTATAGAATTGTCCTACATGATGCCTACCACCGGTTCGGAAACTAGCCCGGCGAGAAGAACCGGCGTAAGAAACTCGCACGGGGCCACCTTTTAGCAAAAAGATGGGAAAATTGTTCTTTTAAAAAAAAAATATTTTTACAATGTTGTAACTTAATCTATATAACATCAGTCATAAGTACATAGAGTATACTTGAGTACATAAAAGCAGCCTTGCAGGGGGCCATCTTATTCCCAAGGTGTGCAACTGACTATAGTGCAAATTAAAGATCCGTTTCGTTTTCGTGCTATAGTGCAAATTAAGTGATTGTGTTTTTTTATATATTTTTTACACAATTAATGATGTCTAGTGCAAATTAAATATAATGATGATTTGTCAAATATTTGCTAATTTGCTACACTATTTTTGATGACAAGCGAACATAGCGTCAGTCAGCGTCACGTCGCGTCGCATCTCGGTATGATCTGACACTAAAGATCCGTTGTGTCAAGTATTATGACGTTATCCTATAGGTTAAGGTGGTAGACCCATAGGACCCGAGACTCCAGTCCCAGAAGTCGTACCCTAACGTACTATCAACAAAGTTGCCGCTCGACCAAGCGCACGATGTAAATCGCTTAACATCGCCGTTGAATCGTGCGCACATAAACATACCTACGTATAAACACGTAGTTCAACCACGTCTGCAGTCAATGCGGTCACTTCCTTTGTCTTTATTTTGAGGCGTGAGGTAGTGTAAAGACAAAGTTATGAAACTAGTCGAGCAGAAACTTTGTCGATGGTACCATAGAAGAAATCCAGAAATACACAATTTTCCCTAACGTCCGTTTTTTAAGGAATATTTTAATCACATTGTTTGACTTTTGTATAGTACAAATATTTTATCGCACGATCTGCGTTTTACATCGTTCCCTGGCCCTTTCTAGTACAGTCGCAAACGAACCCAGTGTACCAGTTTTGAACCTTACCGCCATGGTAATAACGTCGAAACATGATGCACAGGACTTGTTGGTAACTGTACATAATCAACATAAGATCTTATCAAGGCTTATTTACATTAGGTCAACCTTTATTTACAGCGAAAGGGTTCCAATTACTTGCAGTTGCTTCATTGGACGAAAATATTATACTAAAATTTTTGGTAAGGCTCATACGAGCAGACTAGGCAGCTGATGGTAAGTAGAACAGCACTAGTGAAGCAAAAGAAAAAAAAACATTTTGATTGATACATTATCAAAAGACAGTTTTTTTTCGCCGCCAAAAGGTACAGTCATGAAAGGACCTATGAACCGATACTACTATTATAAATTGGAAAGTGTGTGTGTGTGTGTGTGTGTAGTAGTAAAACTACGAAACCGATTGAAATGAAATTTGGTACACAGATAGTCTATAGCCTGAGAAAGGACATAGACTACATTTTATTGCAGGAAAATGTATGGTTCCCGTGGGATACTTTATTTACAGTTTCACTAAAAATTACTAAAGTGATCATCGTGAAATTCGGCACAAATATAAAGTAGACCATGGGAAGGGACATAAGCTTCTTTTTTATATAGTAATTCCCGTGGATTACTGTGGGTACTTACGCGAGCGGAGCCGCGGGCATCAGCTAGTGAAATATAAGGCTACATGCGAGCGAAATCGATAGCTACGATTCAAAAAAATAATAATATTAATAGGGGATCGGACTACATCTTAAATATTTAGTTTCATTAATATATTCAGAAATATTGAGGCATTACTACTTGGTAAATGTAAAAAAATATATTATTTTATGTGTAGTTTACTAATTAAATACATTTAAAAAGTACCGAAAAAAAAATTTTTTTTGCGCAATTGGTAAACAAAACCTACATCATTAGTTTACTTATGTACATCATATACAAAAACATTCATTATAGTAAGTATGAACTTAAACGCACAAGTATCGGAGATATTTACAAATATATTCCTGCGTCCGTATACTTCATACATTTTAACCTACAAGTGACGTCACTTGTAGATTAAGTTTAGTATGGAGCGTTTTTACGAGCCTCGCGAATTTTTTATACAAATCGCTGTACCTTTGAAAATATTGACTTTTGATAAACGATTTCTTCTGAGAAGTTACTAATATTTAAGAGTAGGTACTATTCATATATGCAATAAAAAAAATCAGTCCGCTTGCCTATTCGATCCACTATCACATAATGAATTTTAAATTACGTTTTTTAAAGCCCTAACGTTGGAAGTTAGTGGATAAATCATGTAAACTACGAAGTTAGTTGGTAACGAAGTGCTACTTCTTATCGGAAGTTGGGTAATTTGCTTAATGACATTTCAAAATGGTGTCATTATAATATCATTAGTTTTTTCAGAAGTTATGAATTATTAACTTTTGCCCGCGGCTCCGCCCACATAAATATAGTATCCCACAGGAACAGTGTACTTTTTCGAGATACAAAGCAGCCTATATGTTAATCCAGAGCTTAACCTTCTACCATACCAAATTTTATTAAAATCCGTCTGAAAGTTTTTGCTTAAAAGATTATCAATCATCCATCCATCCATCCATCCATCCATCCTCACAAACTTTCACATTTATAATAGTCTACTACTATTATCATAGCAGCTTTACTTATTTCGGATGGCCCGAAAAGTTTAGATCCCTGTTTAGTTCATCGACAATCTAAGCCGTAGGCGTTCCATTAAAAAAAGAACTTTCAAGTATCGTAAGTAAAAATATTATAACTTACATGTTTCCCGTGACATCGGACGCACAAAAGAAAATACCGGAGGAACCGTACATTTTCCCGCGATAAAAAATAGCCTATGTCCTTCCCCGTGGTCTACTCTATATCTTTCATTGACGTATGTATTGTATACGACGCATGCATGATTAAAATAATATCCCCACTTAAATGGTGCCACTTTTGGGGTTATTTCACCATATCTCCAAATATGTCAAAATGACCCCCTTTTGACATATTTGGAGATATGGTGAAATCAAGATGACTGATATTTGAGATATGGTGAAATCAAGATGGTGTACCTAACTTTTTCTTTTGTGAAGATTTGTTCTGTCAAAATATGTACGTCACAATTTTGAAGTTTCCTTAGTTTTGAAATCTCTGAACTTTGTACCAAACATGAAAATCGGTCCAGTAATGCCTATTCAACGCAAACGAACAAACAAATCTTTTCTCTTTATATTATTAGTGTCGATTTTCAATAATTAAAAACTTATACAATAGAGCAAGATATCTATTACATTACAACAGGATTTTTTTTATTAATTTTGTAAATACACTTTAACAAATGAATTCAAAAATAATTTCAATTGTTCTTAGAACAATCGCGAACTCCGCTTTCCGATTCATTTGGTCTCAATGGGAATAAAGAAAAATATCGACAGCGTTTTTATTTTCTTTGACACGAGTCAGCGGTTCTCGATTCAGTACCAATTGTTGACGATTTAAAATGTTCTAAAACGGAGAAATGTGTAGGGAAAAACCATAGACAGGACGACACGATGTTAGTGCAAACTCTATGTGCTCAAATATGAGCATACACGCACACACAAAACTTGTGGCCATTTTCGGCGAGTGCCCCAAGTAACAATTTATCATCGTACAATAGTAAACCTTATTATATAACCACAGCTAAGTCACACTCACGTTTTAATAACGTTCATTAAACGCGAAATTTGGTATTGCTAATAGGGAATTGCACGTATTTTTTATATATTTTTTTATATAGATCAGACCTATCTCGTTTGGTAAACTGTATGGTAAAATCAATTTTTGATATTATTAAAAATAACGAAGATATGAATGTTTAAAGTAGTCTATTAGACAGAGAGATCGGATGTGTAACGTGACGTCACTTAACACGATGTTCATAGAAAGTTCATACTAAATTTCGTTTTGCTAGAAAGAGATAGATTACAAACTTTGACCGCTCATATCTTGCTCATTTATCAACAGATATTGAAATTTTTCTCGCCATTTCCTTTATTTTTCAGTCTAGTATTTATTATGTTTTAAGCTATTTTTATATTTTATGCATATTCCCTATTATAAAATCAATAAACGCTACTAAACTGTTATTTGATGGTGGTCCAACTTATGGAATGGTCAAATACCTTAACCTTCCTTAACCTTCCCCTATATGACTGTTTTGATATAATTTGCGTGACTTCGACTGGCAACACGCGTGACCCGCTGCAATTAGTATATGTAGCTTGTCCCAACTCTGTTTTTTTTTTAAATTATGCGAACGGAAGAGTATGAAATTTGACACAGTTGAAGTTTATAATATGGAGGAGGAGCGAGCTTCACTAATTTTATTTTTATAGTAATACTTAAAAACATAAAAACTGCCTAAGTGCGAGTAGGGCTCGCACTTAGGCGTATGGGAGCCCCTCAAATATTTATTTTGTTGTTACAGCGGCACCAGAAATACATAATCTGTGAAAATAACTGTCTATCACGATTTATGAGATACAGCCTGGTGAGTGGTGACAGATGGACAGCCAGACGGATGGACAGCGAAGTCTTACTAATAGGGTCCCGTTTTACCCATTGAGTACGGAACCCTAAGAACTGCCGTTATACGTACGCGATGGTGCTAATTGTATGTTTTTTTTTTCAACAAGCTCGCAAAAATTCTACTAATCCTACTAATATTATAAATGTGAAAGTTTGTGAGGATGTGAGGATGTGTGGATGGATGGATGGATGGATGGATGGATGGATGGATGTTTATTACTTTTTCACGGAAAAACTACTGAATGGATTTTGATGAAATTTGGTATTTTAGTAGTGTATGTTCTGTATTAAAACATAGGCTACCTTATATCCCGAATAAATACAGTGTTCTCGAGGGGTACAGTATTTACGCGGGCGGAGCCGCGGGCAACAGCTAGTAACATTATAAATGTGAAAGTTTGTGAGGAATGAGGATGGATGGATGTTTGTTCCTCTTTCACGCAAAAACTACTAAACAGATTTCGATGAAATTTGGTATGGTAGTAGCTAAGACTCTGGATTAAAACATAGGCTACTTTTGTCCCGAAAAGTACAGTGTTCCCGAGGGATACTGTATTGGAGCCGCGGGCAATGGCTAGTATTAGATATACTTTCCACAAACAATTTTCTAAACTCCAAAAATAATAGCTTGAATTTAAAAATACAATGAGGTATTTTATAACTATAATATTATATTCCATATTATTAGAAATTATTTCTAGAACTTCTCACACAATATTATAATAGCAAAATTTTAAAACATAATACAATTTTATTTTTACACAAAAGAGGTCAAACGACACACCTAATTGAAATGTATTCAAATAAAATTTAATATCAAATTTCATTCACAGGAATAAGGTAATGAAATAAAGAATAATTTGAGTTCATACAACTTTCATACAATTTTACGAATGTCTGCGAAGTTTTTTAATGCATGTTAATATCTTGAAACCTTAGCACTGGGATCAATGACCTCAACAAAATGTATGAAATATTCATACACGCCCTTTGAAGTAAGATATTCTGAATTCAGATCTTAAAAATCCTTAAACTTCTATAAAGTAAATTAGAAGATTTTTTTTAAATCATTTAATTTGGAAAACTTACTTTCAACAAAAATCTTCGTTCAACAAAAAAATGCTTATATTATGTTTAAGGGCGTCACGGACGATGGAGACCATAATATATTTTATATACAGATGCTTGTACAATATTTTGACTTTTTTAGTCGGTTTAAAACATAATATAATAATAATCTATGGACGCTTCACACCACGTCAATCTGGCCCCGCGCTAAGTATCCGAAGAACTTGTGTTACAGGTACCAGAAAGCGGGAAGTATATATAATACTTTAAAAATTTATACTATACATGTATTTAAGATTTTTGTTTATATTATACACATTTAATACACACCCATGACCCAGGAACATAGAAAAACTTTTTGTTCTTTCTGCAGGATTCGAACCTGCGACCGCCGGCTTAAGCACCAAAGCGCTGAACCACTGAGCCACGGAGGTCGTCGAAGTTCATACACTTTAATTGAGAACCTACTTTTGGGATTCGTTTAATATTTCATACTAGCTTTTGCCCGCGGCTCCGCCCACGTAAATACATTATCCCGCGGGTACACTGTACTTTTTCGAGATAAAAAGTATCCTATGTCCTTTCCCGGGACCCTAAGTATGTTTATACCAAATTTCATAAAAATCGGTTCGGCGGTTAAAACGTGAAGAGGTAGACAGACACACTTTCGCATTTATAATGTTAGTATAGATGTAGGTAGGTATACACTGGTATGCGTAATTGATGTTGTATCGTTACTTTTTGGCAAAGGGATTTCTCGTTGTGAAGTTACAGACATAAGTTATGTAACAATGGACTTGAATTCAATGGGATGGATTCTGCCACAAACTTTATGGAGCATAGTTTCACCTCAATATAGCATTGGAACTGTAAAAAACTTTCCACAGAAATTGACAGAAGTGTAAGAATTTTACTTCTCACATTTCACTCGGTATTTAACCCAGTCTTACCTACAAATACCAAGAGCAATCAGGACATATTGTCTAAGGAGGGTTCCGTGATTGTCCGATTTCCAAAGATTTCAAAACTCAAGACAACTACTTGGATACAATTAATTAATATGATTATTTTAAGCAGTTTTTCCGCGAAATAAAACCCACAATCTGCAAGCAAATGTGTGAGTGCACGCATAAGCATGCGTAATGGCAGAATGTTGGATCCATATAAAGCATCATATTGTAACACCTTTATAAACCACATTTCATGCAATAAATGTTATTCTATTATTCTATTCTATTCTATTCTCTATAACGCACCTCCCTCCTCCCACACTGCTTATGCGTGCACTCAGATGCAAGATCGTGCAAACACCACCACCACACACACACCCAGGAACACAAAAAAACTTTTTTGTTCCTTCGGCAGGATTCGAACCTGCGACCTCCGGCTTGAGCACCAAAGCGCTAAACCACTGAGCCAGAGGTCGTCAATTCGCTCATTTGTAACATCACATGGGTATAATCAACGGCTTTTCTGTTAGTATAGCCCCCTATTTCTTATTTCAGCTCTACAGCATGAAAGTACCTGCATTTCCCCAGCTTATCTGAGCTACATTAATCAAGGTCCGTAATCTCCCCTCTGGGGCAGCGGTTTATGGCGCCGTTATCTCCCCTATATGATGTATTTCCTAATGTGCTGAAAGGCTAAGGTTTGGGATATTTTACGATATTGCCTGTATCCTGTTATCATGCGTCAAATCTATAATATGGTATAAATATTATAGATTTGATTATGGCCTCCGTGGTCTAGTGGTTAGAGCATTGGCTCTCGACTCGGAGGTTGTGGGTTCGATTCCCGCATTGTGTTTCCAAGTTTGGTTAGGACAATGCAGGCTGATCACCTGATTGTCTGACAAGAAAGATGATCCACGCGTCGGATGGGCATGTAAAAAGTCGGACCAGACCTGGATCGTGTCGATTATCCGTCCCACTGGATTATGAGGGTAAAGGAAGAGAGAGTGCTCTTGTGTACTGCGCACACACTTGGGCACTATAAAAATTACTCCTGCGTAACTGGCCTGGTTTCAATTAAACCGGCCACCGTCTCCGATATCGGTGTGGAGAGTTATTATTATTATGGTATAAAACAGAACGTACATTTCTCGTACGGGTAAATATCCTGTAAAATTCACAACTGATTTAATGCGGTTTTCATTAAGAAATAATACGTAGGGGAAATTGATCCCTCCTTTTGTTCTTAACCCTTATTTCCTACATAATTTAGCTCTTAGATACTTGAAAGGAATTACACTCTAATACGTGAGATTTATCTGGCTACCAGAATTTATGACAACTAGAACTTTAGTTAGGAAAAAATACCAATTTACCTACAAAAGCTAAAGAAGGGAATTGTATCAAGTGTCCCCTAAATAAAATTATTTGCAATTAACGTTGACTTAACTTTAATTTATTGCATAGACCGCTAAAAGTTTAAATTAACTATTATTGTTTTCGCACATGGTGTTACTTGATCAATTTTAACCTAACATTATTATTGAATATTTTCATAGTAAGAACTATGTAAATATTAAATAGTTAAATAATTCATATTAAGGTTCAGAGGATATCAAGTCTCACCGAACTGATTATGAGAGTAAAGGAAGAGAGAGTGCTACTGTGTACTGCACACACACTTGGGCACTATTAAATAACTCCTGCATAGCTTGCCTGGTTTCATTGAAACCGCGCGGCTACTGGAAGCTATTTTATTATTATGTCAGTGTCTATGATAATACTAACTTACATCATACAAGGCATCAATCTATACTATATATTTCTGATACCATGATTTCTTGTTTGTTTGTTTGTATGTTTGTTTGCATTGAATAGGCTCCGAAACTACTGGACCAATTTTGAAGAAAGGCATAGATGTAGAGTAGATAACGGTGAAGGACATAGGCTACTTTTTATCGCAGAAAATGTACGGTTTCTGCGAAATTATTTAAATATGCGTAATTATTTTGCGCGCACGAATTCACGGGCAACATCAAGTATTAAATATAATTAATAGTAATATCTTTTAGATTTTTATACAGACATATTGAAATTACGTTAACACTGTGAAAATTACGGTATTTGATTTAACTGGATTTAACCGTTTAGGATTTAATCGGAGATTAACTTAACAATAGTTTAGCGTGCTCAAATACGAATATTTGTAACATCTGTTACTAATTTCGGCCACAGCCGAACCACTAATGCAGTAGTTAGATTTTATCCAATTTAATGGACATTCAATTGAAATAGCTAATATTCTATTCAGCATTCCACGTTCAATTTTAATACTATTTGTGTCATAGGCAATTCTAACATATTATATCACAGCCTCACGTAAAACCGGCGTGAAAAAACGCTTACATTGTTATACAATTATGCCGAGTAATCGAGGTGTGTTTTTCATAATTTCTAAGCAAGATTCCTAAATAAATTTCTTGTTCCACCACTTGATTTTCAGATTTTGAGTGATCTGTTCAGAATATTATACTTACATTAAAACTACTTTCTTAATGGCAATCGTATTTATTGTTAAGCCAAGAATACTTTCGATCACGTCAGCTTGAACCGAAAAAACTAGATCAAAATAGATGTATCAATTTGGAAGCTACGATGCCACGGACAGATGCACAGACAGACAGACATGTGAAACTTATAACACCTCTTTTTGCGTCAAGGGTTAAAAAATAAGCTACTTCCATACGTTTTTCAATGGTTAAAAAAGTGAGCAAGTTGTCTGAATTTCCCATTTAACATCCCATTTCACACAGACTCATAGACGAGGCATGTTGATGCAGAAATTGTCTCCAGTTAAATGGCCCTAATTTTGATATTTTGGGTTCATTTTGACATTTGACGTATGATGAAAACAAGATGGCTGTCATTTGAAGTATGGTGAAAACCAAGATGGCGTAACTTTTTATTTGTATGAAGATAAGTTCTGTCAAATGTACGTCATAGCCTATCTTGAGTTTTGAAATCATTGACACAGACGCTATTTATGATTGTTTTTTTAATATGTATTATATTTTAAGTAATTTATTTTAAAATATTTATTATTTCTTCCAATATTTGTAGAAACTTTCTAATGGCGTAAACAATTAAATTGTAATTAGAAACGAACTCTCCGGGGTGTTTGGGCACCTGCTGTCTTGGATAAATCGAAACACAATAAATAACTATAACCCAATGTATTTCCAACCATCATTGGCAAACATATAATACATTGGACTCATATTGGTTGAGCGTGTTGGTGCTCAAGCCGGGGGTCGCGGGTTCAAATCCCGCCAAAGGAACAAAAAGTTTTTCTGTGTTCCTGGGTCATGAATGTGTATTTAATATGTGTATAATATAATAAAAATCTTAAATATGTGTATATTATAAAAGTATTAAATATATTTCCGTTGTCTGGTACCCGTAACACAAGTTCTTCGAGAACTTAGCACGGGATCAGATTGACGTGGTGTGAAGCGTCAATAGATATTATATTAAATATATCGAGGTCCTCCGTGGTCTAGTAGTTACAGCATTAGACAACATAGGAACATAGGAACAACAGATAATGTTGTTTCCAAGTTTGGTTAGGACAATGCAGGCTGACTACCTGATTGTCTGACAAGAAAGATGATCCATGCGTCGGATGGGTATGTAAAAAGTCGGACCTGCGCCTGATCTCTCGTCAGTAAGTTGTGTAGGTTATCCGTCCTACTGGGTTATGAGAGTAAAGGAAGATAGAGTGCTCTTGTACACTGCGCACACACTTGGGCACTATAAAATTACTCCTGCGTAACTGGCCTGGTTTCAATGAAACCAGCCACCGTCACCGATATCGGTGTGGGGAGATTTTAAGGACCGCAAGTCGTAACACCAGAGGAGTTACAAGTACAACTTAGTGAGTGTCCATAAACGGTGATAATCGCTTACCATCAGGCAATCCGTCTGATCTTTTCCCGGTTCATGTCATAAAAAAGGCGAAATATAAAATTATAGGTACAAGTAGAGTTATATCAAATGTTTTAATTAAAGTACATAAGGTATTTTATAATAATAAAAAAAAAAAACACTTTTGTGTGTTCCATGTATCTGTCACCGTAAAATTGTAAAAAACTGTTAGATTGTAATATTACTAGAGATATTATAATATGCTGATAGATTGTCAAATACAAATTTATCCATAATTACGCATTATTTTTCGTTACATTGTAATATTTACCGTGCCGATTGGTTAAACGGTATGTGCCCCGCGCCGCTATATTTGTTTGCCTTTTTATAATAATAATTATAACGAAAAATATTGCGTTCAATTGTATGGAGAAATTTGTATTTGACAATCTGTCAGCATATTATAATATCTCTAGTAATATTACAATGTAACGGTTTTTACAATTTTACGGTGACATATCCATTGAAAGTTTGGACATGACTATTGATTATGTTACTCGGGATATTCTTACGAATCTACTGGCATCTCATTTATTCGGGTCAGTAGAGGAGCTATGGTGGAACAAACATACATGTAGACTACAAAATCATTACCATTAATAAGGTTTTGCTGTAGTCGGGTAAAAAGATTCAGTTTAGCTCATGGTTTGAAACCCTAGACACATGGGGTCCGGGGGCACACAAACTATTTGGAGAAATTTCGAAAAAACTCGTAGAGGCCACCCGAGATCCCAGAGCCGGCAGATAGGCTCAAAGAGTTAGCATAGCCATCCAGCGAGGAAAATCTTTGAGCCTGATAGGCACTCTGCCTGATGGGGATGACCTACAGGTTTTTTTTTATACCCTTTTAACTATCTTGTAAGTACTTTAGTTTTCTCTTTTATATATTATTTTTCTTTCTTTTAGTCTGTAAATAATTTAAAGTAGGTAGTTATTATTATTTTATTGTAAAATTGTTTAATTTTGATATTCTTTTGGTATGCAATAAATAAATTTAAATGTATAAAAATAATTAAGCTTTTAGTTTCATGGCTTGGCTATGCTTAGCCCACTGAAACTAAAAGCTTGATGATCGCTCAAAAACTGACAAAGAAGTTACATAACGATATTATACATTAAACGAAACGACATAGCGTTTTCTTAAGCGAGCGCTACAATTTAAGGATTAAACAATCCTTATATTGTAGTGCTCGTCTCAAAGTTTACTGTAGTGAAAAGATCTGTTTCAGGTATTTCACTTCCTGCAAAGTTCTCAAAGAAGATAACAAACTTGCGAAGATCCTTCGATTCCGAGAAATAGCTCTGTTCTTTTATAAATGTATCAATGAATTTCAATAGGCTTGTATTTCATTTGAATTATAAAAGCATTTAATTCAAATGAAATACAAGCCTATTGAAATTAAATATTAAATAGCCCTTTCTGTATTTTCCCGGAACTGTACATTTTGACATTAAAATTCACATATAATATACATTATAGACGAGGCATGTTGAGACAAAAAGTGTCTCCAGGGGCCATTTATGCCCCACTCTTGAGGTTTTTTGGGTTATTTTGACATTTGAAGTATGGTGGAAACCAAGATGGCGTAACTTTTTATTGTTTGAAGATTTGTTCGGTTTTTAAAGTGTTGGTATCACTACCCGTTAACAATGAATTGCGGGAATCATCGTCGTCGTTTAAAAACAGCACTGTAAATAGAACTCTGTGCTAATAGAGCATAAAATCGAACACACGAGCGTCGAGCGTTTCGCTCCACTGCACCGTACCAAATCCGTGCGTGTCCGGATTTGGTCTGCGGATATGGTCCGCTGTATGCTCCGTACCAAATTTGTGTGTCTGTAGATAGCATAAATATAAAAGAAATAGAGAAGAAAAGACTTTATATACTTTTACCAAAAAATGCGTGGTTCCCGTATGTTTGTTCTGTGAACACGGGAAAATTATAAAAACTTGACAATGACCAATATTCTTAAGTGAATTACTTTGTGAAATATGTTTTGGCAATTATCCGCTTTAATATTTCCATCACGAACTGGAATAAACTTTTCAAGTTCTCTTTTAATTAAGTCGAGGCGCGCCTACAATATTAAATAGTTCGCCCAAAAGTATTACGGAAGAACCATGGATAAAAACGAAATTAAGTTAGCCTATTACAAAGTTGCGCATGTACTACCAAACAAGTTCCCGCTCGACCAGGCATAAGATGAACAGCGCCGTTGAATAGTGGGCTCGCAAACATACTCACGTGTACGTAGTTCAACTTCGTCTGCAGTCGTTGCGATTACTTCCTTTGCGTTTAAATATTTTGAGGCATTCTAGCGCAAAGGTGAATGTTTAAGAGACTGGTCGAGCGGGAACTTTGTCGGTGGTACCTTTAGGGTCAGTTGACATCGAAACGAAACGAAACGTGACATGGAGCATTTTTAAGTTAGCTATACAAAATTGAGCTTTATTCATTACACAAGAAGAATACACATTTCCCTGTCAAGAGTTCGATTTTGTGCTGCATAGCGATGCAGTGTATGACTGATGTCATATGAAAGTGAAACGTGTATCTTAACAGCCTCCGTGGTCTAGTGGTTTAGAGCTTGGCTCTCGACTCTGAGGTCGTGGATTCGATTCCCGCATGGGAACAACACAAAATGTTGTTTCCAAGTTTGGTTAGGACAGTGCAGGCTGATCACCTGATTGTCTGATAAGAAAGATGATGCATGCGTCGGATGGGCATGTAAAAAGTCGGTCCTGCGCTCAGCCGGTTTCATTGAAAACCAGGCCAGCTACGCAGGAGTTATACTATAGTGCCCAAGTGTGGCGAGAGATCAGTCTCTCGCCAGTCGTGTCGGTCTTCCGTCCTACTGGGTTACAAGAGTAAAAGGAAAAGAGAGTGCTCTTGTGTACTGCGCACACACTTGGGCACTATAGTATAACTCCTGCGTAGCTGGCCTGGTTTTCAATGAAACCGGCCACCAGTCACCGAAATCGGTGTGGGGAGCTATTGTATCTTTTTGTGTATCGAATTATAAAGTTCAAATTTTTGAATAGTTGGCTTAAATATGTAGCGTTGCATATAGTCGCGATGTGAAGTCACCCTAACTCTACAAATAGTCCGGGGAAATTATTGTAACTATTTCCTAAACATTAATTTCACTTAATCACTGTTAAAATTTACTAAAGCAAAGGGCGACACTACAAATGACAACTCGAGCATCGGCGAATGTCAGCCATGTTGACGTAAGCCTAAGTTTGACTTCAAACTTATTTTAACTATCATAGCGTCAGGCAAATCTATCTATATAATAAATATTATGAAATTATACTGTAAATTATGTCAAAGCAAGAAACGCCGACCAGTGGCAAACCTCATGGGGAAAGTCCTGGCTGGAAAATATCACACACGCCCGGCCACGCACACACAGCTGCGAACTGTAATTCGTGTAAATCGGTGGAATGACAATTCTTTGCCTAAGCGATCTATGGTAGATACCACGTCACATAATATGACCGAGTTGTAAGGATGATTAAACTGCTCAACATGAATTTTCCCGAATTGTACATTGTACAAACCAAAGAAGTAACTTGCATGCTAATTTCAAGATTAAAAGGAGGGAGCTTGTTTATTCAGTGCGTAATGATTTTAATATAAAAAAACCCTCGAACTCAAACATTTTTATTTCCATATAGGTTACAATATAACGCATAAAGAATTGTCCTACATGATGCCTACCACCGGTTCGGAAATTAGCCCGGCGAGAAGAACCGGCGTAAGAAACTCACACGGACCTTTTAGCAAAAAGGTGGGAAAATTGTCTTTTCAACCTATATAATCCGTTAGTTCTGGGGCAGGATCCAACTCCCACATTTTAACACACAAAATTATAATTCCTGAAAAGCTACTACGAATTAATATTTTGACCCAAAGGTCCGAAGCGTGGGACGACAATAATTCCTAATTAAGGTTTTTATTTAAAAAGTTTGAAGGTATTAAAACTTAATTCGAATAGCTTAGTAAAAAGTTATTCTTGGAACTCTTGATGTTCTTTGAAAAGTTAAAAACATTTAAATTTAATTATAGAGCATCTATTTTCTATTTAAATATTAAGTAGAAAAAGTCTTGAATATACTGAGAAGATAAAATAGAAGATAAAAGCCCCTTTATAACGTCTTGTGAATTTTGTTAAATATTTTTTTGTTAGTACCCCATAGTTTGGGGTGTGAATAAGATTTTTTAAATAAAGGCGAGGTTTCTTACACGACTTTTTTTATAAAGTGAACCATTTTCGAGCAATTGGCCTCCAAAGTGGTTTACAGGGCATTTCTAAAGTTTAAGATGTAAAGAATTATAACTTTGTTAATAATATGCTTAGTGTGTAAGAAAAATTATGTTGAGAAAAATCGGACACTAACTTTTGAAGTAATTGTAAAAAAATGTATTGCGCGTTGATAGTTACGGAACCCTTCTTGTACTCCTCACAATATTATGCTCTTGGTTAGGCTATTTCCAATGATTTCAAATTGTGGATGGGCTAATGACCATATCAAAATCTATAAACAAAAAGTTACGCCGTCTTTTTTTTTCAGAAGGTATTTTTTTTTCAAATAAATGCGGACAGATTATTATACTGCGTAAATCAATCATGAAATAATATTATATATTGCCATCTTGACAATCACAAAAGTAAAGTTTAAGTGTGTAATATATAGGTCTGTGTAATGGTTATTTCTCTTTAATTTATACCCGATTACTGCCCTCAAAACAAAGCAATAAAAATATATTAATACGTTCTTGGCCTCCGACGAGGCGATCGATTTTGATTAATAAAAATATGTCGAATATTATATTTTAAACGTTTACAGAACGTGGAATGTTCAATATGGTTCGCTCAACTTTTAATTGTCCTCGCTCCGCGCACGAGGGCTCTTGGACTATTCCGCTTAAACCAGTAATTGTATGACTTCGAATACTTCAATTGTATTGTTTGAATTTCTTGATATTTGCCGATTTTTGTTTTGGTTTTATCAAGTAAAGCTTTTGCCTGCAAATTCGCAAAACTGGAATTTAGTTAAGTCGGCCTTTGTTTCAAATAACTTTAACTTTTACCCGATTACAGCGAACACAAAAAGAAGGGTAAAAAAATTGGTAGTCTTTATGTGTATGTTTGTCCAGCATAGCGCCTAAACTACTGATCCGATTTTAACGAATGATAAGTCAATAGATTCGTAACAAAGGCCCGGGTAACATAATTTAATAGGTTTTAGCTTTTGATTATTATTATAAAAAACTATAACCCGACTACGCAAATTGTAAATTACTAGATGTTGCCCACGATTTCGTGTGCGCAAAAGTTATTTTCGCAGAAACCATACTATTTTCCGCGATAAAAATTAGCCTATGTCCTTTCCCGTGGTATACTCTACATATTATGTGCCTTTCATCAAAATTGGTCCAGTAGTTTCGGAGCCTATTCAATGCAAACAAACATACAAACGAACTTTTCCTCTTTGTTATATTAGTATAGAAGATTAGTATAGACTATACGATAGACAATGCTATTAAATTCGGATGAATAGTTCAGGCACTACGCCAGAACATTCACATTTAGTCATAATAAAATAAATATATAAAATAAATAAAGTGGCATATAATGCTGCCAAATTAAATGTCACTTATTTGCCTTGCATTTTTACTTGTTTTTTTTCCTTTCCATTAAACAAAGATATGTTATATATGGATAACGATGTGGGTGTCACATTAATTAATATGTAACTGACTACTAGTTTCTAAGATTTTGTATTTGTGTGATCATTGTTAGTTATCCCCAATAAAGAATAAAAAAAAATAAAGAAATATGATGAAATATAAATTTGGTCGGATATTATCTGTTTATTTAAAATGACTATTAGATTAAAATTGAATATGAACAGAGTAATATAATATTATTGGTCTGTGACGGATGTGTAATTTTTGTACCTACATTATGTAGGTAGTCTTGTAGATAATACTATTAAACTATCATAAAATTGTAGAATACGAAAGTCAAAATACTATCAGACTAATAGTAAAAATTGTCACGTAATTTAAACTATTTTAAACTTAATAAAATCCATTTTAACAAGGAACAATAAAAATGCAAATTCAATACGAGATCTTAGTGTCTATTGATGTTAAGAGCTCTTTCTATATAGAACCAATCAATAGTCCGTCCAGCTGCGTAACTATGAACAAATTCGAGTTCTGTATCCGTCGAACTCGATTCATTCGACTATTATAGCGTTCATGTATACCAGCATATTAAGTTAAGATGTACATTTTATATATTATAATAGTATAATATCTATAGACGCTTCCACAACACGGCAATCTGGTACCGTAGTAAGTCTTCGAAGCACTTTTATAACGGGGACCAGACATCAGAAATATCTACAATTTTTAATACTTTTATCCTATAAAATATAATATATTAAATATTTTTATTATACTTTTATACACATAATTACTAGTAAATCTGAAAAATACGAAGAAAGAAAAAATATGTAACAGTAAAAAGCATAAGGATGGATCTTGTTGTTTTATTATCAAGGTTTTGCGATTAGGGTCTATTTATGGTGTCATTTTGCATAAATATTAATTCATTTTGGAATGCCTAGGAACGTCAATATCGTATTACAATGCGAAATACTTGTCACAGTAATTTTATTCCCACTTTTCGCGTACCAAACTCGACTCGAATTCACTCTACACTCGAATCACTCCATAGTATTGCATGTGAGACTGGAAATGCTTTGAATAGATATCGCTTTGATCGAAGTCCGATATAGCGCCGCAAATTGGAGGGCAAATTGTAGGTGTGATTACTGCATACGCGATGATTGCGTCATCATAGCGCCTCATTATATTTGTCAACTGTTTGACAAAAGTGTTACCTAGATACGGGTAGATAATTAAGAATCCAAATTCTCGTAACAAACTTATACTTTCATTTAACATTTATAGATTTACTAGCATTAATTGTCCACGGCTTCGCGTGAAATTAGGTTTTAAACTTTCATCCCCTTTTTACCCCCTTGGGGGTTGGATTTTGAAAAATCCTTCCTTAGTCTGTCTACGTCATATGAGGAATACGAGTTTAGAATAGTTTGTTTGGTACAATTTCACATGTGAACTAAACTAAACTAAACGATTTCACATCAGAAGCAACTATTTAACTCCGAAAATGTTCCGTTTGAATAGACAGTTTTTATGTGAACAAAGTCGCGAACAGAAAAATCGAACAATAGTTCTCGACCTGAGACGCATAAGGTCGAATGTCGAGATCGGATAAAATAACTTTATTAGTCAGCTGAAACCAGTATCTCGCGCTCTTTCTAAGCATATAAGAATCATAATTCTATCTCTTTTAGTTCTTATAATTATAGGAATGCATAAGGTCGTATGTGTCGAATTTTTAAATTTATATCGTGGAATAAGGCTTTATAGCAACTACAGCATTTATGCTTAAAATTTTGGTTTAATTAAGAGGTCGAACGTTGACTTCAGCTTTTATGCTTGTAAATTATTTTACGCGTAATAAAGGGACTATTTTGTCATTCGACTTTATTCTACAAGGATTGTTGGTAAAAGTAAAATGTATATGTCCTATCTTGAGATATAGTGTTTTGCCTCGAAAAATTTATTTGTTTGGTTAAGGTCTACAAACACAATTAGTCCTTATGCCTTTAAAAAGTGCTACTTTATCGTTGTACAGAAATGCCTATGTGAAGAAGAAACAGTATTCCATTGACTTTGTGACCGCACACCAGCGCGATAAAATTACATCGGACATTATCGCCGGTCACTCGACCGTTTTCGGCGAGACGGTGGCTTGACCTATCAACGGTCGTGAGCTGAAACCTTCATATACGTGTAAAGAAGAAGAGGCATTTTTGTATGGAGCCTGTCCCTACTACTGTAGTACTATATTACTAATATTATAAAAGTGAAAGTTTGTGAGGATGTATGGATAGATGGATGGATGTTTGTTCCTCTTTCACGCTACTACGCAAAACTACTGAACGGATTTCGATGAAATTTGGTACGGTAGTAGTTTAGGCTTTGGATTAAAACATAAGCTTCTTTTTATCCCGGAAAAGTACAGTGTTCCCGCGGGATACCCGATATTATATTTACGCGGGCGGAGCCGCGGGAAACAGCTAGTAAGACATATAATATCAAATGAAAGGGCTTAAAAGGTGTGTAATTTTATTGTATGACGAAAAATCTCTAAATCTGAGGAGAAAAAAGTTAATAAGGGTTAAAGGATAAAAAAGGTGTAAAAAAATAATTCTGTATTATTGCACCATTTTATAGTGTTTATATAATAAGGAACAATTTTTGGGAAGTAATGGTATACAGCAATCTATTGAAGTGTATGTAAGTGTGTATATATAACACAGAAAAATGTTATATTTTGATAAACTACCTCATATTTTGAAGAAATGTATGGAATAATAATAAAATGCTAAAAATAAGCTCTTTCCTTAAATTTTTCGCACATAATAATTTTTTCTGGAAATTTGTTTCTTACTTGCATGGTGTGGTTTTTGATAATTTCTTACTTACTCATTTCTTACTTCATATCGAATGGTGGAATAATACAAAATGTACCTATTTGTTTCCTAATTTGCGGGTTCGAATCCTGACCTGGAAAATTGGTTTATGTAAAATCTAATGATGCTGATAAAACTATTACAATAAAATACATATAATTAAATAGCAAAAATAATTTTAAAATGATTATGTACCGAAAAAAAAGTGAAAAATACATATACATGGTGAAAATACATATACAAATACTTCCGGGCTTTCAAACGTTTTTGTCATAAGTACTATTGGAAACAATGCTACACTATTTTGTCATTATAAATGCATTGTAATTAATTGTCATATTATAAATTAAAACATTTAATTACATTCTGTCTTGTAGTCATAAAAAAACATGTTATTCCCGTGGTGCTTCCCCTTTAATTCTGACTTTTTTGTCATCAAAATTTTTGCTGTCTCCCGCTTTGCTTGGGGAGGGAAACTGGAATACTTCCTACTCCTACAATCTTCTGATTAATTTCGTTGCGGGTTCCAAGACAGATTTAGCATGTCCCCGGGCACCCCTGAGATCATATCAAAGGGTTTTTGCGGTTGGTTACCACTGTCGATCCTGGCTACACAGGAGTTGCAGTGGTGGGTAAGCGTGGTGGGCCAATTGCCCGTTAAAAATATACATGGTGAAACAAATAAGAAATAGCAATTTAGGCCTACGAAGTGTTGAGTCCGACTTGATGAAAACTTAAACTGCATCATTAGATTTCTGATAACTCAATATTTTCCTAGCCAGGATTCGAACCCATAGATAGTGAAAAAAAATACATTTTGTATTATTGCACCATTCGATAGTATGAAGTATCGCAATTCGAGATAAGAAAAAATTTCCAGAAAGTAATTATGTGCGAAAGAATTAAGGAAAGAGCTTATTTTTAGCATTTTATTATTACTCCATACATTTCTTCAAAACATGAGGCAGTTTATGAAAATGTGACACTTTTATGAAGTTTGCTGTATACCATTACTTCCCAATAATAATTGTTTCTTATTAGCAACACTATGAAATTATGCAATAATAAAAGATAATTTTTTAAACTTTTTTTTAACCTTTTACCCTCATTAACTTTTTTCTCCAATGGCTTAGAGATTTTTCGTCATACAATAAAATGACACACTTTTTAAGACTTTTTATTTGATATTTGTCTTGTAGTGCTACAGTAGTGGGGACGGGCTCCATATAAAAATGCCCCTTATTATTTTAATGCTTATTGACACTGAACCAAATGGAAAAACAAAATTAAACAAATTAAGTTACACAATTAACTAAAACCGTACATTTTTCCGCGATAAACAGTAGCCTATATCCTTCCTCATGGTCTACTTTACATTAGTGCCAATTTTCATCAAAATCGGTCCAGTAGTTTCGGAGCCTATTCAATGCAAACAAACAAACTTTTCTTGTTTATTATATTAGTATAGAAGTATAGATAGTATAGATTAATTTTAATAATGTTTCCATTCTTTTAGTTTAAAACATAAGTTTGAAAGTCATAATGTTTGAGTTTTTATTATTTTTTAAATTTTATTTTATTAACTACGACCTTATATTATGTACTTAATAATAATTAATTTAAATGCCTCATAAATAGATCGGACGTAACAAAATTTCTAGTTTTGGTCAAACATAATGTTACATGTTTTAAAAAAGTTTACAATACGCATTGAATTTACCAAAAAATTGCAGGCATAAAGTTGGATCAGTAAATAGAATTAAAAACATTCGTCGTTTAATAACTCTATACAAGCATAAGGTTGGATGTCACCAAAAAAGTAGTTTTTTATTAATAAAATATTATTATTTAACTGTGACTGGTTTTATTACTGTACTGATACAAAGGTACACGACTTATCTAAAACATTATACTATTTTTGTTAGCCTATTCGATAATAAACAAAAGATTTGACCCGATTTTGACAATATCTTTCTTTTGGCTCTCCTCTAAACTTGTGATATTCCACATCAGACCTAATGCGTCTCAGGTCGAGAGTTGTGTAATTAATAATGAACAAGAATTTTTAATATTTGTATAAAAAATATTACGAATTCTCCTCAAACACCTCTGAATGGAAAATGGAGCCCAGCTAATTAAGTCTCCATCATGAAAAATTAAAAAGAAACCGTTCTACTTGTTTGGAAGAAATTGTAATTACAAAATCCCGATTTATTTTTTACATTGCTGCCTTATTTTTACATTTCTGTGTAAATTTATTTTGATAATTTGTAATAAATGATATTATTTTTTACAATTGACTGGAGCCATTAAAAGTAACTAACTCTGTCGCGAATCTTTTCTCATTATATGGATCGTTATAACGAGGTAATTATACAATAATTAGCTTTTGCCCGTGGCTCTGCTCGCTTAAACACAGTATCCCACGGGAATACTGCACTTTTCTAGGATAACATATAGCCCATGTTTTAATCCAACTAAGCCTTAACTACTACCATACCAAACATCAAATTCCGTTTAGTAGTTTTTGCGTGAAACAGTCACAAACATAAATCCATCTTACAAACTTTCCCAATTACAATAGTAGTAAGATTTGGGTATCTATACAGATAAATAAAATTGGAGTGTCTGTTTGTAATTTAAAATTAACAGCTTTACACTTAATTATATACTTACATTAAAAATATATTACTTTAAAAAAAATTGTCTGTCTTTGTATCTGTCTGTCTGTTTGTTCCGGCTAATCTCTGAAACCGATTGACCGATTTTCGCGGGACTTTCACTGGCAGATAGCTGATGTTATAAGGTAACATAGGCTCCGTTTCCATTAGTTCTATTCAAACGAAGTTGCGGGCATCAGCTAGTAGAAAAAAATTAGTTAGTTTAAATAACAACATAAATTATTACCTAATCAAAACAAAAGTATGCATTAATAGCTTATCAAACCTACTTGCCTTTTATGAATATAGTCATAATGTAATTCATATAAAAACCAGCCTCATCGGACTCGAATGGAATGGTTCCGTACCTTTTTTTTTTTAAATGAGCAATAATATTACGTTTGTTGTATGGGATACGGCTGTCCGAATCCGAGTCCGAAATCGAATGTCCAAGGAGTCCAATTAGTAATTACCTTTTGGATACGGAACTCTTATTAATAGCTTAGAAAACATAACATGATTCCTAAAATGACAAACTATTATCCAGATAAAATATAAATAAATCGAGAAAAAACCCGCGAATTAAATCTTGCTTATTATTATGTCTAATGCTTTATTCCCGCAGAAATATTTTACTCTGTTATTTGGCCTTAGGAATTTATATTAAACCACTGCTGAGCGTGCATTGACAAAAATGTACTAATATAAAAAAGGAGGATTTTTCCATACATACAATAGGTACATACATACATAGGTAAGTTGAGGTAAGGTATAGTTTAATTTCTTCTATGTTAAGACAAACTAAAGAGCCAGACTCACTGCGCATCCAGCAAATCCAGCACCAGTACTATACCGTCATTAGTGTCAATAGTGTCAAGCATTTATAATAATTGCCTACAAATCCGCGGCCTTGGGCTTGCAGGCTGGATGGTCAGTATGGCCCTTAACTTTTTGTATGGTCAATAATTAGCTATATACTATCTTACCCCAAACAACAGTGAAAAGAGATGTTCAAGAAATGTATGAGGCCTGGGCCAGCCCTATGTACAGTATATGTAAATATAGATACATAATAATATAGTAACCGTTTCCTATTCTTTATTTTGTTTAATTTCACGTCGTTTCCATGTACATTTAAATTAACTTCGTCAAGGAGAGCAACACAAAGTAAAATAAATCATGGCGGATCAGATCAGAATTAACTAAAGAATGTCATTTTGTTAATGACATGACTTTTGACAAAGAAAGACGTATGACATTCAAGACGACGTCTCTTCGTAAAACTGTCTACTACGTCAAAAGTCAAGTCAAAACAACTGTCATGGCCGCCCTAAAAATAGTGTTCTCGCAATAAAAAACTCTTCAAATAATCATTTTTGTACGCAGGTACCCTTCTTCAAATTATTTTTTTCGTATTTTTATGATATTCCCATATTTTTTCCTATTTACCTATGTAGTGTACATAGAACTGGCCCAAAATCAAACATCTATTTTAGCAGGTATTGTCGTTTAACACTACATTTTCAAAGACAATGTCAAATCCCATACATTTTTGTTTTCGAACTTCGCCGTCGGCATTGCATCGAATCGAATGCATCTTGACTAGAGGACCAGAAACAATCTCTTTCTCGTTGACGTTTCGTTGACGGTGGCAGTGGACAAACAACGAAAGTTCAATGTTTGTAGGTAAGAAGACTAGATATTGTCCGCGACTTCGCGAAAGAAAATATCGCCGGAACTGTACATTTTGCCGTTATTCAAATTAGACTAGCTATATCCTTCTTCGTGGTCTACACTATATCTGTGCAAAATTTAATTAAAATTGGTCCAGTACTTTCGAAGCCTGTTTAATACAAACAAACAAACAAATCTTCCTCTTTATAAAATTAATAACGACGTATAAGATACCGCAAGCAAATACACGAACGAAAGCCAGTATTTGTAATTATTATTTTTAAATTATTGTAATCGATAGCAAAGTGTTTTTTCAGCCACCTAAGTCCTCACCTTACTCATTCTAAGTCCAATTTAAGCGCTTTTTCTCGCCGATTTTCTACAAGACCGCAGTCACTGTTATAGCTCAAATTCAAACTACAATACAAGCATTATTTCTCACCGGTTTTCTACAAGGCCGTAATCACTGGTCAACCTCAAACATGTTCATGCAGCCCTTGGCATTTACGAGCTTGACTAGTTTCCTATTTAACTTAGGGTTTACTAAAGTTCATACTAAAATGTAAGAATATCGAAGCAAGCAGTAAGGCTTTTCCTAGAAAGACATGAAGACATTACATTTACCCTTAAATCCTTGTAAGGGACATAAATAGGATTAGTAGTTGTATTCCAAGAAGCCTATTACAAACATATAGGGTTTCTGATATTATTCACAGCAAAATTTGACTCCTGTGGGAACAAGACTTGATTATATAAATCTATGCCTTTGTCTAAACATAAACCTAATACGAAGCCTTGGGCTTAGACTCAATATTGTCCTTACTCTAAGTAAACAAACTATCTGTAGATATAAGCAATCAAAGAGTCCTTATAATCTATATAGACAAAGTATCTATAGATTTAAGCAATCATAGAGTTGCTATAGAAAGAAAGAAAGAATGAAAATTTATTTTCAGTTCACAATAAGGCACAAATGTAACAAGAAATAAAATAAGAATAATAAGAAAAGAATAATGAAATAAGAATATAAAAAAATAATAATAAATAAGTACGAACAGTAACGTGACGGATCAATAGGTATTTCAGCTCTAAAGTAATTTATGATTTGAAAATTCAAACGTGTATTTTTTGCATGTTTAGTAAATTTATACTTTGTTGTAAAAAATAAAGAAAAACTACTTGTTTAATGAAACTACTATTGTCCCTTGGAAAACACAATTTTTCAATCAAAATGAATGACGATGTTCCTCGGAAAACATTAAGAAAAACATTGTTTGTTTTATGTTAAAAGTACAAACTTTTAACATAAAATAAACATTGTTTTAGGATTCTGTAGTACTACAATAAATCCTTACAGTTTCGCTCTGTCCGTCCAACTGTCTTTCTAGATGGAAGAACGGACAGAAATTCTGTCCGCTCTTCCATCTAGCGGACATCTGGTGTCCGCTCTATCTAGCTTCTGTAATTATGAATACAAATGGATGAACTTTGGTATAGTTAAAGACTGTGTTATGTTTTTTTTTTATGTAATGAACCAGGAAACGAGCAGACGGATCACCTGATGGTAAGCGATTACCGCCGCCCATGGACACTCGCAGCAACAGAGGAGTTACACTTGTAACTCCTCTGGTCCTGCGACTTGCGTTCCTGATCCTTAAAATCCCCAATCCCCCCCATGGGCCTCCGGTAACCTCACTCACTCGGCGAAACACAACGCAAGCGTTATTTCACGCCGGTTTTCTGTGAGGTCGTGGTATTTACCCGGTCGAGCCGGCCCATTCATGCCGAAGCGTGGCTCTCCCACAGTTTGTATTATATAATATATATATTGCTATATAATAGTTAGTATTATATTCAGTTATCGGTTTTGGAATCATAAAATAATAATAATTTAATATTTATTTTGAATAAAATTAGATAATAACTTTAGAATTAATAAAAAAAATTAAATTTATATTATTGCGCGTTGATAGTTACGGAACCCTTCTTAGACATATCCTGATATACTCTTGGTTATTTCTCGGTATATTTATATATATTTTTTCATTCCACGCCATCATGTAGGGTATCGTTAAATAGGTCTTTCTTTCGACTTTCACTTTCGCGTAATCGGCCTCCAAATTGGTTTAAAAGTTGGTCCTCCTGGCATTTCTAAACTATAGGAGATAGAAACTTATAAGTTTCTATACTGATAGATATTTAAGAAAACTCTTTAGTAAAATTATTTTGAATAAAATCGGATAATAACTTTTGAAGTAATTAAAAGAAAACCTACAGCGGGTTGATAGTTACGGAACCCTTCATATAGATATATCCTGACATACTGTTGGTTAGGTTATTAAATTATATGATTTATATGTATACGATTATTAAATACTGATCGCACCTCTTAAATATCTATTTTTGTTTTGAAAATTCCCTATTATTTAACATAACTATTCCATCTAAATATACCCCATATTCAGTGACAGTCTTATAATATAAATTAGCGCTTATCTATAAAACAAGAGACGATTTATAACATACAATTTAATCATCGCTTCTCTAAAAACGATAGACGATGTATGAAAAACGACGATTCCCGAAAGATATTGAGAAGTTAGTTGTAGGTATAACACTGGGCCACTTACATTTCAATTCATTATAAGAACATACTAATCCATAAAATTATTCGCTTCACTTCACAAAATCACTACGCTGTTATGTAAAATATAATATAGTAATGTGTAAGCTCCGAGAAGCGAGCTTTAAGCGAATAGTAAAAGCTAAGAAAAAGCTCAAGCCCCGGGGAATATTTCTCATTATTTTTCTGTCAAACGTGATTGATAAGACTCAAATATTTTGTAACGTCTAGAGATTTCATAAAGCCTTTCATTGAAGGTATCAAAAATCTACACTATAAATATAGATACTTGATACTTTGTAAAGTTCTGTAGGTAATTTCATATTAAATAAAAATGTTATCAATAAAATAAATTATATTTAAACTAAGCACCTATCTTAGACAGATAAGTATTTTATTGTAGACGTAAAACGCTGAAGAAAATTCATTTATTTTTTAATATAATTAATTAAATTACAAATGATTTAATTTTTCTATTCAGTTATTTAGGTTGGTAAGTAAATGTAAGTAGCTGAAAACTTTTAATTCTACCTAACTTACACATCACCATACTTACAAATCGAATTAACATTCGAATTTACACATCTAAAATTCCCAAAAAAAATCTACCTTAAAATACGGAAAAATTCATACCCAAAATCCAATAAATTCCGTAAAATCAACTTACATTTGAGTATTCCAAATCAAAATGCACAACACTACACTCACACACAACACGAGCGCTCGAGGTCGGGGCCGGCGCGAGACTGCGGCGCGGCGCGCGCCCGGAACTCACGGAATTCCGGACTTTTCAGACTTTTTTTGACAGGGGTGTCATTTTCGTAATTATTTTGGAAGTTTTTTTGGATTTTTATGTCGCTAATGTCTTTTTGTACATATTTTAATAATGTTTTATACAGTGGTCAGTGGTACAATAATAATTGGTCAGATTAAGTAAAAATTTAAATTTTATTCCTGAATGGAACTTTAAAATAAATCGATTTGTGTTTTTTAAGGCATGTATTTAAACTTGCGACAAAACAATTAAATTTTGGATGTGAAAATACCCAATATTGAATACTAAATTACCAAGTTGGCGAAAGAATGTAAGGAACAAAAAAATTACTAATCTGGTGACTAAATAATACCACTGAATTTTCCAAACTGGCAGACAGATTATGTTTTAGCGACTAAATAACCATCTTGGCGACAATTTGTGAGTACACATTTAATTTAAGAATAGGCACATATATTTTCCCCGATTTAGGTAACTCAAAAACCATACAAGCAGCGAAACGAGCGCACACAAAAAAACCATAAAGGAGCGTACAAAATTCCCAATTTTTTATTTTTCTCGGTTTTAGGGAGGTGTAGATTATTGTGTAGATTAATTTTGAAATTTAAAAATGGCGGATATTTATTTTTCGTAAAATTGATATGGGTATCTTTTACCAGGTTTTTGGGAGTGCTGGATACGAAAATGACATTCGTTTTGAAATTCCAATATGGCGGACATACTTAATTTCATAAAAATAATATGGGTGTCCTTTTATTAGTTTCTGGGGGTGCTGATTACAAAAAAGTCATCCATTTTAAATTTCCTTAGTAACCCAACAACCTCATATTTTCTTCATGATGGGAGAAAAAGAAATTTGAAAATCCTGAATTTTCCAACATTTCTATAGCTTTATACATCTAGGAATGTATCTCAATGTAGAGCATTTACTATGTTTTTATAAAGTTGATTCTATCTCGGAAACGGTGCATCCTATTGAAAAAATAATGAAAATTTCGCCCCCCTTTGGAACCGCGCAACATCATATTTTCTTCATGATGGGAGAATAAAAATTTCGAAAATCCTGAATTTTCCAACATTTCTATAGCTATAAACATCCGTCGAATCTCAATGTACAGCATTTACTTCTTTTTTTATAAAATTGATTCTATCTCGGAAACGGTGCATCCTATTGAAAAATTATGAAAATTTCGCCCCCCTTTGAAACCTCGCAACATCATATTTTCTTCATGATGGGAGAAAATTTTTTCGAAAATCCTGAATTTTCCAACATTTCTATAGCTATAAACATCCGTCGAATCTCAATGTAGAGCATTTACTATGTTTTTATGAAGTTGATTCTATCTCGGAAACGGTGCATCCTATTGAAAAAATAATGAAAATTTCGCCCCCCTTTGGAACCCCGCAACATCATATTTTCTTCATGATGAGAGAAAAAAAATTTCGAAAATCCTGAATTTTCCAACATTTCTATAGATTTATACATCCGTCGTATCTCAATGTACAGCATTACTTCTTTTTTTATAAAATTGATTATATCTCGGAAACGGTGCATCCTATTGAAAAAATAAGGACAATTTCGTCCCCCTTAGGAACCCCGCAACATCACATTTTCTTCATGATGGGAGAAAAAAAATTTCGAAAATCCTGAATTTTCCAACATTTCTATAGATTTATACATCCGTCGTATCTCAATGTACAGTATTACTCCTTTTTTTATAAAATTGATTCTATCTCGGAAACGGTGCATCCTATTGAAAAAATAAGGAAAATTTCGTCCCCCTTAGAATCCCCGCAACATCATATTTTCTTCACGATGGGAGAAAAAAAATCGAAAATCCTGAATTTTTCAACATTTCTATAGATTTATACATCCGTCGTATCTCAATGTACAGCATTTACTTCTTTTTTTATAAAATTGATTCTATCTCGGAAACGGTGCATCCTATTGAAAAAAATAATGAAAATTTCTTCCCCCTTAGGAATAACGCAACATCATATTTTCTTCATGATGGGAGAAAAAAAAATCGAAAATATTGAATTTTCCAACATTTCTATAGATTGATACACCCCTCGTATCTCAGTACAGCATTGTCATACTTTTTTCTATAGTCGCTTCTATCTCAGAAACGGTGCATCCTACTGCAAAAGTAATGAAAATTTGCTCCCCCTTATTAATCTAGAAATCGCATATTTTCTTCATGAATGGCAGAAAAATTCATGAATCCTGAATTTTTAAAAATTTCTATACCTACATAGCTGGTACTTTGAACTACATAACATACTGTAATAATAATCATCAATCCTAATTAGCATCCCAAAGATCTTTTAATTTAGTATTCATATTCATTTTCCGAAGATTGAATATTCTCCATTTTGGAAAATGAAATTGGAAGACAATTTTGTAATCAGAACCCCCAGAAACCGGGAAAAGGACAACCTTGTTAATTTTAATAACAAAAATTTACGCCATTGTGGAATTACGAAACAGATTTTATTTTCATATTATTCTGCACCCCCAGAAACCTAGAAAATGACACCCATGACAAAGAAAAACATACTCCAACAGTATCCAAAAATAGGATTTTCCGTAGCCTGCAAATTGAATTTTTAGCAGCCATTAATTTATCAACCAAATCTGGTTTTATAGCTGCTTATATGGTATAATGGTCACCAACTCGGAAATTAAGTCACCAACTTACAAATGTCGGTGCTAATTTGGATTAAATTTCGCCTCTTTTTATCTGCCGACTTTAGAATTTTTTGTCACCCGAGTGTTTTCACCAGTTTAGTAATTTAGTCGCCAACATATTAATTCGCTGCCAAATTCAGTAATACAGTATGCTCACGTGCAGCCGCCAACTTATTTTTTGTTCGCTCGATTAATTATATCCCGTTTTTTAATACTCAGATGAAAAATATTATTTTTATGATTACGTAGTAATAAGTGTAGTCAAGATATTTTTAATGAAAAATTTAATATTCATATTACAAACTTAGCGAAATGCATAGGAGAAATGTTACAATGATTATATTTATATTCCTTTTATTAGTTAAAATGTAAATGACTAGCTTTTGTCCACGACATCGTCCGCATTGAGTTCAATATCTATACAAAATTTTAACCCCTTTTTCACCCCCTTAGAGTGCGAATTTTCAAAAAATCTTATCTTAGCGGATGCTTACGTCGTCATTACAACTAACTGTATTCCAAATTTCAGCAAAATCCGTTTAGTAGTTTCGGCTGTGCATTGATAGACGAGTCAGTCAGGTTTGCCTTTTATCTTATACAACTTTGTTTGCATAGAATTAATGGAAACGGAACCCTATAGTAAAAGTAGCCTATGTTAGACCTTAAAACATCAGCTATCTTCCAGTGAAAGTCCCGCGAAAATCAGTCCAGCCGTTTCAGAGATTAGCCGGAACAAACAGACAGACAGACAGATGGACAGACAACAATTTTAAAAATTAATATTTTATTGTTAGTACTGTATATACTTCCATATGCATTAAGTAAAAAGCTGTTAATTTGAAATTACAAACAGACACTTAAATTTTATTTATCTGTATAGATTTAGATAACATAAAAACTTTTAATATTTCACTGAGTACGTAATAAGTAATAACTGTAAGTACACTTAAAGTGTCTCTTATAATAAATTTTTAATTTTTATGAAAGTAATTTGAAGTCGTGAAATATTACGGGTAATAAATATTAACGTCGACGACGTCAGCTCTCAGTCTGTAATTTAACAGTTAATGCTTTCATTCCTGTTGTAATGACAAAGACTGAATACAGAAAACAGTATCTTTAACCCTCGAGTGGGCGCGCTATGAGCATTTTGCCGCATCCTACTAATATTATAAATGTGAAAGTTTGTGAGGATGGATGGGTAGATGGATGGATGGATGTTTATGACTCTTTCACGCCGCGGGCAACACCTAGTATACTATAAAAACTTTTGTGAATCGAAAATAATAACCTGTTAGGTTCGAGCTTTTTAATAGTATACTAATGTGGATTCGTATACTAATGATGAATGGTAATAATCATCAAAATCGGTGTAGTACTTACGGAGCTTATTCAATGCAAACAAACTTTTCGCCTTTATTATATTTTATTAAGTATAAGTAATAAATATAAGTATATACACGTATATAAGTAGTATCGTAGCACTGCTACGATCGCTTCACTCGTAGCACTCCAATTGCGTAGAGGGTCTACAGCTCGTAGCACAATGTAGGAAACTTTACTTACGGCCAGTGTGTCTTCTAATAAATGGCGTATATTAAGGTAGTTTTTTCTCTGCTTACTTAATATTGAGCGATAGAGACAAAACAATTAAGCTATCTGAGAGATATCAGTAGATTGTGACACAGGCTCTAAGCGCCTTCACACACGCGCTCCGACAGCGCCGAAGGATTTTATGAGAACTTAGATTCAATCTCCTCTACAAACTCCTCTACGAACTCCTACAATCTTCTGATTAATTTCGTTGCGGGTTCCAAGACAGATTTAGCATGTCCCCGGGCACCCCTGAGATCATATCAAAGGGTTTTTGCGGTTGGTTACCACTGTCGATCCTGGCTACACAGGAGTTGCAGTGGTGGGTAAGCGTGGTGGGCCAATTGCCCGTTAAAAATATACATGGTGAAACAAATAAGAAATAGCAATTTAGGCCTACGAAGTGTTGAGTCCGACTTGATGAAAACTTAAACTGCATCATTAGATTTCTGATAACTCAATATTTTCCTAGCCAGGATTCGAACCCATAGATAGTGAAAAAAAATACATTTTGTATTATTGCACCATTCGATAGTATGAAGTATCGCAATTCGAGATAAGAAAAAATTTCCAGAAAGTAATTATGTGCGAAAGAATTAAGGAAAGAGCTTATTTTTAGCATTTTATTATTACTCCATACATTTCTTCAAAACATGAGGCAGTTTATGAAAATGTGACACTTTTATGAAGTTTGCTGTATACCATTACTTCCCAATAATAATTGTTTCTTATTAGCAACACTATGAAATTATGCAATAATAAAAGATAATTTTTTAAACTTTTTTTTAACCTTTTACCCTCATTAACTTTTTTCTCCAATGGCTTAGAGATTTTTCGTCATACAATAAAATGACACACTTTTTAAGACTTTTTATTTGATATTTGTCTTGTAGTGCTACAGTAGTGGGGACGGGCTCCATATAAAAATGCCCCTTATTATTTTAATGCTTATTGACACTGAACCAAATGGAAAAACAAAATTAAACAAATTAAGTTACACAATTAACTAAAACCGTACATTTTTCCGCGATAAACAGTAGCCTATATCCTTCCTCATGGTCTACTTTACATTAGTGCCAATTTTCATCAAAATCGGTCCAGTAGTTTCGGAGCCTATTCAATGCAAACAAACAAACTTTTCTTGTTTATTATATTAGTATAGAAGTATAGATAGTATAGATTAATTTTAATAATGTTTCCATTCTTTTAGTTTAAAACATAAGTTTGAAAGTCATAATGTTTGAGTTTTTATTATTTTTTAAATTTTATTTTATTAACTACGACCTTATATTATGTACTTAATAATAATTAATTTAAATGCCTCATAAATAGATCGGACGTAACAAAATTTCTAGTTTTGGTCAAACATAATGTTACATGTTTTAAAAAAGTTTACAATACGCATTGAATTTACCAAAAAATTGCAGGCATAAAGTTGGATCAGTAAATAGAATTAAAAACATTCGTCGTTTAATAACTCTATACAAGCATAAGGTTGGATGTCACCAAAAAAGTAGTTTTTTATTAATAAAATATTATTATTTAACTGTGACTGGTTTTATTACTGTACTGATACAAAGGTACACGACTTATCTAAAACATTATACTATTTTTGTTAGCCTATTCGATAATAAACAAAAGATTTGACCCGATTTTGACAATATCTTTCTTTTGGCTCTCCTCTAAACTTGTGATATTCCACATCAGACCTAATGCGTCTCAGGTCGAGAGTTGTGTAATTAATAATGAACAAGAATTTTTAATATTTGTATAAAAAATATTACGAATTCTCCTCAAACACCTCTGAATGGAAAATGGAGCCCAGCTAATTAAGTCTCCATCATGAAAAATTAAAAAGAAACCGTTCTACTTGTTTGGAAGAAATTGTAATTACAAAATCCCGATTTATTTTTTACATTGCTGCCTTATTTTTACATTTCTGTGTAAATTTATTTTGATAATTTGTAATAAATGATATTATTTTTTACAATTGACTGGAGCCATTAAAAGTAACTAACTCTGTCGCGAATCTTTTCTCATTATATGGATCGTTATAACGAGGTAATTATACAATAATTAGCTTTTGCCCGTGGCTCTGCTCGCTTAAACACAGTATCCCACGGGAATACTGCACTTTTCTAGGATAACATATAGCCCATGTTTTAATCCAACTAAGCATTAACTACTACCATACCAAACATCAAATTCCGTTTAGTAGTTTTTGCGTGAAACAGTCACAAACATAAATCCATCTTACAAACTTTCCCAATTACAATAGTAGTAAGATTTGGGTATCTATACAGATAAATAAAATTGGAGTGTCTGTTTGTAATTTAAAATTAACAGCTTTACACTTAATTATATACTTACATTAAAAATATATTACTTTAAAAAAAATTGTCTGTCTTTGTATCTGTCTGTCTGTTTGTTCCGGCTAATCTCTGAAACCGATTGACCGATTTTCGCGGGACTTTCACTGGCAGATAGCTGATGTTATAAGGTAACATAGGCTCCGTTTCCATTAGTTCTATTCAAACGAAGTTGCGGGCATCAGCTAGTAGAAAAAAATTAGTTAGTTTAAATAACAACATAAATTATTACCTAATCAAAACAAAAGTATGCATTAATAGCTTATCAAACCTACTTGCCTTTTATGAATATAGTCATAATGTAATTCATATAAAAACCAGCCTCATCGGACTCGAATGGAATGGTTCCGTACCTTTTTTTTTTTAAATGAGCAATAATATTACGTTTGTTGTATGGGATACGGCTGTCCGAATCCGAGTCCGAAATCGAATGTCCAAGGAGTCCAATTAGTAATTACCTTTTGGATACGGAACTCTTATTAATAGCTTAGAAAACATTACATGATTCCTAAAATGACAAACTATTATCCAGATAAAATATAAATAAATCGAGAAAAAACCCGCGAATTAAATCTTGCTTATTATTATGTCTAATGCTTTATTCCCGCAGAAATATTTTACTCTGTTATTTGGCCTTAGGAATTTATATTAAACCACTGCTGAGCGTGCATTGACAAAAATGTACTAATATAAAAAAGGAGGATTTTTCCATACATACAATAGGTACATACATACATAGGTAAGTTGAGGTAAGGTATAGTTTAATTTCTTCTATGTTAAGACAAACTAAAGAGCCAGACTCACTGCGCATCCAGCAAATCCAGCACCAGTACTATACCGTCATTAGTGTCAATAGTGTCAAGCATTTATAATAATTGCCTACAAATCCGCGGCCTTGGGCTTGCAGGCTGGATGGTCAGTATGGCCCTTAACTTTTTGTATGGTCAATAATTAGCTATATACTATCTTACCCCAAACAACAGTGAAAAGAGATGTTCAAGAAATGTATGAGGCCTGGGCCAGCCCTATGTACAGTATATGTAAATATAGATACATAATAATATAGTAACCGTTTCCTATTCTTTATTTTGTTTAATTTCACGTCGTTTCCATGTACATTTAAATTAACTTCGTCAAGGAGAGCAACACAAAGTAAAATAAATCATGGCGGATCAGATCAGAATTAACTAAAGAATGTCATTTTGTTAATGACATGACTTTTGACAAAGAAAGACGTATGACATTCAAGACGACGTCTCTTCGTAAAACTGTCTACTACGTCAAAAGTCAAGTCAAAACAACTGTCATGGCCGCCCTAAAAATAGTGTTCTCGCAATAAAAAACTCTTCAAATAATCATTTTTGTACGCAGGTACCCTTCTTCAAATTATTTTTTTCGTATTTTTATGATATTCCCATATTTTTTCCTATTTACCTATGTAGTGTACATAGAACTGGCCCAAAATCAAACATCTATTTTAGCAGGTATTGTCGTTTAACACTACATTTTCAAAGACAATGTCAAATCCCATACATTTTTGTTTTCGAACTTCGCCGTCGGCATTGCATCGAATCGAATGCATCTTGACTAGAGGACCAGAAACAATCTCTTTCTCGTTGACGTTTCGTTGACGGTGGCAGTGGACAAACAACGAAAGTTCAATGTTTGTAGGTAAGAAGACTAGATATTGTCCGCGACTTCGCGAAAGAAAATATCGCCGGAACTGTACATTTTGCCGTTATTCAAATTAGACTAGCTATATCCTTCTTCGTGGTCTACACTATATCTGTGCAAAATTTAATTAAAATTGGTCCAGTACTTTCGAAGCCTGTTTAATACAAACAAACAAACAAATCTTCCTCTTTATAAAATTAATAACGACGTATAAGATACCGCAAGCAAATACACGAACGAAAGCCAGTATTTGTAATTATTATTTTTAAATTATTGTAATCGATAGCAAAGTGTTTTTTCAGCCACCTAAGTCCTCACCTTACTCATTCTAAGTCCAATTTAAGCGCTTTTTCTCGCCGATTTTCTACAAGACCGCAGTCACTGTTATAGCTCAAATTCAAACTACAATACAAGCATTATTTCTCACCGGTTTTCTACAAGGCCGTAATCACTGGTCAACCTCAAACATGTTCATGCAGCCCTTGGCATTTACGAGCTTGACTAGTTTCCTATTTAACTTAGGGTTTACTAAAGTTCATACTAAAATGTAAGAATATCGAAGCAAGCAGTAAGGCTTTTCCTAGAAAGACATGAAGACATTACATTTACCCTTAAATCCTTGTAAGGGACATAAATAGGATTAGTAGTTGTATTCCAAGAAGCCTATTACAAACATATAGGGTTTCTGATATTATTCACAGCAAAATTTGACTCCTGTGGGAACAAGACTTGATTATATAAATCTATGCCTTTGTCTAAACATAAACCTAATACGAAGCCTTGGGCTTAGACTCAATATTGTCCTTACTCTAAGTAAACAAACTATCTGTAGATATAAGCAATCAAAGAGTCCTTATAATCTATATAGACAAAGTATCTATAGATTTAAGCAATCATAGAGTTGCTATAGAAAGAAAGAAAGAATGAAAATTTATTTTCAGTTCACAATAAGGCACAAATGTAACAAGAAATAAAATAAGAATAATAAGAAAAGAATAATGAAATAAGAATATAAAAAAATAATAATAAATAAGTACGAACAGTAACGTGACGGATCAATAGGTATTTCAGCTCTAAAGTAATTTATGATTTGAAAATTCAAACGTGTATTTTTTGCATGTTTAGTAAATTTATACTTTGTTGTAAAAAATAAAGAAAAACTACTTGTTTAATGACACTACTATTGTCCCTTGGAAAACACAATTTTTCAATCAAAATGAATGACGATGTTCCTCGGAAAACATTAAGAAAAACATTGTTTGTTTTATGTTAAAAGTACAAACTTTTAACATAAAATAAACATTGTTTTAGGATTCTGTAGTACTACAATAAATCCTTACAGTTTCGCTCTGTCCGTCCAACTGTCTTTCTAGATGGAAGAACGGACAGAAATTCTGTCCGCTCTTCCATCTAGCGGACATCTGGTGTCCGCTCTATCTAGCTTCTGTAATTATGAATACAAATGGATGAACTTTGGTATAGTTAAAGACTGTGTTATGTTTTTTTTTTATGTAATGAACCAGGAAACGAGCAGACGGATCACCTGATGGTAAGCGATTACCGCCGCCCATGGACACTCGCAGCAACAGAGGAGTTACACTTGTAACTCCTCTGGTCCTGCGACTTGCGTTCCTGATCCTTAAAATCCCCAATCCCCCCCATGGGCCTCCGGTAACCTCACTCACTCGGCGAAACACAACGCAAGCGTTATTTCACGCCGGTTTTCTGTGAGGTCGTGGTATTTACCCGGTCGAGCCGGCCCATTCATGCCGAAGCGTGGCTCTCCCACAGTTTGTATTATATAATATATATATTGCTATATAATAGTTAGTATTATATTCAGTTATCGGTTTTGGAATCATAAAATAATAATAATTTAATATTTATTTTGAATAAAATTAGATAATAACTTTAGAATTAATAAAAAAAATTAAATTTATATTATTGCGCGTTGATAGTTACGGAACCCTTCTTAGACATATCCTGATATACTCTTGGTTATTTCTCGGTATATTTATATATATTTTTTCATTCCACGCCATCATGTAGGGTATCGTTAAATAGGTCTTTCTTTCGACTTTCACTTTCGCGTAATCGGCCTCCAAATTGGTTTAAAAGTTGGTCCTCCTGGCATTTCTAAACTATAGGAGATAGAAACTTATAAGTTTCTATACTGATAGATATTTAAGAAAACTCTTTAGTAAAATTATTTTGAATAAAATCGGATAATAACTTTTGAAGTAATTAAAAGAAAACCTACAGCGGGTTGATAGTTACGGAACCCTTCATATAGATATATCCTGACATACTGTTGGTTAGGTTATTAAATTATATGATTTATATGTATACGATTATTAAATACTGATCGCACCTCTTAAATATCTATTTTTGTTTTGAAAATTCCCTATTATTTAACATAACTATTCCATCTAAATATACCCCATATTCAGTGACAGTCTTATAATATAAATTAGCGCTTATCTATAAAACAAGAGACGATTTATAACATACAATTTAATCATCGCTTCTCTAAAAACGATAGACGATGTATGAAAAACGACGATTCCCGAAAGATATTGAGAAGTTAGTTGTAGGTATAACACTGGGCCACTTACATTTCAATTCATTATAAGAACATACTAATCCATAAAATTATTCGCTTCACTTCACAAAATCACTACGCTGTTATGTAAAATATAATATAGTAATGTGTAAGCTCCGAGAAGCGAGCTTTAAGCGAATAGTAAAAGCTAAGAAAAAGCTCAAGCCCCGGGGAATATTTCTCATTATTTTTCTGTCAAACGTGATTGATAAGACTCAAATATTTTGTAACGTCTAGAGATTTCATAAAGCCTTTCATTGAAGGTATCAAAAATCTACACTATAAATATAGATACTTGATACTTTGTAAAGTTCTGTAGGTAATTTCATATTAAATAAAAATGTTATCAATAAAATAAATTATATTTAAACTAAGCACCTATCTTAGACAGATAAGTATTTTATTGTAGACGTAAAACGCTGAAGAAAATTCATTTATTTTTTAATATAATTAATTAAATTACAAATGATTTAATTTTTCTATTCAGTTATTTAGGTTGGTAAGTAAATGTAAGTAGCTGAAAACTTTTAATTCTACCTAACTTACACATCACCATACTTACAAATCGAATTAACATTCGAATTTACACATCTAAAATTCCCAAAAAAAATCTACCTTAAAATACGGAAAAATTCATACCCAAAATCCAATAAATTCCGTAAAATCAACTTACATTTGAGTATTCCAAATCAAAATGCACAACACTACACTCACACACAACACGAGCGCTCGAGGTCGGGGCCGGCGCGAGACTGCGGCGCGGCGCGCGCCCGGAACTCACGGAATTCCGGACTTTTCAGACTTTTTTTGACAGGGGTGTCATTTTCGTAATTATTTTGGAAGTTTTTTTGGATTTTTATGTCGCTAATGTCTTTTTGTACATATTTTAATAATGTTTTATACAGTGGTCAGTGGTACAATAATAATTGGTCAGATTAAGTAAAAATTTAAATTTTATTCCTGAATGGAACTTTAAAATAAATCGATTTGTGTTTTTTAAGGCATGTATTTAAACTTGCGACAAAACAATTAAATTTTGGATGTGAAAATACCCAATATTGAATACTAAATTACCAAGTTGGCGAAAGAATGTAAGGAACAAAAAAATTACTAATCTGGTGACTAAATAATACCACTGAATTTTCCAAACTGGCAGACAGATTATGTTTTAGCGACTAAATAACCATCTTGGCGACAATTTGTGAGTACACATTTAATTTAAGAATAGGCACATATATTTTCCCCGATGTAGGTAACTCAAAAACCATACAAGCAGCGAAACGAGCGCACACAAAAAAACCATAAAGGAGCGTACAAAATTCCCAATTTTTTATTTTTCTCGGTTTTAGGGAGGTGTAGATTATTGTGTAGATTAATTTTGAAATTTAAAAATGGCGGATATTTATTTTTCGTAAAATTGATATGGGTATCTTTTACCAGGTTTTTGGGAGTGCTGGATACGAAAATGACATTCGTTTTGAAATTCCAATATGGCGGACATACTTAATTTCATAAAAATAATATGGGTGTCCTTTTATTAGTTTCTGGGGGTGCTGATTACAAAAAAGTCATCCATTTTAAATTTCCTTAGTAACCCAACAACCTCATATTTTCTTCATGATGGGAGAAAAAGAAATTTGAAAATCCTGAATTTTCCAACATTTCTATAGCTTTATACATCTAGGAATGTATCTCAATGTAGAGCATTTACTATGTTTTTATAAAGTTGATTCTATCTCGGAAACGGTGCATCCTATTGAAAAAATAATGAAAATTTCGCCCCCCTTTGGAACCGCGCAACATCATATTTTCTTCATGATGGGAGAATAAAAATTTCGAAAATCCTGAATTTTCCAACATTTCTATAGCTATAAACATCCGTCGAATCTCAATGTACAGCATTTACTTCTTTTTTTATAAAATTGATTCTATCTCGGAAACGGTGCATCCTATTGAAAAATTATGAAAATTTCGCCCCCCTTTGAAACCTCGCAACATCATATTTTCTTCATGATGGGAGAAAATTTTTTCGAAAATCCTGAATTTTCCAACATTTCTATAGCTATAAACATCCGTCGAATCTCAATGTAGAGCATTTACTATGTTTTTATGAAGTTGATTCTATCTCGGAAACGGTGCATCCTATTGAAAAAATAATGAAAATTTCGCCCCCCTTTGGAACCCCGCAACATCATATTTTCTTCATGATGAGAGAAAAAAAATTTCGAAAATCCTGAATTTTCCAACATTTCTATAGATTTATACATCCGTCGTATCTCAATGTACAGCATTACTTCTTTTTTTATAAAATTGATTATATCTCGGAAACGGTGCATCCTATTGAAAAAATAAGGACAATTTCGTCCCCCTTAGGAACCCCGCAACATCACATTTTCTTCATGATGGGAGAAAAAAAATTTCGAAAATCCTGAATTTTCCAACATTTCTATAGATTTATACATCCGTCGTATCTCAATGTACAGTATTACTCCTTTTTTTATAAAATTGATTCTATCTCGGAAACGGTGCATCCTATTGAAAAAATAAGGAAAATTTCGTCCCCCTTAGAATCCCCGCAACATCATATTTTCTTCACGATGGGAGAAAAAAAATCGAAAATCCTGAATTTTTCAACATTTCTATAGATTTATACATCCGTCGTATCTCAATGTACAGCATTTACTTCTTTTTTTATAAAATTGATTCTATCTCGGAAACGGTGCATCCTATTGAAAAAAATAATGAAAATTTCTTCCCCCTTAGGAATAACGCAACATCATATTTTCTTCATGATGGGAGAAAAAAAAATCGAAAATATTGAATTTTCCAACATTTCTATAGATTGATACACCCCTCGTATCTCAGTACAGCATTGTCATACTTTTTTCTATAGTCGCTTCTATCTCAGAAACGGTGCATCCTACTGCAAAAGTAATGAAAATTTGCTCCCCCTTATTAATCTAGAAATCGCATATTTTCTTCATGAATGGCAGAAAAATTCATGAATCCTGAATTTTTAAAAATTTCTATACCTACATAGCTGGTACTTTGAACTACATAACATACTGTAATAATAATCATCAATCCTAATTAGCATCCCAAAGATCTTTTAATTTAGTATTCATATTCATTTTCCGAAGATTGAATATTCTCCATTTTGGAAAATGAAATTGGAAGACAATTTTGTAATCAGAACCCCCAGAAACCGGGAAAAGGACAACCTTGTTAATTTTAATAACAAAAATTTACGCCATTGTGGAATTACGAAACAGATTTTATTTTCATATTATTCTGCACCCCCAGAAACCTAGAAAATGACACCCATGACAAAGCAAAACATACTCCAACAGTATCCAAAAATAGGATTTTCCGTAGCCTGCAAATTGAATTTTTAGCAGCCATTAATTTATCAACCAAATCTGGTTTTATAGCTGCTTATATGGTATAATGGTCACCAACTCGGAAATTAAGTCACCAACTTACAAATGTCGGTGCTAATTTGGATTAAATTTCGCCTCTTTTTATCTGCCGACTTTAGAATTTTTTGTCACCCGAGTGTTTTCACCAGTTTAGTAATTTAGTCGCCAACATATTAATTCGCTGCCAAATTCAGTAATACAGTATGCTCACGTGCAGCCGCCAACTTATTTTTTGTTCGCTCGATTAATTATATCCCGTTTTTTAATACTCAGATGAAAAATATTATTTTTATGATTACGTAGTAATAAGTGTAGTCAAGATATTTTTAATGAAAAATTTAATATTCATATTACAAACTTAGCGAAATGCATAGGAGAAATGTTACAATGATTATATTTATATTCCTTTTATTAGTTAAAATGTAAATGACTAGCTTTTGTCCACGACATCGTCCGCATTGAGTTCAATATCTATACAAAATTTTAACCCCTTTTTCACCCCCTTAGAGTGCGAATTTTCAAAAAATCTTATCTTAGCGGATGCTTACGTCGTCATTACAACTAACTGTATTCCAAATTTCAGCAAAATCCGTTTAGTAGTTTCGGCTGTGCATTGATAGACGAGTCAGTCAGGTTTGCCTTTTATCTTATACAACTTTGTTTGCATAGAATTAATGGAAACGGAACCCTATAGTAAAAGTAGCCTATGTTAGACCTTAAAACATCAGCTATCTTCCAGTGAAAGTCCCGCGAAAATCAGTCCAGCCGTTTCAGAGATTAGCCGGAACAAACAGACAGACAGACAGATGGACAGACAACAATTTTAAAAATTAATATTTTATTGTTAGTACTGTATATACTTCCATATGCATTAAGTAAAAAGCTGTTAATTTGAAATTACAAACAGACACTTAAATTTTATTTATCTGTATAGATTTAGATAACATAAAAACTTTTAATATTTCACTGAGTACGTAATAAGTAATAACTGTAAGTACACTTAAAGTGTCTCTTATAATAAATTTTTAATTTTTATGAAAGTAATTTGAAGTCGTGAAATATTACGGGTAATAAATATTAACGTCGACGACGTCAGCTCTCAGTCTGTAATTTAACAGTTAATGCTTTCATTCCTGTTGTAATGACAAAGACTGAATACAGAAAACAGTATCTTTAACCCTCGAGTGGGCGCGCTATGAGCATTTTGCCGCATCCTACTAATATTATAAATGTGAAAGTTTGTGAGGATGGATGGGTAGATGGATGGATGGATGTTTATGACTCTTTCACGCCGCGGGCAACACCTAGTATACTATAAAAACTTTTGTGAATCGAAAATAATAACCTGTTAGGTTCGAGCTTTTTAATAGTATACTAATGTGGATTCGTATACTAATGATGAATGGTAATAATCATCAAAATCGGTGTAGTACTTACGGAGCTTATTCAATGCAAACAAACTTTTCGCCTTTATTATATTTTATTAAGTATAAGTAATAAATATAAGTATATACACGTATATAAGTAGTATCGTAGCACTGCTACGATCGCTTCACTCGTAGCACTCCAATTGCGTAGAGGGTCTACAGCTCGTAGCACAATGTAGGAAACTTTACTTACGGCCAGTGTGTCTTCTAATAAATGGCGTATATTAAGGTAGTTTTTTCTCTGCTTACTTAATATTGAGCGATAGAGACAAAACAATTAAGCTATCTGAGAGATATCAGTAGATTGTGACACAGGCTCTAAGCGCCTTCACACACGCGCTCCGACAGCGCCGAAGGATTTTATGAGAACTTAGATTCAATCTCCTCTACAAACTCCTCTACGAACTCCTACAATCTTCTGATTAATTTCGTTGCGGGTTCCAAGACAGATTTAGCATGTCCCCGGGCACCCCTGAGATCATATCAAAGGGTTTTTGCGGTTGGTTACCACTGTCGATCCTGGCTACACAGGAGTTGCAGTGGTGGGTAAGCGTGGTGGGCCAATTGCCCGTTAAAAATATACATGGTGAAACAAATAAGAAATAGCAATTTAGGCCTACGAAGTGTTGAGTCCGACTTGATGAAAACTTAAACTGCATCATTAGATTTCTGATAACTCAATATTTTCCTAGCCAGGATTCGAACCCATAGATAGTGAAAAAAAATACATTTTGTATTATTGCACCATTCGATAGTATGAAGTATCGCAATTCGAGATAAGAAAAAATTTCCAGAAAGTAATTATGTGCGAAAGAATTAAGGAAAGAGCTTATTTTTAGCATTTTATTATTACTCCATACATTTCTTCAAAACATGAGGCAGTTTATGAAAATGTGACACTTTTATGAAGTTTGCTGTATACCATTACTTCCCAATAATAATTGTTTCTTATTAGCAACACTATGAAATTATGCAATAATAAAAGATAATTTTTTAAACTTTTTTTTAACCTTTTACCCTCATTAACTTTTTTCTCCAATGGCTTAGAGATTTTTCGTCATACAATAAAATGACACACTTTTTAAGACTTTTTATTTGATATTTGTCTTGTAGTGCTACAGTAGTGGGGACGGGCTCCATATAAAAATGCCCCTTATTATTTTAATGCTTATTGACACTGAACCAAATGGAAAAACAAAATTAAACAAATTAAGTTACACAATTAACTAAAACCGTACATTTTTCCGCGATAAACAGTAGCCTATATCCTTCCTCATGGTCTACTTTACATTAGTGCCAATTTTCATCAAAATCGGTCCAGTAGTTTCGGAGCCTATTCAATGCAAACAAACAAACTTTTCTTGTTTATTATATTAGTATAGAAGTATAGATAGTATAGATTAATTTTAATAATGTTTCCATTCTTTTAGTTTAAAACATAAGTTTGAAAGTCATAATGTTTGAGTTTTTATTATTTTTTAAATTTTATTTTATTAACTACGACCTTATATTATGTACTTAATAATAATTAATTTAAATGCCTCATAAATAGATCGGACGTAACAAAATTTCTAGTTTTGGTCAAACATAATGTTACATGTTTTAAAAAAGTTTACAATACGCATTGAATTTACCAAAAAATTGCAGGCATAAAGTTGGATCAGTAAATAGAATTAAAAACATTCGTCGTTTAATAACTCTATACAAGCATAAGGTTGGATGTCACCAAAAAAGTAGTTTTTTATTAATAAAATATTATTATTTAACTGTGACTGGTTTTATTACTGTACTGATACAAAGGTACACGACTTATCTAAAACATTATACTATTTTTGTTAGCCTATTCGATAATAAACAAAAGATTTGACCCGATTTTGACAATATCTTTCTTTTGGCTCTCCTCTAAACTTGTGATATTCCACATCAGACCTAATGCGTCTCAGGTCGAGAGTTGTGTAATTAATAATGAACAAGAATTTTTAATATTTGTATAAAAAATATTACGAATTCTCCTCAAACACCTCTGAATGGAAAATGGAGCCCAGCTAATTAAGTCTCCATCATGAAAAATTAAAAAGAAACCGTTCTACTTGTTTGGAAGAAATTGTAATTACAAAATCCCGATTTATTTTTTACATTGCTGCCTTATTTTTACATTTCTGTGTAAATTTATTTTGATAATTTGTAATAAATGATATTATTTTTTACAATTGACTGGAGCCATTAAAAGTAACTAACTCTGTCGCGAATCTTTTCTCATTATATGGATCGTTATAACGAGGTAATTATACAATAATTAGCTTTTGCCCGTGGCTCTGCTCGCTTAAACACAGTATCCCACGGGAATACTGCACTTTTCTAGGATAACATATAGCCCATGTTTTAATCCAACTAAGCATTAACTACTACCATACCAAACATCAAATTCCGTTTAGTAGTTTTTGCGTGAAACAGTCACAAACATAAATCCATCTTACAAACTTTCCCAATTACAATAGTAGTAAGATTTGGGTATCTATACAGATAAATAAAATTGGAGTGTCTGTTTGTAATTTAAAATTAACAGCTTTACACTTAATTATATACTTACATTAAAAATATATTACTTTAAAAAAAATTGTCTGTCTTTGTATCTGTCTGTCTGTTTGTTCCGGCTAATCTCTGAAACCGATTGACCGATTTTCGCGGGACTTTCACTGGCAGATAGCTGATGTTATAAGGTAACATAGGCTCCGTTTCCATTAGTTCTATTCAAACGAAGTTGCGGGCATCAGCTAGTAGAAAAAAATTAGTTAGTTTAAATAACAACATAAATTATTACCTAATCAAAACAAAAGTATGCATTAATAGCTTATCAAACCTACTTGCCTTTTATGAATATAGTCATAATGTAATTCATATAAAAACCAGCCTCATCGGACTCGAATGGAATGGTTCCGTACCTTTTTTTTTTTAAATGAGCAATAATATTACGTTTGTTGTATGGGATACGGCTGTCCGAATCCGAGTCCGAAATCGAATGTCCAAGGAGTCCAATTAGTAATTACCTTTTGGATACGGAACTCTTATTAATAGCTTAGAAAACATTACATGATTCCTAAAATGACAAACTATTATCCAGATAAAATATAAATAAATCGAGAAAAAACCCGCGAATTAAATCTTGCTTATTATTATGTCTAATGCTTTATTCCCGCAGAAATATTTTACTCTGTTATTTGGCCTTAGGAATTTATATTAAACCACTGCTGAGCGTGCATTGACAAAAATGTACTAATATAAAAAAGGAGGATTTTTCCATACATACAATAGGTACATACATACATAGGTAAGTTGAGGTAAGGTATAGTTTAATTTCTTCTATGTTAAGACAAACTAAAGAGCCAGACTCACTGCGCATCCAGCAAATCCAGCACCAGTACTATACCGTCATTAGTGTCAATAGTGTCAAGCATTTATAATAATTGCCTACAAATCCGCGGCCTTGGGCTTGCAGGCTGGATGGTCAGTATGGCCCTTAACTTTTTGTATGGTCAATAATTAGCTATATACTATCTTACCCCAAACAACAGTGAAAAGAGATGTTCAAGAAATGTATGAGGCCTGGGCCAGCCCTATGTACAGTATATGTAAATATAGATACATAATAATATAGTAACCGTTTCCTATTCTTTATTTTGTTTAATTTCACGTCGTTTCCATGTACATTTAAATTAACTTCGTCAAGGAGAGCAACACAAAGTAAAATAAATCATGGCGGATCAGATCAGAATTAACTAAAGAATGTCATTTTGTTAATGACATGACTTTTGACAAAGAAAGACGTATGACATTCAAGACGACGTCTCTTCGTAAAACTGTCTACTACGTCAAAAGTCAAGTCAAAACAACTGTCATGGCCGCCCTAAAAATAGTGTTCTCGCAATAAAAAACTCTTCAAATAATCATTTTTGTACGCAGGTACCCTTCTTCAAATTATTTTTTTCGTATTTTTATGATATTCCCATATTTTTTCCTATTTACCTATGTAGTGTACATAGAACTGGCCCAAAATCAAACATCTATTTTAGCAGGTATTGTCGTTTAACACTACATTTTCAAAGACAATGTCAAATCCCATACATTTTTGTTTTCGAACTTCGCCGTCGGCATTGCATCGAATCGAATGCATCTTGACTAGAGGACCAGAAACAATCTCTTTCTCGTTGACGTTTCGTTGACGGTGGCAGTGGACAAACAACGAAAGTTCAATGTTTGTAGGTAAGAAGACTAGATATTGTCCGCGACTTCGCGAAAGAAAATATCGCCGGAACTGTACATTTTGCCGTTATTCAAATTAGACTAGCTATATCCTTCTTCGTGGTCTACACTATATCTGTGCAAAATTTAATTAAAATTGGTCCAGTACTTTCGAAGCCTGTTTAATACAAACAAACAAACAAATCTTCCTCTTTATAAAATTAATAACGACGTATAAGATACCGCAAGCAAATACACGAACGAAAGCCAGTATTTGTAATTATTATTTTTAAATTATTGTAATCGATAGCAAAGTGTTTTTTCAGCCACCTAAGTCCTCACCTTACTCATTCTAAGTCCAATTTAAGCGCTTTTTCTCGCCGATTTTCTACAAGACCGCAGTCACTGTTATAGCTCAAATTCAAACTACAATACAAGCATTATTTCTCACCGGTTTTCTACAAGGCCGTAATCACTGGTCAACCTCAAACATGTTCATGCAGCCCTTGGCATTTACGAGCTTGACTAGTTTCCTATTTAACTTAGGGTTTACTAAAGTTCATACTAAAATGTAAGAATATCGAAGCAAGCAGTAAGGCTTTTCCTAGAAAGACATGAAGACATTACATTTACCCTTAAATCCTTGTAAGGGACATAAATAGGATTAGTAGTTGTATTCCAAGAAGCCTATTACAAACATATAGGGTTTCTGATATTATTCACAGCAAAATTTGACTCCTGTGGGAACAAGACTTGATTATATAAATCTATGCCTTTGTCTAAACATAAACCTAATACGAAGCCTTGGGCTTAGACTCAATATTGTCCTTACTCTAAGTAAACAAACTATCTGTAGATATAAGCAATCAAAGAGTCCTTATAATCTATATAGACAAAGTATCTATAGATTTAAGCAATCATAGAGTTGCTATAGAAAGAAAGAAAGAATGAAAATTTATTTTCAGTTCACAATAAGGCACAAATGTAACAAGAAATAAAATAAGAATAATAAGAAAAGAATAATGAAATAAGAATATAAAAAAATAATAATAAATAAGTACGAACAGTAACGTGACGGATCAATAGGTATTTCAGCTCTAAAGTAATTTATGATTTGAAAATTCAAACGTGTATTTTTTGCATGTTTAGTAAATTTATACTTTGTTGTAAAAAATAAAGAAAAACTACTTGTTTAATGACACTACTATTGTCCCTTGGAAAACACAATTTTTCAATCAAAATGAATGACGATGTTCCTCGGAAAACATTAAGAAAAACATTGTTTGTTTTATGTTAAAAGTACAAACTTTTAACATAAAATAAACATTGTTTTAGGATTCTGTAGTACTACAATAAATCCTTACAGTTTCGCTCTGTCCGTCCAACTGTCTTTCTAGATGGAAGAACGGACAGAAATTCTGTCCGCTCTTCCATCTAGCGGACATCTGGTGTCCGCTCTATCTAGCTTCTGTAATTATGAATACAAATGGATGAACTTTGGTATAGTTAAAGACTGTGTTATGTTTTTTTTTTATGTAATGAACCAGGAAACGAGCAGACGGATCACCTGATGGTAAGCGATTACCGCCGCCCATGGACACTCGCAGCAACAGAGGAGTTACACTTGTAACTCCTCTGGTCCTGCGACTTGCGTTCCTGATCCTTAAAATCCCCAATCCCCCCCATGGGCCTCCGGTAACCTCACTCACTCGGCGAAACACAACGCAAGCGTTATTTCACGCCGGTTTTCTGTGAGGTCGTGGTATTTACCCGGTCGAGCCGGCCCATTCATGCCGAAGCGTGGCTCTCCCACAGTTTGTATTATATAATATATATATTGCTATATAATAGTTAGTATTATATTCAGTTATCGGTTTTGGAATCATAAAATAATAATAATTTAATATTTATTTTGAATAAAATTAGATAATAACTTTAGAATTAATAAAAAAAATTAAATTTATATTATTGCGCGTTGATAGTTACGGAACCCTTCTTAGACATATCCTGATATACTCTTGGTTATTTCTCGGTATATTTATATATATTTTTTCATTCCACGCCATCATGTAGGGTATCGTTAAATAGGTCTTTCTTTCGACTTTCACTTTCGCGTAATCGGCCTCCAAATTGGTTTAAAAGTTGGTCCTCCTGGCATTTCTAAACTATAGGAGATAGAAACTTATAAGTTTCTATACTGATAGATATTTAAGAAAACTCTTTAGTAAAATTATTTTGAATAAAATCGGATAATAACTTTTGAAGTAATTAAAAGAAAACCTACAGCGGGTTGATAGTTACGGAACCCTTCATATAGATATATCCTGACATACTGTTGGTTAGGTTATTAAATTATATGATTTATATGTATACGATTATTAAATACTGATCGCACCTCTTAAATATCTATTTTTGTTTTGAAAATTCCCTATTATTTAACATAACTATTCCATCTAAATATACCCCATATTCAGTGACAGTCTTATAATATAAATTAGCGCTTATCTATAAAACAAGAGACGATTTATAACATACAATTTAATCATCGCTTCTCTAAAAACGATAGACGATGTATGAAAAACGACGATTCCCGAAAGATATTGAGAAGTTAGTTGTAGGTATAACACTGGGCCACTTACATTTCAATTCATTATAAGAACATACTAATCCATAAAATTATTCGCTTCACTTCACAAAATCACTACGCTGTTATGTAAAATATAATATAGTAATGTGTAAGCTCCGAGAAGCGAGCTTTAAGCGAATAGTAAAAGCTAAGAAAAAGCTCAAGCCCCGGGGAATATTTCTCATTATTTTTCTGTCAAACGTGATTGATAAGACTCAAATATTTTGTAACGTCTAGAGATTTCATAAAGCCTTTCATTGAAGGTATCAAAAATCTACACTATAAATATAGATACTTGATACTTTGTAAAGTTCTGTAGGTAATTTCATATTAAATAAAAATGTTATCAATAAAATAAATTATATTTAAACTAAGCACCTATCTTAGACAGATAAGTATTTTATTGTAGACGTAAAACGCTGAAGAAAATTCATTTATTTTTTAATATAATTAATTAAATTACAAATGATTTAATTTTTCTATTCAGTTATTTAGGTTGGTAAGTAAATGTAAGTAGCTGAAAACTTTTAATTCTACCTAACTTACACATCACCATACTTACAAATCGAATTAACATTCGAATTTACACATCTAAAATTCCCAAAAAAAATCTACCTTAAAATACGGAAAAATTCATACCCAAAATCCAATAAATTCCGTAAAATCAACTTACATTTGAGTATTCCAAATCAAAATGCACAACACTACACTCACACACAACACGAGCGCTCGAGGTCGGGGCCGGCGCGAGACTGCGGCGCGGCGCGCGCCCGGAACTCACGGAATTCCGGACTTTTCAGACTTTTTTTGACAGGGGTGTCATTTTCGTAATTATTTTGGAAGTTTTTTTGGATTTTTATGTCGCTAATGTCTTTTTGTACATATTTTAATAATGTTTTATACAGTGGTCAGTGGTACAATAATAATTGGTCAGATTAAGTAAAAATTTAAATTTTATTCCTGAATGGAACTTTAAAATAAATCGATTTGTGTTTTTTAAGGCATGTATTTAAACTTGCGACAAAACAATTAAATTTTGGATGTGAAAATACCCAATATTGAATACTAAATTACCAAGTTGGCGAAAGAATGTAAGGAACAAAAAAATTACTAATCTGGTGACTAAATAATACCACTGAATTTTCCAAACTGGCAGACAGATTATGTTTTAGCGACTAAATAACCATCTTGGCGACAATTTGTGAGTACACATTTAATTTAAGAATAGGCACATATATTTTCCCCGATGTAGGTAACTCAAAAACCATACAAGCAGCGAAACGAGCGCACACAAAAAAACCATAAAGGAGCGTACAAAATTCCCAATTTTTTATTTTTCTCGGTTTTAGGGAGGTGTAGATTATTGTGTAGATTAATTTTGAAATTTAAAAATGGCGGATATTTATTTTTCGTAAAATTGATATGGGTATCTTTTACCAGGTTTTTGGGAGTGCTGGATACGAAAATGACATTCGTTTTGAAATTCCAATATGGCGGACATACTTAATTTCATAAAAATAATATGGGTGTCCTTTTATTAGTTTCTGGGGGTGCTGATTACAAAAAAGTCATCCATTTTAAATTTCCTTAGTAACCCAACAACCTCATATTTTCTTCATGATGGGAGAAAAAGAAATTTGAAAATCCTGAATTTTCCAACATTTCTATAGCTTTATACATCTAGGAATGTATCTCAATGTAGAGCATTTACTATGTTTTTATAAAGTTGATTCTATCTCGGAAACGGTGCATCCTATTGAAAAAATAATGAAAATTTCGCCCCCCTTTGGAACCGCGCAACATCATATTTTCTTCATGATGGGAGAATAAAAATTTCGAAAATCCTGAATTTTCCAACATTTCTATAGCTATAAACATCCGTCGAATCTCAATGTACAGCATTTACTTCTTTTTTTATAAAATTGATTCTATCTCGGAAACGGTGCATCCTATTGAAAAATTATGAAAATTTCGCCCCCCTTTGAAACCTCGCAACATCATATTTTCTTCATGATGGGAGAAAATTTTTTCGAAAATCCTGAATTTTCCAACATTTCTATAGCTATAAACATCCGTCGAATCTCAATGTAGAGCATTTACTATGTTTTTATGAAGTTGATTCTATCTCGGAAACGGTGCATCCTATTGAAAAAATAATGAAAATTTCGCCCCCCTTTGGAACCCCGCAACATCATATTTTCTTCATGATGAGAGAAAAAAAATTTCGAAAATCCTGAATTTTCCAACATTTCTATAGATTTATACATCCGTCGTATCTCAATGTACAGCATTACTTCTTTTTTTATAAAATTGATTATATCTCGGAAACGGTGCATCCTATTGAAAAAATAAGGACAATTTCGTCCCCCTTAGGAACCCCGCAACATCACATTTTCTTCATGATGGGAGAAAAAAAATTTCGAAAATCCTGAATTTTCCAACATTTCTATAGATTTATACATCCGTCGTATCTCAATGTACAGTATTACTCCTTTTTTTATAAAATTGATTCTATCTCGGAAACGGTGCATCCTATTGAAAAAATAAGGAAAATTTCGTCCCCCTTAGAATCCCCGCAACATCATATTTTCTTCACGATGGGAGAAAAAAAATCGAAAATCCTGAATTTTTCAACATTTCTATAGATTTATACATCCGTCGTATCTCAATGTACAGCATTTACTTCTTTTTTTATAAAATTGATTCTATCTCGGAAACGGTGCATCCTATTGAAAAAAATAATGAAAATTTCTTCCCCCTTAGGAATAACGCAACATCATATTTTCTTCATGATGGGAGAAAAAAAAATCGAAAATATTGAATTTTCCAACATTTCTATAGATTGATACACCCCTCGTATCTCAGTACAGCATTGTCATACTTTTTTCTATAGTCGCTTCTATCTCAGAAACGGTGTATCCTACTGCAAAAGTAATGAAAATTTGCTCCCCCTTATTAATCTAGAAATCGCATATTTTCTTCATGAATGGCAGAAAAATTCATGAATCCTGAATTTTTAAAAATTTCTATACCTACATAGCTGGTACTTTGAACTACATAACATACTGTAATAATAATCATCAATCCTAATTAGCATCCCAAAGATCTTTTAATTTAGTATTCATATTCATTTTCCGAAGATTGAATATTCTCCATTTTGGAAAATGAAATTGGAAGACAATTTTGTAATCAGAACCCCCAGAAACCGGGAAAAGGACAACCTTGTTAATTTTAATAACAAAAATTTACGCCATTGTGGAATTACGAAACAGATTTTATTTTCATATTATTCTGCACCCCCAGAAACCTAGAAAATGACACCCATGACAAAGAAAAACATACTCCAACAGTATCCAAAAATAGGATTTTCCGTAGCCTGCAAATTGAATTTTTAGCAGCCATTAATTTATCAACCAAATCTGGTTTTATAGCTGCTTATATGGTATAATGGTCACCAACTCGGAAATTAAGTCACCAACTTACAAATGTCGGTGCTAATTTGGATTAAATTTCGCCTCTTTTTATCTGCCGACTTTAGAATTTTTTGTCACCCGAGTGTTTTCACCAGTTTAGTAATTTAGTCGCCAACATATTAATTCGCTGCCAAATTCAGTAATACAGTATGCTCACGTGCAGCCGCCAACTTATTTTTTGTTCGCTCGATTAATTATATCCCGTTTTTTAATACTCAGATGAAAAATATTATTTTTATGATTACGTAGTAATAAGTGTAGTCAAGATATTTTTAATGAAAAATTTAATATTCATATTACAAACTTAGCGAAATGCATAGGAGAAATGTTACAATGATTATATTTATATTCCTTTTATTAGTTAAAATGTAAATGACTAGCTTTTGTCCACGACATCGTCCGCATTGAGTTCAATATCTATACAAAATTTTAACCCCTTTTTCACCCCCTTAGAGTGCGAATTTTCAAAAAATCTTATCTTAGCGGATGCTTACGTCGTCATTACAACTAACTGTATTCCAAATTTCAGCAAAATCCGTTTAGTAGTTTCGGCTGTGCATTGATAGACGAGTCAGTCAGGTTTGCCTTTTATCTTATACAACTTTGTTTGCATAGAATTAATGGAAACGGAACCCTATAGTAAAAGTAGCCTATGTTAGACCTTAAAACATCAGCTATCTTCCAGTGAAAGTCCCGCGAAAATCAGTCCAGCCGTTTCAGAGATTAGCCGGAACAAACAGACAGACAGACAGATGGACAGACAACAATTTTAAAAATTAATATTTTATTGTTAGTACTGTATATACTTCCATATGCATTAAGTAAAAAGCTGTTAATTTGAAATTACAAACAGACACTTAAATTTTATTTATCTGTATAGATTTAGATAACATAAAAACTTTTAATATTTCACTGAGTACGTAATAAGTAATAACTGTAAGTACACTTAAAGTGTCTCTTATAATAAATTTTTAATTTTTATGAAAGTAATTTGAAGTCGTGAAATATTACGGGTAATAAATATTAACGTCGACGACGTCAGCTCTCAGTCTGTAATTTAACAGTTAATGCTTTCATTCCTGTTGTAATGACAAAGACTGAATACAGAAAACAGTATCTTTAACCCTCGAGTGGGCGCGCTATGAGCATTTTGCCGCATCCTACTAATATTATAAATGTGAAAGTTTGTGAGGATGGATGGGTAGATGGATGGATGGATGTTTATGACTCTTTCACGCCGCGGGCAACACCTAGTATACTATAAAAACTTTTGTGAATCGAAAATAATAACCTGTTAGGTTCGAGCTTTTTAATAGTATACTAATGTGGATTCGTATACTAATGATGAATGGTAATAATCATCAAAATCGGTGTAGTACTTACGGAGCTTATTCAATGCAAACAAACTTTTCGCCTTTATTATATTTTATTAAGTATAAGTAATAAATATAAGTATATACACGTATATAAGTAGTATCGTAGCACTGCTACGATCGCTTCACTCGTAGCACTCCAATTGCGTAGAGGGTCTACAGCTCGTAGCACAATGTAGGAAACTTTACTTACGGCCAGTGTGTCTTCTAATAAATGGCGTATATTAAGGTAGTTTTTTCTCTGCTTACTTAATATTGAGCGATAGAGACAAAACAATTAAGCTATCTGAGAGATATCAGTAGATTGTGACACAGGCTCTAAGCGCCTTCACACACGCGCTCCGACAGCGCCGAAGGATTTTATGAGAACTTAGATTCAATTCACAGTAATGATAATAATACGCGACGCGGCGCTTTTTTTAAGATAGCTATTCAAAATTGAACTTTATTCATTACACAAGAAGATACACAGTCAAACACTGCAGATCGATATGTTATTGATTGTACTGTAGGTTCTTGGTGGAAATTCATGTTTCACAGTAATAAAACACAAAAATTCTTGCACTATTTCCACTTTAATAAGTATTTTACATTAATTTTAATATGTTACACGACCGGTTTCGACAACGTCATCATCAGGTGTAGGTAGATTAATTTTTTTTTTAAATTTGTAAACATTGTGCAAAGGGATCGTCCATTAATCACGTGATGCCTAAAAGGGGGAGGGGGGGGGTACGAAAAAATATCACCAAGTATCACCAAGGGGAGGAGGAGGTATAAGGAGACATTACGTGTATTAATTTTCGAATCTAGTCTATGCATACCGAAATTGTTATCGGTTGTAGATTCGTAGTGTTGTTTAAATACTTACAAGACAAATGATTCGTATAGTTTGTAATTGCTTAAATTATTCTATTAAATTGTTTTTACGTTAAAGTTTTTCTTCAAACATGACCTGCTTACTATGTAAAAAAAATACACGTGATCTTAGGTGGGGGAGGGGGAGGTAGTATAAAACCTCACCACGTATCACCAGGGGGGAGGGAGGGGTCTAAAAAGTTGTTAAAAACATCACCTGATTAATGGACGGCCCCAAAGGGTTACCAGCATCACGAAATGTATACTATGTTGAGTAACGTAATTTAAATGTTTATACCAAATTATTAAATATTCTACTGTATAACATAAATTACTATTAGTATACTATTATAACACATATAATTATAACACATTGATAAATTAATAACTTATTGATTTGTGATGTTATAGAATTCAGCTTCTACGCATTTAAACTTGATTCGCGTCATTAATTTATCAATGTAAGGTTTAAACATCTGGCATCTTATCTGAATGTAATTTGGAATTAATTTAAGCTTTTTACATTGGGAAAGCTTTTTACATTGTCGAAACCGGTCGTGTTACGTGTAACATATTAAAATTAATGTAAAATACTTATTAAAGTGGAAATAGTGCAAGAATTTTTGTGTATTATTACTGTGAAACATGAATTTCCACCAAGAACCTACAGTACAATCAATAACATATCTAAAAGCGGCGAACACAGCTGATTTACTGGTACTGTATAAAGTTTTAAAATTTAAACTAAAGATAAAATCACAACATATATGGTTTAATACCCAATCTACCTACACCTGATGATGACGTTGTCGGAACCGGTCGTGTAACATATTAAAATTAATGTAAAATACTTATTAAAGCGGAAATAGTGCAAGAATTTTTGTGTATTATTACTGACTGCAGATTGATACAATATGATGTGCAGTGTATGACTAATAGTGTCATATGAAACGTGTATCTTTTTGCCATATATTATTAGAGTGGTTACCATATATTATTTTTAGGCATGCCTCGAAAAAAAAACTACAAAAAATTAACTGGCCAAGTGCGAGTCGTACTCGCACACCGAGGGTTCCGTACAAACCTGTAGTGATTTTGTTACAGCTTAAAGGTATTATAGACATGAGTATTTGATATGAATTTCAATTTAATACCTCTACGTCATGAGGAAAGGGGTAGTAAGTTTAAAATTATTACAAATATTTTTACTATATTATGAAGTAACTAAAAATGTACGGTTTTCGTAATTTTTTTCTTTATCTGTGCTATAAGACGTTACTTCGTGCCAAATTTCAAGATTCTGAGTTCACGGGAAGTTACCCTGTAGGTTTTGAGTTTGCGAGGGTCAAAAATTTGCAGAAATTTGCGGCATTAACAGCTGTATATTTTGATTGCGTCGGCTTAGAAGTTTGATTTTTTCACAGCTCCAAGGGGCTGTAGACCTTAGTATTTGATATAAATTCCAGCTTGATATGTCCTCGCGTTCCTGCGAAAAATAATCTTGACAGACATTCGGACAGACAAAGTGATCCTATAAGGGTTTCGTTTTTTCCTTTCGAGGTACGGAACCCTAATAAAGATAAAAATGCCGCTAACTACGAAAACTTCCGTTTTCGTAGTTAGCGGCATTAATAATAATAAAACAGCTGCCAGTGGCAAATCATGAGATCCGCGTAGCAGTTAGCTGTTAAAGCAATATATTATAGTTATAGATATCGGAAAATTGCAAGGCCATTAGCAATAGCGTCGTAGGTAATAGCTATCGTAAATATGCAGCGCCACGTCGCGTGTCGTCTCGTTTCGATATGAATTGACCCTTAACCTATAACCTGTATATGAAAGTTTGTGAGGATGAATATGTGGATATTTGTTACTCTTTCACACATATATTGCGGAACCAATTTTGATATTGGATATGGTAGTTTTGACTCTACATAAACACGTAGGCAAAATATACAGTGTTTTCATTGGATACCATTTGTAATTGTATTTACGCCAGCAAAAGCTAGTAATAACTATAAATGGTTAAATAAATTACCTGTTATTGGTTCGTGGAAACGTACTCAATATAAAATTGCTAAGAAACGTTTGCGGGAAGCTATTATGGAATAAGGGAATTTATCGAACACCTTGGGGATACCTCGCGGCTCTGTGAAGGCATTATGGCTCATAATCATTAGCCTGAAGCAGGTTTGGAGCAAAGTCAAAGAATCAAAGTAAGAGTTATACAGCAACAAATGGCACGTTCAAACTTTAATTATTATATATTTTTTAAATATGACGTGTACAGAGTACGCGTTCCAGAAATTCATTAATAATTTATAATCCAGAAATACTCTTATCGTGCCTAAAGTACATCACTACTTTATCTTATTTTAACCCTTAGCTACCTAACGTGTTTTTGAGTAACACTATCACCTAACGGCGGTCATGGTGACTCCTTGTATTGTTTTTTAATTTAACAATATAATAATAGTAAAAATGTAAAAAAATTAAAGATAGGTTGTAAACTTTAGAATCTTTTATTAAAATCAACTTCAACAAACTTTGCAAATTATTAGTTTCTATATTAATAATTAACGCTTATAATTATTTTAACATTTTAGACAAAAATAAAGGTATTAACAAAAATCTGAGATCTGATAAGGAACACATATTTAAACTTGACAAAATGTACTTATTATATGAAACTAAGACAGATAACCTACTAAATAAAAATAATAATGGCAAATTTAAATCATATTTTTTATAAAATTATAAGTGGTAAACATTTACCATTTTTTGGTGTGGCATTTCAAACACATTTTTTGTGAACACTCAACGCAAATTGGTTTTCTACATCGAAAATACATGTGATATGTTTTTCGTTTATTTTTTGGAGTCACAAGTTGAGCAAGTCTTCCTAACTTCAAACTTTTCGATGCTATTAGTTGTTGATGTGCTCGGCACTTGGTCCATCTTCAGTATACGCGTCCAGTGTTTTCGATAGCGCGATCTAGAAGCGGGATAGTGTCATCTGTTGTGGTTTTTAAGTAACGTTTATGTTATATTAACCATGTAAGACAGAGAGCGATATATTGAAATATAACCATTCTTGTCGCACCGAACTGCCCCCTTTTTGGTCCAAGGTCATTCATACAAAGTCGACCACCCCTGGGTCGAATGCTCAGCGCGTACTGAAGGGCGTGGGGGTAAAGTAGATAAGAGTAACTGTCGCGTCGCATAAGTAGTAACAAAGTAATTCAAAAAACAATAACCGTTGTAGTCACCATGACCGACGTTAGGTGACTAAGGGTTAAAGGATGAGATTGACTGCCTGATGGTATAAAGCAATTACCGCCGCCGATTACTTGCAACAACTGAGATGTTACTGAGGCGTTCCCGATTGTTATGAAACCAAACTCACTTGGTAAAATAGAAGACGCGTTATTTCACACCGTTATTCATGCTTAATTTTAAAGTTTCGGCATCGATTTATACGTTAATTTTGTGCTCGATCTATCTCAACCTAATACCTATACGTGGTATTTACACTAATATTATGAAGAGGAAGGGATTTTTTTTGCGGATTCAGTCCGAAACTGGTTGACCGATCATGATAAACATTTGAAAATACACAGACGGACATGTGCTATTTTTTTCTTGTGGCAAAATGTACAGTTATACGTGGGATGATATTTTTGCGCTAACAAAGTTGCGGGAACCATCTAGTGGAACTGTATACAAGCGTATATTTGTATGTCATATACACACTAAGTCATTTACACTATTTTAATGGTCTGGTTTCTATAAAACCTACAGGGGTTTCAAAGAAACCGAAGCCATTACAAGCATTTAACCTCTTTACCCGAAGAGCAAAATAAACAGGACTCCACTCAGTAAATAACTTAGACCTAACATAGCTCTAAACCGCATCTAAAGTTCTAAGTAATGACTTAGTCTATTGAGGATGCTGGGTAAAGTTGAGTGTTAGATTTTTGTTTGGTCTAAAGTTCTAGAAATTATTAGATGAAAAGCCTTTGACTTCTAGGTGCTCTGCCGTGAGGACGATCTGGGAGATTTCTTTTTATTGCAGATTTTTAAGTTTTTAGTACTTTTATAGTTTGTAAATATTTTAAATAGTTAGATAAATTAGATATATCCACTGCTTATATAAAGACGTTTGGATCGAAAAATAATTGTCATACTCAAATTAAAAAAACATCTCATGTATGGGTGACTCTCCGCAAAACGCAAATTCGCCCAAATAAAGATTTTTTTTTAAGTATGACAATTATTTTTCTGCCTTAACGTCTTTACATAAGCAGTAGATCATGTGCCAGAAGTATTCGTAATTGATTTTACCAAACCTTATATAATTGTCAATATAATTTGTAAGTTGTAGTTAATAAATATGAATACATACATACATACATACATATAATCACGCCTCTTTCCCGTAGGGGTAGGCAGAGACTACTTCTTTCCACTTGCTACGATCCTTACATACTTGTTTCGCTTCATCCACTTTCATTCTTACCATCCATTCCTCCTCTTACATTCAACGTAGCGAAGCGGCTCTCCATGGGCCACTTTTCGCCTCCTAAATATGAATATAGGTGAAAAATAGGTAGGCACCCAGGTCGACTGATGGTAAGCTATTACTAACGTCTAAAGATAACAAAAATAACACGATGCGATAGCGGTAGTGCGTATGGCTTTCGCCGTTTCTCTGTTCAGTTTTTTACGATAAATTATAAAACCTGCTCCGGAAGAGTTAATATTTCGCGACATTTTTTATAAAAAGCCCCTTTCCGTGAACTGTTTGATTAATGATACACGCAGGAATTTATGTTGAAGTATCTACACTTTTACAGCGTCACGTCATACTTTCATTTTTTTTTACATCCGAGAGCGCGTAAAATCGAGTTCAGGAGTCAAAATAAAAAATATTTAAACAATTCATCCGGCCAAAATTTTTTATTAGTTTCAAATGATACATATTATCTAAATATATAAAAGGCAAACCTGACTGACTCATCTATCAACGCACAGCCGAAACTACTGAACGGATTTTGTTGAAATTTGGCATACAAATAGTTGTAATGACGTAGGAATCCGCTAAGAAAGGATTTTTGAAAATTCGCCCCCTAAGGGGTGAAAAGGGGGTTTAAACTTTGTATGGGAACCGAACTCCACGCGGACGAAGTCGCGGGCAAAAGCTAGTACCTTATAATATGTAACTTTGGGTTTTTTTGAATAATTAATATTTTCATTTCGACATCATTGTTTAGATAATTTATTCTCTCTTCTAGTTTTTGGTATAGTCTCAGAGTCAGTTCAAGGTCAGTTCAAACCGAAACGAGACGATACTTGATGAGGCACTGCATTTTTAAAATAGTTTTAAAAACGTAACTTTATACAGTACGAAAGAAAACAAAAGTGTGAGCGGCGCCGCGTAGAGTGGTCTAGTTTGACATTCGAAGTTTTACAACTAAACGTGTACCTACATCTTCTTGTAATAGTTAAAAGAGATGTTCTGGAAATGTATGAGGCGCGGGCTAGCACTATGTACACTATACGTAAATATACATAATATAGTAACAGTTTCCTAATCTTTATTTTATTTAATTTCACTTCGTTTTAATGTACATTTAAACTACATTACACTACATACATTTAAAAAAAAAACTATTCAAATAATCATTTTTGTACGCATGTACCCGTCTTCAAATTATTTTTTTCATATTTACCTATGTAGTGTACATAGAGCTGGCCCAAAATCAAACATCTCTTTTTATCTTCTATCTTAAAAATGTAGCGCCGCATCGCTGTGTGTGTGTATCTATATCTATACCAAATTTCATCGAAATCTGTTCAGAAAGTGTAATTGAGAAGCATGTAGATGGCGGCATACATACTTATTGTTCACGTTTTTAATAATAAAAAGTCCATCTTTGCATAAACGATCACAAAATTAAAGCCCTCCAAAGTTTTCTATCTGTACATCTATTAATTATAAATTAATGCAGATAAATGCACAGCTATTTCTGATGTAAATTAAAGTACCAGGCACATTTCTACACATCTCCGTTTAAATTGCTATCTTTTAACAGACATTTAATTAAAATGAAGATCCCTTTAATTTTGTTTTCAGAGCGTACGCTTATCTACATGTCAAACATAATTTGTTATAATAATTCTAACATTTATACAGCTTTGTGTACTAATGATACTTTTTCAGTAATCAAGTATTATCAAGGAATCTAATTCATGAGCACATAGAGTGGTCTCATAATATATTTGTATTATAATAACGACATGCAGTCACAATAAAATTGTCAATGATATGCCGAAATTCATTCAAATCTCGTTTGAATACGCGCATAGACTGTGCGACCTCTGTGCGTTTAAAATACGTCGTGTTCTAGGGCCCTAATTTACACAATCTAAAGGTGCGTTCACACTTGTAACATTTTACCGAACATTATCCCGTGTATCCCCTGTATCAGAAACGCGTGTCAGTACCGATAGTGTGGACGTATTTTGTTACGCGAACATTTATTACAAACCGCAGCTACGCTTCAATTCGTTCCGAACACTGGAAGAAGCTGCTAGACACGGACTAAACGGCAAGAAAATGTACGGAGTTACGGTCTACTAGCCGGGCCCAGTGTAGACGGTGGTCTGTGTACTGTTACACATATATGTCACGTGTTACGAGCCGATCCAACGAGATGAGAGTTTTTTTCAAAGCATTTTCGATATTGTCTGCGTGACAGGAGACGTCCACACTTGCATTTGTGACACGTGTCACGTGCGTCCGATGACACAGATACAGACACGGGGTAGGAGTGGATCACGGTGTGACGTGTCCCAGTCGGTACGTCCCCCGCCCGCACCTCGCCGCCTCGCTGTTTGCGATGATATGCCACATAGTCTAGTTCAACACCATGCGTCTACACTTGTAACATTTCATAGTACATGGTTTGTGACCGTGTCAGCACGACCTATAGACCGTCCACATTTAGCGTAACATATACGATGCCACGTAGTCCGGTTCGTCACCTTGTCACAAGTGTGGACGCATCATAACATTTTTAACAACGGACAAAAGCAAAAGATCGAAAAATGTATATCTTTGAAACTATACTAAACTATATATAATAACATGTATGTGTCATTCACAATTACTAGCTGATACCCGCGACTTTGTTCGCGTTAAAGGATATCCCGTGGGAACAATAAATGTTGTCACGATAAAAAGTTGCCTATGTCCTTCCCCGTGGTCTAATCTATTTAAGTGTCTTTCATCTAAATCGGTCCCGTAGTTTTGGAGCCTATTCAATGGAAATAAACATACAAAACAAACAAATTGGTACAGATGTGTTACATAACGTTATATAAGTTACGAAATAATATCATCTATAAAAAGAAACATCTATACGTAATCGTTAATATTAAATTATTATACCACGAAATATCGAAGCATATACTCGTAATATTTGTTCAAGAATTTCCTGCGCGTAATACAAAAATAGTATTACCGAATACTTTGTTATTGGCTAATTTAGTTTGACATGAAAGCGATGAGGAAGAAATATTATTGTATCCAGTTATTCATCATCATTACCTGACGTGTTCACTACTGGTTGACGATAGTACATAGCAGTGGCGAAGGTTGGTTCTCCTTCTAGAGAAGCCCTATCATGTATAATAGGTAGGAATTCGGATGAGAGTCTTTATAAGGCTCACCTTATAACTCCATTCCTATCGGTGTTACTTATAACACCGATAGGAATGGAGTTATAGGAACCCCATGCCACTGGTACATAGCCTTTGTGATTTAAAAAAACCGGCCAAGTGCGAGTCGGACTCGCACACCGAGGGTTCCGTACAAACCTGTAGGTATATACGCAGACGTTTGATTTTGTTACAGTTTAAAGTACTCTTTAAGCGTTCATGAGGAAAGGGGTAGTTAGTTTAAAATTATTAAAAATATTTTTATTATATGATAACAAAAAATTTACGGTTTTCGCAATTTTTCCTTTATATTTTGTGCTATAAGACGTTGCTTCGTACCAAATTTCAAGATTCTGAGTTCACGGGAAGTACCCTGTAGGTTTCGATTCCCTTGCGTGTGTCGAAAATTTGCGGCATAAACGGTTGCTTCTTTTGATTCTGTTGGCTTAGAAGTTTGACTTTTCACAGCTCCAAGGGACAGAAGAGTACCTATTTGATATAAATTACAGCTTCATACCTCTACGCGTTCCCGAGAAAAAGACAGACGGACGGACAACAAAGTGTCAATCCTATAAGGGTTCCGTTTTTTCCTTTAGAGGTACTAAACCCTAAAAACGAATAATATAACCTCAAATTAACTTTGTAAATGGATAATTGAAGCCTACTATGCCAGTTATAGCCAGCAATAACCAAAATCGGCAACATTACCGGCCGTTTGGACTAATAATAATAAAAGTTATTCCAAATGAAGGTAAACGCATACCGCTGTTTCAACACAATCTAACTTTAGAATTTCTGATTATTGGCCGAATTGATAGCGCAATTTCCGAAATGTTTCGAACTTCTGTATTGTATATCAACGAGAATTGCTATAAAATAAACATTTTGGGTACGTCTAGTAATGAAAATAGTTATTTGTTCAAACATATGTATAAAACCACGAAACATTTGTTTGAATAAACTAAATTTAATGATTGTTACTAACCGTTATTGGTGGTGAGTCTTATGGTATCTACAGACACACGAATTTGGTACGGAGCGTACAGCGGACCATATCCTCGGACCGAATCCGCGTGTCGCTACATACGCACGAATTTGGTACGGTGCAGTGGACCGAAAAGCTCTATTGCATTAGCACAGAGTTCTATTTACAGTGCTGTTTTTCAACGACGACGATGATTCCCGCAATTCATTGATAACGGGCAGTGATACCAACTCTCAAAAATATTTCTCCCCAAATTTTACCCCTGATTACTTTTTACCATTGACAGGTCTAAGAGATAATAATAAGCTATAAAGAAAGGTTATGTGTTTAACATAAAGACTTACGCGTCATAAAACTAACTTGTCTTAATCTGATTTCAGTCCCAATACATTTTCATATCCCTGGCTATATACACACATTAAAATATTTTTTATTATTACATACACGTTGATTCATAAGGAGTAAACTTTAAACATCCTGTCCCCTAGTAAACCCCCGTAGATATTTTCCCTAATTTTGGGGGGTAAATCCCTAAGTTGTCAACATTGACACCGTTGTACGGCCTAACCGCCGGACTGCTCTACACACGCACGGATTTGGTACGCAGCGGACCAAGTCCAATGCGGACAGCGGCGAACTCTTCACCTTCTTCTTATGTTCGCCGGACTGCCCTACACACGCTCGGATTTGGTACGGAGCGTACCTGATCCACTGTACGCTCCGTACCAAATTCGTTTGTCTGTAGATGCCATTACAAACCAGGGCTTCCAGTCTTCTTCTTTAAAATGGCCTCCCGGGCCTCTAGTCAAGATGCATTCGTATAATTTCGACAACGAACTTCGAAATCAAAAATGTATGGGATTTGACTAAGTCATCGTTAAGTGACATTTCACTTGCGATGCAATAATATGTCAAATCCCATACATTTTGTTATCAAACTTCGCCGTCGAAATTATACGAATGCATCTTGACTAGAAGCCCAGCTCAACTACAGCGAAGCCACGTTTCTAATATCTTTCGGGAATCATCATTCATTATATTACTTCATCTGTCATTAACTCAATTACGAAGACCGATAAGTCAAAAACGATAATTCCTCAGGGCAAAGTTAGCGTACTATAACTTTATCAGTTTTCTGACTATTCGTTTATATTATGGTGACAGACACAAAGAAACATCAAACATATTATTTCTGCCATCATTTTGTTGAAAATTTCATAGGTATTATATCGACAAAGTTCCTGCTCGACCAGTTTCGAAACATATTCCTTTGCAATACGATGCCTCAAAATATTTAAACACAAATTAAATGACCGCATCGACTGCAGATATGGCTGAAGTCCGTACTCACACGTGAGTATGTGTGAGTGCGCACAATCAGACTCAGATGCAGGCGATTTGGATCTTATGTCTGGTCACGCGGCAACTTGTTCGATTGCATTGTTCGTACTTATATTTTGTAACCAGTAAATTTGAATTGTACCTACCATTATATCTAAACATTTTCGTATATAGAACATGACGCAAGTTTTTTGACGTGACAACGTCTTATAATTCGATGGAACCTGGATGGCTGCACGCACGCAAAAACATGACGCATACGGCGTTACCTTGCTCTGAGGCGTTCCATTTAAGACTTGAAGTGCAAGCGAGAACACGGAACGAGCGACAAAGAGGCACAATCGGCCTCCGCGTTCGGCAGCGTTCTTATGACGTTGCCACGTTCAACTATCGTAAGTAAACCGACTTTACAGACAACCGATTTTTTAAATACGGTTTTTGGTGTTGTCCAACTCTCATGTGGCATAACTGCTCAAATAAATATTTAATTAAGTCAATACTCTCAATGTGATGCTGTTTATAAACTTCTATTTTACAGCCATTTGAGCTTTTACGGCGACACATATAAACAACAGTGTAGTAAATATCCACTAAGGAACATTTACAATATTGTATTTAAATTAATTAAGTATCTTCATCTATTTAAATATAACCTAACCAAGAGCATGTCAGGACATGTCTAAGGAGGGTTCCGTAACTATAAACGCGTAATATGCTTTTTTTAATTACACCAAAAGTTACTGTCCGATTTGGTTCACAATAATTTTCCTAAAGAGTTTTTAGCATGATCTATCAGCGTGGGAATTTGCAAGTTTCTATTTCCTATAGTTTAAAAATGCTAGGGGGGGACCAACTTACAAACTACTTTGGAGGGCGATTACTCGAAAATGGTCAATTTTATAAAAATGTAATGTATAAAACCTTGCCTTTATTTTAAAAGGCCTATTGTATGATACCCAACACGATGGGGTAGAGTGATTTTTTTTTTAATTTAAAATATAAAATTATTATTTTTTTATGATTCCTAAACCGTTATCTTATACACAATCTATAACTGCACCAAATTTCATCAATTTATATTCATAATTACAGGAGCTAGAGGCGCGGATAGACAGACAGACAGACAGACGGACAGAGCGAAACTATAAGGGTTCCTTAAGTATTACGGAACCCTAATAAAAGGAGATGTCCCCACTGACTGACAGACGTATTGACGCACGCACTGCCGTAATGGTAGAAACGTGTAGTTTTAATTTACAATATTTTAAACGCGTACTAAAACGTGACTTTCAAAAATTCCACCCAAAAAGGAGTGAAATAGGCGTTGAAAGTTTGTATGAGAAAACTTTAAATTTGCCCACATTTAGATGAAAAGGTGATTCATGCTTAAAGTACATTTCAGTAGATACGCGTTTCAGGATTTATTACAATTTACCTTCTAAGGGTGTAAAATAAGGGTTGAAAGTTTTTATGGAAAATACTTATAATCTTCCCCGATTTTTATGAAATTTAATGTCTCAGCTAATATAAAAAAATATTGAGTACATATTTTATAGCTTTTTTGGAATTCGTAAAGGGGTGAAATGGGGGTCCAAAGTTTGTTTAGTTTAAAATTAACAAGTGAACAGAATGCGTTGAGTTTTGGCACGTCAATAGTTATTATGACGTATAAATCCGTTAAAAAAAATTTTTTCGAAATATATACCCCACCAGGGTGTAATGGATATCAACGCGGATGAAGTGGCACGCAAAAACTAGTATTATATAAAATTTAATCGGAGGTTATCGATGGCTCAAGGCGGTTGAAAATCTTAAGGAGAAGGCTTTTAAGGAGTAAGGCCTTGTCACTTCCGCCAGGCCAGTCTTTTCATGCCGTAGTAAGTACCTACTATTTGATATAATTGGGGAAACAACTAAATTAGGAGAGGACGCCATTAAATTTTAATAAGATTCAGTTTATTACTTGAAGCATAAAACACCTAACGTCCTATAAAAAGTTAAGGGATGTAATTTTCTCTATACATCACCCTTCCTTGTCCATTTAAAAAGATAAAAAAGTCCAGGATTTAATTATAACTAGAACAGGATTTAATTAAAATTAATTAGAACTAGATTTCGCCCGCGTAAAAAGAGTATCCCACGGGAACACTGTACGTTTTCGGCATAAAAAGTAGACTACGTGTTAACATAGAGCTCAAACTAGTTACCATATAAAATTTGATCAAAATCCGTTTAGTAGTTTTTGCGTGAAATAGTAACAAATATCCATAAACTGACGTCGTTGTTTCAGCCCTTAGACCATGTCCAGAAACTGTGTATCCTTACGCACGTAAGGTCTACGCACGTAGTCGAGGTACTAGGACCCCATACATTGCGTCCAGGAGCTACGTGCGTATTATTTTAGCTATGCGCGTGTTAGAATATTGGTATTTTTATAGTAATATACCTTTAAAATAAATTTCATTCAAAAGCTAAATTTATCATTTTTATACTTTGACAGTTATGTCACAATATCATTTTATTATTTCCTGTTTTACAATCTACAGTTTAAAATTTAATAATAGTTAAATAATTGATCTAAATTATGAAGTAATTTGATGGCCATTGGAAGCATCTTTTGTATAACAATTTTAGTAAATTCCATAATCAACCTTACTTCCTGTTGGCGCCATTTTATCCTTATAAAAGGTTGGTCCGCCATTTTTAAAATTTAGTCTTGGCGAAGCTGTGAGATTGATCGTTCAATATATTAAAGATAAGTAAACCTATTTTATAAGTAGTGGCTAAATTATTATGTATATATTATGTCTTATGTGATTTTGATGATTTTTATTATTATAATGTTAAAATGATAATGATGTTAGTTAATACTTATTTTTAGTAATTTAATTGAATAATTACTTTGTTTTGAATAATTAGAATTCTATTCTGGAATTACATTATAAATAAGTTTATCGAAGTGTTGGTATTTAATGTAAATGGTTTGATTTGCTATACTTATCTCGTACAGATATAAAATACCAACTTATCAAAGAATATTATAATAACTATTTTTATTGTGATTAAATTTGTTATAACACGTACGGTAATTAAAATACCAATTAGTTATTATAGACTATGATAATCAGTATTTCTTTATTTGTATCTTTATTTGCCTATTACCTACATTTGGTTAGTTTTTGATAAAAGGTAATTTTAGTTGATAAATTAGGTTGTGATTTGAAACTATCAGTGTTTACTATTATAATAAGGAAAACTTTTATACAATAAAACTATTTAGCAATGTTTTTATTATTTTTACTTAGTATCCTTTTGGTAGTAGCTATTTTGGTCATTCTAACTCATCCTTTTTAGTTTTTATTTTCTTAGTTTGATCATATTTGACACGCGTATCGTACAAAATTGACCTATTAAACCGCTTTGGTTGATTCAGGCACGTATCCAGCTCTCAAAAGAAGATGTGGCCCTAAAAATTTTGATTTTATTATTTCCTTCATAACATGGTTATTAGAATTTAAAAAAAGAAGTGTATTATTTTCTTTATAATATTATGTTAATTAAAAGCTAACGCGCGGAGTGAGCGAGAAAGTTGTTCGCTTATTTAGCAAAAAATTTATTTTATGTTTGGTAAAAAAATAAGCTTTCAATATAGGTACCTTAAACAAATGAACATCAACTAAGATTATAAATTAATTAAATAAAAATATATATGCATATATAGTATAGAAACATACACAAATTATAGATTATATAACATCGGCAGGAGTAGTAATTCCTATCGGTTCAAACAAAGTATTATTTTTTCTTAAATCTGTTGGTTAGTAAATAAAAAAAGGGCCGAAAATTTATGGAGAAGTGACAAATTTTGCGCTTTCTTCAATCTACCTGACTAAAGGTCCGCTTAACACTAAATCCACTACTAAAAATATGTATTTTAACAATAATATAAGTATGACCAGCAGGTAAAAAGCACCAGGTAAGACTCAAAAGGCTAACAATACCAATACTACTACCCACTGAACCTATTTTGATTATAAATTAATAGACCTTGAAAGTATGCACTCACAAGGCTGTTGGGGTTGTGGGTATGCCCATACTACAAGTATAGGTGCTCCGCTCCTGACTCAAATAGGTGCAGCAATAACGCATGTAATACCTACGCAACTACCTACGCAACTACCTCGAGTACGCGCGAGACACGAAGTGAAAGAAAAATGTTTTTCTCGCTCCGATTGTATGATTCAGAGTGAGACAGAAGTATTCAGTTCATTCATTACACAGCATTCAGATCGGTTGACACTGTTGTCAATTTGGTAATTTTGGCATTTTCACAGTACTCACACTAGTGAAATTTTACTTTACAGAGTGTTCCGAAATTTTGTGCTGCCAATGTTTTGTCAAAACCAATTTTTTCTGAAGACAACTTATATTAAAACCTTCAACACACAATTGATATCGATTTGAAATAGTCAAAAGTGTCATCCCCTGTATTTTGGAGTGCAATGAAAGCGTAGTAAGATCGAGTTGCCAAGTTTCAAAAAATGTTTCTCCCTAAAACAAATAGTACGGTTCCCATGGATTTTACCTAGCATGCGAAGACTCTCAAATATAATTATTAAAGTACTTATGCCACATCTAAACTTCATAAAGTTACATAATACGATAAAATATATAGGTACCGTTAAAAATAAAAAAAGTTACATACCAAACATGTAAGTATTACTTATTTAGAAAAACATACCTATAAAGATACTTTATACAGTAAAACTACTTTGCTAATATCTTTCGGAAGTCCCACACATGCTTTCCAACATCCGTCATTCCCGTAGAAAAAAAAACGATGATTGCCGAGGGCATTAACAAATTAGGTAGTTGCACTGTACGCGACGCAGCACATTGAATGACGCGGTCGCGTCCTATACATGTTATATAAAGTCTATACTTTAGCCTATTCGCGTTATGAAGGCAGTGAATCATGCGTACATACTATGTCAAAATGGCTTACTTTAATAGGTAAATTAATGTAATCACAGCTAATGCGTCAATTTTGAAATTTGTATGCATGATTCACTGCTTTTTTTAACACTTACAGACTATAAGTTATTTCGTAGGTATCTAGAGGGTATGTCTGTCACCAGGTTATGTCTCATGAGATCATAATCCTTAATAGCTAGACAGTTAAAATTTCTACATAACCTTTACTAAAAATAGTCGATTTCGTAATAAAAAGGAACCCTTATAGTTTTGCTCTGTCCCTCCGTCTGTCTGTCTGTCCACGCCTCTAGCTTCTGTAATTATGAATATAAATGGATGAAATTTGGTATAGTTTTTTGTATATTATATTATCTCGGATTTAGCATTGTAAAATAATAATAATTTTATATGTTGCGAGTAGCTCTCCATACATGAGAAGTGGGGATGAAAAATATTTTTTCATTGTACCCCATTGTGTTGCATAACGTTGAATAGCGCTTTAAAATAGAGTCAAGATTTCATACATGATTTTTTTTCAAAATTTTCGAGTAGTTGTAGAGTAGATTTCTAAATTATAGGTTTAAGTTGTAAGTTTCCATGCATTATATATCATAATAAGTTTTAAGCATTATATATCATAATGCTTAAAACTCAGGGGAAATTATTTTGAACCAAACCGGACTGTGACTTTTGAAGTAATTTGAAAAACCTATTACGCGTTGATAGTAACGGAACCCTCCTTAGACACAACAAACGTGAATTTTTTGACGTTTTTGGCGTGATTCTTTAATGGCAAGTTGGCAACAGGTAGACGCTTGCAATAAGAATTTTGGTTTTTTATACAATACATTTTTTATACCAATAAGTGATAGGTCAGCTGTAATTAAATAATAATAGTATATTATATTACATATCGTCAAGCAAATCAATTGCAAATTTAAATAAAATAAGCATAAAAACCCCCTAATAACCCCTTCAGATACCTTTTCTCCCTAAATTTAGGGGAAAAGTCCCAAGTTGGCATCACAGATAGACCGGCAGACATTTTGTTGTGATAAGATAAGAATCTCTACGTGCGTAGGTTTACGCAGGTTTACGCACTTTCTGGACAGAGTCTTAGACGTCAACTGCAGGAACTAGGCCTGTCCCATACATTTTTGGATAGTTAGTACAAGCTATTAGACAAGGTGGTCAAAAGCATATATTTGAACTTCTCTAAATTTGATAAGACGTAGTAAACATTGGCCGGCGTTACCAAGTTTATTATCACAAGATTTATAAGCTCGTTTTCTGATCTAACAATAAAAATTCTGTTTAAATCTAGACTGAATAACTATCGTCGTGTCTTTCTTACCGCTTTCACTTGTTACTTAAATTTCGACATTTAAGTAACAAATATCCAATCACACTCTCCCATTTATAGCACTAATGAGATTAGTATCGATCTTTTGACTAGACGTCAGCAAAAGCATTGACTTAAGTTATACCATCGTAAGGGCAGGCCCAGTCTGAGTGTTAAATATCTCCAACTATGTCCCTTTGAGGCTGGCATGACTCGTTAGATGACAAACCCTTCGTCCTGTTTAGACTATGTCCAGAAACTGCGTAAGCCTGCGTAAACCTACGCACGTAGAGATTCTTATCTTATCACAACAAAATTCCTGCCGATCTATCTGTGATGCCAACTTGGGACTTTTTCCCTAAATTTAGGGAGAAAAGTATCTGAAGGAGCTAAGAATTTTATGCTTGTGTTATTTAAATATGCAATTAAACTGCTTGTCGATAAGTAATATACAGCACACTATTTTTTTAACCGACTTCCAAAAAAAGAGGCGGCTATACGTTCGGCAACATATATATATTTTTTTATTTTTGTTTGTATGTTATACCATAATCCCGCCGTCTCTGGACCGATTTTCAAAATTCTTTTTTTGATGTAAAGGGTATAATTTCAAGTTGGTCCCGTTTTGAAAAAAGCGGTGACATGATGATAGGATCAATGTGGAATCGAGGGACTCCTCGAAATTTATATGGACACATATAATGATTAAGACTTTTCCTGAAGTAACATAAGCATATGCTACTAAAAATAAGATTTTGCACCAATGTATATCCTGAATTCAAAAGCACTGAACAGAACTCCTCAGTCTTAAAAGATACGCGTTTCGAAATTTCGGCATTGTTCAAAGAACTACAAGCATATGCAACTAACTTACAATAATACACACCTGAGATTCGCAGATGACATAGTAATTATGTCAGACTCTCTGCAGGACCTGGAAGAGATGCTGAACAGCCTAAGCGATTCTTCAAGACGGGTGGGTCTTGGTATGAACCTGAACAAAACTAAAATTATGTATAATGAACACGTTCTCCCGAGACCTGTCATCGTAAATGGCGCTAGTCTCGAAGTTGTGCAAGAATACGTATATCTTGGCCAAACCATTCAACTCGGGCGGCACAACTTTGAGAAGGAGGTGAGTAGAAGAATACGCTTGGGCTGGGCTGCATTCGGGAAGCTCCGGGACATCTTTGAATTGTCGATCCCACAATCCCTTAAGACTAGGGTCTTTGATCAATGCGTTCTACCGGTAATGACATACGGAGCCGAAACGTGGACACTCACCGTAGGCTTGGTTCATAAGTTTAAAGTTGCTCAGCGTGCGATGGAAAGAGCAATGTTAAGGGTATCTCTGGTGGATAAAATACGTAACGACGTTATTCGCCAGAGAACTAAAGTCACCGACATTGCTCAACGAATTAGCACTCTGAAGTGGAAGTGGGCCGGCCATGTCTGCAGACGGACAGACAATCGATGGAGCAGACAAGTATTAGAGTGGAGACCACGCTTAGGCAAACGTAGTGTAGGACGTCCTGCGGCACGATGGACCGACGATTTAAAGAAGGTGGCTGGCAGCGGATGGATGAGGGCTGCCCAAGATCGGGATGGTTGGCGCTCATTGGGGGAGGCCTACGTTCAGCAGTGGACGGCGATAGGCTGATTATGATTACAATAATCATCATCATCATCTTATTTACAATACTTAATGGAATCTTAGCGCGTATTCAATAATTATACATTCGATAGTTTATTTTAAAGGTTTTAAGATTATATATTAATAATAATTTAATTGTATGGAAACTTTGCCTTCGACCTGAATTTGACGTTCTTAAAGAATGTCAAAATTAGAACGTCTGTGGCCAGACTTATGGGTCATACTGACCACACCTACAAGCACAAGGCCGCGGATTTGCAGGCAAAAATTATAAATGATTGATGATGATGATGATGAATGACACTATTGACAATAATGATACTGTTATACTATAAGTACCGTTGCTGGATTTGCTGTTTGGCCCGTGAGTATGGCGCTTTAGGGTAAATATTATTTTTGTTGGTTATTTTATAATTATAATCGAATTTAAATAATAACGTTAAATTATCTAAACATTTAATTTTAATAATACATATTCACAATTCGTTCTTAAAATCATACATTAACATTTTGTTTTTCATTGTTGGTGCAAGGCAACTTGCCAAAATTATATTGTTTTTGTTATTGTCCTACTCATTTTGCTCGAAAATGAGCAATCATCGTTTTTTTTTCTACGGAAATGACGGATGTTGGAAAGCATGTGTGGGACTTCCGAAAGATATTAGCAAAGTAGTTTTACTGTATAAAGATCTTTATAGGTATGTTTTTCTAAATAAGTGATACTTACATATTTGGTATGTAACTTTTTTGATTTTTAACGGTAAGTACCTATATATTTTATCGTATTATGTAACTTTATGAAGTTTCGATATGGCATAAGTACTTTAATAATTATATTTGAGAGTCTTCGCATGCTAGGTAAAATCCACGGGAACCGTACTATTTGTTTTAGGGAGAAATATTTTTTGAAACTTGGCAACTCGATCTTACTACGCTTTCATTGCACTCCAAAATACAGGGGATGACACTTTTGACTATTTCAAATCGATATCAATTGTGTGTTGAAGGTTTTAATATAAAGTGTCTTCAGAAATAATTGGTTTTGACAAAACATTGACAGCACAAAATTTCGGAACACTCTGTAAAGTAAAATGCCAACAGTGTCAACCGATCTGAATGCTGTGTAACGAATGAACTGAATACTTCTGTCTCACTTTGAATCATACAATCGGAGCGAGAAAAACATTTTTCTTTCACTTTGTGTCTCGCGCGTACTCGAGGTAGCTGCGTAATTGCTGCATCTATTGAGTCAGGGGCGGAGCACCTATACGTGTGGTATGGGCATACCCACAACCCCAACAGCCTTGTGAGTGCATACTTTCAAGGTCTATTAATTTATAATCAAAATAGGTTCAGTGGGTAGTAGTATTGGTATTGTTAGCCTTTTGAGTCTTACTTGGTGCTTTTTACCTGCTGGTCATACTTATATTATTGTTAAAATACATATTTATAGTAGTGGATTTAGTGTTAAGCGGACCTTTAGTCAGGTAGATTGAAGAAAACGCAAAATTTGTCACCTCTCCATAAATTTTCGGCCCTTTTTTATTTACTAAACAACAGATTTAAGAAAAAATAATACTTTGTTTGAACCGATAGGAATTACTCCTGCCGATGTTATATAATCTATAATTTGTGTATGTTTCTTTACTATATATGCATATATTTTTTATTTAATTAATTTATAATCTTAGTTGATGTTAATTTGTTTAAGGTACCTATATTGAAAGCTTATTTTTTTACCAAACATAAAATAATTTTTTTGCTAAATAAGCGAAAAACTTTCTCACTCACTCCGCGCGTTAGCTTTTAATTAACATAATATTATAAAGAAAATAATAAAATTCTTTTCTTATATTCTAATAACCATGTTATGAAGGAAATAATATAATCAAAATTTTCGGGCCACATCTTCGTTTGAGAGCTGGATCCGTGCCTGAATCAACCAAAGCGGTTTAATAGGTCAATTTTGTACGATACGCGCATAGCTAAAATAATACGCACGTAGCTTCTGGACGCAATGTATGGGGCCCTAGTACCTCGACTACGTGCGTAGACCTTACGTGCGTAAGAATACGCAGTTTCTGGACATAGTCTAAGACTAGTCTAAGACTATGTCCAGAATACGCAGTTTCTGGACATAGTCTAAGACTAGTCTAAGACTATGTCCAGAAACTGCGTATTCTTACGCACGCAAGGTCTACGCACGTAGTCGAGGTACTAGGGCCCCATACATTGCGTCCAGAAGCTACGTGCGTATTATTTTAGCTATGCGCGTATCGTACAAAATTTCGTAAAAAAAACGATAAGATAAGAATCTCTACGTGCGTAGGTTTACGCAGGCTTACGCACTTTCTGGACAGAGTCTAAAGCTTTATAATGTCTCTAACGTGAATGCCCTATTGGGCACCACTACTAGCCAGATGACAAGTCTTATCTCATAAACGTAGATACAGTTGCGAGTCTCAAAAATCCTGCAGGAAACATAACGATTCCAAATAATACTTATTTACACGTATTTAGAAGGTGTATGCGAAATGTTCATAGGACTTCATCATCATCATCCTTACTTTCAAAATAATTGCGAAAAAGCTATATATTGTGGGTGACCACATTTTCATCATTTATTTTGTAACAAAAAAAAAAAAAAACAAGTCTTGTCTGAGGAATCTAATTTTAGTTATTTCGAATTGTACATGTAAGTAACATTTGGTACTTTCAGTCAGATATGTTTTGGTGCCCTTAATACAATTCGATGTAGTGGAAAAGTAATAAGTAGAAATATCTTGAAAAATATCATCTATTTATCGAAGAAACGTCACTTAGTAGTAGCAGTTGTTTTTAAAAATGGATTGCAATTCCATTATCTCGCTAAAACTCGAAAGTCGAGAATGGCTAGACCGATGTTGCTGATTTTGATCTTGAAATAATTGAGGAGTTTTAGACAAGGTTTCACCAGTGAGATATTTTGAAAAACATGAGCCGGTTTCTGTTTACATTGAGCTTCAAATAACGTACTCTTTTACTTTAATATAGGAAAGGTAAAAAAAAAAGACTTAGGCCTTTTCATCCATTATTGGATGATTTATACAGTATTATCCGAGCGAAGTAACCACTTGAAGTACCTACTGTAGTGCCTGAGACAGGCAGTTTTTAAATGTCGTATGGTTACTCAAGCACATACGGCATTCTCTCAACATAGCCAGCCTAGTCCAGAGGAATGACTCGTCAATACGTCTGGGCCCTGGGGCCAGCTATGTGCAGGTTTCCTCATGTTTTCCGTTACCGTTAGAACGTCCGTATAATGTACTTGAGATCTGAAAGCCTGCAATGTATACTGTATAGGTCGCGCAATGAATTAAGATCTTTCGACAAAAGTAGAGGGGGTATGCGCAGAAGTCAGTTTTTGGGTGTGTTTGGCGGTAGCGGGCTCGGGCGGGAAGGTGTGGATGGGCCGAACGCATGCCGAACGTGCCGACACGCTATTGGTTCGTTAGTAATATATAATCTTTGCTATTGGTCACATGCGCGAACGACCCCCTCCACTTTCACTGAGCGCTCATAAACCGTTGCGCGACCTATACTGGGTTCGAATGTTACCATGGCCACAGATATTATATATTATATGTATTAATCCCCATCCTGATCTATGAAAGTTTTAAATACTTTAAAATAGTACTTATCGCATGCAACTTTTAATTCAATTTCACGATTTCAAGCCTAACTAATTTTCGAATAGATTTATCGGTTTCAATATTTACTACTAAGTTCCTATCGATTGGTATTAATAGCGAGAGCTGACCCATTTTATCCTTCGTCGATGATAGCACTTTCCTGGAAACGTTACTCAAAGTAACTTAAGAGAAAGTAGGGGGAACGGACTGATTTTTTTAATTGCACAAATGAATAGTACTCTTAAATATGAGTAAGTTTTTAAAAGAAACAGTATGTGAAAAGTCAATATTTTCAAAGGTTTGCATACAAAATTACGCAAGTCTCGTAAAAACGCTCCAGACTAAATTCGTACCGTCGTTGTAAAATATACTGAATAAACATTAAAAAGAAAGTTGATACTTACCATAATAAATGATTTTTTCTTTTTGCTAAATTAGTAAACAAACCCTACATCATTAGTTTACTTACGTCATATTATACAAAACCATTCATTATGGTAAGTATGAAATTAAACGTACAAATACCGGAGATATTTCCAAATACATAATATGATCCTGCGGCCGTATACTTTATACGATTTAACCTAGACGTGACGTCACATCTAGGTACGACTTTAGTATGGAACGTTTTCACGAGACTTGCAAAAATTTGTAAACAAATAGCTGTTACCTATGAAAATATTGACTTTTAGTATACTGTTTCTTCGGAGAAGTTACTCATATTTAAGAGTGCTATTCATATTATAAGCAATAAAAACTTCAGCCATTAAGCGGCTAACGGCTAGCAGCTATTAAGCTAAAGCTTTAACCTAGACGTGACGTCACAGCTAGGTACGACTTTAGTATAGAGCATTTTCCAGAGTATTGCAAAAATTTGTAAACAAATAGCTGTTACCTTTGGAAATATTGACTTTTGATATACTGTTTCTTCGGAGAAATTACTCATATTTAAGAGTAATATTCATATAGGCAATAAAAAATTCAGTCATCTAGCGGCTGAATGTAGCGGTCAAGAGGTATCGAAGAGATTCTTATACGTTGCTTGTAGCCTTAAAAATTCCACATTACTGTGTAAATTTTAATAACTTCCATTTTATGATAATTATAAGCTTACAGGAATACATTTACCTCATGCTTCCTTATATTATGTTTGAGTTCCTATTAGCATAAACGTATACCAATTTACATTAGAAAGCCCCGCCCTACAACCACTGTTGACAGGTGAACAAAGCCTGAATCGTTGACGAACCATAAGGATGTAGCATTTATAAAAATTCACTGCATTATACAGTAGGGAATATGCATAAAACATAAGAATAACTTAAAACAATAATATGATACTGGACTGAAAAATAAAGGAAATGGAGAGAAACTTTTCAATATCTGTTGATAAAATATGAGCAAGATATGAGCGCTCAAAGTTTTTATCTATCTATTTCTAGCAAAACGAAATTACTTATGAACTTTCTATGAAAGTCGTAGGTATTATGTGACGTCACGTTACACATACGATCTCTCTAATAGACTACTTTAAACGTTCATGTCTGTTAATTTTAATGATATCCAAAAACCATACGGTCTACCAAACAAGATAGATCTATATAAAAAATAAACTTGAGAGGTGTCAAGGGACACCCGGATGGAACGAAGTTCCTGATGAAAATATTTGGCTTGCTTTCTATAAGAGAGAGAGAGACAGACAGAGAAAACTTCGTTCCAATAAATAAAAAATTCACTGCATTATACAATTAAACCATGTAGGCAACTGTCATGCCACACCCACACACGGTTAGTCCTAAATGTTCCAATCGGCACCATCATGGTCATTGAACTATAAGAAGCATGGTTTGTGGCCAGGACAAGTGATTTAGCCATATTGCATAAGTTTGCCTGAGGCTTGCCCTTCACTGGTTGTCCTTTTAGACGTGCCAACCTCAAACAGCAAAAATTCGATATGACTGTTTCAGCAACTTTTGAAGTGAAACTACTTTACGGCGTTGAGATTGAAACTAGGTGACATTAATATGGTTAAAACGCCATCTGTCGGAAACTACTTATACTTCTTATATTGTAAGTACATATTAATATTCAATTTATTGCATGTCACTTTTATAGACCTAGGTTTATATATTACACAAAATACAGAATTAGTAAACTAAAGCTTCTTTATGTTCTTCTTTTTGTACCGTGGTTCGGTATTCACCGTTCATTAAGCATTGGTGCGATGTCTTTACTATTCAGGTATGGTACCTCAATGACTAAATCATTAACGTCTCCATAATTAGCTTTGACGTATCTTGAACTTTAAACAAGGTACAGCATTTGCTTATTGAACATTACTTTTAGAATATAAACATTGCAGATCTATAGCGAGATATAGCTTCTATGAAGAAAAGTCAGGTTTATCAAAGAAAAGTCAATTTTTAAGATAGCTTTTCAAAATTATTTATTCACTACCTACACAAAATGAAACACGTTTTATACACTGCACATGTGCTGTGCAACAGAGTGCAACTTGAAATTCGAACTCTTACAATAAAACCTTTATCTTCTTGTGTATTGAATAGAGTTCAATTTTGATTAGCTCTTATTAAAATGCAGCGTATATATCGCGTATCATTTTATTTCAGTGTGAATTGACCTTTAAGTGTATCAGTACCTTGAATACAAATATTTGTAACTAGATGTTGCCCGCAACTTCGTGCGCGCAAAAGTTGATTTCGCTGAAACCGTAGATTTTTTCGCAATAAAAAGTAGCCTTCCCCGTGGTCTACTCTACATCTGTGCCAAATTTCATCAATATCAGTCTAGTAGTTTCGGAGCCGATTCAATACAAACAAACAAACTTTTCCTCTTTATTATATTACTAGCGACCCGCCCCGGCTTCGCACGGGTACAATACTGATACTAATACTACAGAATGTCACCCACTTCGCAACGGGTCGTGCAGCAGAAATCGTAATATTTTAATTTCGCCATAACTTCAAAACTAAACGTCCAATTTTAATCATTCAAAGACCAAATATTATCTACGTAAACTGTACTTAGTGATGAAATAATTTATTTTGATAAAGATTAATAGCATGAGTAAAATAAACGCGTTTAAATGTAGTTAAAAAAAAATGAAGATTTCTAAATAAAAAAATGGTTGTTGTGCCTCACTCGACATAGATAGATGTAGTGTGTCGGGGACTTTTTTGTATATGGTTCTATATTTTATAGTTTAGGCAGTGTACGCAAAATAAGTAACTTTTCTGGTTGATTTTTTACACCTTGTGTCCGAAAAACCCAAATATCTTACGGAACCCTATTTTTTTCCAAAATAAAATTTAGCCTTATAGGCTAATAATGATAACATAGTATGTTACTCGTGGATAGGGAATATTATTCGAATATTCGAATATTCATTTTATTCGAATATTCGACGATTTCATTATTCGAATATGACTGGGTTCAATATTCGAATATTTCGAATAAAACGAATAATAAAAATATTTTATTTATTTATCAAAAATATGTTAGTAATAGTAATAAACTTGTACATAAACCACAATGTTTCGTTATTTAATACATTACTTTTATTATTTATTAATATTGTCGTCAATAATATTCTAAAACAGATTTTACTACACAGTTTGTGAAAGAATACAAAGCTGTTTTTAAATAAAATAATATTTAAGGTGAATATTTCCTACAGGCGTCAGCGAAAGAAATCCAGCTCTAAAACCTCCACACGCTTGTAAAAATAACCTAACCAAGAGCGTGTTAAGACGTGTCTAAGGAGGGTTCTGTTACTATAAAGCGTAATACGATTTTTAGTTTCTTAATCTTACTGTTCGATTTCGTTTAAAATAACTTTCCTAAAGAGATTTTACCATGATCTACCAACATGGAAAATTGTAAGTTCCTAATCTTCATAGTTCAGAAATGACAGAGCGGGGTGAAACCAATTTGGAGGACGATTACTAGGAAATGGTTGACTTCGTAAATGTCATGTATAAAACTTTTCCTTTATTTTAAAAGACGTAATATTCAACACACACTTCACATGTATGGAAACCCGGGATGGCTTTCCATACATGTGAAGTGTTTATAACTATATAATAAAATTATATTTTTTTATCAAACCAAAGCCGATATCTAGACGCAATATAGCTAGAAGAGCAGATAGAAAGAGCGACAAGTGGACGAACAGAGTGAAAGGATAAAGGATACCTGTTAAGTTAATTATTACAGTATCACACTGGCCTGCAAAACTAAGTACAAATCGTTTCAAATTTCATACTTTTCAAAATATTATAACAAGATGTATCAGCTTTCTTTAAAAGTAATAAATTATATATATCAGTATATTATTTTTATCTTAAAAAAAATTAATAATTTTAATCATAGTCTTAAAGACTACATTTACATGTTATATAAAATTTCAGTTTTGAATAACTCCTCGAGGCCTAACAACAGCTTGGAGGTGGTTTGTCATACTGAAAAGGTTTTAGAGCTGAATTATGCAATATTCTCTCCCATTCTTATATCAGGGCGTGTTTTAGTGCTGTGAGGGTACTAACTGTAGGTGATAATTTGCGGCTTCTGACTAGCCTTCTATGCTCTTCTCAGGGTATACTTATATCGGGTTGAGGTGAGGACTGTGGACATTAAAGAGAATCTTTAAGAATCTCTTGATCATATCTTTCTCCGGGTAGAGGTCCAATTGCTATTATGTGGCCACATACTCAGCGCGTATTCCTGAAAGTATGCCAGCCCATTGTATATGTACTATACCTGAGCATACTGGACTCTATCCGAAAAGTAAGCTTGAAGATATCCCCTACCAGGTCACGTTTACTTAGCCTCCCTTGAGAAGTTCACTTTAACTTGTGAAGTTAGTGAGTAAATCCACTCATCTGGGACCAAAATTCTGGATCATTCTCGTTCATCCTTTTTTATGTGTTCACGGACGTATCACAGTGTTGCTACTCGATACTAGGGCTTTCGAGTTTGGTCTCGAGGTGAGACCACTCGCCCTTCGCCTCGGTCTTAAGGGATTCAGATTTACTAAAGCAAATCTTCTTCACTGTGCCGTCAGTAACATAGTTCCCTCGGGTCTGAAGAAGTTATTTCTGAACTTAACTGCATTTAAGTGTTGATTTTCAACAAGTGGAAACAATTGAACGGTCTTGCCGAGCGCTGAGTCTGCCATTAAATCCAAAGTCTTGCACGGCCTTGTCAAATATTTTTCAGTCTCTTTGTACCGTCGCTTCATCTTCTGAACGGTTCGTAACATGACACACTCTGTTCTTGCAGTACAACGCCTGATAGGCATCAGACTTCTGCACTGATGCCTACTTTCAGAAAAACCATCAACACATTCCTCAGGCTATGATACAATTTTTAAATCTACTGTTTTCTAACTTCCTTTTTGTAATAAGGCTCATCGTTCAAGAAAAATTGAAAACATAAAGATACCAAAAACACGGATAACTTGAAAATGGAAAAAGGTTATTTTTGTTTTAAAGATTTTCCTACCACTTTTTACCAACTGTGAAGTTTTTTGTTATGATAACGTTATGTTATTAAATCTTTTTTGAGTGCTTTTTATTTTGACGGTTTATCTTACTTATTACGGTTTATATACACATGTACCGACTAGGTCTGGAGCAGACAGTGGTGGATTTACACTAGGGGCAGTCGGGGCTAGTGCCCAGGGCGGCAAATTTTGTAGGGCGGCAAAATTTGGAAAGTGAAAGAAATAATTTCTAGAACACTACATTATTTTTTTACAGTTATCAACATTGCACAATATATTAATAATTAATTATTATAACGGTAACGTTAAACCCCACTCCTGATGATAGTCGACATACTAAATAATTATTATCAGCGTGGTAAGAGCTATTAACTGAGATAGGTTTGAAATCTGTTGATGGATGGGGGACACTGCGCATAAAATTTTTTGCATGATCCTTTTTTATTCTTAGAACGAAAACAAATATTTTTGTATTATTGAAGTACCTATGTATAATATATAATAAAATCAATCATAGGGGTCCATCCACATATTACGTCTCAGCGGATGGGGGAGGGGGAGGGGTCATACTAAATGTGACAGTACATATTAAATAGTCAAATACAAAAAGTCGAAATTTTGCGTGACGTAATATGTGGATGGCCCCTAGTTAGAATAAATATAGTTGATTGCAGATTTATTGATGAATTCGTAAGAAATAAGACATAAACTACAATTTTAAGTAAAATACACTGATAGGGCGGCATTTCCTTCAGTGCCCAGGGCGGCACTAATATTAAATCCGGCCCTGGGAGCAGACCATTATGATTGCACGATACTCGTGTACTTAGAGTTTTCAGCTGCACTATATTAGAACAGAGCACTATTTACAGTGCATTCCGATTTCTGTGCAGTGTTCCAACTCTGCAAATATATTTCTCTCCAATCCTAAACAAACTGATATATAAATAATAAAAAAATATGTTCTGTAATATTCGTGTTCTTTATAGGTATATATTAAATTATAGTACCAAAAGTTAAATTTAAAAAGTCAGACTGTAGGTCTGACTCTTTAAATCGATTGACTATGTTGAATAGATCAATAGCTTAGCTCAATTAAAAACCAGAAAATACGAACCTCTAAAACAAACCCCCAAAATTCTCTCCCCTAGAGGATCTTTTCCTTAATTTTTGGAAGAAACCACTTAGTTGACAACCAAATCCATGGTCTGCTCCAGACCTAAACCGTTCATGTGTTAATAGATTTAAAAAAGTAATTGCGATTTAGTATTTTAAGTTTGAAACTTAAAAGAAGATTTTTTTTATCAAAAAGACGTTGATTTTTTTAAGTAATTTGTGAAACTGTCGCATTTTGATATTATTAAATATGCAGGTATAAATAAACGCATTATATTACTTGTATTTCAAGTTTATTACTAATATTCGTATTATTCGAATTATTCGAATTTATTCGAATAGTGTTTTGCCATTATTCGAATTATTCGAATAGTAAAATTTGTCGAATAATAACATTCCCTACTCGTGGATAATGTAGCTTTCGAATGGTGAAAGAATTTTTGAAATCGGTCCAGTACTTTTTGAGCCTATTCATTACAAACAAACAAATAAACAAACATACAAACAAAGTTTTCCTCTTTATAATATTAGTGTAGATATAAAGTATAGAACATGAAATGCTGAGCAACACGCATTTCAAGCCAACTTGGCTGTAACTACTACACTATCGCGATCTAAGCTATTTGCATTATACCAACACTATAACCAGCTCTTGCCGGCAACTCCGCCTGTGTCATAAGATGCAAAACCTTAGAGTCATCTTACACCGTGACCATATGCGACGCTGTATTTTTAGGATAGCTATTCAAAATTGTACTTTAATCCCTACTGTAGTGTATGTGATTTACTAATAAATAAATAATATATACATAATACAACAATTACTACACACGTACATACATACATACAAACAGACATAACACTGTCTTGATCGCACCACGTCAGTCCGAGTATTATGTGTTCTGTGCGTCAGTCACACGAGCTCCGCGCTCAGGGGTGGTCGACTTTGTATGAATGACCTTGGACCAAAAAGGGGGCAGTTCGGTGCGACAAGAATGGTTATATTTCAATATATCGCTCTCTGTCTTACATGGTTAATATTACATAAAAGTTACTTAAAAACCACAACAGATGGCGCACAACAGACACTATGCCGCTTCTAGATCGCGCTATCGAAAACACTAGACGTATGTATTTAAGGGCTCACGAACATTTTGTGACGTATAGTTATGATTTGTGCGTGGAGGTGGTCGCTCGGTTTTGTTGGAATGCAAAATTTAGCTCTAAAGAGAAATTTAACGTTAACTTAAACTTTAATTACGTATCTTCAATTTCCCGCCATATTCATATAATCAAATATTTAGTCCTCCTTTGTTGGAAGGCGGTTAAAAGTTTGAGGGGGCAGCTCACTAGAGGCGCTATTTTGGTCCCAATTTTTTTGTATGAAGTCGACCTTCTTCTCCGCGAGTAATAGTGTTCTGTGGTCACACGAGAGTCGTAGACGAGAGTGGACGTGTAATAGTTATTGCTGCTAAGTGCGAGATCAAGCCTGTGAATTACAACACAAACACAGGGTATTACACGGCACCTACAAATATACACGTTTCATATTATATCATGAGTCATACACTGCACATGCGCGGTACCTCTTAACATTCGAACTCTTACGATGAAACGTGTATCTTAATGTGTAGTGAATAAAGTACAATTTTAAGATTATCTTACTAATATTATAAATGTACAAGTTTGTGAGGACGTATGGATGGAAACTACTGAACGGATTTTGATGAGATTTGGTATGGTAGTAGTTTAACACAGGCTACTTTTTATCCCGAAAAAGTACAGTGTTCCCGAGGGATGCTGTATTCACACAGGCGGAGCCGCGGGCAACAGCTAGTATTTTATATTTAATGTATCGTTTGGTTTCGCTGTGAATTGACCTTTATAAAACGAGAATCTTCTCAGCTCACACTATCTACCTATAATATTATGTTTTACGGTCAAAATATTTAGCTCTTTTTCATTTCATGGTTTTTGTAGGATTATTAATAATATAACAATCTATAAGGCTTGGTAAAATCAATTACGGATATTTTGGGTATGTGATCTACTGCTTATGTATCAGTATAGACGTATAAACAAAAAAAAGATTGTCATACTCAAAGTAAAAAAATCATCTCTGAAAAGGTGAATCTCCGCTCAACATAAACTCGCCCATATAAAGGAAGACTTTTTTCGAGTATGACAATTATTTTTCTGCAAACATCATATGCCCAAGATATCTGTAATTGATTTACCAAACATTATATATTTTAAACTACATACAAAACATGTTTTAATGCATTTATGCCTTCAAAGAGCAAAAACGACACTATTTTTAACCCCAGAGGGGGTACAAAACAGAGGGGTATTATAAGTTCGATGGGTCTGTATGTGTTTGTGTGTGTTTGTCTCATCATAGCTCCCTAACAAATGAACCAGTTTTTTTTTAAAGCTGATACGATCGAAAGTCTGCATTGTTATCAGCGGGTTCACTGCTTGACGATTCGGGTGTTACTAAAAAGTTTTAATTTTGTTTAAGTATAGAAGGTATTTTAAAATTAATTAAAAATAGCACATTACACCAATGATCATAATATTATTATTATGATTCTACTTCTACGATTTTGAGTCAATTTCGGAGTTGATTCTGTACTAAAATTCTGTACTTTCAGGAATTTAAAATCAAGTTTTGTAAACTAGTGCATTCACTTCGTGATTCTCTACTTCTATGGCGAGGCTTGTCCACAAGGGTGCATCGAATAAAAGAAATCAGCAGCTAAAGACAGTCCTTATTTTGTACGCAAAAAAGACTATTTTGGACTAGCCGTCTTGCAATCGCCCTATCTTAACAATTTTAAGCGTGCTGGCTATATCACCTTAAATGCACGAAAATAAGATGCATTTTTGCACGTACTTTACATTTCTGAAATGTACAACTGAACACCTGCTCTATTTTCAAACAATTTTAGTTGGTGGTCCATTACACTCTTATTCGGATGTAATAAGGTGTATCTTCGCTAGTTCCACTCGTCACAAAATTTCAAAGGTTCTTAGTAAGTCCAATGAAGAATCAACTTGTATCGCGAACAATTCTTACCCCACAAAACAATTTCTTAAGCCTAGTACACGGTACTGCAGAAGTGAAATGTAGACTTAACACCACGCCAGTGTTTGAAATGGTTTTGTTTTTGTGTAATTTTACTTTGCCTGGTTTTTCTTGAATTCACAGCATGACATTACCACAATCTTAATATAAAAATGTTATGTTGGTTTGTGTACACTTCAAAAACTCAAAAAGTTCTGCACCGATCGAGCTGAAATTTTAGCATGATATATAATCTGCATCAAGGATTGTTTTTGTCTATTTTTTGTCCGCGACCGCGAAAAAACTGTATTTGCGCGGGCGGAGCCGCGGGCAACAGATAGTGGTGTTATGAAATTGTGTGTACATTTTATTTTAATTTGTTTATATACCTATATCGATACTAATCTATACTAATATTATAAAGAGGAAAACTTTGTTTGTATGTTTGTTTGTTTGTTTGTTTGTTTGTTTGTAATGAATAGGCTCAAAAAGTACTGGACCGATTTCAAAAATTCTTTCACCATTCGAAAGCTACATTACCTACGAGTAACATAGGCTATATTTTATTTTGGAAAAAAATAGGGTTCCGTAAGATATTTGGGTTTTTCGGACACAAGGTGTAAAAAAACAACCAGAAAAGTTACTTATTTTGCGTACGCTGCCTAAACTATAAAAGATAGAACCATATAATGTTCTAATTAATTGTAGATCTTATAAAAATCTACAAAAAAGTCCGCGACACACTATACCTATCTATGTCGTGTGAGGCACAACAACCATTTTCTTATTTAGAAATCTTGAATTTTTTTTGGACTACATTTAAACGCGTTTATTTTACTCATGCTATTAATCCTTATCAAAATAAATTATTTCATCACTAAGTACAGTTTATGTAGATAATATTTGGTCTTTGAATGATTAAAATTGGAAGTTTGGTTTTGAAGTTATAGCGAAATTAAAATATTACGATTTCTGCTGCACGGCCCGTTGCGAAGTGGGCGACATTCTGTAGTATTAGTGTCAGTATTGTACCCGTGCGAAGCCGGGGCGGGTCGCTAGTATTGTTATAAAGAGGAAATGTTTGTTTGTTTGCATTGAATAGGCTCCGAAACTACTGGACCGATTTTGATGAAATTTGGCAAAAATGTGGAGTAGGCTACGGCAAAGGACACAAGGACAAAGGCTACTTTTTATTGTGGCAAAATGTACGGTTTCTGCGAAATTAACTTTTGCGCGTACGAAGTTGGGAGCATCATCTAGTATTATATAAAAGGCAAAGCTGATTGACTGATGAAGCAACGCACAGTTGAGTCACCTAATTTGAAATTTAGCACACATATTCCTCTTATGGCGTAGGCGTAGTAGTAGTTTGAAAAATCCTTCCTTAGTGGATACTAAGGAAGGATTTTTCAAAATTCAACTTTCAAGGGGTTGAAATAGGGGATGAAAGCTTAAAGCCTAATTTCATGCGAGCGAATGCTAGTTAGATATAACTATAAAGTTTCAAAAACAGTTAGCAGTTTCCCATAAAACTGGTGTAGCAGTTGAAATAAGGCAAACGTGCAAAAGAATAGCCTCGTGGTAGCGATTACTGCCACCTACGGAAGGCTACAAGAGTTACAATTGCGTTGCCTTTATGACTATCTGTAATTCGCCTCCCCCAACCCCCCTTCCAATTCACTTGTGTCTATGGCATATCAAATCCTACTCATATTATAAATGTGAAAGATTGTGAGGATGTACGGATGGATGTCTGTTACTCCTTCACGCAAAAACTAGTGAATGGATTTTTATGAAATTTGGTATGGTAGTAGTTTAGGCTCTGGATTAAAACATAGGCTACATTTTTTCCCGAAAAAATACAATGTTCCCGAGGGATACTATATTTACGCGGGTGAAGCCGCGAGCAACAGCGTCATTTGATATGTACGTTTGCTGTCAGAACCGGTGTAATACTTTTAGACCTAATTAATTCGCAATAAGGTCCTAAAATGGTACACTGGTTCTGTCTTCGACTGAACGTAATCATCTACGGATATCGGGGATTTCATAATAAATTACGTACCAGCAATAATGTTAAAGCATAAAAAGTTAAGCAACAGAAGGTAACTCAAACAAGTATATAAAAAAAGTTATAATAATAAGTCTCTGAATGGGGTAGACTTAACTTAGTCCAATTCAACCCCTCTAAGATTCAAGTTTGCGCGTTCACCGCTAAAAGTTGCCAATGGTCGTATGTTCTCGTTTTGAAAGCATACCCATAACTGTCTCCTCCAACATTGGAATACTTGGTGTTAACATATCGAGCGAGGTCCAGTTCCGATATCATCTGGAGGGCAAGGCCAAGTTAGCCTCCAAGAAGCTTGGTGTTCTGAACAGGTCAAAGCAGTATTTCAGTCCGGTCCAACGCCTACAACTCTATAAGGCGCAGGTTCGGCCTCACATGGAATGCTGTTCTCATCTCTGGGCAGGGGCACCAAAGTACCAGCTTCTCCCTCTGGATCGTATCCAACGTAGGGCCGCTCGAATTGTCGACTGCCATAGTGTTTCAAACAGGCTTGACTCCTTAGAGCTACGTAGAGATGTAGCATCGCTCTGCATCCTCTATCGGTTATATTACGGGGAGTGCTCTGAGGAATTGTTCGGACTTATACCTGCTGCAACTTTTCGCCACCGCTCCATGCGACAAAATATTTATCATCCTCATCACCTTGATGAGTGGCAGTCCTCCACCGTGCGCTTTACCCGAAGCTTTCTGCTGCGCACTGTAAAACTCTGGAATGAACTGTCGCCAGCAGTATTTCCGGACCATTATGACCTGCAAACCTTCAAGAAGGGAGCGTATTCCCTCCTAACAGGCCGGCAACGCACTTGCAACTTCTCTGATGTTGCGGGTGTCCATGGGCGACGGTAATCGCTTTCCATCAGGTGATCCGTTTGCTCGTTTGCCCCCTAGTTTTATAAAAAAAAAAAAGCTAAATAAGAAGAAAATATGTTTGAATTATAAACATGAATAATAATGATAACTATAGTCCAAAGCCATTATTCAACCGCTCCTGTAATAAACGACTTCGAACCAGTACAATTCGGAATCGAAGTTATTTCGTGGATTCGTATGGTTCATTTGATCGCAATTACTTTAAATGGAACACGGGAAGGTAAATTCTTGAAACACGTGCTTTAAGGTTTTTTTACATTTTGAATTCCAGAAAATAAGACTTTAACTTTAAGTTTCAAAAAATATACTTTGTACAGGATTAGATTGACGTATTATGGAAGCGTTTATAGTTATAGATATATAACTATGGCTGACCCTTTAGGGTTTGGTGGTAACTACTGAAGTGGATACAATCTACACAAAAGTTGGAGTGGTGGAAATGCTTCTAAAAATTTGGATAACCAGTAATGAACTGTTAACCTAAGTGAGTTAATATAACGGAGGTCTAGTTGATTGAGTATAAGCAGTAGCACCAGAGTAGCCAAACATCATACTGTTTCACAGTAATAATACACAATACTTCTTGCACTATTTCCACTTTAATAAGTATTTTACATTAAATTTATATATTACACGACCGGTTTCGACAACGTCATCATCAGGTGTTTTTGACGTTGTCGAAACCGGTCGTGTAATATATAAATTTAATGTTAAATACTTCCCAACTAACATTTTGGTAATAAGAATAAGCGCTAAATGAGCTACTTAAGAGAAACTTAAAAACCTAAGGTTCTATAAAAGGTCTAACAACTAGTGGTATAGCGCGCTATAACTATCTTATAACCCTCGATTGGACCTACAATTTTAGAGCTTAAAGTGACATAATAGTTGTAGAAAAGTGATAAAAAGGTGGGAATAAAGAGTTACAATAGTGCTATTGAAGTAGTATTCACCATTTTAGGTGTATAATAAGCTATACACAGGTTACAACTGCACCCTTTAGTAATAAATCTATACTAATATTATAAAGAGGAAAACTTTGTTTGTATGTTTGTTTGTTTGTTTGTTTGTAATGAATAGGCTCAAAAAGTACTGGACCGATTTCAAAAATTCTTTCACCATTCGAAAGCTACATTATCCACGAGTAACATAGGCTAAATTTTATTTTGGAAAAAAATAGGGTTCCTTAAGATATTTGGGTTTTTCGGACACAAGGTGTAAAAAATCAACCAGAAAAGTTACTTATTTTGCGTACGCTGCCTAAACTATAAAAGATAGAACCATAAAATGTTCTAATTAATTGTAGATCTTATAAATATCTACAAAAAAGTCCGCGACACACTATACCTATCTATGTCGAGTGAGGCACAACAACCATTTTTTTATTTAGAAATCTTGAATTTTTTTTGGACTACATTTAAACGCGTTTATTTTACTCATGCTATTAATCCTTATCAAAATAAATTATTTCATCACTAAGTACAGTTTATGTAGATAATATTTGGTCTTTTAATGATTAAAATTGGATGTTTGGTTTTGAAGTTATGGCGAAATTAAAATATTACGATTTCTGCTGCACGGCCCGTTGCGAAGTGGGCGTCGCGTCGTCGCCAAGGCGTGCGAGTTTAGATCTATGAGTAAATTTTTTGTTTTGTGTTCGTTGTAACTATGATGGATAGATACTTGAGTAACTATTTATTTAGTGATTGTTGTATTGTTAGTTCTGAAAAGTGTAGGTATTTCATACGATAAAAGTATACCCACTTACTTATTTCATTAAGTATTAGTAGGTACCTATATTAATTTGTTTCTGTTTGTTTTGACTAAATTTCACCCGTTTTGTTAGAGGTTTAAAGACATTCTGTTATCTGTAGTATTAGTATCAGTATTGTACCCGTGCGAAGCCGGGGCGGGTCGCTAGTAATTTATAAAATTCACTCAATTAGCTTTTTTAACAACATATGAGTGCTCCTACGATACTATTAATAGCTCGATTGTATATTATGCATAATAAGTAGTAATAAACATCACCCAAAGTTTTTTTTTTTACTTTACGTTTCTATTACCGTCAAAAATGATAAAATATAATAGCAGTGCGCATATTCATGGCCGACAATCATGGCCGACATCAATTAATAATTTTATACATTATCGGTTTCATAATTATGAATTATCCCTGCGGCGATAAGTATTCTGTGATTATATATACTAGTTTTCATCTCAATTTTGAAGCGCCTCAAAAATAAACAACATTTCATATTATTATGTAAAATAAATCACTGCCACGGCATTTTTTTATTTTAGTTGTGGTTGTAAATAACAATTCTCAGTACGTCTATGTATATTATAATTGAAAACAGTAAATAATGTAAATCAATAAGTCGGAAAATAATATTTTTACCATAAATTTACTTTTAAAATTTTATAGGTTATGTTTATTTAATGGCGTAAAATCTACATTACCTAAGGTTCCTGATAACACTTTTATTCCCAACGCAGTGTTAAAAAAACTAAAGCTAGCTTTTTAATGCCACTTGGACTTTTATAATGTGGGATTAAATCATATTATACAACCTGTAATGATTTAAAGGTGGTTTCTGACACTTGCAGCATCTAGCTCTATAATACCTATAGTTATCACTTCTTTAACTTCTATAGCTCTATAATACAAATAGTTATCACTACTATAACTTTCTTTTAGCTCTTAGGGCTCCATAGAACTCGTTAGGTGGTACAAGGTATTGACTAACTCCATTTAAGAACTTTAACCGTTTGTAAGTATTAGCAGACACCTTACAATTGGTTCTAGTGTTTTACATTTCCTAAAGATGTAAGAGTAAGTTATACAAAAGATCTGACAAACTCGAAGCTAGCACCTTAAGTTATATATTTTTCCTTTATTTCTATTATGCCTCTTGAAACTTTAATTATTTATTCCTAACGCCGCAGTAGAGTCCAAAGCTATTGTCAGAGATCTTATATGTCGTTTATAATACTTTAAGTGTCAAAAAGGTTTCCCTTAGCGCCAAAATGTTAGTTGGGTTATTAAAGTGGAAATAGTGCAAGAAGTATTGTATATTATTACTGTGAAACATGAATTTTCACCAAGAACCTACAGTACAATCAATAACATATCATACTGTTTATCGTCCAATCGACTTGACGCTACCGATTGGATCAGTTAAATATGTTATTGATTGTACTGTAGGTTCTTGGTGGAAATTCATGTTTCACAGTAATAATACACAATACTTATTTTAACTTTAATTAATATATAAATTTAATTATTACTGTGGATCAGTTAAATATATGAATGCCAATCCACGCCCATGTACGGTCACTTCTAACTGATCCAATCGGTAGAATCAAGTCGATTCAACGGTATACAATATGGTTTATGGCTACACTTAGACCTCACAATTTATGTCAGCTTATTGTTCGACGATATCGTTTAAAATCTGAATATAAATCTGTATATTATATAAAAGGCAAAGCTGATTGACTGATGTATCAACGCACAGGCCAAGGCTATAAATTTGAAATATTGCACGCGTATCCCTCATATGACGTAACTATCCCCTAAGGAAATATTTTTCAAAATTCAACCCTCAAGGGGTAAAATAGGGAATGAAAGTTTAAAACCTAATTTGTTTAAATGCTAGTAACAAAATAAAATGCTAGCTATACATTATGTAACGATAGTAAAAGTTGATGGCTAGTGGCTACCAACCGCTGGCATCTACGTGTCTGTAAAAAAATTCCTTGCGAATTGAAATGTCGGTAAGCGATTTTTCAATTTCATCGCATGGATAATAATTACACAGCCACGAGTCACGACAAAAGATATTTAGATTTACAACAATATGCTTTCTAAATGAAGTACAATGCTTTTATCCACTCCTATTAGTACAATAACTTGTAGTATATTATATGGCTGGTTGCCAGGACAGTTATCGCAACGCCATCCGCTGTTTTATTCTCGACTTTTGGAAGGTTGCCTTGTTTTGTTCCATGGTTACTTCTATCGGAGGCTTTTGTGAGAAAGTTTTTATTGGGATTCTTGATAGGGTTTGCAATAGCAAGGGTGTATGTAGGTTTAAGGGTGATTATAACTGAGAAAACAATATCAACCATAACAGTATTAGTTAAAGGTATTAGTAGTAAATACAGTCAAACCCAGTGCTCATATAAATATTAATTATTATATTGACAATGTGTAGTTGTGCGTAGTTGTGCCACAGATTAATAAATATAGTTATGGTTGTGAGTAGGATAGACAATTTAGGGTAACTACAATTTTTATAAAAAAATTTTATGTATAGGTATATAAGTATATAATTCTTTTGTACGTGGGTTGACAGTGAACTCCACCTAAACGGCTGAACCGATTTGAATAATTTTTTTGTGTGTGTTTAAATGGATTCGAAGATGGTTTAGATTTGCAATTAGACCCGGTAGGTGGCGCTGCTGTCAGTACGTCAAAAAATTTAATTCTAAGGTGGTACGATGTTGGCCGGGGCAGCTAGTAAATAATTATTAATTAAGCTATTAGCGGGGCTATTATTACGAATCTATCGACACTTCATTGATTAAAAGCGGACCAATAGTTTAGGATTTAGGACCTACGGTAGAATAAATATACATACAGACATAGACTGCCAAAATCCCTTTCTTCGCAGAAATTTGTTAAAAAGCCCATTTATTCATCATTTCTAAAACGGTATTCAAATAATGAAAACCATGATGATGAATGTGTACTCGAACGTAAACAAACAATTTATCGTACACGTGGATTGAAAGCCATCGAACAATCCGTTTTTCCATAGTAGATATACTCGAGAAATTCTTAAGCTGTTGTGAAGTTTCCAAAGTCGTATGAGAATTATGAAAGTTTGTTCTTAAATTGAAAAGGAGGATGTGTCTGAAACATAAATCAACGATTAACTTAAGCCAACGATAAGGGAATAAGGTTTAGGGCCATTAAATGTGTGTTTAAATTGTTATTACAAAGAAAACGCGTCACACTAGAAGATGTTAGACCTACAATATTTATCATATTATATGTCTTCGTATTACCAAAAAGGTAACACAATTCTTTTTTGCAAAAAAGTACCATAATCAAATAAGGTAATAAGCATTAAAACAATCAGTCAAGTTCGTTTAGGGTTCGTTCACGAAATCACGTTTATTTGTTGTATAGGACGCGGCTATTAGTAAGAGAACAAAAACATATATAGTTCATTATCCCACATGCTAACACTTAAAATGATAGCCATAAAGTCGTAATGCCGACATCGTTAAAATTAATGGACTCCAAAGTATCTCCAACGCCGAGAAAACCTTATAAAAAAACGAAAAGACATGTCTACTTCACTCTTTTAGATTTTTTCCATTGTTTCGTGAGACAACTGCTTACGGTTTCGATTTTATTACTCTTTCCATGTTTTATTGCTCTTCCTAGCCTACGAGTCGCATCAGACACTCGCTCATTTCCAAGAGGGTCAATTCTGCTAAAAAACCTGTAATAATACAATTACAATCAAGTATCGATACGCTAAAACTGCCAAACCGGTATCCTCGTAAACTTTAAACCAGCATCAAACGCGTTCTGATTAGTCCAAACTTCACAAAATCCGTTTATGATAAGAAGTCGCTTCTCTTATAATAAAGTCAAAGTAAAATTAATGTCTATGTTAAATACTAGAATTTAGGTTCAGTCCTATGCCATAAAAATAATATTATCATTCTCGCTGTTCTAATGGCCACAAGTCATTAATGACTCGCACATACCGAGCATACAAACGTAAATAAAATGAGATATCTTCCAACTTTTTCCTGTCAATATAAAAAGCCCGTTAGCTGTGCAGGGTATCTTGCTGGGGGGAATTTGTTTGTGAATAGACTTGATTAAGGTATTTCAAAGGGTTCTCTGATTTGATAGCTGTTTATAATACCTGATTGCATAGAAAAGGTGATTCTATCGTGAAAATTATAATTATATTAAGTCTCTGGGTTTTTTCATATTCATGCTTTTACCCTCGCTTAGTTAATGTTATCACCAGAGATTTTTTTATGGTCGATCAAGTTGGTGATACCAATGGACACCTGAGAGTCAATTTTGTTAAATAAAACCTGCATTATTACAATTACAATTAAGTCTCGACACGCTAGAACTGTCAAACTGGTTTTCTCGTAAACGTTAAACCAACGTGAAACGCGTTCTGATTGGTCGAAACTTCACAAAATCAGTTTATGATAACATGTCGCTTAACTTAAAATACAATCAAAGCAAAATGAAAGTCTACTTTAAATACGAGAATTGAGGCTCAGGTCAACAACACTTTATACAATTTCATACATTATTCTGCTAGTGCCATTGGTATGAGTGAGCGAGAACCTTTAAGGGCATCCCGACCATCCAGCGCAATTGCAAGTAAGTACTGGATAAATGATTTGTCACTAATGACATTTAAGTATGGTTGGATACTCAAAGCTAATGACGGTACCTGTGCTGGACCTGGCTGGACGGTCAGTATGGCCCTTAAATACTTGGAATTTCAAGGTTAAAGATCACAGATACAAAAACAAACCAAACTTTTGATATTTAAATCGTTCCATAAAAAGTTAAATTAAAAAAGAAGTTTTTTATGAAAGAGCCGATTGAGTTTGGAACTTCTTTATTAAGAATTTGATTCTTCTTATCCTATTTAAATTTGTAGGAAAATTCACACTTTTCCGTACAGGGTATTAACTCTTTATTTATTCACAAAGACTCTTCGGGAAGTTTATTTTACGAGCTTTTTTATTAGTTTCAAATTATACTGGCCGAAATTATTTATGGGGAAATTGTATACTAATAAGGGAATTTTGTATAGGGAAAATGGCATAATGTTTTTGTACAAGAAAAATTATTGTGTCTTCCGATATAATTTGTCCATAAGATTTTTGATTATTCAGACTGTTTTAGAAGTTACCTCCCTTTTGGCACAGGGGTGACACTCTCTACAAATGATAGCTCGAGCACCGGCAAATATCAGCAGTGTTGACTTGACGTAAGCCTAATATTGACACCAAAATAATTTTAACGTCGCGTTAGACAAATCTATCATTAATATTATTATTGAAACTATACTGTCAATTTCGTCAAAGCACGAAACAACCAGCGGCCAAACCCGTGAACGAAAGTCCTGGCTGGAAAACTCACGCCCCGCCCGCCTCCGCATTCGCCCAGCCACGCACACAGCCCCGAACTGTCATGTCATATCCGTGTAAATCGATGGTGTCAATTATTTACGTTAGTTACATTATAATAATATATTCTTTGCTAATGTTATGAAGATGTAGTACTGTACATACGTCTACTGTGACGGAACTGCAATTTTATCTTTGTGGCGTGTTGAATTCGTATGCGCTTTTAATAAAATTAAGATATACTTGTGATATTGTTTTGTTATGCCATGACATTTTGTCTGCCAGGAATAACAATTTTCAGAAGAGGCTTCTCTTACAATTTAATTACATTTTCCTCAACTTTTACAACAACAAAGATACATAACTGATTGTGATCATTGGATCTTGATTACGATTGACTGTGTTGGGTGCCAAAAATGGTTACCATGGTAACCCGTAAAAACTTTAAATGATTCTTTCGTTCCGAGCCGGTGATTTGTCAAAACATTGAATAATGAGCGCGTCAAAACAATGTTCAGTCAGCATCGTTGATGTACCATTTCTAGGGATCTTGCGTTTTCTTAGGGCGCTGCTGTTATCGCTTAGGCGGGTCCGGCGGCCCAGCAACAAGCGGAGGAGGAGGCACCTTGGGGTTTTAGTTCGGTATCTCCGGGTGCATTAATCACGCACCCGGGGGAGTCCCACATACTCCGGCTGATGTCCCCAATCCACCGGGGATCCACAAAGGATTTCCCCAAGTAAAAAAAGGGATCTTGCGTTTAAAATAATATAATATTATGAACAATGTGGCGTACAGACGCGGATGACAGCATTATGAAGCAATTGTTTAGAAGAGGTCATATTCGAGTTATGGATAATCTTCGTGATCCAGAGTTTTTGAACATGGCTCTTGAAGGAGGTCATGGGTTAGTGGGTTCAATCCCCGCATTGGAACAACAAGAACTGTTGTTTTGAAGTCGGGTTACGACTGATTGTCTGACAAGAAAGATGATTCATGCGTTGGACGGGCATGTAAAAAGTCCATTAGTGCGCTTGATTTCTCGCCAGTTGTGTCTATCATTCGTCCGACTAGGTAACGAGGGTAAAGGAATGGAGTAGTCTTGTAGGTATATAGTGTACACACAACAAAACACACCGGTCTGATTCAATGAAAACGGCCACCGTCACTGAAATCTGGAGATATTATTAGTATAATTATTATTCTTAAGTATGTAGTTTTGATACCTGATCACAGCGTATGGTAAAAAAAGACGGCAGCACTGATAAAAAACCGTAAAACAGTTTGATTTTAAACAATTGCATTTGAATTGAGTTTTGCAGACTACATTACGCATACGCACATTTTCTGCTCGCGATGTCCATGAAAAATTAATACGGTATTTGAAATACACGATGTCCGTCTATGAGACGTCGCTCATCCGCGTCCATTTATCTCCGATACGCCGGACGGCAAGCGATAATTAATCGTTCAAATCCTGCTTTTATCCAGATTTGTGTATCAAAAACGTTGAGGGTTTACCGTTTCAGATGATTATCACTTGAATATTCTAAAAAAAGTCAGTAGCACCTACAGAAATACTTTGTTCAGATCCAATATAATATTTTTGTAAACAAAAAGACATCAGAGCCCCAATTCTCGTATTTGATTATGACTCTCAAGTTACTTTGAATGAATCGTCTTGATATCATGAATTGACTTTTGAAATAAGGACTTTGGACCAATCAAAATACGCTTGACGTTGATTTGACGTTCGTAAGAAAACTATTTTGCTGTTTTATACATCTATACATATAATAAATCTGTAGAGGGGTCATGTCTGTACATTAAAGTTATCTAAGTGAAAATCAAAATGGGGAGTCTATAAAGGCCACAGAACCTAAAAATAACGTTTTTGAAAAAAATGTCTGTCTGTCTGTCTGTCTGTCTGTCTGTCTGTCTGTCTGTGTGTTTGTTATCACATCACGCCGAAACCACTGGATGGAATTAAATGAAATTTGGCAGGTAGGTAGCTTAGGACCTGAAGGGTAAAATAGGATACTCTTTATCCCGCAAAATTAAAGGGTTCCCATGGGATCTTCAAAAAACTGTACCTACCTGTTTGACGTTATTTCAGGCAATCTACTCGACGTATTTAAATAAAACTTGGCACAAAGGTAGATTAGAACATGAAATAACTAACAGTATTTTTTTTTATTGGAAACCAAAACGGTTCCCACGGGATCATGAAAAAAACTGTATTTTTGAACTTGCTTCACAAACCGAAATAAATCATCATTTTTCGCATGTTTTCTCTTGAAATAAAACTATTAAATTAAAATTATAAAAATAAATCTATTTTTTATTCTACTCAACACAAATAATAAATAGCGAAGGAAACACCAATAGTACAAGATCTACTTAAACTAAGAATTTGCTTTGAGCGAGAGGTCAACTTATTTGGTGGTTTTAATAAGTTACTTACTATTTTTTTAGCGGGTAAAAATGTACCTTGATATTATTTCGTTCAGGCTCTTGAAATATTTGCGTTCGAAATTCAAAATTAAACCGCATACATAGGCTGTGTTCCGCGGAAAATAAAACGTAGGCAAAATGGCAACCGCTGGTATTAAATAAGCAAAATGGCGGATTATGTTAGCATTATTGAAGTTAGCAAAATATGTGCCCTGGCGGATAATCTGTTTTTTTTTTTGCGCTAGCAAGCGCTAACAAGCTCTATTTTCGGCGGAACACAGCCATAGTCTTTTTACCGTATTGATATTGACTGAGCAGAATAGAAGAATAACTGTTTTATAATTTCAAATACTATTTTATTCTGTGAAAAAATATTTTCAACTTTTATAACATTCGTCTTCTTTAATTTTAGTGAAATAAACTTTAAATTGATGTTATATCTTTGAGTTCCTACCATATTATAGGTACTAAGTAATTGTATATTAGGTTGAACTTGAAGCTTAGTAGGTATCTTATTACGAATAATGGTGTCTACAGACACACGAATCTGGTACGGAGCGTACAGCGGATCTGGTACGCTCCGTACCAAAGCCGAGCGTGTGTAGGGCAGTCCGGCGAACATAAGAAGAAGGGGCCATCCACATATTACGTCACGCAAAATTTCGACTTTTTGAACCCCTACCAACCCCCCCCCCCCATGTCACGCTTTTTAGTATCCCTTTACCTATATTTAACATGTACTCTCACACATTTTGTATGACCCCCCCCCCCCATCAGGTGTGACGTAATATGTGGATGGACCCGAAGGCGAAGAGCTATCCGCATCGGATTTGGTCCGCTCCGTACCAAATCCGTGCGTGTGTAGAGCAGTCCGGCGGTTAGGCCGTACAACGGTGTCAGTGTTGCCAACTTAGGGTTTTACCACTCAACATTAGGGAAAATATCTACGGGGGTCTACTAGGGGCCGGGATGTTTAGAGTTTACTCCTTATGAATCAATTTGTATGTAATAATAAAAATTATTTAATGTGTGTATATAGTCAGGGATATGAAAATATAATATTGGGAGTGAAATCAGATTAAGACAAGTTAGTTTTATGTTATTCACGCGTAACTAGCTTATTATCTCTTCGACCTGTCAATGGTATAACTATCAGGGGTAAAGTTTGGAGAGAAATATTTTTGAGAGTTGATATATAAATTCATTGATAACTGCCTGTTATCAATGAATTTCAGGAATCATCGCGTAGTCGAAAAACAGCACTGTAAATAGAACTCTGTGCTAATGCAATAGAACTGAAAATCGAACACACGAGTGTCGAGCTTTTCGGTCCACTGCATCGTACCAAATCCGTGCGTGTGTAGCGACACCGGATTCGGTCCGTTGTACGCTCCGTACCAAATTCGTGTGTCTGTAGATGCCTACTCTGCAGCAAACCGCAAAAGTTTTTACAATACCTAAACTAATATTATAAATGCGAAAGTGTGTCTGTCTATCTGTCTGTTACCTCTTCACGCTTTAACCGCTGAACTGATTTTGATGAAATTTGGTATAGACATACTTTGAGTCCTGGGAAAGGACATCGTAATTTTTCGGCATAAAAAGTATCCTATTACTTTTTATGCCGAAAAAGTACGGTGTTTCTGAGGGATAATGTATTATTCTGTGTATATTTGACTGTCTTTCACTGCTAAAAGGTTGATCCGATTTGAATGAAAGTTGGTATGGTAGTGGTTTATGCTTTGGACAAACGCGCAGTCTACTTTTTTCCCAAAAAGATACAGTGTTCCCGAGGGATAATATATTATTTTGTGGATATTTGACTGTTTTTCACTGCTAAAAGGTTGAACCGATTTGAATGAAAGTTGGTATGGTAGTGGTTAATTCTTTGGACAAACGCGTAGTCTACTTTTTATTCCAAATCTATACTTCTATACTAATATACTACTATTAATATACTAATATATTATTATACTTCTATACTTAATATTATAAATGCGAAAGTGTGTCTCTCTGTCTGTCTGTTACCTCTTCACGCTTTAACCGCTGAACCGATTTTTATGAAATTTGGTATAGACATACTTTGGGTCCCGGGAAAGGATATAGGATTTTTTTTTATCCCGAAAAAGTAGTGTTCCCGCGGAATAATATATTTACGCGGGCGGAGCCGCGGGCAAAAGCTAGTTATTAATAATTATCGAGACTGTATGGAAATGTATGCTTACGTCATGCGAGAAATACGTGTGCAAAATTTCAAATTTCAACCAGCTTTGCCTTTTATGTATTATAGATTGAAAAAAAAGAGTAACCATAATTTACCTAATTAAAAAAACTTAGGCCTTTTCATCCAATAACGGATGATTTATACAGTATTCTCCGAGCGAAGTAACCACTCTTGAAATTCTGTAGTGCCTGGGGCAGTCGGTTTTTAAATGTCATATGATTGCCCATACGGCATTCTCACAACATAGTCAGCCTAGTCCAGAGGAATGACTGGTCAATACGTCTGGGGCGAACCATGTGCGGGTTTCCTCAAGATATTTCCCTTCACCGTTAGAGCGTCCCACAGTAGGGTGGGTCAAATATTTTTTTTTTAAGTAATCGATTTCTAATAGCGAAAATATGTTGAAGTTAGGTATCGTTATAAACCATTTAAAATATTATTGAATTATTTTAAGTGGAACAGCCCGCGCAACGCCGTTGAAGTTTTGAAAAAATAAAGTTTAAGCACCCACTTTTATACCCGTTTAACATTGGGTATACTTATATGTTTTAATTAGTATCCATGGAAATACACGTTACTTTTGTTAAACAAACTGTGTTGTTTAATAAAAGAGGATTTTTTGAGGTAAGTACATTCAGAGAATTTATGTATCAATTGGCTAGTTTCTTGTGAAACCTTGTGAAATTGTAAATCAAGTAATTTTTGTTTTAGAACTTGGAAGTTAAATTTTTCTATCAAGTCAAATAAAAGACAGTCATACAAGTGCCCTATATTTGGATTGCTGCATTTAAATGAACTGTCTTTGAGGCATATGTTTGATTATATGGGTGGTAAAACTTCTGGTCCATCTGGTTGGTCCTATTGGTAAGTTGCTAGATAAGTGTGAAACGCGAGCTGTAGTTGAATTTTAGTCAATACCAGGTCAATTACCAACGCTAAAACCAGATGACTTGAGCACATACCAAAAATATTTGTATGAAATTACCTTAGCAGTAATTACTGGAAGTTGTTCAGATGACTTAGCAAAAAAATCACGTGGAAAAATGTCACATCACATTAAGGCAAACCGGATCTTGCATCTTTACATTTGTACCCCAAAACTATCAACTAATTTAATTATTTTGGCTCAATAAATTGTAAAAGTATATGCCCCCGTGTGGTTCCAAATAAAGATACATGAATCATCATCATGAAAAGACAGATCACGATACCTTTGGAAATTGGCTAAAAGGTCACGATTTTTATCAAGTGCATTAAATGTTTCTGTTATATAGATCCTGTTATTCAACGAAACGTATATTTATACTAAACTGAATATTATTGGCGATGTTAACAGATGAAGAAAAGCATATAAGAGAACTTGCAGTTAGAAGAATTCTAAAAGCGCGTAGTTCACCTACAACGAGAAAACTACCACGTACTTTTGAAGTGCCTAAACTTAATTTTAATGCTAAATGTTATATTGACCTAATAAACTGCGAAGAAACCAACTTTGATCCACCTTTTCTAAGAAATCAAACGAATGACGAACTTATTCAGATAATAGAGAAAAAAGGTGACGAAAGGATGTTTATTAGGCTGCCTTGCCATACACAAGCGGTTGAACGAAGTGTAAAAGATAGTGACAGAAGCTGCAATGTTGGCATGTGATAAAAAAGCATGGGAAAGCATGATTCATGCAAAACTTGCTTCAAGGAAAGTTATGTCGAAATTCGACAGTGGGCGGGATTTTTTGGACAAAAATAAATTTTTTTTTGATAACTTTTATGTGTATTTGTTTAAGTTTTTTGTTTTAAACGTTAATATATGTCTTTAACTAATTATTCCATGTGTTTTAAAAGTATATTAAGTAATTTCTAATAAAGAATTTTAAAATTTAGTAAAACGTGTTTTTTTCAAAAACATACAATTTTGAAGCGCATGCGCGGGCTGAAGATGTGTGTTTAATTGATCGTTTTTTAGCTAAAACTACTTTTTGTAGTACACTACAACATAATATTACTATTAGAATTTGATTCATCAACTTTAATTTTTTTCCATACTAGAGTGACCCCACACACATCCCACAGGGTTCTATTTCACTCAAAAAATTTCCCTATGCTGTTTATCGCATAAATCGATGAAGAAATGCATTTTAAATGCAAGAGTAAAACACCCACGTGTCTATTTCAAATACTTTTTTTTATAAAAAATAATTTATGTTTCGTGACCTCGACGTAAAAAAAAGACTTAATAAATTCTGTAAGCGTGTCTGATCAATATATATTTTTTTGATTAATATAGTTTGATGAAGGACCTTTAGGCGCATATTTTCCATCATTTAGGCGCATTTTTGTCTTATTTTTTGAAGATCACTTCTGGTTACCGAGTTATTAATTTTTATTCAGTTTTTAACCCCCGACGCAAAAAGAGGGGTGTTATAAGTTTCACGTGTCTGTCGGTCTGTCTGTCTGTCTGTCTGTCTGTCTGTGGCATGGCATCATAGCTCCCGAACCGATGAAGCGATTTCGATTTAGTTTTTTTTGTATTAAAGTTGAATTATCTGCGAGTGTTCTTAGACATGTTTGATGAAAATCGGTTCAGCCGTTCAAAAGTTGTGGGGGGTGAAAGTGGGGAAGAAATAACTGAATGTCTGCAAATATACTCGAGTGGGGTCTCAAATGAAAGCGCACTATAAGAGAATATTGATGAATTAATCGAGAGTGTTCTTAGCTTCGTTTGATGAAAAAATTGGTGGTGGAAAGATCAGCCGTTTGAAGATCATCAGCTCTTTTCTAGTTGATGAGGGGATCTGACTAACTTTCTTATGTCCGATCGATTCGAAATTTGGTACCGTGTTACTTCAACGATATTTAAAGAACATGGTAAGGTAACCATGACCTGATTAGCAGTTTGAAGATTATCAGTTCTTTAATAGTTGATGAGGGGATCTGACTATCTTCCATATTATGTTCTATCGATTCGAAATTCGGTAGCGTGTTACTTCAGTGATATTGAAAGTATATGGTAAGGTAACCATTATTTACACCTACTTTAAAAAGGACAAAATAAAAGTAAAATTAAAAATTTTAAAACACATTATACATATTTTAAAACACGACACAAAAAATAAACTTTAAAAACTAATAAATAATATTTTTAACCTAATATGATTATTATCGTCACATATAATATTATGTAAGTTGAAATATTTTTATTTTCAATCGTCGTACTCGTCGGTTTTTAAAATTTTTAATTTTACTTTTTTGTTTTAATTTTTTTTCTCCCAAAAAACTCAAAAGTGCGACTTGTGCCTGACACTGAAAGATTCATCTTAAATGTGTCTATCACTGATAAAAAAATCAAGTTGCACTATGGAAGTGTTTGGAAATTAGAATAAAGGTCAAATGGTAATTAGAATAAAGGTAAAGCTAATAGTGTAGTCCTAATACAAAAGAGAAGACTATTTATATAATGATACTGTTATGACGTTTAGAGATTCATGTACAAAGGGAATGATGCCCGGCAAGAGACCTATGATGATGCAACATTGATTCACAATCCATAATTTGTTAACTATTAATTGTGAATCAATGTTGTTTTGAATCAATGAAAAATTTTATGTACAATATGTCGGCACAATACCAAATTTCATCAAAATCCGTTTAGTAGTTTTAGCGTGAAAGAGTAACAAACATCCGTCCATCCTCACAAACTTTCACATTTAGAATATAGTAGGATGGTCGCGAGAAAAAGCTAGTAGAAATATAAAGTACACAGATCAAGTAGGGAAAGAACAAGTAATTTACGAAATGTTAGGTTAAGTATAAATCAAAATAAGATCGAGGGGCTCTCGAACCAAAACAAACATTCGAGTGACTTCAGGAGCAGATGCGCGTGTTGATTTTTCAGCTTAGCTCACCTGTTTTTACTATGGAGCAAGGTGAGTTCGAGTTACGTTCGACTATCTAAACTTTTTATTATATTTACGAGTACAACTAAAGAACTGTCGCGGTATTTTATACGTAACGTAATTCATTATGAGACGAGTTTCAGTTATGTTCAAGTTTCTAGACTTTAGAGCTATAAAAAAATTAGAATAATCGACTTATGCGTAAATTTTTTACTCGTGTTGACGTTTCTGTTTACCTCACCTGTGACTACCATGGAGAAAGGTGAGTTCGAGTTACGTTCAAGTGACGACACTTACATTTTTGATTTCCAACTTCACAGTCGAAATTACCGAATGCATTTTGACTAAAGTCCTAGACCTTTTAGCTAAGATGCTATATAAAAAGGAAAAAAAGTTTCATCGAATAAGTTCATCGAACTGGTGGTAATTATGCTATGATCTTCCATAAATATCTTTAAAATTCAAGAGGAATAAATATTCTTGGATGAAAAAAAAAAGAAAGGAGCGAATCACTAGTCATTTTCCCTTCCTTAACTTTCAAGATTTCGGTATAGTATATTTTTTTTTAACAAAAATCCAGAGCTCATGGTAGGGGTGCTGAAATCCGTATGGTCAATAACGTGAACGTCTTACCGCGTAAAGGCGCCTCGACAAACTCACTCGGGGAATTACCGAAAATATTTTCAAACATAACACGAGGTTACAAACATTAAAGGATAGTCGGAATTCCGAATAGTAGTGTTTCGTAACATTGTTTAAATAGAAAAACATAAGAAGGTTTCGGAACAAAACGGCAAGAAATCTAATTTGTCGTATGGCAATCCCCCTATAAGCCCAACTTAAATATTTATTTCATTCTGTTTTAAGTATTTGTTGTCATAGTGGGACATATACTTCATAGTAATAGGGTCCCGTTTTTACACTTGGGGTACGGAACCCACCAACACTTCACTGCCATTTAAGATCGAATATACCTCTAAATACTCACAAGATCATCAAACATTACTAATATTATAAACAGGAAAGGTTAGTTGGTTTGTTTTCATTGAATAGGCTCCAAAACTACTGGACAGATTTTGACGAAATTTGGCACGTATATAGATTAGACTACGAGAAAGGACATAGGCTACTTTTTATTGCGACATAATGTGTGGATCTCGCGATATTTAAACGAGCACGAAGTCGCGGGCAACATCTAGTATCAGGCTATGACAATACGTAGTCACTCAGATTTCAGTAGATTGCTTCATAAATCAACCGTTTCCGCCTTAACCACCGTTTTAATTAAACTCCACAATAATCTTTGTTTTGATATCGATTCTCGTTCAGACGGAGCATTTTGCAAGATCAAAGAAACCGCTTTACGTTGATGCATCCTTATTACGTTCTTAATACGTTGTTTTTTAATATTTGTCTGCACTCTTAATTAATCTTTATACACCTAAGTCAATACAGCACTACAATGCTACCAAAATAAATTTCAATTATTTACCGCGCAATAAATAAATACACATTAGTTTGATCAAATTGTATACAAAATATTAAATCGGATCTAAAAAGAGTATCTTCTATACATACATACAGATAAATAAAATCGTATCAAAAACATGAATGTGAAATGAGAGCTAAGTTCATTATAATATATGCCTTGATTGTTGACTTCAACGACAAAGGAAGTGAGATCTAAATGGGTGCCAAGTTCAATGGTCAATCCTGAAATTTATTTATAACATCATAAAATGTCATTTATTTTTATAACTCAGGATATAGCTTAAGGTCTGACTTGGCTAGTTTTCATATACGAATTATATTATAGCTTCGCAAGTTCTAAACCTGCTAATTGTCGGTTCTTATTTTATTATTCCGAAAATTTGGCTTGCTAGTAGAAACTAGCCATCGAACATAATAATTCGTTACACACGGTGCTGCTCGCCAGTTCCGTTACTTGAACTCAGCTTGACACGCTGCCGCGTGTCTAGAAACGAATATTATACACGGTGCTGCTCGCCAGTTCCGTTACTTGAACTTAGCGAGACTCGCTGCCGCGTGTCTAGATTGGAGTGTCTGTTTGTTCCGGTTAATCGCTGAAACGGCTGGACCGATTTTCACGGGACTTTCACTGGCAGATAGCTGATGTCATAAGGTCTAACATAGGCAACTTTTATTTTAGGGTTCCGTTTAAAAAATAGGGTTCCGTTTCCGTTAGCTCTATGCAAACGAAGTTGCGGGCATCAGCTAGTACATACTGAATTAAACTTTTATATTGGACTGGATGTTGCCCGCGGCTCCGCCCGCGTAAATATAGTATCCCTCGGGAAAACTGTACTTTTTTCGGGATAAAAGTAGCCTATTTTTTAATCTAAAAGTAAAGTAAAGCCTAAAATACTACCATACCAAATTTCATCAAAATCCGTTCAGTAGTTTTGGCGTGAAAGAGTAACAAACATCCATCTATACATCCATCCATCCATGAAGATTACTGAGTCCCTTGGTGGGCATTGGCGTACGTGAACTGGGATTAAGGTATATTAATGTACGAATAATTAACGAAAAAATAACGTCGATGTTTAATTATGGCGTTGCCGATACTGAGCAGCGGTGGCGTGACCTTCAAAGCAGGCGCGGTGTACGACAGTGCGAGGATGTATATGCGTAGTGAGACTTCAGGAAATGTCATGTTATTTTTCACTAAACTACGAAAATATTTAGCTATGCATACCGTCATACTTACGTAAAATTACAGCTCATTATTGGATAAAATATATCATTCAGGCCAAAATACAGCCTATATACATACAAACGTTCTCGTTTATATTACATGTGTGAAGGCCGAAAAGAATTCGACTTTTTATCGAGCAAAAGTCGGCCAATTCGAACAAATCGCTGAGATGTCGCACAAATTGAAATTAATATTCATTTCGCGTGACTTCCATGAAGAGAATGGACTAGCTTTGTGGTCGTGACGACTCAATGTTTATTTCCTCTTCATTGTGTTATATCGCATCTACATATTTTTATTTGTGTAGAAATATTCAATATAATTTGTAGTGTATCTCATTGATGTCACAGATGACAGTGACATTAGATGTCAGTTAGTCATCATGAAGCCGTTGGATGTGGTTTGATGATGCGGGTGTGGCGAAGTGTTGGCGAGCTAATACAAGGGGTATTTCGTACGATTATTTAAATTGGACATAATTAAAATATTTTCTGTGTGTCTTCGAATATTTTTAAGTAAATTTTCTTATTTATAATAACTTAATCAAGAGTATGCCAGGACATTTCTAATAATGGTTTCGTAACAGCTGTAAATAACGCACAGGTTCTATTTGAATTACTTTAAAAGTTATTGTCCTAGTTCGTTCAAAATTTTCTCAAAGATAAAGAGTTTGAGCATGATCTATCATCATGGATACTAACAAGTTTAAAAATGGAAGGGGTGACCAACATAATATTATAAACCAGTTTGGAGGCCGATGATTATTCGAAAATATTTGTCGTCCCCACTTTACATGTAAAGAGATTAGAGAGCCACCCCTAAAATGTAAAATTATAATTATTTTATGACGCCTAAACCGAGATCTATACACAGTCCCCTAAACCTTTCATCCATCTAATGAATAATTATTACAGAAACGACAAGCGCCGACAGACAGATAAACAGATGGACAGACGGACGAACAGAGTGAAACTATGAGGGTTGCTTGAGTATTACGGAAAAGTATTTTGTCCCTTCATGTTTTTCCTCAATAAAGCGAAAGTAATGTCAAATCTCACAGACAAATAACAAAGATTTCATAATTGGGTCTCGGGGTAAAGTTTTATCACAACTATTTTTATGACGAGCAAATAAATTGCCTGATGGTACCTATAAGATTACGTGCAACATAACTTAAGGTCGTATCCGAAAAGTCTTAATTCTAACTAAACCAAAACGTAATAATTGGGTATTTGACAACAAGTAAAATTTTGTTTTTGTAACGAAAGTTTCTTATGGGGGGTACACTAGTCGGCAAAATGTCCGTAACGTTAAATAAAAGCGTAAGATTTTTATGTATTGTGATATTCTTACAGTTAGAAAGATACGTTTAGAAGCAAAATTTCGCAGCTCAATTAACATCCGCGGGCTTATTACGTATCTTTCAATAGCCAAGCAATAGCAAAAATTGCGCAATTTTTGCGCAAAAATCACAAATTCGTATTACGTATCTGCAAAAACCTAGCAGAAGCAACCTAGCGACAGTACTGCCTCTACCGAACAATCGAGGAACTATAAATTGCAATCAATCGTTCGATCTCTTTACTGCTGTCTAATTTTTTTGTATTACGTAAGACTTTTACAGCAAAGCGAAAGCAATCAGCGAGCGATTTGAACTGTTAGTTAGCAATAATAAGCGAAAATGAAGCAAAGTGCATTCAAACACAACAGCGAGCGATTAGCAATCGATCAAATAGCTAATACGATTTTATTTGACGTTCAGCAATCGACTGCGCGTCTATCGCGCGATGACTGCAAGATTTTTGCTAATCGCTATTTTTACGTAATACGGCGGCGGAAATGGTTTAGTAGCTAGGATACCTGGCTTTCACCGAGGAGGCTCGGGTTCGATTTCCGTATCCGAATTACCTTCTTACATTTTTATAAATTGTTATAAAAAAATGTAAATATAAAATAAAGACGTTAAGATAATTTTGTAAAATATTTTTTTTTAACTTTTATCGATAAAAAAATCATAATAAAAATGTATACCCGAATAATTATTTTCTTTATACCTCAAATAAAACTTGAAATTATTATTCTATATTAGGAAACTTCATTCCTATCTGGTGTCCCACTACCCCACACGGCTTTTTTTATATAATATATTGGCCTTGGCGTCCTTTACAGACAATTTAAACATTAGTCTGAGTCGTGCATTTTTTACTATCAGATACTCTCTCATTCCGTTTGGTTTTTTTTAATACATCAAGATATACTGAAGTATTTCAAATTATAAAAGAAAAAAAACTAATATTTCATATTGTGCAGTTTTCTTATTGGGTGGATTTCAAAATTTTTGTGCAAAAAAGGTAGAATATTTATAACATAATTAGCTTAAAATACCTAATTAAATAGTTTATTTAATAAAATACACAAGTTTTACTATGGTAAGTATGAACATAAATGCACAAACTTCGGAGACATCATTATTTTCTTTAAAAATATTGATTTTTATCTGTTGTAATCTTTCTTTCATATTCGAAGTACTATTAATTTGTGTAGAAAAAATACAATGAAGTAGCCTATCGACGTAATATTTTTCTATGCTTTGAGCTCCGTGGCCTAGTGGGTAGACCATTTGGTTCGCACTCGAGAGAGTGTAGGTTCAAATCCCAGGTTGCAGCGTGTACCAATGAGACTTTTTCAGATCTCAGATCAGAAAACATCGTGAGGAAACCCGCATATGGTTGCCTCCAGACGTATTGACCAGTTATTCCTCTGGACTAGGCTGACTATGTTGTGAGAATGCTGTATGTGCTTGACATTTAAAAACCAACTGTCCCAGGCACTACAGTATTTCAAGAGTGGTTACTTCGCTCGGAGAATACTTTAAATCATCCAATTGACGGATGAAAAAGGCCTAAATTTCTATGCTTACGATTCAGATGTATAGACTCTATCTAGATGGTCTAGGATCAATTACTTATGACTAAGCCTGAGGACTGACGAGTATGTAAAATGTTACGCCTTTCAGAAACCCATAAGGGCTTTCCTTTAAACCCCGTGACCTGCGGGGTGAAAAGTTCATTTATTCATAGACACGAGGGTGGGCATTCATCCGTAGATGGCTGAATACGGGAGTAATTACCGTGATAGTCTACCGTATAGTGACAAACATGTGTATATGTGTATTACTTATATTGAGAATTTGAAAATTTGTGACGATGGGTGGATGTTTGTTACTCTTTCACGCAAAAACTACTAAACTGATTTTGATGACATTCGGTATGGTAATAGTTTAGGCCCTGCATTAAAACATAGGCTACTTTTTATCCCGGAAAAGTACAGTATTCCCGCGGGATACCCGATACTATATTTACGCGCGCGGAGCCGCGGGCAACAGCTAGTTATAAATGTGAAAGTTTGTGAGGATGGATGGATGGATGTTTGTTACTCTTTCACGCAAAAACTACTGAATGGGTTTTGATGAAATTTGATATAGTAGTAGCTTAGGCTCTGCATTAACACATAGGCTACTTTTTATTCCGAAAAATACAGTTTTCTCGTGGGAAACTGTAATTACGCGGGCGAAGCCGCGGATAAAATCTAGTAATGTATAATGTTTTGAAGAAAAACGCTTCGGGACTTAAAAAACCCCTTTTAACTCTAAATTTGATTGTCCGTGTTCAATATGCTTTTGTAACTTCTAGACAGATTTTGATAAAATTTTGCCGATATAGAATACTAGCTTTTGTCCTCGGAGCCGCCCGCGTAAATACAGTATCCCACGGGAACACTACTTTTTCGAGATAAAAAGTACCACATGTATTAATCCAGAGCTCAAATTACTACTATGCCTAATTTTATTACAATCCGTTAAATAGTTTTTCTGTGAAAGAGTAACAAACATCCATCCTCACAAACCTTCACATTTATAATAGTAGTGGGATGACAGACAGAGTAAATCAACTAGGAATGATACTTTTATCCCAGTAAAATGCACGGTTCCTCAGGATTACAAGTAGAAACCTCAGATCAAATAAAAAACTTTTATTATTTGATCTGAGGTAGAAACACGTTCTTTCGCTTGTATTAATATTTAAACATGTGGTAGCACAGTAGCTATTGTATCACAATAATTTAATAAATAGCTGATGCCCGCAGCTCCGCCCGCATAGGTACTGTACCCCACGGGAACCTTATATGTCCCGCTATAAAAAGTAGCCTATGTCCTTTCCCGTGGTCTAATTTATATCTGTGTCCAAATTTCATGATACTCGGCTTAGTAATTTTACGTGAAAATGTAAATAAAGTATCCCACGGGAACCGTACATTTCCCCGCAATAAAAAGTAGCCAATGTCCTTTCTCAGGCTCTAGACTATCTGTGTACTAAATTTCATTGAACAGAGGTTTAGTACCTAGTTATTATTATTATTATTATAGACATAAAATTTATTACTTAAAATTTTATGCATCATGTTATTGAAATAAGATCAATATAATCGAACACTCATCCAAATCTGATACTTACCACTTATCAAATAGATACTCCATGGGAAACGTAACTCAATGTTATTTTGTATCCATTTCAGTACATTAAGGCCCACTTGCGCCAATCCGGGTTAAAGCTTACTCTGGGTTAAAGTTCATGTTATCTCTCTCGTTCTTCGTATTTGTGAAAGAGAAAGCATGATATTTTAACTCAGGGTTAACTTTAACCCTGATTGGCGCAAGTGGGCCTAAATGTCGAGTAACGTACAGTTGGGGGCACGATAAAATTATAATATGAATGGCAGAATATAAATCATTTCGGTATTTTTATGAGAAGTTAACGAACCAAAACTCATGTTTAGGGATATTTTTAAATTGCCGTTTATTATGTGATTCAGCTTTTTTAAGGCTTAGGAGGAAAATTTTAAGCGTCCAAGTAAAATCCTTGGTATAAAATAATTGCAGAGAAGATAACAGACGACCTATTACAGACTAAATACCTAATCTGTTTTTGAATTAGAACTTTTTAGAAATTAGAAATTTCAAGGTCACGTTTGTTATACTACACAATTTTAGATATAACGTCATCTGTCGGAAGCTACTTATACTTAACTTTCTAAAGCTCGGCTCTGTTCATAGATAGCGCTAGGTGTACAAATTTTAATTTTAATTTTCTTTGAGTATTACAATACACAATAATACAGGTACAGTCTTATTAATAAAATTATTTACACCACGGATTAGCTAATCCAACATGGCTGTCTCTGTCAGATACTTTGGAACAGTCACTTGATAGACAAAGAGAGCGATTTGGATTTGCTTATCCATGGTGTAAATATTTTTATTAATAAGGGTGTTAAAGTATATTAATTACCTAATTCTATGTTTGTTAATCCTAAAACATCAGGAATTGTTACCTATCATAAGGATAATAATAGCTGTACTAGGACACTCTGTTTTTTTACAAAGATTCTGAAAATTGGAAAGATGGCGAAATTGTATCTCATAGATGATCCTAATTTTCCAATTATCCTATGACATAATATATACAACAATTATGATGTTTATAATAATGTCATTTGATCTGTCAACATAAATTGTTGATATTAGACGAAATATGGATAAGTGATATACATCAGAGAGGGTAAACACACACTTTTCCGCATATTTCTACCAACTACATTAACATTTAATGTTTTGGTATGTTTTCAATAAAATTGTCATGTTTACAATTTATCTTTATCTACTAACTATAGTGTAATTAATCCAATAATTTACTAATTAATTGGACATCGGTTAGAGACGTCTAGGTACAGTCATACACTATACTGCCTAAGGCTGGGACTATATGCAACGGAATCCGGTAGGCCGTAGAGAATTATGAGCACTGAAAATAGATCTCTGTGCTAATACAATACAGTTGAAAATGGAAGTTTCGAGTGTCGAGCTGTCATATATGACATTGACATTTGACTCGACACTCGAATGTTCTATTTTCAACTCTATTGCATTAGTGCAGAGATCTATTTTCAGTGCTCATAACTCTCTACGGCCTAACGGATTCCGTTGCATATAGTCCCAGCCTAACTTGACCCTACTGATTATCAGTTCCATATTCACATAAACAGTATGAACTGTCCAGCCTACACCAAAACAGCATCCGTGGTCCAATGGTTTAAAGCTTGGCTCTCGACTCGGAGGTCGTGGGTTCCATTCCCGCATTGGAACAACAAAAAATGTTTCCAAATTTGGCTAGGACAATGCAGGCATCACCCGATTATCTGTCAAGAAAGACGATCCATCCATCCATGTAACAATTCGATCCTCCTGATCTCTCGCCAGTCGTATCGGTCATCCCACTGGATTTCGAGAGTAAAGGAAGAGATAATGCTCTTGTGTACTGCGCACACACTTGGGCACTATAAAATAACTCCTGCGTAACTGGCCTTCAATGAAAGCGGCCATTGTCATCGAAATCATGTGGGGAGCTATTATTATTATGAACTGTAAGTATATAAGTAAAAGTTCACCCATCACGACAATCGAGTCATAGTTATGGTATTTTTATTGCAAAATGAAATCCATAACATTAGTAAGTTTATAATTATTAAAGATATTTTTATTATAATATGATGTAGGTAACTAAAAATTTACGGTTTTCACAATTATTTTTTTTTCCTTTATCTGTGCTTTAAGACGTTGCTTCGTACCAAATTGCAAGATTCTGAGTTCACGGTAAGTACGAGTAGGTACCCTGTAGGTTTTGATTCCCTTGCGAGTGTCAAAAATTTGCGGAAATTTTCGGCTTAAGCGGCTGTATCTTTTGATTGCGTTGGCTTAGAAGTTTGATTTTTTTCACAGCTCCAAGGGACAATAGATGAATAGACCTGAGTATTTGATTTAAATTCCAGCTTGATACCTCCACTCGTTCCTGAGAAAAAGGGTCTTGACAGACAGACAGACGGTCGGATAGACAACAAAGTGATCCTATAAGGGTTCCGTTTTTTCCTTTCGAGGTACAGAACCCTAAAAACGATAAAGTGTAGTTAACCCCAAAGCAACTGGGGGCAAAATGAACTCTAGAGACGCTGTATGTGCTCGTAATTCTGATTGTGTTAACTTAACTCTTATCTCGGATAATGTTTATGAAGTTCACTGCTATCACGACAGGGTTACACAGATTATTGTTTTAAATTATGTCGAGAATTTGTAATTTAATATACGATTCTTAGATTATAAATACAAAAGTTTGTTTATATATTAGTAGGTATATTTTATTACATAAAATTGTGTTACAAATAGTAAATGTACAAATTAACATATTACAGAATTAAGCATTTCGAATTGAATTTTATTGGCAAGTTATAATAGGACTTGTCAAACTAATGAAAATTTTATATTGATATTTAAAATAAACGTTACAAAAAAAACTCATTATTTGTACCACAACTAAAGAGACCAAAGTATGTACTCGTACCTGCATGACGACATTTTTTTTGTATACCTAAATAAAATTTTGTATTTAGAAAAAGTAGTCATAGGATACTCATCCCGACTTACCTGTCCGGTAGTTGTGGTATAGTATACGGGTATGCGGCCCCGGCTTCCCTAGCTATTACTGTCCTATCCCTTGCCGTCCTGGGCGGTAAAATCCTACATTTCCTATTTCCCACTCTAACTTACCAAACTTCCTTTCCACACCACCTATACTTCCCTTTCCCTATTCCTACCCTCTCCGCCAATCCATGAGAACCCAATGAATAATAAAAAAATTAAAAATTTAATTATCCAAAATGACGGCGATATGGTTCTCCACCCATCACGTCTCGTTACTCGCGGAGGCGGAAAGTGGCCCATGGAAAGCCGCTTCGCTACGTAGCAAGTGGAAAGAAGTGGTCTCAGCCTACCCCTACGGGAAAGAGGCAGTCTCTGCCTAGGTCTATGGGAAACAGGCGTGATGATATTATGTATATGTATCAAGAAAAACTTTGGAGGTCGGTTTTCATACTATTTTACGTTTATCAAGTAGTAATATTTCTGATTACAATGCGTTTCAAATAAGAATAGGAATGTCAATAGCCTTTTTCTGTCAAATAACACTTGAAAAGCCCGGTTTGCAAAAAAATTTTTTGCATATCAATAATAATAGTCTTGCATCGAATTTAAATATATACATTATTATAGTAGTGAGAGTTTAATTATTATAATAGTCATAATTTGAAACAATATGACGCTAAGTCGATCCTACTCTCATTTGAATCGCATTGTTTGTAAATTAAACTAAATATTTTTAAATTTATTCTTCTCCCCTGTTATATAATATATTTTGTAAGCGGACGATGATGAAATATAATATACATATTATATCCACGCAGTACTATAGTACCCACACAAACACACAAACGACATTAATGTCTAACCCCTAGATATCTGACCTTTGTAAAAACTCGGTGTCCTCAAAACGTAATGTATTTAAATTACCCCCAATATTCACAGTCACGTTTAGACAAAGGGTTACTAAATTTATTTAAATTCTATTTATTTTGGCGCTTTTGGACACAAAAAGTAGTAATTCAAATTAGTTTTGTATGACGTAAGGACACAACTTTAATAAATACTAGATGTTCCCCCGCGACTTCGTGCGCGCACAAAGAAATCCCACAGGAATCGTGCATTTTGTCGCGATAAAAAGTAGCCTTTATCCTTCCCCGTGGTCTACTCTATATCCGTGCTAAATTTCATTAAAATCGATCCAAAAGTTTTGGAGCCTATTCCATGCAAACAAACAAAGAAACAAACTTTTCCTTTTTATAATTATAGATTATAGATAAAATCTCTTTTCGTGGTGCAGGTACCCAATTATACAATACTTCAAGCTCATTGCCACTAATGATAATAACGTTGACATTAGAACGTCATTATGGCATAGGGACGACCAAGGAATTTGTAAGTATTATAATATAATACTTACAAATTCCTTGGGGACGAGCGAATGTCAGTAATGTTGACGTAAGTTATAAGGTTGACACCAAAGTAATTCACCACCAAAATAAAACGTCGCATCAGATAAATCTATCATAAATATTATGAACTAGCTGATGCCCGCAACTTCGTTTGCATAACTTCGTTACCCGCAACTAACGAAAACGGATACCTATTTTTTATACGGAACCCTAAAATAAAAGTAGCCTATGTTAGACCTTATAACATCAGCTATCTGCCAGTGAAAGTCCCGTGAAAATCGGTCCAGCCGTTTCAGAGATTAGCCGGAACAAACAGACAGACAGACAGACAGACGGACAGACAAAATTTTTAAAAATTGATATTTTATTGTTAGTATCGAATATACTTTCATATGCATCAAGTGATAAGCTGTTAATTTGACATTACAAACAGACACTTCAATTATATTTATCTGTATAGATTTATAATGTCAACTAGATGTTGCCCGCGACTTCGTACGTGCTAAAAGAAACGGAACCGTACATTTTGTCGCAATAAAAGTAGCCTATGTCCTTCCCCGTGGTCTACTCTACATATGTGCCAAAATTCATAAAAATCGGTTCAGTAGTTTCGGAGCCTATTCGATGCAAACAGACAAACAAACAAACAAACTTTTCCTCTTTACTATAGTAGTATAGATTATGTAAAAATGACCAGCGGCCAGCCCCGTGAAAAAATGGATGTGTGGATGTGTGGCTAGATAAACTCACGCCCCGCCCGCCCCCGCAATTACCCAGTCGCGAGTATTCGTGTAAATCGGTGGAATGATGAATCTTTACGTTAGTAATCTATTAGGCTGGGACTATATGCAACGGAATCCGGTAGGCCGTAGAGAATTATGAGCACTGAAAATAGATCTCTGCACTAATACAATAGAGTTGAAAATCGAACATCCGAGTGTCGAGCTGTCATATATGACATTGACATTTGACTCGACACTCGGATGTTCGATTTCCAACTCTATTGTATTAGTGCAGAGATCTATTTTCAGTGCTCATAATTCTCTACGGCCTACCGGATTCCGTTGCATATAGTCCCAGCCTTATATTCTTTGAATAAGGCGCTCAAATATTATTAATGGCGTTCAAACGTCAAAATGAAGCTCATACAAGCTTATTACCACTTGTCTGTTCATTAGCTACAGATTAGATTCTAGGTGGGATATGTGTCACTGATATTTTGTCTTCTGAAGATACTATTGATGAAAATACTTTAACGTGTATTTTTTGCGTAGGAAATAAAGTTAAATTTTCAATAGCTATCTGTCTAGAGATCAACTAACTCTTAGGATTTTCTAGCAGTTTTCCTCTCTCTATCGGTCGATGAAAGTAAACCGCCGTAAAACCAAGAGTATTTTTGTTTTACAGTGAAATACTACTTAAGCCTTTTCATCTGATAATGGATAATTTATACAGTATTCTACGAGCGAAGTAACCACTCTTGAAATACTGTAGTCAGGGACAGTCGGTTTTTTTAAATGTCTTATGGTTGCCCAAGCACATACGGCATTCTCACAACACAGTCAGCCTAGTCCAGTGGAATGATTGGTCAATACGTCTGGGTCTAATCATGTGCGAGTTTCCTCACGATGTTTTCCTTCACCGTCCGTAATATTGTACTTGAGATCGAAAAAATCTCATTGGTACACGCCACAACCTTCGAACCTGCACTCTCTTGAGTACGAACCAAACGGTCTACCCACTAGGCCACGGAGCTAGACAGTGAAAAAGTGGTCACTATAAACCAACAATTGTAAAATGTCCACTGTATTCCAATATCACAATCCGAGCTGTGGAATCCGCCTTATTCCGTTCGCATTTTCTTGACATTCTGCGACAACGAATTCAGATCTTGCGCTCATTTTTATTCACATCCTATCTCAGAGAAAAATATGCTTCCTATGAAATTGTATTTTATATATTTGGTGACAAGTTTGAATGTAAAAAGGTCACAAAATATGCAACCTAATATTAAATTTTTACTACCTTTTAACACGCTTATATTAACTTCACCTGTATGTAAGCTTGTTTGCTTGCTTGTATGTAACTCTCTTCTCTTGCACGCCTGCTGCCTTCCTCGGCTCTGGTAGCTTTAAAACACGCTTGTAAAGAATATCGAACTAAAAAGTTGAAAATAAATATAGTTTAAAAAAACTAAAAAAAACACGCTTTTAAGCTTTTAAAGAATATCGAACTAAAAAGTTGAAAATAATTTTAAAAATAAACTTAAAACAGTAGTATATAAAAAATACTAGTACAATTGAGGGAAAAGCGTGGGTCGCTCGATATACGAAAATTATGGCACAAAGCGCCCCACGCTTTTCCCTCAATTATACTAGTATTTTTTATATACTGCTATTTCAAGTTTATTTTTAAAATGTTTAAAATTATTTTCAACTTTTTAGTTCGATATTTTTTAAAAGCGTGTTTTTTTAGGTTTTTTTAAACTATATTTTTCTTTAAACTTTTTAGTTCGATATTCTTTAAAAGCGTATTTTTAACAATACGTTTTTGAAGTACTGTAAAATTCTTACAGACTAACTATTATACTTTGGTATTATATTATGTAATTATCTGTTACTACATGTGGTCGATAATAACCGCAGATTTTAAAATCGACTTTAATCTCTTCTAATAGGAAAAGTTTGTTTGTTTGTTTGCATTGAATATGCTTCGAAACTATATGGCCGATTTTGATGAAATTTGGCACAGATGTAGAGTAGACTTCAGGAAATAACAAAGGGTCCTTTTTATAGTGGAAAAATGTCGGCTTTCTATGAAATTAATTTTTGCGCGCACGAAATCGCGTGCAACATCTAGTTAGATAAATAAATTAAAAAATATATATGTTGGAAAGGTCAATAGTACTGAAGATGATTTGACGAGACGCAACCTCTACAAGATGGCGCTTTGACGGAGTCTAGTCTGTAGTTTGTACGAGCGATGTGGTGGGGATGTGGTAGGGCACCGTGGTCCGTGGGGATGACCACGGGAAGAATGATGAGCTACCACTTCTCTACCAGTCATGCGGGCAACCAGCCTAGATACTGTCGCGCGTTTCGTTATAAAAGTGATATTTATAAAGTGTAGTTTATAAAAGTGTAGGTACTAGTGCTAATTACTGACAATTCGTGTGATCAGAATAAAATCTAAATGAGTTATTGACTATAGTTATTTCCCTTACTGCTTCTTCCATCGGCTATAGAAATATCGGCAGAGGATCCTCACATAGCCGATCCGATATATAAATTATTTTATCGGTTACAAAACATGACATTAACTTTTATTTATGGTGCTTGTTCTATTCATTTTATTTATACTAATATAATAAATAGGAAAGATTTGTTTGTTTGCATTGAATAATTATTCTCCGAAACTACTGGTGCCGATTTAGATGAAATATTGAAGGGCATAGGCAATTTTATATTGGCAAAATGTACGGTTCCCGAGAAATTTTCTATAGCGCGCACGAAGTTGCGGGCAACATCTTGACGTTATTAAAGAACTAGGGATACTCATTAAACATTACATTACATGCTAATATCTTTCTTTGAACTTAAAAAATATATATTTCTTATTTATTTGAACATTACAATTATTGTGTAAAAAAGTTTGTTACAATATTGTAAAAAAGTTTGTGTACCTAAAATTACAAACTTTCACATGCCTTCAGGTTATTTATTGGCTTAAGGATAACTGAAATAATCCCTTACAATAACCAATTCGAGCTTTGACAATTTAAAAAAATATTATATTTTTATTTAAAATGAATATTGAATGTACGTGATATAAATATACAGATTGTGTTTAGTATACTATATTCAACCAACTATTATAGTAACAGTACAAGTGTATAGTCAGGAAATTTTTCGTTCATCAGTTTGATTCGTAAAGGTCTGTTCACACCGAAACGAAATTAGCTATTCAAAATTGTCCTTCGAGACCAATCATTAGTCTATGATTATTGATTACACATAAAGAAGATAAACGTTTCATCGTAAGAGTTCGAAAGTCAAGCGCATGTGCAATATAATATGTCTGAATATTATGAAACTTGCAAATTCTGTGTAGTGAATAAAGTTCCATTTTGATTAGCTATCTTCAAAATGCAACGCCGCGTAGCGTATTGTCGCAGTGTGTACTGACCTTAATCGTATCCGCTAATTCTCGGGAAATAGCAATAAGAAAAAGTCAATTTCCATGACCGTATAAGAAAAGCCTTTCTTGATAATTTTAATCCGTAGCAACATTTACAAACAGTGTAATTGCTGCAGAAAATAAGAACAATCCTGTTAAAGCTTTCGTTATTTTAACTCGAGACGTTAAGGAAATAGCATTTCTTCTGCTTACTTAGATGTTAGGAATTCTTAAGACGAAAGAGCTTAAATATTATATAACACAAAACTAACTTTATAATATTTTAATTAGGTGCTTGCGGCAGCCGCGACCTTATGTGCACAAAAGTACCTATAATATAATATCCTGTGATCTGAGGGTTAATTCTCCTAAATAAAACTTGCAATAATACAATTATAATCAAGTCCCGACACTCTTAAGCTGTCAAACTCGTATTCTCGTAAACGTTAAAGGAGCGTAAAACGCGCTCTGATTGGTCGAAAGTCGAAACTTCATAAAATCAGCTTATGATAACAAAATATTAGGTCTCTTCACTTATAATGCGATCAATGTAAAATGAAAGTCTACTTTAAATACGAGAATTAAAGCTCTGCTCTACACCTGTGTCAAATTTCATAAAAATCGACCACTACTCGGTCGATTTTTATGGAGCTTAATCAATGGAAACAATCAAATATTTTTCTAAATACATCCTACACCTACACCTTACCTAACATACATCTACACCTACAAACCTACTGAGTTTTTGTAATAAGCCAAACAGGTAAACTTAACGCACCTATAATATTTTAGTCAAATGTCAAGTAACAAATTGAACACAATAAACAGTTAGTATAGATAAATGAAATGGTTATGTTTTTTGAAATTTTTTCCGATGTTTTCCAATATTTTACATCGTTGTAACGTTCCCGGAGCTTTTACAATTGTTTCAAACAGGAATTGAAAAACCGAAAAATATCGGTAAAAACGGTAAACGGTATGACGTCATACTTTTAAATAACGATTACCTTAAAATAACGGTAACTTTATTTTTGGTTTTGTAAAATTACAGTCTCAATAATTTTTCAGATACCTAAACCTGTAAAATAAAGGTTTACTTTGTACCCTGCTGCCGCTGGGGTGTAATGCCGGTTGCTTTGGTCCTTGATCGAAGTTTACTGACATTCGTGTCCTGACTCCTGCCTACCGCGCAACGCAGGTGCCAATAATGTTTGTATGTGCTTTGTTTAAAACAACAAGTAGACAGACCACCAAGATGGATTTGTGCGTCGTCACTCTGCATTTTTTCGGTACCGAAATGATTTCGGTTGGGGTCGGTCGATTTTATTACTAAAGTAAAGTTTTATCGATACCATAAAAATTAAGGTATAATATCTCTTTATTTAGCAGTACCGCAACGGTAAATCTAAACCATTTGGCTCAACTTTTAACTTTAAATCAAAGGTATATCGTAATTTAATACCGGTAATACCATTTTCAATCCCTGGTTCCAAGACCAAAATTGGCCAAAAAGGTCCAGCCGTTCTCGAGTTTTAGCGACACAGGAATTGCAATCTATTTTATTATAAGTAGAAAAAGAATAGAATCCCTGATCACAACGGTAAACGTTCAGAATAACTGATATTTATAAAATATCGAGTTTTTTATGAAATATGGAAATGCGTGCTGTATAATGTGTGATTTGCATACATTTTCATATCGATTACAAGTGAGCCTTCCCGTCTTATAAAATATGTATAGGTTCGCGAAGACTTTCTTAAGGTTCAAAGACATCTGTAAGTTCCTATCTTTTCATTTTACATAATGCGATAGTACATACTAAATAGACTCAAAACCTAACTTAATTTTTGCTGATACACTAATCTATAATGATCTAAAGGTCTAACCATTTTGATATGCAGTTTAGAGCTTGGCTCTCGACTCGGAGGTCGTGGGTTCGATTTCCGCGTTGGAACAACAAAAAACATTTGAGGTTTGATTCTGCACAATAAAACCTGCAATAATATAATTACAATCGAGTCCCGATAATACAAAACTGCCAAAATTATTCTCGTAAACTTTAAACTAACGAGGAACGCGTTCTGATTGGTCCATACTTCACAAAGTCAGTTTATGATAACATGTCGCTTTATTTATAATACAGTCAAAGTAAAATGAAAGTCTATTTTAAATACGAGAATTGGGGTTTGAATGTCTGACAAAAAAGATGATCCATGCGTCGGATGGGCATGTGAAAAGTCCTGCGCCTAATCTCTCGCCAGTCGTGTCGGTTAACCGTCCCCCTAGGTTTAGGGAGTAAAGGAAGAGAGAGTGCGCTTATGTACTCATACACCAGAGCACTATAAAAAAACTTCTTCGTAGCTGAGTTGGTTTCAATAAAACCGGCCACCGTCACCGAAATTGGTGTGGGGAGCTATTTTGTCACGATTGGGCTGATGTGTTTATTCTCCACACAGTATGTTCATACGCGTTCGAAAGTTCGATCGAGTATTTGATCAAATTACTTGACCGTCTATGGCGGCTGCTTCTTACGTCGTAACATACTCGCTAATAGGATTTACCTCGACTTATTGAGTTTTACTACAAAATACCATCATGTTTCGATATTTCCAATATTTTCTGTAACTTCATTGATAAGTATCTTATACTTTAAACGAGCAAACCTTGTATATACTGATATAATTTATCGTAAACAGCTGCAAGGACTACCATGGAATTTAGTATGCAAGGAGAAAATTTGGGGGAGAAAAATCAATCTAAGTCTGGGAAACTGCGCATTTTTAAGCTATTGCGATTGGGAACACTACTTTTTCGGGATAAAAATTTCCTAGTTCCTTTCCCAGGACCCAAAGTATGTCTATACCAAATGTCATAAAAATCGGTTCAGCGGTTAAAGCGTGAAGAAGTAACAGACAGATAGACAGACAGACTTTCGCATTTATAATATTAAGTATAGATGTTTTTTCTTCTATTGCTTAACATATTATTATGTGTGATTAAGATGACTAAATGTTAAAATCCGGTTGGCATTTTCGTTAGTATTGGAATTTTGAGATGGAAATGTATATTTTCGTTCGTTCCAGTGTAGGCTCCGATTTCACGAAAAAGTACGATCCTTAAACCTTAGGGAGTTATGACGATACGATATTAAAAAAAAGGCTCAAAAGACGCGTATTCACGAGACCTGTTATAAGGTGTAAAAAGAATTATTCGAGAAAGTCAAAAACGAAAAAAGTTATGGCCGAAATAATGAAAAAAAAATCCGATTTTTTTATTTTGAGGCTCGATATTTTGGAAACGAAGAATGATATCAAAAAATTGAGAACATTTCTTATGTAGAATTAAGTCAGCTACAATTTGAGCCTAAAACAAAGACGATCGGGTAAGGGCTAACTTTCTTGAAAATGTTTTCTTTTTTCGAATTCCGTAGATTCATTTCCACAGTGTGCGAGGCACGAAATCTGTGAATTTTACATTGTTAGCAAATAAGTGTCTCGGGTTCGAATCCCGGTCAGACGAATATTTTTGTTCTTTTTATTTTCATTTTCTTTCATAATAACATTTTATTTATTTTTAATTATTTCATCGTTCTACGCAAATAAAAGCAAAGCGCGGCTTCCAAGGAACTAGTAATTATATTTATCGAGTGTATTTTCAAGAACATTTTCTATGAAATTGAAGTAGAAAATACCTTACATATTTCTCCACTTTTCAACTTAAAGGCTACTTAAATAAAGAGGCTCTTAAGTTACAAGTCTTCCTTTTCGTTCTACTAAGCAGTTTCACATTTCGTGATCTGAGGAGCCCTTAACTTTGAAAAGTGTTTAAGTATTAGGCCGTTGCAGGTGGCCTTAAAGCCTGTTTAACAATCTACTGATAAATTTCAGAGTCAACTGTGGCAACATTACCTTACTTTTTGATATTTTGTCCGGTTTTTTCAATTACTATAGTACTTTTTTATTTATTTTTTTATATAGTCTGTAGCAAAGACATGTGTCTGCATGTTCAATGTTTAATATTTACAAATAGTTTCATAAATAACTTGCAGTGCACAAAAACAGAACGCAGGTCAAGGTGACAGAGATTTGGCAACTTTACCCTACTACATTTTCTCAAGTTTATTGATCTCTAGAGATATTTAATGTAGAGTTTATTATTCAATTACGATAGGTTTAGGGTGAAGTAGTCATCGTGAGTTCACTCAACAAACGCGAATGACCACACGCGGACACAAATCGTCATATTTTGATATTTATCAAAGTTGCCAGCGTGAAACACTTTTTGGGTTGCAAGCATTTATTTAGAAATCTACCAATAAATTCAAAAATCTTCTACGTGTCGTAGATTACAAATAATTTGGTTAAATGTGACATGAGGTCCCTATAGGTAAAGTTGCTTCATAAAGGTAAAGTTGCCACATTAGCTTATTTGCATGTCTTGTCTCTGTCGCTCGATATAATAAACTTCCAAATAAGCTATCCGATACTTATCAATGTGAAAGAACCATTGAAATATGTACAACTAGCAATAAATACAGCCTAAGTTATCAGGGTGAATGTAGCTTTCTAGTGGTGAAAGAATTTTTGAAATCGGCATAATATGGTAAACTGAATAAAGAATTTGTTTAGTTTTTTCTTAAGCAAAATGTGTTTTATTATTCGTAGCTCATGGTAAATAACGAAATTAGCGGAAAATAGCCGTATATAATAGCAAAAGTGAAACAGCAAATCGGCTTAAGGAGGGCGTAACCAAACGGGTCTATATACGGCATTGCCATGAGCTAGGATGTAAACTAAATATTGTGTAAAATGTTCTCCTCAATTCGTCTTATTATTTTTACTCCTCGCTCTACCTTTATCAATGTAACCCTTGCTATCTTCGAGTCCGAACCGAACCGGCGCGCGTTGGAAAAAATACATACATATAATCAGGCCTCTTTCCCGTAGGGGTAGTCAGAGACCGCCTCTTTCCCGTAGGGGTGGGCAGAGACCACTTCTTTCCTTTTGCTAGGATCCTTACATACTTGTTTCGCTTTGTCCACTTTCATTCTTACCATCCATTCCTCGTCTTACATTTAACGTAGTGAAGCGGCTCTCAATGGGTCACTTTTCACCTCCGCGAGAACGAGACGAGATGGGTGGCGAACCACATCGCCGCTATTTTGGATAATTAAATTATTTTTATTAATTAAATTATTTATCCATTGCATTTCCACGGATCCTATAGAAAAATACTGTCCCCTACAAGCTTCCTACAAGCTACGTAGTTAGCTTTTGATTCGACTGCACTATAGGTCGATAGTAAATACTTGGCGCCTACAACATGTACACATGTAACGTTGTGTGCTATCTATGCATAGTCATGACGTAACACGTCACATATTATTTATATTCACAGACGACACACAACTTGGCGCCTACAACATGTGTACATGTTGTAGGCGTTGTAGGTAGGTAGTAAGTATTTACTATAGACTACAAGTATACGGTGTGTCCACGATTGTGTAGAAAAATTGTGGACCGTTGAAGGGGTAGTCAAAATTTTCAAATTTGGATCGTTCAATGAAATCTGTAATGTTTTCCTACGTACATAATATTTACCCTGTGACATATGTCAATAATGATAATATACCTATTGCTTATTGGAAACCTACTCCTTTTATCCCAAAAAAAAAAATTTGTACTGATTGTTGTCTTCACATGCACATGCCATTATGTTCGGAAATGTGAATAAGAATGTAGCTCTTGGTCTAGGCTACACTAAAATCCACTAAGTTTGGCTACACTAAGTACGACCGCGTTTTTGTTAGTGCCACACTTAGAAATAAAAATACTATTTGAAGATCCAAAATGGAGAGTAAAATAACTTTTTCCATCAAAATATTTATCTTCGCGGTCGGTAACGTCCAACTTGGAATATTAAAAATGAAATTTACCGTAAACTTTTTAATTCTGTAAAGTGCTGTTCTTCATTATAACACCAGTGTTGCCAGAGTTGCTAGTGTTGCCAGAGTTGCCAGTGTTGCCAGTGTTGTTTTGCTAACCCTTGACCCATCGCCTTTGTTTCTCCGCTTAAACCGATGAGATTTTATTTAAAATACTTTTGCCGGGACTTTAGCTGCATTTATAGTCTATTCGCGTCATGAAGGCATAATAATTACATTATAATGCGTAGATACATATTATTATAATATATAATCAAAACGGCTTACTTCAATTCTATGAATGAATCTTGTGAACACGGCTAATACTTATAATCATTAGTCAATTTTGAATTTTATTTTGACACAAGCTGTAGCTAGCCGTATTGTTTTGTTGTTAGAATTGATAATTCTGATCCGCGGCTCCGCCTGCGTTAATATAGCGTCCCTCCGGAATACTACCTTTCGGGATAAAAGTAGCCTATGTTTTAATACATAAACTAAACTACTACCATACCAAATTTCATCAAAATCCGTTCAGTAGTTTTAGCGTGAAAGAGGAACAAACATCCATCCATCCATCCATGCATCCTCACAAACTTTCACATTTATAATATTAGTAGGATTGTACAGTCTTTTTAACGCAAACAGACTATAGTGTATAACAGTCGAGGAAACTGAATGTGATTATAGTACTTCTTAAATTGGTAGTATTACAAAGTGTCAATTCAAACCGAAAGGAAACGATATGCCACATAGCGCTTCAATTTAAAGATAGCTATTAAAAATTAAACTGTATTCATTACTTAAGAAGATACAGGTTTCATTGTAAGAACGTTAAATATACGTCTATGATTAAATGTCTCTAAGTGCGGTCCTAAGACTGTTTGTACAAACTGTTTCATACTTACCATAATATTATGTCCCTCGATCGATTTTTTGTTATATTACTTCAATTCTAGAAATATTTGCTATGATTGGTGATACAGTTTATTAATATAATTTACTACATTAATAATGTTTATTAAATTTTCATCAACACTAAATGTTAACTTTGACCTATAATTTATCGTGTTTAGTATAATTAATTTAAATTAATTGTTATTTGTAAATCATATTATTAACACTTGAACTGCCGCATTCGATATTTTATTACATTTTGTTTTTCTATTCATATAATTATCTACACTAATATTATAAGGAGGGAAGATTTGTATTTTTGTGTGTATGTTTGTAATGAATATATTTAAAAAACTACTATGCTAATATACTAATAAAACACATTTTGCTTAAGAAAAAACTAAACAAATTCTTTATTCAGTTTACCATATTATGTAACAAAATACAGTCATTACATAGGCATACATTTATGTACAATTATAAATATTCATATACAAAGGTACAAGTTCGACCAATTGCTATGTATTATCACCTCTATTTTAACATTCACTTTTCTATCAAGTACTTTATTATTTACTATACTAAATACTTTTATCTATATACTCCAAAAAGATTATGTTTAAATAAGTTACTGTCTATTAAATACAATTAAAATAAACTCACGCGCACGTTATAAAACAACTATTTGACACTGATGTTATCATATTAACACTGATATTTTTCACTTAAGTTTTCACTCTAACCCCCTTACTAATAAACGCTGTATAGGCTATAGATTATACAGATAGGTATAGGCTTTGAATAGTTATACAGTGTTTTGTTCACGTCACACAAGTGCCATTTTTAATTCGATTGAAGAAGACAAAATACTGTGTAATTACATTTTATGCATAATATATAGTTCGTATATATACTCACTATGTGCACTCTTCACTGCGAGACCACTTTCCTTTTTTTTTTTTTTTTTATGTAATCAACCAGGAAACGAGCAGACGGATCGCCTGATGGTAAGCGATTACCGCCGCCCATGGACACTCGCAGCAACAGAGGAGTTACACTTGTAACTCCTCTGGTGTCGCGACTTGCGTTCCTGATCCTTAAAATCCCCAATCCCCCCCATGGGCCTCCGGTAACCTCACTCACTCGGCGAAAAACAACGCAAGCGTTATTTCACGCCGGTTTTCTGTGAGGTCGTGGTATTTACCCGGTCGAGCCGGCCCATTCATGCCGAAGCGTGGCTCTCCCATAGTTTCCTTAACATAATATCTGTTTATCTGTTCCCTTTTTAATCAGTGCTAATATTGCGCTACATCCCACTTTAAATATTACAGTTATGTAATCTATATCTATACTTACTAATATTTAAACGCGAAAGTATGTCTGTCTGTCTGTCTGTCTATATGTTACCTCTTCACGCTTTAACCGCTGAACTGATTTTTATGAAATTTGGTATAGACATACTTTGGGTCCCGAAAAAGTAGTGTTCCCGCAGGATAATGTATTTACTCGGGCGGAGCCACGCGCAAAATCTAGTTTTTAATAATGGTTTGAGTGGATAGATTCAAAAGTGAATATTTTTATTCCAACACCCGTCAGATCTATTTACGTAAACCACTCTCTCATGACTGCTCTCCTGGTCATGCGTAAGTAACTTGACACGGAACCGATATAATATGCTAAAACAGTCTTAAATCCATGAAAAGCTGTGAAATTTTACATTCACAATACAGCTTTATCTGGGGGAGACTCACTATTAGAAATGGATAGATTGGTGGTGGAGAAAAGCTATGGTTTCACATAAAATTGGCGTGAAATACATTGTGGTTACCTTGTGTTTTACGTAGTCCAGTGAAGTTTGGAGGATTCAAAAGACCGGAAACGCACTTGCACGCATTCTGGTGTTGCGGCTATCTTTGGGGGATGTAAGGCTGTCTTTGGGTGTGATAGCTTTCTATTAAGCGATCTGCAAATTAGCTAAGAGTAAAATAAAATGATAAATATAAAACAAATGTCTCGTCTAAAATCCATTTTGATTGTGAGACAAAAGAAAGACTGAAGTTAAAAAAGTCTCCGCTGAAAAGAATTAAAAGCAAAAACCCAAGGGCCTTGAAGTGGCAAAAAGTGCATTTAAGATTAACGAGACAGCGAAAAGGGACGTTTACTTGACAAATTGTAGATGGGAATTGAAGCCGCTAAGAATCGGGTTATGAAGGTCATGTAGGTGTAAGCCGCGACTAATCGGGCTATGTAGGTTTTTTAGCGCTACTTAAATGATACAGATAATAAGTAAAACCTCTCACCTCTAAGCGATGGTAAAGTTTACTATATAATTATTGTGTTTTATGTTGTTTAATCTATACTAAATATTAAAAAGAGGAAATATCTGTTTGTTTGCTCCAAAGCTACTGGGCCGATTTTGATGTAATTTGACATAATATTATAGATACAGGTCGCGCAACGAATTAAGATCTTTCGACAAAAGTAGAGGGGGTATGCGCAGAAGTCAGTTTTTGGGTATGTTTGGCGGTAGCGGGCTAGGGCGGGGAGGTGTGGATGCGCCGAACGCATGCCGAACGTGGCTGCCGACAGGCGACACGCTATTGGTTCGTTAGTAATATATATTATTTGCTATTGGTCACATGCGCGAACGATCCCCTCCACTTTCACTGAGCGCTCATAAACCGTTGCGCGACCTATATCGTAGATATTGGCCACTTTTTATCCCTCATAAGTACAGTGTTCCCTTGGATACTGTATTTACCGCGAACAATATCAGAACCTCAATTCTCGTATTTAAAGTAACAATTTAAACAGTCAATTTTACTTTGTTTGGATTGAAAGTGTAGCGTCATGTTACCGTGAACGGATTTTATGACGTTTCGACCAATCAGAGCGCGTTTCACGTTGGTTTAACGTTCATAAAAACACATATTGGGAGTATAAGCGTATCGGAACTTGATTGTAATTGTATTAATGCAGGCTTTATTTAGCAGAATTCTAAATAAAGCCTGCATTAATACAATTACAAATCTTCCTCTAATCTAGACATCTATACATACAGATAAATAAAATTGAAGTGTCTCTTTGTAATTTCAAATTAACAGCTTTTCACTTAATGCATATGAATGTGTATTCGGTACTTACAATAAAATACCAATTTTAAAAAATTTTGTCTGTCCGTCTGTCTGTCTGTCGGTCTGTCTGTCTGTTTGTTCCGGCTAATCTCAGAAACGGCCGGACCGATTTTCACGGGACTTTCACAGGCAGATAGCTGATGTTATAAGGTCTAACATAGGCTACTTTTGTTTTAGGGTTCCGTTTAAAAAAATAGGGTTCCGTTTCCGTTAGTTCTAAGCAAACGAAGTTGCGGGCATCAGCTAGTTAGCTATAAAGTATTCGTCCATATTGTACCACATTTATTTTGTTAAAATAAAAAGTATTGAAAAATTGTATGTCGCATATATTCTTCACATTTGTTTGTGTCTAATGTTACACATTATAATATTTAAAGGTATTTTTAGGGTTCCGTAGCCAAATGGAAAAAAACGGTACCCTTATGGATTCGTCCTGTCTGTCTGTCCGTCTGTACGTCCGTATGTCACAGCCACTTTTTTCCGAAACTATAAGAACTATACTGTTGAAACTTGTTAAGTAGATGTATTATGTGAACCGCATTAAGATTTTTACACAAAAAAGAAAAAAAAAACTAAATTTTAGGGGTTCCCCATACTTAGAACTGAAATTCATTTTTTTTTACATCAAACCCGTGTGGGATATCTATGGATAGGTCTTCAAAATTGACATTGAGGTTTCTAATATAATTTTTTCTAAGCTGAATAGTTTGCGCGAGAGACACTTCCAAAGTGGTAAAATGTGTGTCCCCCTCTGTAACTTCTAAAATATGAAAAAAAAATGATGTACGTACATTAACATGAAAACTTCCACCGAAAATTGGTTTGAACGAGATCTAGTTAGTAGTTTTTTCTTTTACGTCATAAATCGTAAACCACAATTTACCTTTCATTCAATCAACTCACAAAAAAAGTATTTATTTCATAAACATAAACCTTATACATAAACCGTGAACCTTAATTTTTTATTACAAGTTTGTACGGAACCCTCGGTGCGCTCGTTTTTTTAAACATGTTTCATAACATAGATAATGCAAAACCAACAAAAATTTCATTTTGTCTTTTGCCACCGGGCTGGCAAATTGAAAATTATAAGAGCTAAAAGCTCTTTTTCTTGCAACGCGTAACACCATTAGTATCATTAATAACTTGTGACGTTAAATGACGGCTCACAAAGTGCAAACGCCTAAACGAACGCCGTCACTTAATTCTCTTGAAAGTTTAAAAACGAAAAACTTTTTGTCATACACTTAAATCTGCTCACCACTTACTATACTGAGTTTGTTATCTGTGCAAATGTCAAAAGTTACCAATTAAAGAAAGTCATTTTGATATTTGCACTGATGACTCACTGCAAACTTAACGCGAATATACTATAGCTATGGTTCACTGGTACTTGTGGGGCATTCAAGTTATTGGATATCTTATACATTAAACGAGACAATATTGTATATTATATAATTGTAATCTCGGCAACGGCTGCAAGTATTACCATAAAATTTAGTATGCAGATTGCAGAGAGATTTGGGGGAGAGCAATCGGTTTAAATAGGTTTTATCCCTAGGAAACTGCGCATTTTAAATTATAAATATATTATTTCTTTCGTCGCGCAACAACAGATCAATAATTTTGACTGTATAATGTCAAGTTTTAATAAGTATAATGTCAATGTTAGTTAATTTTTTGCGTTGTTCGGAAATTCTGAATGTAATGAGTTCGAACCCCGGTAAAATATTTTTGTGATTCATTTTTTTTTATTCTACTAGAGCTCGACCGAAAAAAGCTCAGTTACTCAGGTACCTACTTTGTTTTATAGAAAAACTAGCTGGCCCCAACGGACGCTCTTCTGTCTTAAATATGAACTGGAATGAATAAATGACTACACCTACTCCTACACCTCCTACACCAACTCATACACCTACTCTTACACATACTCCTACACATCCTCCTACAATTGCTCCTACAACCTACACCTTTTCCAATATGAAAAATAATAAAAAAGGTCAAAAAAACCTCTGGCTTATGCACAATAACTTTGCTAAAGATCATCAAATGAACAAGTGCATAGTTTACAATTCTATAAAGGACATATGGACAGACAGACATTCGTTTTTATATAATAATTAATACTAGCTATTTAAATATAGTATCGGATATCCCAGGGGAAAACTGTATTTTTTTGGGATAAAAAGTAGCCTATGTTTTAATCCAGAGCCTAAACTACAACCATACCAAATTTCATCGAAATCCGTTTAGTACTTTTTGCGTGAGAGTAACAAACATCCATCATTCCATCCATCCTCACAAACTTTCACATTTATAATTGTACGAGATCCCCCGTTCCTTCGATAGTGTGGAGATTAAAAAGCGTTATTTTGTAGTTGGACTGTATATTGAAGATTTAAGATTTAGTTACAATATAAATTTCTAGGCCCGACAATTTAGCGTGTCGACTCTTGTAGGATTAGCTTAAAAGTGATTAGTCACGGCGAGAGCGCCGCGACCTGATGAATGCCCGATGGAGGCCGATGGCACACGAAGCTGCTGTCTCCTCCTTCTCCGGATGGCGCGCGTCGCGCGGGTAATTGCCATTAACAATAATATTAGTAGGACATACCGCTAAACGAGTAGTTTTATCGCCTGATGGTAAGCGGTTTTACGTTCCATCGATATCAGCAACAGAGTTATAAGTGCGTTTCTTCGGTGGAGCAGGCCGATTTGTGCCGATGCATAGCTTCCACGGTTTTGCCAAGCTGTGAGTGTGTGAGTCGTATGATATTGAAATTATATTATTAAGCAAAACAATAGGAAATAAGCACGTATTTTTTATATTTTTTTATATAGATCTATCTTGTTTGGTAAACCGTATGGTAAAATCAGTTTTTGGCTATCATTAAAATTAACAAAGATATGAACGTATAAAGTAGTATATTAAACAGGGAGATCGGATGTGTAACGTGATGTCACATAACACGACTTTCATAGAAAGTTCATATTAATTTCGTTTTGGTAGAAAGAGATTACAAACTTTGACCGCTCATATCTTGCTCATTTATCAACACATATTGTCAATTTTCTCGCCATTTCCTTTATTTTTCAGTCTAGTATCATATTAATATGTTTTACTATTTTTATGTTTTCTGCATATTCCCTATTACCGTTGTGGCCATCAGATTCCATTCATGTAATTTTTGCTTCACTACAAAATAATAAATAGATCTCTATAAAGGTCAACTTTTGATATGATCGCGCTGACTCAAATTCGAACCTGGGACCGGAGGTCTCAAAGAAAACATTATTATTCCAGTCACGATTCAGAAAACTCAACACTTTCGCAAAACTATGTTACTGTTACGACAAAACCTATACTGAAACACTATATCATACATAGAAGGCTTAGTTCCAACATTTTAGTTAACTTTCATATAAAACTATCAACGGATATCGTGTGCAAAAAAAATTCACGTCGCACAGTAGGAGGCTTCGTATTATGCCTACACTTACCTCGACACGTATACTTTGAATAACCATGGTCATATTAAATTATGATAAAACACAGCATCGACATCACAATTTTTACAGAAATCAATAGTTAATTTAATTGGAAATCCTAGTTGAAAACAAAGTCGATTCTCGCGTGGATTTGAGTAGCTTTTGCCAGCACTTTTTGTTGATTTGACGACCTCAATGGTTAAGCGCTTTGGTGCTCAAATCGAGGGTCGCAGGTTCGAATCCTGCCGAAGGAACAAGTTCTGTTCCTGGGTCATGGATGTGTATTAAATATGGGTAGGTATAATATAATAAAAATCTTAAATATATGTATAGTATAAACACAGCCTATAGAACTTACCTACAGTCGTCCAACGGACACGTCTAGACAGAGCAATCGTGCGGGGCGTGCGGGGTGAGAGAGGGGCGGTAGCGAGCCCAAGCTGCCATACACTCGCTTGGGACACGTCAGCCGGGGTTGACGCTTTTTAATTTGATTGTTTTAAGTGGTTTGCGACAGTGTTTCGTTTGAGTTGTATGTAGGTACTTATTTACAATGGTCAATTATATGAACAGCTATAGAAGATTAATTTTAATACAAAACCATGCGCCTGTTTCCCGTCAGAATTTTTAATAAAATTGTATCTACGTATGAGAATTTACTAACTACATCGTCAAATTCAACAATCGCAATCTAAAAACTAGTAAATCCAAATGTCGAAAATAGTTTCAGTTTCGCATTTGTAGCTTTTGCAGGGTTCGTAAATATCCGATATTTATAATAAATATCAAAATATCAGATATCTTTGATAAATATCCGATATTTTTGATTTTTTGATATTCTTGATATTTTCAAAATTACATACAAATTTCATACTCTGATATGTTTTTTCGTAATAGTTGAATCGAAATAATTTGTATCTCTGATAATTTGAAGATAGGGAAGTAAAATTAAACTCATTTATTTATTATTGATATTCAAAGTTTTCAAATAAATTAAAAATCAACGATAGATACTTTTGAGTATCAATTTAAGTCTTAAATCCATAAAATGACTTTTGTTTATAACCAGAAGAAAAAAAAGTGTATTAACTTTATCAGTCGAATTAATTTGACACATGGTATAAATGGTATAACAATAGTATAATAACAAACAAGGAATTTTCTTCCGAAAAACAGGGGGTCGCGTGGGCATCATAAGCCTAATGATTAGTTAATGTCGTGTCAAATAGCAAGTTTTTGATGACCTAGGCTTGTGAAACTCTCGGAAAATAAGACCTGTGTATTTAGACTATGACTTGATGTAAGATTTTTTACATTTAAAACATTATTTTACATTTTTAAACATAAATATCAATTTTGATATATATCAAGCATAAATATCAATTAATATAATATATCATGATATATATCATATATATATCAATTGGTATATATCATGCGAACCCTGAGCTTTTGTATACGCATTTGTATTTTTTATAATAAAACTCTTCATTAATACTTCTATATATATATTTTTTGTTTTATTCCTAGTACTCTACATACACATACTACGAATACACAAAATGTAGAACAGATTATAATAAAACACATTATTGTGACAACCCTGCAGTAATGACGAATACCTACACAAAAGCGGCATTTCGCGCGACTTCAAACGCGTTGGACCACTGTATCTCTTTATTACACTGTGGTATAAAAGTATTAAATATACTTACCGTTTTCTAGTACCTTTAACACGCGGAAACCATACATTTTGTCGCGATAAAAATTACTCTATGTCCTTCACCGTTTATCTAATCCATATCTATGCCAAATTTCATCGAAATAGGTCCAGTAGTTTGGAGCCTATTCAATGCAAACGAACAAACACATCTATCTTATTTATAATATCAGTAATTATTAGTGAATAAAAATATAAAGGATTTTGCAGACAACTTAATCTCAATAAAATTTCTTTAATCTTAATTTATTATTATAAAAAGATTATGAGTCTTATAAAGCTCAAAACGTAAGTGTTATAAAAACTCGAAGTAATTTTCACAACCACTTAGCAATTACGAGCATTTAAAAGTAGACGATAAAATCACACTTAAATTAGCATCCAAAAATTATTCACAATCTCTCTATTAGGTCCTTACCTATGGAATTGCCGTTTTGTATGAAAAAATTTAAACTAATTTTTTTCATGTATTTTTTATTAGTATTAATCGAAGTAATCACCCGTGCAATGAATGCATCTTTGCCAACGCAGTGGCAGTTTATTGATGCCCTTCTTAAGAAATCAGCTGGGCGGGAGGCAACAAATTCTTCAAAGGCATTTTGTACTGCCTCTCGGGTATTGATTTTTTTCCGGCCAAGAAGTTATACAAATTCTGGAAAAAGTAGTAGTCTGTAGGCGCAAGGTCTGGTGAGTAGGGAGGATGACGGAGAGCTTCCAACCCCAGTTCTTGCAACTTGGAGACCGTCTGGTGTGCAGTATGAGGTCGCGCGTTGTCGTGCAGGAGCAGTGGAGACGAGCGATTGACCAATGCTGGTTGGAGATGTGCCACCTTCTCCATCATTGTGTTCAGTTATTCACAGTACATATCTGCAGTAATGCTTACCTCGTTTGGGAAGAAGCTGTGATGAATCACACCGGCGCACTATGTGGACGCTCCTAAGAAAGCCGTGCCATAAATGCTTTTTAGAAAAGTCGGCAGAGGTACATGTATTATACCTCAAATTGTAGACAAAGGACCAATCTACCTAAATACAAACGATAAATACTTCTATTTGTCCCCATTTTTGAAAAAAAGACGCTCAAAATAGCTGAATGGAAATTTGTTGAAAACTAATTCTTGAAATGTGGACATTTAACTTTGATTTTATAGTAGCTTTCTTCTATGAAATATATAAGTTTTATACCATTTTAGAAAGCTTAAGATGTGTTCTTTATTATAAATGAATTAAATATTGGGTTTTTGCATATATGACACCACTAGAGACGTACATCTCGTAGTATGCCATTTTTTATTATGTTTAATTTTGGATTAGAGTTTTGACAGTTATCGAAATTTGACGAAGTTCTGTAGTTAAACTTATTTTATAACAAATTTAATGTAGATTTACAAAGTAAATTTTTTTGTTGCGGCATCAGTGCGCAACATGTGTTAATATGTAAAAATGTGAAGGTATGTTTTTCTACTTTATAGGGTACAAATGATGAGTTTTTGTTCATCGTCTAATTAATGTAGGAGAATCATATATGTATAAACCATTTTAGAATGCTTGAAACATGTTATTTACGATAGATAGGATCAATATATTTTTCTTCAATAAATTACAACTCTAGAGACGTATGTACTGTATCTTTTGACTCCTCTTCAATTTTCGACTTGATATTTACCGAAATCTGCTAAAGTTCTGATAAAAGTCTTATTTTGTAGTAAATGTAATACAGATTTACAAAATACAATATTTTTTGCAGTTTCAGTCGTAAACTATAATATTAATACTTAAAAATGTGAATGTAATGTATGAAAAAAGTATCAGTCCTACCAAATTTTGGCCATTATGCATTAGAAATAACACAATTGTATGCTAATTATGTATATAACGTGGGAGAGCCGTGCTTCGGCACGAATGGGCCGGCTCAACCGGAGAAATACCACGGACTCACAGAAAACCGGCGTGAAACAGCGCTTGCGCTGTGTTCCGTCGAGTGAGTGAGTTTACCGGAGGCCCAATCCCCTACCCCCCTAGAAATACCGCAGTTGAAAAACGATTTGTTACCCCAGGAGGGTACCAACTGCGTTGGAGAATCCCTCTCTGGACGTCCATGCTCAGGGACCCCTGGAACTGAGCGTGGACGTCCAGGCTGCCCCTCGTATTCTGGGGAGGGCAAAACTGCGCAACAATCTGCTCGGGGCAAGAGCAAACACACAAAGGCACCCCCCTCGATATTAGGCATGGACTTCTGTAATATCAGGGGATTACACTCCAACCTTAATGCCGTCCATTACCACCTTGAGACGGCAAAGCCGGCTTTGCTCTTTTTAACCGAGACGCAGATATCATCTCCGAGTGACACATCATACCTTTCCCACCCAGGGTATTATCTCGAGCACTCCTTTCTGCTCAAAGCTGGAGTGTGTGTGTATATCAGAGATGATATCAGCTCTCGCCGCCTCAGCAATCTTGAGGACAGGGACCTGTCAACATTATGGCTCCGCATAGATTGCGACGACCACCCTCGCGTCTATGCGTGCTTATATAGGTCCCATAGTGGTGACACCGAGACGGACCGACTCTTGGAACACCTGCAAGCTGCTTCAGATTTTGTACAGCGGCAGATCCCATCCGCAGAGATCATAATACTTGGCGACTTTAATGCCCACCACGCCGACTGGCTCAATTCCAGTAAAACTGATCATGCGGGGAGATCTGTATGCGACTTTGCCCTTGCGAACGACCTAACACAACTGGTTACTACGCCTACGCGAATCCCAGATGTGGACGGTCAGAATCCTTCCTTGTTGGACCTTCTGCTGACTTCAAATCCTGATGGCTACCAAATATCCGTAACCGCTCCACTTGGTTCATCGGATCATTGCCTTGTCAGGAGTTCTGTGCCACTCACGACGGTGTTACGACAGCGTGCTCTTAAATACCGTCGTGTGTGGCACTACAAGTTAGCAGACTGGGATGGAATGCGGTCGTTTTTTGCATCCTATCCTTGGGGGCACGTGTGCTTCTTGCCGGATGATCCCGACAACACTGCCAACTCTGTTGCCGATGTGGTAGTGCAGGGGATGGAACTTTTCATTCCGTCCTCTGTAGTGCCAACTGGCGGCAGATTTCGTCCCTGGTTTGGTTCATCCTCCAAAAAAGCTTCTCGCCGGAAGCAGGAGGCTTACCAATCCTGGGCCAATGCAGTGTCTACTCGGGATTTAAATACCAGCACATATAAAATGGAGTACAACCATGCCTCTAGGTCCCTCAAGAAAGAGATCACTTGGGCAAAGAAACAGCACGTCAATAGAATTGGCAAGAGACTCGAGCGCCTCCCCTCGGGAACCCGTGCATTCTGGTCTCTGACCAAAGCTATTGAGGGAAATTTCTGCAAGCCAACCCTACCATCCACACGTAGGAAATGGATCGTTAGCCCAGGACGCAAAAGACAAAGCCGATCTTCTGGGCAAGCTCTTTGCGTCTAACTCGACCCTAGATGACGGGGGGCAGAAACCGCCGACCATACCGCGATGCACGAGCTTCATGTTGGATATTCGGTTTCATCAGCGCTCAGTGCGAAAAGCCCTCCGTTCCCTTGATATCCAAAAGTCGAGTGGGCCTGACGGAATCCCTCCTATTGTGTTGAGAAAGTGTGCTCCAGAGTTGGCTCCGGTCTTGACGCGCCTTTTTCGGCTCTCCTATTCCTCTGGCATCGTCTCGGCTTCTTGGAAGACAGCCTTGGTGCACCCGATCCCCAAAAAAGGTGATCGCTCTAATCCTTCCAACTACAGACCAATCGCCATAACCTCTCTCTTCTCAAAGATAATGGAATCCATTATCAATGGCCAGCTTCTTCGATACTTGGACGGCCTGGGATTACTAAGCGACAAACAATACGGGTTCCGTAAGGGTCGCTCGGCTGGTGATCTCTTGGCGTACCTAACTCATCGTTGGGCTCAGGCAATTGAGTCGAAGGGAGAAGCATTGGCTGTTAGTTTGGACATTGCGAAGGCCTTTGATCGGGTTTGGCATAAAGCGCTGCTTTCAAAGCTTCCATCATACGGGCTGCCCGAGAAATTATGCAAGTGGGTCACAAGTTTCTTAGCAGACAGAAGCATAAAGGTCGTAGTTGACGGCGAATGCTCGGAAACTCAGTCAGTTGATGCTGGTGTCCCTCAGGGCTGTGTGCTATCGCCTACCCTATTCATACTGCATATCAATGACATGTTACAGACCAACGGCATTCATTGCTATGCGGATGATAGTACAGGTGATGCTGTATATACCGGCTCCCCTAATATTTCTCGGCTAAATGTCATCGAGAGTCGAAACGAACTTGTGTTAAAAATAGAGAATTCATTGGAGAAAGTCTCTGAATGGGGTAGACGTAACTTAGTCCAATTTAACCCCGCCAAGACACAAGTCTGCGCGTTCACCGCTAAAAAGTCACCTATGGTCGTACATCCTCGTTTTGAGGGCACATCTTTAACCATCTCCCCTAGCATTGAAATACTTGGCGTTAGCATATCGAGCGAAGTCCAATTCCGATACCATCTAGAGGGTAAGGCCAAGTTAGCCTCGAAGAAGCTTGGTGTTCTCAACAGAGCGAGACAGTACTTCGGTCCGGACCAACGCCTACAACTCTACAAGGCGCAGGATCGGCCTCATATGGAATATTGTTCTCATCTCTGGGCAGGAGCACCAAAATACCAACTGCTCCCTCTGGATCGTATCCAACGAAGGGCCGCTCGAATTGTTGACTGTCATAGTGTTTCAAACAGCTTGGACCCCTTGGAATTACGCCGAGATGTAGCTTCACTCTGCATCCTCTATCGGTTGTATCACGGGGAGTGCTCTGAGGAATTGTTCGGAATCATACCACCTGCAACTTTTCGCCATCGTCCCACGCGAAAAATATTCCATCCTCATCACCTTGATGAGTGGCAGTCTTCCACCGTGCGTTTCTCGCGTAACTTTCTGCCGCGCACTGTAAAACTCTGGAACGAACTGTCACCAGCAGTATTTCCGGACCTATACGCCCTACAAACCTTCAAGAAGAGAGCGTATTCCCTCTTAAAAGGCCGGCAACGCACCTGCAGCTCTTCTGATGTTGCGAGTGTCCATGGGCGACGGTAGTTGCTTTCCATCAGGTGACCCGTTTGCTCGTTCGCCCCCTTATTTTATAAAAAAAAAAATATATATAAATGGTAAATAGCCTTCTTCTATGCATAAAGTCTTAATTAACGACGTAAGTGTAATACAAAATTTTGTTGTGTTGCCCTTTGGGCAACTCTCCGAAGGCGCCTAGGGAGTTACGAAAAAAATATTAAAATAGGTCTAAACTAGAGCTGGGCAGTAACACTTTTAAAAAGAAACGAAACGAAACAGTTTTTTTTGCGTCAAAAACAGTTTCACGAAACAGTTTCATAAAAAACGCTTTCTTCTATAGTTTTGATTTGATATAAGAACTAACTTCCCTTAGTACTTTTAACCAGGCTTAGGACTGGCAGAAAAACTCTTCTTTCCTCCGTGTATTTAAAAGTTCATCTTATAATATGATATTATTTTTTGTAAATATTTTTCTTTTTACAGTATATAATTTTACAGTTTATTTTCTTGACAGATAGAAAGAACCCGTTTCATAAAAAATATATATAAATTACGCACAAGATCGAATGAAACAAATTTAGGTTTTTCGGATCGGAAACAATTTTGCCACCAGAGACAGTTTCATCACGTTCGTTCTTTATTTCCGAAAGTAGTTATGTTTTGAAGCGAGTGAGAGAAACGTTTTGTTCGCTTGTTTCGTCGGGTGCCGTTCGTTTCCTTGGCACTTGGCGAATATCGTTTTTTTAAAAACTGTTTTTTGTATGAGGATGAAAGCGTTTCTTCGTTTCTTGGCAAAAAAGCGTTTCTCAAAACTGTTTCGGAAAAAAACGCCCAGTACTAGTCTAAACTAAAGTCTGAACTTTACCACACAAGAAAATGCAAGAAATAAGCCACTAACGAAGTCGTTTTCCATATACTTTTCTATACTTCGGAGTTCGGATAATACATCGAGTTTAAAAAATCCTATATATAGGAAGACTCAAGAGTTCTAGATTAAGTTGTAGAACTTTTAGATCAATTTTGAGTGACTATTTTGTTATATTTATGACTTAGAATATCGTAAAAATTTAAATAATTTAATATTTACTAGGAATTATTGTATTAAACTCGAAAAACATAGCCACAAAGACTTTATGTTTCTTCATGTTTTCATGATTTTTTTCCAAAATATTATACATTTTTTGTCACTTTATACCTAAAGTACCTTTTAACATTTAATTTTTATTAATTTTTTGTAAAATTATCTAAAATAAGTATGAGATTATTAAAATTTTCACTTATATATTTTGGCGTATTTAACGATTATTATTATTTAACGAATTTAAAATAAATTATAAAATCAAAGTGCACGTCATTTGAAAGTGTATGTATTCAAGAGTAAAATACAAAAAAAAAAAACATGAAAATATCTTGAAAAACAAAGAAGTTACAGATTTATGACACGAAAACGGCCTAAAGTCCACATAGTGCGGCGCTAGACCATCAAACAGTGACCATCACTTTTCTAGAGGTAACTTTTCGTTTAGGGCATTGTTTAGGTGCTGAACCAGGATCCAACCAACTAGCTGAGCGCTTGCGGTTATCAAAGAGAATCCATTTTTCATCGCAGGTAACAATGCGGTTCAAAATGCCTTCATTTGTGTATCTGTTGAGCAGTGCAAGTCACGTCTCGACGCGTATTTGTCAAACTTTTTTACCTTGCCAATTTGACGCAAATGAACCAATATTGTTTTGACGCTAAAGTCGAAAGCTGCTGCTAATTCAGCCGTAGATTGTGTATCATCAGCTTCCACAATCACCTTTAGTTCGTCATTGTCGACCAAAGTCTTCGGACGACCGCGAGGTTCATTTTTCAGGTCGAAATTTCCAGAAGGTTAAGCGAGCAAACCAATAACAGGTGGTGCGTTGGTTTGTAGTGTTAGCTCCATAAACGTCGTTGATGTTGCGTGCCGCTTGTGCCGCGTTTCTGCCACGACGGCATATTCCATAATTACTCGAATTTTTAACGTATCCATGCATATAATTATAACGCCATGATGACGAAATAGATTAAAATGTAGTGAAAATGTAACACTAATCAATAAACAAATGACTACTTATGGAAAAATAATTCCATGTTTTTTAAATAAAATTACTTAATTTGAAATTAGAATTCTTAGCCAAACAAAAATTATTTTGATTTGAAATGGCCAGTACTGCAGAACGGCAATTTCATAGGTAAAGGCCTATTATTACATCATATACTGTTTAACGGCCGGTTTCAATAACTATTTGTTAAAAATGTCACATTCGGTATCGCTATCAGCGATCTCGCTGTCACAGACAAAGATTCCTTAAACTAAAGTTAGTTTATTGAAACGCAAAAACCGGCAAATGATACCAAAGCTCAAAGGTGACGTTTATAACAAATAGTTATCGGTAGATAGGCTATCGAAACCAAAGACTTCTAGTTGAAACCGACCGTATGTCAATATTATGGAACCTATCCAATCTGTAGTGTTATGCCGATTGGTTTTGGATGGATGGATGTTTGTTACTCTTTCAAGCAAAAACTATTGAACTGATTCTAATGAGATTTTGTATGGTATTAATTTAAGCTATGAGTTAACGCATAGGCTACTTTTTATGCCAAAAAAGTACAGTGTTTCGCGGGATACTGTATTTAGTGAAGCCGCGAGAAAACAGATAACAGTTTAAATCAAAACATCACTTTTTGTTAGTAGTTAATAAAGAGGTATCCAATTCTACAATTTTAGAAAATGGAGTCCGCCTCCATTTTGTTTGCGAAGTTGTAGATTTACAAAATCTATCATCTGAAGGAGATTACAAGCAATTCGCCATAAACCGATAAAACTTCGATCGCCATAATAGAATTAGTTTTCAAAGGCATTTCTTATCTTCAGGAAATCTAATCTGAACTCTTTGATAAGTTTAGAGAAATTGAATGTTTATAAAGCTTATTATAGCTTCTACCTGGCTTCGGTTGTGTCATTTTGACCCGCCTTTTGTTATGCTTAGAGGATTAAAATGCCCGTGATTTCGTTCATTTTCCAGTAGCAGATCCATTCTAGTATCCCACGGGAACAACGTACTTTTTACCTGAAACCATAACTTAAACATTTAATTCTCGTATCACAAAGTTTGTAAGGGAACTGCTCCGGAAAGGTTTAAGCGATTTTTATGATGATAAAAAAATTATGCCCCTAAAACGGGCCTAAAACGGGGATGCCCAACCCATTTTTTGAAGTTATTTTATGATTTGATATTAAAAACAAATAAATGTAACCCACAATTTTGACCCTTCTAACACCAACCCCCATTGTTTAATACCGATATTAGTACTCTAATTGCCTTCAACCCTTAGTGGTCAATAAATGTTTCGCATAACACTTGTAGGCGAGTTCGAAGGTGTTAGGTAGTAGACGTAGGTAGTAGGTGTAGGTAGTAGGTGAAGGTTGTAGGTATTGGTTGTAGTTGTAGGTTGTAGGTGTAGGTGTCGTTGTTGGTGTAGAAACTACAGCTAGGTGTATGTAGGTAGTTCTTTATTCCAGTTCACAGTTATGACAGAACGTCTCTTCGGTTCAGCTAGTATTTTTTTTCGGTTAATTCTGAACTAGACGTTGCCCGAGACTTCGTGCGCGCAAAAGGAAATCTCGAAGGTACCGTACATTTTGCCGCTGTTAAAAGTAGCCTACGTCCTTCCCCGTGCTCTATTCTATATGTGCGAAATTTGATCAAAATTGGACCAGTAGTTTCGGAGCCTATTCAATGCAAACAAACAAACAAACTATTCCTCTTTTTTATAATTATTATTAGTATAGATATTTTTTTTTAATGTAATGAACCAGAGGGACCATTCTGCTAAATTAAAGCCTGCATTAATACAATTACAATCGAGACCCGATACGCTTATACCACGTTAGAAATATAATATATTCTTTGCTTATACTCCCAATAAGTGTTTTTACGAACGTTAAACCAACGTGAAACGCGCTCTGATTGGTCGAAACGTCATAAAATCCGTTCATCGTAACATGACTCTACACTTTCAATCCAAACAAAGTAAAATTGACTGTTTAAATTATCTACTTAAAATACGAGAATTGAGGTTCAGGAAACGAGCAGACGGATCGCCTGGTGGTAAGCGATTACCGCCGCCCGTGGACACTCGCAACACCAGAAGAGTAACACTCCTCTGGTGTTGCGACTTGCGTTCTTGGTCCTTAAAATCCCCAATCCCTCCCTTGGGCGTCTATCTGGTTATCTGTATGTATATTACCTAGATAATTTAATTTTTTAGGTTTGGTAATTGATTAGGTTACAGGTCAGAGCCAGGGTGGGTGCTCCACCATGCCCCACCATGGCTACGCCCATGGCTAGTAGTTTTGTTAAGTTTATTCTGAATAAAATTATGACATTGACGTAGTAAACGCCGATGTAAAGTATTAATTTCATAAAGTACAAACGCTAGTGTGGCCCATTTATAAAGGAACATCATGTTTATTATCACAATACGCAGATCTCAGGAACAGATGCGTGTCCCGCTGTGGCCGTGTGTCACGCTGTCCCGTGACACGCCCGTCGTGTCCCACCGCCGTGTCACGCTACAGCATTGTCACGTGACACGCTGAGCTTATAAACTGTATCATTCCTTGCATATTGTGATAGTTTCAATAATATCTAAATATATAAAAGGCAAACCTGACTGACTCATCTATCAACACACAGCCGAAACTACTGAACGGATTTCGTTGAAATTTGGCAATACAGATAGCTGTTGTAGTGACGTGGGCATCCTCTAAGAAAGAATTTTTGAAAATTCGCCTCGTAAGGTGGTGAAAAATGGATTAAAATTTCGTATCGAAGTCCGTCATTTTTTGAGCTAGAAGCCTGAGACTTTGTTATGAGGTTAACGATTAGAAATAAACAATTATGTATCCTATAGGGTTTTTGAAAATTCAACCCCTAAGAGAGTGAAAAGGGGTTGAAATTTTGTGTAGGGAAATAAGATTAGTTAAACTATTTTATTAGAAACTTCACAGAGTACTCCTATCAATAAATGAGTAAACAAGTGTTTCATGCTCTTTCAGAATTCAACTCCTAAAAGGTGGAAAAGAAAATAGGGTGACAAATTCTGAAAATTAACATGGGTATCGTTTTTATAGTTTATCGGGTCGCTGATTACGAAAACAATAACTATTTCACAAAAAAATGCACAAAAACTTAAAACAAAATAGATTTTAACGAAAAATTTTCACAAAACCTGAACAAATAAATAATAATAAAAAAAATAAAAAACAATGAAAATAATAATTAATAAACAATAGCTACTTCATTCCTTAGCGCTCGCCTACACTACGTTATGCTACGATATAACCGAACTCCACGCGGACGAAGTCGCGGGCAAAAGCTAGTAATATTATAAAAGTTGAATACATGAAAGTTTAAAAAATTCCTTGGACATAATTTTCCGTAATATCTGCTGCTTTCTTAATTATTGTATAACCTTAAAATTTATAATAACGTGCCAATTGTTATTCGTAAGTGCCGAGTTATCCTTTATGTAAGTAAATATAAGTATCATATTTTGACACAAAGGAAAACTTATTTAAAAAAATATATCAAGTGTACCAAAAGCGAATGAGGTTATAAATTCATTGCAATTTATGTCCTTATGGTCACCATAAAATATTATTGTTTACGACATTTGGGGTAACGTATTTGAATAAACCATAGCGCTAAGGTTCACGGGTTCTGCATTAACATCTATACTAATATTATAAAGCTGAAGAGTTTGTTTGTTTGTTTGTTTGAACGCGCTAATCTCAGGAACTACTGGTGCGAATTAAAACGATCTTTTTGTGTTGGATAGACCACTTATCGAGGAAGGCTTTAGGCCATATAACATCACTCTGCGACCAATAGGAGCGAAGAATCAGGGGAAAACGTGGAAAAACGGGGAAAATTATTAATCTTTGAGGGCTTCCGTTGTTTGTTTGAACGCGCTGATCTCAGGAACTGCTAAATCGAATTGAAAAATTATTTTTGTGTTGGATAGTCAATTTGTCGATGAAGGCTTTAAGCTATATAACATCACGCTGCGACCAATAGGAGCGAAGCATTATTTAAGTGATCTAAAAAATGTCTGTAACAGACTAACAGTATATATTTATCTTTTAAGATTGACTCTCTATAACATTTTTATGGTTATCAATTTTGGTCGAAATTAATGCATTATCGCGCTATCAATTGACGGGGATGAAGTTGCGGGCAACAGCTAGTTATAAAAAAGGCTCGGTGCAGTCCGGCTACAAGTGACTGGTTGTCTTCCGACACAAATGTTGAGTTTTTGAGTTCCCGCGACATGGTGTTGCTATATAAAAAGCGTGTCTCGTCGCGGTCATTTGGGGCCCATCTGTGAACGCTGCACAGAAAATATTTCTCAAAATGGCCGCGCTTTTTCTTACATCGAGCCTTTTAGAAAAAAAATAGTTAAGGTTAAGGACTAAAATGGATATAAAACATAGGAATAACATGCCCAAGCCTTAGGTGGTGAATTTTGTGATGTTGTTATTAGCTATAGTGGGTCTATAACTCTATACCTGTTTATCAAATTTTAACGAAATGTGAGTGAAGTTGCGGGTGAAATAAATTTTGAAAGACTAACATAACACTAGCTAGGTACTTAAACATATTACCTCTGCTGCAGAGTTGCAACTAAAGCGTTAAAATTTCCAAAGTAAACAGTAGATACGAGCTCGTAAAATAACGTAACATTAAACAGAGCAGCTAAATTGTCGGTTATACAGTGAAATCCGGCGCAGACGGACTACATTCATCCGCGACTAGTGGCCAGCCATTTTCATACATTTTGTGTAAACGCCGTTGAAATATAAGCCATCTAAAAAGGTCAAATCTCGCTAGCGTTTGCGGTCAGGCCTAAGACGTGACCTAAGATAGTGCAATTTAGAAGCGTTAACGTAGTTCTTAAAATATTTAAATATATGGGAGAAATGAGATACAGCGACGGAATATGTAAATAAATCCCATACATCTAAATATAGGTATATACCTAATAGGCAAACCTGACTGACTCATCTATCAACGCACAGCCGAAACTACTGAACAGATTTTGCTGAAATTTAGCATACAGATTTTTGTAATGATGAAGGATTTTTGAAAATTGGCTCCGTAAGTGGGTGAAAAGGGGTTAAAATTAGGTATGGAAACTGAACTCAACGCGGACGATGTTGCGGGACGGTCGACGCATAGGCCAAACCATTAAGGCTAGAAATTTAAAATTTTGCACACGTATTTCTCATATGGGACATGATATTTCTTATGAATTGAGTACGGGAAAAATAATGGGAAACGTATACCTAGGTGGATAAAACAGGGGATGAAAATGATTAAAAACTTAATTCCACGCGGGCGAAGCCGCGGACAATTTATACTAGTTCTTATATGATTATACATTTTCATGTTAGGTACCATTTTACATGCCGAACCGTTAAAATTGTAAACAACAAAACGAAGAGCGATTGCATACTACTGGAATTGTGACATTACATGTAAATGTAGCACGTTATAGCGATCGGACGCGGTCGCAATTATGAAGTAGCCCGCGTGCGCTGAGTAGCCAACTGTCTGTTACACAGTTAGCCTTGAAATAAAATTATGTTCTTACAGAAACTAAGCCCAATTGGACAGTAAACTTTATCTATAACTTTCTTAATTAATAAATATATATCATCGTTATGGTAAAGAATAACTATGATATCTAAGGTAAATCTAAGGTAGTCTATTGGAATTTAAAAATTAATAACGGATACTTCGGGCACATGATCAACTGCTTATGTAAAGACGTTTCCGCAGATTAAAAAAAAACATACTCAAACTAAAAAACCTTCTCATGTATGGGTGACTGTAGCTATCTCTATCGCCCATACAAAGGAAGATGTTTTTTCGAGTACAACAATAATTTTTCTGCTTAAACGTCTGCAATAGATCAAATGCATGAAGTATCCGTAATTAGTTTAACCGAACCTTATATTAGTATAAAGTTCTCGTATTACAGTGTTGGTAACCAAACTCCTCCGAAACGGCTTGACCAATTTTTATGAAATCTTAATTTGAGAATAGGTAACGACCTATTCTTAAATTAAGATTTCATAATAACCTAACCAAGAGCATGTCAGGACATGTCTAAGGCCCTCCTTAGACATGTCCTGACATGCTCTTGGTTAGGTTAGGTAACGTTTATAGTTACGGAACCCTTTCCGTAACTATAAACGCGTAATATGCTTTTTTTATGTACTCCAAAAGTTACTGTCCGATTTGGTTCACAATAATTTTCCTAAAGAGTTTTTAGCATGATCTATCAGCATGGAAATTTGCAAGTTTCTATCTCCTATAGTTTAAAAATGCTAGGGGGGGACCAACTTACAAACTACTTTGGAGGCCGATTACTCGAAAATGGTCAACTTTATAAAAAAGTAACGTATCAAACCTTGCCTTTGTTTTAAAATATCTATTCTACGATACCCCACAAGATGGGGTAGAGTGAAAAAATATTTTTCATCCCCACTTCACTTGTATGGAGAGCCACCCCTAAAATATAAAATTATTATTTTTTTATGATCCCGAAACCGTGATCTATACACAATCTATAAACTGCACCAAATTTCATCAACTTATATTCATAATTACAGGAGCTAGAGGCGCGGACAGACAGACAGACAGACAGACGGACAGAGCGAAACTATAAGGGTTCCTTAAGTATTACGGAACCCTAAAAATTGGTCAAGCTGTTTAAAAAGCATCTAACTGCTAACAGTATAAAATAGTTAACGAACTATTTTAATTAAAATTAAACAGACTAATATCAAATACAAATATGGATATAATGGTATAAATATTATCGCTTTCACATAATATTATTACAACTTTTAAGTGACAAAGATACATGTATATTAGTATTATATAGTATTTATATGACAATATAATTATTTGCCGGGTCAGATAGTCTAATCCTATAAATCCTACTATAAATGTGAAAGTTATTGAGGATGGATGACCGTATGGATGGATGTTTGTTACTCTTTCAGGCAGAAACTACAGAACGGATTTTTATGAAACTTGGCAGTAGTTTGATTTCTAGATTAACACATAGGCTACATTTTATCTGGAAAAAGTACAGTGTTCCCGTAGTATACTGTATTTATGCGAGCTGAGTCGCGGTCAAAAGCTAGTACCTATATAAAATTCACGTATCATTAATTTTAAACCAAACTCCTACGGAATTAAAATAAACCGGTTACCTTTTATAGCTAGCTAGCTATCCGCTTATTTTACACGTTGAACATATTCCAGGCGTGAACCGTCAGAGCTCGTTAGAGCTCTTTTAACTGAATTCAAGTAATTTCACCACTTCATTGAAAATTATTCAAAATGTATAAGCCAATTCATAGCGCGTTACCGATTAGTTTCAATTTATATTTTTACTAGCTTTTGCACAATAGATTGTGTTAAAGTTTTTACTTCGAGTCCAGATCTTACGCAATTACGCCGAAGGCAAATGGATAGGTTAGAGTTTTGGCTGTAGACTGCCTGATAGATCACGTATGTATGTTTTTTATTTGTAACGTTCAAACTACTGATCTGATGATACGTATCAATAGATTCATAATAATGACCCATAATCCATATTATTAAGTTTTCGCTTTACACTAATAATGATAATGATATAATAAATAATATAATGATAAATATAAAATAAAATTTAGAAAGGAAACAAAAGTTTAGATAATTACAGGGGACTGATCGATCTACTATGTCTTATCCCAGCGAACCGCGCATTTTCATGTTCTTATAATACGTTTTTTTCTGTGGTCTTGCAACCTGTGGACAATAGGTCAATATTTTCAACCTAGTTATGTCCTTTGTGCACATCTATACTAATATAATGAAGAGGAAAAGTTTGTTTATTTGAATTGAATAGGCTCCCAAAGTACTGGACCGATTTTGATGAAATTTGGCACATAATAAATGTAGATTAAACAACGGGGAAGGACATGAAGGAAGGTCTTCGCCATGGAGATTCATTTATAATTCAATGAAAGCAAAATAAATGTGTAAGTTAATAACTAGTATTGGGGGCCAGATTGACGTGGTGTGAAGCGTCTATAGATATTATTATTATTATTATCCTCGATGACAAAGTGCTACTTTCGAAATAAAAGATTTATGCAAAGAGACAAACGAAAGCTCTGGGATTAGGGAACGAGAAAAGTTCTTTATCAAATAAGTTCTTTCGAGTCGAGAGACAAAATTAAATATCATTCAATTATTTTACTTACAAATTGAGTTCGAGTGTATCAAAGTTTGTTCCGATAGTAAATTGTTTTTGAAGATTGTTGAGCGAAAAGAAGTAGCGGAGCAATACACGTTAGTAATAGGGGATCGGACTACATCTCAAATATTTAGTTTCATTAATATATTCAGAAATATTGAGGCATTACTACTTGGTAAATGTAAAAAAAAATGTATTATTTTATGTGTAGTTTACTAATAAAATACATTTAAAAAGTACCAAGAATTTTTTTTTTTGCGAAATTGGTAAACAAAACCTACATGATTAGTTTACTTACATTATATACAAAAATTCTTATACTATAACCTACACGTGACGTCATTTGTAGGTGGACTTTAGGAGGCTCCCGAAATTTTTTATACAAATCGCTGTACCTTTGAAAATATTGACTTTTGATATACGGTTTCTTCTGAGAAGTTACTCATATTTAAGAGTACTATTCATTTATGCAATAAAAAAAATTAGTCCGATTGCCTATTATTTCTATTCAATTCACAGTCAACCATGATCACAGATTCTCAGTCAGATCATGCATACTATCGCTCTCGCGCGTACTCCATTTGAATTTTGATACGTGTGTGAGTGTGACAGCATGCGTTGACACAGGAACCATACTTTTTTTTAAAATAAATACTTGAAGCCGTTCTCAAGATTCTGACTGATCTGATTGTTGTGTTTAAATTAAAAGATAAAAAAACATATTTATTATATTCAAAACTAGCTGATGCCCGCAACTTCGTTCGCGCAGAACTAACGGAAGCGGAACCCAATTTTTTTAAACGGAACTCTAAAATAAAAGTAGCCTATGTTAGACCTTATAACATCAGCTATCTGCTAGTGAAAGTCCCGTGAAAATCGGTCCAGCCGTTTCGGAGATTAGCCGGAACAAACAGACAGACAGACCGACAGACAGACAGACAGACGGACAGACAAAATTTTTAAAAATTGGTATTTTATTGTAAGTACCGAATATACTTTCAGATGCATTATGTGAAAAGCTGTTAATTTGAAGTTACAAACAGACACTTCAATTTTATTTATCTGTATAGATGTATAGATAGCATTAATTTCCCGTGGCTTCGCCGGCGTGAAATTAGATTTTAAACTTTTATCCCCCTATTTTAACTACCTAGGTGCTGAGTTTTAGAAAACGCTGAAATACATAATTCATTATTTTTTCCTTTTAAATATCATGCAAATATGTCCAAGGAATAAAAAATTACAAACTTTTATCACGTATTTTAACCCCTTGGGGGTTGAATTTCGCAAATTTCTTCCTTAGTGAATGCCTACATCATATAAGAAATACGTATGTAAATTTCAAATTTCTAGCCTTCTCGGATCTGTGCCTTGATACATCAGTCAATCCGCTTTGCCTTTTATATAATATAGAGAAGATATTGAAAATTAATCAATCGATTATAACCATACTCGAAATAAAAAGTGAAGCTTCGCAAGGAAATGTGTCTCAGAAGATTACAAAATATCTTCGAAGGCCCATGAAAACATTCGCCGTATTTATGAGCCAAATAAGTAGGCAGGTAAGTGGTTGATCATAATGATGATGATACTTTGCAGTGACATATTGTCCCTTCTGGGTGTGGATGGGATAATGCCCATGATTTGTTGTAGTGTAACATTAAGGGATGACCTTATCGTTAAGGAAAATTTCTCCTCTTCCGGGCACTGGACAGTAATAAACTTTGACAGGCCCCTTTATTATATTTATTTTTGTATCACTCAACGTCATATTATTGTATTATACTATCGTAAAATAAAACAACAATTTAGAACAGTCAATTATATAAGAATGGTTTGTTATGTTTATTAAAAGTATACGCCGATATTCAAAAGCTGGCAAGAGCAACACATTGACATGTTTTGTTGTGTGCTGTTTGTGAATCTTATATTTGAAACGAAACAATCTTTTTTTTTATAAAATGAACCAGAAAATGAGCAGACTGATCGCCTGATGGTAAGAGGTTACCGTCGCCCGTGAACACTTGCAACTCTGGTATTGCGACTTGCGTTCCTGGTCCTCAAAATCCCCAAAATTTTATTAATTTTCAATTTAAAGTTATGTAGCTTTTAAATAAAGTGTGATAGTATTTTGAATTTCTCCGTTATGCGGGATTTACATGGGTCGATTTTCGTCGTGCGGTGATTTGGTTCACAAAGTATCGCGTTGGCAGTTTTGTGAGAAAAATGTCTTTTCTCTTTATTGATATTTTGTAGGTACCTAATAAAACGATATTGTACGGTCCTCCTCTATCTCCATTCGCTGGTGCAAAGCTTCAATGCAGTATTACAATGACCATAATGTATATTTTCCCTTCTAAGCCGCTATCAAAGGCCGATATTGTCAATGCTACTGTGCGAGAGAATTTGCAGAAATATTGTGCCTGGTTGGTTATGCTTCAAGGCTTGTCAAAGTAATTTCAACACATGATGATGATGATGATAATCCAGTAAATGTCCCATTTGTAGCAGTTTACTGATGTTTTATATGCGATTGCAATCGACTAGACCGGATCGTTCTTTTGTTTGAAACCACATTTAATTCCGAAGTTGAAAGTTTTCAATTGATTTGTTTGAAACTTTTGCGTTCATCACAATTGGCGCGGCTATTTGATTATATTTTCATCCCATTTGAAATTTTTATTTGTGTTTTTGAAGGACAATGCACGTAACTATTTCTGTTGAATTCGTAGTTGGGTTTCAGTGTCAAAGCTATCTCTCTCGTACCTACATACTCGATTTGGTGCGTATGTGAGTACATGACTGACACATGGAAACATATTCCGAATTGAACAGAAAATATAATTATTACATGATTTATGAAACTCTTTTTGACAAAGATGTTTATGAGATTTCATCACCATAAGTTACTGCTGTAAATAAGTAAAAAGACTGTTAAAAGACCGGTCTCATTTCTTTCAAATTACAGGTGCCCATGGTAATACGTCTCGGCACAATCAGTAAATTTAAACTCAGTTGTAACTTAGTCACCGGACAGGTTTACACATCCATCCAATATTCATTCAAATCTAGCAACATGGGAAATCCCCGCAGCCAGGACATCTGTAAAAAGGGGTAGAAGCTTGGGGGTGGTAGTTCGTGGTTGATGTGGTTCGGGGTTATCCACGCACGCGGTCTTTTTGGTTGGTAAAGTGGAAAGAAGAAAACTGTTTGTACTGGTTTATTATACACTAAACACAACTACACTGTTTTAATATAATAATTAACTATAATGATTAACTAGTCAACGGAAGAAACAATAATTAAATGGTTTTGTAGTATACTATAAAACCATTTAATATACTATAAAACCATTTAGTAATGGTTGGTTACGAACTGTCACGACAGCTTAATCGGACGGATTCGTGACGACAACTAACTACAATGCGAAAACGATATTAATATATAGAAATGTAAAAATGCTGAGCTGTTCGATCGGAAGCTCGAACAACATCCAAAATTTAAAAAATTATTACCTTTAAAATATTCACTATATAATGTGAAATCGATCATGAAACATTTTCCGCCCTATCTCCTGTGACAGTACGAATTTGTGCGGAATCCTGCGGAAAATTAAGCCTTTTTAATAAAAATAGCGGAATATTATAAGCAGGCTTAACGGCGTCGAGTTTTAATGAAAACAGCCTTTCTGCAACAATAAGCCCGTAGACATGGGGCCAATTCATTCCAAAACCAAACGATGCCTAACCTGGGCGTCTAGTCAAGATGAATTCGATAATTTCGACGGCGAACTTCGAAATCAAAAATGTATGGTATTTGACATAGCTATCACACCGATATCGGTGACGGTGGCCGGTTTCATTGAAACCAGGCCAGTGACGTAGGAATAATTGTAGTGTAATAGTGCGCAGTACACAAACTCAAACTCAAAATTTTTATTTCCATGTAGGTTATAATATAACGCTTATAAAATTGTCCTACATGATGCCTACCACTGGTTTGGAAACTAGCCCGGTGAGAAGAACCGGCGTAAGAAACTCGCACGGGGCCACCTTTTAGCAAAAAGATGGGATGGATGGGGAAGATGGGATGGGGAGCACTCTCTCTTCCTTTACCCTCATAATCTAGTGGGACGGATAACCAACACGACTTACGAGAGATCAGGCGCAGGTCCGACTTTTTACATGCCCATCCGACGCCTGGATCATCTTTCTTGTCAGACAATCAGGTGATCAGTCTGCATTGTCCTAACCAAACTTGGAAACAACATTTTTTGTTGTTCAAATGTAGGAATTGCGTGCGTGTAGTAATTATGATGTCGCGGTGTCGCAACATTCGTAATTTATAGAAAACATACCTATTTATACATTACAAGCCAAGCTGCGAAATATTTATGTTCGAGTTATAATCTATCTCTATGGTCAGTTTTGGAACTGTTACTTTCCGCTTATCTATACTAATATTATAAAGCTGAAGAGTTTGTTTGTTTGTTTGTTTGTTTGAACGCGCTAATCTCAGGAACTATTGGTTCGAATTGAAAAATTCTTTTTGTGTTGGATAGTCCATTTATCGAGGAAGGCTTTAGGCTATATAACATCATGATAAGCTCAATACGAGCGGAGCTCCAATCAATAATGTTTCAAAATCGGGGTGTTTTTTTCCCTTTTGAGAGCTTTCGCTGCGTACGCTGCGGAAACGGTTAAAGTTTCGGTAAAATAATGTATGACAGAATTGTTCCCCTTTAAAAGTTCTAAAAAAAAGTCCGCGACAGTATATATCTATCTTTTATGGTTGGCTCACAATAACCTTTTTATGCTAACCAAATTTGTTCTAAAATTAAGCATTATTTGTGAGGGTGTTTTCATAAAGATGATATTAATGCTTATCCAAATAAATACGTTATTCATTACAAGCATTTAATTTAGAAGAAATTTGCCATTTACATCATTTGATTTCAATAAGTATTTTAGAAGATATCGCAGTAATAAAATAATCAGCGCGCAATAATGATGTGCGGCGCGCTGCGGGCAGTCGTGAGTCGCGGGCAAGCGCTCCTCCTTCTACGTAAATGAAGTCGCGGGTAAATTTTAGCGATATTCCAAAGTAACTATTCCACGCGGACGAAGTCGCGGGGAAAAGCTAGTTTACAGATATTTTTCATGTATGGACATAGTTCTCCTCTCCTGTGCACCCCGTTATCTAAACAAGTTAGATAAGTGACTCAAAGACAATTCTTTTCCAGCATGGGAATCTGATTTTACTGATTACGTATGCAAGCCTTAAGGGTGTGCTCATGTTGTACAAGCGAGGGTTTAATAAAAAGTTTGGTGATTTCACCTTCGGTGTCTGGAGCACATTGGAAGCTCCTATTGGAATTGTGGTTAAATTTCAAATAATAATTGATTCCATCTCATATGAATCCACTTATTAACTCAAAAGCAAGGAAGAATTAAGTTGAGTTGTTAAAAAAATGACACTAACAGCAATATTATGTAAAAACATGACGTGATACAGTTACAATATATTTTTTTATTTTCAGAAAGTTGATGTATTAACTATTAGGACGAGGTTATAGCCTACTTTGTCATTTCCCGTCACCTAGTCTACCTAGTCAGAGTTCAATTACGAAGAGGAAAAAAATATGGGATAAAGTACACAATCCTTGACAGGTTCTGAACCGTACACATTTTGAAAATCATCCTGAGTAAAACAATCATAAAATTAGCTGTAAAAAATCACACAATCTCCTAAAACGTAAAATTTTGTGGAGCACCATAAATGTTTTTTTTTGTATTATATTTCAATTTATACCGAACACTTTTGTGATTTGTACGATATTTCAAAAGATGTTTAAAAATACCTTGCAAACACCGTCTTCTACATGAATAGATAGAGATTAGTTTTTGCGTAGCATGATTTTGCTACGCAAAAACTAATCTTCTTACAATGTGCATACTATTATTGTAAATCATTTTATTTTTGAGCTTGGTCCTTTCCTTAATATTATGTGTGTAGCACACCCGTGTATTATTATTTTCACTACAATTTTTATAAGAAAACTATAACCCGACTAGGTAAATTATAATATAGCCTATGTTACCCGAGCTATTATTAATTTATTACGAATCTATTAACACCTTTATTTATAAAAATCAGATGGAATAGGTAGTTTACGCGCTACGGTGGAACAAACATACATACATAAACTTCCAAAATCATTTCCTATCCTTTTGGCTTCGCCTTAGTCGGGTAGAAATATAATAGTACAGCGATTTTCTCCGCTCATGCACATATCGTCACCTTACAGCTTTGCAGGCCGAGCGAGTTTTTATCATTTTATATGAACTGGCAAGCGACCCGTAACATACATGTTACCAAACTTAATGTATATTATGTACTACCGAACAAGTTCCCGCTCAACCAGGCATAAGATGAAAATCGCTCAACAGTGCCGTTGAATAGTGGACTCGCAAACATACTCATGTGTAAATACGTAGTTCAACCTCGTCTGCAGTCGTTGCGGTTACCTCCTTTGCGTTTAAATACTTATTTTGAGGCGTCCTAGTGCAAAGCTAAATGCTTAGAGACTAGTCTGGTCGAGCGGGAGGGAACTTTGTCGGTGGTACGTACAGTTTAATAGAGGAAATATGTATGTTGAACTACCCTGAAACATAACATATTTTTCCGTGAAAAAAAAGTGTTTTTCGGCTATTTAGATCAAGGAAAAACAGAATTCACTACAAAGACATTAAATACATTTCTTAAGGCGAACCAGAAAACGAGCAGACTTGATGGTTGAGTTTATCGCCGCCCATGGACAGCTGTGAGTCCAAAAGAATTGCAAGTGCTCCCTGGTCAATAAAGCTCTTTTTGGGGCTCCAGTATAGCCAATTTTCTTACTACTGATATTTGAGTAATTTGCATTTGATTATATTTCCCATTAAAATTATAATAAAATTGGAATGGAATAACCTACGTTGCCGTCCTCAAACTAAAAGGCGGTTAAATGACAAAAAGATTTTTTGAGGTAGAGCTAAAAATCGCGGGATTATTTTAAAATCTATGCAAGTGATTTTCTTTAAACAACTTTTTGCATGGGTTGACTGGTATTGACAAATTTATTGTGTCAATAATATTGCGTGTCCTGCTAGCCAATAATATGTCCAATGTAATGTTCCAGAGACGCAACCGCCCAACCCGCGTGTGACAACCGCCTATAGCACCACGCCGTCTTTTCTTGAAAAAAAAAAAAATGTTAAGCTCAGTTACGCTTTTGTAGTATTAATTGTTAGTCCTAGATTGAAACAAATCCTTTTTACGGGTATGAAAATATCATTTTAATAATGATTCACGATATTTGTGAACAAAAGAATTAACGAAATATCCTGTTGTTTTGTTCTATCCTTTCAGAAAACCCAGTGGTTCCCAAACTTTTTACCTCGATAATTTATGTATTTACTTAAAAATGTTCGACCTCGCCTCTCGAGTTATAAACAAAAACGCCTTTGAATATAACAAAGAAAGCACCGGTTTTGTTCGTAGGAAACCAACCATTAAACATCCTTTGAAGTTCCACCAAAGCAGTTCTGGCCATTGTTTTGACTGTGGTAATCAAAACGTGGTCACGCGATTGTTTGATTTGCATTGTTAATTTATTAACATAAGAACTGAAAAGGCTATCGAGACATGAAGTTTTATGTCTACCCCACAGAATTCAAAACATGTAGAATGAGTGTTCGATCACATTTGTATGCAGTGCACTGTGTCCAAAACCATGGCGAAATACCGCCCCGCCCGCACTTTTTAATTTTTACTCTTTACACTTACAAAACAAATCGCGTTGTTAAATTACGACAATTAGGTATTCAATAAAAATTAATTGAAAAAAGTTGGGTAAAATATTCCGTTATTCTGTGGCAACATATTATGTATGGATAACCATTCCAATTTGGAGTGGTTGTGACGGCCTCACTTTCAAGCGTGTTGACGGCTTCTGGATGATTTCTGTATTCTGTGACCCACGTTAAACACAGCATTACTATTTATTAATCTGTGGCATTATCTACTCGTACTCGTGAACGAAAGGTAACGTATAAAACGCCAAAAAATTTACGTTTGTGGTATGGAAGCCCGACTTAAATATTTATTTTTAATTTTTTTGTATTTACTGTTAGGGTCCATCCACATATTACGTCACGCAAAATTTCGGGGGGGCTATGTCACGCTTTTTAGTATCCCTGTACCTGTATTTAACATGTACTGTCACATTTAGTATGACCCCCCCCCCTCCCCCATCCGCTGTGACGTAATATGTGGATGGACACTTATAGCGGCAAGGGAAGTATCATTCTGTGGTAATTCAACTCTAGGTATAGCTATCACGATTCATGAGATGCCTGTTGACAGACACACGGACAGACAGCGAAGTCGCAGTAATAGGGTCCGGTTTTTACTGTTTGGGTACGAAATCCCAAAAAGCTGTAATATAAGTACATGATAATTTGTGTCTAATACGCAAAACAGCATACTATACATAATAATAACTCCCCACACCGACTTCGGTGACGGAGGTCGGTTTCATTGAAATGCCTGGCCAGCTACGCAGGATTATTTTTATAATTCCCAAGTGTATGCGCAGTACACAAGAGCACTCTCTCTTCCTTTACTCTCATAATCCAGTGGGACGGATAACCGACACGACTGACGAGAGATCAGGCGCAGGACCGACTTTTTACATGCCCATCCGACGCATGGATCATCTTTCTTGTCAGACAATCAGGTGATCAGCCTGCATTGTCCTAACCAAACTTGGAAACAACATTTTTTGTTGTTCCAATGCGGGAATCGAACTCATGACCTCCGAGTCGAGAGCCAATGTTCTAACTACTAGACCACGGAAGCTGTACAATATGCATACTTTGAACTAATAGGCAATCGGACAAATTTTTTTTTATTGCATAAATGAATAGTACTCTTAAATATGAGTAACTTCTCAGAAGAAACCGTATATCAAAAGTCAATATTTTCAAAGGTACAGCGATTTGTATAAAAAATTTCGCGAGCCTCCTAAAAACGCTCCATACTAAAATCGATATACACATGACGTCACTTGAATATGAAGTAGTATGAAGTAGTATATGAAGTATATGGCCGCAGGAATATATTTGTAAATATCTCCGATATTTGTGCGTTTAAGTTCATACTTACCATAATGAATGTTTTTGTATATGATGTGAGTAAACTAATGATGTAGGTTTTGTTTACCAATTTCGCAAAAAAAAAAAATTTTTTTTTGGTATAAAGACTCGAAGAAATTTTGTATACAAATCGCTGTACCTTTGAAAATATTGACTTTTGATATACGGTTTCTTCTGAGAAGTTACTCATATTTAAGAGTACTATTCATTTATGTAATAAAAAAAAATCAGTCCGCTTGCCTATTGCAGCAGCTACTTATGTATTTGTAAGTTGTACTAACTACATATTTTATAAAAAAAACTATAACCCGACTACGTGCATTAAATACCCGGGCTGTTACTAAGAATCTATTGACACATCATTAAACAAAATCGGAACAGTAGTTTAGGCGCTTCTGTGGAACGAACATGCATACATACGTACTTTTGGCTTCACCGTTGTCAGGTAAAAACAAATTTAGGTATTTCTGTGAAAAACTAGCGAGTTTGATGATTCACTACTTCTGCTACTTTCGGGATTTTATGAAAATACCAAGAAACCATGTGTAATTTAGATGACGCACGCTTTACATACCGATACCGCATACTTCGATCGCAATTAGTGCGATCCAGTGGTTCTCAAATACCGCCCAGTTGGATTTGAATTCACATTGTGTAATTCGCGAACAAAAACGACATTTCCGTGAAAGTAAAATGGATTTCACCAACTTTGTTTCCAATAGTTCGGTAACAGGCATTGTATAATTTGAGCAATCAGATCTTTTTAGACTTTTTAGTGTATGTTTTATAGTGATAAAAGAGCTCCGTGGCCTAGTGGGTAGACCGTTTAGTTCGCACTCGAGAGAGTGCATGTTCAAATTCCTGGTTGTGGCGTGTACCAATGAGACTTTTCAGATCTCAAGTACATTATACGGACGCTCTAACGGTGAAGGAAAACATCGTGAGGAAACCCGCACATAGTTGGCCCCAGACGTATTGACCAGTTCATTCCTCTGGACTAGGCTGACTATGTTGTGAGAATGCCGTATGTGCTTGGGCAACCATACGACATTTAAAAACCGACTGTTCCGGGCATTACAGTATTTCAATAGTGGTTACTTCGCTTGGAGAATACTGTATAAATCATCCATTAACAGATGAAAAGGCCAGAGTTATAGTGATAACGATGCGACATTAACAAAATTTACTACAAAACTGAACCTGTACATCATTTTATCAGCTGTAAATCGATCTAATAAATAATTAAATCAGGGGGGCAATTCTACAATATATATAATACAATTACAATCAAGTCACGACACGCTTACACTCTCAAAAGGTGTTTTTATGAACGTTAAACCAACGTAGAACGCGCTCTTATTGTTCGAAACGGCCTAAAATCCGTTCACGGTAACATGTCACTCCATTTACAAAACTAATGAAGTAAAGTCTACATAAATATAATAATTGAGGTTCTGCTTTGATCGACCTCTGTGACTCAGTGATCGAGCGCATTGGTACTGAAGCCACGAGGTCACGGGTTCTAATCGCGCCAAAGGAACAAAAGCGTCCTCAGATAATAAGATTTTATATGAAGCTTTAAAAAACCTAAGACCCCGTTTAATTAATTAAATGAGAATACTAAATTAGTTTGAAGATACTGGTAGGACGTGTTCATTGTCAAATCTCGATGAAATAGTAAAATAATTATTGATGATGATGATTAAATTTTGGAAGCCACTGGTATTACATAATTACATTCATCCTAACGTGATGCGTTCAATGATGTATCAGAATTTGTAGTATGCCTTATGTATGACCCTCATATATGTTACAGTTAGGGTTGCCATATGACTCTCCGGACAAGAGCGTGAAAATCCCGGATTTTGGAGTACGAAACCCGGACATAGAACAATTTTTACCCGACTACGGCAATGTCAAAAAGAAAGGAAGATTTATTATTGCTGCAAATCGAAAAAAAACCTAGGCCTTCCTAATTCTGCCTACAAAAACCCGGATAGCAAATAAAATCCGGCCCGGACGCTCCCCGGACGCCCTTTAAACTAGGACAAATCCGGGGAAACCCGGACGGATGGCAACCCTAGTTACAGTAGATATGTCACCGTAAAATTGGAAAAACCGTTATATTGTAATATTACTAGAGATCTCCGCTCGTATTGAACTTAGCATGATGTTATATAGCCTAAAGCCTTCCTCGACAAGTGGACTATCCAACACAAAAAAAAAAATTCAATTCGTAACTACTAGTAGTTCCTGAGATTAGCGCGTTCAAAGAAAGAAACAAACAAACTCTTCAGATTTATAATATTAGTACCTATAGATTTTATACTATGTGCTAAAATGAAATGATATTGAAGTAATCAATTTCACATAATGATATATTTTTGGAGGGTAAGGGTAGAACCTATTCGATTTACATAAACCATATTGTGTGCGGATTATCTACGATATAGGGCCCTTTCCCTAACGTTATTATACTGTAAATCACTTCTTTATTTGCTACTGATTTATTTTAAGCCACTGATCGATGAGCTTGAAACTGTATGAAGTACTTCATTACAGATGATAAAGTTGGTGAGGATGTATAGATGTGCGGTCGCCGACAGAAGTGTACGTTTCGATTATAATAAAAACCACCTCGTCCAACAATTACTCGGTTATTTCTCCTTGCTCATATAATTACTCTTACAATTGCCGTCAACCAGGTGCTGCCAATACTGAGTGTCCAGCCGTGTCCAGCCTCGTTGCTCGTTCCCCAAAAGTGCAGACCGTTCATTCCCCCACGTTCTCAACATCGATCTCAGTATTGCCAACTCCTTAGTGTTGCCGCTTAATAATTTTTTAAACAAATCTATAAAATATAATCAATTGATTTTACAAACTTTAAAATATAATAATTATCCATAATATATATCCTTACACGATATCATTACGATGGCAATAAAGTCCAAAAGCAGTACATAGTATTTGTCACCGAATGTACATAAAATTTACTTACAAGTACCTATAAGTACTGGTAAGGACTCAGGTTCTCTTTTATGTGCATTACTGGGGCCTTAGCATGGCGATCCAAAGAAATACATTTAAAGTAGAAATATTCTATCTAAATCAGTTCAAATAGTTCTTAATCCCATGATAACAAGGTCGTCAATAGAAGTCAACATTTCTAAGTTACAGCCATATTTTTAAAATGGTTGCCGGGAAATCATCTGTCAAAAACCAACAAATATTCAAGTATATGACTCAACGTAAAGAAACTTTTTGTCTAGGACCGCCATGATGTGGAGTGGTTGACATTACTGTGGGACTTTTTGACATTAAAAATAAGAAAACGTTTCTAACAGACCATTTTGTGCGCTCATGCTCGGGAAGAAAAGAAATGTTATTTCTCATAACGACGATACGTCGAACTTGCTACCTTATAATAAGACCTATTTTGCTCCGAATGGTATTAATATTTCTTCAATCTGTCATATTTTCTATTCTTCGGTGTTTCTTCTATGCGCATGCTAAGCCTGCTGGGGTCTGTTCACAATCTTCTGATAACACGTGTAACAAAACATGCTTATTTGTATGTTTCGTCTCTGTTGCTCGATATAAACGTGCAGAAACAAAACTTCCGAATAAGCTATCCGACACCAATTCGAAGATTGTTAATTTGTAAAACAGGTTCGGTTCGGTTCTGAAAGTAATAAGGTTCAATTATTTTGAAATCGAACACTTGATTGAATTATTTTTATTGTATTCAATAGGTTTTAGACAATCAAAAATCAAGTGATTAATTTCAAAATTGAACCTTATTACTTTCAGCACCAGATTCACAATCTATACTAATATTATAAAGCTGAAGTTTGTTTATTTGTTTGAACGCGCTAATCTCAAGAACTGCAACGCGCTACCTAAGACCTAGCTAAATCAATTTATCTCCCCTAATAAATGCAGCCCATTTCGAGAAAACGGCTGCATTTATTTTCGAGAATCGCAAAAGGAAATCTCGCGGTAACCGTACATTTTGCCACGATAAAAAGTACCAAATTTCATCAAAATCAAAACAAATTGTTCTCTTTATTATATTATTTAAGTATAGATTTCACAAGATTATCTCGTTTAAAGTACAAGATTATATCTATGTACACCTAAAGAAAACTACAAAATCTAGACTGTAATAATGGAGAATGTGGATCATTAAGATGTCCAGGATAATTAGCTTTAGCCGTAAATACTACACGTTGTTAATCATTTTTATGTGCCTTCAAGCTATGAGCCGTTTACAGGAAAATCTTAAATTAGATTATATTAAGACCTAATGTAGACAAGAATTTCGTTTTATGATGAAAATTATTACTTTCAAATAAGAATTATAATTGGGAGCAAACAAGCGACCGCATACCGCGATTGTTGAGTGTCGCACATTTCTGTAATATAATTTTCACGAGTATGCTTGATGATGCTAGTCATGGGATACTCATTCCAACTTACCTGTCCGCAGTGGCGTAGAGTAGTAGGGGCGGTGGGGGCGGCCCGCCCCGGGCGGCACTTTCAAGAGGGCGGCAAAACATAAGTAAGGGGGCGGCAAAACCTAAGAAGCGGGCGGCAAAACCCAAGTAAGGGGGCGGCTGAATTTAAGGTCCGCCCTATAAAAAACAGAGGCACTCCGGCAGTGGCGTAGCGTAGTAGGGGCGGGGGGGCCCGCCCCGGGCGGCACTTGCAAGGGGGTAGCAAAGCCTAAGTAAGGGGGCGGCAAAACCTAAGTAAGCGGGCGGCAAAACCCAAGTAAGGGGGCGGCAAAATTGACGTCCGCCCCGGGCAGCAGACACCCACGCTACGCCACTGCCTGTCCGGTAGTTATGGCATAGTATACGGGTATGTGACCCCGGCTTCCCTAGATATTAAGTATTACTGTTCTATCCCTTGCCCTCCTGGGCGGTAATATTCTACATTTCCTATTTCCCACTCTAACTTACCAATATTCCTTTCCACACCACCTATCCTTCCCTTTCCCTATTTCTACCCGCTCCGCCAATCCGTGGAAACGCAATGGTTATTCATAAAAATAATTTAACTATCCAAAATGGCGGCGATGTGGTTCGCCACCCATCACATCTCGTTCTCGCGGTGGCGAAAAGAGGAGCATGGAGAGCCGCTTCGCTACGTTGAATATACGAGGAGGGATAGATGGTAAGAATGAAAGTGGGCGAAGCGAAACAAGTATATAAAGATCGTAGCGAGTGGCAATAAGTGGTCTCTGCCTACCCCTATGTATGCTATCAGCGAAACGGGCTATTGACGACCGACGACTTTTCACGTATTCTAGCGACACAATTAAGGCGAAAATATACGTAGATGACGTCACAGATTCGGGCGTGGCCTAACACTTCCCGCCGCGCCACCCGCATACACCCCGCAGCGCTCGCGATCTCCGCGCGCGGCCGCGCCGCGACTCAAATTATAAACTGAGGAACGGCCCTTTTATACGACTTTAGGATTGATTTAAATGCAACTTGAAAATATTAATTTATTTCTGGTCTGGGAGCAAAGAAAAAACGTAGAATGTATTACCCGCCTCCTTCTTCTGTAGAAGCCGGTCGAGGTTATTCCCGAAATCTGGCAATTATTTGGTAGGCAATGCGGCTTCCAACCCATCATATTTGATTTCATTTTCCACCTCTACGCCCACCAAAATGCAATACTTAGTGCTATTGACAGAATCACTAAAATATCAGCTAGGTGTTTTTTCGCTTTCCTAAAAAAGAAGTTTCATATCAACGCTTGAAAGGTAAAAATGCCTAAGCGACAAAAATACCGAAAATGAGTTTAAATATCAATGAGTTTGTATTTTTTTTTGCGTCGATTGGTCTAATCGTCGTCTTCCTACGACGATTTTTTTGTCGCTTAGATATAGTGAAATTTATACAAAATCATGAATGTTATGTTCACTAAGCGACAGCAAAAAGCGATTTATAAAAAAAAAATTACTTGGATATTTTGAAGAATTTTAAAAATCAACTTAGTCTATTTTTATGTTTTTACTTTTTTTGTTTGCACAAAAATATTTTTACTTGTTTAAAAAATTCTTTTCGTGGACACTTTGTACATTTTCTTCATACAAATTATTTGTGAATTGTCCTTACAGTGCATTTAATTTGATACCATTATTTTACGAAAGTGCAACTTGTAGAATTTTACCCACAGTGAAATAAAACAATATTGGCGTAAAGACAGTTTTACATATTTGACACAATAACTATTCGTGCTATGTAGATATTTTTATTTCAAACTTTTGTTTTTAAGTATGTCGGTTAGATATTTTTTTTTGGGTCCCCTATTTTTTCGCATAAAATCATATGTCATAATTTTACTTGGCATAATTTCATTTGACCTAATAGTAGTTTCGCATAGTATTCATTTGGCATAATTTTCTTAGCTTAATTTTTTTTCGCATAATTACTAATAGCATAATAATTGTTAGGCATACTTAATAAAAGGCATACATTTTTTACGCATTATATTAATTAAGAATAATTATATTTTATGCTTAATATTAAAAAGCATAAATATAAATATGCGTTTAATTACCTTATCCGTGTTTTATTTTGTCCTTCCATTTTATGCATATTTGTACCTTGTGACAGAATTACTTGAATTTATTATCACAAAAAATATGCCTAACGAGTTTATGCCAAAAAGCAATTATACCAAAGTATTATTATGACAAGAAAAATTATGCCTTACGAGTTATGTCTCATTAAATTAGGACAAAAAATATTAGTCTAAATTATATTTATGCCTAATGATGTAGTATGCCAAGAAACCATTAAGTATGCCAAAGTTATAGTATGAGTAACAAAATTATGCCTAGAGAGGTATGCCAAATGAAATTATGACAATTAAAATTATGCGAAAAAAGGGGATACCTTTTTTTTCTTTGAAATGTTCAAGAATGACGAAAAAAAATGTAATTTTTTCCTGTACCCAAAATATTATCTTACGTCGCTAAGATACAATACGAAATCAAAAATGTCGCATGAGTATCAATAAATTCCAATACATATGAATTTATAGACATGAATAAATAGCTAAATGATCTGAGTGTTTATAAAACTGACAAAATGTAACTTAAAGTATTAAATTAATAGTGTGTGGGAACATAAATGAACGCAAACATTGCTAAATATATTTCTATATTTATGCGCCTAATGTTTCGCTAGTTAGTCCTGTCGGTAGTAGTAAATATCAATATACTAGGTTATGGGAGTAAACTGCGCACATACTTGGACATAATAAAATAGCTCCTAAAGCTGGTCTATATTCAATTAAACTGGCAACAGTCACTGACATCGGCGTGGTTTCATTATTATTCCTTTTTTAAGGTTCCGTAGTTCATGTCTCGGAATCCTTATGGTTTTGTCATGTCCTTCCGTTCGACCGACCGTCCGCCCGTCCGTCTGTCCATCCAAACGGTGGTGCTTGAAATAAAAAACTTTGAATGGGTAAGTTTATTTATCACGTCAACACAATGCTAAAATAAATGAAGATCATTTTTGGGTACACCTACACGAAAGGGGGAGATATAATTAGGTACATAGATATTTTAAGAACATTAAGAGGTTTCTGAGATTATACTTTGATGTACGTACATTCCGTTTGCGCGATATCCCACTTTTAAGCGCATTTCTTGTTAAAATACGGCGTCCCCCCTCTAAAAGCCAAACGGCTGGCTCTAAAAATGTGGAAAATTCATGATGGTAATCTACACTAATATTATAAAGAGGAAAACTTTGTTTGTATGTTTGTTTGTTTGTTTGTTTGTTTGTTTGTAATGAATAGGCTCAAAAAGTACTGGACCGATTTCAAAAATTCTTTCACCATTCGAAAGCTACATTATCCACGAGTAACATAGGCTAAATTTTATTTTGGAAAAAAATAGGGTTCCGTAAGATATTTGGGTTTTTCGGACACAAGGTGTAAAAAATCAACCAGAAAAGTTACTTATTTTGCGTACGCTGCCTAAACTATAAAAGATAGAACCATAAAATGTTCTAATTAATTGTAGATCTTATAAATATCTACAAAAAAGTCCGCAACACACTATACCTATCTATGTCGAGTGAGGCACAATAACCATTTTTTTATTTAGAAATCTTGAATTTTTTTTCGACTACATTTAAACGCGTTTATTTTACTCATGTTATTAATCCTTATCAAAATAAATTATTTCATCACTAAGTACAGTTTATGTAGATAATATTTGGTCTTTGAATGATTAAAATTTGACGTTTGGTTTTGAAGTTATGGCGAAATTAAAATATTACGATTCCTGCTGCACGGCCCGTTGCGGAGTGGGCGTCACCAAGGCGGCGTGCGCGTGCGGGTTAATGTTTAGTTTAGTTTACTTTAGTTAAATAGTTTAGTTATTTTATAAACATCAAATTGATAATATCTTAAAATATAATACATTATAATATCTATACATCTATACAGTTAAATACAATTTAAGTGTCTGTTTGTAACTTCAAATTAACAGCTTTTTACATAATGAATCTGAAAGTATATTCGGTACTTACAATAAAATACATTTTTTTTTAATTTTTGTCTGTCCGTCTGTCTGTCTGTCAGTCGGTCTGTCTGTCTGTTTGTTCCGACTAATCTCTGAAACGGCTGGATCGATTTTCACGGGACTTTTACTAGCAGATAGCTGATGTTATAGGGTCTAACATAGGCTACTTTTATTTTAGGGTTCCGTTTAAAAAAATAGGATTCCGCTTTCGTTAGTCATAAATAAAGTCGCGGGTAAATTTCAGCGATATCCCAAAGTATTGTTCAACGCGGACGAAGTCGCGGGCAAAAGCTAGTCCATGTAATAAACTTTGAACGAAAACTATAACGGTCCAAAAAACTTCATAAGTTCAGGAGTTATAGAGACTTAAATTGAATCAGTTTAGATGAAGATATCTGATACAGAGCCTACAGATTGTCCTTGTCCATAAAACATCCTAATCTTATAGAGAAGATTAGGATAATTTAGATGATATTTCTGCTACTGTCAATGCTTTCAGCGCAGTCTATCAAAACAATCACACTGCGCTGAAGGCACTGACAGCAGCAGAAAGAAGAAGGGGCATTTTTGTATGGATCCCGTCCCCACTACTGTAGCACTACAAGACATATATCAAATGAAAGGACTTAAAAAGCGTGTAATTTTTTTGTATGACGAAAAATATCTAAACCATGGGAGAAAAAAGTTTTAACCCAAAGGTGAAAAAAAGTTAAAAAATCATTCTGTATTATTATACCATTTCATAGTGTTGCTAATAAGGAACAATTTTTGGGAAGTAATGGTATACAGCAAGCTTCAGAAAAGTGTTATATTTTGATAAATTGCCTCTGTTTATAATATTTTGATAAATTTTGATAAATGTATGGAATGATGATAAAATGATAAAAATAAGCTCTCTCCTCAATTTTGTCGCACATAATTACATTATGGAAATTGTTTCTTACTTGCGATACTATTGAAAGGATGTATTTTTTTCATAATTTATGGGTTCCAATCCTGTCTAGGAAAATTGAGTTAGGTATTAAAAATTTTCATGTTTCAAGAGTTTAAAGTTTTCATCAAGTCGGACTCGATATTCCGTAGGGCTAAATTGCTATTGCTAATTTTTTTTTTACTTCTTTTACAACGCCCAGAAGTATAATTTACCATGTGCTATATCTTTTTTTTCTGTACCTAATCGTTTGAAAATTATTTTTGCTATTTAATTATATGTATTTTAATGTTTTATCTGAATTATTTGATTTTATATAAACCACTTTTCCAGGCCAGGATTCAAACCCGCAAATTAGGAAAAAATACATTTTGTAGTATTGCGCCATTCGATAGCGTTGCAAGTAAGAAACAATTTCCAGAAGTAATTATGTGCGAAAAAATTTAGGAAAGCTTATTTTTAGTATTTTATTATCATTCCATACATTTCATCAAAGTATGAGGCAGTTTATCAAAATATAACACTTTACTAAAGTTTAGTGTATACCATTACTTTCCAAAAATTGTTCCATAGTAGCAACACTATGAAACGGTGCAATAATACAGAATGATTTTTTTAACTTTTTTAACCTTTAACCCTCATTAACTTTTTTCTCCCATGGTTTAGAGGATTTTCGTCATACAATAAAATGACACTTTTTTAAGCCCTTTCATTTGATATATTATGTCTTATAGTGCTACAAGGATGGGGACTTTTTGCCCCTTCTTCTTACATCTAAATAAGTTATGGCTTGTGTTCAAACGCTAAACATGCTAGGACGAGACAACAGCATCTGTCTGGTATGGGTTCTAGGCAACGGCAACATCTCCAGCAACAAAACTGCGGATGAGCTGGGTAGGCTTTGGGCCAATTGTGTCACGGTGTCATGCCCAGAATCGGTATTTGGAATATCTCCCAGCACTACCAAGAGAGAACTCAAGGAATGGGGCCGCAGCTTAAGTATAAAGCAATGGGCTGCAATCCTAGGCCTTGAGTTTTTATATTTCTATACTTTTTATTATTTCAAGATCAAAATTAGCTCGTTTTAGTAACTGCAATTAATTTTTATAAACAAGAAGAAGAAAAATATTGTCAGTTAGGAGCAAAAATTTACAATGTCATTGAATAATAAATTTACTAAGATAACTTTAGCCGTAGAAAATTCTTAATGGAAGCAACATTTATGTAACTTATCTTGTTTTATTTTATAAACTCTTAGGCCATTTAGATGAATACTCCTATATTTTTTTTTGTTTGGATTTAGTTATTTCTACCTGTTACTACAGAAAATGTATCTATAGCTTATCTATTTCTACAAGTTGCTGAAAACCTTTAAAATAAAATTTAGGCAATTTTACTTGCTATTACATAACTTTCGTTGATAGCTTAGATAATTTTACCTATTTTTCGAATTAGGACTTTTTTACCTAAGCGACATAAACTGCCTGTAATTCGAAAGCTATATGATTCGTTTTAATATCAAAAATTGCTATAAAAATAAGATACACGTTGTATTTTATTGATATATAGATGTATGTTAAAACCATCTAAATCCGACTATTTTGTGATTTTTATTGATTTTTTTTCTAAAAATTTTAACTTTAAATCACTCTTCTATAAAGTTTACTAAATTTATGCATCATATGTGTCTTTTTTAATTATTTACAAGTACATATACAATAAAATATTATACTATAATATACACTATATAATATTATATTAATATATTATTAATTTCAAGTAAGAAGTTGAAGGAACAAAAAAGTACATTCAACGATCGAACATTTTCATTCTATCGCAGGCAGAGTGCTCGCTAAGGTTTTCATAATTTATTTTTTACGGCATGTTGGCCCTATTATTTCAAGGGTAAAATAAACGATTGCGAAATAGCGGCACCGCGGAGAGTGACACAACCTCCTCGTACGAAAGTCAGCGGCTCACTGTCCCGCGCGCCCGCGCACGCACCGCTTACAAATATTTTCACAAAATAATAGTTATATACGTATATTTTGAAAACAAAACGGTATTTCGAAAAACCCAACGATGAAATGTTAGATAAATATATTCTTCACATTTTCGTAAAAGAACCATCTTTATAGCCGTAGTAGGAAGTAAGTAGATAGAAAAAGAAATCTGAAAACAGGGCTACTTAATTTTAATTTATTTAATATTAATCTTCGTCGTATTAAAAAAATTAACGATGATATTAAAGATGAAGGATTGAAGTGTGAAATGTATATTTTTTTGAATTTTTTTATTCCCATTTTTCGGAGTAGTTAGGACTCAAACTAAGCGATTTAGGGGCTATTTGCCCCTTAAATATTTTTGAATCGCTAACGGTCGGTCGTGGGAACTTAAAAACCAATCGCGGTAGCGCGCGACAGCGAGTCGCTCGTTTGCGCCATTTTTTTTTAAACCTGAACACTAGACTAAATATCATGTAACTGAAATATCAGGTTCCATACCCAAAGGCTGAAAACGGGACCTTATAAGACTCCGCTGTCCGTCCGTCGGTTCGTTTGTCTATCACCAGGCCATTATAACTTGACATTTTCAGAAATTTTCACAACAATGATAATATATTTCTTTCATAAAACCAATATGTTTTTTACCGTTTTGTACGGAACCTTACAACAAGTCCGACTCGCACTTGGCCAGTTTTTGAGTTCTCGGAAACCCCAAATGTAAGAAACTTCATAACAAGTTTCCTAACTTCATCAACATATTTTATATTTACCTAGAATTTGCCACTTGGCATTTAAATACGAGCAGTTCAGTCCGAGATGAGAAAAAAAAATAGACGTATCGCCTGAAAGTAAGTGATTATCGCCGGCTAAGGAGTATCCACACCGAGGGGCAAATCTGCTAAATAAAACCTCGACACGCTAAAACTCTGAAACGGTGTTTTTATGAACGTTAAACCAACGTGAAGCGCACTGTGTTGCACACATCGGTCGAAACGTCATAAAATCCGTTCATGATAACATGTCGCTTCACTTTCAATCCAAACAAAGTAAAATTAAATCTACTTTATATACGAGAATTGAGGTTCAGAGTTAGGTACAAGTAACAAGAGTCACGGCAAGCGTTATTTTACGCTAGTTTCTTTGAGGCCGTGGTTTCACTCCGCCCAAGCACATTCCTGCCAAATCTAGCTCCCAAAATACACTCTTGATTCGTACATTTCTCGCAAGTTATTTCGCGTTATTAACTCTTGCAAGATTTTCGCTCTGACGATATTGTCTAAATATTTCCGTAATAAATGACTGCGATTTGTCGAGTTTGTTTTATAAGGGCCATGAATCAGATGGGCCTATTTACTTTGCGACATACGCGTTATTTAATTAGATTATCCCTTCAGACTGAGCAGGCGCCAGCGAGACACACGGGTGAGAAGTTTGGCGAATAGATTGATACTTACTTAATTAATGGTAAAATCATTGTATCAATGAAGTATAGATACCAGGAGTCCGAACGTAATGTTAAAATATTGGTCTCAATTTAGGGGACAGATTTTGTGCCGGTAGAGTGCGTCATTTTTCAAGAAGTACCAAGCGCGATTCAGGACTGTGCGCTAATTGGTCCGCCACAATAGCATCGGTACGGTACGTCCAAAATTCTAGCGCAGCCAGTGGCAGAAAAGAGAACTAATGTCTGGGTTTATTATTATGTACATGAATACTATGGCCTATACCGTTCGGACTCCTTGCATCTATACTTCGTGGTAAAAATAATCATGCTACTATAAAATATGTAAAAGTTAGTAGGGAGGGATGGATGTTTATGACTCTTTCACGCAAAAAGTACAAAACTTATTTTAATGAAATTTGGTATGGTAGCTCTGGATTAACACTTATGCTACTTTTTAACCTGAAAAATACAGTGTTCCCGTGGGATAGGTAATGCATTTACATGGGCGAAACCACGTGCAAACTGTAGGAAAATTAAATGTCTATGAACGCTTTTCACACCGCTTCAATCTGGTCTCGTTATATCTCGAAGAACTTGTGTTACGGGACCAGACAACGGAAATATATTTAATAATTATTAACTATACTTACATAATTATAATAAGGTTGGTCGAACATTTTGGACATAATATCTTAAGACGCTTAGGCTAAAAAATAATTTAAAAAATCGAAAAAAAAATTACGCTATTAAGGTAATTGACATCACAAAGCTTATATTGATGTTATTTAGGCAGTCTGCTTCCTCTTTAAATCAACTGTTTTTGCGAGCTTACCTTATACATCTTGACATAAGTAGATCATGAACAATCTATAGGTACTCGTTACTCGAAGCAGCAGTATGCAACCATGTTAATTTTATTCGTACCGACAGACAGATGTTATAGTAGATTCTTGTATCACTACGCCGTAATAATAGATTTCCAACAATAGCTCTCTTTGTACTCTGCGCTCCTAGTACTTTGAACTGAGCACATGTTATGAACTATGAACACCACGTTTCCCTAGAACTATATTATATTATCTGTTGACTCTTCTACAGTGTCACCAGTGGGTTAGAATGAACAATAGGCAATCGGACTATTTTTTTTTTATTGCATAAATGAATAGTACTCTTAAATATGAGTAACTTCTCAGAACAAACCGTATATCAAAAGTCAATATTTTCAAAGGTACAGCGATTTGTATAAAAAATTTCGCGAGCCTCCTAAAAACGCTCCATACTAAAGTCGACCTAAAAATGACGTCACTTGTATATGAAGTAGTATGAAGTAGTATATGAAGTATATGGCCGCAGGAATATATTTGTAAATATCTCCGATATTTGTGCGTTTAAGTTCATACTTACCATTATGAATGTTTTTGTATATGATGTGAGTAAACTAATGATGTAGGTTTTGTTTACCAATTTCGCAAAAAAAAAAATTTTTTTGGTATAAAGACTCGCGAAATTTGGTATAAAAATCGCTGTACCTTTGAAAATATTGACTTTTCATATACGGTTTCTTCTGAGAAGTTACTCATATTTAAGAGTACTATTCATTTATGCAATAAAAAAAAATCAGTCCGCTTGCCTATTGCCGAGTTTGAGAACAATTATTGCAAAATTATGACAGCGCCTGTACAATTATTGACATTCGATAACGTTACGAATGCGAAATTATCAATTGTTTAATAATAATATCTATGGACGCAACGTCGACACATTATTTTCGTCAAAATTATATTATATTATTTTAGAATGTTGAAAAAAAACTATTTTTCATATGTAGGCAAATACCCAATAAGACATTATAATATGTGTTGTTGTATGTTGTGACGACCTCTGTGGCTCAGTGGTTCAGCGCTTTGGTGCTCAAGCCGGGGTCGCAGGTTCGAGTCCTGCCGAAGGAACAAAATTTTTTTCTATGTTCCTAGGCCATGGAATCATATGATCATATTAAATATGTGTATAATATAATAAAAATCTTAAATATATGCATAGTATAAAAGTATTAAATAAACTTCCCGTTGTCTGGTACCTGTGACACAAGTTCTTCGGATACTAATAGCACGGGGCCAGATTGACGTGGTGCGATGCGTCCATAGATATTATTATTATATTATTCTAGTATTTGATCGGAATAGAACCTATGACAACGGAGAAACTGAGAGTGTCCAAAAGCATTGCAACATAAAAGCCAACATAATTTTACAGCTACTATTTTAAGCTTCATTAGCTTAACACTACAATAAAATCGCCCCAAAAATGCGCCTTAACACGCTCGTAAATCCGACTCGCCTTAATAAACCGGACAGACAGACAAATGTACTCCATATATAAAGTAACAATTTAAATTCCACGGGATCACATCGGGGGAATTCCTGGCTATTTTTGGAGAATTAACAGCTAAGGTAAATAATGCTAAGTCCGGAATTCCTGCATGTAATTTGTATGTAAATCCTCATATTTGTTTAGGGATTCCTGTTTCAGGGACTAGAACATACGCGTAGATAAAGCTAGGTACATAATTATATATTATATACAAGTTAGTTTTGCAGGTAAATGTATGCGACTCATTCATCTATAGGTTGTTTTTTTTTTATCTAAATATATAAAAGGCAAACCTGACTGACTCATCTATCAATGCACAGCCGAAACTACTGAACGGATTTCGCTGAAATTTGACACAGATAGTTGTAATGACTTAGACATCCGCTAAGAAAGGATTTTTGAAAATTCTGCCCCTAAGGGCGTGATAAAGTTGTAAAAATTTTGTATGGAAAGAGAACTCCACGCGGACGAAATCGCGGGCAAAAGCTAGTGTATACAAATATTATAAAGAAGAAAGATTCGTTTGTTTGCACACACTATGCTCTAAAACTACTGATCCAATTTTCATGAAATTTGGCACAAATATAGAGTAGACTACGGGGAAGGACAAAGGCTACTTTTTATCGAGGCAAAATGTACGGTTACTGCGAGAAATTTCATTTTGCGCGCACGAATTTGTAGCCAATATCTATAATATATAATTAAATTTATGGACGCTTACACACCACGTCAATCTGGTCCCGTGGTAAGTTCTCGAAGAACTTGTGTTACGGGTACCAGACAACGGAAATATATTTAATACTTCTAAACTATACACAATATATTTAAGTGTTTTATTATAATTGTTAATAATATATTTAATACTAGCTGTTTCTCACGGCTCCGTCCGCGTAAATATACTATCGAGTATCCCGCGGGAACACTGTACTTTTACGGGATAAATAGGCCATAGGTATTATAGGACAGGTCCAAAATTATTTGGACCTATCCTAATGAAGGGTGCACGAAAAAAAGGGGCTCATCGACATATTTGTCCAAATCAAACCAACAATGGTAGTTGATAAATTTTGAACGGGCCTTTAGTATGCCGTGTTCAAAACAAACTAAAATGGTTCCTGTTATATGGGCGTAAGAAAATCATCTATGAAACTCAGGATAATATCGACCTATGCGTAGAACAAAGTCTGATGTGATCATAGAGCAAAAGTGCGTTTTTTGCATAAATGAAATAAGGAATCAAAGCTCTACAGACTGACATTTTCAGAATTTTTGTATCTGGCTTATTTTCGGAAATACAGAATCGTACAACGTCTTATTTGATGTAAGCTCCATGATAAAATGCACCTAGTGTTCATAGGACGGAGAAATTGGAGCGCACACGCCGCGGGCGTCTCGCGCGATCTTCACTTCAGGCGTTGTCGAGCGGAAAGAAGGGTTTTTTGCGTCATGTGTGTGATTTTTTTTTCGGTTTGACGAAAATTATAATTTTACTAATTATTGCGTACTAAAAGTATTTCTGAGATGTCATGCTTACGGATAATGCTGGATATGCTTTAAGAAGAGGAGAAAAAGAGCCTGAACGTAGTCCTTATTTTTCAAATAAGCAATATATTTTTATGAAGAACGGTGTAGATCCGGGTAAGCTGATATTTTTACTTAAATTATTCTTCAAATTTTATATTATCATGCTTTGAAATTATAGTTTTTTACTATTCCGCTTTTTAAGCTCATAAATAGAAACGGGAAATCTATATGCATATAAGACATTTTTTGACGGAGAGTTAGAAAAATACATTTTAGTTCGAAAAGTATGATTAGTTTCATGTTTATTTATTAGCTAAATATTTGTCGTGTTATCAATAAAAGTTGACGTACCAAATAGTTGAGATTATAAGTAATATTAGAACTATGTAAGACTAATACTTTATAATTTCTAAGAGTTTCATGTAACTATGGGACGTTTTTTTACGGAATCACAAAATAGTTACAATACATTTTGTCAGTTCGATATGCAGATGGGACGTTATCGCCTGAATAATGACATCAGTTAGGACGTTGTTCTTTTAAAAATATCGTTAAATATAAATATATTTAATATAAAATAAATAAAAATAGTTTAAAGCTGCGTTACCTTACAATATATACACATTTTTAGGGTCTTCGGCGAATCATATAACATTATGATCGACAGTTTAGTTCTGTACTGCGATGTTCATTAAACCTTGTGTATTTAAACTTTTTAATAGCTTTGTAAAATGTTGTTAATTTTTATTAAAATGTTTTCAAGTTATATATTATGGTGCAGTGTAGTAATACAATTTTTAACATTTCAGTTGTTGACAACAAGGTGCAGAAGAAATAAGTCAGCCACTAGATGATGTTTGAAATAAAATTGATGCCGCACCTGCTAATCCATCTACTAATGAGAGATTTTATGGCCTTCGGCTATCAATACTTCTTTAAAAGCGACTCCTAGTTTCGAAAAATCACCTTTAATACAATTTAAAGACTTAAAAATTCTGACCATTGGTTCTGACCATCCAACTGATGGTCAGAACCAATGGTCAGAAATCAAAAAATGTCGGTGCTAACTCCTATGCAGTCTCCTGCTGATAGTCATTCTACCTATGACAGCGTTTTCAGGTCCAATTATGTAGATAGTAGTATACAATTTAGTTAATATTATATCTAGCAATATCTCGAAAGTATAATCTAGAAAAATACCCAAAACCTGCAAGCAAATGTGTGAGTGTACGTTTAACCATGAGTAATGCAAGTCTATTGTTGCTCTTTTATTTAATTATTTCCAATAATTATTCCACCACGCTCGGTCAAAAGCCTTTGGCCACTATCTAAAAGGTGTTTTACAAAATGTGATCATATGTAACTCTGAAACGGGGTACAAAGTTTGACTCTAACTGGACGTAACTTTAAGAATCAGTACAAAGTTTAGTAAATTTGAGACTCGGTACAAAGAATACCTACACCGCGTCTTATAGAAATGGTTATCGTGATAAATCACATACTGCTAAATACCTTTTAGATATTATGTTAAATCATTATAGTGTAAGTACCTGATGGCCATTCCTATAAGGTGTTACAGAAAATATGATAGTGTATACGTAGATATACACTATCACATTCAGGATAATCGATTTTATAGACACTTGATTGATACTTTAAATCAATCCGAACCTTCAAATCAAATCAAATATACTTTATTGTGCACAAAACAAATAACAGTAAACATAGAGACAATACATTAAAAAAAATCAAACATGCACACAAAGGCGGCCTTATTACTTTAACCTTATTATGACAAAATTGATTTTTTATGTATTATTTCTCCTGAATGCGACATGCTTATTACAACGGTATTATGGCCATAACAATATTATGGTTATTTTTCATTATTTTGGATAAACGTGCAGATACCTCCCCCCCATGTAGGTTAAACTGAACTTGTACCTATCTAATTACATTATACAACATAGCTAGAAAGCTTAGATACAGTACCAAAGCAGTTTAATTTATAACTACGTTTTAGAAAGGGTTAGGTGTTAAACATATCGAGCGAGGTCAGTTCCGATATCATCTGGAGGGCAAGGCCAAGTTAGCTTCCAAGAAGCTTGGTGTTCTGAACAGGTCAAAGCAGTATTTCAGTCCGGTCCAACGCCTAAAACTCTATAAGGCGCAGGTTCGGCCTCACATGGAATACTGTTATCATCTTTGGGCAGGGGCGCCAAAGTACCAGCTTCTCCCTCTAGATCGTATCCAACGTAGAGCCGCTCGAATTGTCGACTGCCATAGTATTTCAAACAGGCTTGACTATGTAGCATCGCTCTGCATCCTCTATCGGTTATATTACGGGGAGTGCTCCGAGGAATTGTTCGGACTTATACCTGCTGCAACTTTTCGCCACCGTTCCAAGCGACAAAATATTTATCAGCCTCATCATATTGATGAGTGGCAGTTCTCCACCGTGCGCTTTACCCGAAGCTTTCTGCCGCGCACTGTAAAACTCTGGAATGAACTGTCGCCAGCAGTATCCGGACCATAACGACCTGCAAACCTTCAAGAAGGGAGCGTATTCCCTCCTAAAAGGCCGGCAACGCACTTGCAACTTCTCTGATGTTATCGCTAACGGTACGGTACCGTAAGCACTACGGTAATCGCTTTCCATCAGGTGATCCGTTTGCTAATTTGCCCCCTAGTTTAATACAAAAAAAAGTTTGAATTGTTTATAAGTAAGTTTAAATTTTGTTTTGGGCTTGATGTATTTTTTCAAACAATATTTATTTTTATGTGCATATCTTAGAGATTTTAATTTTTTTGTAGGTTTTAGACTATGGTGTTAATTAGTTTTTAATTTTAAGTAAGTCCCTAGGGACTTACTTAAAATTAAAAACTAATTACTACCAAATAGTACTAGTACCGACTATGGATTAATTATAGTTTAAAATACCACCTATTTTGAGATTTTTTAATGTAAATAAACGATTTTAATAAATAATTATGTATTATTGTTCATTTATGCGTAATGTGGCTAATGCTATATCAAAATAATAGACTATAATTATTCACATAGGACTTAAAAATGTCGGATAACTCCAACAAAAAACGAACCATATGAATATAGAACGGCGTTTCATTTAAATGTCTCCGTAAAACAACGTAATATGATCACTACGAACTCTCGCTTCTCCGCTGTAAAACGTTCTAGGTTGATATAGAACTCGTTATCTCAGTAAATATAATAATTAATAATAAACAGTATAAAGCGGTTAACTAGATTAGGATGTCATAATAACATACCAAAATTTCAAAAATAAAAGTCTCACCGTTTATAAGTTATTCAAGTTTTTCAATTCGCAAAACTTGTTTTGCCTCTACTGAAAAGTAGCAATTTTTCAAATCGGACTTTGTTCTACGCATAGGTCGATATAGTCTGAAACCTTTAAATAGCATTTTCTTGAAATAACATAAATGTCAATTAGCCCCTTTTTTTCGTGTACCCTTCCTATAATATGGACTACCATCGTTTCTCGGATGATATATAATATCTATTGTATCGAACTATTATTATAGAATATAGATCAGATGTAGAATATACCTTTTGTGATCTCAATGATCGCTTTCTAGGCGGTAAGAGAAATATTATGAATTGTTGTAGAATTATTTAAACCAAGTTGCAAGTCACCGTAAAATTGTAAAACCGTTTGATTGTAATATAGCTAGTGAAATTGTAAAATACTGATAGACTACGGACGCGAATATTCTGCCTATAATTTAACACTATATTTTTCGTTAAATTATAAATATATAGTAATGAATCTTTCGACATATTTTTACAATCTCGTTAGTTATTTTACAATATAACGGTTTTTATAATTTTACGGTAACATACGAGTATATAAAACAAAGTTAGTTACACTATTTATAACTCAAGAATGGATGAACCGATTTGGTTGAAAATTGGTGGGGACTCGGGGAGGTATATTAAAACCAGGAGAACGACATTGGATACTTTTTATCCCGTTAGGTTAGGGACTCAAAACTCGAGAACAGGTGGACCGATTCGGGTGACTTTGGTCTTGAAATAAATGTGGATGTTCCGGGAAGGTTTAAACAGTGAGAAATATTGGAAAAGAACATAGGTGGCATTGTAGGTGTAGTTATTCATTCTAGTTCATATTGAAGACAGAACAACGTATGTCGGGACAGCTAGTATCCTATATAAGGCGAGATAAAGTAAATTAAAGCTTTGATTAATTATTACATAGATACGTTATATTCTTACAAAACTGACAATATTTCTGTGCCACGACACACATTGACATGGGACGCGTGTCAATGTGTCAACGTCGCATAGTAACACAAAACACGCTATTACTCGCGGAGCACACTAACCAAAATTGGCCCGACTCGGGCCAATTCGAGTCTTCATTTTTACGCGTTTATAACATATCTACCTCTTTTTAATATTATATATCTATGAAATAAAGTAATAATTTACTGACTGAAATAAATAAATCGAAGTAGGTATTTCGTATAGCACTCGTCTGGTAATGATTGGTGTATTGAAATAATAATGAGCTTGGAAATCAGTATATTTTGCGTTTAATTAGAATTATAATTACTGGCTATTTGGAGGCTATTATCCAAATAGCCAGGAATAAATAAGAGGTATTTATACTTCGACTAGCATTTGCCCGCAGCTGCGCCCGCTTAAAAAAAGTATCCCACAGGAACACTGTAGTTTTTCGGGATAATAGGTTATCTGTATTTGAATCCAGAGCCTTAATAACTACCATACCAAATTTCATCAAAATCCGTTCTGTAGTTTTCGCCTGAAAGAGTAACAAACATCCATCTATCAATCCTCATAAACTTTTACATTTATAATACTAGTAGGATATTTATTATCTTAATAGTACAAGGGCTTTATAAATGACGTTTAAAAAATATTAAGGGCATCATGGATATAAGTATCTACTATTATATTATTATAGTCCATTAAAGGACATAATATATAATTATATTGTAAAATAGCTATAATGTCATAGGCTTACTGACTTATCTTCTGTGTGTGGAAGATTCAACTACGTTAAAATACTGGTTATTATCTATTATAATATCTTCCTCAATTATTAGAGGAGACAAATTTAAAAGTGCGCGAATAGAAGCATTGCCGGCTAACTCTTGTTAAATATTTTTAACTTTCTCTGGAATTCATTTGTCTCCGCCATTGTAGATGCGCTTGAGCATGTCCAAAATTAATTAGCGCAGACAGATGGACAGACAGACAAAAAGGCCATTGTTCCGAATATAGAAAATGTTTCAATGAATTCTGAAGAAATTCTCGCTATAAAATAAAATTAAAATTTATTATGTGGCAAGAGCTACATATAGTGTAAAGTGCCTTCTTTAATTATTGTAATTTTATAATAACCTAACCAAGAGCATGTCAGGACATGTCTAAGGAGGGTTCCGTAACTATAAACGCGTAATATGCTTTTTTTTTAATTACTCCAAAAGTTACTGTCCGATTTGGTTCAAAATAATTTTCCTAAAGAGTTTTTAGCATGATCTATCAGCATGGAAATTTGCAAGTTTCTATCTCCTATAGTTTAAAAATGCTAGGGGGGGGGGACCAACTTACAAACTACTTTGGAGGCCGATTACTCGAAAATGGTCAACTTTATAAAAAAGTAACGTATGAAACCTTGCCTTTATTTTAAAAGACCTATTCTACGATACCCCACACGATGGGGTAGAGTGAAAAAATATTTTTCATCCCCACTTCACATGTATGGAGAGCCACCCCTAAAATATAAAATTATTATTTATTTATGATCCCGAAACCGTGATCTATACACAATCTATAACTGTACCAAATTTCATCAATTTATATTCATAATTATAGGAGCTAGAGGCGCGGACAGACAGACAGATAGACAGACAGACAGACAGACGGACAGAGCGAAACTATAAGGGTTCCTTAAGTATTACGGAACCCTAAAAAGCTGGTGCCCGTAAATTCGTTTGTGTAGAAATAACGGAAATGGACCCCTATTTTTAACGGAATCCTAAGATAAAGTAGCCTAAGTTATTCCTTATAACATTAGCTATCTGCCAGTGAAAGTCCCGTGAAAATCGATCAAGGCGTTTCAGAGATTAGCAGACATACAGATAGACAAAAAAATTAAAACTTGATTTACAATACCTACATACTAATAGTAGTGTATAGGTATACTTTCGTATGTGAAAAGCTATGAATTTAAAATTACAAACAGATACTTCAATTGTGTATTTATAATGAACTTACAAATGTTCCTGCAAGTCACCTTGTGTGGCAGATGGCTTTGAATAAAGCTTAACATTGGAAATATTACAATATTAAAACTACAAGTTGAACTCCCAAACGCTTCTTAAATTAAGACGCACTATCGCTGGGTGCGAAGTACTAGGTATCATAATCGATCGCAGCGCTCATGGTGGCAAAAAGTAGAAATAATGTAGGCTCTGTATTCTGCCAATGCCGAAGCAATCTTTAATTTTCTTAAATTCTAAAAGTGTTTTTTAAGGTATCAAAGGCTCTTTTTAATATTATATATCTATGTATCAAAGTAACAGATGTTTGTCTGATAATGCGGGCTTGAAGTATTCGCTGGGTGCGAAGTACTAGGTGGGGGTATCATAATCGATCGCAGCGCTCATTGTGGCAAAAAGTAGAAATAATGTAGGCTCTGTCATCTGTCAATGCCGAAGCAATCTATAATTTTCTAAAATTCTAAAAGCGTTTTTTAAGGTATCAAAGTTTTAATAATTATTATATATCTATGTATCAAAGTATTAGATGTTTGTCTGATAATGCGGGCTTGAAGTATAGAACTCTGTCCTTGTTTTGTTCTTAATGCCGCTACTGTATCTCGGACATGTCCAGCAGATACCAACAATTTTCTTTTACAAACAGTTTGTGGTTGAATTTTTTTATTGAGTGATACTCACGAACCTGGTCTTTAAAATAATACTCATTAGTCATTTTGATCTGAAAACAATATTTAATTTATTACTAGCGATACAGAAACAATTACTTAGGTATATGTTTAATATCATTTAATAAAACCATTAAAGTAGCTTTATCTTGTTTTACAGTAAAACTACAATTAAAAAAGAAGTAAGCAAACCCAGATATAATCAAAATAAAACACACTTTTGAATATATTTTACATACCACATTTAATTTGAATGCCCAAAAATGATTACACAACACTATCCACCAGTGGCGTAGGGTTCCTATAACTCCATTCCTATCGGCTTCCCTTGTCACTTACCTTTTGCAAACCTTCATAGAAATCCCTACCTATTATACAGGCTCCGGCTTCCCTATGAAGGAGAAGAAGCCTTCGCCACTGCTGTCCACCCAAATCACAGTAATTTTAAAGTTTACATTAATAACACAATAGTATTTTTAGGGTTCCGTAATACTTAAGGAACCCTTATAGTTTCGCTCTGTCCGTCCGTCTGTCTGTCTGTCTGTCTGTCTGTCCGCGCCTCTAGCTCCTGTAATTATGAATATAAATTGATGAAATTTGGTGCAGTTATAGATTGTGTATAGATCACGGTTTCGGGATCATAAAAAATAATAATTTTATATTTTAGGGGTGGCTCTCCATACATGTGAAGTAGGGATGAAAAAAATTTTTTCACTCTACCCCATCGTGTGGGGTATCGTAGAATAGGGCTTTTAAAATAAAGGCAAGGTTTCATACGTTACTTTTTTATATAAAGTTGACCATTTTCGAGTAATCGGCCTCTAAAGTAGTTTGTAAGTTGGTCCCCCCCCTAGCATTTATAAACTATAGGAGATAGAAACTTGCAAATTTAGGAAACTTTAGGAAAATTATTGTTTTAATATTTTATCACAATGCCGGCAAAAAATTTAAAAACGCCAGAATGGTCAGAGCCAACAAAGTTGCGAAGGCTAGGTGGCGCTGAAGTCGTGCACAGAGCGAATAGAACTCTGTCCTTGTTTTCTTCTTAATTTCGCTATATCTCGGACATGTCCAGCAGATACCAAAAATTTCCTTTACAAACGGTTTGTGGTTGAAATTTTATATTGAGTGATACTCACAAACCCGGTCTTTAAAATAATACTCATTTTGATCTGAAAACAATAGGTATTTAATTTATTACTAAAATTTAATTAAATTTAATTTATTATTATTTAATAAAACCATTAAAGTAGCTTTATCTTCTTGTTTTACAGTAAAACTAGGTACAATTAAAAAAGAAGTAAGCAAACCCAGATAATATAACCAAAACAAAACACACTTTTGAATAGATTTTACTTACTTACCAAATTTAATTTGAATGCCCAAAAATGATTACACAACACTGTCCACCCAAATCACAGTAATTTTGAAGTTTACATTAATAACACAATAGTATTTTTAGGGTTCCGTAATACTTAAGGAACCCTTATAGTTTCGCTCTGTCTGTCCGCGCCTCTAGCTCCTGTAATTATTAATATAAATTGATGAAATTTGGTGCAGTTATAGATTGTGTATAGATCACAGTTTAGGGATCATAAAAAAATAATAATTTTATATTTTAGGGGTGGCTCTCCATACATGTGAAGTGGGGATGAAAAATATTTTTTCTCTCTACCCCATCGTGTGGGATATCGTAGAATAGGTCTTTTAAAATAGAGGCAAGGTTTCATACGTTACTTTTTTATAAAGTTGACCATTTTCGAGTAATCGGCCTCCAAAGTAGTTTGTAAGTTGGTCCCCCCCCCTAGCATTTTTAAACTATAAGAGATAGAAACTTGCAAATTTCCATGCTGATAGATCATGCTAAAAACTCTTTAGTAAAATTATTGCTTTAATATTTTATCACAATGCCGCCAAAAAGTTTAAAAACGCCAGAACGGTCAGAGCCAACAAACTTGCGAACGCTAGGTGGCGCTGAAGTCGTGCACAGAGCGATATGCATAATATTATTATGTCATTCCGCCAAACAAGACAGTGTGTGGCTTGAGAGCCTCATTTATACAGCTAGAATGTGTGCGTTTTTGTCAAAGATGTCAAAACTCAAGCCTATCTTGACGTACATATTTTGACAGAACAAATCTTCATGCAATAAAAAGTTACGCCATCTTGATGTTTACCATACTTCAAATGTCTAAATGGCCCCAAAACTTTCAAAAGTGGGACCATTTAACTGGGTACACATTTTGCCTCAACATGCCTCGTCTATAATATTATATTATTATAAGGTTTGGTAAAATCAATTACAGATACTTCGGGCATATTATCTACTGATTATGTATTATTAAGGGGTTTAAGCAGAAAAATAACTGTCATACTAGATTTTTTTTTTTATGAGCTAGTTTGCGTTTTGCAAAGAATGATACGTGATATACATGAGATGATTTTTTACTTTGAGTATGACAATAATTTTTTAGCCTAAACGTCTATACACAAGCAGTGAATCATGTGCCCGAAGTATACGTAATTGATTTTCGGATACGTTAAATACGTCTATGGCTGGCCGCACACGTGCAATATTATTGTCAATAATGCTCATATTGACAAGAATATTTCTTGTGTGCGGGCCATATTGCCGTTTTTTTTGTATGTGTTGACTAGTATTGACAATTTTATTCTGTCAATAATATTGCACGTGTGCGGCTAGCCTATGGTTATTGTCTTTTCTTTTTATAAAGTTGACCATTTTCGAGTAATCGGCCTCCAAAGTAGTTTGTAAGTTGGTCCCCCCCCCTAGCATTTTTAAACTATAAGAGATAGAAACTTGCAAATTTCCATGCTGATAGATCATGCTAAAAACTCTTTAGTAAAATTATTGCTTTAATATTTTATCACAATGCCGCCAAAAAGTTTAAAAACGCCAGAACGGTCAGAGCCAACAAACTTGCGAACGCTAGGTGGCGCTGAAGTCGTGCACAGAGCGATATGCATAATATTATTATGTCATTCCGCCAAACAAGACAGTGTGTGGCTTGAGAGCCTCATTTATACAGCTAGAATGTGTGCGTTTTTGTCAAAGATGTCAAAACTCAAGCCTATCTTGACGTACATATTTTGACAGAACAAATCTTCATGCAATAAAAAGTTACGCCATCTTGATGTTTACCATACTTCAAATGTCTAAATGGCCCCAAAACTTTCAAAAGTGGGACCATTTAACTGGGTACACATTTTGCCTCAACATGCCTCGTCTATAATATTATATTATTATAAGGTTTGGTAAAATCAATTACAGATACTTCGGGCATATTATCTACTGATTATGTATTATTAAGGGGTTTAAGCAGAAAAATAACTGTCATACTAGATTTTTTTTTTTATGAGCTAGTTTGCGTTTTGCAAAGAATGATACGTGATATACATGAGATGATTTTTTACTTTGAGTATGACAATAATTTTTTAGCCTAAACGTCTATACACAAGCAGTGAATCATGTGCCCGAAGTATACGTAATTGATTTTCGGATACGTTAAATACGTCTATGGCTGGCCGCACACGTGCAATATTATTGTCAATAATGCTCATATTGACAAGAATATTTCTTGTGTGCGGGCCATATTGCCGTTTTTTTTGTATGTGTTGACTAGTATTGACAATTTTATTCTGTCAATAATATTGCACGTGTGCGGCTAGCCTATGGTTATTGTCTTTTCTTTGAAAGCATTCACTTTTCTGCTTCGCAATAAAGTCAGTGCTGCGAAATTGCGCATTTTCCAAAAATCTAAGCTTTACTAAATTTCAGCTCGAATTCAACCTGCGAAAAAGCCAATGAAATTTCATTTGACATTTACGAGCTAAGCTAATAATGAATTGTGCACACAAACCTCTACCTTATTCGGTAGATACAGGGCATAAATTCCATTGAAGGTTTTCTGTTAAAATCTATACGGAGTCCGCTAGCCAACGATTACCACGTTCTAAACATAGCTGTATGGGTGTTTGTCTCTTTGACTAAGTGAGGACATAGAATAATAAATTACAGAAGCTGATTTTATAATAAACGAGTTTCAAAAGATACTTTAAATCCAAAATGGCGGCGATGTGGTCACCCATTACGTCTCGTTCTCGCGGAGGCGAAAAGTGGCCCACGGAGAGCCGCTTCGCTACGTTGAATGTAAGAGGAGGAATGGATGGTAAGAATGAAAGTGGACGAAGTGAAACAAGTGTGTAAGTTTCGTAGCAAGTGGAAAGAGGCGGTCTCTGCCTACCCCTACGGGAAAGAGGCGGTATCTGCCTACCCCTACGAGAAAGAGGCGTGATTATATTATGTATGTATAATGTATATGTACAAAAGATACTAAGACTAATTAAAATAAGGCGATTTAGGATTGTAGGGACGTGGTGAAGTAACGCGTCGTAAAATGTAAAGTAGTAAATTGCTTAGATTGGCGTGGCGACCCGTTACCCGCTACGATCAACATTCGCCTGTACCATGAGATGATATGGATAAATCAATGTTACGAGTACAAAACCGGACAAGAGCGAGGACCCGCGGACTTTTGTGCGCCCTTTGTACGGACCCGCCCTACGAGGGTTCCGTACAAAGTAGAAACATCATAAATAGTCCAGAAATCAGTTTTTGTTTTTGTCGACCCCGTAAATGGGTGATGAGTTTGTATGGAGAAGCTATTATTTTTGACATTTTCGTTAAAAAATTTCCCCGTTTCGTTTAAAAAAAAGTTTTAGAATGCTCAAGCCTCAAGCCCTTTCATAAGATACCCCATTTGAACTAGCTTCAACTTGAAATTTCGACCCTTCTTAGTTAGACCTGACTTAACTTTTTATGATTTATTAATTATAACTAGCTTATACCCGCGGTTCTGCCCGCATAAACGCAGTATCCTACATTAACCTAGTTTTTCGTAATAAAAAGTAGCCTATATGTTAATCTAGAGCTTAAACTACTACCATACATAATTTCAACAAAATCCGTTCAGTAGTTTTTGCGTGAAAGAGTAAAAAATATCCATCCATCCATCCTCACAAACTTTCACAATATCAAATAATTAATAGTAGTATTTTTCTAGTATATTGTAGTATACATATAACGATTGTTACTTGCCAAATTTCATAGTTCTAGGTCAAATAGAATAACTGTATGAATTTTGGTTTCCTTGACAGCGTCGAAATATGGGTTTAATATAGGAAACCTGGCTCTAAGGCTTTAAAATCTAAGTTAACTTAAAAAACTTAAAGTTAACTTAGATGTCCTGATTTTTTCGCAGCTTCAAGGGCTCGTAGACTTGAACCTCAATTCTCGTATTTAAAATACTTTTTGTTTGTTTCATTGTACTTTTATTTTATTATAAGTGAACCGACATATTATCGTAAACTGATTTTATGAAGTTTCGACCAATCAGAACGCGTTTCACGTTCGTTTGACGTTTGCGAGAATACCGTTTGGCAGTTTTAGCGTATCGAGACTTGATTGTAATTGTATTAATGCAGGTTTTATTTAGCAGAATTGACCCTCTGAGTACGATTACGGTACGGTAGACGAGACTAGATACGGTTTGAATTTCAACTCAATACCTCTACGCGTTCCCGAAATAGAGGATCATGTCAGACAGACAGACGGACTAACAACAAAGTGTTTTTTATGGGATCCGTTCAGCTATCCTTTAGAGGTTGAAACGAGACAAACAGACGAAACCAAACAGTCTTGTTAAAACTAAGGGCACTCAACTCAATCTCTAAAAGGTTCACCTTTTATACAAATCAGTATTCACCGTATCACTGAATACGAATAAATATTGGAGTTGAAAATTCAATAGATCTAAAACAAATATGGTAATTTAGATAATCATATTCTTTGATATTATTTTAGTTACAAAAGATTTTATTTTATTTCTTGAGGATACTTAAATTAATAAAATTATAATATGAATAATATTTTCCTCGTGAATTCTTTTTTCTTACAAATTAATTTTAACACTAGTTACGTAAACCCAAATGCGTATTTTTCAACTGCTTATATCGTACTAAGGGCCTATTCTACTAGATGTTGCCTGCGACTTCGTGTGCGCAAAAGGAAATCTTGAGGGAACCATACATTTTGCCGCGATAAATGTAGCATATGTCCTTCCCCGTGGTCTATTCTATATCTGTGCCAAATTTCATCAAAATCGGTATAATAGTTTCGGAGCCTATATAAGGAACACAGAAACCAAACATCTCAAACTGAACCTAAAAATATTGAACACAGTCAACAATTAGTAAGAAGAATTGACGCTTTTAGTATTTTTTCTGCGATTTTTCCAATATTCCCTAAACTTTCTTTAACCTTCCCTGAACTTCCACTATTAATTTAAGACCAAAATTAGCCAAATCGGCCCAGCCGTTATCGAATTTTTATATAAGATTCAAAACCCGCTTTTTCTCATTACTTACACCATACAGATATTTATTAAAACATTTAAAATATTTTATAATAACCTCGGCAAATGCCAAGGTATTTTGATCTTACAGTATCACACAAAAAGGACCACAGTTGCGTGTTAATTAGTTATTTTAGTTAGAAGCAGGTAAATGTACACACTTATAATTCATCAATGTCTACACAATTTGGTCGGTGATGGATCGACTGAGTTTATCCCCAAATGTATATTTTTCATGTTTACTGAGTTGTGTTGAAAAAATACGTTATTTGTCGCCAAGCAATAAACTTTGTTTGGCTACAAACATATTGTTACATTTAACAATATTTGGTTTAGCTAGCTTAATTTTGGTTTAGCGAGCTTGCAGATCACCTGAAAGTAAGCGATTACCGTCGTAAACACCTAGCACAATAGGCAATTATCCTGTTGAAAATTAAAAGGTACATCAAACTATTGGTATCTTGTCACTATACATTATTAAAAACTAATTTAACATTATTTAAACAAAGTAAAATATGTAGGTACGAGTTTTTATAAAATATCAAAAATAAAATAACATTTTTTTTTACACTTAGAATTCGCGACGCGACACGATAAATCTCGACATACCTTTCTTCAATTTTTTTTAAATTGTATGGTAGCCATTACACAGTCAATCTAGATCGAGATCCGTGATTGAGATCAATGATCTTAATCCAGGTTGACTATAATATAATATGTTAAATTGACGGATCGCGACATCGGGTCACAAATTATTTAGGTTTTTTGAAATCAATGATCTCGATCCGTTGATCGCGACCTAGAGGGGCAGTTCTGCTAAATAAAACCTGCATTAATGCAATAACAATCAAGTCCCGATACGCTTAAGCCGGGTCTCCTTCACTGAAACATTACACAAAACATCGAAACATTGGGGCGTGGCTATACACATTTGTCTAGGAATAGACAATGTTTTTGTTTTCGGAGACGGACGGAAAACATTCCCGCGCAGGTAGAGAGGGGAAGAAATGTTTTATTTCTTAACTAGTGTTCACATCGTTCACATGACACCTAGGTACAGGTTTTTAAGGGTTGTAGTTTTGCTTGTTGTGATTTTTGTGTTTGTTTTTGTGATCGCTCATAATATATGGCCTGACTTAATATAAAAATAAAAAAAACATCAATTTTGTCAGTTTTCTCCTAGATTCTACACCTGCAATCACTAAATTTGAGAGCGCTAATACGTCTTCCTCATCGGAACTTAGATCTTGTCTGCACAAAATGTTTTGTTTCGACCAAAAACATTTTCTGTAGCTGGAGACAGCTAGTGTATGAAAACAAATGTTTTTGTTTCATGTTTTCTGTGTAATGTTTCTAACAGGAGTCACACCACAAACACTCACTCTCAAAAGGTGTTTTATGAACGTTAAACCAACGTGAAACGCGCTCTGATTGGTCGAAACGTCACAAAATCCGTTCATGGTAATATTTCGCTACACTTTCAATCCAAACAAAGTAAAATTAAGTTCACTTTAAATACAAGAATTGAGGTTCTGATTGAGCGTCTAATGAGAAATATTGTCAGTTTACGTCAGTCAGCGTCAGCAGTCGCAACGTGATAGATGCGGACGATATCAGCGACCGCGACGATGACGTGCCAGCGGTGCCGGCGAGGCCGCAACTGCCAACAACATCTCATTCGAAAGATGCTTCTCTAGAGGAAGATTTTATACTAACTCTGGAATCTTTACCAGTAATATTGGACAAGAAGCAGTTATTACATTAAATTTATGGTGAAACCAACTCTAACATATGACCAAAGCATGCTTCGTCCTATAGTAATTTGCATAGTCCTCTTTAGTAACCATAGCATCGAATTAGTTACCATTGTACTAGGGAAGTTATTTCGATGACTTACAATTTATAGTTACCTTCTTCACGGCGAGAAAGACCAAATACGTACAAAGCACACTGACCAATTAGAGTGCAGAGCGTGCATCGTCTATATATAGCCGCCGAAAGTTTTGTCGCATGATAGAGTTATGTCAAGACGTATTGTAGCGTCTGCGCGCAACTGTGCTGATGTTATTTCCCACAAAAATATTACTTAAGTCGATGGTAACTTGCAATAAACAAATTTTGTAAGCTATATAATATAAGACCGCACTAAGCGGCAGCAGAGCGACGCAGCGACACGTCCTTACAAACAACACCGCAATAGAGTGCCGTTATAATATTCTTACAATTTCATACCAAGAATATTTGGGCGTGTCGCGTCGCGTAGATCCGCTGCTGCGTTGAACTACGCCTAGTGCGGTCTCACCTTAAGATAATTTTTAAGTAGAAAATATTTAAACGAAACACTACACACATTTTCATTAATCATAATAATTCAGGTATTCTCGGCCCACAAAGCTGGTGTTATTAAGCTTTTTCTTTGTAAAACAAAAGTTTTTTAAAGCTTTGTTTTCTAATACAAGATGCTTTGCCGCTTCGTTTAGGTTTTAGAATATTTTTTTTTTAATTTAGCGGAGCTAAGCTGGATTAGAATTTTGTACTTTTGTACGTTTTTAATACTTTTAGATAAAACTAATGGCCTTTTACGTCTGTAATATCTACGAATTCGCAATTATTATTTTCTGTTCAGACCAAACTTACTTAGAATCTTTTTGCAAACAAACATATTAAATCGGACTAAAATAAGGTCATTCTATATTTTCTTTATTGTACGGTTAATCAATGACATTAAATGTATCTCATTGTACATAGGCTGCACTAAACGTATCGGGAATGGAATATTTTCACTGTTCCTGTCATATTAAAATCTTTTTAATTTAAAACTCATTGGTTTTAAAAATCGAATACCGTTTATTTATTTAAAAAAAGATTCTCGGTCTTGTCACAAGGTCTTGTCAAACTTGTTTAAAGTGTTGAGAAAATGGAATTGACTCGAGAAAATTGTAGAGCCATGATTTATTATTACTTTCGAAGTGGTTTAACACAAAAACAGTGTGACGGTTAATGCAGAATGGTATGCTAACATTTGTTTGCCTCCGGTCGTTTCTGAACTCCGTAAAGAGAACTGCAACCGCCGCATCATCCTCCATCACGACAATGCGAGTTCACACACCGCGCACAGAACAAAAGAGTTTTTAGAGCAAGAAATCATAAAATTATTAGACCATCCGTCTTACAGCCCCGACCTAAGCCCTAATGATTTCTATACTTTCCCTAAAATAAAGAATAAATTTTCATCACCTGAAGAAGCTGTGGACGCCTACAAAACGGCCATTTTGGAGACCCCATTTTTCGAATGGAATGGTTGCTTCAATGATTGGTTCCATCGTATGGAAAAATGTGTCAAATTTCGCGGAGAATACTTCGAAAAGCAATAAATACATTTTTAAATAGTAATGTTGTGTCGCTTCTTGATTCCCGAAATTTTCAGTGCCGCCCTCGTAGTGTAGGTACCTACTTGGGTTTTGATTTCAAAAACAAAATTAAACATTTTGTGACCTCCGAATAGTTAAACGAGCTAATGATGATGAATTATAGCTAAGACTGTCGATCACGTCAGTCGTCGTCAAACAAATAAACAAAACAAGCACATATAAATTGAACCTTTTGTTTATCTGCGATGTTTTTTTTTTTTTTTGTTTAACTGTCTGTGTATGTGACAGCCACACACACAGACAGCTAAACTTATTTTAGCTCTCTTTACTCCTCTTTTTGCGTCGGGGGTTAAAAATATTAAATTGGACGTCTACTTTAAATACGACAATTGAGGTTCTGAAGTCATGTACATAGTAAACATCCTACTAATATTATAAATGTGAAAGTTTGCGAGGATGGATGGATGTTTGTTAGGTACTCTTGCACGCAAAAACTACTGAACAGATTTTGACTAAATTTGGTATGGCAGTAGTTTAAGCACTTTTTTTAACAGCCTCCGTGGTCTAGTGGTTCGAGCATTGGCTCTCGACTCGGAGGTCGTGGGTTCGATTCCCACAAGGGAACAACAAAAAAATATTGTTTCCAAGTTTGGTTAGGACAATGCAGGCTGATCACCTGACTGACAAGAAAGATGATCCATGCGTCGGATGGGCATGTTAAAAGTCGGTCCTGCGCCTGATCTTTCGCCAGTCGTGTCGGTCATCCGTCCCACTGGGTTACGAGAGTAAAAGGAAGAGAGAGTGCTCTTGTGTACTGCGCACACACTTGGGCACTATAAAATCACTACTGCGTAACTGGCCTGGTTTCAATGAAACCGGCCACCGTCACCGAGATCGGTGTGGGAGTATTATTATTATTAGTTTAAGCACTGACTTAATACATAGGCCACTTTTTATGCCGAAAAAATACAGTGTGTCGCGGGCGGGCAAAAGTTAATATACTATAATGGTACCAATTAAATATTTTAATATTTACCGTACAATATGGAAATATTGAACACATTAATTAGGTAGAATTAAATATTTTTGTTTTCAAAAACGATAAATTTGATCCTGAAGAGAGTATAAAGTATATAGACCGGTCGCGCTAGGCGTATTCGAGGTGGTAAGTGGAAAAAATTCTAAAGTCGCTGAATTTTTGTGTGTTGATAAAGTAGTCCCTGGGGAGCTTATCATTAAGTTTTGTGCCATTTCTGCCCACTGCGTTTTCAGCAATTCCATTATTTGTGGTTGATTTTTTTATATGGCTATAAAAGTGGCAATATTGATTTAAAGTTTAAAATATTAATGGTATCTTAACTGGGACAGCTTCCAGAGTATAGAGACTTAATTTGCGTCGTTTTCGTCCAGTAAAAAATGACTTAGGGTCATTTTTTGAAAACAGTACCGGCAAAAATTCTAAAGTGTGATAAACGACTATTTTCTGTTTAAGACTACTAAAATAGGCCTAATTCCAAATTTTGTGCCACATTAAGCGACTGCGATTCGAGAAATTAAGTTTTTTAGATTCCCTAAGCTAAAAGCGCTCCAAAAACACATAATCGTTAAATAAAGTTCACGTATTGAATATTATTAAGTCATAAAGAATCTATATTCCAAGTTTGTGCCTTTTTCATGGAGGGTTTAAATAATAAAATGCAAAAATAATATTATTATAATATGCGGTCGAAGTATTGTGGAATATTCGCACTACAACATACACATTACACATATACGTAAATGTGTGTGATAAAATGTCATTCATTCGACTACATTTCAAAATTTTTATATTTCGCATTTTACAGCGATTACAAAATTTAAACTTGCTTTTGCCCGCAACTTTGTTTGCGTAGCACGAATGATGAAGCTGAATGTAATTGTCGCCTGATTTTATACAATACATAAATGCACAATAAAATTTGTTATCCAATTGGCTTCCACATGAAACTTCGGTTATCTAACACCAAAAAAATTACAATTACAAATACCTAATTTTAGTTCTTGAAATTAGTCGTTTAACCGAATAGTCTCTTCAGCTACATCATACTTATTGTATATATAGTATTATTTAATAAAAAATAAATAAATTATTTCAACGCTTGAATTTTATACGTAGGTTGCTGAATACATGTTTCTAATACTCGTGGTTAAGGACTTATTTATTAGGTTATTAATTGATTGTAATAATTTATATAATTAAATACATTTTACAAACCAACAAAATAATTTTTGTATATATTGTTATTCATCCCGTTGACAATTTTATATCTAGGGGCACGGCAGAGCCCCGCCAAGTCAAGCCTAGTGAAACATCAGAGCACTACGTACGAATGTGGACCGATCCTTGTACTGCTTTTCGATATATGTTTACTATGTTTAGCATTAATTTATAATAATGTTAGTCTTATAAAATAATTGATTTATAATACCTAACGTTAGTCTTAATTTAATTTAATTTTTAATTAGTATTATAAAAAGCATTAATTTGTTAAACTGGAAATAAAAGGTTTTTTTATTTTTGAATTTTTATTTATTTATTATTGCTTGTTAGTTTTATGTTAAAACTAGCTGATGCCCGCATTTCCGCCCGCGTAGGTACAGTAAGTAGTATTAGAGGCTATGATTTTTTTATCTTTAAGTTATTTTGTTTTTTGTATAACTGACCTTTCAATTATATCAATTTTAAACTTTGCTTGCCTTTTTGGGAACACTCCTTGACTTTTTATTTTTTTAAAGTCTCACGTTACGCAGCCACGGAAAAATTAACCACAAATAATCGAATTGCTGAAAAGGCAATAGGCAGACATGGCACAAAACTTAATTATTAACTTCCTAGGGACTACTCTATCAACTACATATAGGTACAGAAAAAATTCAGCAACATTAGAATTTTTCGACTTCCCACTAAAAATCAGCTAGCGCGATCCGTCTAATGAGTCAAAATGCATAGCTTGAGCGTTTCATTACTTCATGAGCTTTTGTATAAGGTACACCCCACACTAGCAATATTCGAGCGTCGTCGTTGTGCCAGAACATTGTGTTCTCTAACAGAAAAGCTATGAACAGTGACTAAAATATTTTTTATCTTAAGCCTATTTTCTACTTTACGAGTAGTGTAGTAAATTCAAGCTTTATAGAGTTAGAGAACGTAGAGTGGAGTCAGAAGGTTCTAGACGAGATCTGAAGACATTTTTTATTGGCGAGTCATAATATTATGGTCTCGTCTTGGCATCGTTAAACATGAAATAAATTTAAAAATTAAATTATAAATTTCGCATTTAGAACATTATTACTTGTCAAGTTGTCACATAAATTGTCATTTCATTTTGTCATATTAATATGAAACTTGGGCCCCTCCCCGCGTGGCGACAGGCCCGCACCCCGTATTCGCCATTGATACATGATAAAAGTTGGTTTTTTACATTCTAATAAAAAATCCCGCGGATAAACATGGTTAAACTTATAGAAGGTGTTTTGTAACACCATAATCATCATATAGATATGAACTCTACTAACTAAAAGTTTCATTAGTAGTTTTTATAGCAAGTTTGAGGAAAAAAAATGGAATATCTTTATACGAAATTGCCGAATGTGGCACATCTTTCTTACAGACTCAGATATTAACACTCTGAACAGTTTTTTAAGATTTGTCAGACATTAGAATAGTTGTGGGCCTGGTGGGACCATGTTTTATATAGTAGCCGAATACCAGGAAACCCCTGGTTGGATACGACTCAAACTGCATATGTGCATCGGTTACTCTTTCCTTAATATCGTGAAAGTAAAATTTTTAGCTATAATTTACTTTTGGGCCAATATCCATGAAAGACACAAAAACCTAAATTGCTACAAACGCAGCCATCCAAAATGGCACAAAATCAAATTTTAGACTAAGAAGAAGGTCCGGAAACTATATGCAAAAAATAAAAGACTTTAGAATTTTTGCACCCTCAAAACTTATCCAGACCCGTCTAATAGGGTTGAGGCGAGCATTAAATCGGACAAATCTCTCAGAATATTTTCTTTATACGGAGTTGCCACAGTAAAGTGAATTGATCAAATGGGCTGCATGAAACCGTTTTGCCAAACCGGCATAAACGTGTGTGAGGAAATTGGATGAAAAAATGAGTTTCCAGTTGCCAAGAATATGTAGTCGTACCTACATATTATATTTATGTTTCATACAACTTTCTCTAAACGTTGTATGTGAAAAGAAAGTACTCTGAAAAAATATTAAATACTAAAATTAGAATGAACTAAACTAGAACTAAATGTGAAAGTTTGTGAGGATGCATGGATGAATGTTTGTTACTCTTTCACGCAAAAAACACTGAATGGATTTAGATGAAATTTGGTATGGTCGTAGTTCAAGTTCTGGATTAACACATAGTCTATTATCCCGGAAAAGTAGCGCTACCGTGGGTGGTACCGCAGGCCAAAGCTAGTTAAAATGTCAACACACCTAAAGCATCTCTATACGATTCCCATGCTAAAAATTTTAGCCTTGTACTGCCTTAAAGCATTTGAAATAAGGATCATTTTAGCTTCAATTTTCTTGCAATACAGCGATGTATGTTATAATTGGCTGAACATATAAAGTATGTTATTTCAACGTTTTCTTCCGATTAAGGCGTTATTTTTTACGAGGCACCGATATAAATCTGTTCGCATGGAAACATTTTTATAAGCTATTTCATTTATTTTATGTCTTTGTCAAAATAACAAAATTCGGAAGATAAATAGGTGTGGGTATTGAGAATGGAGTATTTTAGGAATCTGATCCGGTGAGTCGTAATTTAGTAGTAGAAGCAAAAGTGACGACTAGCAACTTGTCAACTGACTTTTATATACTTTAGACAGACAATCTTCTAATATATAAAATTTCCATGTCACAATGTTAGTTACCGTACTCCTCCGAAACGGCTTTACCGATTTTTACCAAATTTTATATGCGTATTCAGTAGGTATGAGAATCGGCTACTATCTATTTCCCATACCCCTAAGTGATAAGGGTTGTTCACCCTTTACACTTACAAAACAAATCGCCTTGTTATGTTAAGACAATAGGCAATCGGACTAAATTTTTTTTATTGCATAAATGAATAGTACTCTTAAATATGAGTAACTTCTCAGAAGAAACCGTATATCAAAAGTCAATATTTTCAAAGGTACAGCGATTTGTATAAAAAATTTCGCGAGCCTCCTAAAAACGCTCCATACCAAAGTCGACCTACAAATGACGTCACTTGTAGGTTATGGTGTATGAAGTAGTATATGAAGTATAGGGCCGCAGGAATATATTTGTAAATATCTTCGATATTTGTGCGTTTAAGTTCATACTTACCATAATGAATGTTTTTGTATATGATGTGAGTAAACTAATGATGTAGGTTTTTTTTGGTATAAAGACTCGCGAAATTTTGTATACAAATCGCTGTACCTTCGAAAATATTGACTTTTGATATACGGTTTCTTCTGAAAAGTTACTCATATTTAAGAGTACTATTCATTTATGCAATAAAAAAAATCAGTCCGCTTGCCTATTAGGTATTCAATAAAAAATAATTGAAAAAATTTGGGGTATAATATTCCGTTATTCTGTGGCAACATATTATGTGTGGATAACCATTCCAATTTGGAGTAGTAGTGACGGCCTCACTTTCAAGCGTGTGCTTCTGGATGATTTCTGTATTCTGTGTCTCAATAATGTTAATCATTATAATTTTGCCTACAATTCCGATTCAAGGCCGCTACATTGGATTTTCAGACTGGCTGGCTGGATGATGAGTAGGTACGGTGCTTAAAAATAGAACTATAAGGTATACTTGATTAATTTATTACATTACGTTATATCCTTACAAAACTGATAAGATTTCTTCACATTGACACGGGACGCGTAATACGTGCTACTCGTCGACCGGCTCGACGCACACTAACACAGAACACTATTACTCGCGAAGCACACTAACCAAAATTGGTCCGACGTCGGGCCAATTTGAGTCTTCACTTTTTACGCGCAATTCTATATTATCTACCTCTTTTTAATATATGACTAGTATTTTATTCACTAGCTATGTTGTATTGAGCCACTCAAATTCTTGTAAATAAATTTGCCGTTTATTTGTCGTATCAGGGCTTGTAAATTCCGTTGACTTGTCGACCTTGCTTATCAGCGCTTATAAGTAAATTTACCTTTCACTTGTCGACTAATTTATCAATGTATCAGGATTTGTAAATAAATTTGTAGTTGATTGGACAAAATAATAGTAATAGAAGTAACTTCAGTACATATTGATTTCAAATAAAATGATCCGGTTGCAAAAGATAAAAATACCTATAATATAACGGTAATGAGAAAAAAATATCACTGATGCAATAAATGTGAAGACTAAAAAGGTAACAAAATATATAATGAATAGAAAAGGAAGATTATAATAATGTATGAGTAAAAGCTTATATTATATAAATACTTGTTTTAATAGTAAAAGTAATGCAAGTAACACAGTTACAGTAAAATAAGCAGCAGACGATAAGAAAACTATAATGTTATTTCTATTTGCAGTATTTTATACGTGCTATGTAGTAAAGGTAAGTCTTTATTATTATTTTATTGTTTATACTACATAACTGAGTATCAGTCAGAGTCACATTTTTCAACATAGATATATTAATCAAAGTTTTTCAAGATTGTGGAGAAACAATAAGAGAGTGTAAATAATTATATAATCTCAAAATAACATTTCTGTTTCTTATTCTCTCCTTTTTTTTGTTAATAAACAATAACAGAATGATGTGCATGATATTATTATTGTGTTTCTAATTTTACTAACGGAAATAAAAAATGCAATAATTATAACATGACGTTACTAATGGTATAATTTGTTTCGACATTTCAGATACAATGTGTCGATCGCGTCGCAAAGATGGTAATATTACCTCCTGTAGTTATGGGATACGACGATATGGATGGCCACGATTTCATAATAAGTGATGAAATTGTAAATCATCTAAATATAAAGATAAAGCCACCTATAAATGCATCAATTATAAGTGAAAGTGAAGATGAAACAATATCAAAAAGTCCTGTCACAACAAAACAAATAACACAAACACCAACACGCCACGGAGAAGATATTACACAAGAAAAAAGTATATACGCTAAAGTTGATCAAGAAATTGCCAAAACATCATCACCACCACTATCACTATTACCATCATATGATAATAGTGACGATGATGGTAGTCAATCATTACCTTCTACATTTATATTATCACTATCAACATCACCATCATCATCACCTTCACCGTTGCCCGAAACCGAAGAGATAACGGTCACCCAGTCATCACCATCACATGAAAAAGATGAAGTGCCGAATAAAATTCTAGACAACCATGAAGAAAATAAGGAGGTTACATCAGAAAAATCAACACAAACACCAACACGCCACGAAGAAGATATTACACAAGGAAAAAGTATATACGCTAAAGTTGATCAAGAAATTGCCAAAACATCATCACCACCACTATCGCTATTACCATCATATGATAATAGTGACGACGATGGTAGTCAGTCATTACCTTCTACATTTATATTATCACTATCAACATCACCATCATCATCACCTTCACCATTGCCCGAAACCGAAGAGATAACGGTCACCCAGTCATCACCATCACATGAAAAAGATGAAGTGCCGAATAAAATTCTAGACAACCATGAAGAAAATAAGGAGGTTATATCAGGAAAATCAAAAATAGAAGATGTAACGTCAGAAAAAGATCCAGACAACAAAGATGACCACAAAATAGGAGCTCAAGATAAAAATCAACAAAGCAAACCAACAGTAGAACTTGTAGAAATTCCTGTTCCCGTAGCAAGAATGGATTTAGTAAATTATAATGATTATTTAGTAAATGGATTTATTTGAAACCCTTTGTCTACATTTTTTTATTATTGTTCACAGATCTCTGAAAATCATCATAATGTAGAATCGGTTGAAAAAACTTAAATACAGCTTTCTAATACGTAGTGGTGATAGATATGCTGAATCGTGTAGCATTATTTCAAGCGATTCATAAATATAAAAAAAGATATATTCGCTACCCTAACCAGACATTGTAACTTAACCTTTCCGAACACTTTGAAGTGTTTTCAAGCAGGAAATGCAGGGGGTTCCTTTAATCAATATTTCTGTGGAAAATCTCCAACACGTCATGTGTCTAATTAAAATTAGACCAGTGGGCCGTGACTCATGTGGAAAAAGTTCTTATATTTGCTGTATTACCTATATCTGTTATAATGTTTAATAATATTATCTATACTAATATAATAAAGAGGAAAAGTTTGGTTGTTTGTTTGCATCGAATAGGCTCCGAAACTACTAGACCGATTTTGATGAAATTTGGCACAGATATAGAATAGACCACGGGGAAGGACATAGGCTACTTTTTGTCGCGGCAAAATGTACGGTTACTGCGGGATTTCCTTTTGTCGCGCACGAAGTCGCACGCAACATCTAGTTATGTATAAAGCTAGCCATACACGTAAGGGTTTTGCCTGCGCAGTTATAGCTGTTAGGTAAACTTGAGCTGATACTGTATGGAAAGCCGCACAGTTGTGCAACACACACTATCCGGTTTACTTGTACCCGTCAGGTATAAAGCTACATGTATAATCATAAGCCGAGAGAACTTTGGAAGAAACCACATAACATTCATGATTCTCACAAAAAAATTGCGAATCACGGGGAAAATATTATGGTCTAAGTATTTCGACTTATCTGTTATATAAATAAACAATAATAATTAAAAAACTTAGGCCTTTACATCCGCTGGATGATTTATACAGTATTCTCCGAGCGAAGTAACCACTCTTAAAATACTGTAGTGCCTGGGACAGTTGGTTTTTACATGTCGTATGGTTGCCCGAGCACATACGGCATTCTCACAACAACTAACATTTTGGTAATAAGAATAAGCGCTAAATGAGCTACTTAAGAGAAACTTAAAAACCTAAGGTTCTATAAAAGGTCTAACGACTAGTGGTATAGCGCGCTATAACTATCTTATAACCCTCGATTGGGCCCACAATTTTAGAGCTTAAAGTCACATAATAGTTGTACAAAAGTGATAAAAAGGTGGGAATAAAGAATTACAATAGTGCTATTGAAGTAGTATTCACCATTTTAGGTGTATTATAAGCTATACACAGGTTACAACTGCAACCTTTAGTAATAAATAATTTATAAAATTCACTCAATTAGCTTTTTTACCAACATATGAGTGCTCCTACGATACTTTTTATAGCTCGATTGTATATTGTGCATAATAAGTAGTAATAAACATCACCCAAAGTTTTTTTTTTACTTTACATTTCTATTACCGTCAAAAATGATAAAATATAATAGCAGTGCGCATACCCAACTAACATTTTGGCGCTAAGGGAAACCTTTTTTGACACTTAAAGTATTATAAACGACATATAAGAACTCCGACAATAGCTTTGGACTCTACTGCGGCGTTAGAAATAAATAATTAAAGTTTCAAGAGGTATAATAGAAATAAAGGAAAAATATATAACTTAAGGTGCTAGCTTGGAGTTTGTCAGAACTTTCGTATAACTTACTCTTAAATCTTTAGGAAACGTAAAACACTAGAACCAATTGTAAGGTGTCTGCTAATACTTACAAACGGTTAAAGTTCTTATATGGAGTTAGTCATATACCTTGTACCACCTAACGAGTTCTATGGAGCCCTAAGAGCTAAAAGAAAGTTATAGTAGTGATAACTGTTTGTATTATAGAGCTATAGAAGTTAAAGAAGTGATAACTATAGGTATTATAGAGCTAGATGCTGCAAGCGTCAGAAACCACCTTTAAATCTTTACAGGTTGTATAATTTGATTTACTCCCACATTATAAAAGTCCAAGTGGCATTAAAAAGCTAGCTATAGTTTTTTTAACACTGCATTGGGAATAAAAGAGTTATCAGGAACCTTAGGTAATGTAGATTTTACGCCATTAAATAAACATAATACCTATAAAATTTTAAAAGTAAATTTATGGTCAAAATATTATTTTCCGACTTATTGATTTACATTATTTACTGTTTTCAATTATAATATACATAGACGTACTGAGAATTGTTATTTACAACCACAACTAAAATAAAAAAAATTCCGTGGCAGTGATTTATTTTACCTAATAATATGAAATGTTGTTTATTTTTGAGGCGCTTCAAAATTGAGATGAAAACTAGTATATATTATCACAGAATACTTATCACCGCAGGGAGAATTCATAATTATGAGACCGATAATGTATAAAATTATTAATTGATGACGGCCATGATTGTCGGCCATGAATATGCGCACTGCTATTATATTTTTGACGGTAATAGAAACGTAAAGAAAAAAAAATTTGGGTGATGTTTATTACTACTTATTGTGCACAATATACAATCGAGCTATAAATAGTATCGTAGGAGCACTCATATGTTGTTAAAAAAGTTAATTGAGTGAATTTTATAAATTATTTATTACTAAAGGGTGCAGTTGTAACCTTTGTATAGCTTATAATACACCTAAAATGGTGAATACTACTTCAATAGCACTATTGTAACTCTTTATTACCACCTTTTTATCACTTTTCTACAACTATTATGTCACTTTAAGCTCTAAAATTGTGGGCCCAATCCAGGGTTTTAAGATAGTTATAGCGCGCTTAGCGCTATACCACTAGTTGTTAGACCTTTTATAGAACCTTAGGATTTTAAGTTTCTCTTAAGTAGCTCATTTAGCGCTTATTCTTATTACCAAAATGTTAGTTGGGTATTCATGGCCGACAATCATGGCCGTCATCAATTAATAATTTTATACATTATCGGTTTCATAATGATGAATTATCCCTGCGGTGATAAGTATTCTGTGATAATATATACTAGTTTTCATATCAATTTTGAAGCGCCTCAAAAACAAACAACATTTCATATTAGTAGGTAAAATAAATCACTGCCACGGCATTTTTTTTTATTTTAGTTGTGGTTGTAAATAACAATTCTCAGTACGTCTATGTATATTATAATTGAAAACAGTACATAATGTAAATCAATAAGTCGGAAAATAATATTTTGACCATAAATTTACTTTTAAAATTTTATAGGCTATGTTTATTTAATGGCGTAAAATCTACATTACCTAAGGTTCCTGATAACTCTTTTATTTCCAACGCAGTGTTAAAAAAACTATAGCTAGCTTTTTAATGCCACTTGGACTTTTATAATGTGGGAGTAAATCCTATTATACAACCTGTAATGATTTAAAGGTGGTTTCTGACACTTGCAGCATCTAGCTCTATAATACCTATAGTTATCACTTCTTTAACTTCTATAGCTTTATAATACAAATAGTTATCACTACTATAACTTTCTTTTAGCTCTTAGGGCTCCATAGAACTCGTTAGGTGGTACAAGGTATTGAGTAACTCTATTTAAGAACTTTAACCGTTTGTAAGTATTAGCAGACACCTTACAATTGGTTCTAGTGTTTTACGTTTCCTAAAGATGTATGAGTAAGTTATACAAAAGTTCTGACAAACTCCAAGTTAGCACCTTAAGTTATATATTTTTCCTTTATTTCTATTATGCCTCTTGAAACTTTAATTATTTATTCCTAACGCCAAAGTAGAGTCCAAAGCCATTGTCAGAGCTCTTATATGTCGTTTATAATACTTTAAGTGTCGAAAAAGGTTTCCCTTAGCGCCAAAATGTTAGTTGGGAGAGGAATGAACTGCCCGATCCTTTATTTTTAAATTTTCAGGGTCACTAGACGTGTTTTGTGACACTATTTTATTACGATACTGAATATTTCAGTACAGTTTGACGAGAATAGTGCGAACGGAGAAGTATGATATTCTGTACAGTTAAAGAAGATGGTCATGCTGAAGAAGGTGCGCAGAAAGCTATCTAATATATTTTAATAATGCTTAAACACTAGGTACTTACACACACAAGGTACCTCCGATTATTATTAACTCACACACTACCCTGCGTTTGTGCTTGTAATAATTACTCTGAGGATAGATACAACTTTATTACTCGTCGACGTTTGCCAATCTGTCAAATTTACATCTTTTTCTATCTAAGATTCAAAAGAACCCTTATAAGTTCAAACTTAAAAATCATATGAATCAATAAGCAAATTTTGACCTCAAGGCGAACTCTAGTCTTATCACTCTATTCTTCTCAGAACAAATTCACTCTAACTGACATTATTTAAAACTGAAAGGTGAATTCACTTGTGAATTTCTTTCACAACGAATGGATTTAACTGTTTGCTTTATTTTTCGGTTTCAATTGTCAATTTGGCCAATTCGTTTAGGATTTGCTCCAAAAAATTGGCAAACATCCAAACCTTATCGTACGAACAAAAAAGTTTTAATTTGATAAGGTAATAAGTTGGACTCATTTCGGGACTTTGTATCTGCTTTTAGCATCTTTTTTAAACGAAATTACACCTCAATTTAGAATTACAATAAAAATGGAAACAATAAAAGGGCTATGACTGTGTGTTTATGGTAAAAAGTCTGCGTTTTTTTAATTTTAAAGTGAAATAAACGATTCATTATTAAAGTGACTATAATAATATTATGTGAGGATTATCGCTTAGGTAGGTACCCAAAAAGCTTAAGAGATTTATTGGTTTCAGAGATAGTGAAGATAATATAATATTTTATCTAAAGATGTCTAACTATATTTTTTTAATAAAGTACCTACGTAATAAATAAAAATATAATATCTTAGCCGTCTGTGATAGTTCATACAAATATAGCAAGCGATATTTTAATTTTACAAAAAATATTATACTATCTTTATCGTCTATGATACACTTTACCCAAAAAGTTTGTCTATATAAGAAAAAATAACAAGTGTTATTTGCTCTTTGTTTTCCTGTCTCAAGAGTTTTACGTCAATCACGATTAAACTTAAAATATAGAAATGCAATTTACACGGCTTAATTGGTCTCGGCGTTAGGCTCTTCAAAACGGGCTAAGTGCAAGTCGAAATTGCGTACGTAGTGTTTCGTACACTTATACCTATATTTTACATATTGGTATAAGAGTACGGTATAAGAGTAAACGACCAAGCCACATAACTTAACTGAGCTGTAGAGTTTGTGAAGTTAGGCTTGTAGAGTTAAGGCGTGTAAAGTCAGAAGCTCGTTTTTACATAAGATCTGATAGTTTTTAGACAGCGCGAGCCATATGGTATCGACTTGGCATTACTTTACCTAAAGTTGCATGGCCACAAGCCCGCAGCTTTAGTAAAATGCTCCTAAAGGAGAAATTAATTTTTTTAAAAACATAATAATAAATCTTGTTTTCTAAATAATTCCCCTTATAAATTCGGCTAAAATTTTAGTAATTTCTCTATACTTTAAAGTCGGTACCGTGATAAAACGTATTATACAGAACTCCCGTTTAAACTGGCTGCTTAAAAAGAAAAAAAATATATATGTGAAATTCCATCAAACGAGCTTCAAACCGTTATATACTCAAAGTTTAAACCCAAAAAGTTCAAACCCGTAAATGTTTGACAAACCGTTCAAACGAGCTTTGGAGACGATAAAATTGGTTTGACTCAAACCAAAATTTACGTGTGTGAGTCAAACCGTTTGATCGTCTCGGAGGCTCTTTATTATGCTCTTCAAGAACCGGCTAAGTGTGAGTCGGAATTGCGTACGTAACTTATTATCTTAACATTTCGTTATTTTTCTAACTAATCGAAGTCCTTTGAAGTTTTGAAAGTAAGCGTATTTTACATGTTTAAGTAAGTTTCTATAACTCTTGAACTAACAAAGTTATATAAACCGTAATATAGTAATTTTCTTTCAAAGTTCATCATAATATTATGGACTAATAGGTATCATAAATTTTCTGAGCTAGCTATTTAGTATCCCCCCCTCCCCCACACTTCTCCTGTCCTTAGTTCCGTTGAAACTTTGAGTTGAACAACGCAACGCATTAATGAGACAAGTCATAAAAATCTATACAATATAAAAAACGACGCAGCGTCGACGCAAGTCGCAACGCAATGCAGCGCAACACAGTAATGGAGCCTCGCTCTTAGGGTCAGTTCCAACCGAGACGATACGCGGCGCTGTTTTTTTTAAGATGGCTATTCGGAATTGAACTTTATTCTCTACTTATAAAGATACACATTTCATATTATTACATCCGTCATACACTCATGCATAAGAGCTGTGCAGCGCGGTGTATTCGAACTCTCACAATAAACCTCTTACCTTCTTGTGTAATGACTAATGAGTAAATCTCAACAACACTTAACCCATTCATATCCATGTAATGTGATGCCAACACGGTACCTTAAGATTCGCTCTGTCAAAAAGCTATCAGATGTCATGTAAAACCAAGTTTTTACTTTACTCGCCTTAAGGTGGTTCGGTCCCCGTACAAAAAAACAATCGACATTTTTAAATTTTGATAAAAAGTGACATAAGTTACAAATGTCACTTTTTGTCGAAAATTCAATAAAAATGTGACTTCTGTGTGAAATAAAGTATTTTAAATATATCGGGTGTCCGGTAATTAATGGATAATCTTAAAATGTCTTATAGTAGAACTTATGCCCGTTCAAAAAAAAATCTATCATAATTAGCACCTAAGATAAGTTAGTTTTAGAGAAAAGTCTATTTTTTAGCTAATTTTTTAGTTTTATGAACACTATGACCAGAAATGAATGGATTACATCGATTTTTTAATGTTTTCATATTGTAGTATAACTATGCTGATAGATAGAAAATAAATTGTATCACTAGCTATTGCACTTTTTAAAAAAAAATGTATGCAAGACGCAAGTTGATTTATTTTAGAAAAAAATGCACAATTTATTTTTTCAGAGAATTTTAAACATTATGGGTATAAAAAAAATGTATGAAGGCATGAGTGACCAATAATTTTTGAATAATGCTGGTTTTAAGTAGATTTTATAATGGTACAATTCATCATTGTATCTACCATAAATAATGAATTATTGCTATTAATGTAGAAAAGGAGAAAAAATTACTAAAGAAATGTTTAATGTAATACTAATGTAATATGTTTAAAATTGTTACTTTTAAGCGTGAAAAGAAAAGATTTATCCCTCCCCAATGTATTAGAAGAAGTGCCTGAGGAGCTGAGGAACTCTTATTGGTTACAAAATGACGGCTATCCTGCGCACTATGCTGTACCCGTTCGTGCATATTTCAATAATACGTATTACGTACCTAAACAGATGGATCGGGCGTCTAGGGCCTTATAGACGAAATATTATAAAAAGTTATAAAATATTATTAATATATATATATATATATATATATATATATATATATATATATATATATATATATATATATATATATTCTGCTAAATAAAACCTACATTAATACAATTAAAATCAAGTCCCGATACGCTTATACTCCCAAACGGTGTTTTTATGAACGTTTTAAACCAACGTAAAACGCGCTCTGATTAGACGAAACGTCATAAAATCCGTTCACTTTTTCAATCCAAACAAAGTAAAGTTGACTCTTTAAATTGTTTACTTTAAATACGAGAATTGAGGTTCAGGTTTCAAACACCCGAGGAACGCGCACGCCTAATGTGGGGGCAGTCTTGCTCATCTAGCCTCTTGGTGGGGGCACTCTCGTGCCCCCATATTTCGAAAAACTATCTTAAAAATACAGCGCCGTGTATCGTTGCGGTGTAAACTGACCCTTAAGGTATATAAAATACTAACAATTTTCGCAGCGATAATAAATGGTAAGCACGTATGCCCTCCAATTTGTAATCAAACTGTATTGTGGAATCAAATCCCGGTTCGATATTAATTTAATAAATGAGCGTCCCCATTTGAAGTGTAGTAAGTGCGAATTTTTATTTTTTATTAGTTGTTCGTGTGTTGTTTGACATACATCGTTGTGTTTTAACTATGAATAAATAGACAACTACACCTAGTTTAGGTGTAGTTTACTGACGCTTATAATTTTGACAAAATCAATTACCTACTTACGGATATTTTGGGCATATGATCTACTGCTTATGTATAGACGTTTAGGTAGAAAAATAATTATTAAAGTCGAAAAAAAATCTCCCTTTATTAAATCTATATGGGGGAGTTTGCGTTGAGCGGAGATTCATCCAATAAGAGATGATTTTTTACTTTTATGAGCAGTAGATCATATATCCAAAATATCCGTAGTTAATTTAACCAAACCTTATATAATATCATAATTGTGCATAAAAATTGCACTCAACACTTTCTGTATTTCAAAGTCGGATAGTCTTACACGCAAAAGACACGTCATCTGCTCAATAGTGCTAGTAACAATATGATAGGCGGCGCTACATTTTCACGATAGCTTTTCAAAATAGAGCTCCGTGGCCTAGTGGGTAGACCGTTTAGTTCGTACTCGAGAGAGTGCAGGTTCAAATACCAGATTGTAGCGTGCCGCGTGTACCAATGAGATTTTTTCAGATCTCAAGTACATTATACGGACGCTCTAACGGTGAAGGAAAATATCGTGAGGAAACCCGCACATGGTTGGCCCCAGACGTATTGACCAGTTCATTCCTCTGGACTAGGCTAACTATGTTGTGAGAATGCCGTATGAGCTTGGGCAACCATACGACATTTAAAAACCAACTGTCCCTGGCACTACAGTATTTCAAGAGCGGTTACTTCGCTCGGAAAATACTGTAATCATCCATTAACGGATGTAAAGGCGTAAGTTTATTCAAAATTTAACTTTATTTACTACACAAAATGATACACGTTTCATTATATTATGTGATCAGTCATATATTGCATAATATGCTCTGTGCAGCGCTATGCAACTTGACATTCGAACTTAACGTCGTCGTCTTCCTGTGTAAATAAAGTTAAAACAGCCTCCGTTTCTAGTGGTTAGACCTTGGCTCTCGACTCGGAGGTCGTGGGTTCAATCCCCGCATTGGAACAACAAAAAATGTTATTTCCAAGTTTGGTTAGGACAATGCAGGCTGATCACCTGATTGTCTGACAAGAAAGATGATCCATGCGTCGGATGGGCATGTAAATAGTCAGACCTACGCCTGATCTCTCGTCAGTCGTGTCTGTTATCTGTCCCAGTGCGTTATGAGAGTAAAGGAAGAGAGAGTGCTCTTGTGTACTGCGCGCACACTTGGGCACTATAAAATTACTCCTGCGTAACCAGCCTGCTTTCAATGAAACCGGCCACCGTCATTGAAATCAGTGCGGGGGAGTTATTATTGTTATTAATAAAGTTTAATTTTGAATAGATATCTTAGAATGCTGCACCGCGTATCGTTTCGTCTCGATGTGAATTGACCTTAAGTGATAAAACTATACAATTATTACCAGTACTCGTGACTTCTTTAACCACAATTATTTAAACATACTCCATTTTTAGGGTTCCGTAGCCAAATGACAAAAAACGAAACCCTTATGGATTCGTCATGTCTGTCTGTCCGTCCGTATGTCACAGCTACTTTTTTCAGAAACTATGAGAACAATACTGTTGACACTTGGTATGGGGGGGGCACACATTTTATCATTTTGATAAAATGTGTGCCCCCCCCCTGTAACTTCTAAAATAAGATAATGATAAAAATTAAAATAATATATGATTAGTATCATATATTATTTTAATTTTAATTTTTTACCATTACCATTCAAACTTCCACCGAAAATTGGTTTGAACGAGATCTAGTAAGTAGTTTTTTTTTTAATACGTCATATATCGTAAAATGCAATTTACCTTTCATTCAATCAACTCAAATATAAATAAATAGAACATTTAATTTCATAAATAAACATAAACCTTATGCATAAACCGTGAACCATATTTTTTTATTACAAGTTTCTACGGAACCCTCGGTGCACGAGTCCGACTCGCACTTGGCCGGTTTATTATTTAAATAAGCCATTCACTCAGATAAACCGTACATATTGCTGTCATACAGTTTACTCAACGGCTATAGTGTCGTCCCTTTTAGTTACTAAACGACCATAGTGTTGTCCCTTAGTGTTACTAAACATAGTGGTGTCCCCTATATCGTTTGATGTATGAACACGTGTGGTCGCGTGTGACACCGTATTTACGGAATATATTACGGTGCAGGTCCCAACACCTAATCCAAGATAAATTTATTTCATACAAAATGGCGGCGAAAATTCACTATAAAAGTTTAGCATATTTTGCGAAAATGTTAAGAGGTGTTATTTATCCTTTGCGGCGTATCATGAGTGTGACGAGTAACGCGTCTCTACGCTAGTAAACCATATTAATTATTGTTTCACACCTATTTTTATGAAACAAATTATATTTTCATAATATTAATTCCATTAATTTACGGCCAAAGACTGGAACGTCAAATTCAAACGCCTGCTCAAATGTTTGAGTGGCTCTTAAACTCATTTTTTTCTCACCTAAGATTTTAAGTTTCAAGGCTAATACTAATCATCTAAAAAATCTATACTTATAATATAATAAAGAGGATAAGTTTGTTTGTTTATTTGTCTGCATCGAATAGGCTCCGAAACTACTGGACTGATCTTGATAAAATTTGGCACAGATGTAGAGTAGACCACGGGGAAGGATATAGGCTACTTTTTATCTCGGAAAATGTACGGTTTCTGCGAAATTAACTTTTGCGCGCACGAAGTTTCGGGCAACATATAATAAAATTTGAGCGGTTTTTCCCGCTTCACTGCAGACAGTGAAGCGGGACTCAAATCGGCGAACATTACGCGTGTCTCATCTGACGGCGCTCAAGCACCCATAACTTACTAGTGACGTCCATGACAGACAAAAACAGCTATCGATAAAATGGTAAAGATGGTAGCTGTTAGTAAAGTTGGCCTATAGTAAAAAGAGATGTTCTATAAATGTATAGCCTCCGTGGTCTAGTGGTTGCTTGTGTTGGGGGGTAGAGCATTGGCTCTCGACTCGGAGGTCGTGGGTTCGATTCCCGCATTGGAACAACAAAAAAATTTGTTTCCAAGTTTGGTTAGGACAGTGCAGGCTGATCACCTGATTGTCTGACAAGAAAGATGATCCATGCGTCGGATAGGCATGTAAAAAGTCTGACCTGCCTCATCTCTCGTCAGTCGTATCAGTTATTTGTCCCACTGGATTACGAGAGTACAGGAAGAGAGAGTGCTCTTGTGTACTACGCACACACTTGGGCACTATAAAATTACTCATGCGTAACTGGCTTGGCTTCAATGAAACCGGCCACCGTTACCGAGATCGGTGTGGGGAATTATTATAGAGCCGGCCAAAAATCAAACATCTCTTTTGTACGAAATAATTTTTTCAATATTATTTTTAATTTAGAAACAGATATCAGATCTATCAATCGACATTTATTATAATTTTATAATGTAGGTACGTAAACTATTCAAACAAACACATAAAATAGTAAGTACATAATATGTGGAATCAATAGTTTTATACTAATAAAGGTTTTAAAATAATTAAATGTGTGTCAAACCTTATTTACAGATTTTGACTTTTCTTTAAACTACTTCAATCAATAATTCTAGAAGTTACTACAGATTTTAAATGTTGATATCCGGCATATCGACATTTTATAATTCGAATATCCGCACATCACTATTTCGGTGTTAGGGCGACCGCAGACGCGGTGAATGTTGTGGGCTGAGTTATGTTCTGCAATTCGACCTAACCCGTGGCACAACACTATAATTATTTAGGTGTCGCGATGCAAGTACTAATAATGATTTATCTTATAGCCTAACGATCTATTTGAGAAATGATCTAGGCTCATGCGCTGCTAAATTGCCTATCTCGTGTTCAGTGTGTCGATAAATTGGTCCACTACACAAATCAGGTGATCTGTCAGCTCGTTCTACCCTCCCCGGGTTAATTTTTCATAGCCCTAAGCCATTAAAAATTTCACATTTGTAAGTAAAAAAAAACATGACGTGTGCACCGTACAGAGTACACGTGGCAGAAATGAAACTTCATTCATTATTTAGAAATACTCTCATCGTGCCTAAAGATTGATTCTCGACAAGCTTTTATCTACACTAATATAATATTATAAAGAGGAAAACTTTGTTTGTATGTTTGTTTGTTTGGTTGTAATGAATAGGCTCAAAAAGTACTGGACCGATTTCAAAAATTCTTTCACCATTCGAAAGCTACATTATCCACGAGTAACATAGGCTTATTTTGGAAAAAAATAGGGTTCCGTAAGATATTTGGGTTTTTCGGACACAAGGTGTAAAAAATCAACCAGAAAAGTTACTTATTTTGCGTACGCTGCCTAAACTATAAAAGATAGAACCATATAATGTTCTAATTAATTGTAGATCTTATAAATATCTACAAAAAAGTCCGCGACACACTATACCTATCTATGTCGAGTGAGGCACAACAACATTTTTTTTATTTAGAAATCTTGATTTTTTTTGGACTACATTTAAACGCGTTTATTTTACTCATGCTATTAATCCTTATCAAAATAAATTATTTGATCACTAAGTACAGTTTATGTAGATAATATTTGGTCTTTGAATGATTAAAATTAGACGTTTGGTTTTGAAGTTATGGCGAAATTAAAATATTACGATTTCTGCTCCACGGCCCGTTGCGAAGTAGGCGTCACCAAGGCGGGGGTGTGCGTACGGGAGGGGAGTTTAGATCTATGAGGTAGCCGCAGTATTCGTATCAGTATTGTACCCATAGATTATACAGATATATACATTGTACCCGTGCGAAGCCGGGGCGGGTCGCTAGTATCTAATAAATTTTGTAATGACGTTATAAGTCGATAGTAAAAGTTTTAAAGGAATATATTATTTTATTCTTTTTAACGCATTCAAATAAAAGCTTGTTTTTTTTAAGTTTTTAACTTATAATTTAGTTTTTACTTTTTAATTATCGCTAGACAGGTTTCTCAGTCTGTTCATCTCTTCATCTTCAGTCAGTCTGTTCATCTGTTGCAAGGTCGTTTGCCGGTTAATTTTGTACAGTCAAGCTCTTCAATAACCTTCTAGAGATTTTACTCTACTCAGTAAGGATCTCAAAAAACTCCAACACACCATACTTTCATTTGATACCCATATTGTAGGAGTGCGTTAAGAATTACTTCTCTATCTTGGGTGTTCCGCCATGTTGGATTTAGAAAAAACGTCACTTTATTTTCCGAGTTATTCTCAGCAAGCCCTTTTATTTGATACCCATATTGTAGGAGTGCATTAAAAATTCAATTTCAATTTCAATTTATTCAAACAAACACACATAAAAATATATACAGAACAAAATATTATATACATTATTATATAATATATATCACGTCAATCCGATCCCGTGCTAAGTTGAACTTGTGTTACGGGTATCAGACAACGGACATATATTTTTATACTATACACACACACAATTTTATACTATACAATACTATACATAAATCTTATTTTCTATATTATACACATTCACTCTTACACACACTATAGTTTATCACGTATTGTCTTTTTTCGGCGACGTGATGCGCGCTTCGTTGGGGAGCCTTCCCCGAAACCTCCGGTAGACTACGTCCGTCGGCCAGAACTCCTCCACCTCGAAGGTCGGTAGAAGATGCGTCGGTACTCTCACCACAAAGGAAGTAAAGTTGACTTTGTGGCGAGACTCCAGACGCTCGACCCTTAAGGTGAAAGACGTCTTCTTTCGGATGTAGTCCACGACGTCCTCGACCTCCGTCGACCAGTGCAGGCGAGACACGTACAGCGGTGTGGCGTGTACTTCGCACCGTAGGCGCTGCTCGGGTTCACTGGGTGCGGTGCCGCGGTGGTTGCGGAAGGCGGGCTTCCTCTTCTTTCTCCTCTCCACCAGTATGAAGCCCTCCTCATCGCACTTTCTGCTCTCGTCCTTGACGGTTCGAGGAGGTTCAGCCTTGCGGCGCTCCTCCACCCCTCTTGTCTTCTCTCGCGGGGGTGCGGTGGGGCCAGCGGCGATACTTGCGTAATTTTTCGGAGTCGCTGGTGTCCTCGGTTTCGGCTCGACCGCAAGCGGCGAGCGGGCGGCGGCGGTTGTTGACCCGTCGGATTTTGCTGATGAGCAAAACGTGTCAGCTTGCGCGCCGCGTCGTCGCTTGTTTACGAAATCAAAGGAATGATCGGGTGACCTACATAAAGAATTATTACTTTTTATTTGCAATAATTCTTTATGCAAATCACGGATAGTGGACTCCGATCTATTCAATCGACCTCGCATCTCGTCCAGCTCCGCCTTCGTGGTGTTAACATTCTTCAGCAGGCTGGAGACATTGACGTGGTCCATGGTCACCACCGGTAGCTTGTGGAGATCCCTAGCCACGAAAGCTGGTATGGCCCCTGGACCCGTCTGCCTTAACAGGCTGATGATATCCTGCAAGCTTCTTTCGCCACCATCTCTACGTCGCGATGGCATCTGCGCCTTCTTACCAAGCGCCTCGTCCAGCATCAGCTTTCCCGTACAAATCTCCTCATTGCTGAAGGTGGACATGCAGAGCCGCACGATGCTGTCTTCGTCCATGGCGTTGATGGCGTGTTGGACAAACGCCAGCAACTCGTTGACTACGAGCGCCATGGTGACGTGTAGCGGCTGATAACCGCGCGATTCGCGAAATATTAAATTATATTCATTAATATTTTTTGTCGTGTGTCGTAATGCGGAACGCGTCCGTTCGCCAGCGCTTAACGCATGACACTCCTCATTACTTGTCGGGCATCTTGGATGTCCCGCAATTATGGATTTAGAATGACATGGCATAGCTAACCATGCATTGTCATCCAAACTTAACATGTATACAAAATTTCAGATGAATCGGTTGAAGATATCTGCTTCAAAATTGAATTGCAAAATTCCACCCGAACTAATTACATACATTGCAAATCATGACAATTTTCTCAATAAGTGTTTGTACTTTAACTGTGTTTTTTCGTACATATTTATATTATAAGATGTTGTAGTAAAAGATCAGACATGTCGCCTGATGGTTAACACATTACCTGAGGAGTCACAAGTGTAACAGAACTAATAACGTGTCATCCGTCAGTTATCTTGACAGATCTATCGGTTAGTAATTAGTAATACATCCCTCAAGATGGACTGATAGCTAGAATATGCTCTAAGGCTATAATGGATCAGCTATCAACTATATGAGATTAGATATTGCTCGCGACTTCCTGTTCGTTACTTGATGGCTTAATACTATAATTAGATACCTATTATCTATACTAATATTATAAAGCTAAAGAGTTTGTTTGTTTGAACATGCTAATATCAGGAAGTACTGGTTCGAATTGAAAAAAGGCCGTGACTATATATGTCTATCTTTTAAGGTTGGCTCACAATAACCTTTTTAAGCTAGCCAAATTTTTTCTAAAATTAAGCATTATTTATGAAGGTGTTTTCATAAAGATATTAATCCTTATCCAAGTAATTACGTTATTCATTACAAGCATTTAATCTAGAAGAAATTTGCCGTTTACATCATTTGATTTCAATGATTATTTTAGAAGATATCGCAGTAATAAAATAATCAACCACGCAATAATAATGTACGACGCGCGGCGGGCAGTCGTGAGAGGGAAGCGCTTCTCCTTCTACGTAAATGAAGTTGCGGGTAGATTTTAGCGATATCCCAAAGTAACTGTTCCTCGTGGACGAAGTCGCGGGCAAAAGTTAGTCACCAATAAAATTATTAAAAGGGCAAAGGAACGAAGGTGACCAGCGAACTTGACTTTAGTTTACCAAAACCGGGATGGACTTCGTACACAATTATACATTTAAATAAGGTAATTGGATGATAATTTGGCATAATAAAAACGGTATGGGCCTTAATCCTGTAGTAAGATAGGAAGGTCAATTCATATAGCGACGGTACCCAAATTTTTTACATTTGCCAAGTAGTAACGCCTCAATACTTTTACATCCGTTAATGGACGATTTATATAGTATTCTCCGAGCGAAGTAACCACTCTTGAAATACTGTAGTGCCAGAAGTAACCACACAGATACTGACTGGCCACGGTGGATTCGCCTTCTATTTGAATAGATTTAAGTTGAAGGAGGATCCATCGTGCCTGTGTCAGCCCGGAGTTGAGGAGACGGTTCCTCACCTGTTACTAGAGTGCCCAATTTTTGCAAACAATAGATATGATATTGAGCAAAAATTGGGCATAGCGATGACGGGTGAGAGCCTGCCTTCCTTCCTGGGGGAAAAGAGGAGAGAGGTGTTTCTCTCGTTCTGTAAGAGAGTGGTGGAGATTGTTAATAAAAGAAATAGTGATCTGTGATGTTAGCTTAACTGTGATTAATATCACAGTTAAGCTAATATAATTTAAAATACAGCACAACAATTAACTAACCCTAATGGGTTAGTTAATCCTTATCCACCTAATGGGTTAGTTAATTGTTGTGCTGTATTTTAAATTTTAATAGTACTGACATTTGTATTTTATTTTAATTTGTAATTTTATTCTGTATTTTTATGTTGACATTTATGTACCTGGTATATTATTGACACTGGTATATTATTGACACCGGTATAATATTGTATCGTAATTTCACCTTGACAATAATTATAATAGTAATGTTAAATAGTATGTAGGCAAAAAACAAGCCCTGACTATGTTAGGGGGACGAAAAAAAAAACTGTAGTGCCTGGGACAGTTGGTTTTTTAAATGTCGTATGGTTGCCCAAGCACATACGGCATTCTCACAACATAGTCAGCATAGTCCAGAGGAATGAACTGGTCAATACGTCTGGGGCCAACCATGTGCGGGTTTCCTCACGATGTTTTCCTTCACCATTAGAGCGATCGTATAATGTACTTGAGATCTGAAAAAGTCTCATTATGGTACACGCCACAACCTGGGATTTGAACTTGCACTCTCTCGAGTGCGAACTAAACGGTCTACCCACTAGGCTACGGAGCTCGACAACGCCTCAATATTTCTGAGTAAATTAATGAAACTAAATAGTTTAGATGTAGTCTTCTCCTCTTCCCGACTGAAAATCAGCATTTGCGTTTGCCGTAAAAATGATACTCAAATTTGAAAGCAAGGACACTATAATTTATAATGATGATGATGACGGTATGATATCACACATAAACACGTCGGTAAACTTATTTACGACCGTCATTTACGGTCGATATTAAAATTGTGTTTTATCATTTTTAAATCATACGATATTTTAAATTAACAAAATTATACTAAGTTTATTTTTATACTAAGTATGTTTGTTTGTCCGTGACATCGTAGATGCTTAACAAAAGGTCCGATTTAGATGCGTTTTTTGAAGTGAAAACTGCTTTAGCGACGTTGTGTACACTTTTCTTGGGATGGGTACATGTTAAACTCGCGTCAGGACTCAGGACATGAGACATGATCGAAAGTTCGTAATATGCAACTTACAACTGTTTGCTGTCTTATATACGCGAGCATGAAACTATTTTAGCTCGTACTTTTTAACCTTGATGGCGGTTTTTCCAATTTAATGTAAAATTTTTCACTTCTTTCGGCATGCAACCCGTTTTTTTGTTTGCAGGCTGACCTGATCGAAATGTAAAATGTCGGAAGATTGCGAACCCGAACATTCTGCTTAAATCACAAGCTATCACTGTCTGCATTTGCCGAATGACAAGGACAGCATGTAACTTGAGAGCCGCTTAATTTAAGAAACATTTAAGTGTTCGACCGTAAGACATCGTATCGAACAAATCTAAGTAAGATTATTATTGGACCATAAATGTGAACATTGCTTTCCATCTATTAATAATAAACCTCTTTTATCACTATAGTAGGTATTTTGATAACATATTCAATTTTCTATTTTATTTTTTTACTGGCAAATGTGGGATGTTTTAATGTGGGAGAGCCACGTTTCGGCATGAATGGGCCGGCTCGACCGGATAATTACCACGACCTCACAGAAAACCGACGTGAAATAGTGCTTGCGTTGTGTTTCGCCGAGTAAGTGAGGTTACCGGAGGCCAATGGGGGGGATTGGAGATTTTAAGGACCAGGAACGCAAGTCGCGGCACCAGAGAAGTTACAAATGTAACTCCTCTGGTGTTACGAGTGTCCATGGGCGGCGGTAATCGCTTACCATCAGGCGATCCGTCTCCTCGTTTCCTGGTTCATTACATAAAAAAAAAACAAAAAAAAAAGACTGAGCGTCTGATAGTAAGTACCCTTGTGCTGCGTGCGAGTTTTTGTCACTACTCGCCGTGAAAGATTTAACTAAATAAAATAAATAAATAAATCGTTTATTTTCAAGATACTTTACAAACATTATCTTTTCTGTCCCCCAAACTAGGCGAAGCCTGTCCTATGGGGGAAGTTAGGGGATTAAAATTATATCAAACTTAAACAGTAGTTCTCGTTACTATTAAAATTAGAAAATAATTATTAAATTGTAAAATTAGTATTAGTTAAATACTGTGTGACAGTAATTTGGTGTGCAGTGCGTACGTACTATGTACAGTCGCGGACTACTTCGGTTTATCAGATTGGCGAGTGTTTCGGATGTGCTAGCGCAGAGTGTAACTAAGATGGAGAACATGCATAGTTTTTTTTATTGGCTTGTCGTAAAGTACATAATAAGCCCGGAAATACTGTCTTGGCAATGACATATCTACGAGCAACCGTTGACGAAAATAGTATACGAAAAATGATGCACGAGTGACGTCACAGCAGTTGAAAATATTTGAAGATAATTAATACAAAATTGGTTTTACTAACTTAAATACCGCGTTTATGTGTATATCACAAAAAATATCCCTAGCCTTAAGGGTTTGGCCTGTACGTTGATATTCAAGCTTTGTCTTTTACCTATATACTCGTAGTCTGATTCACAAGATCCATTTCAGTGCTTTTCCGTACTATCGGTCAACGCGCTCGGACGCGCATAACCCGCTTTTAGCGCTATTTTCACCTCTAAATTTTACACATAAATATTGGTGATGGAGTTCCGCGAAAAATGTCCCACCTTTTTTTAGGAAATTTCCTCTTCAGGATTTTTTTTCAAAATTCGGATATCTTTAATAATTTACGAGATATTTTCAAAAAATTATACCCCCTTTTTTTACTAAATTGTTTATAACTTTTTCCATTTTTTCGAGCCCCTCTTGAAATTTTTCATAAAGTTTCTAGAAGTTATTCCGAATCGAATGAGACCAGAACCTAAATTCTCGTATTTAAAGTTGACTTAATTTTACTTTTTTGAATTGAAAGTTTAGCGACATGTTACCGTGAATGGATTTTATGACGTTTCGACCAATCACAGCGCATTTCACGTTGGTTTAAGTTCATAAAAACACCGTTTGAGAGTATAATCAAGTCGGGACTTGATTGTAATTGTATTAATGTAGGTCAGGGTTTCTTAAAGTGGGGTCCACGGACCACCAAGGGGTCCGTAATATGTGTGCCAGGGGTCCGCAGCGTTCTGAAGATTAATGAAAAAAAAATTTGCAGTAAACTAGCACAACTGATTAAAGATGACTTAATTGACATGAGATCAAAAGAACTGTTGAGAGCTGAATTTCATGCAAAAGGTCTTGGTGAATGGTGTTCTTTGAGTCAAGCTTACCCTCTTCTGGTCAAACGAGCTATGTCCGTTCTGATACCTTTTGCTACTACATATCTTTGTGAGGCAGGGCATGCGCCTTGCCTTATCGAAGACAATCCCATAATTTAAAGTGCTCATTGAGGCCAAACAACAGCATCCAATTTTCAATTTCTATTTAACAATTTTAATTTAATTAAGTTAAGCATTAGTAAGTGAGAGTAAATTACCAATAATCCCCCCCCAAGGGGTCCGTGGCATTTCAGAAATTCTGAAAGTGGTCCGTGACTGCACTTAGTTTAAGAACCACTGATGTAGGTTTTATTTAGCAGAATTGTCCTCCTGGATAATAATTTTCGATGCCCTTGGACAGAAATTCACTGAAATGGAACTTGTGAATCAGACTAGTATAGATTATAGCACATACCATCTTTAACTTAACCATCTCAACAAAGACTTTTATACCTATACACAAAATCGCAGCTACTCATAAAAGGAGACAGGTTTTTAAGGTGTCTGGTCCTTATCTATGCTAGTTTAGTCTGTAGACGTGGTACCTCGATATGTTACATTTGTCTGAGTTAGGGCTTTATGCGGAGTTTACAGTAGTTCAAACTGTAGAGCTAAGTGAAAAACGGACGGACTTGAGAAAATAATATTATGCACTTTGATTAATTATTACATAGATATGTTACACCCCTACAAAACAGACAATATTTCTGTGCCACGACACACATTGACAATGGACGCGTAAACGTATTAATGCGTGCTACTCGTCGACCGGCTCGAAGCACACTTACACAAAAATTGGTCCGCAGCGGGCCAATTTTAGTCTTACTTGAGGCTATTTTTTCTTGTGGCAAAATATACAGTTTCCACAAGATTTCCTTTTGCGCGCACGAAATCGCGGGCAATATCTAGGCTATATTATATTATAATATAATAAAGAGGAAAAGTTTGTTTGTTTGTTTCTATGTTTGTTTGTTAGTTTGTTTTCATTGAATAGGCTCCGAAACTACTGGACCGATTTTGATGAAATTTGGCACAGATGTAGAGTAGACCACATATTATTATGCTACTTTTTATCGCGGAAAAATGTACGGTTTCTGCTAAATTAACATTTGCGCGCATTAAGTCGCGGGCAACATCTAGTATTAAATAAAATAAATTGCCCTATCTATTCATCATTCACGTAGTCTATGGTCGAGAGTTAGATTTATTGAGTTATCTTTTTTCTTATCTCTGGAGTTTGTCGTCCCCTCTGTCACGTCTCTACAATTCAGACAAAGAATTTATGTAAAAATCTTGTATTTTGAACTAAAAGGTAAACATTACATTATACTAAGAGATTTAACCCGAATGCGGAAGATGAGTAATGTATTTCGATGTCGAGCGTATTGTAAATAAAATTTAATATTATCGTTATCGAAAAGATTAAGCTTGAACCAAAGATTTCAAAACTCAAGATAGGCTAATATGTACATTTGACAGAAAAAATCTTCATACAAGAAAAAGTTACGTCATCTTGGTTTTCACCATACCTCAAATTTCAGCCATCTTGTTTTCACCATATTTCAAATGTCAAAATGACCACTAAAATCGCCCCATTTAACTGGAGACACTTTTCGCCTCAACATACCTCGTCTATAATAATATATACGTCTATAGTCATGGTGCACTTTTCTTTTTCCCAACGTTTCGGCTACTTCGTTTCGGTATCGGGAAAAAGAAAAGTGCACCGTGACACAATCCACAAGTATAATGAATAATATTCGCGGAAACATAATATGAAATCATTAAAATATACTTATATTTTAATTTAGTTCATAAAAACGGAAAGCTGTCGGTGTTTTTCGGTGTTATTTCGATATTAAGTCTTATGACTTAATATCGAAATAACACCGATATTAAGTATTATATTTGTTTAAAATATATATTTTAGCACCTTATGGTGCTAAAATATATATTTTAAACAAATAAAATTACAATGCGTTTGGGACATAAAAAGGTAAGTTTTCGCCATTATTTTTTGGTTTCATCCCACTATATTTACTATATATAGACACTGGACTAAGAATATAAATAGACGTAGTCGCGACTCGCGCTAGGTGTTTTTGAGGTCGTAAGTAGAAATAATTCTGAAGTCGCTGAATATTTGCGTGTTGACAAAGTAGTCCCTAGACCCTAGGGGAGCTTATAATTAAGTTTTTTGCCATTTCTGCCCATTCCGTTTTCAGCAATTCCATTATTTGTGGTTGATTTTTTTATATGGCTATAAAAATGGCAATATTGATTTAAAGTTTAAAATGTTAATAGTATCATAATATCTGGGACAGCCTCCAAAGTATGGAGACTTAATTTGCGTCATTTTCGTCATGTATAAAATGACTGGGTAATGTTTTTAAAACAGTACCGGAAAAAATCTAAATGACAATTTTCCGTCTTATACCACTAAAATAGGCCTAATTCCAAATTTTGTGGCAAAGTAAGCCATTGCGATTCGAGAAATTAAGCATTTTAGTTTCACCTAGCTAAACGACAACACAAGTTCAAGTAAAGACAAATACTTAAATTGCTACAAACGCAACCATCCAAAATGGCACAAAATCAAATTTAATCAATCAAATTTAGGCTTAGAAGAAGGTCCGGAAACTATATCATGCAAAAAATAAAAGATTAGAATTTTTGCATCCTCAAAATGTATATTTGGATTTCAAGTAGGTACCTATTAGATTTTTTGGAGGATTTTTTTTAAATTATTTTTGTTACTACACTATACACGTGGAGTTAATATAGAGGATTTTTATGAATATATTTTTACAGAGCCGTCGTGTTTTTCAAAGGGATATGTGTCGCAGTTAGGTATTTGATTGCAATGGCTGGAGTGCGTGAAAAATCTGTCACGTTTTTTCCTGAAATCCCAATACCAATCTCTGCTTTCATAAAACATGCAAACTGCATAGTGAGTATTATAAGCAACAACTTTCAGTACGGTTTTGCGAGAATTGTACGAACGGGGGAGTATGATATTTGACATATTTAACTTTATGTGAAGGAGATGTGCAAAAAGCTAAACGCGCGGTGAAAAAAAACGGACGGATGGATGTTTGTAACTCTTTCGCGCAAACTACTTGACGGATTTCGATGAAATTTGTTATGATGGTAGTTTAAGCTCGGATTAAAACAAAGTACCTATTGATAATTTTTATCCCGAAAAAGTACAGTGTTCCCGTGGGATACTCTACGAGGGCGGAGCCGTGGGCAACAGCTAGTACTTCAATAATTTCGACACTATTAACGTCAGTCGGATGGTAGAATAGTAATTTGTGCGTTGTTTACGATTTGGTGTCTTGTGTTCGAAATTTCGAATCCCGGTGAGACGAATATTTTTGAACTATTTATTTTATTCTACTAGAGCTCCGAGCAAACGGTTACCCAGGTACTGGTAAAAAAAAAAAAACACGAAGTTGCGATTAATCTCATACATTTTTAAGCCCGTTAACATACAGGGTATTTTAATAACATTACGAATAATGTATGCCTGCAGCTCGCGTAACACGTTGCTAGCTTACATTAAAGCCTGATATATTGTTTAAATTTCCCCATATTTGCTAACTTTAATATATTTTATGCACTTTTGAGTTTCGGAATTACGTATGCTTTTAATGTGCTTCAATTTAAACAACTTTTGCTTTTCATCATGCATTTTAGCTGTCATACTTAAGATCAACAATAATAATTCTTAGATTCTTTATACGAGTAAATAAATAATAAATTATTTATTGCGAAGAACATTCATAAGGAGGTTGCATTTCCTTTTGAAAGTACAAGAAAATTTGATTGCTATCTATATAATATAGCTAAAAGTTCCAGAGCCTATAAATTTTTGTACCAATTAGACTATTACTAAACTATTGTACTTACCACTTTTAGAGCAATTAAATGAGATTATTTGAATCAAGGTCGCTGGCCACATTTACATAGTAATAAAGATGTAAACAACAGTTTAATTAATATTGTACTATGGATTTTATTCAATATACATAATAATATACAATAGAATAAAAAATATATTTAAACTAGAAGATGTAAACTGTAGCTACCTACTAGATGTTGTCCGCAATCTAGTGCAGGACGAAAGAAAATTTGTCCTTCCCGCAGGACTACTGGGGTAAAATCAGCCTGGTGCAAGTCGGATTGGTAAACGAAGGGTTCCATACAAATCGGCAATAAATTAAACGCAAAAAAAAAAAACAAAAAAAAAGCTTTTATTTAAATGCTCTAAAAGAAGAAAATAAAATTTTCTTTAAAATTTTAACGTATAATATAACGTCATTACACAATTTATATGATAGAAAAGCTTGTCGAGAATCAAACAAATTAAACTAGTAAATTAAGTAACTTAATCTGATATATTTATGAGACAATTTGTTTAATTATGTCTTGGATTATCCACCATATTTAATTTAGAATGACATCAGACATCATATAGCTTATCGTGTATTATCACCCAAACTAAATGTGTGTACAAAATTTCAGCTCAATCGGTTGAAGATATCTGCTTCAAAACTGAGTAGCAAGGTTCCACCCGAACTAACAAACTTACATACATACATTGCAAGTTAAATAAAAGCTTAAAGGAAATAGTTTGTTGTATGGGAGATCCCTTGAATATATTATTCTATTCTTTTTTTAGTATTTGTTGCTATAGCAGAAACAGAAATACATCATCTGAAAAATTTCAACTGTCTAGCTATCCTAGCTATCACGGCTCACGAGATACAACCTAGTGACAGACAGACGGACAGACGGACGGACTGGTAGCGATGTCTAAGTAGTAGGGTGCTGTTTTTAATCTTTGGATACAGAACTTCAAAAATTCCCCGAAATCCCCTCCAGCTCCATCATCAATGCGTCACCTGGCTGGGTCTATATTTTCCGGAATCTGTAAGGCCGGGGAAAATCCGGAGCTCTGGAAACAGAAATCTGCGCTTATTATTGTATTCAATAAAGCTGAAAATCGAACACACAAGTGTAGAGTCAAATGTCAATGTCATAATATATGACTTCCGATTTTCAACTCTATTGTTTGTGCGCAGAGTTCTATTTTCAGTGCTCTGAAATTTCCCGGACCTGCTGGATTCCGGATCATATAGTCCCAGCGTAAGATTTATTAGGTATAACGCGATTCAAATGAGAATAGGAACGTCAATGACCTCTATCTGTCAAATGTCTCATGAAAAGTACGGTTAGCAGAGAAACTTATTTTGCCAATAATAATAGTCGAAATAATTCTTTAAATACTTGACACTGGCAGAATGGTGCAAAACCTTTGCAAACGCGATTGCCGTAAATAAAAGAAGAGGAATAATAGTCTTACGTCGAATTTAACTAATAACGTTAAATTATCTAAACATAACATTTAATTATATTAAATATTCATATTGTGCGACTATAAATACTTTATTATAAATACAGGTAACATAAAGCAAAAGCACATATTTATTTTAAATAACAGTTGGTGGAATAAATTTAAAATTCTATGAATGTGGAATAAATAAAAATCCACATTTTATTTTATAGCAGAAAGCAGTGATGATGATGGTGATGACGACGACGATGACAACTCGGACAGTAATACAGAGATGAGCGGAATTGAGGAGCTAGATTCAGATTAAATTTTTTTCACTCAATTTTGTAAATAAATTTTATTATAAGAAAAGAAAACTTTTTTGCCCACCCTACCTAATTGGGTAAAATTGACAGCTATGACGTCACAATATGGCGCCGACTCAATCCTATTCTCATTTGAATCGCACTATAGATACTTACTACGAATTTCAGTATTCACCTTTGTTAGATATCCAATAAAATTAAATGTAAATTTATACTTCTATACTAATAGGAAAGTTTGTTTGTTTGTTTGCATCGAATAGGCTCCAAAACTACTGGACCGATTTTGATGAAATTTGGCACAGATATAGAATAGACCACGGGGAAGGACATAGGCTACTTTTTATTGCGGCAAAATGTACGGTTTTTATGACATTTCCTTTTGTCGCGCACGAAGTCGCGCGCAACATTTAGTGTAAGATAAAATATCTAGTATCATATTGCAAATAGTGCCTATTGAGGACTTGACACAGGTAATGTAAATAGCTTCATTAGGCTTAATAGCTTTGTGTTTATTATGTAATCTTAGGTCTTTTATCAAAATTAAAACAGTTTTAGTAATCTAGATTATTTATGCTTTGATGTTTTGAATCGAAACCAACCTAGGGTTCGAAACAGATGGACTGCAAAATGAACTCTAAAGGTCATTTCACAACGAAACGAAACGATACGCTATATGTCGCTGCATTTTTAAGATAGCTATTCAAAATTGAACTTTATTAATTAGGTACATTAAGAAGCGTAATGAGCTCCGTGGCCTAATGGGTAGACCGTTTGGTTCGCACTCGACAGAGTGCAGGTTCAAATCCCAGGTTGTGGCGTGTACCAAAAAGACATTTTCAGATCTCAAGTTTCAATTGGTTCAAGAGTTACTTATCTAATAGACGGCAGAGGTTAAAGCTTGGGAATCACTTGAGTAAGGAACAAAAAATCACTATAGGTGTCCCACAGGGTAACATTCTCTCTCCAACTCTATTCATAATTTATATGAATGACATTCTGCAGCATAATATACCTAAAACAGAAATCATATGCTACGCTGACGACACGGTTGCAATATTCCGAGACAAGTGCTGGCGAAGCGCTGTTCACGCTGCCGAAAGAGGTATTTCTCGAGTTAACGAGTGGTTAAATCGGAACCTCCTAACCCTTAACGTGTCCAAAACTAATTTTGTAGGTTTTCACATAACCGGGGCCACAAAGCCGAAAGTCGACACCATAAAAATGCATCAGAGAAACTGCCCGGTTTTGTCGTTTCCACTTATACATAAATGTTCTTGTGGCTGCATAAACAGGGTTGAATCGGTGAAGTACTTAGGCGTACTTATTGACCAAAACCTCACATTCCGACTACATATTACCAATGTGGCTAAGAAAACCCGAAAGCTGATATTTCTTATGAGATCACTAAGACCAGTTGCAAGTCTACAAGTAAAAAAACTTGTGTACAGTGCACTTGTCCAATCACTGCTGCAGTACTGCATCGGAGTGTGGGGTGGTGCGGCAAAATCTCATATGATTGAGCTAGAACGGGCGCAGCGCGCTGTGATCAAAGTCGCTCTTGGTAAGCCTCGTCGTTACCCGACTACCGAACTGCTGCAGGAATTTAGTGTTCTTAGTGTGAGACAGCTATTTATTCTAAGAAGTGTAAAGAAATATATGAGATGTGGCCGTACTTTACCATCAGAGGTGGTGCTACCGGCGATACGAACGGTATTCGCGTCGCGATTACCCCCGTATATCCACGCTTTTGTCATCCGATCGCTAGCGAGGAATCGTAACATTACGACGGAACAAACACAAACACAAAGACTGTCAACAACCTCAAGGATAAAGGTCTGGCTTATATCTCAATCGTACGCTGAAACAGAGCTCCTAGTGGATGTACGCGCGAAAGGAGATAGGGGATAATGGAGGCATCTTCACCACTTCATTGTTGTTAACACTAACATACATACACACACATACCCACACACACACATACGCATACATATGCGCGCACACACACACACACACACACACACATACACATGCACACACTTTCTGTAATTTTGTAATGGCTACCACAAAACGTCATAATACTATTGTTTAAACACTCTAATTAATTTAATTTTATTTTATTTGGTCTTAATAATTGTAATATTAATTAATAATTTATTTACATTTAACTATTAATCAATTTTTAATGCTAATTTAATGCAGTAATATTCTATTAATTTTAATAATATATATACTTAATTATTTAAAAACGAATACTAACTAACATCGAACTATACTGATTCTTGTTTTGATGACTAATGGGTACAAATGAATGTTTTTGATAACTATAATGTAATTGTACTTAAAATAGTACTAAAATGTGTGAAATATATGTTAGGTATACGATTTAAGGACCACCAAGATACAGGCTTCTGCCTAGTTTGGGGTCCATCGCAATAAAAAATGTCTGTCACATAACTAACCCAAAACAAAACTGTACTAAATAATTGTTAATTGTCTGTATATATAGTCACTTAGTAAAATTAATGTTGTAATGGATATATTTTGTTATGTTATGATTGAGAAATAAAATTATTTATTATTATTATTAGATCTCAAGTACATTATACGGACGCTCTAACGGTGAAGGAAAACATCGTGAGGAAACTCGCACATAGTTGGCCCCAGACGTATTGACCAGTTCATTCCTCTGGACTAGGCTGACTATGTTGTGAGAATGCCGTTTGGCTTGGGCAACCATACGACATTTAAAAACCAACTGTCCCCGGCACTACAGTATTTCAAGAGTGGTTACTTCGCTCGGAGAGTATTGTATAAATCATCCATTAATGGATGTAAAGGCCGAAGTTTTTTTTTTTACATTAACTTTTCATTGTTAGAGTTCGAATGTCAGGTTGCATAGCGCTGCACAACGTAATATGCAGTGTATGACTTACGTCATAATATGAGAAATGTACCTTATTGTGTAGTTAATAAAGTACAATTTTCAATTGTAGCAATCTTACAAATGCACCGCGAAGCATCTTGAACTGACCCGTCTCATTTTCACCAACGCCTATTAGTGTTAATCATTAATATGTTTAAATGTAATGCCTTCTCTTTCATTAATACCAAGAATGAGAGAGATGACATGATGTTTAATCAATGACTAACTTTAACAGGCGTTGGTGGCGCTAAATACAATACTGAAATGCCGTTTAGAAATTGACATAGCTTCGAGTTTCAAAGGAACTTCAAGAAAAATTAGTTCCGCTGCGCAGCCTTAGAAAAACCTGCAAAAGGGAAACCTTTGAAATTTTGTAATTTAAACTTGACTATTGTTAAAGTTGGAATTGTAAATCTATTTAAATCGAACTTAATAGAATTTCAATTAAAATGGCCGAGTCTAGTTGCTATTTTATCATAGAGGATTAGCAATGATGTAAGTTTACAATGCGACATTTGTATTTATAGAGAAATACTTTTTATCGTGTGGTTTACAATATCTCGACGAGCTAACTCTAACGAGCTCCGTGGCCTAGTGGGTGTATTGTTAGGTGCAGATAACTATTATAAATAATAATTACATATCTACACTAATATTATAAAGAGGAAAACTTTGTTTGTATGTTTGTTTGTTTGTTTGTTTGTTTGTTTGTTTGTTTGTTTGTTTGTAATGAATAGGCTCAAAAAGTACTGGACCGATTTCAAAAATTTTTTCACCATTCGAAAGCTATATTATCCACGAGTAACATAGGCAAAATTTTATTTTGGAAAATAATAGGGTTCCGTAAGATATTTGGGTTTTTCGGACACAAGGTGTAAAAAATCAACCAGAAAAGTTACTTATTTTGCGTACGCTGCCTAAACTATAAAAGATAGAACCATAAAATGTTCTAATTAATTGTAGATCTTATAAATATCTACAAAAAAGTCCGCGACACACTATATCTATCTATGTCGAGTGAGACACAACAACCATTTTTTATTTAGAAATCTTGATTTTTTTTGGACTACATTTAAACGCGTTTATTTTACTCACGCTATTAATCCTTATCAAAATAAATTATTTCATCACTAAGTACAGTTTATTTAGATAATATTTGGTCTTTTAATGATTAAAATTGGATGTTTGGTTTTGAAGTTATGGCGAAATTAAAATATTACGATTTCTGCTGCACGGCCCGTTGCGAAGTGGGCGTCGTCGTCACCAAAGCGTGCGAGTTTAGATCTATGAGTAAATTTTTTGTTTTGTGTTCGTTGTAACTATGATGGATAGATACTTGAATAACTATTTATTTAGTGATTGTTGTATTGTTAGTCCTGAAGAGTATAGGTATTTCATACGATAAAAGTATACCCACCTACATAATTCATTGAGTTTTAGTAGGTACCTAAGTATATTAATTTGTTTCTTTTTGTTTTGACTAAATTTCGCCCGTTTTGTTAGAGGTTTAAAGACATTCTGTAGTATTAGTATCAGTATTGTACCCGTGCAAAGCCGGGGCGGGTCGCTAGTTAAGAATAAGACTTGACTTTATTATCGAGTGCGTTTCACAAGTGTAGGTAACAAAATTATTGTACACCAGCTACGGCCATCTTGTACAGGACGCGCATAGTGATGTTCCCTCATTAGTGATGTAACATCTCCAACAGTGGGTAGACCGTTTGGTTCGCACTCGAGAGAGTGCAGGTTCGAATCCCAGGTGTGGCGTGTACCAATGAGACTTTTTCAGATCTCAAGTACAATACGGACGCTCTAACGGTGAAGGAAAACATCGTGAGGAAACCCGCACATGGTTGGCCCCAGACATATTGACCAGTTCATTCCTCTGGACTAGGCTGACTATGTTGTGAGAATGCCGTATGTGCTTACCATACGACATTTAAAAACCAACTGTCCCATGCACTACAGTATTTCAGAAGTGGTTACTTCGCTCGGAGAATACTGTATAAATCATCCATTAACGGATGTAAAGGCCTGAGTTTACAATATCTCCATTAAACAAAAAAGCCGTGTGGTGTCGTGAGACACCAGATAGGAACGAAGTTCCATATTATAAAATATTAATTCCAAGTTCTATTTGAAGTATGAAGAGAATAATTATTCGGGTATGCACTTTTATTATCTGATTTTTTTCATCGACAAAAATAAAAAAAATCTACTTTACAAAATTATTATCTTAACGCCTTTATTTTATTTAAATCATTTATAAAAATATAAAAAAATGTAAAAAGATAAAATCCGATACCCGGGAATCAAAACCCTAGCTATTATATCCTCGTACAATACTAGCTAATCAAGCAAATCCTATGTTAATCAAGCTGCGAAATTTTGCTTCTTATTTGATCTTTAGAACTGAAAGAATATCACAATAAATAAAAATCTTACGCTTTTTTTTAACGTTGCGGATGTTTTTTGCCTACTACTACCTACTCCTACCTATCTACCCTCCGCCACGCCCTATAAGGAACTTTCGTTCCAAAAAATCAACATAGTAAACACAAACATTGTAATAATATTTTCACTACAATATAAGGAATTGAAGGTTTCACTTCGATCACGTGCGAAATGCGCCAATGGAGCAGATATAGAGTTCCTCTATGGCTAGCTGCACACACACCATAATATTGGCAATAATGCTCATATAGACAATAATATTCCTTGTGTGCGGGCCATATTGCCGTTTTTAGGGTTCCGTAATACTTAAGGAACCCTTATAGTTTCGCTCTGTCCGTCTGTCTGTCTGTCAGTCTGTCTGTCTGTCTGTCCGCGCCTCTAGCTCCTGTTATTATGAATATAAATTGATGAAATTTGGTGCAGTTATAGATTGTGTATAGATCACGGTTTCGGGATCATAAAAAAATAATAATTTTATATTTTAGGGGTGGCTCTCCATACATGTGAAGTGGGGATAAAAATTATTTTTTCACTCTACCCCATCGTGTGGGGTATCGTAGAATAGGTCTTTTAAAATAAAGGGAAGGTTTCTTACATGACTTTTTTACAAAGTCAACCGTTTTCGAGTAATCGGCCTCCAAAGTAGTTTGTAAGTTGGTCCCCCCCTAGCATTTTTAAACTATAGGAGATAGAAACTTCCATGCAAACAAATTTCCATGCTTATAGATCATGCTAAAAACTCTTTAGTAAAATTATTGTGAACAAAATCAGACAGTAACTTTTGGAGTAATTAAAAAAAGCATATACGCGTTTATAGTTACGGAACCCTCCTTAGACATGTCTACCTGTCAAAATACCCAAAAGCATGTCAGGACATTTTTTTTTGTATGTGTTGACTAGTATTGACAAATTTATTCTGTCATTATTGACACGTGTGCGGCTAGCCTATGACTGCTCCCAATAATTTTACTTCTTTATATTTTATTTTGCATATTATTTATTTTACTTAACATCATAGATAGATAATATTAAAAAGAGGCTTAACATACAATGTTATACTTTCAACGCGCTTCAAAGTTACAGGCAATATAGTACATACCTAAACCGGTAGTGTAGCCCCTCGATTATTCTAGAGCTTTCGTCGAGTGCAGTCCCAGGGGCGTAGTTAGTTACGCTCGTTAGGGGCAACTGCAATCTTTGAACTACATGAATTATGCTAATACGGACTTACGGATTCCCAAACTGAAATATTCGGAGTTTTGTGAATTCAGGTGTGCCGTGTGCCTATGTATAAAATCTGAGTTTCTAAATATAAAATGTGATATGGGTACTTTAATATTTTTAGAGGAAATAATACAGACTTAGTAAGCCGGTAAGAGTATTAAAAGACCGGTTAAGTGTGAGTCGGACTGGCGCACGAGTGGTTCAGTACAAAATCTATACTTCCATACTAATATGCGAAAGTGTGTCTGTCTATGTCTGTCTGTCTGTCTGTTACCTCTTCATGCTTTAACATCTGAACCGATTTTTATGAAATTTGATATAAACATACTTTGGGTCCCGGGAAATGACATAGGATATTTTTTAACCTGAAAAACGCGTTCTGATTGGTCCAAACTTCACAAAGTCTGTTTTATTATAACATGTCGCTTCACTTATAATACGATCAAAGTAAAATGAAAGTCTACTTTAAATACGAAAATTGAGGTTCTGGTGATGGTGATAGAAAGACGGACAGAGTACAGACTGCTCTGACTGCTCTGTCCTTCCCATAACAGAGAAGGAGGTCCCACCGCCCCCGCCAACTGCCACATCCCTCATGGCAGAGGCAAACGACCCCACTCCCCGCCCCTCGGCATCCACTGTCCCCACCCCCTCTGCCCCCGCAGCCCGGAAGGTGAGGAAGAGGAAGAAGACCAAGAAGAAGAAGCGGTCAAAGTCCGGAGCCACATCTACAGCCGCTACGGACTCGGAGTTCGAACCCCTCGCACTCCCACTCCCACCTTCCCCTATAAATGCCGTTCTGCCGGCCCCCCCTCTCCCTCAACGCACTCCGCGTCCCTCCCGCGCCCCCCGCGCGTCCAACCCAGTTCCTACGGCCACTACTACTGCCGAAGAAATTGAAATCGCCACCGTGCCCGCAAACCCAGCGGCTACAGCCGCAGCACTTCCCACCCCTGTCCTGCCATCCACCTCACGCAGGACCCGGAGGGAGGAGCCTAAAACCACTGCCCAGCTTTTACAAGCTCTATTCTCCCTGGCCATGAACATTTATAACAAAATACAGGCCGGGAAGGACATTTTTAAAACCCTACTACAGGCCCTTCCTGAAGGCGCCTCCCTCATTTCGGAATTAATATCCAAATGGCTCCCAACACCACAACCCTAAAGGTCGTCCACTGGAACGTCCGGGGGGTCCGCGGCAAGGTGGCCCCGATCCGCCTCCTCCTTAAGGAATATGAGGTGGATATCGCCCTGCTGAGTGAGACCCTCCTGTCCCCCCAGGACCGTTTCAGCGCCCCCGGGTACCACGTGTACCGTCAGGATTTCCTGGGAGGAGATCGAGTGTGTCGGGGCCTCGCCGTTCTGATCGGTAGGAGGCTTTTACACCAACTCCTCCCAGCTCCACCAGTCTCTTCTATCTACGCCCTCGGGGTAGAATTACTTCTCGGGTCTCGCCGCACACGCATATACGCGTGCTATAAACCTCCAGGGTCACGTTTAGATATCTCCGACATCCACAGGCTCCTATCAGAGGAGCCGACTGTGATTGCCGGAGATCTAAACTGTAAACACCCCGGATGGGGCTCTCGCACCCCCAACGCAGACGGCAATCGTCTCCTTGCCGACTCTGAACGCTCCGGATATACGGTGATAGGAACTTACGCCCCTACACACTATCCCGAGAACCCCCTACACTCGCCGGACGTGCTAGACATAGCCATCACCCATCAACTCCCAGGCGACCTCCACCAAGAGGTCCTCGATGTGGCCCACGGGTCTGACCATCTCCCGGTCTTAGCCGTCTTATGTGCCACCCCCGTGAGCGTCCCCCCCCTTCCCCCTCACCCAGTTCGCGACTGGGACGCTTTCTCCTTGCAGCTGCACGAGTCAACGCCCAACTTTCCGGTCGATTCTGCAGACACAGTCGAATCCATGACGCTGCAGATCACCGAGGCGATCACAGCTGCAATGGATGCGGCAACTCAGCCGCCCACTCGCCGTCAGTACAAACGGCCATCACTGCCCCGCCACATCGTCGACCTCATCGCGGAGAAGAAGCGCCTGCGTCGCAGTTGGCAGCTCTCCCGCTGCCCCACGCAGAAGACGCAACTCAACCGCCTCACTGCAAAGGTAAAGGACCTCCTACAAGACCTCAATGCTGCAGACTGGACCCGACGCATCCAGGAGGCGGGAGAGGACTGGCCCTCTCTCCATCGCTTTTGTCGCAGCCTTACCGGAGCCACTGCCCCCGTTTGCCCCCTGCTTCATCCCGACGGCAACCTAAGGTACCGTGCAGAGGACAGAGCAGAAATTCATGCCGAACACCTGGAACGCCAATTCTCGCCGCTGCCAACGTCCGCAACGGAACACGTCCAGACAGTCTCCGAGGAGGTAAAGGTATTCCTACTTTCCCCTCCCCACCCCCCCAACTTCTCCTTTTCACCAAGGGAAGTACAAAAAGTTCTACGCCGCCTTAAACCTAAAAAGGCCCCCGGTGCTGATGGGATTCCCAATTCAGCCCTCCGTCACCTCCCCTTCAGGATGGTGGCCGCCCTCACTCGCCTGTACAACGGCATCATCAGGACCGGCCATTTCCCCACTCCCTGGAAGTTGGGGCTCATTATCACAATCCCCAAACCCCACAAAAACTTGAGACGGGCCGAGGGCTACCGGCCCATAACCCTCCTCTCAACCCTATCTAAAACCTTTGAAATCCTTTTCCTAAAACATCTATCACCATACCTCCCTCCTCGTGAGGAACAGTTTGGATTCAGGTCCCAGCTGAGTACCACCCTTCAGCTGGTACGTGTAATACACCACCTCTCCGTTGCGGCGAATAAGAAGAACTCTTCAGTCGCAGTTTTCCTAGACATGCAAAAGGCGTTCGATAGTGTGTGGCATGAAGGTCTGCTCTTCAAGCTCATCCGAGCTGATGTCCCCCCCCCTCTGGTAAGGCTAGTGGCGTCCTTTCTCTCCGGACGGACCTTCAAGGTCCGCGTGGACGGAGTTCTCTCTGAAGAACGTCCCATCACCGCTGGCGTCCCGCAAGGTAGCGTACTTTCCCCGGGACTTTATAATTTTTACGCGAGCGACGTGCCAAAGGACCCGGGCACCATGGCAGCTCTGTACGCCGACGACACGGCGTTCATCACCTCATCGCTCAACTCAGATCATGCAGCCATCAAACTTCAGAGGACGCTGGACCTCCTCCCTGACTGGCTGAGCAAATGGAGGCTCTCTGTTAACGCAGGCAAGTCCCAGGCGCTCGCTGTCAGCAAAAGGCATCACCTTCCGGCGCCTCTGAAGATCGGAGACGACCCAATCCCATGGGGGAGAACGGCGAAGTACCTCGGGGTAACTATAGATCGCCGACTCTCCATGGTCGCCCAATGCAGATCAGCGGTGGCGAAGGCCAGATCAGCGGTAGCCCAGCTGCACCCCGCCTACGCGTCCCCGCAGATCCCTTTAAGCATGAGAATAGCCCTCTACAAGACGTACGTACGGTCCCGCCTTACGTACGCAGCACCTGCGTGGCACCACCTGCTCTCCGCACCCCAAAAAGGGTTGCTGCAGAGAGCCCAAAACAAAGTGCTGCGCCGCATTGCGGGCGCCCCGTGGTACGTCCGCAACGCTACCTTATCAAGGGATCTCCGGGTGGAGAGCATCGAGGCCTTTGTGGCCCGGCTTTCCGCGAATCTGTTCGCGCGAGCGGATGCCTCGCGCCTGGTCGAGCTGACCGACCTAGCGCCGTGGCATGCCCGCCCGCCCGACCGTCACCGCCTGCCGAGGGACGCCGTCCCTCCGGAAGAATCGGCGGAGCCCAACCGCCCGCCCCACCGCCCCCGAAGAGGAGGAGCCCAGGCGCAATGAATGCGCCGCACCGCCCCGAAAAGGAGGAGCCCAGGCGCAATTGATGTGCGCCACTCCCAGGCGCATGGATGCGCCAGATGTCGCAATCCTGCGCACCGCTGGATCGCAGCCCCCCACCTATCCTGCACCGGCAAAAAAAAACATATAAAAAAAAAAAAAAAAAAAAAAAAAAAAAAAAAAAAAAAAAACCTTGCCGGTGCAACACTTCGTCGCTCGCCCGAGGCCTGTCGGAGTGGCAGACCTATTGCCACCCCGTCGCCTCCGGGGCGTACCTTCCCCCCCGCTATCAAAAAGCTGGGGCCCGGAAGCTTACTCCCACCCTTTTCCCAGGTTGTTCGAGTCCGCGGTCGGCAAACGCGGCACGTGTGGGAGTGGACCCAAACACGTTTCTCGGCCTCCAGGTCGGGACCCCCACGTCACCGCCGGTCTAGGTCGGGCCTGGTGGCGAATTTCCTCTCGCTTCGCCTCGGGTTTCCCCCCGCGTTCTGCCGCGGGAGGTCTGCCCTCAAAAATAAATTTTTGTTTCTCGCCCAGTACTTGTACTGGACGAATTAAATATATTAATTTCCCCACGTAGAGGGGCAAAGCCCCTGATCGTGGTTCCCCGCCCAAGGCCCCCTTTCAAGGGCCCGGCGTGAGAATACGTAACAAACTGCTCTGTCTGATGTTGTTACGTAGGTAGTATAGGTACTACTTCTAAAATCTACATTGTTACAAAGTTTCAGACAACTTTACTATTATTACCTTCCTTTTTAAATAATTTACAGTAATAATACATTTCATAGGATACTCATCCCAACTTACCTGTCCGGTAGTTGTGGTATAGTATACGGGTACGCGACCCCGGCTTCCTAGCTACTACTGTCCTATCCCTTACCCTCCTGGGCGGTAATATCCTACATTTCCTATTTCCCACTCTAACTTACCAATCTTCCTTTCCACATCACCTATCGTTCCATTTTCCTATTCCTATCCTCTCCGCAAATCCGTGGGAACGCAATGGATAATTATAAAAATAATTTCATTATCCAAAATGGCGGCGATGTGGTTCGCCACCCATCACGTCTCGTTCTCGCGGAGGCGAAAAGTGGCCCATGGAGAGCCGCTTCGCTACGTTGAATGTAAGAGGAGGAATGGATGGTAAGAATGAAAGTGGATGAAGCGAAACAAGTATGTAAGGATCGTGGCAAGTGGAGGGAAGTGGTCTCTGCCTACCCCTACGGGAAAGAGGCGTGATTATATGTATGTATGTATGTAATACATTTCATTGTCTGACATTTTCATAGTAAAACAATGATTGCCGAGTGTTTTGAAAATAATAACGTGATATTGAAAATAATAACAGTGGGTATGTATATTAAATACACCGTAAAACTTCCTTATCCATATAGTCAAAGATCCAATTACGCTAATCCAGGAAGCAATTAGAGATTAATAGAAACGTTCCGAGTGACAGTAAAGCCGGAAAAAAATCAGCAACGGCTGAGCATAATATCGACCTTTTAATTTAGAGAGTGCTAATTAAATGTATGTAAATAAGGGTAAATAATATTATGTTGTTAGGTTAAATGACATAAATAAAGTCATATACATCCGTCCGTCTGTGTCCTCCGCTCATCTTCAGCTTATCGTCCAAATGGTAAGTGCTACAAAAATATATTTTTTGGGGGTGTATGGATGTACAAAAAATGGGGATATTTTTCTCGCGTCACCCATAGTGTGGGATATCATTAAATAGTTATTTTAAAAACATAATAATAATAATAATTATATCTATCAAGTTCTCGAAGAACTTGTGTTACGGGTACCAGGTTTAGAGCTTAGCTCTCGACTCCGAGATCGTGGGTCCGATTACCGTGTTGGAACATCAAAAGATGATATTTCCAAGTTTGGTAAGAACAATGCAGGCCGACCACCTGATTGCTTGACAAGAAAGATGATCCATGCGTCGGATGGGCATGTAAAAAGTCTGCGCCTGATCTTTCATCAGTCGTGTCGGTTACCCGTCCCACTGGATTATGAAAGTAAAGGAAGAGAGAGTGCTCTTGTGCACTGCGCACACACTAATAATTGTGCATTACAAAAATAACTTCTGCGTCGCTGGCCCGGTTTCAATGAAACCGGCCACCGTCACCGATATCGGTGTGGGAAGCTACTTTTATTAAATTGACATTATCAGGTAAGGACACCTGGCTGTTTATGACAAACATAAACTTAATGACTTCGACGAAGATGACGTTTCGATCTTAATGGCGCTATATTTATTTAGTGACTTGTCGACTATAATATTTTATTATGTCAAAGTCCAAGACCTTTCGCAAGTGTCTTTGGACTCTATTTTTGAATAAATAATATATGGAATAAACAAGAATTTAATCCAAATTAATATAAATCCAAAATGTTAGTAAATATACATAATATTGAACTTAAAACCTATGTTAGTATACTAATTAAGAAATAGTTAGGCACTGTACTAAAACTTACCTCATAATATAACATACACTTCAATCCCTCAACAGATACGTGACGAAAAAGCTTTCACCCCTTCTTACGAAAATTATGTGAAGGGAAAAGTATGAAATTTAGCACTGTTAAATATGGAGGTTCCGAAAGGATATTTTTTTGCTTAAAATACAGTAAATAAATAAAAGAACATTACACACACTACCGTGCGTTTTACAAAATTTTGTCGCACACTTTTCGTTTGTGTCTTTCACGTTCAATAGACAAGATTTATATTTTAACTAGCTTTTGTTCGCCACTTCGTCCTCATGGAGTTCGGTTTCCATACAAAATTTTTACCCCTTTTTTACCTCCTTAGGGGGCGAATTTTCAAAAATCCTTTCTTAGCGGATGCCTAGGTTATTACAACTATATGTATGTCACATTTCGTTCAGTATTTTCGGCTGTGCGTTGATAGATGAGTCAGTCAGGTTTGCCTTTTATATATTTAGATTCGTATTTTAGAGGTAGCCCTTGACTTAAACGAAGTAAAATGTTTTATTCAGGGTCCATGTTATGAAATTAGGTATATATCTACAATTTGCGAGCCGACTGAGGTCCGGGGTCTAAACCCGGCGAGAAGAACCTTAATAAAGGTAACACTTAAAATTTAATGACGACCTCTGTGGCTCAGTGGTTCGGCGCTTTGGTGCTCAAGCCGGAGGTCGCAGGTTCGAATCCTGCCGACGGAACAAAAAGTTTTTCTGTGTTCCTGGGTCATGGATGTGTATTAAATATGTGTATAATATAATAAAAATCTTAAATATATGTATAGTATAAAAGTATTAAATATACTTCCGGTTGTCTGGTACCTGTAACACAAGTTCTTCGGATACTTAGCACGGGGCCAGATTGACGTGGTGTGAAGCGTCCATAGATATTATTATTATTATTATTATTATAATTATGGTCTAAATTTTGACATGTCATGGGATACTCATCCCAACTTACCTGTCCGGTAGTTGTGGTTAAGTATACGGGTACGCGACCCCGGCTTCCCTAGCTATTACTGTCCTATCCCTTGCCCTCCTGGGCGGTAATATCCTACATTTCCTATTTCCCACTCTAACTTACCAATCTTCCCTTCCACACCACCTATCCTTCCCTTTCCCTATTCCTACCCTCTCCACCAATCCGTGGAAACGCAATGGATAATCATAAAAATAATTTAATTATCCAAAATGGCGGCGATGTGGTTCACCACCCATCACGTCTCGTTTCTCGCGGAGGTGAAAAGCGGACCATGGAGAGCCGCTTCGCTACGTTGAATGTAAGAGGAGGAATGGATGGTAAGAATGAAAGTGAACGAAGCGAAACGAGTATGTTAGGATCGTAGCAAGTGGTAAAAAGTGGTCTCTGCCTACCCCTTTACGGGAAAAAGGCGTGATTATATGTATGTATGTATGTATGTAAATTTTGACCACTGGCACTGGGCAAACTCGCATACATACCTAAGTTAAGTATGTTTTTCTTTCGTGTACAACGAAGATAGCTATCAGAGAAACCGTACATTTAGTTCGATAAGCACTTAAAAATGATTTTATTTCAACGGATTAACCTCAAGCCTTTAAGAAAAGATCTCTTTTCTCTCTCTTCCGGCACCGCACTTGCAACTTCTCTGGTATTGCGGATGTCCATGGGCTGTATTCTCTTTCCATCAGGCGATCCGTCTGCGTGTTCCCCCCCCCCCCCTCCCTGTTTCATAAAGAAAAGTAACAAGCACTCGTAGCTTGTATCTAAGTTTACTAAATTACTGAATTAACCAGCTGTTGCCCGCGGCTTCGCCCGTGTAAATACAGTATCCCGCAGGAACACTGTATAAAAAGTAGCCTATGTTTTAATCCAGAGCTCAAGCTACTACCATACTAAATTTCATCAAAATCCGTTCAGTAGTTTTTGCGTGATAGAGTAAGGGGCCCCATACATGGTCCGGTCTACCTTCAGTTCGGCCTGAACGGATGCAAAATCGTATCGTGTGTGTGCAATTTCGAGATCGCATCAGGCGGCCGTACGGACTGAAGCGATTCGTTCCAGTGTTGCCAGCTCTTTTTTTTGTGAAACTACTAAACTCGTATCGATTTCTACTAAAACTACTAAAAAACAACTAAAGAGGCTACTTAACTTAGGAATTCCTGAAGCCCCCCAAAAACCACTGCATTTTAGGTTTTATTATATTAAATTTTTTTCATTAATTGAATTTGATTATAAATTTTACCAATAAATTAAAATATACTAGGAAATATTACGTATTTAGTAGCTATTTTGCATATCATTACTGTCTGGCTCTTTCCTACTTAAACACTACTAATAACTAAATTTCTACCAAGGAGGGAATAAAATACTCAATTTAGTAAAATTTTGTAAAATAACTAAGTTGGCAACATTAATTCTGGCCTGACCGATCGGCCTGAACGCGCGGCCTGTCCTGACCGTGTGTGGACAAATCGCTTCAGTTCTTGCCCGACCCGCTGCCGTGCGGGCGTGTATCTTGTACAAGCGTTGTATGAGTTTTCGCGGTGTTTAAATACAAAATTGATAAACACGACCGTAGCGCGCGGCAAACCAGAATGGACTGATGCGACTGTTCCGTGTGTGGGCACGAATCAGATCAGGCCGAACTGACGTAAATTGGATTGGATGCGATTTTTTCCGTGTGTGTGCTCGAATCCGTTCAGGCCGAACTGACGTCAGTTCCAGCTGAAACGATCGGCCTCTCGTCTGTGGGGGCCTTAACAAATATCCATCCATCCATCCTACTAATATTATAAATGTAAAAATTTGTGAGGATGGATGGATGGATTAATGTATGAATGTTCTTTAATATTGTAGAACATACTTTTGTTCTATCATCAATAGTTTCCGCAGTGCATGCGACAAAATATGTTATATGGCATTTTTTACACCTTGGGTTACGTTACTAAAGTTTTAATAAGGATCCCTTATATTTTCTAGCAATAATGTAGCTTTCTAATGGTGAAAGAATTTTTAAAATCGGCATAGTTTTTCAGTTTATTTGCTACAAATATACAAACACACAAAATACAAATCTTTCCTCTTTTTAATATTAGTGTAGATTTAGAATTCGTGTTCACTTGTTCTTTTATTGATTGAAGGAATAATTATTTTTGTCGCTGTCTTCGGAGTAATTAAACTTTACATTCAACAAAACTTGCTAAATTATAGCGGATAGTTCGAGTTACAACCTTTTACCAATTAAAAATTTCAAGTATTGAAGTTTGAAGAGTTCACGAAAACTTGATAATATTTATACAATTTAACTTATAAAGACTTCTACAACAAATTAAAACACGATCGGAACTTTATAGACACTTCATGAAATTCATTATTAGCTATCAAAAATTGCTTTATGGACAACTTTACCTCTAAACTTCCAATTTTAGAAAATAAAAAAAATAAAGAAAATAACTCCCCACACCGATTTCGGTGACGGTGGCCGGTTTCATTGAAAGCAGGCCAGTTACGCAGGAGTAATTTTATAGTGCCCAAGTGTGTGCGCAGTACCTACCCAAGAGCACTCTCTCTTCTTCACTCTCATAACCCAGTGGGACGGATTATAACCGACACGACTGGCGAGAGATCAGGCGCAGGTCCGACTTTTTACATGCCCATCCAACGCATGGATCATGTTTCTTGGCAGACCATCAGGTGATCAGCCTGCATTGTCCTATGTTGTTCCAATGCGGAAATCGAACCCACGACCTCCGAGTCGAGAGCCAAGCTCTAATCACTAGACCACGGAGGCTGTTAACATTTCCAATTTAAGGTAATAAGAAATCGTAAGAAACCATATCGTTAACGTAGGTATGACATTCCTGCGTACAACTTACTACGAAGTAACTACATTTATTAACCTGTGGTGAAACGCCTATCTATACAGCTATACAGATAAATACAATTGAAGTGTCTGTTTGTAATTTCAAATTAACAGCTTTTGACTTAATGCATAATATGAAAGTATGTCTGAACTTACAATAAAATATCAATAAAAAAAATCTGTCCATTTGTGTGTCTGTCAGACTGTCCGTCTGTCTGTCTGTTGTCTGTTTGTTCCGGCTAAAACGGCTGGACCGATTTTCACGGGACTGTCACTGGCAGATAGCTGATGTTATAAGATCTAGCATAGGCTTACTTTTATTTTAGGGTTCCGTTTCAAAAAATAGGGGTCCGCTTCAGTTGTTTCTATGGAAATGGGCATCAGCTAGTTCTAAATTATATATTTTCAAATACGCTAAGGTATGTTACTGAGCTCTTAGCCAAATTTACATCGCTAAATCATGACGACGAAGTTCGAAAACAAAAATGTACATGGGATTTCACATAAGCATCGCAGTGTCTTAAGCTTATTTCAGACTACGCTATACCATAATTGTGCTATGTAGTATAGCAAAGAAAACCTAATGCTATACTACGAGTATATATAGCATGGCGTTCACATTACGCGATATTATCGCAAGCATTTATAGTAAGTACATAATATTATGTTATAGCAACCTCAGTATGGTTGTGTCGCTCGTTTCGCTTGCGGGACGGCCGGAGGTGAGGGAGGAGGAAGAGGGCGGAGCGCGATATAGCACAGCACGAACTCGACGTATCGAATCATTTTATAGCGTATAGTAATTAGTAAGCCAATAATATATAGTACAGTACAGTGTGAACGTGTCCATAACAATGTATGGTGCGCGATATTGTTGTGCTATGAGCTATTATATTATAGCGTAGTCTGAAAGCCGCTTTAAGCATCGCTATGTCACTTAGCGATGCTTTTGTAAAATCACATGTACATTTTTGTTTTTGAACTTCGGTCGTTTCGTCGTCGTAGTTAGCGATAGAAATTTGACTAAAGGCTCAAGTCTACTGCACGGTCTAAGACCTAAGTCCGAAGCATTAACGGGCGCCCTTACCAATCAAATCTTAGATTTATCGAGAAGAAATATAGTCCTATCCAAAACAAAATAAAAGTATACAATCATTTATTTCCGTACAATAAATTCGAAAGAGTTTCAATTTGAAATGGCAAGTGATAGCGTGATAATGAAGCGTGATAGTGAAGCGTGATGGTGCAGCGTGATAATGCAGCGTGATAGGACGCAGTGTGCAATCGGCCAGAATATGATATGGACACATTGGCACCAAAAAATATTAATTAATTTAAGCTTTAAAATGGGCTGCATAACTTATTATCATTTGACATACATTAACAAAGAAACTATGTACTTTAAGTAAAACATTTTTAAAATGATATTCGAAATGTACATGATCTGCTTAATTGTAAAACCACAGTATAAATAATGTACAGTAGACCATCCTCATACTAGGCGCACGCTCACTTAAGCGTCATTTACACGGCTGCTAAAGAAAACTTAAATAGCAGAAGTATGTAGTGTCAAAACTTATTACCACCAAGACTTATTACCAATGCTTATTACGAGTACTGAACGAATAACGTCTGTTTTTCCACTTAATGGAACGGCGTCAGCAACTGCACGGCTGCTAGGAGAGGAGCATAAACTGTAATAATATAATAATGAAAACGACCTCTGTGGCTCAGTGGTTCAACGCGTTGGAGCTCAAGCCGCTGGTCGTGGGTTCGAATCCCGCCGAAGGAACAAAAAGTTTTTCTGTGTTCCTGGGTCATGACTCATGGACGTGTATTAAATAATATGTGTATAATATGATAAAAATCTTAAATATATAATATGTATAATAAAAGTATTAAATATACTTCCGCTTTTCTAGTAGGTACCTGTAACACAAGTTATTCGGATACTTAGCACAGGGCCAGATGGACGTGGTGTGAAGCGTCCATGGATATTATTATTATTAATAATAATTGCTAGATGTTGCCCACGGCTCCACCCTCGTCAAAACAATATCCTACGAGAACACTGCACATTTTTGGGATAAAAAGTACCACTATGTAAACAATGTCACCCTTATTAATAAAAATATTTACACCATGGATAAGCAAATCCAAATCGCTCTCTTTGTCTATCAAGTGACTGTTCCAAAGTATCTGACAGAGACAGCCATGTTGGATTAGCTAATCCGTGGTGTAAATAATTTTATTAATAAGACTGTGTAAGTTTTGATAAAAGGCTAAACTACACTTTATGTAAAAGTACACTCACCTATCTGTGCCAAATTTCATCAAAATTGACTCGGTAGTTTTGTAGCATGTTCAATGGAAACAAACAAACAAGTCATTCCTTTTTATAATCTATACAGATAAATAAAATTCAAGTGTCTGTTTGTAACTTCAAACTAACAGCTTTTCACTTAATGCATCTGAAAGTATATTCGGTACTTACAATAAAATACAATTTTTAAATTTTTTTGTCTGTCCGTCTGTCTGTCTGTCGGTCTGTCTGTCTGTTTGTTCCGGCTAATCTCTGAAACGGCTGGACCGATTTTCACGGGACTTTCACTAGCAGATAGCTGATGTTATAAGGTCTAATATAGGCTACTTTTATATTAGGGTTCCGTTTAAAAATAGGGTTCCGCTTCCGTTAGTTCTGCGCAAACGAAGTTGCGGGCATCAGCTAGTACTTCATAAAGATGTTGCCGCAACTTCGTGCGTGCAAATACAAATCCCGTTGAAACTGCATCGACAAAAGTAGCATAATTATTATGTCCTTCCTAGTGGTCTAATTTATATCCATACCACATTTAATCAAAATCGGTTCAGTAGTTTCGGAGCCTATTCGATGCAAACATATAAACAAACAAACCTTCCCTGTTTATTATAATAGATAGAATAGAAGTTAAAAGTATAGGCATAGATTAAAGGAAGTCCTCTTCCTACTTGTAGTAGTGCAACCAAATCGAAAGTTAACTATGTAGTTGTTAATCTGTTCCTACAGATAAACAGCTATATAGTTAACTTTCGATTTGGTTGCACTACTACAAGTATACGGTGAGTTCACAGCTATGTGGAAAAATTGTGGGTCGTTGAAGGGGGCGTCAAAAATTTCAAATTTGGATCTACTCGTATTTGGTTCGATCATTCTACGAAATTTTCTCTGTACGTACCTACGTAGAATGATCGAACCAAATCCTTATAAGGGCTCCGTTTTTTCCTTTCGAGGTACGGAAAGCTAAAAATGACTTCTGTGGGCAGCTTTATAAATAATAATCACATCAAGCAATCCGTGTGCTCGGTGGCCTAGATATAGTTTATTTAAATAACATTTCAATAATAAATTGATAACCTTGTACTTAGAATAGTCGATACATTAAACAATTCGTTTAAACAGTATAATTAGTTGGGTCCAGGTAAAGCGAATCCCGGGGAATTATGAAATCCAGTGATTATCCCGGAACAAGCTAACCAGAAAATGTTGATAAGGCCAGCAAATTAAAGGAGATTTCATACTTGCTGCGTTTTTAAGGTGAGCCAAATAAGAACATCAGATAATGCTACCAATTTAAAATGTCATTTAATTACCGTGATATAAATAAGGCATGTATTTAAACTTGCGACAAAACAATTAAATTTTGGATGTGAAAATACCCAGTATAGAATACTAAATTACCAAGTTGGCGAAAGAATGTAAGGAACAAAAAAAATCAAATCTGGTGACTAAATAATACCACTGAATTTTCCAAACTGGCAGACAGATTATATTTTAGCGAACAAATAACCATCTTGGCGACAATTTATGAGTACACATTTAATTTAAGAATAGGCACATATATTTTCCCTGATGTAGGTAACTCAAAAAACATACAAGCAGCAAAACGAGCGCACACAAAAAAAAACATAAAGGAGCGTATAAAATTCCCAATTTTTAATTTTTCTCAGTTTTAGTGTAGATTAATTTTGAAATTTAAAAATGGCGGATATTTATTTTTCGTAAAATTAATATGGGTGTCGTTTTCCAGGTTTTTGGGAGTGCTGTATACGAAAATGACATTCGTTTTGAAATTCCAGTATGTCCGCCATACTTAATTTTATAAAAATAATATGGGTGTCCTTTTATTGGTTTCTGGGGATGCTGATTACAAAAAAGTCATCCATTTTAAATTTCCTTACTAACCCCGCAACCTCATATTTCATATTATATAAAAATATTCTTCATATTATATAAAAAAAAATTCGAAAATCCTGAATTTTTTAACATTTCTATAGCTATAAACATCCGTTGTATCTCAATGTACAGCATTTACTTCTTTTTTTTATAAAATTGATTCTATCTCAGAAACGGTGCATCCTATTGAAAAAATAATGAAAATTTCGTCCCCCTTAGGAACCGCGCAACACCTTATTTTCTTCATGATGGTAGAATTTTTTTTTCGAAAATTCTGAATTTTCCAACATTTCTATAGATTGATACATCCGTCGTATCTCAATGTACAGCATTACCTCTTTTTTATAAAATTGATTCTATCTCGGAAACGGTGCATCCTATTAAAAAAATAATGAAAATTTCGCCCCCCTTAGGAACCCCGCAACATCATAATTTCTTCATGATGGGAGAATTTTTTTTTTTTCGAAAATCTTGAATTTTCCATCATTTCTATAGATTGATACACCTCTCGTATCTCAGCACAGCATTGCCATATTTTTTTCTGCACCCCCAGAAACCTAGAAAATGATACCGATGCCAAAGAAAAACATACACCAACAGTATCCAAAAAAAGGATTTTCTGTAGCCTGCAAATTGAATTTTTAGCAGCCATTAATTTATCAACCAAATCTAGTTTTATAGCTGCTTATATGGTATAATGGTCACCAACTCGGAAATTAAGTCACCAACTTATAAATGTCGGTGCTAATTTGGATTATATTTCGCCTCTTTTTATCTGCCGACTTTTGAATTTTTTCTCACCCGAGTGTTTCGCCAGTTTAGTAATTTAGTCGCCAACATATTGAGTTGCTGCCAAATTCAGTAATACAGTATACTCACGTGCAGCCGCCAACTTATTTTTTGTTCGCTCGATTAATTATATCTCTATAAATAAATTCAATGACACTATAATTTGGTTATATTTGATATCTTATTTACGTTTAAATTAAATTGGCTCCAAACAGATTTGCGCTCTTATGTAATATATTTTCCACCTATTTAAAATGATATCCTTATCTCGCATAGTTGATTCAGAATTAAGTTTTTACCTTGAAAGCCTACCTTGAAAGTAAAAAACGGAAACCTTATAGTATCACTTTGTTGTCCGTCCATCTGTCTGTCAAGACCCTTTTTCTCAGGAACGCGTGGAGGTATCGAGCTGGAATTTATATCAAATACTAAGGTCTACGGTCCTTTGGAGCTGTGAAAAATTAAGCCAACGCAATCAAAAGATACAGCCGTTTATGCCGCAAATTTCCGCAAATTTTCGACACTCGCAAACTCAAAACCTACAGGGTACATCCTGTGAACGAAGCAACGTCTTAAAGCACAGATAAAGGATAAATTGCGAAAACTGTTAAATTTTTAGTTACATCATAATATCACGACAATCGAGTCATAGTAGGGGTAGTAAAAAAAAATACCTACAGCTTTGTACGGAACCCTCGGTGCGCGAGTCCGACTCGCACTTGGCCGGTTTTATTTTAAATAAACTTAGAAATCGATACACGGGTATTCCACTCTATTAACTCGACTTATATCAGCTACTTATTAATATTGTGAAAAACTCGCACTCGAAAACTGTATGAAGACGTCATTAGAAAAATACTTTAGGAATAAATCGTCAGGATGAGTCGTTAAGACTAACGTTTAGAGAGCGCCGATTCGTAGAACATTAATTACAAATATTTATTACACTCATAAACTAAATGAGATGTATTATTTTGTAATCATTTATCATCATTATTGGTAAATCATTGTCATTTGGAACTTGGTTCGGTGTTTACTTATTATATTTTGTGTGAATACAGTGCGTATTCAGTGCAAATGTCGAAATTGAGCAATAATATATTTTGTGTTATTTATATAATAGTTTAATCATAAGTGTAGTAAAATCTTTGAGTACAGTTTTATAAGAATTGTGCGAACAGAGGAGTATGAAGATTGATACAGTTGAAGTAATTCCTTAAGAATTAATAGCTCCCCCACAGTCTTTGACAATGACCGGTTTCATTGAAAGCAGACCAGCTACGCAGGAGCTACTTTATAGTGTCCAAATATGTGCGCAGTACACAAGAGTACTATCTCTTCCTTTACTCTGGTAACCCAGTGGGACGACGATCGATTGGCGAGAGATCAGGGGCAGGACTGACTTTTTACATGCCCATCTAGTGCATGGATCATCTTTTTGTCAGAGAATCAGGTGATGAGCCTGCATTGAAACCAGACTTGAAAACAAATTTTTTTGTTGTCCAACGCGGCGATCGAACCCACGACCTCCGGAGTCGAGAGCCGAGCTCTAGATCACTGAACTACAGAGGCGTCTGTTAACTTCTTATTATCATGAGCAATTCCCCAAAGAAATATAATTTAATAAATTATTCTACATTTATTTATGTTCATTTGTTTTCCATTTGAAAATAAACTAAAATATCGAACAAAGAATTATTTAAACTCCCCAACTAATTTTAAAGACACGGCAACTTGCAAACTCTTTAAATACCGTTTCCGCGCTAACAAACTTGAATTTCTTAAATACTTTAAATATCATCTCCACTAATTGATTTAAAAACGAAGTTCTCAGTTGACAGAAAACAGTCCGACTGTCATGACGAGTTTGCAGAATCTGTTCTGCATCGCAGAACTCAGAAATTGTGAGAAACTTTTAAGTGCTGTTTTGAATACCTACTTTACTTTTTGTGGCATTGAAGTTAAATTTTTTGGAGTCGAAAAACATGCCACAGGGGGCGGTGTCTTTATAATACTGTTTTAATGTAGTTACAGAAATGACGTTAAGCCATGTTTTTGAGGTCTATTCAACCACAGGGGCGACACTCTCTACAAATGACAGATCGAGTACCGGCGTATGTCAGCAATGTTGACGTAAGCCTAAGGTTGACGCCAAAATAATTTAAACGGCGCGTCAGACAAATCTACATAAATATTATGAAATTATATAATAATAATAATAATAATACCTATGGACACTTCACACCACGTCAATCTGATCCCGTGGTAAGTTCTCGAAGAACTTGTGTTACGGGTACCAGACAACGGAAATATATTTCATACTTTTATACTATACATATATTTAAGATTTTTATTATATTATACATATATTTAATACACATCCATGACCCAGGAACACAGAAAAACTTTTTGTTCCTTCGGCGGGATTTGAACCCGCGACCCCCGGCTTGAGCACCAACACGCTCAACCAACTGAGCCACAGAGGTCGTCAATTATATCAAAATATGAAACGACCAGCGGCCCGTGAACGAAAGTCCTGGCTGGAAAACTCACACCCTGCCCACCCCCGCATTCGCCCGGCCACGCACACAACCGCGAGCTGTCATTCGTGTAAATCGATGGAGTGACGATTCTTTACGTTAGTGATATATTATATTCTTTGATTCAATATGGATTCAATTATATTTTATTTTTCTATGATAATCTGCGTCCCTATGTGGAGCGGTAGAAAAAGTGCGTCGATTCACAGGTAATTTATACATACATACATACATATAATCACGCCTTTTTCCCGTAGGGGTAGGCAGGACCACCTCTTTCCCGTAGGGGTAGGCAGAGACCACTTCTTTACACTTGCTACGATCCTTACATACTTCTTTCGCTTCGTCCACTTTCATTCTTACCATCCATTCCTCCTCTTACATTCAACGTAGCCAAGCGTCTCTCCATGGTCCGCTTTTCGCCTCCGCGAGAAACGAGACGTGATGGGTGGCGAACCACATCGCCGCCATTTTGGATAATTTAATTATTTTTGATTATCTATTGCGTTTCCACGGATTGGTGGAGAGGGTAGGAATAGGGAAAGGGAAGGATAGGTGGTGAGGAAAGGAAGATTGGTAAGTTAGAGTGGGAAATAGGGAATGTAGGATATTACCGCCCAGGAGGGCAAGGGATAGGACAGTAATAGCTAGGGAAGCCGGGGTCGCGTACCCGTATACTATACCACAACTACCGGGCAGGTAAGTTGGGAAGAGTACCCCATGACATATTAATTTATAGGTAATTTATGTAAGTGATTATTTTCCGATATCGAATACATTATCTATACTTCTAAACTATTATTATAAAGAGGAGAGGTTTCTTTGCATTTATTAGTCTCTGAAGCCACTGGACCGATTTTGATGAAATTTGGCACAGATATAGATTAGATCACGAAAAAGTACATAATATGTTATTTTTGCTACTTTTTGTTGCAGGAAATTGTACGGTTCCAGTGGGGATTTCTTTTGCGCGCACGAACTCGCGGACAACATATCAATAAGCACTACTTCTTAACAACGACAAGAGACATTGTGGAATCCGGCAAGTAAAAATAAAGCATTCCCCGATCCGAATGTAAATTGGCCCTTTTCTCTACCTCCTTTTGCCCTCTTCTCTTCGTGTATTTACAGACAAAAATATCATAAACACTTGACCTGTTTAAGTGATGAAATGGTTGAGTCGACTGCCAATTACAAGATTTTCGTAATACAATTACATATAGCCCTTACTGATTAAAAATGCTGGTAATTAATTATTTATTGATTGAGTCAATTGATTATTATTAGTACTCGGTGGTGGCTGTTGCATATTATCACAGAATAAATAATAGTACCTACAGGTAATATTATATAGTATCGGGTATTCCACCGGAGTTCTGTATTTTTTGGGATAAAAATATAGTAGTATAGGGTAGCCAGCCTATGTTTTAATTATAGTATCCTATCATATAATGTAATTACAATAGTCACTATGGGAAATGCATGCGGGACGTACGGAGGGCGCGGGTAGCGTAATCGCTGCATTGTTGATAGCAGTCACACTATTTATATTATACTCGTAGTATCCCATTATGTATTATCTTTATCTTATTTATATTATATTTATTTAACTGTCTTAATGCTGTTGCTAAGTGTAAATCTGTACGTCAAATGACAAGATAATGGAGCCACATAATACCAGGCACTGTGGTGTTTACGCTGCGGTGATATGCCTGAGTGGTCTCCTTTTCGGCAGTAGGACTGGGAGTCTGGGACATTACACTACCTACCTTCCTATCGACTATCCACACGCATCTTAACATGCGTTATATTTTGTATTTGTTAGTACCTATTTTGTCTATTGTAAACCAAGGTTTGTTTTCTTTTTTTGTTTTTCATGTTTTATGGAAATTAAATATTATGTTATTGTGTTTTTGTAGCGGGATCCTTATTGTTTGTTATGTAATGTGCTATTTTTGTCTTATGTGGTCGAATAAATGTCATATTATTATTAGTATTTTAATTCAGAGCCTAAACTACTACTATACCACATTTCATCGAAATCTGTTCAGTAGTTTTTGCGTGAGTGAGTAGGTAACAAACATCCATTCATCCATTCATCCATCCTCACAAACTTTCACATTAATAATAGTAAAGTAGGATAGCAACATTTATGCGTATTGTGGTTACAGGTGTTCGTTGTGAATGGGCCAACGGGCTCCACCAACTATTAGTGCACTAGCTGTTGCCCGCAGCTCAAAAAGTAGGCTATGTTTTAATCCAGGGTGTCAAATCTACTACCATACCGAATTTCATCAAAATCCGTTGAGTAGTTTTTGCGTGAAAGAGGAAAAAACATCTTCACATTTATAATATTAGCACAGCCTATAGAACTATTACCTACAGTCGTCCAACGGACACGTCTAGACAGAGCAATCGTGCGGGGCGTGCGGGGTGAGAGAGGGGCGGTAGCGAGCCCAAGCTGCCATACACTCGCTTGGGACACGTCAGCCGGGGTTGACGCTTTTTAATTTGATTGTTTTAAGTGGTTTGCGACAGTGTTTCGTTTGAGTTGTATGTAGGTACTTATTTACAATGGTCAATTATATGAACAGCTAAAGAAGATTAATTTTAATACATATAGCTGGAGAGCTACTAAGAAATTTAGAGTAGGTATTTGAGGCACGTTTAAACCGTGTCCTGTACTTCTCCTATTGTATCTCAACACGAGAATGCAGGCCTGGCTAGTCAGAAGCGGAACTTAGCCAAGTTACAAATTTTTGAAAAGTCCATTTTTTAATGCCAAAAATCCATGTTTGAGGCGCTTTGAAATTTTGATATACAGTTAGTATAATGTATAAGAAGTTGGGGAAAAAAAAGGCCATGTAATTTAGTTGGAACTTTAACCTAGCCATGTCAGTTTAAAAGTAAATAAACTGGCTTTCGATTCATGATTTTCTGACATCTATTGGTCATTTTATGAACTGCAATAATACGTATGGGCGAAAATGCGACATCTATGAAGCCCTCAAAGAACTACGTGGTTAAAAAATAAAATTGCGTATTGTGCAATAAACTTACTCGTCAAAATGTATTTATAAAACAAATAGGTATTATTGAAATAGAAATGGCATACGAACCAGCATAACCTACCATCTACATGTTTTAAATAATAGTTTAGTTAACTATAAACGTAAAGCGACATCTAGGAAGAATCAAAGAACTACGTGGTCTTGATAATTTTCGCAAAGTCGATATGAGTCGTTTTTAATTGGTTTTCCTATAAAAATCGAAGACATCCATTCGTTGTTTATACAATATTGTGTGCAATAAAATTATATATTGTGCAATAGTCTAATTTACTCGACAAATTGTATATAAAAAACAAATCTAGACACGCGGTAGTGTGTCAAGCCAAGTTCAAGTAACAGAACTGACGAGCGGCACCGTGTGTAATATTACACGAACCATTTGGAGCCCAAACGGTTATTTAGATATTAACGTCCAAAAATCGTCATTTTGATCACTGACTAACCTATAGATAAAAACTCTAACCCAGTTCCAGATGACCTAAAAAATCAATATAATGTTTGTTCGCAGATAACTTCATTTGCCTAAAAACCGTTTGCCTAAAGACTTAAGGGATGTCTCTGTTATAAATAAGTTCAAAAAATTATTATTTAATTGGCTGCTGGACAAATGCTTCTATAGCATTAAGGAATATTTTGAACATTTTAATAATGTAAGAAAATTTGACATTAAATAATTAGATAATTGTATTTTAAGCTTATAATAATTATGTAATAATTAAATAATAAATAATACTTCAATTATACTTATTGACATTATTGTATTAATTATTATTGTAAATTTATAATTGTTATTTTAAATGAAATTGACTTTGAATGACTATACTTACTTAACTTAAAGAAGCCGAGTGATAAGTTTTGTTAAAATTGTATTAATGGAATGATGGAAATGACATAATATACTATACATATTATAAACTGACATAAGTAACTAAGGAAGCTGTGTGATTGTGTGATTATTATAAATTAATTGTATTATTTGATTGATTGAAATTATTAAATCTATATTATAAATTCTAATAGTAAGTCCTAATTGAATATGTAATAAATTACTTTTTAAATCTTTAATATTTCCACACCTCATTGAGGTAGAAATTGTAAAACGCATAGACCTAAGAACATCATTGTATCAATTTCTTGGAAATAAAGGATATGAATATGAATATCGTTTATGAACCGATTTTCAAATTTTTTTTTTGTGATGTAAAGGGTTAATTTAATACATCATCACATTATTATGATATAAAAGGCTCTTCTCATAGTATTTTACACTAACTCGGAGATCTTTGAACATAACTCTGCCGTTTATGGACCTATTTGCAAAATTATTTTGTTGTAAAGGGTTTAATTCGAAATTGGTCCTTTAGCCACTAAAGTGGAAACCTGATGATGCGATCCATGAGGAATCGAGGGAACTCCTCGAAATTTATATCGATACATAAAGTGATTTTGACTTTTACTAAAGTAACATAAGGCATATGCTACCAAAAAATAAGATGTTGCACCTTGGTGCATTTATATGGCGGTAGTAGGCTGTGACGTCACAGGCCAATATGTCGCTCTCTTTCATATTGTAAATTTCAATGGTTTGTATCTAAGTTATTTTTTCAGATATACAAAAATGGGTTCTGGATTGTTTATTAACATGTTGTCTAAAAAAATGTTTTTTCGGCACAATGTCTATTGACATGGTGGCATATGCTTGCAGTTCTTTAAACAACGCCGAAATCCCCAAACATGTATCTATAAGGAGTCAGGAGTTCTGTTCTGTACCTTTGGGTCCAGGGTCTTCACATCAAAATCTTACTTTTTGATGTGCTATCAAAAAGTAAGATTTTGCTCCAAAGGATATATATCCTTAGATTTGTTCAGAAAAAGTCAAAATCACCATATGTATCCATATAAATTTCGAGGAGTTCCCTCAATTCCTCATGGATTCCAACATTAGGTCACCACTTTTTTGACAACCGGACTAATTTGGTATTATACCCTTTACATCACAAAAAAAATTTGAAAATCGGTTCATAAACGACGAAGTTATCTGCGAACAAACATAATATTGAATTTTTAGGTCATCTGGAACTGGGTTAAAGTTTTGATCTATAGGTTAGTCAGTGATCAAAATGACGATTTTTGGACGTTAATATCTAAATAACCGTTTGGGCTCCAAATGGTTCGTGTAATATTACACACGGTGCCGCTCGCCAGTTCTGTTACTTGAACTTGGCTTGACACACTACCGCGTGTCTAGATTTGTTTTTATATACAATTTGTCGAGTAAATTAGACTATTGCACAATATATAATTTTATTGCACACAATATTGTATAAACAATGAATGGATGTCTTCGATTTTTATAGGAAAATCAATTAAAAACGACTCATATCGACTTTGCGAAAATTATCAAGACCACGTAGTTCTTTGATTCTTCCTAGATGTCGCTTTTACGTTTATAGTTAACTAAACTATTATCTAAAACATGTAGATGGTAGGTTATGCTGGTTCGTATGCCATTTCTATTTCATTAATACCTATTTGTTTTATAAATACATTTTGACGAGTAAGTTTATTGCACAATACGCAATTATTTAATTTTTTGACCACGTAGTTCTTTGAGGGCTTCATAGATGTCGCATTTTCGCCCGTACGTATATTGGAGTTCATAAAATGACCAATAGATGTCAGAAAATCATGAATCGAAAGCCAGTTTATTTACTTTTAAACTGACATGGCTAGGTTAAAGTTCCAACTAAATTACATGGCCTTTTTTTCCCCAACTCCTTATTCATTATACTAACTGTATATCAAAATTTCAAAGCGCCTCAAACATGGATTTTTGGCATTAAAAAATGGACTTTTCAAAAATTTGTAACTTGGCTAAGTTCCGCTTCTGACCAGCCAGGCCTGCATTCTCGTGTTGAGGTACAATAGGAGAAGTACAGGACAAGGTTTCATCGTGCCTCAAATACCTACTCTAAATTTCTCAGTAGCTCTTGGGCTAATAACCATGTGCCTGTTTCCCGTCAGAATTTTCAGTAAAATTGTATCTACGTATGATAATTTACTAACTACATCGTCAAATTCAACAATCGCAATCTAAAAACTGGTAAATCCAAATGTCGAAAATACCTTTCAGTTTCGCATTTGTAGCTTTTGCAGGGTTCGTAAATATCCGATATTTATAATAAATATCCAAAATATCAGATATCTTTGATATATATCCGATATTTTTGATTTTTTGATATTTTCAAAATTACATACAAATCTCATAGGTAGGTACTCTGATATGTTTTTTCGTAATAGTTGAATCGAAATAATTTGTATGTCTGATAATTTGAAGATAGGGAAGTAAAATTATACTCATTTATTTATTATTGATATTAAAAGTTTTCAAATCAATTAAAAATCAACGATAGATACTTTTGAGTATCAATTTAAATAAACCATAAAACCATAAAATGACTTTTGTTTATAACCAGAAGAAAAAAAAGTGTATTAATTTTATCAGTCGAATTAATTTTACACATGGTATAAATGGTTAACAATAGTATAATAACAAACAAGGAATTTTCTTCCGAAAAACAGGGGGTCACGTGGGTGTCATAAGCCGTTACAAGCTGCGTCGACGGCTATGATTAATTAATGTCGTGTCAAATAGCAAGTTTTTGATGACCTAGGGTTGTGAAACTCTCGGAAAATAAGACCTGTGTTGATGTAAGATTTTTTACATTTAAAACATTCTTTTACATTTTTAAATATCAATATCAATTTTGATATAATATATCAAGCATAAATATCAATTGATATATATCATGATATATATACGATATACCTATATCAATTGATATATATCATGCTAACCCTGAGCTTTTGTATACGCATTTGTATTTTTTATAATAAAACTCTTCATTAATACTTCTATATATTTTTTTTTGTTTTATTCCTAGTACTCTACATACACATACTACGAATACCTACACAAAATGTAGAACAGATTATAATAAAACACATTGTGACAACCCTGCAGCAATGACGAATACCTACACAAAAGCGGCATTTCGCGCGACTTCAAACGCGTTGGACCACTGTATCTCTTTATTACACTGTGATATTAGTAGGATTTACACATCTGTCGCATCTCGCGCGGTGCCGCTGCATTGGAGTTTGTATGAATTTTGTGCCGCAATCCCGTCGGAGCGGTGAAAACCCGCAACTCAGAAAAAATCCATATTAAAAACGGCGGCGCCGCTACAGCTGCGGCACATGTAAAAACGCTCATAATAAATAACGTTGCAAGAATATTCGGCGCATCCCGTTAAAAGCCTCGGCTTTTAAATTGAAAATAAAAAAATTCTTACAATATGGTAAAAAATATTTTATCGATAATTTAAAAATGTTTTAAATCTGGTAGGTACATCCCTATTCCGTATGAGAAGGGATCTTGTGTAATATCTGGATTTGTGGCGAGTTCTAGCATATATTTCCGGAGACAGTTTTGAAACTAATACATTTTCGATATTGAAAATTGACATTGGAAAATATAGAATGTTAAACCAGAGAGGACTGCAGGTCTAAAAGGGCCGTTTTTGCAATTCATTTTCAATTCTTGTTATGAATTACTGTATGAAAGATGACAGCGATCGTAAAATTATTATTGATATTTATGATCGTATTATGATTTGTATACAATTCATATGCAGAAATTGACTGAAATGCATTCATTTAAAAGATTTACAAGCAGAATTGCTTTGGTGTCAAATAGCAATATTGCGATGACATTGCGCAAGTGGCCTTTTTAGACCCGCTGATGAGTAGATAATTTATGATTAAGTTTTCCGTTTCTTTATGAACTTAATTTAAAACCCATTCAATAAGTAAACAAAACATCAATGCTGTGTGCTTTTACTTCATGGTGAGAGTCAAGTTGCATTCGATAATTTCGACAGCGAACTTCGAAATCAAAAATGTATGGGATTTGACATAAATCATCGTTAAGTGGCATGTCGCTTGCGATGCCGTACGTCAAATCGCATACATTTTATTATCGAACTTCGTCGTCGAAATTATCGAATGCATCTTGATTAGAGGCCCCGGCCTTTTTCCACATGCGTGCGGGTTTCCATACGCGTGCAGGTTTCGACCACATGCGGCCTACCCGCATGTCTTTAACGTGTTCCTATCACTCTGGTACTTACACTGGTAGCACGCGCGCGTACGAAACCCGCACGCGTGTTGCAAGCCGCGTGACAGGCAAATAAGGGACTATAATCCGGAACCCGGCGGCCCCGGGAAAATTTAGAGCACTGAAAATATAATTATTGAACTCTACGCTAATGCTGGATCTTATTCTCCGAGATCCGATACGCCGGTGAAAATTAAGAACACAGAAAATAGAACTCTGCGTTAATACAATAGAGTTGAAAATGGAAGTTTCGAGTGTCAAGCTGTCATTTATGACATTGACCTTTGACTCGACACTCGTGTTCGATTTTCAACTGTATTGTATAAGCGTAGAGTTCTATTTTCAATGCTCTGAATTTTCGACGGCCATCTGGATTCCGGAACATAATATATATTCCCATCCTAATGGATTTGAAAATCGAAGTGTCAATTGTCGAGCTGTCATATATGAAATTGACATTTGACGCGACTCTTTTCAGCTCTACTTATTTTATAAGCGGCGAGTTCTTTTTTCAACGCTTTAAAATTTCCCTGGCCTTCCGGATTTCGGATCATAAAGTCCCAGCCTAAGGCCCTTATTATCTGTTCGTAACTCACGACCTGTCAACTGTGAACTTGACATTTTAAAAGTATCGATACATACACGTCACAACGCTATAACAAATGACAGTCGCAGGTCCGTAGGTAGTGTTTGCGGATGATAAATGCTCGTAACCCGCGCTAGAGAGTGCAGCTGTCAAAATATCACTTTGCTAGGGAAGCGTATTTGAAACGATAAATTTTACTATAAAAATCACTAAAATGTTCGAGGGAATTTGCTTTAACAAGTGTATTATGATAGATTTTGCGATTCTAACGTTTCTACCCTTGTGCAGAATAAGCTTTAGGTACTGTTACTTTGGACCCTAAAAATTTAAAACGGTGACCGCGTCGTTTACCGTGGGTTAGTAAAAGCAATTAAGGGCCAGCTCAACAAGGCCAGTACCAAAGCAGTCGGAGCGCCTGATGGTAAGCTATTACCGCCGCCCATGGACACTCGCGACACCAGGGCCTCAAGTCAAGATGCATTCAATAATTTCGACGGCGATCTTCGAAAACAAAATGTATGGGATTTGACGTATTGGATCGCAATTCACAAGACACATGTCACTTAACGATGACTTATGTCAAATCACATACATTTTTGTTTTCGAACTTCGCCGTCGAAATTATTGAATGCATCTTGACTAGATGCCCAGAGGAATTTCACTTATATTTTCTCTAATGCTGCGAACTTGCATTACTGATGGTCCTTAAAATCAAAACCCCCCTTGAGCCTCCAGTAACCTTACTCGGCGAAACATATACGCTAGCGTTATTTCACGCCGGTTTTCTGTGACGCTGTGGTTCTCACTTCTCCCACGTTGACTATATACTATTAATATTTTACAGTCTCCGTGGTCTAACGGTTAGAGCTTGGCTCTCGACTTGCAGGTCGTTCGATTCCCGCGTTGGAACAGCAAAAAAGTTGTTTCCAAGTAATTGGTTAGGACAATGCAGACTGATCACCTAAATCTCTGATAAGAAAAATGATCCATGCGTCGGATGGGCATGTAAAAAGTCGGTCCTGCGCCTGATCTCTCGTCAGTCGTGTCGGTTATCCGTCCCACTGGATTATGAGAGTAAAGGAAGAGAGAGTGCTCTTGTGTACTGCGCACACATTTGGGCACTATAAAATTACTCCTGCGTAACTGGCCTGGTTTCAATGAAACCGGCTACTGTCGCCGAAATCGGTAAAGGGCGTCTTTTTTTTAATATTTTACAATATGGTCTAACAATAATGATAATGATGGATTTGAGTGTCCGTAGAAGTACTTTGAAATTTTGAATACGTAAGCACAAAGTAGCACTCCGACACTGGAATATGTTAATGACGAATCAAAAAGCGCATTACAAAAGCAACAAACGCTGAGTGATCTAGCAGAACGACAATAGAAAAAAAAGCCAAGTGCGAGTCGACCTCGCGCGAACAGTTCATTCGCCTATTTATTTAATCACGAGCTGATGCCCGCGGATCCACTCGCGTAAGTTCAGTAACCCACGGGAACCTTATATGTCCCGCGGTAGTAGCACATGTCCTTCCCTATGGTCTACTCAATATCTGTTCCAGATTTCATGATAATCGGCTTAGTAGTTTTTACGTGAAACTGTAAGTAAAGTATCCCACGTTGGGAACCGTACATTTTCCCGTAATAAAAAGTAGCTTATGTCCTTTCTCAGGCTCTAGACTATCTGTGTACCAAATTTCATTTAAATCAGCTCAGTAGTTTTGGCGTGAAAGACCTACAAACTTACCGAGAATTTAGTATGGATAGGAGATTAAACAGCGAAAGTTAACAAAAACTTAGAAATCATGCCAATTACAGAATCTCCTTTAGACAGATTTTATATAAGAAAGCTAGCTGAACCGTGCCCACTTCATTGGGGGTTAAACATTTTTGATGACGATGATGATGAGGATAAAAAAAGTATCCTAAGTTACGCCTTAAAACATGTTATCGGCCAGTGAAAGTCCTTTGAAAATCGGTCCAGTCGTTTCAGAGATTAGCCGGAACAAACAGACAAACAGACGGAGAGCCAAAATTGTTAAAATATATTTTTATTGTTAGTGCCGAATATATTTTCTTTAATTTGAAATACAGACACTTCAATTTTATCTATTTGCATGTATGTAAATAAGATGTGAGCTACTAATGTTAAATAATTAAACACTGCGAAAAAGACGCGGTTCCGCACAACATGACAAAAAATACGTGTGTTTTATGGGAGCCTCCTTGAATATTTATTTTATTATTTTTTTAGTATTTCTTGTTTCAGCGGCATTATCTGTGAAAAAAACTGTTTAGCTATCAAGGTTCATGAGATACAGCCTGGTGACAGACAGACAGATGGACGGACATAGAGACAGCGGGGTATTAGTAATAAGTTACGTGGTAGAGCCATGCTTCGGCACGAATGGGCCGGCTCGCCCGGAGAAATACCACGGGCTCACAGAAAACCGGCGTGAAACAGCGTTTGCGCTGTGTTTCGCCGAGTGAGTGAGTTTACCGGAGGCCCAATCCCCTACCCTATTCCCTTCCCTACCCTCCCCTATTACCCTATTCCCTCTTAAAAGGCCGGCAACGCACTTGCAGCTCTTCTGATGCTGCGAGTGTCTATGGGCGACGGAAGTTGCTTTCCATCAGGTGACCCGTTTGCTCGTTTGCCCCCTTATTTCATAAAAAAAAAAAAAAAAAATAGGATTCCGTTTTTACGTCTCTTTGGTTTTGGAACCCTAAAAATCAGAAATAAATTAAATGTATAATGTTTTTTCTGAAATTATTTTTATATTTCCGTCAAACACTCTTTTAATGAGATATCACTTTGACGTCTATTGGTAAAATTGTTTGTTTCTTTTGATGTATAAATAAATAAATAAAGTTACTGAAGCAAGCAAATAAACTATTTAAAAACTTTTTTATATAGCTACAAGACGCCTGGGAAAATTATTATGTACCTATTAGTCATCCTCTAAATCTAAGTTGGGTAAGTTTTCGTAAATTATTATTTACGTGCACAATACAACTTATTTAGCTAATATAATACAATATAAATAGTCAACTTATTTATTAATTAATTAATTAGCCAATTTATTTATTAATAAATATAATACAAATAGTCAACTTATTTAGCTGTGTGTGACGTGGAACGCGTTACTAGCCACAAGACTGAGTGCTAATATTATACTCTACTTAGTTACCACCGCATTAACATAATGATTTTTCGATGAAATGGACCAAAAAACAAGCAGACGTATCAAGGTAAAGGATAGGTAAGTGATTACCGGCGACCAAACTGTAAAGTATCACCTTAAGATAAACGATTACCGCCGACCAAACCGCAAAACCTACATACAAACCTACTGCACTTGTTAAGTGCATTCCAACTTCCAGGTCAAAAAATCAACTCCCATTACCGACGGTATACTCAACACGACAAGCGCGGGGTGCCCGCCCACGTCATACTTTTTGTAGGACCGATAATCGGGCATATTTTTCCTCCGATTCTTATGACCGATTTTGTGACCGACTTAACGCACACGGCCGTCTATTTGTCTGTAGCTTTCGAGGGAGTAGTAGAGTGCAAGCGGCCGACTGTCGGTGAGCAGTTTGCGTTGACGCATACATTTCCGGACGTTTCATTTTTCACTGACAATCGGATCGGTCGAGATGCACCGATTTTATTTCTGACCGACTTTATGTATGATGATTTGGTTCGCACTCGAACTTGCAGGTTCAAATCCCGGGTTGTGGCGTGTACTAATGAGACTTTTCAGATCTCAAGTACATAATACGGGTGCTCTAACGGTGACGGAAAACATCGTCAGGAAACCCGCACATGGTTGGCCCCAGACGTATTGACCAGCTCATTCCTTCGGACTAATCTGACTATGCTGTGAGAATACCGCATGTGCTTGGGCAACCATACGACATTTAAAAACCAACTGTCCCAGGCACTACAGTATTTCAAGAGTGGTTACTTCGCTCGGAGAATACTGTATAAATCATCCATTAACGGATGTAAAGGCCTAAGTTATGTATGATGTGTGCGTTGCACTATTGCAATCAGTGTTCTTATTGTTCTATTTTTCTCCTACAAAAAATCGGTCACCGATTATATCGGACGCGGACGGGCACCCTAATTCACATTGGTTTTGCGTGCGGTGGTGGTATTTATCAGCCGTGTGTACAATTTAGTGTCACATCAAATTTCAAAACCATTGGACATATCAATGCCAGGCGATTCTCACGTTTAGTGCGCGCACGTACGCAGGTTGAATATATTTTATTTACCATTCCGCTTAATGCCCAGATAAAATTTTATAAGATGTCATGTTGGGAATGGGAATGCCGCGTAATTCCCAGGTAATTCCCAAACGGCGGCGTTTATCATGTTCAAGTGGGAATTCCGCGTTAAATGGGAATATTATGCGATTTGTAGTAATAATCGTATTATTGATAAATAATTTACAGCTTAACCTAATCGGCTTGTTTGATGTATGTTAATGCTTGTATACTCAGGAGTATTTAAATTGTTACAATTGTTACATTGTTATTGGGTACACGACTACATCTAAAATATTTAGTTTCATTAATGTACTCAGAAAATTTGAGGCATTACTACTTCGTAAATGTAAAAAAATATAATATTTTATTTATAGTTTAGTAATTAGATACATCTAAAAAGTACAAAAATTTTAATTATTTTCTTGCTAAATTAGTAAACAAAACCTACATCATTAGTTTACTTACATAGTATACAAAAATTTTATTAGGGTATGTATGAACTTAAACGCACAAATATCGGAGATATTTACAAATATGTTCCTGCGGCCGTATACTTCATACACTTTAACATGGACGTGACGCCATAGCTACGTACGACTTTAGTATGGAGCGTTTTCACGGGACTTGCGAAATTTTGTAAACAAACCTTTAAAAATATTGACATTTGTTATACGGTTTCTTCTGAGAAGTTACTCATATTTAAGAGTACTATTCATTAATGTAATAAAAAAATTCAGTCGTCTAGCCTAATATACCATACCTACATAATTACATACTAATATAATACATACTTTTCAAATAGTATAAATGTAGAAACTTAATTTTCAGTATATTTTTTTGTAAAGTAACCAACGTAGAAATTGAAAGTCAAACATTTATTACATAATAAATAATGATAATAACTTGAGAATGTTCTTAAGGTACTGAAAATTCCCGGGAAACATTTCTGAAGACTTATTCGCACATTTCCCAGAAAAACAAATGATAATGTTTCCCGGAATGACACGAGTGACATGGGAATGTAGCAATTTTTTTTGTTTGCAATCTAATGAAAATTTATTTAAGATAGGTTAATAAAACTAAAAATTAGTTAAGTGTAATGTAGCATAAATGTTAATGAGGTGCATAATATTATGATGATTTGATGAAATCAGAAAATTTTATATTATTTATTATTGCAGTAGGTATTATGATTTTTTGTACCTAAATGTAGTATGATTGTGAAATTAAGTTTGAGATATTAAATAATGATTATGAGACTAACAAAATTGATTATGATGGATTTAAGTAACTAAGAGATGAAATGGTTTAAAATTGTATGTTATTAGTAGGTATAATATTGAACTAATTATTTCAGTGTGTGTTTTTTTTTTTGAAATTGTTATTAAAAGGACATTTACACGCTTCCTAAAGCAGAATGTTGTGACACTATATTTAAATATTTATAAGAACTTTTGTAACCTACATTCAATGCAAATAAACAATTATGATTATGATTATGATTATGAATATGAATTGACACTAAGGGTTGGTTCACACCGCGACGAAACGCGACGCTGCATTTTTGAAATAGCTATTGAAAATTTAACTTTGTTCACTAAGCACATGCGAAAAGATAGACGTTTCTTAAGACATCATCATAAATTGCACAATGGAGGACATGCATAGTATTTTTTTTAATTGTATTTTCGAAAAGTACATAATAAGCCAGGAAATATTGTCTTGGCAATGCCATATCTACGATCAACCGTTGACTAAATACAGTCATCAAAAGTGAGATCGTTGGAGAGCATCAAAAACGCTCTTTTTGTATAGATACAAAAAAATATAGCAGGAGTGACGTCACAGCTGTTGTGTCACAAGTCACAACTCACAATAAAAATGTATGAAGATGAATACAAAGTTGATTTTATTAACTTAAATACTACGTGTGTATCATTGTAATAACAAAAAAAGACACATATAACAAGGATTTGAACAGTAATGATCGTTTTGCGATCAAAGCAAATATTCGTCGTTTTTCTGAAACTGGTCGAGCAGAAACATTGTCGATATTGTACAATATTGTTATACGTTATACTATTATAAAAGTGAAAGTTTATGAGGATTGATGTTACTCTTTCACGCAAAAACTACCGAATATATTTCGGTAGTAAATTTAATATAGTAGTAGTTTAAGCTCTCCCTTAAAGATAGGAGACTTTTTATCCAGAAAAAGTAGGTACAGTGTTCCTATGGGATAATGTATAATATTTACATGGGCAGAGCCGCGGGCAACAGCTAAGTACACTATACAGACTAAAATACAAGTATAATGAGTGAGCATGAGAACGGCTGAAAAGCAATTACTGTGAGGGCTGCACGAGCGAAATTAATTAATAATAGGCCGGTTCCACTTGGTGCCCTTCAATACACACATATTTGTTTTTAATGTTGTTAAGATTATTACAATTAATTTCTCTAGTCGAAATCTTCTATGAAAACCAAATAACTGGGCTAATTTATTTAACCTGGAGCTGATTTATTTCAGTGGTTAACGCGTTGGCACTCAACCAGACGGTCGCGGGTTCGAATCCTGCCAGGGAACAAAAAAAAATGTTTCCTGTGTTCCTGCGTCGTGGATATGTATTAAATATGTTTGTAATATTATATTATATTTATAATATAATAAAAATTTTAAATATATTGTAAACATATTTCCGTTGTCTGGTACCCGTAACCCGAATAAATAAATAAATAAATAATATATCTGAAATAATTTTGATAAGCAAAGTAAGTAAGGATAAGCATATCTATAGAAAAAAAAAAAAACAAAAACAAAAAAACTAAAAAGAATCAATCCAAACCCAACTGCATTACAATTCTTGAGCCCGGAAAAAAAAACTTGATATACCCATATTGAATAAAGAATTGTAGAGGCAAGAAATTTAAAAAATTTCATGAACCTATATCATTTTCGATACAAACATTAATTCATCATAAATAATGTAAATATTTCCATTTTACACGGGAACAGAACATTTATTGAGTCACTATTAACTTTATTTCATAACAAGTCCCAAGTGGATCCCACCAGGGAGTCATCGCTTTGGAATTTTAACTAAATGCATTGAAAGGCCCTACAGTTAACTAATTTTCATATCAGATTATTATGTACTTAAACGCCTAACCGTTATTGAAACTATTTGTTTATTATTGCCTTTTATAGCATCGGGTACAAATGAGCAAATATCGCCTGATGATAAGCAAATATCGGCGCCCATTTTGCGCCAGACGAGTTTCAAAAGAATTACTTACTTATATTATATAATTGTATTAATTATACTAGCTTTTTCTGGCGGTTCCATTCGCGTAAATATAGTATCGGGTATCCCAAGGGAATACTGTACGTTTCGGGATAAAAAGTAGCCTAGATTTTAATACATAGCCTAAACTACTACCATACAAAATTTATTTTATTGGATTGGATGATAACAAATGATTGGGTTTTAATGAAATTTAGAAAATTATTTCAGGCTGGATTAACACAGGCTACTTTTTATCGCTGAAAATGAAACTTAGTTATCGCATAAACATTTTTCATTAAATAATATAATATTTGTAATGCCGCGCTGATGTCATAATAAAGTATAAAAGAAGTTAGTTTTTGCAATATTGAACTTTTGGCGATAATTCTAAAAATAGTTAAGTCTATATGAATGCCATTTTCTGTCGGCAGGACCCTAGCGTAATAGGCAGAGATAAAGTTAGACGTAATTCAGTATCATGCGAGTTTAAAGGCCTTAAATGATACAATAAATTGCCGAAAACGACAAAATATATCACCAACAAAAATATATTTGAAAGAAAAATTTCGGCGACTCAGCGCTGAGAACAAATAGTGTGATTTCAATCCAAGCCATAAGCTGAAGCGGGCAGATTAAACCTTCAAAGTTCCCTAGACTGTGTTTTTTAATTACACCGGTCAACAAAAAAAATATTTCTTTTTGCGCATGGGTTTTACTTGAATTATTGTAAATATTTATAAAAAAGTGGTGATTACAATTCGAAAACATTTGCTTTTAAAGAAGTTATAGTGATTTAACCATTTATGATTTTTGCTTCCAGTTAAAGTCGGTCTTTGCGATCAATTGCTGGCGAAAGTGAGGTATGATATAGGGGTCTTTCTTGCATCGCTCCTTGTGTACGACGGTATGAACTCGCTTAATATAAAGAAGAAGAAGAAGTATTTAATAAATTTTTTTTCGCTGTATAATCTTGTACAAAATTGCTTCGAGAAGTTGAAAACGAGAAGCTGACTCGTTTTGATATTTGTGGTGGATTTATTAAAGTGAGAGAGAAAAAGTGTTATTTAACTACAGATTTAAAGATTTGCGAGGTATAACAGACTTAATTCCATCTACCTGTCCTGTTACAAATCAATACTAAAAATGGGCTTATGAAATAAATCTATGAATAAAATAATGAGATGAATAAGATTTTTTCATCATCGGCTATAGGATATCTCTAAAGAAGTAAATGTTCCATTCTCATTTTGATAAGTTTAAAGATAATATGGGAGCTTATTCGGAAGAACAAGGGGAATGCTTTCATCGAGATATAGTTGGAATTTGAGAGAATTTGAGAGACGTTCCCAAAGCCAGTATACATACTGAAAGCATGTTGAGGATTGAGGGACTATATATGGTGGTAAGATAAACTTCTACTGAACATAACAGGAAAAGCAAGACTGTTAATTTTTAAACATTTTAACACTTTTTTAAAACTTATTTTGTAAGACTATATCATAAATGTATGCTCAGTATCTTTTAATAAATCACCTCTATGTCAATTTTTCACGTCTTTTCATTGATTTGAATTTTTCCATTTTTTACACTTAAATCAGAAAATCAGAAAAAACAAAATCAGAAATATTTTTGTTCTTATTATTATTTCTAGGTATAAATGTAATAAAAATAATGTATAACCCGTGCGCAAAAATGCTGTTGACCGGTATTATCTACGTAAAATACTATGACGCAGCATAGAAAAAAGATGACGCATCTTCGTAGCATTGTAGCACAGTCCTACGGTGTAGCGTAGCATTGTGCTACGACGATCGTCATCTTTTTTCTATGCTGCGTCATAGTATTCTATGTATAAAAACTAAGAGTAAAAACTAACATACTAACGACAAAGAATATATATGTCGGAGAAAAAACATAAGAAAATATCGGAACGTCAAACCTTATTGATTTGGGCGTATTCGGATATACATGATTGGCGATAAAACAGTTGACAGTTAGCTGTCACAATCATTTTGAAAGTTCATTTTGGCAGCTGTCAACTGGACGGGTGAACGGGGGACGTGGGTGGGGGAGACACGTCCACCAGTCTCCTAGGCCAGTCTACGTTCGACTTCGCTACGTTCCGGACGTTAGAAATTTTAATCTGATTCTTTGCTAATTACAATTAAATAACCATTAAATTAGTTATTTTCAATCGGCTTATTATTTCTGGAATCCATCATGGATGAGGAACTGAGAAGTCCTTTATTACCTTCGTTATATATATCTAACGTAAAGAATCGTCATTCCACCGATTTACACGAATGACAGCTCGCGGCTGTGTGCCTGTCTGGGCGAATCCCGCATTCGGATTTTTGCTCTCGGCGGGCGGAGTGGAACTTTTCCCCAGCCTGGACTATGACTATGACTAGCTCACGGGGATAGCCGCTGGATGTTTTATGCTTTGACATAATTAACAATTTAATTTCATAATATCTACGATATATTTGTCTGACGTGTCGTTTAAAAATAAGTTGGTGTCAACCATAAGCTTACGTCAATATGGCTGACATTCGCTGATGCTCAAGCTGTCATTTGTATAGTGTCACCTAGAAGTCTTTTTTTTTTTTTTTATGGCGTCGGCTTATCACCATTTGCCAATGTCAAGTATATTATTTTCATCAACGTAGGTACTGTATTTCTAAATCGTCAAGTCCAAAGTCTAGTCAAAGTCCAAATAAATAGTCACGGTAGTCAATCAGTCAAGTCAGTCGATTCAGTAAAGTGGTAGACGCTTTACTGAAACTTCCTAGGGAGTTTTGGCGGGAAACCCAATTTAGCACGCATTTTGTAGAATGTATCACTTTTCCACACTAATGCACCTCAACGAATAATTAATGGTTAATATTCCACCACTATAACACATTAAAAACCGAATTAACACGAATTTAGAAAAATAATACAGAAACACAACATTGCTGATTGACTTTCCCGGCAAAACTCCTAGAAGTCTTTGGTGTCACCCCTGTGCTGACGGCCAGAGACATTTTTTTTTTGTTTAATTCGTCCCGAAATGGAACAGGCTAAGGTCTTAGACCATACTGCCTCGTCTGTCGTTTGAGGTATTTCTTTGTCTTATTTCTAAATCGTCAAGTCCAAAGTCTAGTCAAAGTCGAAATAAGTAGTCAGGGTAGTCAATTAGTCAAGTCAGTTGATTCAGTAAAGTGGACGCTTTACTGAAACTTCCTAGGGAGTTTTGGCGGGAAACCCAATTTAGCACGCATTTTATAGAATGCACCTCAAACACTTTTCCACACTAATGCACCTCAACGAATAATAAATGGTTAATATTCCACCACTATAACACATTAAAATCCGAATTAACACGAATTTAGAAAAATAATACAGAAACACAACATTGCTGATTGACTTTCCCGGCAAAAACCCGGCCAGAGACATTTAATGCTTACTTAAGGTAAGGAGTAAGGAGCTAATTAGTACAGACTTTGATATAAAGCTTATAAAATTTCTGTCAAAATCACTATTGAGCGACTCTTTAAATAAACATTAAATGTCTCTGACTGTGGCCACACTTACGTGTATTAATGATCAGGGCAGAAGAACGAAAACAAGTGTAATTAATATATATTCGGTTCACTGGTTTTAACATAAGGACTATTACAATTTGATGCAACTTGTAATACTCGTAATATTCTTGTATCAAAATAATTGCATAAGTACTTGAATTAACTTTAGTCGACGGGCAGAGCTTTATAATATATTCTGGAGGGAAAACCCCCATAATGACTTGTATAGACTTTTAATAGCCTATCCGAAACTCTATTACTTACACTTTTAATTTATTTAAATTACATTAAATACATATACTAGCATGTCTTTCAGTGTTGCCATTTTACTACATAATATAGACTAGTACTTTATTTATAAAATATTAGATTTTCAAGCATTAATTACAATATAAATCAGATTATAATTTAAAATTTATGATTAGAATTGACAATTAACATGACCTTATAATGTTACATTCTTTATAGTATAAATTCTAACAAGTGTGAAGCAAAGATTGACACATTTAGGGCTTGTTTCATAATCCTAGTAGGAATGTTATAAATGTGAAAGTTTGTGAGGATGTATGGATGGATGTTTGTTACTTTTTCACGCAAAAACTATTGAACGGATTACGATGAAATTTGGTATCTTACAAAGATTACAAGAAATTTAGGCTCTGGATTAAAACATAGGCTACTTTTTATCCCGAAAAAATACAGTGTTCCCGACTATTTACGCGGGCGGAGCCGCGGGCAACTGCTAGTCTTTTAATAAGTATCCGATAGATCATCCGAATATTTTGTCCCTGCTTATTTTATATCGAGTGACAGAGACAAAATATGCAAGGTAATCTATCTCGCTTATCAGTAGATTATGTAACAGACCCTTCGTAAAGCAAACTATTAAATTATATTATTATCAATGTGTAATACGACCCAGCATACGCGAAATGGTATTGCAAACATAATTTTATTATATTATCAATTATTATTTATTACATTATCATTAAGTGTCGTTCAATTTCGTTTTGGTGTTGCAAAATTGATTGCTTTTAAATTGCAGCACTATTATAATGATATTTTGTATACAGATTTATTTATGTAACTAATGATGTATTTGCTGCTAAGCCGGTTACCGACAAAATGTGCGGTATCATATGTATCAATAAATGTCATAAATGAATCAGGCCAAAATAAAAATGTATGGGATTTGACATAGGAATTGCTAAGTGACATAAGCAGGGCCTTTTGTCAATATGCATTCGATAATTTCGACGGCGAAGTACGAAAACAAAATGTGTGATGGGATTTGACATAAGACCTCGCAAGCGACATGTCACTTTGTGAATACTTAATGTGGCAAATCACATACATTTTTTATTCCGAAGTTCGTTGTCGAAATCATCGAATGAATATTGACTAAAGGCCCTGATGTCAAATCCCATACGTTTTTGTTTTCGAACTTCGTCGTTGTCATTAGCGATGGCAACTAGGCTTAAGTATTGCTACGCGTTCGCTCATGACATAGCCCACATTGTATCTCAAACTCTCTCGCTTTCAGATGTCACGCACATACATGCCGTCTGGTATTGCAGCGCTTGTGACTTGAACAACACTGAAGCAGATATGCACAGGTGAGCATTTTAAATCAATGGAATAGGTAATAATACAACAGCTACAATGGCAGGAGGCGCGCACATACGTACCGTCGGGTAATGCAGCGCCGCTTGTGACCTTAACCTCGCTGAAGCAGATTCATACAGGTGAGCCTTTACTATAATGGTATAATGGTTTAGTATTATGAAGATCTCGTGCGCTGCGCGAAGAACTTCCGTGCTTTCAAAGCTTTGGAAAACATCCCAACACTATTTTGCCACCATAATTAATGCATTATAATTAATTGTCATTTCATAAATCAAAAAACATACAAAAATTGAGTCTTGTAGTCATAAAAAAAAACAATATTATTCCCGTGGTGCTTTCCTTTCAATTGACTTTTTTGTCATTACAATTTTTGCTGTCTCCCGCTTTGCTTGGGGAGGGAAACTGGAATACTTCCTACTCCTCCTACAATCTTCTGATTAATTTCGTTGCGAGTCCCAAGACAGATTTAGCATGTCCCTCGGGCACTCCTGAGATCATATCAAAGGGTTTTGTGGTTGGTTACCACTGTCGATCATGGCTACACAGTGGTGGGTAAGTGTGGTGGGCCAAATTACTATCAATGGTACAGCTGCAATGGCGGAAGCACGCACATACGTGCCGTCTGGTATTGCAGCGCCACTCGTGAATTGGACCACGCTAAAGGCAGATTCGCCCAGGCGAGCCTTTACAATCCATTACACAGGGCTCGTACAACCAGCACGAGAATAAACACTTCGTCTACTAATGTAGATTTTCTGTGTAGTTTATACAGGGTGGATTTTTAAAGTGCCGAGAAAAAAAGAGCCTAAATCCAACTTTAATCCTCTTTTCTTTTTATGGCTTATAAATATGAAAATATATCAAATCATTCCAGGAATTGTGCAAACGGAGGAGTATGACATTTGGTTAATGTTTGTTATTAGGGCGGTGTAAACTGAACCTTATTGTTTTACCTTTTTTTATATAAAAAAATGTTTGAATTTATAGTACAGGTATCTATAGATGAAAATCGTTTCGGAGTAAGTCACCAAAAATCTCGCTATATTGCGGAAAATATAGAAACGAAATTCATAAATGACAAATCTTCGAGATTTTTCCATAGATGTATTATTTTAAAAAGAGGTATTCTCCAATCAAATTCCAGCTTTTCATAGTGTTGCTCCAATAAACAAATGAAGCGGCCTCCCGCCTCAGTGCAGTTTATTTCCTGAACCTCAATTCTCAAATTTAAGATAGACTTTATTTTACTTTGATTATAATAAAAGTGAAGCGACATGTTATCATATACTGACTTTGTGAAGCTTGGACCAATCAGAGCGCGTTTCACGTGCATTTAACATTTACAAAAATACTGTTTGACAGTTTTAGCATATCGGGACTTGATTGTAATTGTATTATTGCAGGTTTTATTTAGCAGAATTGATTCTTTGGTCAGGGAGAGCTCAGGGAGAGAGAAGTCAAAGCTATCAACATCAACAATTATTTTTCTACTTCAAAAAACTATTCCCAAAACAACTTGATCCATCTCCACTATATTGTCCGGGCTGGGACTATATTGTCCGGAATCCGGAAGACCGGAGAAAATTCAGAGCACTGAAAATTTAACTCTGCGCTAATACGATAGAGTTGAAAATCAATGTGTCGACTTGTCGAGTGTCGAGCTGTCATATATTATGAAATTGACAATTGAATCGACATCGGGGTGTTCGATTTCCAGCAGCTCTTGTCCGCATTCCGGACAAGAAAGACAGACAATATTATGATCCGGAATCCAATAGGCCGGAAAAAAATCAGAACACTAAAAATAGAAGTCTGTACTAATATAATAGAGTTGAAAATCGATGTGTCGAGCTGTCTTATATTATGAAATTGACATTTGACTTGATACAGTATGTTCGATTTTCAGCTCTATATTGTCAGGATTCCGGATTCCGGATAGGCTGAGGCTCGGCTGAAATTTTAGAGCATTGAAAATAGAACTCTGGACTAATAAATAGAGTTGAAAATAGAACACAAGTGTGGAATCGTCTGATTTGACATTGGCATTAGACTTGACAGTCTGTTATACTATAAGGTTCCTAGAAATCAATTACGGATACTTCAGGCACATGATCTACTGCTGATGTAGAGACGTTTAGGCAGAAAAATAATTGTCATACTCAATGTAAAAAAAAATCTCATGTATCTCTCTGCAAAACGCAAACTCGCCCGTATAAAGAACAAATCTTATTTTCTAGTATGACAATATTTTTTTTGCTTAAGCGTCTATACATAACATACAGGGGATCATATGCCTGAAGTATCCTTAATTGATTTTACCGAACCTTATATTTTCGTATAGTATAGTATACTTGATATTTTCTGTGCTCTGAATTTTCCTCGGTCTTAAGGATTCCGGACAATACGGTCCCAGTCTAACAATCGAATTCCCAAACATAGACAACGTTGCCATAGCAACCAACTATGATATAAATAAATAATAAATAAATAAGAATTTATTTCAGATAATTATTAAATCCATAGTGTTAGTAAATACATAATGCACTTAAAAATCTATATTAGTACTGATAAAAAATAATAATAATAATAATAAATGGTTAGGCACTGAACTGGGACACAAGTTATTTAACATGCACTCCAATCCAATGCCTCACCAGACCGTCTGGAGTATCCATTAAAACCCTTAGAATGCTGTTATTACTACTTCTGGCGCGTTGCATCAACGACGCCACCCTTTTTCTTATTATGGCACTAAAGCCATCGGTGCGCATTTCTGCAAACATGCCTGAGGCACTGCAGTACCTTGGTAGTCCTAACAACATTCTAAAAATATTATTATATTGTACTCGAAGAGCATTGATCGCACGTTGGGTATAGGATGCCCATAGATTGCAGGTGTAAAAGGACTGGCAGTAAGCCTTAAATAGGGTCACTTTTACCTCTGCAGTGCACCTTGCAAATCTACGAGCTATCATGTTCCCACGTACGGCCAAAGCTCTTCGCTCCCTCTCAATATCTACGTCGTCAACAAGATTGTCCGTGACCCAATGACCCAGGTATTTAAATTTGTGAACTCTAGCTAGCGGAGACTTATTTAAAAACACAGGTGGTATTATACTAACTTTGTGCTCACGAGGTTGAAACACTAGTAGTTCACTTTTTTTGGAATTATACCTGAGTCCCTGAGACGCGGCATACTCTTCGCACTTATTTATCAGCTTTCTAAGTCCACTAATTGAGGGACTAAGCAACACCATGTCATCAGCATAACTTATGTTGTTTATCATTAGCCCGCCAATTGAACAACCGACATTGGTGTTGCTGAGCTCCTCAATCAATTTATTTATGTACAGATTAAATAGACGAGGGGATGTTAGTCCACCTTGTCTCACTCCACACTTTAATCTGTACTCATCAGAGAGAGACCCAGACCATTTAACAACATTAACTTGGTTATTGTAACAATAATCAAAAATATTTATTATCTCGTGTGGAAGATCCGTCTCAGTTCTTAACTTATGCCACAATGCCTCGTAAGACACCATATCGAAAGCTTTTGAAAGGTCCAGAAAACATGCATAAACTGGAGTGCTCCTGTCAGTATAATACCTGACAGCCTGCTTGAGAGATAAAATTGCAGTTTCTGTAGAGAGCCCAGCTCTAAATCCAAACTGGGCATCATGCAACTTAATATGTTTATCTAGGTGTTGATCAAGCAGACCGTCTAGGACCTTAGCAATCGTTGTAGCTAGCGATATGGGTCTATAATTAGATTTATTGGAGGGATCTCCAGTTTTATTTTTGATTATTGGTACAACCACTGTCTTCATACATTCACTAGGTAAATGAGAGTGCCTAAGGCATAGGGTGAAAAACAAAGAGAGAACCCTTGGCAAATGTATCCCTGCGTGTCTCAGATGCTCAATGCTAATTCCGTCATGACCTGGGGATTTACCCTTCTTCATGTTTCGTATAGTGTTGGACACTTCTTTCGCAGTAAACCCTACTGGGTGAGCAGATGTACGGCTAGCCACGCGGATATCAGGCTCGAGCACCCGAGACACACAGTCTGGCCTGGGTATGGGCTCTACCCTAAAGTTTTCCTTAAACATATTGGCAATTCCAGCTGGTTTCTGAATGCCATCAATATTGAGAGGGATGAACGGCCTTGGATTGAGCTTATTGGTTTGCCTCCAAAAAGAATTAAAATTTTTATTATTGTGATGTGATGCCAGAATATCCATTTTTATTTTATCCTGATTTTTCTGACACCACCTCAATTTAGACTTAAATATTCTTCGCGAAACGGACATTTTTTCATAAATTTGACCCGTGAGAGGTTTTCCATGTGACAACCAAACATAGTAGTGGTGTCGTGCTTCCTTATGAGCAGGCTGAACATGTTTATTCCATCCCACAACGCGCTGTTTCCTCTTACTTTTATTGCACACAAAGCTCTCCATGGCCGCTTCACTTAAAGTGTTTATAATATTCTTATAAAATCTATCGATGACTAGCTTGTGCTCACCATCTTTACACATGGAGTCACAACAGTAACCTAATTATTTTGGAATGTCTAAGACCTTTAACTTTTCGTTACATAAATTATGGTAGAGTTCTATTTGTTGCTTGTCTCTATCACCCCAAAGGATTTTGTTGTTTGGAGTTAAATGTGCATGTAACTGCTGAGGACGTAGTATACTTAGATTGCATACTACTTCCAGTGGCAGATGGTCAGACCAAGCGACATCGGAAATAACTCGTACACTAACAACTGATTGTCTCGCAGCCTCTGTTATCAAACAATGATCGAGCCAGCGAGTGCAACCATGCGCTTCACTTATGTACGTATGGACATTATTTAACAGTTGCATATCAATACATGACCAATTTTGATCTCTACAAAAATTTAAAAGTTCAATATAAAAGGGTTCGCCTGGGTGAGCATTAAAGTCGCCTAACATTATTACAGAAGCTACTTCACAATTATCAATTATAGCACTAATTTCACTTAAGCAGTCTGTGAATTCAATTAAATTTTCACTGTTGTCCACTGGCATGTATACAGAAAATATTAATATAGGTCTATCACAAGTATGCACCTTTATAGCTGAGACCCGCGCACTGTTGCACTCTATGACGGACACTTCCTCAAAGGCATTCTTCCTCCATAATAGCGCAACTCCGCCATAAGGTCTTCCACGTACAATACCTTCTGAGGTGTCAATAGCCGACTTGCCAGTGAAACCAAATGTTTCATCTATGGTACCAAGGAACGACAGGTCATGTGGGTACAGCCACGTTTCTTGCAGTGCTATAATATCCGCCTGTTTACACAGAAGCTTTATATAATCAACAGAACGGGTAACCGACTTACAATTATATGATATAAAACTGCTCGTGGACTTTTTATTCATTTCTTTTCATTTAAAAGCACACTGTAATCCGGAGCCTTTTGCTTTGCAAAATCAATAAAACGTCTAAAAGATATACCTTCCGGCCATATTTCGTTATTCATGAATAACTGCAACTTATGTCTAGGTATAAAGAGTTTGTAAGCGTCATAGTCTTTTTTCTGTTTCATATTTATTTTTTCTAACGTAATAGGGACGTCAGTTTTATTTTTAAAGTATTCAATAATATCAGACGGACATACATTCTTGTCAACATTATTAATAAATAACGGTATTCTAACTTCAGCAGCTTTAAATTTACATTCAGGTTTCGTTGGTCCTGTACCTTTATTACCAATAAATTTATATTTATATTTGTTTTTCCTTTGCACTACAGACCAGCCATTCGAATTATTTTTATCATTTAGAATCCACTCGCCGCCAGTCCGCACTACATCAGCATAATTCTTTTGTACCGACACAACCGGTTCATTCCACGTGTTAGGAACCGCAGTGGGCCTCACATCACTGCAATGCGTGTACGCTTCGTTGCAACGCAAGTGCGAGGGGGATGAAAGAGCTTCGACGTTCGAAACAGCAGCAACGACGTCACTTCGTTTCTGCCTACACAATGCTGACGTATCAGCTGCACTAGGTCCTGTACGTGAGTGCAAGCGGGATGGAGTTATGTGCGAATAAGATGGAGCATTCTCGACATTCGAAAGCTCGGTAGCGGCCTCCACGTGTTTATGCCGACGGCGCGGGGAGGAGACGGACGCTTTGTACCCATCGCATGAGTGTGAGCAGGATGGGAGAGCTTCGTCCTGCGAAACCACCGTTGTGGCCTCCACGTGGATTTCTCGACGATACGGAGACGATTCCGATGCACCTAGCTCGTTTATTTAAATCGCATGCAACGAATATGGGTATTTTTTCAGGGTCAGTCTGCTTAAAGACGTCTATTACATCAAAAAGGTCTTTTTTAGCTTTTCCATCCTTACTTTTATTCTTACGTTTAATATTTCGAATATTAGTTGGAACAGATTGAAAAAGCAATGACTTAGCTGTATTGATGTCTTCTATAGAAAAGGCCGAGGTACAGATCCTCACCAAACTTTCAGAATCCATTATTTCATGTTTATTTTGCACAAACGTTAACAATTCATTCACAACTAGATTACAGTTATTGCACTTCAGTAAATTTAACGACGACATTTTTTTTTTACTCTAGCACATTATCCGTCTCATTCGCTACCGTACGCGGCGCGCGCTGACAGCGGACTGATATAAATCTTCACTTTTATTACAATCGGGTACAAATGTTTCATTCTACAGGACATTATGTCCGCTCGGTTTCCAATCCAGATCGATTGTGGTGAAAACGATAGTGACGTCATTACTACCGAATACCGTAAATTCAGTAAGGTTAGTTGGAGCAAGGGGGAGTTTATTTTTCTCTCTGAGTGAGGAGTAACATACTTATGGATCACCACTTACCACATAGATGTATTATATTAAAAAGAGGTAGATACATAGATGTATAATATTAAGGTAGATAATATGGTTAAAGTGCGCAAAAAGTGAAGACTCGAATCCGATTCGATCCGGCCGATTTTGGTTAGTATGCGGCGAGCTGGTCGACGAGTAGCACGTATTACGCATTCCGTGTATTGACAAACACTAGTCATCTGTTTTTTTGCTATTGAACTAAGAATGCCATCCCTTTCACAATTTGTTACTGTGTGAGTGAAATGTAATAATAATGAAAAATGTCAATGTGTGTCGCGGCACAGAAGTATTGTCAGTTGTAAGAATATATCGAATCTATGTAATAATTAATAAAAGAACATTGGCATTCGATAACGTTACAAATGCGTAGTTGTCAATTGTTCCTGCTTACCCTACTGAAGTGATTGGCTGTATATAGCGGAAAAAAGCGATCGAAAGCGCTCATAAGCAAAATGCTGATCGCTAAGCGGTAAAAAGCAAAATGGCGGATTTTTTATCGCTATTGAAGTTAGTAAACGTATCCTGACCGACAACTGTTTTTTCTTTTCTCTCAGAACTCAACTTTTCTCTTTTTATATCACACGAGCTAGACACTAGAAAATTAGTAGTTGCTAGTTGTTACACTTTTTTATTTTTACATCAAGCGAAGTCCCAACTCCCAACACTAGCAAACTTCTAGTAAAATGAAAGAGCATAATATTTCTTCATAGTCACGTTCAACATATTGTGTATTCTGAATATTAATGGGACGTCTGTATAACTCCTAATGTGTTATTACCCGACTGCGCAACGCAAAGGAGTGGTAATGTGTTTATCAGCCTATGTATGTATGTATGTATGTATGTATGTTCCTTTGAAGCACTATACAGACCAAACGCCTGAGCCGATTTTTATGATTCACACGTCAATCGATTCCTCTTAGTCCGGCGAGTGTCACTAAAGACATGACGTTAGTAAAAATTCAATATGGCGACTACTGGACGCCATATTGTGAAAATGAAAAAAATGAAAGTCAACAAACTATATCAAGTGGGGTATCGTTGAATAGGTATTTAAAAACCATTGTTAGTTTTCTCTCAACATTTTTCGATTCGACTGACCGTTTAGAATCTATATCGATTTAAAGTTGCGTAACAACCATTCTCACATTCCAGTGCAATTGTGATGTATTACTGATGCTTATAGGAAATCCAGTCTGGTAAATAGCTAGCTAGGTACTCATAACTAAAAAGTATAAAATAAAAAATAATAATTTAAAAAATTTTAAAACCCGACTGCGTAAAAAGTGAACCAAACTAAGTACATAATTAAAACCGAAAAGAAAAAAAATAAGCACTTAGATATCCGGTGGCCTAGAATTCTATAATATATTATTGAATTAATACTATTGGAACATAACAACTGAACAGTCGGGATCCATTATTAGACAGCCAATCTAATTTTTCAATGGATCCTGACTGTTTAGTTGTTATGTTCCAATAGTATTAATTCAATAATATATTATAGAACTCTAGGCCACCGGATATCTAAGTGCTTGTTTTTTTTCTTTTCGGTTTTAATTATGTACTTAGTTTGGTTCACTTTTTACGCAGTCGGGTTTTTAATTTTTATAAATTATTTGTTGACTATGGTAGTGCTATCGTATTGGTATTTTTATTTCAACATGCATAATAATATTATCTTATACTTCAATATTGTATAAATATAATCGATTTCTTGGAAATTGCTGCAAGTACCCGACTATAATAGGATTAATATGCGAAACTTAAGTACCTACTGATTGGCTGTTGTAAAGAGTGTGCCTTTATTCTGATTGGTCAAAGATTAGCAAGGATGTTCAGTAACTTGCCGAATTTTTATTGACATTAGACATTAGCGGGCACGAAATATTTATAAGCTTCAGATATTTATTCTATTAGGTACTTATCCTAGCACAGGCGGGTTTTTTGCGAAGATCCTATAAATTGTCAGGAAGATGGCGAAAGTTTATGTCAGAATCAAATAATCCGGCTTTTTGCAATAATCCTAGGATTTTTGCTAAGATCCTAATTTTTCAATTATTCTACGACATATTATATGCTATGCCTAGCTTCAATACTTATAAAGTTACCAAAATAACTAACAGCGTCTAATAATTCCATTCATATTAAAGTTGAAGTGGCTTTTAATTTATCTGAATACGGAACGTATGAACATAAAGATCAAAGTTGTTTACTCCACTAAAGCACACTCGAAACAACGGCGAAGTCGGTCCAAGTTGGGAATTCCCAAACTCGGATCTTTCGAGTGGGAAATTTCCCAGAAATCCGAGCCGGGAGTAAAATTAAATATCTCAAGCGTTTGGTTTTAAGCAATGACAATGTTTGCAAAGTAGCTTCCGAAACTATCTTGGATTAAGCATCTTAAAGATTTTGCGGAATAAGCACGGGAATTTCAAACTTCTGACGTATAAAACTTTTAGGTATTTTAAGTTTTTATCTTGCAAGAGATATTTTACAGTGACCGTGAAGATGCCATAGTTGACCATAGAAAGTGATTTTCATGAAGACGTAATAATAATAATAATTATGTATTTACAGAAAAGCTATTAATTTAGAATTACAAACAGACACTTCAATTTTATTTATTTGTATAGATATATTTATGATTTTTATTATTTTATACACAAGTAGTATTCATTGCCCTCGGCTTCGCCCGCTTTTATCAAAATCAGGTTCTAAACTTTCATCCCCTATTTTACCCTGCTAGGGGCTAAATTTTAGAAAACGCTGAAATATGTAACTCGTTATTTTTCCGTACTCAATTCATACGAAATATCATGCAAATATGTCCAAGGAATAAAAAGTTTCATATAAAGTTTATACCAATTTTACGCCCTTTGGGGTTTCAATTTTGAAAAATCCTTCCTTAATGGATGCCTACGTTATATGAGAAATAAAGTGTGTAAAATTTGAAATTTCTAGACTTAATGGGTTTGGCCTGTACGTTGATATCAGTCAATCAGCTTTGCCTTTTATAAATATAGATAGAAGTTAGAAAGATATATTTAATATATTATATATATGACCCAGGAAGACAGAAAAACTTTGTGTTCCTTCGGCGGAATTCCCGCGACCCCCGGCTTGACCAAAGTAACCAATGAGCCAAAGAGGTCGTCACATTCTATCAGGCACGAAAGGGCTACAATAAAACGTGCTGCTTAATGCTGAGAGACTCTTAAAAATAATAGAGGAAACAGGCAAAAACGGAGTACAACAATCACTAATTGTATGAAGATATTATGTTCTGTCAAATGTACGTCATAGTTTTAAGGCAGATTTACACAGGATCAGTAACTGTCGTCAGTGCTGGTGCCGAAAACTGACTCATACTATTTACAATCAGTCAGTATTTCGCCAGTAGTCGAGGATATTTCTTAGGTGGTCACCGTACAATAGAGCGGCAGCGACTGACTTCGGCATTTACACGGCGTTAGTTGAGCTAACGCGGGTGGCGAGGGGAGTGGACTGACGCCAAAAATATGAAGCGGGAATATTGAAGTCAGTACTGACGCGACAGTACTGTACTGACTTGAAATCAATTCATACGATGGCAGTGCCAGGTCAGCACTGACTCGGCAGTGGACTGACGTTAGTTACTGACTCAATGTAAATCTGTTGTTTTGAATTATTTGCACTCTAATCAGCATCATTTAATTGCTAATGATGCGCGCGCAGCTCAATGGAGTCGTACCTACTCCGCTGAAATAAAAAGATATTAGGTCCTGTCAGCCGCCCGCGTTAAATCCCGAACTCGCTTCTTACCCTCCACATTTTTATTTTGTAGGCTTACTGGGGTGTGGCACGAAGTATGAGCGGTAGCGTTTTGACAGACCGATACCGACCGACACTAAATTGGATAGACGGAAAACCGAGAGATCCTATTAGCACAGATTAAAGAATAGCTAAATTATAATTATCTTTCGATTTGATTGTACTAATACAAACGTACAGTTTGTCCACTATTATGTGGAAAAATTATGAGCCGTTGAAGGGGACGATAAAATTTTCAAATTTGGATAGATTTGGATTGTTCTATGAATGCTGTTTCTCTGTACGTAAGTGTATATTATATTTTCCACTCTATGCTATTAGCGTCAGTTCACACCTAAACAAGACGATACTCGATGCGGCGCTACATGTCTTAATAAAGCTATTAATAAATATACTGAATAGTTCAATTATTGAACTATTCAGTACCTACACAAGAATATATATATTTTTAATTGCAAGAGTTCCAATATCAAACTAGATCGCTCTGCCATTCTTGCAATGAAACGTTTATCTTATTGTGTACTGAATAAAGTTCAATTTTGAATTGCCATCTTAAAAATGCAGTGCCACGTCGCGTATATTCTCGTTTCAGTGTGAACGTAAACAAAAATCATGGTAAGTTAGAACTTAGCATGTACTTTTGTTAACTCATAAGTTTACGCTTGAAAATAATAATTGCTAAAAAATTGATAGTTTAACTCAATCATCGTAAAAACTTGTTACAATTTCTTGGAATGAAAGAGATATTCTATTGAGACAAAATAGTCGAATTAAGGTTATGTAATAATCGCCTGTAACTTGTACCATCCCCTAATTCCTGTAGGTCTGACGTACGTAAGGAGAATCGTTCTCCAAATTGGATTGATGTAATACCATCTTACATTTCTGCTCTCTATGGGTCACTTTATTATTTCCTTTCGAATGCCATTTATTTCTATATTTTAGATTGGACTATCATGGAAATCTAATAAATGTCGCGACTTTCGACATTTTGAAGTGGAATTGGAGATATTTTTTGGAACGAAAGTTCCTTATAGGGCGTTGCGACACCTTAGTCTACAAAAAACGTCCGTAACGTTAAAAAAACCTCAAATAGAACTTGAAATTAATCTATACTTCTATACTAATATACTAATAATAATAATAAACTCCCCACACCGATTTCGGTGACGGTGGCCGGTGTCATTGAAACCAGGCCAGTTACGCAGGATTTTTATAGTGTCCAAGTGTGTACGCAGTACACAAGAGCACTCTCTCTTCCTTTCTCTCTCGAAACCCAGTGGGACGGTCAGACCGACACGACTGGCGAGAGATCAGGCGCAGGTCCGACTTTTTACATGCCCATCCGACGCATGGATCATCTTTCTTGTCAGACAATCAGGTGATCAGCCTGCATTGTCCTAACCAAACTTGGAAACAACATTTTTTGTTGTTCCAATGCGGGAATCGAAGCCACGACCTCCGAGTCGAGAGCCAATGCTCTAGCCACTAGTATAATCACGGAGGCTGTCACGTACTAATAATATAGTAAAGAGAAAAGATTTGCTTGTTTTTTGCAATTGTATTTTATTGTCATTATTTTTCATTTCTATTATTTAGTGATTTAGGGTGGGTAAGGTTTACAGGTGTAAGGGACGTACAAATAGAAATTAGATCAGAGTGGCTCGGCTAAATTGCTTAATTCTTTTGCTCGGTAGGTTATTATGATAGATATTGTGATGATGATGATGTAAGTAACTCAAATTGAAAGTAGATCAACATGAAGGGAGAACAAATACACGTCTCCTGTGTTTTATCAGCTAATTGACAACTTCTTTCGCCTGGTTGATTAGGATGGTGATGATGATGAGTGTGATGATGATGACGATGTTAATGTCAATGATAAAGTAACTTAAATAGAAAGTAGATCAGTATGAGATTGGAGAACAAATACAAGTCTCCTATGCTTGCTTGGCTAATTACAAACTTCTTTCGCTTGGTTGATTAGGATGGTGATGATAATGATGATAACATTATCATCATTATCATCACCATCCTAATCAACCAAGTGAAAGAAGTTAGGAGACATGTATTTGTTCTCCCCATCCCATGCTGATCTTCTATCTATTTGAGTTACTTAATCAATGAATGATGTCATTGATTAAGTAACTCAAATAGATAGAAGATCAGCGTGGGATGGGGAGAACAAATACATGTCTCCTGTGTTTGCTCGGCTAATTGCCAACTTCTTTCGCTCGGAAAATCAATCCCCCGAGACCGGACACTTGCAATTGTCGGAGAACGAAGATGTTTTAAAAAGTATGCCAGTAAGAAATACTGTTTTTAAGGTTCCGTAATACTCAAGGAACCCGAGTAGTTTCGCTCTGTCCGTCCGTCTGTCTGTCTGTTTGTTTGTCCGCGCCTCTAGCTTATTTAATAGGGTATTTTCCAAGTTTTTGAAAAGTATGTCAAATTGTTCCTAATACCAAAATACATTAGCAGTTTGAACAATTCTTTGTGAATTTCTTTATTTTCCTTGCAAATTAGCCTAAAAGTTTAAATTAATATTATAGGCGCGAAAACGCTATAATGTGTTGTCATGACGTCACATTCTTGTAACACTGTAACTGTCAAGTGTCAATTGTCAAATTACACTGAAAATGCCAAATCCCAGAATACCTACTATTTACGTTTGTAAGTAAATGTTTTAAGCCTATTAAATATGCCTTATAAATGGTGCGCAGTGCCAAAATGTACTAATACGTCTATTAAAACACCGAGTAAAATCTCTGTAACCATACAAAAGAACACCGAAATGCGGAAAAAATGGCTATTACTCGCTGACGCATGACGTTAATGATTTTGATGCTGGCTATTCTTTATGGGAATCGGTAGGCCACTAAAAAAAAAGAATATGACGTCACATTCCAATCTCGTGCGTTTTTAGTCACGTGGTCAAACGTGAAAAATTCATAATTTTATTTTTGATATTTTATAAAAATCATAAATATTTTTGTGTAAAAAGTTGGTTAAAATGGTTTAAATTAATGTTTAGCGATAAAATGTCAACAATCTGATGTATATTTTCATCATAGGATAATACCCTATTATGAATATAAATTGATTAATTTTGATAAAATTTAGTATAGATACAGACTGTGTATAGATCTCAGTTTTGGCATCATAAAGGAAAATACATTATAGGGGATGATAAAATATTTTTTCATTTTACCCCGTCGTGTGAGGTATCGTTTAATACGAGTAGGTATTTTAAAATAAAGGCAAGGTTTCATACATGACTTTTTTTAAAAGTCAACCATTTTCGAGTAATCGCTCTCCAAAGTCGTTAATAAGTTGTTCCTGGCATTTCTAAACTATGAATCTTAAAATATTTTTTTTTCTTGCTGATAGATTATGTTAAATACTCTTTAGGAAAATTATTTGAACGAAATTGTAACTTTTGAATAAATTTGAAAAACCTAATAGGCGTTTATAGTTTATAGTTACGGAACCATCATTAGACATGTCCTGACATGCTATTGGTTAGGCTATTTTTTCAACTTTTTGAATGTGTGTTATAAAGATGTAGCTATTTTGTAATCAGTGCCATATTTTTTTTAGTTTATTTAGATTGATTCCCCAAATCTGCTTCTTGAGCAATTCTATTTGATTTGAACACAAAAACCGAAGAATATATTATTTTCTTAATATTCGCTATATTTCTCAATAAAACCGGATTATACTATTTTTACCAACACTAATTCTTACCTAGTATACCTGACATTGGATAAACATTGACCCTTTACGAGAATTTCTGAAGAAAATCCAGGAAAACAGGAAAAATCCTTTCGCAGTGGCGCAATAAAGCCTAGGTATTCTAGAAATTTGGTATTCGAATAGACTTTATGAGGATTGAGTGTAAATATCGCTGGGTATAGTCAGGGCTACCGATGGGATTTTTCCGGAAAACTACGGACTTTTATGAGAATTTTCGATTTCTCTCCGGAATTTGCGCCTTTTAGGGGTTTCCCGTTACGGCAACTTTTTGGCAGACTTCAGCATTTCCTTTTAACTACAAAAACTCTAAATACTCGTCAGTTTTAATTGCGCAATAGTTTAGACTTTAGACTATAAGGGATAAGTTTAAAAAGCGTAAAACGTTTCAAGATCTCTTGTTAGTTCGCGGCTACATTGTAAATTAAAACTACGGTCTGAATTTCACGTTTCTAAGTCAGTGAGTCATTCAAAGGGGACATCTCCTTTTTAACCGACGAAAAAACCGGCGATGTTCTCAAGTCAACGCCACAGAATAAATATTCAACGCGTTTATTTTTATAATAACTTTTCTTATTATAATATTGTAAAGATGATATAATAATTGTAGTGAAAGTGTTACTTCAACACATTATAAAATTCTTTTCTTTTCGTAAATTATTGGATACGACAAATATTTATTGTGGCTGTTTAAATTTCGGCCTGGTAACCCTAAGTCCAAGACGCGTGTCGATCTCAATAAAACGGAATTTTACTATGACGAAGAGTTTTGAAATTTTTATTTAATATTTATATCGTTGGCAACATTCACATTCTGGAAATATTTTGCGACAGTCAACCGATATTTAAGCAAAATTTGCAGCAAACAATATATTATTAAATCCCACCAAAAACATTTTCATGTAAAAAAATTATGCCAAGACGATACCATATGACTAGCACTGTCAAAAAGTTATGAAATCTCATGTAAAACCAAGCTTCTTACCTACACGCCTTAACTCTGCAAGCGTAACTTCACAAACTCTACACCTTAGTCATTTTATGTGGCCTGGCCATTCATTCATTCCTTATATTAATATTATACATAGATGTTTTCTTATACTAACGGGACGCTCAAGTCACATACTGTCGTTTCGGCTAGCAGAGACAGGGACAGCCTTACCGTTTCAGTATTCGGTCGTTAGTCCGAATTTCACCAATGCCTGTTAGTGATAATAATCGTTTGTCGAAAAATCATGCATTATTTTCATTGCTACGAAAACAGAGATAATATTATAATCAACGATAAACTTTAACAAGCGTTATTGAAATTGGTACTAAACAATATTTAGCTGACTATTTTGGAGTCCAAAAAAAATGTACTGAAATTGTAGATAATGATAGCTGTAGATTTCAGTACAAAGAAGTTTAAATTTTACATACCTACATAAACAAATTTTTATCATGCGCAAAATCATAAATTGCCATTTCAAGAAACATCAAGAAATATCAAAATTAAAGTAACTATTTATTTACAATGAACACTTTACTGCATATTCTGCAGAAGTATAATCGTATAGGTAAGAGTGGCGGAGCTGACTGAAACGAGGAAAGTGTAGTCGAGACGGTAGAAGTTGTACGCGTGGAAGTTTAGGGGCCTGGACAGGATGAGTTCTCGGAGATCGCGGAGAGCGCGGTTCGTGGTGGGAGCTGGAAAAAAGAAAAGTTAAGAAAGTAGAAAAAAGCAAAATTTTTTTTCAGGAACAATAAAGTTCTGGAATAAACTATCGCCAGCGGTATTTCCGGGCCACTGTGACTTTAAAACCTTCAAAAAAAGAGCGTACCTACCTACTCTTTTTTAAAAGGTCAGCAACTCATTTGCGACTCCTCTTATAATGCCGGTGTGGTGGGAGACGACTTTATTTCCATCAGATCCATCTGCAGCTTGCACTCATACTGTAGGTATTATATATAAGTAACAAACATGCATACAATTTGTTACATACTGTATTACATAGGCTGCTACAGACGATAATAATTATTTAACGAATATTAACATTATTATAGATGCTGTAAAGTGTCTTTCCTGTTTCACTTACAGTATGATTTATACTGTAAGTGAAATAGGAAAAAAATCTCATATGAAAAGACTCACAGGAAAATAGTGTGTTTCTATAATAAGATATCTAGCTGTAGATACTTTTAACCTAAAACTACTTACGAATATTCCTATTGATGAGGGTGCGGTCGATGATTCGAATGTTTCTCTCTGCCTCTCTGTAGCACCTCTCAAAGCGATGGATGCCACTATTGACCACGAAACAGCTTCCGACCACACGAAAGATTGTGGAAGTAATGAGGAGGTATTTAGTCAGTTGACTGTCCACTCTCTAAGAAAAAACTAGCAAGGTTAAAAAAACGCTAGTTATTGACAGTGCCCGATGGACACACTTTAGTTTATCTGCGTTAACTTTGCATATTTTAAAATGGCTACTGGTCATGGCTAATGGTACTTCCATTGTAGAATTTGAACATGGCTTAGGTATCATAGGTCAATTTTGACATTTTTCTGATAAATCAATGCAAAATAAACGCGAATGAACTATTGTAGTAGCTATAGAATTAGATTATTCTTTACCAAAGTTTCCGATTTTTGTTGTAGGTAACTGGATCATGGATGAAATTGATTTTACAAAAGTTTTCATCTCAGAGCTTTGGAAATATCTAAACACTTACCAAAGACCCCAGACACAAACGTATAATAACGTTAAGTGACATTATCAATGTTATTAAAATTATAATGCTGGTCACCAATATCTGGAAAAAAAAATTATTACTTTTTATTGGAATAGCTTGTTTTACTCATATAACTCTTGTATAATCAAAACAATATTATAAAAAAATTCAACTCATTGTATTACATAGTATTACTGAGTGTTTTGAATAAAAATTAATACTTAAGTGCTTACTCTAAGTCCGTACATCGTGTTAATGCAGTCTGCTTGATCCAGAAGTAGAAGGTAACATCTTCTAATCCATAGTATAACCTCTGGTCGATCATGATTGAGAGCTGCTAAATCTAACTTACAGGCTTTATAATCCAAAGAATCAACCATCAGTTTCACTTCTTTATTAACTGATTTAACTGAAGTAATGCTTGTGTCATCGCTTTCTAACAAATCTCCAATCGCTCGAAGTCGGTACTCAAGTTGAAACATATTGGCGGCCATGTCAGCAAGACTTAAAGTTTTTAAAACGTAATAAATGTATTCTACAGAGTAAATTGTAGGAAGGACCCAACCGTAAAGGAAAAGCCAGGAGCCGTAATCGAAAATACTGCAGAACAAGTCAGAGATAAGAAAGATTAAGCACATTTTTGTGACTTGAGACTTGATGATTGTGATATAGTTGACACCAAGGATCCTATCGATGTGGTCATACATATTGATATAGTCTAAGTAGATCTGTCTGTACTTGCATACGAAGTACAAATCGCTGAGGTACTGAATGTAACCGAGCAAGTAGACAAACTGAATCACGTCTTTAAAACTAAAAGACGACATCCCACCTATCATGTAAAATTTTATGTAAAGACTCAAAATATTAGCGATGGTGAGCAAAATAATATAAAAGAAGGTCTTGTAGTAGGACCAGGAATGTATCAATTTGGTCCCATCACTAACAATACAAGAGAGGCCCGTGAATCTTAAGACCACATTGAGATGGTTCATCGTTGAATACGTATCCATGATTTCGACTTCTATATTGGATGACTCAAATTGTACTACAGCAAAATGGGCATAATTACTTACATTGATTACTTAAAAGTTATCTTTGCGATAATCTTTTAATACATTTAGCAAGCTTTTTGTGTGATCCATTTAGATGCAATGTAATTTTTAGTTAAAAACTACATAGCAATAGGCAAGCGGACTGATTTTTTTTTATTACATAAATGAATAGTACTCTTAAATATGAGTAACTTCTCAGAAGAAACCGTATATCAAAAGTCAATATTTTCAAAGGTACAGCGATTTGTATACAAAATTTCGCGAGTCTTTATACCAAAAAAAAATTTTTTTTTTTTGCGAAATTGGTAAACAAAACCTACATCATTAGTTTACTCACATCATATACAAAAACATTCATTATGGTAAGTATGAACTTAAACGCACAAATATCGGAGATATTTACAAATATATTCCTGCGGCCATATACTTCATATACTACTTCATACTACTTCATATTCAAGTGACGTCATGTGTATATCGATTTTAGTATGGAGCGTTTTTAGGAGGCTCGCGAAATTTTTTATACAAATCGCTGTACCTTTGAAAATATTGACTTTTGATATACGGTTTCTTCTGAGAAGTTACTCATATTTAAGAGTACTATTCATTTATGCAATAAAAAAAAATTTGTCCGATTGCCTATTATTTTATATAGACTAATCACTCGAAAATGGTTCTTTTTGTTAAAAAAAAATCATGTTTGAAATGCCTTTATTGTAAAAGACCTAATCAACTCATCGTGTGGAGTATCCAACACGATAGGGTAGAATTAAAAAATATTTTTCATCCCCACTTCATAATTATTATTTATAAAAATATAAAATAGTTATTATTTTATGATCCAAAACCGAGATCTATAGATGGATGAACAGAGCGAAACTACAGAAACCTAAAATTATAAAGTGCTTGCAAATGTTTTATTAAATCGGATAAACCGGTAACGCATGGAATAACAAAATATATTCAATTGACTTTACAAATAAAATACTAGGAACGCCTAGCTTTGCGAGTATTTCAATTACATTTAAAAGTGAATAAGTGAATTTTTGTTTTACATGCATTTAAAAATATAAAAAAGTTATGTTTTACGCCAAAAAACATTTTTCTCTGTTATTCTATTTACTGTGAATGGGATTGGCTTTAATAAATGTTTCGACTATAACGTGTTTTCTTTATTTTTATTCCAATTTTACAGTCGTAGAACACACTTGCGTATGTTTCATAGGAATTTGGATGAACCAAAGATACGAATTGAGCCGCCTTACGGCCTGTCCACGTGTCCATGTCACGACGTCGTCGACGTGAAACGGTGCGGTGTTGCGGCACGGTGTGTCGACATAACGTGCAGACTCACATCGCCGTATAAACGTACGTCGTGATACCGAATTGCCGTGCCTACGTGCGCCGTTCTGCGCGGCCATTTTCACGGCCGCTTACGAAACCATAGCAGACTTGTATAAAGTGTCACGCCGCGCGCCACCAAGACTTTGCGCTGCATTGAAGTTTTAGATAGTTGTGCTCATAGATAATATTATATAATATTAAAAAGAGGGTTGTACTACAATGCTTGCGCACTGTCAACGCCTTCTTTGTAGACATACTAACTACTAACCCTAGCGCTCCGCAAGGCCACACTGAATCGTAAGTAAACATTTCAAGGACACAGATTAGTTCTTCTCTGAGAGTTTTTAAGTTATTGTGGCCTTGTGTTTTTTTTTTGTGGTCGTGACAGAAAAAACTGCATTGTAAATAGAACTCTGCGCACATACCATAGAGCTGAAAATCATAGTGTCCAAGTGTCAAATGTCAGATTTGACAACTCTATTTAAAAAGTAAAAGAAATCAAAAAGTTTATGGTACCTGTAATAATTAATTTATGACTCCAAATTAAGCACCTACCATCAAGTGACAATTAATATGTGCAGTAATTAATTATCTTATTGTTTTTGCTGCAACATTAGGTAAATTAACCAAGATTACGGGTTATTGATGATTGTACCACAATGTCTTTGTAGTACACTATCATTAAAATTGCATTAGTGCTCCTGTTTAGACGTCCCGATACGATTGTCGTATGCGAGTCGGATGTCGGAGTTGGAAAGAAATAATCCCACCAAAAACATTTCCATGTAAAAAAAATATGCCAAGACGATACCATATGACTAGCACTGTCAAAAAGTTATGAAATCTCATGTAAAACCAAGCTTCTTACCCTACACGCCTTAACTCTACAAGCGTAACTTCACAAACTCTACACCTTAGTCATTATATGAGGCCTGGCCATTTCGCTACATTCACTTGGCCGTTATGAGAAAAATTTATAACCTACTGTTTTTCTATTATACTCTCTTATAGTAACGAAATGGCCAAGCGATAACGGAAACGAAAGGAAGAGAATTGAGAATAAAAAAAATGATTGTTTTATGTATTTTAAAACTTTATATAAGTACCTACTTAATATATGATATCAAATTTTAAAATAAAATATAACTATACATAATAATGATATTTAATACCAAAACCTTTTTAAAAATTCAATTAATTATAAACAAATTGATGAAATTAAAAAAAAACACTTGAGTATGAACGCGCCACGATCGGTCACCATAGGTGTGACGTCATAATGTTATAGCTGTTTAGTGAAAAGTGAAGAAAACGACTATAATTTTGAATTTCGAAAGCCAATACTTACGATACGCCAGTTGCAATACCCTAGAGTTCAAACTTATGACGTCACACGTGCTCGGGTTTGTTCGAGAGCTGTCTTCGGTACTGGATTCAAAAAATATTTTTTAGTTTGTTATAACTTTTGAGTTATTGCGAAAAATTTTATATTTTTCTCACCTGTAAAGTGCCTCCCTGTGTTTTGTTTTTTTGGGATTCCTAAGTTTTGTGGCTTTTTTGATACGTTTTGGTACTATTTTAGTAGTTTTGACGCGAATCTAGTAGTTTCGCAAAAACAGAGTTGGCAACACTGGAACGAATAGCTTCAGACCATTCGACCGACTGATACATACATACATACATATAATCACGCCTTTTTCCCGTAGGGTAGGCAGGACCGCCTCTTTCCCGTAGGGGTAGGCAGAGACCACTTCTTTCCACTTGCTACGATCCTTACATACTTCTTTCGCTTCGTCCACTTTCATTCTTACCATCCATTCCTCCTCTTACATTCAACGTAGCCAAGCGTCTCTCCATGGTCCGCTTTTCGCCTCCGCGAGAAACGAGACGTGATGGGTGGCGAACCACATCGCCGCCGCCGACTGATGCTATCTCAAAATTGCACACAGACGAAACGATTTTGCATCCGTTCACTTCAGGCCTAACTGAAGGTAGACCGGACCGTATATGGGTGCCCTAATGATAAGGGGAAGACACGAGATAAAAAATCATCCCCACTTTACACGTAGGGGAGCTGGTACTCCAAAAAAATGATTTTTCTTTAATTTATTTTAGCACTTTGCCGACGTAGTAAATACACATATCCATGCAATGTTACACTTTTCTGGCCATATGGTTTCGTCATGTCCATCCGTCTACTCATCTTCGGCTCGCCATCCAAATTCCAAACGACTTGAGCGCTAACCACTGAGCCACAGATGATACAATTATTGTTGACATTGATTGTTTTGTGTTTTACATTTTCGGAAACACAAAATTATCTAATGTTGACATTATATTGAAAAAAAACAATGCTTACATGTTATTGACATTGTCACGTATACATAATTATAGCTTTGGGGGTGTAGCACTGACAAACTGCTGTTTACTTTATTGTGAAAAAATTGTATTCATAATTTTGAAACACTTTGTAGGTTACATCATTGTGAATACAAATTGGTGTACATATTTTCGAAATATTCTACGTTGACATTTTATTGCAAAAGACATGTTTGATTTTGGGCCAGTTCTATGTACACTACAATAGGTAAATAGGAAAAAAATATGGGAATATCATAAAAATACGAAAAAAATATGTTGAAGAAGGGTACATGCGTACAAAAATGATTATTTGAAGAGTTTTTTATTGCGAGAACACTATTTTTAGGGCGGCCATGACAGTTGTTTTGACTTGACTTTTGACGTAGTAGACAGTTTTACAAAGAGACGACGTCTTGAATGCCATACGTCTTTCTTTGTCAAAAGTCATGTCATTGACAAAATGACATTATTTAGTTAAATTTGATCTGATCCGCCATGTTTTATTTTACTTTGTGTTGCTCTCCTTGACGAAGTTAATTTAAATGTACATGGAAACGAAGTGAAATTAAACAAAATAAAGAATAGGAAACGGTTACTATATTATGTAGCTATATTTACATATACTGTACGTAGGGCTGGCCCAGGCCTCATACATTTCTTGAACATCGCTTTTGTCAATGTGTCTATATTAGTGCACGCGACTGTACCTACAAAGCACTAATCGCCACAACCTCCTCGGGCGACATTTCTATAAACACCGACTAGTGTGGCCTACGAAATGTCCCACGGCATGTGTCTCGGGGTCCGGGGACATTCCACGTAGTTGTTGAGGGAATGTCCCGCGGCATGTGTCTCGGGGTCCGGGGACATTCCACGTAGTTGTTGAGGAAATGTCCCACGGCATGTGTCTCGGGGTCCCGGAACATTCCACGTAGTTGTTGAGGGAATGTCCCGTGGCATGTGTCTCGGGGTCCCGGAACATTCCACGTAGTTGTTGAGGGAATGTCCCGCGGCATGTCTCGGGGTTCGGGGACATTCCACGTAGTTGTTGAGGGAATGTCCCGCGGCATGTGTCTCGGGGTCCGGGGACATTCCACGTAGTTGTTGAGGGAATGTCCCGCGGCATGTGTCTCGGGGTCCGGGGACATTCCACGTAGTTGTTGAGGAAATGTCCCGCGGCATGTGTCTCGGGGTCCCGGAACATTCCACGTAGTTGTTGAGGGAATGTCCCGCGGCATGTGTCTCGGGGTTCGGGGACATTCCACGTAGTTGTTGAGGGAATGTCCCGCGGCATGTGTCTCGGGGTCCGGGGACATTCCACGTAGTTGTTGAGGGAATGTCCCGCGGCATGTGTCTCGGGGTCCGGGGACATTCCACGTAGTTGTTGAGGAAATGTCCCGCGGCATGTGTCTCGGGGTCCCGGAACATTCCACGTAGTTGTTGAGGGAATGTCCCGCGGCATGTGTCTCGGGGTCCGGGGACATTCCACGTAGTTGTTGAGGAAATGTCCCACGGCATGTGTCTCGGGGTCCGGGGACATTCCACGTAGTTGTTGAGGGAATGTCCCACGGCATGTGTCTCGGGGTCCGGGGACATTCCACGTAGTTGTTGAGGGAATGTCCCACGGCATGTGTCTCGGGGTCCGGGGACATTCCACGTAGTTGTTGAGGGAATGTCCCACGGCATGTGTCTCGGGGTCCGGGGACATTCCACGTAGTTGTTGAGGGAATGTCCCACGGCATGTTGCTCCATTTGTTCCCTAGTGTATCCGAGGCTTTATGAAATTATATTGTCGATTATAATATTATATCAAAGCCATAAACGAGCGTGTGAATGCTTAGTCCTGGCTTCAAAAAACCCAGTCCCACGCGCACCGGGTTTTTCCCGTATACGTCTACCCCCTTACTAATAAACGCTGTCATAAGCTTGGAATAGTTATACCTTGTTTTGTCTTCTTCAATCGAATTAAAAATGTCACTTGTGTTACGGGAACAAAACACTGTATAACTATTCAAAGCTTATGACAGCGTTTATTAGTAAGGGGGCTAGTGTCTATACCCACGCAACATACACGCGAGCGGTCATTCGTGTAAATCGTTGAATGACGCTTCCTAATAATATTATTATATGTCATGGGATACTCATCCCAACTTACCTGTCCGGTAGTTGTGGTATAGTATACGGGTACGCGACCCCGGCTTCCCTAGCTTATTACTGTCCTATCCCTTGCCCTCCTGGGCATATATCCTACATTTCCTATTTCCCACTCTAACTTACCAATCTTCCTTTCCAAACCACCTATCCTTCCCTTTCCCTATTCCTACCCTCTCCGCCAATCCGTGGGAACGCAATGGATAATTCATAAAAATAATTTAATTATCCAAAATGGCGGCGATATGGTTCACCACCCATCACGTCTCGTTCTCGCGGAGGCGAAAAGTGGCCCATGGAGAGCCGTTTCGCTACGTTGAATGTAAGAGGAGGAATGGATGGTAAGAATGAAAGTGGACGAAGTGAAACAAGTATTTAAGGATCGTAGCAAGTGGAAAGAAGTGGTCTCTACCTACCCCTACGGGAAAGAGGCGTGATTATACTGTATGTATGTATGTATTAAGATTATAAACATAAATATTTGCTAAGGGACATCAAGACAGCGGTTTACTGTACTCAGGTTTACAATTTGGACCAATCATCGTTTTTTAATCCGTCAAAGCTCGCGTGTCCCGCATACAGGGTGTCCGACAAAGGAACCGCCGCGTCACCACACACAATGCTAACACCTTGTATTGTTCGCAAGATACAGCAGGAAATATATTATACTCGCGTAAAAGGACTTAGGCTTGGGGTCGATTACATGTATCCTTCAGACGGTATGTTAAGTAGGTACGTATTCATAGCATTAATTTTAACCGCAGTATGTTATTATATTAGGCTGGGGTAAAATAAATCCATTATTTTTGAGTGAAATTCAAGGTGTGCCCAAGGATTTCAAAACGAAATGTAGGCTATGACGTACTTACATCTGACAAAACAAATGTTCGTACAAGAAAAAGTTACGCCATTTTAATTTCACTACACCTCAAATGTTAGCCATCTTGATTTCACCATACATCAAATGTCAAAATGGCCCCAAACAACTCCAATTATAGTGTTGCCATTTGGGGACAGTTTTTGCCTCTATATGTCTCGTCTTAAACAGGTATGTAAGTTCTTCTACACCCTAACATCGAGCTTCTTTTTGTACCCAACTTTGTGTAAATGGTTAAAAACTATTTAATGGTCGTTCTTCAGCTCCTGACCGATGCTCTGACTACTAACATGCCGGTCAACTTCGGTTTTTTCTGAGATTTTATCGATATTTTTGACGATGGGCCTGTCTGTGCGAGGTGCATATTTAACATTAAAAATAGCCTAAACGACATTAACGAAACCAAAATTGCACATTATTAGCTGTTACAGTATCGGCACTATAAACGCTATTCACAATTTTAGACGCCTGACGAGCATTTTTGATTTGTACCGAATTTTATCTTTGTTGAATTTCATTCTAAGACTTTCATTTTTAACCCCCTGTAACTCACAACTGAATGGACCAATCAGGAAACAGCAAACTATTTTTAGTGTGAAATGACGTCGCCTTGACAACGAGCATTTTGAAATTTTTCGAACGATACTTTACGAGATAGGTATCGATTCCTACTGCAGCCGAAAAAATAATGGATTTCTGTTTCACCAACCTATTATTATTGTAGTTTAAGTACTGTCAAGGAAAATGAATGCTTACCAGTTTCATTATCCTCGTAATACCCACATCAAACGCTTACCGTTGGGAAATAGAAACATGCCCGAGGGGGAATCTGATAAATTATAAATTTCCTCGACTTTTCTTATGCCTTTGAAATTATAGTTAACTAGCTGTTGCCCGCGGCTCCACCCGCGTAAATACAGTATCCCTCGGGAACACCGTATTTTTCGGGATAAAAAGTAGCCTATGTTTTAATCCAGAGCCTAAACTACAAAGATACCAAATTTCATCGAAATCTGTTCAGTAGTTTTTGCGTGAAAGAGTAACAAAAATCCATCCATACATCCTCACAAACTTTCACATTTATTATATTAGTAGGATTCGCGTTAAGGGTTAATTCACACCGAAAAGAAACGATACGCGACATGGCACTGCACTTTTAAGAGAGCTATTCGAAATTGAACTTTATTCATTACACAAGAAGAAACACGTTTTATTGTAACAGTTCGAATGTCAAGTGTGTGACTAATGTCATATGAAACGTGTACCTTTTTGTGTAGTGAATAAAGTTCGATTTTGAATAGCTATCTTAAAAGTGCAGCGAATACGCGACGCTACCGTATCTTCACGGTGTCAACTGAGCCTCTAGTGATGCATTCGTTATTTTCAATTCAATTTCGATTTGACATAAGGCATCGCAAGCGACATGTTACTTAACGTTGACATAAATATAAAATCCCATACATTTTTGTTTTCGAACTTCGCCGTCGAAATTATCGAATGCATCTTGATTCTTGACTAGAAGTCGTAGATCATGCCTAGAAATTAAAAAAAAACTGTTTCCACAAACATGAACCAATTAAAGTAGGCATACAATATACCTACCTACATATTATATAATAATAATATTACAATTATATAGGTAGGTAGCACAGATGTACTATATTAACTAGTAGGTAGGTATGCAATTATACATAGCTATTGTATTTCTACATTTAGGTTTTTACGACATAGGTATTTTAAATATTATAATAATTTTGTTGTGTAATTTTAGGTAATATCTAGTATAGGCAGGCCTGTCCCACTCCCCGTGTAGGTATCAAAAATATAAGTACGTGCGGCGGCCTCCCTAAACGGGCCAATTAAAAGGGACTCGCGCGCGAGCAGTGAGCGACGTATGCGTGAGATTTGTTCGTCGCAATGTTTTATGGATTGGATTTAATACCTTATAATCTGTGCACATAATATTATTACAATAATCTGTTTAAGTTAGGTAAAAATCACCCGGCCAGCTATAACTATAATACCATAACGAAATATTTAATAATATAGTTTGAACTACTGCAATTACCTACTTGTTAACCAATATTTAGTGTTTAGGTGTTGGCTCCGCCTGAACTATCTGTTCGCGTCTTATGTTATTCCGATGTGATACGATTTGAAGAGTTATTTGTTGACAAAAGTACCTAGAAATAGTAAGGTGGCGTGATTTAACTTCTTTGAGTAATATCGCCGTGAAGGTATCGAAAACGGTTACGTTTACGCATAAGTATGTATATACTTATAGGTATGCGCGAATTTATTACAATTATTAAAGTACTATTAACACCTACCTTAGATTTATTTGGAAAACAATTTGTTCAGTAAAGTACAGTAGGTAGGTACTAAAAAGTAGGTAAAAAAATGTTGTAATTAAATATTAAGAAAAAAAATATATATACATACGTATAACCGCCTCCTTTTTTGGAAGTCGGTTAATTATTTTCTAAAATGAGTCAACCCTAATATTATTAGAATGAATAAGAATTACGCGATAGAAAGAGACGCAACTTCTAGGTAAATATAATCGTAGGTAATCAAGCGCTGCGTTAGCTGAATTGAACCTTATCGTATCGCAGTAAGAGTTCCTATTTCTTCAAACCATTTGTCGGAGTGGTTCTTCTGTACCTCTAGGTACTATTATTTATTCTGTGGTATAGGTTCAGTAAAATCAGCTACGGATATTTTGGGCATATTATGATCCACTGCTTATGTGAAGACGTTTAGGTAAAAAAATTATTGTCATACTCAAATTAAAAAAATCTTCATTTAAATGGGCGAGTTAGCGTTTAGCAGATATTCTCCCATAGATGAGATGATTTTTTGCAATGACAATATTTTTTTGCCTAAACGTTTCTATAATAAGCGGATCATATACCCAAAATATCCGTTATTGATTTTACCAAATCCTATTTAATGAATAGTTGCTAGTTAATAGATATCTGATATTTTACCTAATCGGTAGATAAACTATCTATTCTATCGGCTACCTTACTAATTACTATAACTAGGTAGTAATAGTAGTAGGTACATTCTACAGAAAAGTTTTAACTTATAAGTTACCTTAATTATTATAAGCAAAAAATAACAACCTGATTTTTTTTTTTTTTTATGAAATTGGGGCCAAACGAGCAAACGGGTCACCTGATGGAAAGCAACTTCCGTCGCCCATGGACACTCGCAGCATCAGAAGAGCTGCAAGTGCGTTGCCGGCCTTTTAAGAGGGAATAGGGTAATAGGGGAGGGTAGGGAAGGGAATAGGGTAGGGGATTGGGCCTCCGGTAAACTCACTCACTCGGCGAAACACAGCGCAAATGCTGTTTCATGCCGGTTTTCTGTGAGCCCGTGGTATTTCTCCGGTCGAGCCGGCCCATTCGTGCCGAAGCATGGCTCTACCACGTACTAGAAACGTTTTCTGTCTTATAAAATCGAGACTTAAATTAACCCTAATAGGCAGTATCCGGTTCAGCCACTTTAAATTTGCATTAATTTTCACCCCAATTAACCCTCTAGGGTTGAATTTCGTAAACGTGTTTACTTTACACCTACTTAGATAATAATTTATATAACGCTAGATTTTCCCCGCGCCTCCGCCCGCGTAAATGCAGTATCCCACGGGAACAATGTGCGAAAAAGTTTATTTAACTGTATATAACTGTGTGATTATGTATTAACTTATGTATGAAGAATGGTAAATAATTTCACATAATGCGTTTTACTGACCCTGGCTCATGGTAAATAGTAAAAACTGCGGAAAATAGCCGTATAGAGCGGTAAAAGTGAGATAGCACACATAATTGAAAGAGGCGTACAGGTGGGGCTCTCTATACGGCATTGCCATGAGCCAGGTAAGCTAACGTATTTTTGTGAGAAATGTTCTCCTGAAATCAGTGTTATTATTATCACGCCCGCTCTGTCCAAATTGGTGTAACCTTACTATCTTAGAGTCTAATCAGAGCCGGCGGTGAAAACCTAGTGGAAAAATACAGTCCCATACAATACTAATCACAGGAGTCGGGATACAATACTAATCATAGGAGTCAATAATCATAGGAGTCGGGATTCGGGAGGAATACTTGGGGGTAACATCAAAAGACAGGTTATAAAATAACAGTATATTCGACTTAAAATCACAGAACCTAAAACTTGCACCAATTCATAGAGAACTCAATATACAAAACAATTCAGTATCCCACAAAACCAACACTACCTACTGATAATAACCGAGACTAGCAGAGTGGACTTATTAGACAAGCATTCTAAGCAGTTTAGACACAGCAGAAATTGCGCAGGTCTTTTTTTTAAACAATAAAAAACATTAAATGAATTCAGAATTCGTCTAATTTCCGCTCCATAAATATAGCATATTTTGTTCATTGTTCAAGAGGAGTATTTCTACAGTAAATGGTGCTACATAACATTTGTAAAATGCAAAATAATAATAGAAAACTCAATATAATTTCGATATTACGGCAAAAATTCTAATACTTTCTTATGAATTTATAATCAAACTAACTTTCTCCTGAAAAACATCCTTGTAAAATAATTGTTTATTCTTATAATGCAATATACGAAACCAATCTTCATTCTTCAATCATTAACTGACAATTTTTATTAACACAAAATTAAAATGGCCCGGGAGAATTCAAAGCATTGAAAATAGAACTCTGCGCTAATACAATACAGTTGAAAATCGAACGCACAAGTGTCGATTCAAATGTCAATGCTATATTATCATGAGTAGAGATGTGATAAACGGCTTAAATTCAAAAGTTAACTTATCCGTTATTGAATATTCAAAAGCAACTTATGTTAACTGCTTATCTGTTTATCTACTTATTGCCACTTATAATGTTTTTTGCGCTTATGTTACGTTTTTCGATCGCTAAAACTGATTTCAATGAACTTTCCTTCGTACTTTGCAGGCTTAACAGGCAGGCTGTCTGAAATCTAAATAATATTAATAATAATACTTAATATGAACTCATAAATATGTTTTGACATGTTGATAATATGCATTAATCATAAATGTTGTAAGATTAGTAATAGCTGATTTATAGGATAATAACTTTTTACAAACATTACACATCGCCACTTTTTCCACCTCATTTCTTTCAAAGTAGTTCCATAAATTACTGTTCTAATTCCTACACCTAGTCGTCATTTTTATATTAAACAGTAGGTCCTTACGACAAAAACTTAATAAACTTAATACTAAAACACTACACGAAAAGTTTATAATATAACGTCCATATGGACCATTATTATATTTATTATTTACAATAAAAGTTCACGGTAAACCACCAAAACACCACTATTACGATTAAAATACGAATTATTATGTAACGTAATATAACGTGTTTTCGTCAACCCGCAAAGCGCTACTAACAAAAAGTGAATAAACATGAAAAATCATATAAGTTATAAGTACAAAAAATAAGCCGTTTATTAAAACTTTAAATAAGTGATGAGCTACATTAAAGAATTTTCACTCTTATTGCGCTGTCATAAGAACTATTTTTCTTTGCTCATACCTTGGCTTAATGACTATAGACGATAAGTATAAGTGTTAAATGCTTACGCTTATAAACTTATTTATAAAAGCATGCTTTTTTAAACGCTTTTTGTTTAAACGGCCATCTCTAATCATGACAGATCGACTCGACACTTCGATTTTCAACTCTTTTGTATTAGCGCAGAGTTCTATTTTCAGTGCTCTGAATTTCCCCGGTCCCGCCCGATCCCGGACCATAATATAATCCCAGTTCAATCATGAAAATGCAGTTCAATCAAATTAATCACAACAAAAAAGTATCCAACCTTATTTTAATATAATAATAGACACTATAGCTAGCCAATTAAATATCTATCTTTTCATTAATATTATGTAATATTTGTTCAATCTGATTAATGTCTGCAACTACAGAAAAATTAAATGTTTTTATAGCATAGAACATTGAAAATTGAAAACAAACGAAAACTCAATTCCTTAACCAGGGGCCTTACCACGACGTCTAAGGTACCCATATAACGTGACCACTCTTTACCCATTTTCCCGGTTATCAAGCGTAGTATTTTGAATACCCCCCTCCCCCTAAACTGGTCACGCAATATAGGTATGTAATAGCAGTATTAATTTAACATCACTTTTGAATTTCGTGTAGACAAACACGATCTCAATATATACAGGGCGTGTTTTTATCGGAATGAAATAAAAAAAAAAAAACTTAGGCCTTTACATCCGTTAACGGATGATTTATACAGTATTCTCCGAGCGAAGTAACCACTCTTGAAATACTGTAGTGCCGGGGACAGTTGGTTTTTAAATGTCGCATGATTGCCCAAGCACATACGGCATTCTCACAACATAGTCAGCCAGTCCAGAGGAATGAACTGGTCAATACGTCTGGGGCCAACCATGTGCGGGTTTCCTCACGATGTTTTCCTTCACCGTTAGAGCGTCCGTATAATGTACTTGAGATCTGAAAAATCTCATTGGTACACGCCACAACCTGGGATTTGAACCTGCACTCTCTCGAGTGCGAAATAAACGGTCTACCCACTAGGCCACGGAGCTCTGCCGGAATGAAATATTTGTTACAATATTACATAAGTAATTAAAGTATGACGAAAAAAAATCGCAATTTACAGAAAAATAACACGAATAACATTCCCTGACAATTCGCACTACACATAGACACCCTCACACCGCCGTATGATGCGCCGGGCTTGAAGGTCACGCGTCCGCCGCGAAGTACATCCGCATGGTTATAAATATATTTTATAGAAAAAATTTGATTAGTCTGGTCAAAATTTAACCTCACATGTTATTTAAGCTCTCTACAAGGCGTTAAGGTCATTAACTTCACAGAAACAGCTGATTCAATACAATCAGATGTGTAAGGTCAACGACCTTAACAGCTCCGTAAAGAGTATACCTACTGTAATTTTATTTAGTTCATCTTTCCAAAATTTTATTGATTATTCTGTTTAAACGTATTTACAAAAGCAGATCATAATTATTATGCTCAAAATATCCCTAACTGACTTTGAATGGCCTTATACATTTTTGGAACGAGAATCGATTAGGATTTACGCTCCTTGAGTATATATTTTTGTTCCTTGTCTGTTAAAATAATACTGCTAATATAGACCTCGTGGCGTAGCCCCAGAAGCCTAATTCTCGTAATTACTTTCCTTACATTCGCAGTACGTTTACAATCGCATGTTGTTTCACTCACACACGCGTCGAAATATGTGCGGGCGAGTGGGATAGCATGCACAGCGCCATACGCTGCCACTGGGCTATAACGCAATTTGAACAGAAATAACGTGAATTGGGCCTCTAACATGTAATTTATACTGCCTTAATTTCTTGACCTATTATATTTAAACTTCATACAGCTCCATCAGCTCAGCTATTTCTCCCGCTGTCAGTTTTTCGTTTTTGTCGCAGTGGATCATAAGTTTTTTGATGACTGTAACAAAAAAACAAATTGATTTTTTAATTTACATGAAAACTTTAAATTACTATAATCATATATTATAGACAAGCGTATAATCACGTATATTATAGACAAGTGCCTCCAGTTGGACCCACTTCTGAGATTTTTGGGGCCATTTTGACATTTGAAGTATGGTGAAAACAAGATGGCTAACATTTGAAGTATGGTGAAAACCAATATGGCATAAATTTTTTATGTATGATTTTTAGTAGTAGTACAAACCACTTTGGAGGCCGAAAATCGAAAATGGTCGACTATGCTAAATTTCATACACTTATATTCATAATTACAGAAGCTAGGAGCGCGGACAGACAGACAGACGGACGGATGGACAGAGCGAAACTATGGGGGTTCCTTGCGCATAACGGAATCCTAAAAACATTGTATAGCCTATGTTACCCGCGGCATCATTGCGAATCTTTTGACACCTCATTTATTAAAATCGGACCAGTAGTTTAGACGCTACGAGGGAACAAACATACATACATACATACATACATAGACTACCAAAATCATTACCCTTCCTTTTGGCTTCGCCGTAGTCGGGTAAAAACAGGATACTTACTCTCTTTATCGTCCTTAGTAAGGAAGAGCGTCAGTGTCGAAAATCTCCTGACTTTACTCAGAGCTAGTAGATATTCTGACACGGACTTCTCACTGAATTTATGTACATCCTCGTGTAGAGTTTGTAGTATTTCGGACAGTATGTCACTTTCTAGGGCGTTTGCGAATATGGCCGGTATTTTCTCGGGGTCTATTATCTGTGAAATTAAAACATATTTTAAAAGAACGAAAAACACTATTTCAATTTTCAACTGGCACGACGCCACCGATTGGATCAGTTAGAACCTTGGGATTAATATACAAGTTCATTGTCAGAACCGACCGTGTATGGGAGTAGAATATTACTGGAGATATTATAACATGCTGACAGATTGTCAAATACAAATTTCTCCATACAATTGTACGCATTATTTTTCGTTATAATTAATTTTATGAAAAAGCAAACAAATATGGCGGCGCGAGGCACATACCGTATAACCAATCGGCACGTAAATATTACAATATAACGAAAAATATTGCGTACAATTGTATGGAGAAATTTGTCCATACAACTGTAGGCATTATTAACGTCTTATTGATTCAAATTTATTCCTAACGCTCGACTTATTGTGGGCAAGAACACTGCAATGCGGGCAGTCACCGCTCGACTGGAGCGCACCGCTCGTTGCCCGCTGCCGGGCCGCTGTTTTCGAGGGCCGCGCCCGTTCATTTGATTTTACACATTAGATCCTACCGCTCTCACACCACTACCGCCGCCGCCCCGTTGCCCGCAAGATTCGATAGGGAATATGCATGTATTTTTTTTATTTTTTTAAACCTTTCTACTGGTTATAACATTACCAAAAATATATATAACACATCCAAAATATTATCCATTAGGCTGGAAAAAATGTTTAAAAATCACTATAATTTTTGCGCGGTTTAAACACGCCATTTTCGCGGGCTTGGGTTGTGACGCCATTTTCGCGGGCTTGGGTTGTGACGTCATCGTACACGAAAAAGACAGTTGACAGTTAAAATCATAGATGAGTCAGAGCATAGAATTCAATAAACGTCAGTCATGTCATTGTCATGAAAGACAGCGTCGTGTAGTGTGACGTCACACACGCGTCACCATTGGTCGCGACTCGCGTTTCGCAATTTTAAATAGATTGCATTTTTTATATTTTTTTTTCGGTTTAAATAAGAACTAAATTTAAAAAATTCCTTTAAGTTATAATGTGACGATAATAAAGAACAGTTAAAAAAATATTTCAGGCAAATTAAATTTTCATGCATATTCCCTATTCAGAGGCCTCATAGCAGTCAAAATACTTAGGCTTGGCTTTCGTGCGAGTTCGTGCTTGAACGTCGATGGAAGGAAATAATTAATTTTGTCTTCTCATAACGATGATGCTTCGATCTTACCTTACAATAGGAACTATTTTGCTACGAACGATGTTAATGATTCTACAGTCATATTGTCTATTAATGCGTAGAATACATACAATTAAACTGGATCTTAAAGCACACACTAGCTGATCACTAGCTGATCACTAGCTGATGCCTGCAACATCGTTTGCATAGCACTAACGGAAACGGAACCCTATTTTTTAAACGGAACCCTAATAAAAAAGTAGCCTATGTTAGGTCTTATATTCAGTTATCTGCCAGTGAAAGTCCCATGAAAATCAGTCCAGCCGTTTCAGTGATTAGCCGGAACAAACAGATAGACGGACAGGCAAGACTTTTTATATTGTAAGTGCTGTAGGTATATAATTCCATAATATGCATTTAGTGCAAAGCTGTTAGTTTTAAATTACAAATACAAACAAACACTTCAATTGCATTTATTTGTATAGATAATACTTACGCTTAAATAATCGCCTCTGGCGCCTCGCTTATTCTTTAAGTACTTCCATTCTGACATAAACTGCACACTGTTGTGGGGCGGAGTCAGACTTTTAACATTCTCCGTACTCAATACGTCTGACAATAGTTTATTAGACTCTGGAGTGTCAGGTTTGCATAACTCTGTCAGTTTTGTGTTGACCTCCTCCACGTTTTTGTCAGTCTCAATTGCATTTTTATGTGTCCGGCCTAACGGGATCTCCTGTATTAGTACATTTTTCAGTGCTCTCTGGAAATTTTATATATGAAAAATTAAGACCGGTACATAATTAACATTCTTCTTTTTACTGAATTTAAATATTATGATGTTGTTTAGAGCTTGGCTCTCGACTCGGAGGTCGTGCGTTCGATTCCCGCGTTGGAACAACAAAAATATTGTTTCCAAGTTTGGTTAGGATAATAGGCTGATCACCTGATTGTCAAATAACATTGTTATAAATATCGTTACATAAATTATGGTATACCATAATTTAATTTATAACAAATTAGTTATGTTTGGTGACAAATAAAAATCTAATACATTTTGGGCTGATTTTTCAATCGTCGGATAACTCTTACCTGAGGAATAAATATGTGACATTGACAGATTTTTCATACAAAATCTGTCAAAGTTACATATTTATTCCTCAGATAAGAGTTATCTGACGATTGAAAAATCAGCCCTTTATATAATACTAGCTTTTGCCCGCGACTTCGTCCGCGTAGAGTTCGGTTTTCATACAAAATTTTAACCCCTTTTTCAGCCCCTTAGGCGGCGAATTTTCAAAAATCCTTTCTTAGCAGATGCCTACGTCATTCTACTATCATTCACAACTATCTGTATGCCAAATTTCAGCAAAATCCGTTCAGTAGTTTCGGCTGTGCGTTAATAGATGAGTCAGTCAGGTTTGCCTTTTATATAATATTTAGATGTGGTTTTATTTTACCTCGTAGTTATCAACACTAGGTTCACAAGATACCTCACGCCATTTGTAATCGATAGTCACAGTTTAGAGACTCCATGCACAGCACTATTAGTCTTGCACACATACACGTTACACGCACACTAGTGTTATTTTATTTTGGTCTCGCTTGACTGAGTCTAATGCCGATCTAAGGTAGTATATACTAAATCTATGCGCTAAACAGAGATCGTCAAATTGCGGACGTTTTATAATTATTTTAGAAGTTAAATGCTTTTACCCGCCCGCTATTCCGCCCACGTGGATGCAGTATCCCACGGGAACACTACTTTTTTGGGATAAAAAGTAGCATTAATGCTAATCCAGAGCTACTACTACCATGCCAAATGTCATCAAATCCATTCATCAGTTTTCTCGTGAAAGAGTAACAGAAATTCATCCATCCATACAACTACATTTATAATAGTAGTATGTAAAGTTTTCAAATTTTAAAATACATTTTTTTTTACCTTAGACCTCAAATGCGGTGGTTTCTTCACAGGTTTGATGACGTTGATGTCCTCGCCAACGCCATCTTTCCAGTTGTTCAATTCTCTCTGTTCCTTACTCGGCTCGTCGGACAATTCTATTATCTTTGGTTTGTAATCGCTAGGCGGTATAAACGGTTTGGATTCCGATATCGGTGTCGACTGAGGCGAGGACTTTGATTTCATCTGAAAATATAAAAGTATTTCTACTATGAATAGGGTTGTGTCCTTGTGTCGTATATCATATTCATACAAATTAAATTTTAAAATTGTCGAATAGCGATACATAAATCTAAAATAAAAAGTTATTAATGTTGACGCGACAAAGAATTATAAGTAAATAAAAAGTATTGCCCATCTCTTTCTCGCAAAACGATTTATGACGTCACGCCGTCATACATCGTTTAAAGACAATAGGGAATATGCATGTATTTTTTTTATTTTTTTAAACGTTTAGCTACTGGTTATAACATTACCAAAAATATATAACACATCCAAAATATTATCCATTAAGCTAGAAAAAAAATTTAAAAAACACTAATTTTTGCGAGGTTTAAACGCGCCATTTTCGCGGGCTTGGGTTAAAAGGACAGTTGACATTTAAAATCATAGATGAGTCACAGCTTAAAATTCAATTTAACGTCAGTCATGTCATTGTCATGAAAGACAGCGTCGTGTAGTCACGTAGTGTGACGTCACCAATTGACGCGTTTCGCAATTTTAAATATCCCGGGCTAATTTTGCATTTTTTATATATATTTTGTTTCGGTTTAAATAAGAACTAAATTAAAAAAAATCCTTTTAGTTATAATGTGACGACAATAAAGAACAGGGAAAAAATATTTCAGGCAAATTAAATTTTCATGCGTATTCCCTATTGTATGACGGTAGCACGGCGCGGCGCACAGTGTTCTATTTGACTCAAAAAATTTCCCTATGCTGTTTATCGCGTAAATCGATGAAGAAATGCATTTTAAATGCAAGAGTAAAACACCCGCGTGTCTATTTCAAATACTTTTTTTTATAAAAAATAATTTATGTTTCGTGACCTCGACGTAAAAAAAAACTGTAGGGGGGTCGCCGGAGGTCGAGAGAACTTTACTAAAAACAATAAAGATTAAAAAGATTAATTTATTAAGTAAGAGAATTTTAACAAAAGGATATAGGTACTCATAAATCGATCATCGATATCATCGATGTATGTAATTGTAAAAGAATGTGTTTGACGTACTATATTATGTACTTATATCCGAATCCTAATTATGGAGACGCATAAAAACGTCGTATGGAATGAATATTTGTAACACTGTAACATACACATACATACATGATAATAAAGCGAAGGGTCGGGGGGTCGCGAAATATTGTTTCATACAAAGGGGGTCGCATCATGAAAAAGGTTGAAAAACACTGGTATAAACGAATAGTACTCTTAAATATGAGTAATTTCTCAGAAGAAATAGTATCATATATATCAAAAGTCAATATTTTCAAATGTACAGCGATTTGTATATGTCACCGTAAAATTGTAAAATAACTCACGAGATTGTAAAAATATGTCGAAAGATTCATTACTATAATCATAATAATTGTAAATCATATACTATTTTGTAGTTAAAGACAAAATTGCATTAATTTGAACAAAAATGAAAGGTCAAGTTAAGTGACACCCTTAACACAATATTTTGAAATTCGATTACTCGTAAACGCTTCCATACTGCAACTTGATTATTTTATCAATGATAGACGCATTAAAGGTAAATCTTTCAGTGCCAGTTTTTTGGGAGAAAAAAAATAAAAACCAAAATCTGAATAAAAATTAATAACTCGGTAGCCAGAAGTGATCTTCAAAAAATGTTTGACATCAAATGAAGTGGCCCACCAAGTTGAATATTTTTTGTAAAGGCAGTATGTCGATCTCTAATAGTTTGGTTGGGCTCTTGTGTTTTCTAATAAGGGTCACCAGGTACACCAGATCTTCGATTATCCTAGTTTTTATAGTTTTCCCTTTATGTGGTCATTAAACCCTACCTCTGTACCAAATTTCAGCTCTCTGAGTTTATAGGAAGTACTAGTTCTATTCTGATGATCATGAGTGAGTGACTGGGTGAGTGTCATAAATGCGAAATTTGCTTTCGTTTAACTTCGGAACTAAATGACCTACCTACATACTTAAAATTTTGGATTTTAAGTATGTGATTATACTTTACTGGATGACGAAAATTTCTGCGTTCTGGTCTTATCCAGAGGTTCTCAAATAAGGGCCTGAAAATGCGACGAAATGGTTCCAGTAAATAATGGTACGGCAGTGTTTGCTTCGCGCTCGACTTGGGGCACTGCCGTGCCCCCAGATCGACGTTCTGGTCTTATCCAGAGGTTCTCAAATAGAGGCCTGAAAATGCGGCGAAATGGTTCCCGTAAATAATGGTACGGCAGTGTTTGCTTCGCGCTCGACTTGGCGGGGGCACTTCCGTGCCCCCAGATCGATTATCCTAGTTTTTATAGTTTTCCCTTTATGTGGCCATTAAACCCTAACTCTGTACCAAATTTCAGCTCTCTGAGTTTATGGGAAGTACTAGTTCTATTTTGATGATCATGAGTGAGTGAGTGAGTGAATGAGTGTCGTAAATGCGAAACTTTGCTTTCGCTTAACTTCGGAACTAAATGACCTACAGACTTGAAATTTTGGATTTTAAGTATGTGATTATAGCTTACTGGATGACGAAAATTTCTGCGTTCTGGTCTTATCCAGAGGTTCTCAAATAGGGGCCTGAAAATGCGGCGAAATGGTTCCAGTAAAGGATGGTACGGCAGTGTTTGCTTCGCGCTCGACTTGGCGGGTGCACTGCCGTGCCCCCAGATTTGAACAGACTTTCAACATTAAATTCGAATGATTTTTGAGCAGAAAAAAGGGGAAAAATTTGACATACGTCTCGATAGCAAGAGGCCTAAGCCGGTACTGTCTTATTCCATAGATATGAAAGAGAAGGAATGACAGGTCGCCATTTCGTGATGTTTCATTCGACTCGTCCGAATTATTTATTATTGAAATAAATTAATACTAACAAATATCTTATTCCAATCGAAAAATCAAAACAACAATTCCCTTCCTTTTATTATGTTTTACGAAAATGCAAATAATTTTCTCTTTTTTGTTCACAAATAGTACAGTTACAACTCCAAGAATTTCTATTTTAATAGTTACTTTATGATTTTTTTTTATCGAGAAAATGTTCAGATAACGTGTTCTGAAAACGAAGGTCCCCTAGCAAATATTATCAAAATTAACATATATTTTTTTGCTGCACTAAAATGTATCCATTCGTCTCAAAAAAAATTTTTAAAGAAGCGTATTTATAGGGAAAGAGCGCCTTAAGGTCCGGACGCACTAGGCGGAACTGGACTTCAGGGGAACTGAGCGACACGTTTTGGTAAGTCGCACTTGAACTGCAGCGGCGCTACAAAAATATATTTAGTAGCTAGGCAACCTCCGAGCAAGATGGACGAATGGACGATTGAAATTTAAAAGGTTTTTTTTTAATAAATATGTACCTACATACCTACAATCTAAATAAGTAATTTACATACGTCCTCCGTGGCTCAGCGGTGAGCGCAGTGGCGCTTTAACCGGAGGTCGCGGGTTCAAATACCGCCAGGGAACAAAAAAGTTTTCTGTGTTCCTGGGTCATGGATGTGTATTAAATGTACACTAATATAATAAAAATCTTATATATAAGTAAAGTATAATAACCTAACCAAGGACATGTCTAAGGAGGGTTCCGTAACTATAAACGCGAAATATGCTTTTTTTTAATTACTCCAAAAGTTACTGTCCGATTTGGTTCAAAATAATTTTCCTAAAGAGTTTTAGCATGATCTATCAGCATGGAAATTTGCAAGTTTCTATCTCCTATAGTTTAAAAATGCTAGGACCAACTTACTAACTACTTTGGAGGCCGATTACTCGAAAATGGTCAACATTATAAAAAAGTAACGTATGAAACCTTACCTTTATTTTAAAAGACCTATTCTACGATACCCCACACGATGGGGTAGAGTGAAAAAATATTTTTCATCCCCACTTCACACATATGGAGCCACCCCTAAATATAAAATTATTATTTTTTTACGACCCCGAAACCGTGATCTATACACAATCTATAACTGCACCAAATTTCATCAATTTATATTCATAATTACAGGAGCTAGAGGCGCGGACAGACAGACACACACAGACAGACAGACAGACAGACAAACAGACAGACAGACAGACAGACAAACAGACAGACAGACAGACGGACAGAGCGAAACTATAAGGGTTCCTTAAGTATCACGGAACCCTAAAAAGTATTAAATATATTTCCGTTGTCTGGTACCCGTAACACAAGTTCTTCGGATACTTACCACGGGGCCAGACTGATGTGGTGTGAAGTGTCCATAGATATTATTATTATAATTTTCACTATGGAACCAATTAACATTGGAGAGGTCGTCGTTCATCTACAGGAAAAAGAAATTAAAAAATTAACTTACCATTAATTATTCCCATTTCTTGAACTATTTAATAATAATATCTATCTATGGACGCTTTTACACCACGTCAGTCTGGTCCCGTGGTAAGTTCTCGAAGAACTTGTGATACCAGACAACGGAAATATATTTAATACTTTTATACTATATATATATATATTTAAGATTTTTATTATATAATACACATTTATTGCACATCCATGACCCAGGAACATAAAAAACTTTTTGTCTCCCGGTGGGATTCGAACCTGCGACCTCCAGCTTGAGCGCCGACGCGCTAACCATTAAGCCACAGAGGTCTTTTCACTCCAAAGTTGTTTTTTTTTTCATAGAAGTGTTCATGTACTTTTTATGCTGGACGTCATAATATTATTATGTCTCTGGATACTGGCCCACGAGTACAATAAATTTTATTCATCTATCGACATTTTTGACGAACGATTATCGCGCTCCCAAGTATCTCGGTTGACTGACTATGAAAATGAAGTTGGCCAAACCGAACTGCAGTTAACTGCAGCCTGTCTATTCTCTAAGAACATTTTCAAATCTCGACAGCTGAATCCGCGGTGAGTGTCAAATTTTTATATGATATTTGACACTTGCCGCGGATTCAGCTGTCGAGATATATGAAAATGTTCTTACAGAGTAACACTGCAGTTCGCGACACTTTTTGTCAGTTGATCAAGTTTGTCGCGCAGTTCGCTGCAGTGTAGTTCCGTTACCGCTTCGTATTGTACAAGCTTATATATTGCAAAGTTAGAATGTGAAAAGAGTTAGAAATAAATGTTTATACAAGAGAACTACTTGGACAGAATAATATTACAGAACATTGTTTTTTTATTATTTATTTATCAGTTTACTTAAGTTAAGGGAGAAATATTTTCGAGAACTAGAACACTGCAAAAAATCAGAATGAAATGTTATTTTTTTTTATAGGAATGAACTCTGTGCTATTAACAAAAGAGCTGAAAATCAAACACACAAGTATTGTGTTGTCATAATGGTCTGCTCCATATCAACAAATTTTTACGTGTGTAAGCATTCTTATCGCGAATCTAATATATTTTTAATAAGGGTGATAGAGATAGAACAATAAAACTTAATTAATTAAAAAACAAAAAATCCGAAGTAGGTACTTACTCCCTTAGTGCCCATTCTCTTTTTGATCTCCTCAAGTTGTTTCCTAGCAGTGTTGTTGTGAGGCTCCAGCCTGAGAACTTCTAGAAGATCCTGCGAGGCCGCGCGCAGTGAACCCAGCTTCTCACTAGCCGAGGCCCTCCTCTGAAACGCTTTTACGTACGTGGGATCCAGTTTGAGAGCTTCATTGCAGTCGGATATGGCTTGATGAAGACTGAAAGGAGATAAGTGTGTTAATATCAGCTTACTGCTTTATTGCGAAAAGGGAAGATTAGTTGATATCGCAGTGTTTGATTTTTAAGTTCACTATGCAAAAAATACACATATTATGATCTTCAAACTCAAACAATGAAATATGTATATTGTATAGCATCTACTTGTGTAATGAATAAAGTTTAATTTTGAATAGTTATCGCCGCAGTCGCATATTGTATCGTTCGGGTGTGAATTGACCCTTACTGCAATACATATTTTTGCATCCTATTTACAATGACTTTTAAAAATAAAAACATTCTACCTGTCCTTCATAAGATGGCAAAGTGCTCGGTTAGCGTAATAAATAGCATCATCTTTGACGAGCTCTATGGCTCTATTGTAGCATGATATTGCCTCGTCCCATTTCTCCCGTTTCACAAATGCATTGCCCTGAAATGAGAAAGCATTATGTCAAATGAAACAGTTTCATCATAATGAACTATGTCCCATCTAAATAAATATTTTTAAAAGTAGCTTTTGTGTTATTGTAGAGAACTAAACTCGAGACAACCTCTCTGGCTCAGTAGTTGGTTGTTGGTGCTCAAGCCGCGGGGTCGCAGGTTCGAATCACACCCAAAGAACAAAAACGTTTCTTTGTTGTGTATAATAAAAATCTTAAATATATCTTTAGTATTAAACAAACTTCCCGCTACACAAGTTCTTTGTGTACTTATCACGTTGACTGATGTAGTGTGAAGTGTCCATAGAATTATTATTATCCATTCAGTGGGATTTGCACCAAAGAATTGAAAACGAACATTGAGGGTGTTTGTTTCTTGAAACTTTCGCATTGTATTTATTAAAATATTAGTATTAGCGAGATAAGCATGATTACAGCTACAACAGCGACAGTCTAAAAATGACAGCAAGAGCACCAGTGAAAGTTGACGTAAGCCTAAGGTTGACACCAAAATAATTTTAAATGTCGCCTCATACAAATTATAAATAATATGAAACTATAATTATTGTAAAGTAAGCTCAAAACGACCAGCCAGAGAACAAAAGTCCTGGCTTGAAAAAACTCACTCCCCGCTCACCACACGCAACCCCAGCATATGTCTAGCCACTCATACATAGCTGCGAGCTGTTAATTTCAGTTCTTTATGTTAGTAATATAATACATTCTTTGACTACAGAGAAAAACATTTACATACCCTCTCTTTCTCATATTGTGCCTCCTCTCTTAACTTATCTTTCTTAGCATCCATGCTCTTTTTACCGTCCAACGACATAGGTCCTATATCAGCCATATCAACCTCTTCGCATGCTTTTTCCTGAAAGGATAATATTATTCAGTAATAAAAAAAAGTAACAAAAAAAACATACTTACTGCATTCTTTTTGAATGCATAAAATAATCTTGTTTGTTTTCTATTCAACAAAGAGTTGAGTTTTCAACAACTAAGAATTCAAAGCCAGAAAGTAAAGTGTGTTTTAGATAATTTAACTACAAATTATATTAAGTTTAAAGAAGCAGGTTTAAAAATTACTTTAAAAATAAGCTTACCTTATCATTATGGAAAGGGAAAATACAGCTGATGAAATAATATGTTAAGCAGTTTCACATACTTCTGTAATTAATCTTGTTACCAAAAGAGATTGACAACACCACATGATTATAATACAAACAAACTGGGATAGGTACCCAAACTGCTCAAAATTCATTTTCCCCAACTATACAATAGAGCACAGAGGGGGAGACAAGGATAGTTGTATTATAAAAAAAAAGGAAAGAGACAGGGATAGTTATATATACTACTTACAACATCAAACTTCTCCCATGCTCCGTAATCTGACGAGGTTATTCTTTTCTCCGCCCTTTTCTTTCGGTGGCCCTGTTTCTCTCTTTTCAGTTTACTTCTCACAGGGGGCAAAACCTACAGTCACATTGCTTATTTTTATATTCTATATTTGAGAGTCGGTAGTTGCAGTAGTAAAAACGTTTTGATTTTATTTCAAACTAAGGATTGTGATTTCTTGCTTCCAGATAGTGCAGCGTTAAAAGTTATTTTTTGCTTAACTTGTACATTGTATGATGATGAAATATAGAAGAGAAAGAAGAACTTTTAGTCTAAAATGAGTAAACAAAACCTTTTCTTTGATATTGTGCTGACTACCAGCAAAATTTATGTATTCAATAAAGGTTTATGCATTGTAAAAAGTAGCTGTCTTCAGTTCTCTGTAATAAACTTATACCTACACATATTACCTCCACATACATGCAATATTATCTATGTAACTACTTGCAAATCAACAATACTACGCAAGAATCCAAAACATAATAACAAAGCGCCTAACCTAAAAAAGTACAAAATAATTAAAACAAAAAGTGGTAGTACTACAAATTACTTCCTGGAACTTGAAAATACTCGTTTTTTTTCTACTTCTAAATAATAAATATAGGAATTCAGGAATATGAGTAGAGAACCTGTTCGAATTCACCGTTTATAGCGGCCTCTTTGCGTTTCATTTCAGTCTCCCAGTTCTGTAAGTCGGTGAGATACGATTGTATTGTTTTAGCATTATCTCTAGCTTGCCTCTGAATTTCGAGAGCTTTCTCCATTTCCTTGTTTAAAAATAAAATTCTTTACCTGTTTGATCAATAAAGCGTTTGCGGCTGTCGCTTGTCAAGACGATTGACGAATTTCAAATTTGATCGTCATTTGTCAATTGTCATAAATGACAATCCTCTCCTTCTACTTTTTATTTATATCACTAGCGTGGCAAAAACTATTGACTCATAGATACCAACCATTTAAAATTAATTTAGTTAATACTACCTAATGGTTTTATTACATATCTTTGAGGAGAGTGCCTTAGATCATAAATTATATACTGCGTGTTGTTTTGTTTCACCAACACCCGTTCTTTACCTACACTATACCTATAGTGAAAACACTATGGTGAAAAAAGTGTCTAGTTAAATGACTTTTGAGATTTTTCACTTCTATAGGCACTCCTGGAGTGCAACCCGTTGTTTTTATTTATTATTTAATTCGCTACCTAATGTTAAGTTGAGGTGTTTTTAATAAAAAAAGTTATTCTAAAAAAGTTCCTTTGGGAAAGTTTGTAATCATGAGCTTTTATTAGTATAATTCGTGTAAAATATACTTTACCACGTGGTAGTCCACGTGGTAAATTATATTTTACACTAATTAAAAGTTTCACGACCTCTTTGGCTTAGTGGTTGAGCATGTTGGTGATCAAACCGGTCGCTGGTTCGAATCCCGCCGAGGGAACAAAAAGTTTTACCATGTTCCGTGTCATGGATGTGTATATGTATTAAATATGTGAATTATTCACATATTTAATTATAATAAATAAATTAAATTAATTTGTTTTTTACTTTCTAGTTATCGCTAGATAGATTTCTCAGTCTGTTCATCTCATTTAACGCATCATTGTTGCAAGGTTGTTTGCCGGTTAATTTAGTACAGTCAAGCTCTTCAATAAGGAGACCTTCTATAGATTTTACTCTACTCAGTAAGGTCCTCAAAAAACCCCAACACAACATACCTTCATTTGATACCCATATTGTACGAGTGCATTTAAAATAACTTGTCGGCCATCTTGGGTGTTCCGCCATGTTGGATTTTCGAGTTATTCTCAGCAAGCCCTTTTATTTGATACCCATATTGTAGGAGTACATTAAAAATAACTTGTCGGCCATCTTGGATGTTCCATCATGTTGGAGTTTCGAGTTATTCTAAGCAAGCTCATTCATTTGATACCCATATTGTAGGAATGCATTAAAAATGACTTGTCTGCCATCTTGGATGTTCCGTCATGTTGGATTTTCGAGTTATTCTCAGCAAGCCCTTTCATTTGATACCCATATTGTAGGAATGCATTAAAAATGACTTGTCGGCCATCTTGGATGTTCCGTCATGTTGGATTTTTGAGTAATTCTCAGCAAGCCCTTTTATTTGATACCCATATTGTAGGAGTGCATTAAAAATAACTTGTCGGCCATCTTGGGTGTTCCGCCATGTTGGATTTTCGAGTTATTCTCAGCAAGCCCTTTCATTTGATACCCATATTGTAGGAATGCATTAAAAATGACTTGTCGGCCATCTTGGATGTTCCGTCATGTTGGATTTTCGAGTTATTCTCAGCAAGCCCTTTCATTTGATACCCATATTGTAGGAGTGCATTAAAATAACTTGTCGGCTATCTTGGATGTTCCATCATGTTGGAGTTTCGAGTTATTCTCAGCAAGCCCTTTCATTTGATACCCATATTGTAGGAATGCATTAAAAATGACTTGGCGGCCATCTTGGATGTTCCGTCATGCTGGATTTTCGAGTTATTTTCAGCAAGCTCTTTCATTTGATAACCATATTGTAGGAATGAATTAAAAATTACTTGGCGGCCATCTTGGATGTTCCGTCATGCTGGATTTTCGAGTTATTCTCAGCAAGCCCTTTCATTTGATACCCATATTGTAGGAGTGCATTAAAAATGACTTGTCAGCCATCTTGGATGTTCTATCACGATTCTCAGCAAGCCCTTTCATTTGATACCCATATTGTAGGAGTGCATTAAAAATTACTTGTCAGCCATCTTGGATGTTCCGTCATGTTAGATTTTCGAGTTATTCTCAGCAAGCCCTTTCATTTGATACCCATATTGTAGGAGTGCATTAAAATAACTTGTCGGCTATCTTGGATGTTCCATCATGTTGGAGTTTCGAGTTATTCTCAGCAAGCCCTTTCATTTGATACCCATATTGTAGGAATGCATTAAAAATGACTTGGCGGCCATCTTGGATGTTCCGTCATGCTGGATTTTCGAGTTATTTTCAGCAAGCTCTTTCATTTGATACCCATATTGTAGGAATGAATTAAAAATTACTTGGCGGCCATCTTGGATGTTCCGTCATGCTGGATTTTCGAGTTATTCTCAGCAAGCCCTTTCATTTGATACCCATATTGTAGGAGTGCATTAAAAATGACTTGTCAGCCATCTTGGATGTTCTATCACGATTCTCAGCAAGCCCTTTCATTTGATACCCATATTGTAGGAGTGCATTAAAAATTACTTGTCAGCCATCTTGGATGTTCCGTCATGTTAGATTTTCGAGTTATTCTCAGCAAGCCCTTTACATTGAATATTGCATATTCACGCCAACCGAGATACTCGTCAAGACGAATCATACGAGCCCAAACTCAATGGGGTTGCGTCGTTTAATTACAGAGTTCCTATGGCCACCTTCCAGCTCCATCATCAGACCCTGGTTACCATATAGTGTCAAAGTACTTGTCAAGACGAACTAAACGAGCCCAAATTCGATGGGATTATGTGGTTTTATTTCGGAATTCCTGTGGCCACCTTTCAGCTCCATCATCAGATCAGCTCCACGTCATCATAATATTGCATTGTCATGCGGTTTACATATTCGTGCAAAATTTCAACTCAATCGGAAACCGGAAAGTGGATCAAATTTAACTTGCAAGAATCCATTACAGACCGACAACGGGACAGGTGAAAATAAATAAAAGCTTATAAAATTAAACACAAGTTCTTCGAGAACTTACCACGGGACAAGATTGATGTGGTGTGAAGTGTCCATAAATATTATTATTATATTATAAGTCATTCTATACAGATAAACCTACCTACTAATATAATAACCACAGTGTAATAATAGTTCTATAGGCTGTGTTATAACTCTGTCTGTCTGATGTCGCCCGCCCGCCCGCGAGGTTCTCACGTAACTATGCGCACATAATAAGCACTCAGGGATTAAGAATTTTTCTACCAGTGAAAAAATTTTTCAAATCTGTTAGGTTTCAGAAATTATCAATAACATACAAACATACAATGGTTTCCTCTTCACAATATCATGAAGGTAGGTAAAATAATATATGTCCTATATTCCCTATTAAATCATATTGTCACCCGAACATCTAGAATGTTCCAAGGAAAATACACGGCGTTTTGTGTTGCAATATTCTATTTTCATTTCTTCCATTTTACTCTACCAAAATGCAAATAATCAAAAAATAAATAACAAATTTCTAATTATCGGTTAGTAGATAGGTTCTAAATAACTAGTGATTTTTATTTTACATTTCTCTCTCAGATTACGAATAACATAATATTTAACCGAGTTTATTAGTATTTCTTTCTTATACACTATATCGCACATAAAATCTACCAAACCTGAAATTTAAGGAAAGATATAAACCGGCTACACTAGGTTACTTGTTAGAACGAGACACAGGGATAACTTATAGCTATCTCACCGCGACCGGTTTTTTTATTGCGCACGTGATAAGCTTTAAGTCTGAGTAGTAAAGATCATTTTTGATTGAATTAAAAGAAAATAAAGTTTGAAGTACAGTCAATCAGGGTAACTTTGAATCATCATCGACATATTTTTTAATCAAACTTTTACTATGTTAAGAATTAGTCAAAAGAGTTTAGTTAATCTGTGCTCTCAGGTTGGTTTTCATGCTATAAAGTTATAAAACGTCTTTAAAAATGACTAATTATATTAAAAACTGGCAATTTTGTCGTGTGTCAAAGTTACCACCTAACTTGGGTAACTTTGACACAAACTAACTTTTAATTAATTTACAGCTTCAGAGTGACAATAATTTATGTTTTTATTAAATATTGATGCAGTGGGGTCATAGACAAGTCAAAAAAACCATAAAGTTATTACATTTAAATATGTTTTTATATACCTTGATAGCAGCAAAGTTAACGAGATTTTTAAACAAAGTTTTGCACTGATTTTTACCCATTATGTTGCGCGCGGTTAAAAACAAAAGTTTTTGGTATTATCTTCTTTTGACAGCTGCTTTTTTTTAGATTTCGTTTACGAAGTATGTTACGTACACGAATTGTTATTAAATTTTAAGCGCCAATTGTTTCCCACATAAAACAATAGAAAAGAATTTTGTGAACAAACTGTCAAAGTTACCCTCGTGATTCAAAGTTACCCTGAATGACCGTACTCTTTCCTGTTGTATATAATACTTACAAATTCCTTGTAATTTCTATAAACTACTAAAAAAAAAAAGGAAAGGCAAAGGACAGCAATTTATTCTATAGTAAAAAATAATAAAGCCAGATGTAAGTGTACATTGTAAACAGGTAAAATATAAATGAAAAGTAGAGAAATATGATGTAAACATTAATTAGATAAATAAAACATATTGTAATTAGATAAAAATTAGAAAGTAATAAGGCAAAATTGTATAAATAATATAAAATTGTATAAATGTAAAAATTTAAAAATGTAAAAATTTAAAAATGTAATTAATTGGCCTGGCTTACGGTCGGGGAAACAATTAATAAATATAAAAAAAAAAAAACAAAAAAAAAAACCGATTATTATATATCACGCAATCTCAACGTAAAGCATGTCATTGACTTCCAAGGGAGATAATGTTGTATGAAACTCCCAAGGGATTAAAGTGATTTGAATTTGGAACGTTAAAATTCGTATGAAAATTCCTAATAGATACGTATCTATCATAGAGTTTTTCAATAATAATATGGCAATGCTGAGAGTTTATTCGAAAATCGAACTGGCCACCTGTAATTTTAATATTCTCACGGGAGTTTTGCCGGGAAAGTCAATCAGCAATGTTGTGTTTCTGTATTATTTTTCTAAATTCGTGTTAATTCGGTTTTTAATGTGTTATAGTGGTGGAATATTAACCATTAATTATTCGTTGAGGTGGATTAGTGTGGGAAAGTGATACATTCTACAAAATGCGTGCTAAATTGGGTTTCCCGCCAAAACTCCCTAGGAAGTTTCAGTAAAGCGTCTACCACTTTACTGAATCGACTGACTTGACTGATTGACTACCGTGACTATTTATTTGGACTTTGACTAGACTTTGGACTTGACGATTTAGAAATACAGTACCTACGTTGATGAAAATAATATACTTGACATTGGCAAATGGTGATAAGCCGACGCCATAAATAAAAAAAAAAAAAAAAAAAAATATTCTCACGTGTCAAAATCGTCAGTCATAACCAGCGTTGCCGATTTGTGGGGAATTCCCCAAACTGCGGGGAATTTCAAGTCGATAGGGGATTTATTGGGGATTGGCACTATGTGGGGAAAATGTGGGGATTTTAACATTTCGACATCTTATTCTCATCGGTAAATATTTCATCATTCATTATCGACACGATATCGACCTTTTTTAAAATCATTATGTATGGCATGGGCATGGCACATCTCTAGTTTCAAACTATAGTAGATTGACATTTGTTTATGATCAGGGGATTCCCTTTTTCCCTTTCTTTAACAGATACTGTTGTATCATTTATGGCTGTAAGAGAAGGAATAAAAAACCGGGCGGCAGCGTCAAGTTCTACCCTTCAAACAAAATGCTTTCCACAAAAATATGGAAAAGAATATGAAAGATATCAATATTATTTAAATAATCTATATATACCTATATAAAAATGAATCCCCATCTCCATTGGTCACGGCATCACGTGTGAACGGCTTGACCAATTTCCCTAATTCTTTTTTTTTATTGTGTTTGTTTCAGGAGAAGGTTCTTATGTAAGAAAAACTAAGAAAGTAGCGTGGAACGATAGAATTAAAGAAAACTTATTGATCATATTAACTGTTTGTTTGACTGTTTATTTTTATTATTTACTTATACTACTGCGAATTATACTCAGCTAGTAGAATATTGTTTCATTTTTTTAAAAACCTATGTGGGGAATTTGTGGGGAATCAGCGGATTTTTGTCCCCAAATTGGGGAATTCGATCCCGATTTTTGGGGAAATACATAAATTAGCATTGGCAACCCTGGTCATAACTCTCACAAGTTCCTGAATCTTTAAGTACTCATGACAAATAAACTCCACCACAACTTCCATAAATGTTCCTAATAAAAATATTACTCTGTCCCTCCATAACTGGACAAAATGTGTCCAATATCAATATTAATTTTTAACAAAATAAATGTTTTATTTCTGTAGACCTGGGGGTTTTTATTGCCTCGCAGTAGGTATGAAAAGTATAGTATGCACCTCTGGGATAAAGCCACAGAATTACAGAAAAGATAAAGCCTGTCTTCGTCTTGGGCAGCTTGAACCCCTCGCTTCACTCAGGACTCTACATAACTCTAGAGTCCCTCGTTACGCTCAGGGTCCAATATGCTATCCGTGACGTATGACACTGCTTTATCCCCTTGGTGCATAATCTACTATTATGTACCTACATCTACCTATTATACATCTATATTACATATTATTACATACAGATAAATAAATTTGATGTCTGTTTGTAATTTCAAATTAACAGCTTTTCACTTAATGCATATTAGATTCGGTACTTACAATGAAATATCAATTTTTAAAATGTTTGTCTGTTCGTCTGTCTGTCTGTTTATTCCGGCTAATCTCTGAAACGGCTGGACCGATTTTCACGGGACCTTCGCTGGCTGGTAGCTGATGTTATAAGGTCTAACATAGGCTACTTTGGTTCCGTTTAAACAAATAGGGTTCCGTTTCCGTTACTTCTATGCAAACGAAGTTGTGGGCAACTTATTCCAGAAAAGTCCATAAGTTTGTAATAATTTAGACGGTACTTCGACCACTATTTATGTTGGGATACCATACCACCACCACTATTTAGGGAAACGAAGGGGAATGAAACTATAATTTTGTAATGGTTCCAGAAACAAGTAGCAACATCTGATCCTTAGGCTGGCATTGAAAATAGAACTCTGCGCTAATGCAATAGAGTTGAAAATGGAAGTGTCGAGTCTTAAATGAGTATCATATAACTCGACAATTGTGTGTTCGATTTTCAGCTCTATTTTTAATGCTCTGAATTTTCCCCAGCTTTCCGGATTCCGGATCATAATTATTATAGTCCCAGCGCTATAAACGTAAAAGCAAAATGGTGAATTTGCGAAACCTGACCCAAATTTGCGGATTTGGTCTCATTAATCTTAGCTCTGAACTATGTACGTGGGTTCTCTTTGGACCTTGGTGATGGTCTATTTTGATGTTCGAACGTGACTTCCAATGATAATAATATAACTCCTTATTAGTCTTCTTAGATATACATCGACACTGAAGGACATTTTTAATGTGCGAAAGTTTTGTATGAGAGGAAACCAGAGAAATGAAAGAAGCTCCTCTGATGCAATAATAATTCTACTAATATTATAAGTGTGAAAGTTTGTGAGGATTAATAGATGGATGTTTGTTACTCTTTCACGCAAAAAGTACTGAACAGATTTTGATCGAATTTGGTATGGTAAGTATAGGTATGTAGCCTATGTATTAATTCAGAGCCTAAACTAATATTAGGCTCTGAATTAATACATAGGCTACTTTTATCCCGTAAAAATATAGTGTTCCCGAGGCATACTATATTTACGCGGGTGGAGCCGCGGGCAACATCTAGTAATATCTAAGGACGCTTTCACACCAAGTCAATCTGGTCCTGTGGTAAGATGTCGAAGAACATGTGAAATGGATAACAGACAACTTTTTTTAATACTTTTAAATATACCTACACCCGTACACATAGTGCAGGCCCGTCTGACACACCACAACCTGGGAATCGAACCTGCACTCTCACGAGTGCGAATCAAATGGTATATATACCATTAGGCCACGGAGCTCTGTTTTTAACCCCCGACGCAAAAAGAGGGGTGTTATAAGTTTGACGTGTCTGTCGGTCTGTCTGTCTGTCTGTCTGTCTGTCTGTCTGTGGCATCATAGCTCCCGAACCGATGAAGCGATTTCAATTTAGTTTTTTTGTATTAAAGGTGACTTATCTGCGAGTGTTCTTAGACATGTTTGATGAAAATCGGTTGAGCCGTTTAAAAGTTGTGGGGGGTGAAAGTGGGGAAGAATAACTGAATGTCTGCAAATATACTCGAGTGGGGTCTCAAATGAAAGCGCACTGTAAGAGAATATTGATGACTTAATCGAGAGTATTCTTAGATTCATTTGATGAGAAAATTGGCGGTGGAAAGATCAGCCGTTTGAAGATCATCAGCTCTTTTCTAGTTGATGAGGGGATCTGACTTTCTTATGTCCGATCGATTCGAAATTTGGTACCGTGTTACTTCAACGATATTTAAAGAACATGGTTAGGTAACCATGACCTGATTAGCCGTTGGAAGATTATCAGTTCTTTAATAGTTGATGAGGGGATCTGACTATCTTCCATAATATGTTCTATCGATTCGAAATTCGGTACCGTGTTACTTTAATGATATTGAAAGTATATGGTAAGGTAACCATTATTTACACCTACTTTAAAAAAGGACAAAATAAAACGAATATTAAAAATTTTAAAAACCCCCCGACACAAAAAATAAACTTTAAAAACTAATAAATAATATTTTTAACCTAATATCTGGGGGCACGGCAGTGCCCCCGCCAAGTCGAGCGCGAAGCAAACACTGCCGTAACATCCTTTACTGGAACCATTTCGCCGCATTTTCAGGCCCCTATTTGAGAACCTCTGGATAAGACCAGAATGCAGAAATTTTCCTACTCCAGTAAGCTATAATCACATACTTAAAATCCAAAATTTCAAGTCTGTAGGTCATTTAGTTACAAAGTTAAGCGAAAGCAAAGTTTCGCATTTATGACACTCACTCACTCACTCATGATCATCAAAATAGAACTAGTACTTCCCATAAACTCAGAGAGCTGAAATTTGGTACAGAGTTAGGGTTTAATGGCCACATAAAGGGAAAACTATAAAAACTAGGATACTCGAAGACCTGGAGTACCTGGTGACCCTGATTAGACAACACAAGAGCCCAACCAAACTATTGGTATACTTAAATTAGTATATACAGATACTTATACTTACAAGTTTACAAGAAGAAATAGTCGAACAATTAACTTTATTCTACTCGAACATTACACAAATTAAATAAACAAATTACACTAAAATCTAGTAAAATAAATCAATATGCCCACATTTCTACAAAAAGAAGTGAAATCCCACCAAAAACATTCTGTAAAAAACTAGCCAAGTCTCGATGGAGCTGCTTGTTTATCTCTAAAAAGTAATGAAATCTAGACAAAGCCGTGCCAAGTCTAAGGTTCCTCACTGCGATTTCTTTATTATTATAGTTAATGTTTTGTGACTTGGCCGTTGAAGGGTACACGAGGGTACAAAAGGGGCTCCATGATCCCATTGCTCCAATACATGTGTTGTACAATCAACAACAGCCTAAAATGAGACTCGCAGTAAGGAAGACTTGGCACGGCTTTGTCTAGATTTCATTACTTTTTAGAGATAAACAAGCAGCTCCATCGAGACTTGGCTAGTTTTTTACAGAATGTTTTTGGTCGGATAATTATTATCGTCACAATATATAATATTAAATAAGTTGAAATATTTTTATTTTTCAATCGTCGTCTCGTCGGGGGACCGCTATGTGAGAAAAAGAGGTGTAGTCGCAGATTGCAACAAAAGAATTTACTCCGGGATAAAATTCGCTCGTACCTAAATGTAATTCGTAATAATTAATTACATACCTAGCCGTTGTTGGAAAAACACTTTATAAATTTTAGCGGTACCCGACGAGGCGACGATTGGAAAATAAAAATATTTCAACTGACATAATATTATATGTGACGATAATAATTATATCGTATTAGGTTAAAAATATTATTTATTAGTTTTTAAAGTTTATTTTTTGTGTCGGGGGGTTTTTAAAATTTTTAATGTATTATCTACACTAATATTATAAAGAGGAATTTGTTTATTTGTTCGCATTGAATTCGTTTATTCGGTTCAGATATAAAATAGACTCCGGGGAAGGATATAGTTTGCCTATTATCGCGGGAATTTTATGATATTACGATATAATACGAATTCGCGGGAAACACCTATCTATTACATACCTATATAAATTGATCATTATTCATTTCATAATTCCATCGTCAATTAATAACAAGAATATCAATTGAATTCAATTGACATGTCACGCACGACTTCATCAAAATTAATTTAGTCTTTAGTCTTAACCTCCATTGTGTTACCTTTATCAGCTATTGTAGAGTATTACCTATATGAAGCAATATTGACTTTTACGTCTACTCAAGAATTTCAAGATCAATTCAGCCTAGCTATGAAAGAACTTTAATTTCAGTCAATCAAAGCAGTCAATAATACATCTAATATATAACAAATAAACTAAATTGAAGCGTATGTTTGTAATTTCAAATAAACAGCTGCATAAAAATGCGAATGTGTATATATCTGTACTTACTGTTCAATCACACATTCGTATTTTTAACTTTGGTTATGACTTATGAATTTGAGACGCTAGCCGGAAGTTAAGGTGGGGTCGTAGCCTTGACTCCTACTGTTACATCATCAGAGATTCTTGGTTATCTCAGACACGATGTCTCTCGAAGAAAAATAACTTTTTTCGATCTCGCAGTTCAAAGGCTTCATGACCTATATAGGACTACCTCATAAGGGACCGGACTCCCAACAAAAATAGGCACTCCGTCAACCTGAAGCGCCCCCCTCGACGCCAGGACTGGCTAAGCCAGGGAGGTTTTCATCCTCTCCTGAAGCAACGTTAGACAGGATCACAGGAGGAAGAAGATTCTCAAAGCGACGCCTTCACACTCCTGTCCTACATCGGGGGAGCGGAACAGAGGGAAGAGAAATAACCTGACCTAACCATGTCAGGACATATTGTCTAGGGAGAGTACCTTATCGCAACAAGTTTTTTTTAGTTATTATGTCCTTTCCCGGGACCCAAAGTATGTCTATACTAAATTTCATAAAATCGGTTCAGCGGTTAAAGAGCGGAGAAGTAATAGACAGACACAGACAGACATACACACTTTCGCATTTATAATATTAGTATAGAAGTATAGATTTAATTTTATTAACCTATATTTTATGAGTCTGTTTCAACTTTCAAGTATAATGTTTTGATATTATGTAAAATGTATTTTGTACGAATTCACGCGTGGCGACACGTTACACGCCTATCAGGACACTAGGTCATTTTTTATATAAGACATGATTAATAGTTTTAAACGGTACAGACATATTGTGATTTAAACACAAAAGAAAATTAATTGTTTTCGGTTGAAAAACATTAGATAGGGTTTTAAACGTTGTCACTAGTCATACGAGGTCATATTTTCACCATGTTACTATTTATATGCGTGAGAACTTACTCTTTGAATAGACCGAGAAACGAGCAGACGGTTCACCTGATAGGACGCCATTACGCCGCCAATCAAATTCAACCAGAGGGTCAATTTTGCTAAATAAAACCTGCACTAATACAATTACAAAAAGTTTCGATACGCTAAAACTGCCAAACCGGTATTCTCGTAAACGTTGAAGCAGCGTCCAACGCGTTTTGATTGGTCCAAACTTTATAAAATTTGCTTATGATAACTCGCTTCACATAAAATACAATCAAAGTAAAATGAAAGTCCACTTTAAATAGGAGGAGTTACCAGTGCGTTTAAAAGACCTCCTCCCCTTGGTGATACTTGGTGATTTTTTTTCGAATCCCCCTTTAGGCATCACGTGATTAATGGACGACCCCTTATATATTGTGTATTCATGTATAATTGGTTTCTCGAAAGCGGATGCAGGTATTATCATGAAATTTAGTATGCAGAGTGTTTCGGGGGAGATGAGGAGGAGAAGGAGGGGAGGGGGAGCAGAGTGAATCGATCTAGCTAAGTCTTATCCCAGTGAACTGCGCATTTTTAAGCTGCTTATATTTGTTTTCGTCGTGCAACAATATATCAAATATTTCGTCTCTCGCAGTCCGATTGGCATTGGTATGCATATGTGTAATTTTGCTTTGTTCGAAAATTCGAAATGTCACGGGTTCGAATCCTAAATATTTTGTGACTATTTTTTTAATTTATAAGAACTCCGAGTAAAACTCGGTAAGCCAGGTACTAAAATATTAAATATCTACAACGAGCGAGTTGTCACACGTTCGAAAACCATTACCTTCCCTTCGACAATTATATTCAGCTTGTCCATCGCGTAAATAACCAATTATTTACAATCAACTGGTCATAGTAAGTATTTTGTATGGTTAAAATTTAAAAACATTTGCGAGTACAACGGTATAGGTCATGCATGCGGAACTACTCAATTCACGCTAGGGTGACAGCACGGTCGGGATTTTACATGGAAATACAAATATTATACTTGTGGCGGACCAATCAGCGCACAGTCCTGAATCGCGCTATCGATGTTTCTGTAGTTCGGAACTATATTATATAGAACATGTGAAATGCATACAAGTGACCGAGCATACCACCTCGCTCGGTCGGAGATCTCCCTATGGGGCTTACCACATTCCCACATACTCTATTTCTGTAAGATACAGTTTCGGATTTTTAGCGGACAGTAGTAGGGGGTTGATCCGTTAGTAATTCACGTCATACATTTTATCTTGTACAAGTAAGATGACGTCACGGGGGTCACAACGATCCGCCAACTTCAATGATCTATTTCTCAGTAATTTATTAACGGATTCCAAAAGTTTTTGCAGTAATTGATTAGTTTTGATCTGTATTTCAATACCATTATGTTGAATGTAATGTTTACACCATCATGAAACCTCTCAGTCCCCGAAAAACTTTTGAAACTTTGTCTATAAGTTTCACATTGATTTGCTATTGTTATTTTTCTATCAGTATTGAGTGCTTTTGACTTTGTAATTTCAGAATTTAACTTACATATTTTTTTACAAATCTTTATTTACGAGTACTGTACATACTGTAATTAATATTATTAGAGCAAAAATTTTTTAGGAATCATTTTTCTTTTCCAGAAAAACTACTTGTTGGTTTTGTATCAAAATTTTGTAAACAGTTATTTTATTTTAAGGACGTATACTTAATAAACTAATAACAGTATCCCAAAAATGTTCAGTTCCCAAGACAACCCTGCGCTACATCTAGTATTTAATAAAATTATTGAAATAAGAAGGTAAAAATAATAATTTGTCCTATCCAACGATACCTTCATGGTTACCCTACAATAAATACAATTTTACGATGCGTTAAAATCATAATTTATGTTCGTGTGTATCGAAAATAAGGTGCCATTAGTTAAGTAAACAGCTGTTTATATGATTCATAAATAGGAAATATATTAACGGGTGCAGTAGAAATTGTTAATAATGGCTAGATGACTGAATTTTTATGACAAAATAGTTAGTATCAACTGTTAAACAGGAGTAAGTTTCTCAGGAGAAACAGTATAACATTATTTAAAAAAATAATTTTTTTTTTCAATGGTCAAAAATTCGCAAGCCTCGTGAAAACGCCCCATACGAAAGTCTCATTGGGACTTCACGCTTAGGCAAAGGTAGGCATATGAAACATAATAACTATATGGGGCTCATCACACAATTAGGGGATCGAAGACCGGTCATATTTTAAAAAACCGGGTTTTTCGGTCCCAGCCATCTTCAAAACCGGGTACCCGGGTTTTTTCGGGTATTTCGGGTTTTTTGTTGATTTTGTAGAATTTTGTTAGGAATGTCCTAAAATTAACTTTTATCAGCTGCTTTCTGTTGTAACAACGTAATACTGGTAAAATGTGATCCCACCATAAACATTTTCATGTAAAGTAATTAATAATTTCACAAACTTTACACCTTAGTCAAAATACGTTGCCTGACGAAATGGCCAAGCCAAAACTAAACTTTGACTAAACTAACTTTGACTAAAGTGTAGAGTTTGTAAAGTTAGGCTTGTAGAGTTAAGGCGTGTAGAAACTGAAGTGCCTTGCCGGCCTTTTAGGAGGGAATACGCTGCCTTCTTGAAGGTGTGCAGGTCGTAATGGTCCGGAAATACTGTTGGCGACAGTTGGTGATGAGGATGATAAATATTTTGTCTCTTCGAACGATAGCGAAAAGTTGCAGCAGGTATAAGTCCGAACAATTCCTCGGAGCACTCCCCGTAATATAACCGATATAAGATGCAGAGCGATGCTCATCTCTACGTTGCTCTAAGGAGTAAAGCCTGTTTGAAATACTATGGCAGTCGATAATTCGAGCGGCCCTTCGTTGGATACGATCCAGAGGGAGAAGCTGGTACTTTAGCGCTCCTGCCCAGAGATGAGAACAATATTCTATGTGAGGCCGAACCTGCGCCTTATAGAGTTGTAGGCGTTGGACCGGACTGACATACTGCTTTGACCTGTTCAGAATACCAACCTTCTTGGAGGCTAACTTGGCCTTGCCCTCCAGATGATATCGGAACTAGACCTCGCTCGATATGCTAACACCAAGTATTCCGATGTTGGAGGAGACAGTTATGGGTATGCTTTCAAAACGAGGACATACGACCATCGGTAACTTATTAGCGATGAACGCGCAAACTTGTGTCTTAGAGGTTTTGAATTGGACTAAGTTAAGTCTACCCCATTCGGAGATCTTCTCCAATGAATTTTTAATTTGAGAGACAAGTTCGTTTCGACTCTCAATGACGTTTTGCCGAGAGATGTTCGGGCGACCTCTATATAAGGCATCACCCGTACTGTCGTCATCACATAATATTATCATTGATATGCATTATGCAGTATGAACAGGGCAGGCGATAGCACACCAAAGCTGTCTACCAAGATGCCAGGACTGTGCCATAAGAGCAGGAGAGCCGAAAAAGATTCGTTAAGACCGGTGCCAACTCTGGAGCACACATTTTTAACACAATGGGACGGATTCCGTTAGGCCCACTCGATTTTTGGGTATCATGGGAACGGAGAGCAATTCGCACTGAGCGCTGATGGAACCGAATAATAAATTATACCAAGTTATGAAGGTGGTTGCCTGGAAGAGATTGCTACCTAGTAATAAGGCCGCCATTGTGTTACCTGTGTATATTGTTTTTCTTTTCTTCTTTTTTCTGTTATATTTTTATGTTGTGTGCACAATAAAGAATATTTCATTCATTCAAGTTATGAAGGTCCAAAAAATCGACGAATCGCTTCGAGAAAAGGTAGTCTGGTCCCTTGCGCTTCGCTCACTCGTCCTGGCGGGGCGGGGGCACTGCCGTGCCCCCAAATGTACTACATACAACATGAAAACATTATAACTATTGTTCTAAAATTCTAAATTGACAATCACAAGCCACTATAACGTTCGGTTTGTGACTGTAACTGTTATAAACTGTTGTAGAATTTCATAATGAAAAAAAGCTCGAAAAAACCGAAAACCGGTTTTCAATATTTTGAAAACCGGGTTTTGTTGTAGGCCCGAAAACCCGGGAAAACCCGGGTTTTCGGTTTCGGGTAAAACCGGTCTCGATGCCCTACACACAATCATACTAATATTATAAAATTAATGTGAAAGTTTGTGAGGATGGATGGATGGATGGATGGATTTGACTGTTTGTTTAAACTTCTTGGGTTAAATTTTTTAACAAAGGCAAAATATTAATTGTTAAGGCTAAATAAATTAACAACATAATAATATTATGATTTTCTTATCCGAAATATCCTTCAGTCAATTAATACAGTGATAGATCATAAAATTTATCAGTTAAAACGTGAATGAATAACAACAGTTTTGTATCAAATTACAGTAGGTTTGTTGTGTTATGTTTGTTTAAAAATTCCATTTTTGACGCCATTATTAAATTTCTAGAGCGATGAGAACCTCCTTTATTTTTTGAAGTTGGTTAAAAAGGTTGAATGTTTTTTTGTTTATTAACTAGCACCACTTTATTTTTAAACTTAAATGCTAAGCTCAAAATTAAAGTGGCATTTAAAAAAACTTTATTTTTTTGTCAACAACCTGTCAGTCATTGGTCAGTCCAAATATACTCAAAGGGTCAGTCATTTAAAAGCTTTTTAAAGTCAAGCTATAGGCTAGTGGCTATAGGTACCTATTACTCCATTCCTATCGGCTTCCATTGTCACTTACCTTTCGCAAACCTTCATAGAAATCCCTACCTATTATCAGTCTTCGGCTTCCCTATGAAGGAGATGCAGCCTTCGCCACTACTGGCTACGGCTAGTGGCTATAGACGTACCTACCTTAAAAAAGTTTAGTCAAAATTAATTATTGTCTAATTTCTTACTAGAGGTCGCTTTGTGGTCGAATTTCACCACTAATAATCCATTAATTATAAATTTAAAGTTAGAACTTTATAAGTATTCTTTTTGCCTTTTGAATAGAAAAAAAATATTGTTGTGACAAAATTAAAATATCTATCTAACACACGTTACTAGTGATTGATGTCAAAATTGATTTAATTTGATTTTTATAATTAATCGGACATAGTGTGTGTTGCTATTATTTTTGTCAATTTACTTCTAATCATTATTTTAAAAAATATTAGCTTTCACCACACCTTCCTCCACATAAACTGACAAATTTCACACTCCTCCGTAAGCATAAGTCTCTCAAAACTGTATTTAAAATATTTCTCGTATTAAATATTAATAAAATATTATCTATAAGTCTATAAATAAATTAAATGATTGGGAAATAATATTTATTCTATTTTATTAAATATTAATTTTTCTCGACTGCAAATAGTTTTGAAACTTAATACTGCGGCTGCATTTGATCATTTTCGCCCAAGGTTAAGACGAAAAAGGAATATAGGTAATATGCATCCAATACACGTCTCATGAAGGCTTAACGACTCAATGGGCCAGTGCCTCACTACGACCTAACTGGACCAAAAACCTTGAGCCCACATTTTACTCTTTCCTTCGCGCATTTCATTAAAAAAAACTGGCCAAGTGCGAGTCGGACTCGCGCACCAAGGGTTCCGTACAAACCTGTAGTAATTTTATTACAGCTTAAAGGTATGATCTGAGTATTTGATAGGAATTTCAATTTAAATACCTCTACGCGTTCATGAAGAAAAGAGTAATAACTAATAAGTTTCAAATTATTAAAAATATTTTTTTATTATATTATGATGTAACTAAAAGTTTACGGTTTTCGCAATTTTTCCTTTATCTCTGCTATAAGACGTTGCTTCGTACCGAATTTCAAGATTCTGACTTCTCGGGAAGTAAGGGGTAGGTTTTGATTCCCTTGCGAGTGGCGAAAACATGCGGAAATTTGCGGCATAAACGTCATGTTTTTTTTATTGCGTTGACTTAGAAGTTTCATTTTTTCACAGCTCCAAGACCCAGTAGACCTAATTATTTGATATAAATTCCAGCTCCATACTTCGCGTTCTACGCGCGCACACTACGCGTTCCTGAGAAAAAGTGTCTTAAAAGACAGACGGATGGACAACGAAGTGATACTATAAGGGTTCTGTTTTTTCTTTCGAGGTACGGAACCCTAAAAATACTGCGATATCTTTTGATCAAAATGTAAGAGCGTTCATTGGAATTATTAAGTAGTGAATACCATATAAAGTGCGATCGCGTAGCACGTAGAATTTCATTTAAGATTTCCTTTGAGTACGTAACCCTAAAAGCAGTCACTTTACCTACTTTTTAGGATTACTTACCCATAAGGTCTTAAAGGGACGAATAGTATTACGAAGACTTCGGTGCCTGTCCTTTCTGCACGACGTTTTCTGCACATCTTCATCCACATAAGCTTTAATTTACCGGCCAAATTTCATGCTCCTCCGGTTGCACGATTCTCGTAAAACTGTAGCTATTGATTTTTTAAAATATTTAACACGTTTATTATCTTTATAAAAACTCCCGCAATCCTGCTTTAATTTCAATGTTAAAAAAAATATTAACAACACAAATTATTCCAATTTGTCATGTATGTTGTTAACACAACAAACAATCAATTATTCCCAATAAAACACTTTGTGTCGAATGCGTTTTTTTTTTCAACGCATATTTATTAAAAAAGTAACTGTATGAATGAATGTACGATGAATCGTCTTTGTTTTTAGAACAATAATTTAAAGTTATTTGTCCTTGTAGCATTCAAAGGTACCACTAAAAAAAAACAAAACGAAACTGAAGTAAAATGTGAAACTGTAAAATTATTTTGGAATAATTGCCATGTCACCACAGACAAAGAATATATATTACTAACGTATTTGCCACAGATTAAAGAAAGAGGAACAGATAAACAGCTACATAGTCAGCTTTCGATTTGATTGCACTTATACTACAAGCATACGGTGTGTCCACGATTTGAAAAAAATGTGTACCGTTGAAATTTTCAGGATCGATTTGGATCGTTCTATATATATTATATTGTGTTTATAAAGTACAAGTTTATTACTTGTAGTATATATTATGTTTTCTATTCTATGATGTAACCACGTCAGCGAACGGTCTGTCTATATATTATGTATACTTTAGTTGCATTATTGAAACCCACTAACGGCCAAAATCCAAATACTAAAACGCTACTTAAATAGATAAGCGGCGTTTAGGACCAAGTAGAGACAGTGAGAGCCTGCGAATTAGGGCCAAATAACAGCGAAATGAAACGATACTTACATGGCACTGCATTTTTGAGATTGCTATTCTAAATTGAACTTTATTACACATACATACATACATACATACATACATACATACATATAATCACGCCTTTTTCCCGTAAAGGGGTAGGCAGAGACCACTTTTTGCCACTTGCTACGATCCTTACATACTCGTTTCGCTTCGTTCACTTTCATTCTTACCATCCATTCCTCCTCTTACATTCAACGTAGCGAAGCGGCTCTCCATGGTCCGCTTTTCACCTCCGCGAGAAACGAGACGTGATGGGTGGTGAACCACATCGCCGCCATTTTGGATAATTAAATTATTTTATGATTATCCATTGCGTTTCCACAGATTGTTGGAGAGGGTAGGAATAGGGATAGGGAAGGATAGGTGGTGTGGAAAGGAAGATTGGTAAGTTAGAGTGGGAAATAGGAAATGTAGGATACCGCCCAGGAGGGCAAGGGATAGGACAGTAATAGCTAGGGAAGCCGGGGTCGCGTACCCGTATACTATACCACAACTACCGGACAGGTATGTTTTTTTTTTTTATGAAATAAGGGGGCAAACGAGCAAACGGGTCACCTGATAGAAAGCAACTTCCGTCGCCCATGGACACTCGCAGCATCAGAAGAGCTGCAAGTGCGTTGCCGGCCTTTTAAGAGGGAATAGGGTAATAGGGGAGGGTAGGGAAGGGAATAGGGTAGGGGATTGGGCCTCCGGTAAACTCACTCACTCGGCGAAACACAGCGCAAACGCTGTTTCACGCCGGTTTTCTGTGAGCCCGTGGTATTTCTCCGGTCGAAATAAATTTTTAGAAGTTAGAAGTTGGAATGAGTATCCCATGACACTTTATTACACAAGAAGATATAAGTTTCATTGTAAGAGTTTGAATGTCAGGTTGCACCGCACTGCATCGTATATGCTGTGTATGACTGATATCATAATATGAAATGTGTATGTTTTTGTGTAGTGAATTAAGTTCAATTTTGAATAGCTATTTAAAAAATTCAGCGCCTCGTCGCCTCACGTATCATCGCGGTGTTAACTGACCCATAAGGGGCTCTTAACTTTAAGTAGCGTTTTAGTACATACATACATACGTATAATCACGCCTTTTTCCCGTAGGGGTAGGCAGGACCGCCTCTTTCCCGTAGGGGTAGGCAGAGACCACTTCTTTCCACTTGCTACGATCCTTACATACTTCTTTCGCTTCGTCCACTTTCATTCTTACCATCCATTCCTCCTCTTACATTCAACGTAGCCAAGCGTCTCTCCATGGTCCGCTTTTTAGTTTTAGTGTTCGGCTGAAACTACAATCCTGTTAATGATGCAAATAATTCCCCTTGGGGAAACCCGGCTCATCCCTTATTTATAGACTCATAACTATCATGGCGAATTGACGATGCATATTTAAATAACTTATAACCGGTCACTACAGGGACTTTTTGAACCCGAATACACTTACTAGCACTAAAATTGATACGCAACCATTTTTAAAAGAAAATCACTTTAATAATAATAATAATATCTATGGACGCTTCACACCACGTCAGTCTGGCCCCGTGGTAAGTATCCGAAGAACTTGTGTTACGGGTACCAGACAACGGAAATATATTTAATACTTTTTATACTATACTTATACGTAAGATTTTTATTATATTATACACACATTTAATACATATCCATGACCCAGGAACACAGAAAAACTTTTTTGTTCCCTGGCGGGATTCGAACCCGCGACCTTCGGCTAAAGCGCCACTGCGCTCACCACTGAGCCACGGAGGTCGTCTAACTTTATACGATATATATGAAAAAAATATTTTGTTCGATAAAAAATAATACTTTAATCTATCTAAAAATCTAAATATTATATAAAAGGCAAACCTGACTGACTCATCTATCAACGCACGGCCGAAACTATTGTATGGATTTTGCTGAAATTTGGCAAACAGATAGTTGTAATGACGTAGCCATCCGCTAAGAAAGGATTTTTTAAAAATTCGACCCCCAAGGGTGAAAAAGGGGTTGAATTTCGTATGGAAACTAAACTCCACGCGGACGAAGTCGCGGGCAAAACTAGTCTTATAATAAGTGTCAATCAATCAATCAATCAAAAAATTTTATTCAAAGTTGGTATTATCATACTCTTTTTGAACGTCGATATACATGATGCCTACCAGCGGTTCGGGAACTAACCTGTCGGATAGCTTGTTCGGAAGTGTTGTCGTTGCTTGCTTTATATCGAGCGACAGAGACAAAACATGCAAATAAGCTACCTGACTAGATTGTAAGACAGGCCTAGACTTTTTTTTTTTTTAATGAAATATGGGGGCAAACGAGCAAACGGGTCACCTGATGGAAAGTAACTTCCGTCGCCCATGGACACTCGCAGCATCAGAAGAGCTGCAAGTGCGTTGCCGGCCTTTTAAGAGGGAATAGGGTAATAGGGGAGGGTAGGGAAGGGAATAGGATAGGGGATTGGGCCTCCGGTAAACTCACTCACTCGGCGAAACACAGCGCAAACGCTGTTTCACGCCGGTTTTCTGTGAGCCCGTGGTATTTCTCCGGTCGAGCCGGCCCATTCGTGCCGAAGCATGGCTCTACCACGTACAAAAGACTAGACTAGTTTAGATTTTTTTGACGATTCGGAGCTTATTGTAATAAAATTACCTATATTGTGGTCATAGCATATCCCACCTTTTTATCCGACTACGGCGAAGCCAAAAAGAATGTAATGATTTTGGCTGTCTATGTATGTCTGTATGTTTGTTTGTTCCACCGTAGTGCCTAAACTACTAGCCCAATTTTCGTAAGTGAGGTGTCGATAGATTCGTAATAATAGCCCGGTTAACATAAGCTACTTTATTTACGTAATTGAGTTATAGTTTTTTTTATATAAAAATTTTAGTTTTTTTTTTCACATAAGAAATTGAATTAAAATTGAATAATAGAGAAGATGCATTTGTTCCGAAAGGCAACATAAATATGGACCGAAATTAGTAGCTAAATTAAAAAGTTACAGGATTAAAAAAGCGACATTTTTTTTTGCTTTGATCGCAAAACGAAAATTTCTGTTAAAATCCTTAAAATATGATAATTGTGACTTTTTTGTTATTACAATAATATACATAAATGCAGTATTTAAGTTAATAAAATTAATTTTGTATTTATCTTTATACATTTTCAACAGCTGTGACGTCACGAGCGTTTTCGATGCTCTCCAACAATTTCACTTTTGTGATGACTATATTTCGTCAACAGTTCATCGTAGATATGTCATTACAATGACAATATTTCTTGGCTTATTATGTATTTTTCGAAAAGCCAATAAAATATGCATATTCTCTATTAATTACATAGGTAATAATTCTGTGTCATTCGCCATGGTAGTCAAAGTGTAAATTTTAATTTAATGTCGTAAAAAGTTCCTAAAATTATTTAATTTTTTTAAAGTAAATTATTTGAAAAGCATTCATTTCGTATTCTTTTGTAATCAAACTTATTAGTTGTACTTTCATAATAATTATTAAATTCAATTCAACAACGCATACTATACCAATTAATGAATTCTCTGATACTAATTCAATTAAAGACAACTATTTTCAACCTTATGTCTATACACATACAGTCGACATACAAGATGAGTATGTGAAGTATGTATGAGCTTTTTCTTAGGTATAAAAACTGAATGTCGTTTGAAAAAGCTACAGTGTGGAACGTACATCGGAAGCGGCAGTATGAATTTGGTAAATTGATTTGATAGTTTTTGGGTAGAAAAGTTTGGTTTGGTAGAAAAGTTTGGGAAAATATATTGGAAAATTCATAGTGAAAATTGTGAAAGTGTGAAAACTGTGAATTAGTGCTTATTTTTGATTGAGTGATTCATCATCATCATCGTTGATCACTAGAGACTACTGTTTACCCCAGGGGCTAACAGTGTTGCCAACTTAGGGGTTTTCCCCCTAAATTTAGGTGGAAAAATCTCTATAAGGGGTTTTCTAGGTGGAAGGATTTTTTCGAATTATTTTCAGGGGTTCTTATTTTCTTGTTTTTGATTAAATTCATATTTGGAACTTTCATAATGTCGGTAAACAATAGACACATTGACAGATTATATGGACAAAATAATAGGTTAGAAGAAAGAAGTGTGCTGCCTGTGTTGCCGTGATCCTTTGCACCCTCATCAGGTGTTCGACTGCTCGTTAACCAGTGTTATTTCATAATAGTCAAAAGTTATTTCATAATAGTTGAAAGTTAAAAAGTACTACGAAAATAATAAGTAGCCTATGTTACCCGGGCCATTATTATGAACCTAATGACAGGTCATTAATTAAAATCGGACGAGTAGTTTAGTCGCTACAGTGGAATAAACATACAAACATAATATATCATATCCTTCCTTTTGGCTTCGGCGTAGTCGGGTAGATAACCGTTTATTAAAATTTTTCATAACAAATATCGTTGTCACAAATAGTTATTTTATATTTTTTCTGTGGTAATAACGCGATTATTCTTATCCCAGTACTAATAAAAATATTTACACAATGGATAAGCTATGCAACGTTTTCTCCTTGTCTGTCATTACCCTTTACCAACGTAACAGAACCAAACATTTTTATTAGTAAGGGTAAATACTCTATTTCAATACTTGATATTATAATAAAAAGTGCACGAGTTGTAATTAATTAAAAGTTCTTACGACTTAAGAGGCTCTCATTCAAATACTGTCCATGACATTCTGCCAAGTAGAAACAGTGATAGTATGTTATTGAGCGGGTCCCTATAATATATATATCAGTATTTTACTACATAAGCAAAGAATATATATTACGAACGTAACATAAGCGTATGGCCCTTAGTTACTATTGTAAAGTATTTTTGTCACTAGAAATTAGCTACGAGACTTGATACGATTTAAGGATATAGATCTCAATATATTTTTGGGAATAATAATATAGGCAATTGTTATTGGTTATCATCGATCTAAGTATTAAGTCTACTATAGGAGTTGGATCTTCAGATAGGCAGAATCCCATATAAAATGATTCGTAATAGGCGTGCAGTCTCTATTATTATAACATTTTTTTATAAATTATAAATATTATTGTCATATTTATATTATTACGTAGGAAATACTATAAAATATTTTAAATGTAACATAATATATTCATTGACAAATCCACCTACTAGGTTTTGTTTAATATAGAGTTCTGTAACATTCGTATAATTTCGATTATGTAAATACAAAAAAAATATCAGTCATATAGATCTTTCTTTTTTTCAGATACTCATAGCCGCGTGTCTCGCGGTCTGTCAGGCTGCAAAGCTGAATCGAGGGTATCTACCACCAGAGTCAGCTAAAACAGCCGGCGGAAATGGAGACATTCTCCAAACACCCTTCAGATCCCAGGGTTCTGTTGACAAGAGTCTACCTACAGGTCTACCTGCCGGGAGCTACGTTAATGAATTCGAAGGTGTAGTCATAGACGCAAATGCAGCAGGTACCAGAGCAACGCATTCAGGTCTAGGAAACTCCAGGGTGACATACGGATCCACTGATTCTAAAGTTGGAGAAGCAGCATTTAGAGAGACAAATTTGAATGCAAATAAACAGGAAGGAACACCAAAACCTGGAAATAAAATACAAGATGAAACAGCAAGACCAGGGAATACAGTAGGACATCTTAACCATCATAGTGTAATACCTAACGTAGCCGGAGTGAGACAACCAGTGTTACAACCAGGAGATAATCGTATACCAGCGCTAGAAGTCGAAAGATTCCACGCAGCTAGAGACCGCACATCAAACATAATAGCATACCAAAACGACATTGGTATTACTGATTTCAATTATGCTTTCCAAACTGATAATGGTATTTCTGCTGCTGAAATCGGGATGGCATTAGATGGCGTACGTTCTAAAGGTGGTTACTCATATACTGGTGATGATGGACAGGTATATACCATCTCTTACACAGCAGATGAAGGTGGATATAGACCTCAGGGTTCACATATACCTACTCCTCCGCCGATACCTGCGGAGATCTTGAAGGCTTTGGAGCAAAATGCTAAAGACGAAGCGGCCGGTATCGTTGATGATGGTAAGAAATTATTTTTTATACTCTAGAATATCATACAGTAATATTAATTTCGATAAACTTTTAATTTAAAAGTAAATTGTGAATTCATTAAATTAATTCACAAGTTACTAAGCTTTTAAACTTTACTTATTCACGAAACATTTTATACAAATCGGCTGTTTACAAATATTATGTCGAAAATATATTACCATCTTTTGGCTGCCACTCCGCCCACATTAATGCAGTAACCTACAGGAATACTTTTTCTACATAAAAGTAGCTTTGATTTACTAATCAAAGCTTAAACTAGTACCATACTAAAATTCATCAAAATTCGTTTAGTAGTCGTACCGTGAAAGAGTAAAAAACATCACTCTATCTATTCACCCTTAAAAATTTCTTCCTTACTTACAAATCTAACTAGCTTTTACCCATGGCTTCGCCCGTATAAAAATATTGTATCGGGTATCCTACGGGAATTCTGTACCATTTTAGGATAAATAGTAGTCTATAATATAATCCAAAGCCTAAACTACTATCACACCAAATATTATCGAAATCCGTTCAATAGTTTTTGCGTGAAAGAGCAACAAACATCCATCCATCCATTCTCACATACGTTCATATTTATAATATTAGTAGGAAGAAGTAGGTATCAACAGCCTCCGTGGTCTAGTGGTTAGAGCATTGGCTCTCGACTCGGAGGTCGTAGGTTCGATTCCCGCATTGGAACAACAAAAAATGTTGTTTCCAAGTGTGGTTAGGACTTAGGACAATGCAGACTGATCACCGGATTGTCTGACAAGAAATATGATCCATGCGTCGGATGGGCATGTAAAAAGTCGGACCTGCGCCTGATCTCTCGGCAGTCGTGTCGTTTATCCATTCCACTGGATTATGAGAGTAAAGAAAGAGAGAGTGCTCATGTGTACTGCGCACACACTTGGGCACTATAAAAAGACTCCTGCGTAACTGGCCAAGTTTCAATGAAACCGGCCACCTTCACCGAGATTGTTGTGGGGAGTTATTATTAGTAGGATTAGTAGGATATTACGCCAGAGCTTTAACTTCCGTTCAGTAGTATAAGCGTGAAAGAGTAACAAACTCTATCCATCCTCACAAACTTTCACATAGTATGATTAAGCAACAAGAGCCAAAACTTTGTACAATGAACCTAAAAGTGCAATTATCCGTGAAATCTTGACAGTTATGTAGATCTCAAGTAGATGAGCAGTACTTAGACCCGCTACACACGTTACAATGAAACTGCAGAGTTCGAATTAATTTAACGGTGTAAACTAAGGGTCCGCAAGCTTATGGCAGACATGGGCCACATAGTGATAAAAATATATTAATAATAATATTAATGGACGCTTCACACCACGTCGATCTGGCCGCGTGCTAAGTATCAGAAGAACTTGTGTTACAGGTACCAGAAAACGGGAAGTATAGTTAATACTTTTATACTATACATAATATATTTAAGATGTTTATTACTACAGTATTACTACAGTATTTCAAGAGTGGTTACTTCGCTCGAAGAATACTGTATAAATCATCCATTAACGGATGCAAAGGCCTAAGTTTATTATATTATACATATTTAATACACATCCATGAGTCATGACCCAGGAACACAGAAAAACTTTTTGTTCCTTCGGCGGGATTCGAACCCGCGACCCCCGGCTTGAGCTGAACGGCTGAACCACTGATTCACAGAGGTCGTCAAATAGATGGAGGTGGGCCCACATTTGTAAGATAATATTTTATTGCTAATTGATATCTACCTACTTATTTATTGTACTCGTATATTTATTGTATAAGCGATATTAAAAATGCAAATTATTTATTGTTATAACGTTAATACAGATGACAACGCAACGAAGACAAAATGAGGGAAAATATGACTTAAAAGTACCTAACAATTAATTTTTATTAAGAAATGAAAAAAATATAGTGACTGGCCGTGGGCCACGCGTTGCCGACCACTGTATTGACCGAACTGTGCAGTTTTATCGTAACGTGTATAGGGGGCATTTCGTCCACAATCCACATGTATGAGTGCATGTTTTTTTAAGGCTGTTGACCTTAATTTCGACAAAGTTCTTCTCGCCTTCATAAAGTATTTATATGATGAAATAACCATTAGTTTTTATTATCTTATTCACGATTTTTACCTTGTTGGGTGTCATATTGAGACAATTTAAATTATTTTTGTTTTTTAGTAGTTATTCAATACTGAAGATAAGTACACAAACATATTTCACAATCTTTAAGATTATATATTTTAGTAACAAAAAACATACAGTAATTTATAGTTATAAATTCTTGTATTTTAATAAAATATGAATCTATAAATCATTAACGTGTATTTTTACATCATATATTAAGAGATAGGTTGCATGATAATTAATAATAATTAAATTAATAAAATTAATAAATTATTTTCCCTAAATGATTCAACAATAGATTTAACGATGATCACCGAACTTGACCATGAATTTGATTTTAACAAATTAAATTTATCTATATTGTTTTTTAGAGTTTCGACATAAGTTGGACATAGGCAATAAATTATGTTATGTTTTTATCATACGCATCCGTAAAGTTTTTACACAATAATAATTTTGTTATGTACCTATGTACTGGCTCACGCGCTAGACTTGTTGTCAATAAAATATATTTTCCCTTTATTCACCTAAAAGCATTTAAAAAAATGATTTACATAAGTAGACAGGCATCTTTTCACAGGCATAACGTTACGAAAGTGTAATAGATTTTTAGTTACATTATCATTATTCATTGCTTCTTGTTCGAAGACACTTTCGAGCTCTCAATTGTTAAGTTTGACGTATTAGCTGATCACAGAGGCGTTGACAAATGTTCACTTTCCCTTTTGTTCACAGGATCATACGATGCCAAGAAATACAATACGGATCACACAAAAGGCAATAGACCAAATGACTATAACGATAAAGATAAACATAATACGTTCGACAGAAGACCCGTCTTTAACGTAATCTCCACCATTAATCAAAAGAGTCAAGCAAACAAACCGAATCGAGATGAAGATAATCAGCGTAACGGACAGAACCAGTTCTCTAACGTGAACCTCGGGTATACAGTTAATGATAAACAGATAAGTAACTTTTCTAACATAAGAAACCAATACGAAAACGAGTTTGATATTTTAACGAACAATGGATTTAATAACAACGGGCCCATTTCTAATTTTAAAGAACTCGGTGGAGTAACACAGTCATCCAACGATAATAAAAACCAATCGCTAAATGTACCGCTATCTCAACAAAAACTGCAAGATGAAAACGAAGTTCCAGTTTCGCTAAATGGAAGGCCTAACTCTTATCAAGCTCCGATCGCTGCGATACAAAATCAACAGTTAATAAATCAGGCTGCCTTTCAGAAACAAACTCAGGCTCAAATCAGACCAAGCATATACCAATCGTCTTTCGATAGAGTAAATCAGAAACAACAGGCAATTAGTAAACCAGAAAATAGTTTTGTTATCTCAAATAGCTTCCAATCAAGACCGCATCAAACACAGACGACAGGTTTAGTTCAAGGACAACAAAACGTCGATAAAAAGGGAACTATTTTCCAAACTCAATTCCAAAATAACATTAAAGCAAATCAACAAAATCAGCAAACTTTCAATACCGGTACTACACAATTTAACGCGAATAGTCAACAAGAAACAACAGTTAATAAGCAACGTAACAGTTTATTGAGTCATACGTTTAATAATCAGGCTAATATTTTTTCCATGCCAAACTCTATAACTCAAACAAAACCAAGTTCATTTGAAACAACTTCAACAAGCATTATTCAAAACCAAAAGCCAATAGCTAATGTGTTATTTAACCCGACCCAAACTAGGCCAACCTCCTATGATTCATCAATTACTGGAATAATTCAAAATCAACCGCAAATTGTTAATCTGAATAATGTATTTTCTAACTCATTCACAACTCAAAATAGGCCAATATACTATGATGCATCAACGACTGGAAAAATTCAAAAACAACAGTCGATAGCGAACTCAGGTAGTGCTTTTTCTAACCCAACTACAACTCAAGCAAGACCAAGCTCGTATTATGCATCAATTACTGGAATACTCCAAAAACAACAACCGATAGCGAATCCGGATAATATTATCTTTTCCACCCAAAATTCGACTCGAGCAAGGCCAAATTCATTTGATGCATCAATAAGTGGAACAATTCAAAAACAACAGCAGATTGGGAATTTGGGCAATAGCTTTTCTAATCCGACTACAACTCAGGCAAGACCATATGATGGATCAATTAGTGGAACATTTCAAAAGCAACAGCCAATAGGAAATTTGGGAAATGTCTTTTCTAATCCAACTCCGACTCAAGCAAGACCATCCTCATATGATGCATCAATTAGTGAAAAGCAAGAGGTAATAGCTCAATCAGAAAATACCTTTTCTAAATTAACCACGACACAACCAAGACCTACTTTAAGTACTTCGAATAAAGAGTCAACAACAACAGATAACAGCTCACTGCAACAAGGCACAATTCAAGCAAAGCCAGGAAGCCAATCACTACAATCAAACTTAGGATTCAACAATGGGTTCGCTAATTCTGGTCATTCGTTAGATGTACAATACGAAGGTGAACTTTATGAATATCCTAAACCTGAAACAAACTTAGAAAACGTAGGAAATGTCGCATCAGTTACTACAATTCAAAAGTTATTAGTCATTCCAGGTAATGGCAATTCCAATCCATCTACGATTCAATCAAGACCTAATTCATATGACGGATCTTTCACTGGAACAGTTAAACAACAGGAACAACCTCTTAATTCAGCGAATGAAAATCAATATAAAAATAAGATTAGCGCAAATAAACAGAATCAAATAACATTAAGCCCAGGTGTTGCTTCAGCACAATTTATAAATGTAAATTCTCAACAAGCTATAACAGATAACAATGACGCTATTAATAGTAATTCAGGAAGTCCGTCTATTTTTAATCAAGGTAATATATTTTCCAAACCTGGAGTAGTAGGGACAAATTCATATGATGTATCAACAGGAGTATCTAAACAGCAACAGTCGAATTATAATCCAGCCAATGGATATAATTTACAAAACAATTTAAACACAAATCAACAAGATCAAGGAACTTTTAACTTAGGAGTTACTTATAATTATCAACAAATAAATAAGGATAGCAATAGTGCGAGCACCAATTTTGCTACTCCAGCAATAAACAGCCACATTAATGATTTTTACAAAGTGAAGACGGAAGATAAACCATATTCACAAGATACAACGACTGGAGGAATTCAGCGCCAGCAGGAATTTAATATTTCACCTACCGTAGATCAATTTCAAAATATTATAAAAAGTACGAATCAACAGAATCAACAAAATTTTAATTTAGGTATTACTTCTACACAATTTCAAAACGTAAAGTCTCAACCTACAACAGAAGATAAAAATATTTCAGATAACAGTAGTCCAACTAGCCAATTTTCTTCAACGTTACCAGCTAGTCCTAATTCCGAAAGTTCTTTTGGACAACCTTCTCAGAATTTTGAATCTTATCCAACACCTTTAACATTTACATTCAATGGTGAGGATGTCGATAAAAATAATAATAAAGGGCTAGTAGCAGTTTCATCTTCACATAATCAGAATGATGATTTCCAATCAGGCTTTTTACATAAGAAATTCTCTATTAGAAGACAGCAACAAATAAATCAACAATCCTTCTTAGATTTTCTTAACTCTAAGAATATTGCGAATGCGCCAGTTATAGTACCTTCATATAATAAAAACCAATTAGCAATGCAACCGGTTCTTGAGTTTTCTAATCTTAATTCTAACAATAATGCATTTCATGGTTTGATAACTCAACAATTGCTTTCGCCTAGTCAATTAAATCAACTCAATCCAACACCACAAACATTTAGTGTAACTGGATCAGACACCAAACTTTTTACAGCTGAACCTTCAAGAATTTTATCTACTCCCAAAGAAGACTCGATTGAAGTGAGCCAAGGAACCAGTGGTATAACGCAGGCTTCTATTTCACCTTTCCCTTCACTTGTACCATCGACTTCAAAAGAATCAGGTACTACCTTTAATTCTGCATCACAAATAAGTAATTTACCATTCCAAGCCATTGGGTCCTCTTTAGGAGTAAATTCAGTGGAAATTCCATCACAACAAGCCAATTTAGGATTTAACCTTGGATTTGATAATACTGGCTCGTTAATAAATATTCAAAACCAGGGTGAAATTTATGAATATAAAAAACCTGATCAAAATTTACCTCTTCCGACAAAAGCCCCGGAAAATCCCAGTCAGACAAATGTTAAATTACCCTCAGAGAATAATAATAATAGACAAATAGAAATAAAAAATCCAGCACCAAACAAAATTTTCGATATAGTACCAACTACGACACAATTTTTCAAGCCAGATAATACAAAAACAGAATCTGGAAACGGACCAAAACTACTCCCATCCAGACCAAATTTAACATCTAATAACTGCTGTTTTTCTTCACAAAATACAAATAGTGATCAAAACCAAAGTAAAGAAAATAATGATAGTACTGGTATTAGTTCTGAAAGCAAAACGAGTACATTTCAAAACGCTAAAGAAGAGTTTGAAGGACCCAAGAGTCAGCAAACTTATGATGAAACGGGATACCATTATTGAATATTAATTATATTAATGTAATACAGTAATATTATGTGATAAATGAGAGTGACTTGTTGGTAACGAAACAAGAAAACTTCGTCGTTATGTGGAAAATAGTATGCCCTTTTATAGCAGCAAGCATTTTTAACATAAAAATAATGGCCTATAACGTTTATTATATCTCAAATGATTATGGCTAAATATAACAATACGGCAAGCTCTTGTATGAGGTTGTAACTTGTAATGTTGCTAATTAACTAAGAATTGTAGATGTTGCTTGTGATATTTAATCTACCTACTTCATAAGAATATTGTATAAGTAATGTAATTATAATAAATTATTATTTTATAATCCAATATTGTTTTTTAATGAAATAATATGCATCTTAACTTATAAGCTATATAGTTTCCTGTCTTATCTGCTAAAAGTTATTAAGGAATTATAATCATCGCTTTAATAATATTCTGCAAAATTCCAGTATTTAACTTTAGAGTAGATAAAACTATAAAATATACATTAAATAATATGTCAGACCAAAAAATGTTAAAATCGGCTATTTTAAATCACTAATTTCCATAGAAAGTGCAGTTTTTAAAATGTACTTAGTTTTGAAGTCCAGTGCAGAATAGTAGGTAACTGATAGTTCATGATTTACATACACAAAATTACAAAAATAAGTATCCCCCGAACTGTCGAGCAGTGAACATGCTGATGATGATGAATTAGAGTATTGAACACTCTCGATAACATTGCCAGCTCTCAAACAAAAAAAAACTAGATTAAAAACGGTTCATCCCTTACGATTTAGGACAGACAGACACGTCACAGTTATTGTGCCTTACACCCCTTTTTAGGGTTCCGTACTTCGAAAGGAAAAAACGGAACTCTTATAGTATCACTTTGTTGTCCGTCCGTCTGTCTGTCATGAACCTTTTTCTCAGGAATGCGTGGAGGCATCAAGCTGGAATTTATATTAAATACTCAGGTCTACTGTCCCTTGAAGCTGTCAAAAAATCAAACTTCTAAGCCAACGCAATCAAAAGGTACAGCCGTTTATGCCGCGAATTTCCACACATTTTCGACACTCGCAAGGGAATCAAAACTTACAGGGTACTCCCGTGAACTCAGAATTTTGAAATTTGGTACGAAGCAACGTTTTATAGCATAAATAAAGGAAAAATTGCAAAAAGCGTAAATTTTTGGTTAAATCATAATATATAATAAAAATATTTTTAATAATTTTAAACTTACTGCCCCTTCCCTCATGAGCGCGTAGATAAATTAAAATTCATATTAAATACTCAGGTCTATAATATTATACCTTTAAGGTGTAACAAAATCTCTTCAACTGTAACAAACAATATAAAAAATAATATTAGCTAGTAAATTAATTGTAAAGAGCTTTCATTTAGCAACATTATCATTTTGACGAATTGTATCAGTAATTAAGAAGAACTTCACGTAGAAGCGATTAAGTTTAATGGGCGGATATATGACGTTCTGTTCACCTGATGGTAAGTAATTATTCGGTCATTAACTGGGAATAAGATGAATTGGAGAACAACAGGAAGATCAAGGATCGATGTTTCCTAACCGGACTAGGTGACCTTCATAGCAACACGAATGCTGGTAACGCAGATACATTCGTAAAGGAAACTATTTCTAGAAAGTTTTGATATAAAATATTGTGATCAGACTAGGCGACCTTCATAGGAACACGCCTTGTGAGTATGCTGGTGATGCAGATTACATCCGTCTACGAAAGTGTATCAGGAAAGTTTTGATATAAGTAATTGTAACTATATTTCGGTTAAACTAAACCTAATTTATATATTACTAATAAACGATGTATAAGCTTTAAATAGTTATACAGTGTTTTGTTTTCTTCAATCTAATTAAAAATGTCACTTGTGTGACGGGAACAAAACACTGTATAGTTATTCAAAGCTTATACTTACAGCGTTTATTAGTAAGGGGGATAGACTATTAGGTACCTAAACTACCTATAGCAACACGGCCTGCTGCTAACGCAGATATTATATCCTTTAACAGCCTCCGTGGTCTAGTGGTTCGAGCATTGGCTCTCGACTCAGAGGTCGTGGGTTCGATTCCCGCATTGGACCAACAAAAAATGTCGTTCCAAGTTTGGTTAGGATCTTCAATGCTGATCACCTGATTGTCTGACAAGAAAGACTGTCTGACACCATGCGTCGGATGGGCATGAAAAAAGTCGGACCTGCGCCTGATCTCACGTCGGTGAGATCGGTTATCCGTCCCAGTGGATTACGAGAGTAAAGAAAGAGAGAGTGCTCTTGTGTACTGCGCACACATTTGGGCACTACAAAATTACTCCTGCGTAACTGGCCTGGTTTCCATGAAATCATCCACCGTCACTGAAATCGGTGTGGGGAGTTTATATTATATCCGTTTAAGAAGATAATACCAGGAAGCTTTTGAATTTATATAATATGTATTAAAACTAGGGAAATTGTAAAATATTGATAGAATTCCGATGCCAATATTATGCTGCCTATAATTTAACACATTATTTCTGGTTAGATTATAAATATATAGTTTTTAATCTTTAGACATATTTTACAATCTCGTTAGTTATTTTACAATCTAACGATTTTTTACAATTTTACGGTGACATATAATATAACAATATTGCGATTAGTAAACACTATCAATACCTAGTACATACTATATAATATTTTGATTTCTGAACTAAATAATGAACGAGTAAAATGTAACAAACAAAGCGAACTCGTTTTTAAAAGGTTCCTAAAAGATCAAAATACTTAACCCTGGAGTCGTCGCGCGGATTACAATAGTAATCCACCGTTGCAAATCTAAGTATTTCAGAAAAACTACGCAGTGACATTGTTCGTGGCTCCGTGTACTTTACACTGGATAGTTGGCGCATGCGCTCTGGGGAGCGCAAGCGCCGATCGCGTGTGGTTGTCGAACAGGAGTCCCGTAAAGTTCGCGGATTACTATTGTAATCCGCGCGACCTATTACGTAAGTATTTTTTTCAAGTTATTGTTTCTGTTTTCCATAATTTGGTGGTTATTTTAAAATGTATTTGTTTTTTTATCTATTTATTATTAAATTTTATATTATATTAAATTAACTTACGTTAATAAATTACTGGCATAATGCATTTTTCTTATAAAAATAATTAATTTTAGAATCACTATGAATCAACAGCGTGCTGCTCAAATTGAAGCTTGGCTTCATGAAGATTCTGAAGAAAGAGAAGATTCTGACAATGTTTCCAGCTCGGAAGATGAAGAAGACTTTGTTGAGGAGCAGAACCACGAGTCCGAGTCTGAGCAGGAGGCAGACATCTCAATTCTCAAATGAGATATTCGAAAATAACTCTGTCTCAGTAGACGATCAGTATTACGTTGGTGTTGATAATACTATCTGGTCAATGACTGCGCCATCTCATAGAGGAAGAACTCATCGATAAAACATTGTTTTCGTGCCTCCTGGACCCAAAGGAGTGGCACGGCAGAAAACAGCTGTTGAGGACAGTTTTTCTCTCTATTTACATGATAATATGATTGATCTCATTGTCAAATACACCAATATAAAAATTGAATCTATCAAGACCAAGTACGGAAGAGAGAAACTCAACCATCTACCTCAACATCTTCGCGAAGTCGCTCAATACGTCGCTGCCATGATTGCGGGAGGTCACGAAATAAAAGCACTCGCCCAACATGTAATTCTTGTACCAAATTTGTTTGCCCAGACCATTCCAAATATGTTTGTTCTTCTTGGTTAGAAACCACTGATTAGTTTATTTTTTTGACTTAAGTTCAATATTTGATCTCAATTTGAAACTAAAGTGCCATTTTTATATTAAAATAAGGAGAAGATTTTTGTTTTGTATTTTTTAAGTACTTAAAGTTATATTTTATATTGTGTTCATTTAAATATTATAGAATATTCTATATTACTGCGTTTTGAACTGTAATAAACCAAATTGATTACTACACTCTCGTTTTATACTTAGTTTAAAATGGATTACATATGTAATCCACGCGACCACTTACGTTCTTTTTCCAAGCGCGACGACTGTAGGGTTAAGGTCCATGACTTACAACTTTCGTAGTCTTTTACTACCACTTACTATACAGTTTAATAACAAGACATTTATGTGTAGAAAAAGTATAAAAGTAGCAAGGCCAAAAAATTATAGGATTCTAAAGTTAAATGTACTCTGATATCTAGGCATTTGAAATATATGTCATTTATAGAGTATTAGCTGTTGCCCGCGGCTCCGCCCGCGTAAATATAGTATCCCTCGGAAACACTACTTTTTCAGGATAAAAAGTAGCCTATATCTTAATCCAGGGCCTTAACTACTAATAATATACCAAATTTCATCGAAATCCGTTCATTAGTTTTTGCGTGAAAGAGGAACAAACATTCATCCTCACAAACTTTCACATTTACGAGTATAATATTAGTAGGATGATGTATTTATGTTATCACTTATTACAAAATGTTCTGAACAGACTAAAAAATTGATTATTTCAGTGGGGCTTCTATTCAACAACCGTGTTTTTAATTTTATGCGTTTTGTACGGAACTCGTCGTGCGCGAGTAAGAATCCACTTGGCCGGTTATTCTTTTCTTTATAGTCTAGATAGATGGGGTGGGGCCATAGAGAATAGAAGTAAGAAGGACCATCTCTCTAGGGCAGAAAAGCTAAAAAGTGTCCGACAAAAGTAAACAAATAATAGTTCCAAAACTGGCCATAATGGCGCTAGAGTCAGAAGAGGGTATGATATGAAGTTAGCAATAAGAGATAGACTGAAGTTTTTTGAAAGTTAGTTATTGCTTAGTTGCTCTAATAAATTGTGGTTTTGTGGCGCTACTATAGCGCCACTTAATTTGTTCCCTTTCAACGGGCACTTTTTAATACACTGAGATCATGAGATGGTCCTCCTTACCTCTATTCTCCATGCATGGGGCCAGACGTTTTGTACCTAATTATTATAGCATTATGTTAAGAATGCAGAGAATCACATTTGTACAGATATACAAATGTGATTTTTTGTGAATGGATGGATATTTGTTACTTTTTCACATAACTACCGAACGGATTTTGATGAAATTCGGTATGATAGTAGTTTAAGCAACGGTTTAACACGTAGGCTACTTTTGATGGCACTCGAATCCCTGTCTGTCTGGCGTACTGTATTTACGCGGGTGAAGATTTAAAACACGATCATCATACCTAAGTGAAACACGCATTGACAATTAATTACAAGAAATTACGTAAATTATCTTTAAAAAATTATATTACAACTCATAAAAGATTTCATAGAACACGACAGAGCTTATGGTTGCTATGGTGCTTACAACATACTATTTGTATACTATGTTGTAATTATATTCGTGCATCTAGTTACGACATGAGAAAAGTAAGGTGTGAAAAGGGACATAGGTAGTTATTATAATCACGAATATGTTAAAATGCTTTATTTTCATACAAAAATAGACATTCAAGTTATATGCATATTCCTTAAATCCTCGCCTATACAATATATAAGATCGTGCCTGTACTTTTTTGTAACAACGTATCACTCGATTAAATTATGAGTAGCACAAAATAGCAAATTTGAATTTGCCACATTGCTATTGTTTTTTATACAGGCGTATTAATATTTTGATTGCAATATTACGAGTGTCATAAAACATTATAATTACTGGTTGCCCGGTTGTTAAATATGCGTATAAGTGACAGTACTTAATTGATAAAATAATTTGAGATGTCAACAGCCTGATATTTATATGCTAACAAGATATGTCTGAAGTTGTTCACAAGCGTAGGAAGGTATTATTAGGTATGTTGTAATACAGGTAATAATTATTGTTTAATTTAATTATTGCGTTTGCGTACGACAGGTCATAATTATATTTGACAGACAATATTCTATTATAATGGCAAAAAATTAAATCTTTATTTGCTAAGCGCAGAAAATCTACCTTGAGGTACGAAATAATGCATCGAAATAAAAGTCAAAGTCAAATTTTTTTTATTTAAAATTGGTATTTTTGTACACTTTCTGGACGTCGGTCTACATGATACCTACCATCGGTTTGGAAACTAGTCCGGCGAGAAGAACCAGCGTAAGAAACTCGCACGAAGCCACCTTTTAGCAAAAAGTGGAGAAATTGTTCTTTTCAAAAAATATTTTTACAATATAGTAACTGAAAAAGGTGTTTTCTAACGTACGGTCACTAATAGATCCGATGTGCGGTGTGCCACTTTTGAGCCTTAATTAGATGCGGTCTATCTGTACCTATCTGGAGTGTCAAAATTTTTTAAAATTGATTTAAGGTACCGTATATTATACTATCAATATAATATAATTATGTCTGCAAAGCTGCTAATTTTAAATTACAGACACATCAATTTTGTTAATTTGTATTGAAGACGTAGGTGTCTACTATTATAAATGTGAAACTTTTTGAGAGAATGGATGAATTTGGATGTTTCATGTTTGTTACTCCTATACGCAAAAACTACAGAACTGGTTTTTTTAGTATGGTAGTAGTTTAAGCTCAAGGATTAACACATAGGCTACTTTTCATCGCGCGTGCAGTGTTCATGTGGGATAATGTACTAACGCGGGCGGAGCCGCGGGCAACAGCTAGTAGATAGTATAGTACTAGCATGTGGGACTACGAGAGAGTATCACTAACTGTGGGAGAGCCGCGCTTCGGCATAAATGGGCCGGCTCGACCGGACAAATACCATCTCACAGAAAACCGGCGTGAAATAACGCTTGCGTTGTGTTTCGTCGAGTGAGTGAGGTTACCGTAGTCACAAGGGGGGCTGGGAACACAAGTCGCAACACCAGAGGAGTTAAAAGCGTAACATCCTCTGGTGTTGCGAGTGTCCGTGGGCGGCGGTAATCGCTTACCATCAGTCGATCCGTCTGCTCGTTTCCTGGTTCGTGACATAAAACGATATATGTACGATGTCACCGTAAAATTGTAAAAACCGTTAGATTGTAACATAACTAGTGAAATTGTAAAATGTCTATAGACTTCCGACGCGAATATTCTGCCTATAATTTAACACATTAATTTTCGTTACATTATAAATATATAGTTTTTAATCTCTCGACATATTTTTACAATCTCGATAGTTATTTTACAATCTAACGGTTTTTACAATTTTACGGTGACATATACATTTCTTTTCTTACTAATACGGCACTCTATAGGGCCATCAGACATTGACAACTCACTATGCTCTTGTGTAAGTTCATAGTTGGTGGCTTCTGGCTGATGATGATGGCATGTGAACGGAGCTCGTTACGACAATCATGAATTATTTATCGAACTGTGATTAGAATAATTGCGAAGAGTTTTCAGCGCGAAATGGAACATGCGCTTGCGCACGATTCACCAAGATGGCGTGGATGGAATCGTGCCAGCGCATCTCCGTAACCCCAAAAAATGTTAAATTTAGAAGGTGAAGTTAATAAATATAGTTTAAATAAACTAAAAAAACACGCTTTTTAATATCGAACTGAAAAGTTGAAAATAATTTTAAAAATACTAGTTTATTTGAGGGAAAAGCGTGGGTCGCTCGATATACGAAAATTATGGCACAAAGCGCCCCACGCTTTTCCCTCAATTATACTAGTATTTTTAAAATTATTTTCTACTTTTTAGTTCGATATTAAAAAGCGTGTTTTTTAAGTTTTTTTAAACTAAGTATATTTATTTTCAACTTTTTAGTTCGATATTCTTGATGTTGACGGTCGCCAAGCAACCGCCAACTTAAAACGGTTGCTTGGCGACCGCATTGTATTGATAGTTACATACAAGCAAACAAGCTTACATACAGGTGAAGTTAATAATATAGCGTGTTAAAAAGAAAATCAATAAAGGAATAAGCGAACTACACAAAATAAATACAATATGTTCTTAAAATAATAACTTCGTTACGCCTGAATAAGTTTTCAAGATATTTCCTACAATTATTATAATTGTGAATGTTTGTGAGGATGTATGAATGTATGAATGGATGTTTGTTACTATTTCACGGAAAAACTACTGAACGGATTTTGATGAAATTTGTTATCTAAGTAGCTTAGGCTCTGGATTAAAACAGGCTATTTTTTATGCCGAAAAATACAGTGTTCCCGAGGGATACTGTATTTACGCGGGCGGAGCCGCAGGCAACGGCTAGTAGTTACATGTTGCTTGCGATGCCTTAAGTCAAATCCCATACATTTTGTTTTCGAACTTCGCCGTCGAAATTATTGAATGCATGTTGATTAAGGGCCCTGAATTCCAAAATTTTCGAAACTACGAACGAAACTGTGAACCCGTGTAAAATCATCACCAGAGGCGGATTAAACGTTGAGGGCGCCGTAGGCAAACATGTCATCGGCATCCCTACCACCTCGCTTGGTCGGAGCGCCCCTTGTACCCTCGAGCCCCAAACTAGGCACATGCCTAATTTGCCTTTAGGATAATCCGCCACTGATCATTACTACCTAATATTTTTAAATAAAACAGAAAGTAGTGTATTTGTATAATACTTTACAGTAACAAAAGTTTTAAAGTTATTTTACATACATAGTAACATACACCAATGTCTAAAAATTATAACGGAACCTTAAACACAACAATGCACGCCATTAGCAGCGTGTGACTCATTCTGTGATTGATCTGAAAAGTATGTGATATTCTGGCCTCAGTCGAAGGTAACATAGGCTTTATTTGATGCATATATTAGGTTTTACCTAATGAACTGATAGACAGACAATAAAAAATCTAGCGCAGAAAAAAGTGTACCAGAAGTCTTTAATGTTCGATTTTTTGTGATAATGTAGTGTAATGTGATTGTGTTTGTTGAATAAATGTTTATTATTATTATTATTGATATAATCATGATTGTGTGTATGTTTGTCTACCACGCCGAAACGGCTGAACGGATTTGAATGAAATTTGGCACAGAGGTTTTTTGTAGATTGTATTAACAGTTAACACTTTCACACTAAGAAAATGTATAGTTTACGAGATATAGGTACATAGATTTGATTCTAAGCAAACAAACTCGAAGCTAATTTATTTTATGACAATCCTACTAATAATATACATGTGAAAGTTTCTCTGGATGGATTGATGGATAGATAGATGGATGTATGGATATATGGATGTTTGTTACTCTTTCATGCAAAAGCTACTGAACGGATTACGATGAAATTTGGTACGATAGTAGTTTAGGCTCTGGATTAAAACATAGGCTACTTTTTATCCCGAAAAAGTACAGAATTCCCGAGGGAGATTATGTTACTATTAGCAACAGCTAATAGGTATTACTATACATTGTAACCAAACTCCCGGAGTGCAACCCGTTGTTTTTTTTTTCTTTATTGTAGTCTAGTTACTTTTAGTAGTTTGGTACCCGTAACAAAAGAAAGAGAAAGAAGAAGAAGATAACAAAAGAGGCTCTGGATTAAAACGTAGGTTTTTTATCCCGAAAAATTACAGTGTCCCCGAGGTGCGGGCGGAGCCGCAGGCAACAGCTAGTCTATAATAATAATATCTATAGTCGCTTTCACACCACGTCAATCTGGTCCCGTGGTAAGTTCTCGAAGAACTTGTGTTACGGGTACCAGACAACGGAAATATATTTAATGTTATTTTAATATACATAATATATTTAAGATTTTTATTATATAATACACATATTTAATACACATCAATGACCCAGGAACATAGAAAACTTTTTGTTCCCTGTCGGGATTCAAACCCGCGACCTCCAGCTTTAGTGCCAACGCGCTAACCAATGAGCCGCAGACGTCGTCAGCAATAGGCTTTTATAGCAATATATTTTTATTAAAATCTCATTAATAGCCAGATTAAAATTGAAATGTGTGTTAATTTTACATTAACCTTGTCGATGATCGTAATTAAAAACATTACTGAAGCGCAAGAAGCTCAACAGCTTAGGCTATGCACACATTTCTTATACATACGAATTTAAGCGCTACTCAAAGTTAACGTCAGTTCACACTGAAACGAGACGATTCGGCACGCGGCGCTGCATTTTTGAGATAATACAGGGATCTAAAATTTTTATATACATACATACATACATATAATCACGCCTTTTTCCCGTAGGGGTAGGCAGGACCGCCTCTTTCCCGTAGGGGTAGGCAGAGACCACTTCTTTCCACTTGCTACGATCCTAACATACTTCTTTCGCTTCGTCCACTTTCATTCTTACCATCCATTCCTCCTCTTACATTCAACGTAGCCAAGCGTCTCTCCATGGTCCGCTTTTCGCCTCCGCGAGAAACGAGACGTGATGGGTGGCGAACCACATCGCCGCCATTTTGGATAATTAAATTATTTGGATTATCCATTGCATTTCCACGGATTGGTAGAGAGGGTAGGAATAGGGAAAGGGAAGGATAGGTGGTGTGGAAAGGAAGATTGGTAAGTTAGAGTAGGAAATAGGGAATGTAGGATATTACCGCCCAGGAGGGCAAGGGATAGGACAGTAATAGCTAGGGAAGCCGGGGTCGCATACCCGTATACTATACCACAACTACCGGACAGGTAAGTTGGGAAGAGTATCCCATGACATTTATATACAAAAGAATTAAACGCGTGCGAATCTGTAAATCAAAAAAATCTGGTGTGTTTTTAAGTTCACATTCTATAGCAAATATTTAACAAGCCACAAGCCACATATTGTTTTTTATAGCGAGTTGAGAACTTGAGACAGTCAGAAATTTGGGGAGGTCTAAAGTCCAGCTCACATATAAACGAGTCAACGACGTTTAACGTTTAATTTAATTTATTTATGTTTAATATCTTGCGTAATATTTTTCGCGGGATAATACTAGATATAATATTAAATTAATTGTATTAAATTTATTTATTTATTTTCACACAAATATCTATCATTACAGGATGACCTAATACAATAGATTATTGAAAATTATATTACAATACTAATTACAAATAAAAACACGATATAAACTTAAAAACTTAAACAACAAACTCTGGGTACTGGACTCTAGGATAAAATATAAAATGCGGCTCTTGTGAATTCACTCAGTGTACATGAAAATAAATCTGACCACAGTAGTGTGTGCACGCCCTAGGTCGTCACGAGTTCGTGCCGATCGCGACCGCGGGTTTCGGCCGCGCTCCGTGAACCGTCTCTAAACAAACACTCGGATATGACGGGTTACGTCACTCTGTACATCTTCTTTTATCTATGCCTGTTTCGGTGGACGAGGCATAGGATTTACGACATATTGATACATCTATTAGGAGCCAATGGTGAAGGAAAACATCGTGAGGAAACCCGCACATGGTTGGCCCCAGACGTAGTTGACCAGTTATTCCTCTGGACTAGGCTGACTATGTTGTGATAATGCCGTATGCGCTTGGGCAACCATGCGACATTTAAAAACCGACTGTCCCAGGCGCTACAGTATTTCAAGAGTGGTTACTTCGCTCGGAGAATACTGTATAAATCGTCCAATAAGGATGCCTAAGTTATTAAGAGCCACACTGATTTTGGTGAAGGTGCCCGTTTTCATTAAAACAAGGCTAGCTACGCAGGAGTAATTTTATAGTGCCCAATGATGTGCGCAGTACAGAAGAGCACTCTTTCTTCCTTTACTCTTGAAACCTAGTGGGACGGATGACCGACACGACTGACGAGAGATCAGGTGCAGGTCCGATTTTTGACATGCCCATCCGACGCATGGATCATCTTGCTTGTTACAATTAGGTGATTTGGAACAACATTTTTGTGGTTCCAACACGGGAATCGAAATCACCTCCGAGTCGAGAGCCAAGCTAGCCACTAGACCACGGAGGTTCTTAAATTCACGACATACTGATACATCTATTATCCTCTCTACATCATTAATACTGCAACATAATATTTTATCTCTGATCTCTATTAATTAACTTAATTTTAGGCTTTTGTCCGCAGGAATATTGTATTTTATCGGGATAAAAAATAGTCTATGTGTTTAAACTACTACCATACTAAGTTTGGTTTTTGCGTGAAAGACTAACTGCATCAATACATCCTCACAAACTTTCACATTTTTAAAATAAGTAGGATAAGGAAGTTTGATATGAAAACATTAACGTAGACTTATGTACAGAGCAACAGCCTTCATAGAACGATCCAAATAGATCCAAATTTGAAAATTTTGACGTCCCCTTCTCCGACTAACAATTTTTCCAAATAGTCTTGGACACAGTACACACCGTATGCTTGTAGTAGTGTAATCAAATCGAAAGCTAACTATCTAGCTGTTAATCTGTTCCTCTTTCGTTAATCTGTGTCAATACTGCAACATCTTTTATCTTTCATCTATATTATTATTGTTGCAGCGTGTCTGATAGAAAGAAGTCAATCCGTGAAATATCGATCAAGTCGGTGAAAACAAATCATTTGAATGATTGAATCCAATCTTTGTATGGCGAATATTGGATCGTTTCTGAAATATTAACGTAACTTACGCCTGTTTGGGTTATATAAAACCCTGAAAATGCTTTCAATCGTCAATGTTTTCATTTTCTCGTAATATCAGAAAGTTAATATCAAATTATTAACTAATCTATACCAGATGTTTTTTCACTATCCAAACTTTCAAGGAATGCATATACCATAATGCATATAGCATTCAAGAGAATATAAGCAACTTTTACTATGGGACCAACTTTCCTATTTGAAAAAAAAATCTGCTGTTTCATACAAAAGGGGCTGATTTATTTTCAAGTAGGAAAGTTGATCCTATAGTAAAATTTGCTTATATTCAAGAGTATAATATTCACTCATGAAAGTTTGGATAGTGACAAAAACACCCTGTATAGATGGTTGATAGAGAGCTAGTCTGTAGTCAACTGAGTTGTCTGTCTTTTATTGAAGTGAGTCTTTAGCGGTATTGAGAGTGAAATTTCAAGTTCGCGCGACGTCATGATTTAACGGCATCTGTCGGAAGCTACTTAACATTCTTACAAAACAACTTAACTTCCTAAAGTATGCCTATCTTTTTAGAAGTGATACGCTTTAGGCACGATGAGAGTGTTTTTGAATTTTTAATGATGAATGTTTCACATCTACCTGTACACGTCATATTTTATGTGTGTGTGTGTGTGTGTGTGTGTGTGTGTGTGCATATGACATTGCAAACTACCGAATGGATCTATATCATTATTCTCTAGCACATATTTTACGCAATCGTGTAAGTTCGTGTGTATCTCGTGGGATTGTTTTATAATGAATTGCCCGAGTGGATATAAGTTTTTGTGCGTAATGGTAGACGCCATTACAGCTGGCGATTGTACCAAATTATACCTTAACTTTTGCCCGCGGCTTCACGTGGAAACATGTGTACACACTTTGGACCCCCGTTGCATGAACAAGAGAATATTTAGGGTTTCTGCGGGCTTAGGCGAAGAACAATAATTATCGAAACGAAAACGAATGAAGCACGTAACTCAGGGAAGAAATCCCATTCATTTTATTCTTTTTGAGAGTGTCATTCAAAAATTTAATCACAGTTGACAGCAACGAAATTGATGCTAATTTGTTCATTTTAAATTATGTTTCATGTCACCAATCATGTGTTCATGTCAGCAGTCCCGATATATTTCAGGTATAGAACTTAAGTTAAGAGCCTCTGTGGTCTAGTGGTTAGAGCATTGGCTCTCGACTCAGAGGTCGTGGGTTCGATTCCCGAATAGGAACAACAAAAAATGTTGTTTCCAACTTTGATTAGGATAATGCAGGCTGATCACCTGATTGTCTGACAAGAAAGATGATCCATGCGTCGGATTCTCATGTAAAAAGTCGGACCTGCGCCTGATCTCTCGTCAGTCGTGTCAACCGATAACCATCCTTCCCGCTGGATTTTGAGAGTAAAGGAAGAGAGTGTGCTCTTGTGTACTTGAGCACTATAAAATTACTCCTGCTTAACTGGCCTGGTTTCAATGTAACCGGCCACCGTCGCTGAAATCGGTGTGGGGGAGTTACCTACTTATAGAAGTTATGAGCAAGAAAAGAATCTAAATTTCATTGCTATCACTCGGGGTTTATTTGGTATGGATTTTTGACCTAGTCCTTTCGTTATCGTTTTCATATTAAGTACGTTCCTAAAAGTCGCCCTCTATGCATAGATGTAATTTAATTTAAACCCATTTACTAATTTTGGCTGTGTGCAACGGTTTGCTTACGAATTACTTAGAACTTATCATTTAATTCTAGCTAGTTTTTCACCTTATCAAGTAAGTAACGGTTAGAAAATCTGTATAAGCCAAACAGTGCAAAGTAATTTTGTTGATATACATCTGCGGTCTCCCATCCTCCCTTGTCGGTTTCTCTGTGTGTAGCTTATTACGTCTCACTCTTGTCTTAAATGTGAACAGTTTTAATTTGCCCTAAACCCCTTTTTATGTGAATCAGGAAATGAACAGATGGATCGAGTGATGGTAAGCAAATCCCGCCGCCCATGGACACTCACAACACCAGAGGACTACTTGTAACTCCTCTGGTGTTGCGACTTGCGTTCCTGGTCCTTAAAATCCCCAATCCTCTTGGGCCTCCGGTAACTTCACTCACTCGGCGAAACACAAAGCAAGCGTTTTTCACGCCGCTTTTCTGTGAGGTCGTGGTATTTATCCCTTCAGTAACTAAGTACTTTTCGACGAAGGCACACCATACGAGCACTTTAAGTGACTTCACCCAAAAGGCTCTAGCAGGCGCATGTACTAGGATTACATAATCGTAAAGATGGCTCATGGCGGTGCGCGAAACTCTGTAATTATATAAACTGTACTATTAGCAGTGCTTATGTTATACGTGTCAAGTACGTGTATGATTGTCTGTTTTGTCATAGGGGTCCATCCACATATTACGTCACAGCGCATGGGGGATAGGGGGCATACTACTACTAAATGTGACAGTACATGTTAAGTACAGGTACTGGGATACTAAAAAGCGTGACATATTAGGGGTTCAAAAGTCCAAGTTTAACGTGACATTATGTGGATAAAGAGAGAAGATAAGTTTTATAACTAGCTTGGTTAAGCACCAACTTTGAAGTCAGTTGAAAAGGAGAGAAATTGTAGAATACCAAATCTTAGAAACTTAAGTATTTTGCCTACCTCTTGTTATATAAGGTATTTTGGAGTTAAGTAAGCCAGCAAAAGGCACGGTTTCTATGTGATATAAAACTTTATTAACTAGTGACTGAAGGCGCAGGCAACTTTGCAAGATTATCGGTAAAGCTTCATTTTTCAGAGGGTTATTACTTTAATAAAATAGCAAGCAATATTAATTACATTATTATTAAATAATTAAAATATTATGTGAATTAAAGTAAACCTTGCGTTTAAATAGATCACAATAGTCTTTTTAAATACATACTAAGAAATAATAATAATGAATGAGTCCTAAATGTATGGTTTAAAAAAAACAACGAACTTTCAAAAGTAAAAAACCTTAGTTTTATAGGTAATTAACTTAAGTTAAAATACTTTAGCGGCGTTGAAGGAAAAATTTCAAGGTCTTGTCACGTCACGATTTTGGATATAACGCCATCCATCGGAACTCGGAAGCTACTTAAAAAAATTACATAACAAACTGAAGTGATGTTCTAAAAGCACGTTATGAGTATTTTTGGATTTTAAATGATGAACGAAGTTTCACTTCTGCCACACATACACGCATACCTACTATACACACTGTGGAGCGGCACTGAAACTTAATATTACGAGTATGATATCAGAGTTACAAAAGTAGATAACTGGGCATTTTATATAGCAATAGAGACTGATTTCTTATTCATGTAATAGCCCTAACAATTACCTTGTATAGCGTCAGTATCGGAAGCTATTGAAACGGAATAAAGTTTTCGGATGCTTTTGTGCTAGTATTGAAAAATATATTTTAATAAATAAAAAGTACATACATAATTAATTCCGTTTAAGCAAGTAGGTATCTACGTGATTTTTATTAATTCCCTTTCTGATTGGTGCCATCTTTTAATTATACATTTATTAGTCCTTGTTAATTTAATAGTTAACTTTAACCCCTTTAACTTTAACCTTTAATAAACGCTGTATAAGCTTTGAATAGTTATACCTACACCCCCTTACTAATAAACGCTGTCATAAGCTTTGAATAGTTATACAGTGTTTTGTCTTCTTCAATCGAATTAAAAATGTCACTTGTGTGACGGGAACAAAACACTGTATAACTATTCAAAGCTTATACATCGTTTACTAGTAAGGGGATATGTGTTTTGATCACATCACACAAGTGACATGTTTAATTCGATAGAAGGAGACAAAACACTGTGTAACTATTCAAAGCTTATACAGCGTTTATTAGTAAGGGGGTAATTGTTTAGTGCACGTTTGCTTTACGGAAATTAGTAACTTCCGATATATTTGAAATAGATGTAGCCCGTAACTTCGCGCGCACAAAAGTAAATTTTGCAGAAGCCGTAACCGTAACTTTGCAGAGACCTTTCTGTATTGATACATGTGATAGAACTGACAAGTAGCCGGCAAAATGAAATGTTAACTAAATATTTACTAAAACAAAATGATGTTCATAGGTACAGATAGCAAATGTTAAAAACAATAGTAAAATGTTATCATTACTGGTCTTTTGAGGCAAATATTGGAGATAGATACAGAATGAAGTTGTCTCTTCATTTTGTGTTCGAGCTGTTCGGCTAAGCTTCGACACGAATAGATGTGCTCAACATAGATACCTCACAAAAAACGTTTAAATGAGGGCATAGCACTTATGCTGTTTTGTTGGAATTATCCATGGGAGCTGGTAATAATAATAGTAATGAATATCTATGAACGCTTTCTCTCCACGTCAATCTGATGGTAAGCTATCGAAGAACTATTTAAATTCAATTTACTACTTAAATGTATTCATTTGATTTTTTAGCGAATTGTAATTCACGAATTTTGTTTATTCTAATGTTTATATAGTGTTTTAATTCAATATGCACTATGCAGGTTGTGTTTGTCTTTAATAAATTGATAAACGTTTCGTTGTGATTTAAATTGTATTTTAGGTATTATATTACGTGTATTCTGATGTTGACAAACCTAATAAAATAAAATGAAATAAAATAAAATAAAATGCTTTTTTTTCTGGCGGGATTCGAACCCGCGACCACCAGCTTGAGCGCCAACGCACTAACCATTGAGCTACAGAGGTCGATTCGTCAGCTGGCTTACCTGCCTTTTCCATTTAAAATGTGGATGTGATTAAAATATAAACCCTAAGTGGAATAAAATATTCACATAAAATAATTCAAATTCAAATCATGAAACCGCGTACGCGCGATGTACATTTTTAGCCCTATTTTTCTGACCATACCTAAGTACATCGATGATGATATATTTAAAACAAATTAAAGGTCAGGCACACACAATAATTACTGTCCGTAAAATCGATCGAAAAATTAAGCAAGAGGTAACTTACTGTACAGTCAAAGGTGAAGACCGTGTGCCGATGTGAACGAATATTATGATATATATAAAGGTAGGGCGGGATGAGACTCAGTGTGCTCCCTCAGCTATCATAGAAAACATGAAGCTGGTAAACATTTTAAAACATTGAATTCAATAAATAAACTATATTATAATAAATAGAACATAATATAAAAATTTGGTCAACATAATATAATGTTTTGCCACATTGTGTGTAATTGAAAAAAAAAATACTCTACGTGATTTTTTTTCCAAAACTTTAAAATACAAATAAAAAATTTTTAGATTTTTTTTGATAGAAAAAGAGTTCGAGGTTTAAAAATTAAATACACTTTTGTTCAAATCTAAATAATAAACTATTTAATTTACACATTTTCAGAATAATCATTTGATGCATTACTTTTCATTTCAGATCGTAGTTCTATCGGTGATAGCCTGTGGCTATGCAGCCAAGTTAGATAGGACTTATCTACCACCATCCAGTGCTGCAACTGCTGGTGGTAGCCCTGGGGCCATAAAGGCTCCTAATTCTGTATTTGGGCTAGGTCCAGCATCTGCAGAGTTTGGACAAGACCTACCCAATGGACCTGCTTCCAGACCATCGTTTGGACAACCTATTTCCAATGTGCCAACTGGTCAAGGATCAAACCAGGCCTCTGGTTTCCCAGGATCTCGACCTTTTGGACAACCTGGTAATCAAGGATCAAAGCAGGCCGGTTTCCCAGGAACCAATTCCTTCAAGGATAATGGAATAGGAAGCGATGACTCAACAGGAACAACCAGCCAATTCGGTTCACAAGGATCTAGGACACCTATCGGTCAAGCTCAAGATTTTACCCAAGAAGAACCAAGACCAGAAAGACCACAAGCAGCTGCTGATAGGAACGCAGAAATCCTGAAATACGTTAATGAAAATAACGGTGATTCATACGAATACAGTTACGAGACCTCTAACGGCATTTCAGCTGGGGAATCCGGGGTTGCCACAAATGGAGTTATGGCTCAAGGTGGTTTCTCCTACACTGGTGATGATGGAAAACCTTACTCCATTACGTACACTGCTGACGAGAACGGCTTTCAGCCCCAGGGAGAACATTTGCCGACTCCTCATCCCATACCGGAAGAGATTTTAAAGTCCATTGAAGAGAACGCTAGAGCCGCCGCCTCTGGAACACAAGAGGGTATGTATTTGTAAAATTTTCTATTTACATTTTTTTTATCAAGCTTTTAAATACTTGTACTCTTTTCCTATTAAAAATATTATTATTATTATTATTCCTAAAATAAATTTATCTTGAGTATTATTAATAAAAATACGATAAAGACATATATTTCCATTTACTTAATAATATCTAGGTCATCTCTTTTTATTTGTAATTTTATTTCCTAAATTTTATTATTATTGTAAACAATAGTGTTAAAGCAAGTAATTGATTTTTTTATTCTGTTTAGTTCCAATTAATATTTTAGTTAACAATTAAATTTGACCAAATTAAGGTGTCACTATGTTTCTTTATCGCACAGTACTTAATTAATAAGTGACAACTTTTTGTTTACAAAAATATTTGATCGGATGTGAACATAGCAAAACCATATTGAACCCAAATATTCATTTACACGTTACCACGCCCATAACATTTCACATTTTGATTTCACCCAGAAAATTAATATTTTACGTACTCTATTTTTATTATTATACGTACTATATCGAAGAACAATGATTGCTCTCAAATTAATTTAATTTATATCTTATGACTTTTAGGGCTAGTTTACACTGAAATGTAACATTTTTAAGATATTCAAAATTGAACTTTATTCATTACACAAGAAGGTACACGTTTCATTCGAAGAGTTTGAATGAAGAGCTGCACAGCGCATGTTCAGTGTATGTCTGTTGAAACCTGTATTTTTGTGTAATTTAATTAATACTAATATTATAAAGAGAAAAACTTTATTGTTTGTATGTTTGTGTATTTGCATTGAATAGGCTCCCAAAGTACTGGTCCGATTTTGATGAAATTTGGCCCAGATATAGAGTAGACCACAGGGAAGGACATAAGCTACTTTTTATCGCGGCAAAATGTACGGTTCCTGCGAGATTTGCCTTTGCGTGAAGTCGCGGGCAATATCTAGTGTTGAATAATTTTAAATTAAAAATGCAGCGTCGCGTAGCGTCTCGTATCGTCGTGGTGTGATCTAGCCCTTAGAGTATTCTCTAATTTCTAACATTTAAAATAATATTTTCATATCTTAGTATTTTTATATTCATTAATATTTTTTTCAGGCGCGTACAGACCAGAAGAGTATGAATCAGAATCTTCACCACAGCAGAATGGAAACGGAGCTCAAAGACCATCTCAACAGGGCCCAATATTCCCAGGAACGCCATCCCAGCGCAAACCTGATCAAGGATTTGGATCATTCCCAGGAGCACAACAGATATCACAAAACCAATACCCACAAGGTGCTAAAAATAATTATCCTGAAACCTCAGGACAGCAGAGACCCTCTCAACAACCTTCCGACAACGCGTTTGACACACCACGAGGCCAGCGACCTGGTGGTGATGGGTACAACTACAACAGACCAACGCAAGGCCAAGATCAGCGAGGAGCATCCCAGCAACTTTCTCAAGCATTCGGTAACACAGGAGACAATGAAATATCTGGACCAGCTGGCCGACCAAACCAGTTCAACCAGCCACAACGTAGCCAGCCTAGCGGACAGCCTCAAGGGTTTAACAAACAGTTTGATAACCAGCGAAGACCCTCCAACCAGTACTCTCCTCAACAAAATAGCCAAACTGAAGGAGAAAACGGCTATAATTACAACAGACCCCAAACAATAAGCTCAGGATCGCCTAGCCAAGGCAACCAAAGAGGTCAGCCACAAAAACCTTTCTCTGGTTTTGGTAATAAAAACCAGGATTTGTCTGCTCAACCACAAGGACCGAGACCTAACGCAAACCAGCAAAGACCTCAATTTTCTCAAAATCAGTTTGGTAGCCAACCACAGAAATACACACCATCCCAAACTGGTCAAAACCAAAGGGGAAACGGTTACACGTATAACCAGCCCCAAAACCCACAAAACTCAGCCCAAGGCCCTCAAGAATCTCAGAATTCAAGATTCCCGGGTAATGAACAAAACATTAAAAATGTATTTGGTCAGCAACCCAACCAGCCTACTCGCGTTTTCAATCAAGCGCAACGACCAATATCTGACTCTGGCAATGCCTTTGGAAGACCACAAGGGCCATCGAACCAATATTCTCAAGGACCAAGGGGACAAGATCAAGGAGGAAACGGATATAACTATAACCAGCCTCAAAAATCTGGATCTCAGCCAGGACAATCTCCAACTTTCTCGCAAGGTATGACATCCCAATCTGGTTCTCAGGCCAGACCGAACAACCAATTTGGTCAACCTCAGCGTCCTACTCAAGGTCCGTTCTCTGGAAACCAACAAGGGCCATCAAACAAATTCCCATCGGGTCAAAGTGGTCAAGATCAAGATGAAAATGGCTATTATTATAACCGACCTCAAAACACGCAAACTCAAGGTCCATTTGGTAAACGCCCACAATCTGGTGCACCAAACCAGACCGGATTTTCTCCCCGCCCAACATCTAGCTTTGATTCTAATAATCAAGGAGCCAGACCCGGTCCTATGAAACCATCCTTCGGTCAGAATAAACCAGGATCAAATGCAGATAGGGAACAGTACTCTCCAGAAAATAAACCTTTTGGATCTAGTCAATCTGATTCAAGACCCTTAGGAGGTTCTGACTCATCTAGTCCCAGTGAAAAGTTCCAGCCCAGCTTAGCCCCTGCTTCGCAATTCCGCCCGCAACAGCCAAGCCAGACCAGGCCAATAGCGTCGGGGCCATCAGGCCAGGATGCTCCTAGTCAAAGCCAAAACAGGCCATCATCTTTTGGTCCATCAACTGGAAACGCTCCCAGTCAGGACCAAAACAGGTCATCATATTTTGGTCCATCAACTGGAAACGCTCCCAGTCAGGGTCAAAACAGGCCATCATCTTTTGGTCCATCATCACAAAATGCCGATCAGACTTTAGCCCAAGGATACCAGTATGGCCCAGGTCAATCGAACCAGCCCCAAAGACCTGGTTCCAATGGCCAAGGCAATGGAACTCCAGGAAAAACCAAAGGTCTAGGTTCTGAATTCGGAGGACCTAGACAACCACCAAGCTTCAGCCCAGAAGAGGGTTACAAATACTAGGACCAAAGGAATTTAGGATATCGCTATATATTATATATTTAAATTATCGCATCATATAAACGCTTTATTCGAGTCATTATTGAAAATAATAAAAAAAATGTAATAATGCAAAGATGCATAAAAAGTATGTGAAATTACTGTGTGATTTTAATAAATATTATGCATAGGAAAATGATGGTATTTTTATTTAGTCTAAAGTTGTTTAAAGCCATTCCATCCCTGACACTGGAGTTAAAATAAGCGACGCTACTACATAGCGTGCAAGCAAAAGGAAACCCGTAAATTTTGGCGCAATCAAAAGTTACAGGTATGCTTTCCCGTGTTTCACTGTGCCAAATTTCATCAAAATCGACCCAGAAGTTTCGGGGCCTATTCAATGCAAGCATATTTTTTATAATAAACATTTTATAAAAAAAACAAAACAAACTAACATTTATTAAATTCCTCTTTAAATAAATAGTACGTGGTAGAGCCATGCTTCGGCACGAATGGGCCGGCTCGACCGGAGAAATACCACGGGCTCACAGAAAACCGGCGTGAAACAGCGTTTGCGCTGTGTTTCGCCGAGTGAGTGAGTTTACCGGAGGCCCAATCCCCTACCCTGTTCCCTTCCCTACCCTCCCCTATTACCCTATTCCCTCTTAAAAGGCCGGCAACGCACTTGCAGCTCTTTTGATGCTGCGAGTGTCCATGGGCGACGGAAGTTGCTTTCCATCAGGTGACCCGTTTGCTCGTTTGCCCCCTTATTTCATAAAAAAAAAAAAAAAAAATAGTGGATAGAATTTAAAAAAATATACTCACGCACCTATAACAGTTGTGACTGTTTTTAAATAAATACATCCAAATTTATCAAAGAAATGTAAACAGGACGCATAAGTAAACAAAGGAAACATTTCGTTGAAAGTTCTAAACTAGTAAGTGCTTGTTGATTTATTAAAATGCTATGTCCGTGGCTCCGCCCGTGCAAATAAAGTATCCCTTGGAAACACTGTATATTTTTGGGAAAAAAGTAGCCTATGTGTTAATACAGTCTGTAATTTTTGTGTGAAAGAGTAACAACATCCATCCATCCTCACAAATTTTCAGATTTACAATAATAATAATAACTCCCCACACCGATTTCGGTGACGGTGGCCGGTTTCATTGAAACCAGGCTAGTTACGCAGGAGTAATTTTATAGTGCCCAAGTGTGTGCGCAGTACACAAGAGCACTCTCTCTTCCTTTACTCTCATAACCCAGTGGGACGGGTGACCAACACGACTGGCGAGAGGTCAAGCGCAGGTCCGACTTTTTACATGTCCATCCGACGCATGGATCATCTTTCTTGTCAGACAATCAGGTGATCAGCCTGCATTGTCCTAACAAAACTTGGAAACAACATTTTTTGTTGTTCCAATGCGGGAATCGAACCCACGACCTCCCGAGTCGAGAGCCAATGCTCGAACCACTAGACCAAGGAGGCTGTTAGATACTAGACAATACTAAGTAGTAGGATTATATACCATGACCACAGATTACTAAATAGTTAAGTAGGTACGTATGTATAAAGGAGTGGTGCCCTCATTTTAATGCAAATAAGATATTAATCATACAAAATTATATAAAACAATTTGTAAATTGAATCTGAGAATCCCGATTCTGTCACGATTTCACAACAATTTGCTAAAGCAGATGCAACTATTGTTTATATTCTAATTAAGGCGCGTATTAGGTTACACGAAATGACGTCATCTGTGTCGCAGCGAGAACCACATTCACGTGGAGCGTCTAATTCAAACAATAATTTATAAAAAGTACTTAAGCAACCGAAGCCGCCACTTTCAGAATTTTCGAACAACGCAAAAATTACACACCAAATTGCCAATCGGATTGACATTCGAAATTATTGATATATTGTTGAACGACGAAAACGTAAAAAACGTAACTTAAAAAAGCGCAGTTTCTCAGGGATAAGACCTAGCTAGATCGATTTTTCTCCCCAAAACTTCTCGCATACTAAATTTCATGGAAATACTTGCAGCTGTCCTGAGATTTCGTAGCTAGATCGATTTTTCTCCCCCAAAGCTACCTGCATACTAAATTTCATGTAAATACTAGTTGCAGCCGTTCCGAGATTTCGAAATACAAGATTAGCAAGTATACAATTCAAAATGTAACTGAGCTATGTTCCATACAGTTCAAAACATTTGAATAATTATTTTCATAATATTTATATTATGTAATTGAAATAATTTTATTTCTTTCACAAACTCAAACTCAATTTTTTTTCATATAGGTTAGAGTATAACACTTATAGAATTGTCCGACATGATACCTACTAGTGTTTTACTGAAGTTTCATGTGGATACTATGAAAATCGAGTCGTAAACTAAGGCTGGGACTATAATAATCCGGAATCCGGCGGGCCCGGGAAAATTCAGAGCACTGAAAATAGAATATTACGACAATACAATACCTAGAGTTGATATCGGAAGTGGCGATTGTCAAGCTGCCATATTATATGACACTAGGTGTGGCACCGCCCGCGAAATTATAGTATCCCTCGAGAACACTGTACTTTTCGCGATAAAAAGTAGCCTATGTTTTAATCCAGAGCCTAAACTATCACCATACCAAATTTCATCAAAATCTCAAACTCAAAACTCAAACTCAAAATTTTTATTTCCATGTAGGTTATAATATACACTTATAGAATTGACCTACATGATGCCTACCACCGGTTCGGAAACTAGCCCGGCGAGAAGAACCGGCGTAAGAAACTCGCACGGGGCCACCTTTTAGCAAAAAGATGGGAAAATTGTTCTTTTCAAAAAATATTTTACAATGTTGTAACTTAATCTATATAACATTAGTCATAAGTACATAGAACATACTTAAATACATAAAAGCAGCCTTGCATGGGGCCATCTTATTCCCAAGGTGTGTAATCATTAGTGAAATCACTGACTTTATAATAACCTTTAGCACACAAACGTTCTTTAACAGCTTTTTTAAATTTATTAATGGAAAGATTTTGAACGTTTTCTGGGATTCTATTGTAAAGGCGTATACATTGACCTTTAAAAGATTTACTTACTTTACTAAGTCTGATCACTGGTATTTCTAACTTGTTCCTATTTCTAGTATTCCTACAATGTGTGTCACTTTTCTTTTTAAAATTCGTTAAATTCTTTCTGACATACAACACATTGTCCAAAATGTATTGAGAAGCAACGGTCAGAATACCTATTTCTTTAAATTTTTCTCTCAGAGATTCAAAACATGACATCTTATAAATAGAACGTATAGCTCGCTTCTGTAGCACAAATATTGTATTAATGTCCGCAGCGTTTCCCCAAAGAAGAATGCCATATGACATTATACTATGAAAATAACTAAAATAAACTAGCCGCGCTGTATCCTCATCGGTAATTTCTCTAATTTTTTTGACTGCATATGCTGCAGAACTGAGTTTATCTGCCAGATTTGCAATATGGGGACCCCACTGTAATTTACAATCTAGTGTTATTCCTAGAAATACAGTGGTGTCCACTAAGTTCATTTTCTCATCATTTAATAGTATATTGGTTTGTGCCTGCCTAACATTTGGGAGGCTAAACTTTAAACATTTCGTTTTATTTGAATTTAAAAGTAAATTATTAACATTAAACCAATGTACCATTTTTGAGAGAGCACTATTTACCTCGTCATAATTTGACTGTCGTCGCTTCACATTAAAAATTAGTGAAGTGTCATCGGCAAAGAGTACTATCTCATGCTTATCTTTAACTAGATAAGGAAGGTCATTTATATAGATGAGAAAAAGAAACGGGCCTAAAATTGACCCTTGTGGCACACCTAATTCTATTTTGGTCCCAGTAGACCTTGTAGAATTAACTTCTACTCTCTGCGTTCTATTTTTAAGATAAGAATCTAAAAGTTTAAGTGCCGTGTCCCTTATACCATAATGGTATAATTTTTTGACCAACGTAGCATGCTCGACACAGTCGAAAGCCTTGGATAGATCACAAAAGACACCAAGTGCATCATGCGATCCCTCCCATGCCCCAAATATGCTGCATAGAAGACTGATGCCTGCGTCTGTTGTGGACCGACCTTTAGTAAACCCGAATTGGTTACTATGTAATAAATTATTTATGTTAAAGTGGGCTAGCAATTGATTTAAGATTATTTTCTCGAAAATTTTACTGAAAGTCGGTAGTATAGATATTGGTCTATAATTTGCTGGGTCAGACTTATTCCCAGCCTTAAAAAGAGGCATCACCTTGCTATGCTTCATTAGGTCAGGGAACACACCATTCTTTATACAATTATTGAAAACTAAGGCTAGATAGGGGGCAATGATGCCAATTATTGATTTTATAACTTTTATAGACATACCCCAGAGATCGGTAGTATTTTTAATATTGAGTAATTTGAAGGTGTTAATAATATCTCTGGAGTCAATTTCTTTAAAATTAAAATTGACATCACATTCCTTGACATTTTCTCTGAGTATTTTTTCAGCAACTGCAGGTGAAGAATTTAAATTTTTTGTAGTTGAGACCGGAATGTCAGAAAAAAATTTTTCGAAGATTGTCGCAACCTCTAGGTCAGAATTTACCTTTTTATTATTAATACAAAGTTCAAATTTAGAGTTACGACTGCCTTTACCTCTTCCAGTCTCATCTGCAATTATCTTCCAAGTGGTTTTCACTTTATTTTTAGCGTTCATTATTTTTTCTTTTATGTGAAGTGCCTTCGCTGCTTGACATACTTTTTTAAAAATTTTTGAATATTGCTTGACATACAGTTTGAAAGATTCACTCCTATTAAATGTCTTTTCGTTATACAAATCATATAATCGCTGTTTACTTATTATAACTCCTGCAGTTGCCCAGGTTTTAAAATTACTTTTTCTATTATTTAAATTGACCGTTTTAGAAGTAAATACAGAGTTATACTGGGTTCTTATTATTTTAAATAGTTTATGAAACGCTTCATCTGAGCTATTAAACCCATCTAACTGTTGAATATTTGAAACTAAATTACCTCTAAATTTCTCAATACGTTTTGTATTCACAGGAATATAAACAAGCTTTTCTTGAGGTTTATTTTCACAATTAATATTAAATGAAGCAAATTGTCCACAGTGATCAGAGCTAAGCGCATTAATTATTTCTTTTTTATAAGGAGTAATATTAGTGAAAATATTATCAATACAAGTAGCTGCTGTATCACATATTCTTACATACATACATACATACATATAATCACGCCTTTTTCCCGTAGGGGTAGGCAGGACCGCCTCTTTCCCGTAGGGGTAGGCAGAGACCACTTCTTTCCACTAGCTACGATCCTTACATACTTCTTTCGCTTCGTCCACTTTCATTCTTACCATCCATTCCTCCTCTTACATTCAACATAGCCAAGCGTCTCTCCATGGTCCGCTTTTCGCCTCCGCGAGAAACGAGACGTGATGGGTGGCGAACCACATCGCCGCCATTTTGGATAATTAAATTATTTTTGATTATCCATTGCGTTTCCACGGATTGGTGGAGAGGGTGGGAATAGGGAAAGGGAAGGATAGGTGGTGTGGAAAGGAAGATTGGTAAGTTGGAGTGGGAAATAGGGAATGTAGGATATTACTGCCCAGGAGGGCAAGGGATAGGACAGTAATAGCTAGGGAAGCCGGGGTCGCGTACCCGTATACTATACCACAACTACCGGACAGGTAAGTTGGGAAGAGTATCCCATGACATTCTTGTCGGTTCATAAAATAAATTACTGAGGTTATACGATTTTAACAATGATGTGAATCTAACAGTGGTGGAGTTTGAGTCTAATAAATTAATGTTGAAATCACCACATACAATAATCTTCTTGTTAGATGCATATATTTTTGTCAACATTTCTTCCATGATTTGTTCAAAGGAATCGTATAAACCTGATGGAGGCCTGTATACGCTTACAATAATAAGATGGCTCAACTCAATACAGGCTACCTCAATTATTCGTTCAGTAGAGAGTCTTATAATATCTTTACGTTCTTTAAATTTAATTTTTTTATTAATTAATATTAAAGAACCACCTCTAATGGCATTCTCTCGACTGAACGAACTAGCTACCTGGTGACCACAAAAGTTAAATATTAATTCATGTTTTCTAAACCAATGTTCTGATATACACATAATATCAATGTTATATTCATTAACAAACAACTCAATTTCTAATTCTTTACCTACCATTCCTTGCAAATTTTGGTGCACCAGGTTTACATTGAAATTACATTTTTTGTTAACATTTTTGGTAGGTAAGATAGGTAACACATTTAAATAATTTATATTATTGATTATCACATTGCTAGAGTGAGCCTCTGTTGTCTTAGAAACTAATTTAAATTATTTGGAACATATTCCAAGCTGCTGACTGTATAGTTGTCAGAATAATGACTCTGCTCAATAAAAGCAGTGGTCGGTTTAGCCAATCCGTTCAGTAGTTTTTGTATGAAAGAGTAACAAACATCAATCCGTCCATCCATACGTCCACCCATGTATCCATCCATTCTCACAAACTTTCACATTTATAATATTAGTAGGATTTATATTATTAGTAGGATTGACATTTAACTCGACGCTCGTGTGTCCGATTTTCAGCCCTATTGTATTAACGTAGAACTCTATTTTCAGTGTTCTGAATTTACCCGGTCTTATGGATTCCGGATATATTCCCAGCCTAAGGCCTTACTAGGATGGTCAGACGACCTGAAAAATATTGCAGGGAGTCGTTATAAACTAGGAGTGAACATCTTAGGATGGAACTATATTAACCTCCCCGGCTTAGTCCCGGCGCTGCGGGGGACGCTCCAGTTTGCGGAGTGGCCCCTAATTGTGTTGGAAGTCCGGTCCCTATAGAGGTAGACTGGCCGGTCACGGGGGGTGTCCTGTGTTAGACAGATCCGGGACACTACCCTTCATAGCGGCTGAGGGCAATCTGCAGGTGGTTTTAGTGGGTAAGGTAGAAGTTCCACATACCCCCGGATCACCCAACCCGGGAAGGGCATACAGCCTTTCCCCTGCGAGATCAAAAAAAAATAAGCTGGAACTAGGTATATTATGATTCAGAATCCGGTATCCCCAGGAAAATTCAGAACAGATTCAGAAATTAGAACTGAAAACTGGGGGGCAATTCTGCTAAATAAAACCTGCATTAATACAATTACAATCAAGTCCCGACACGCTTACACTCTCAAAAGGTGTTTTTATGAACGTTAAACCAACATGAAACGCGCTCTGATTGGTCGAAACGGCATAAAATCCGTTCACGGTAACATGTCACTACATTTACAAAACTAATGGAGTAAAATGAAAGTCTACTTAAATACGAGAATTGAGGTTCTGAAGTCTGAACACACAATTATTAGTGTCATTTCAAATCTCACTTATTTAGCGTGCAATAAATAAATACAGTGACTCATTGGCTATGTTCCGCGGAAGAAAACGCTAGTTTAAGCGCTAAAGAAAAAAAAGCAGATTATCGGCCAGGACACGTTTGCTAACTTCAATACTGCTAACATAATCCGCCATTTTGCTTATTTAATGTCAGACATCGCCATTTGGCTTAGGTTTTTTATGTTAGCGCAATTTTCCGCGGAACAAAGCCATTAATTTAGAAGAATTTTAAATTTTCTGTTTCCATATTGTCGTGTAGTGTGTACTGTT